>OW026520.1:87798200-89114450 GCA_932274085.1 Protocalliphora azurea
AAAAAATTATGTAAATTACGAGTACGAGAATTTAAATGGTAGAACTTATTTATTAGATTTAGATCAAAATCACTTTATTTTGTATTCCTTTTTCACCTAAATATGGAAAGTATTGTAATATAGTCAAGTATTCAGAAGAAAATTATTCAGGACTTACCGGTAATCGAATAAAATATAAAAATCTCGCTAGAAACAAATTTAACATTTTTTTTGTACATATTTTTTGCCAAATTTTATGTTGTTGTAGCATCATAAAATGTTAAGAAATTTAACAATTCAAAGTACAAATATATATGTATATGTATATGTATATATATATATATATTATATATATAAGTTTTAAATTAACATCGCGATTTTACAGAAATTGCCAAGAAAATTTTTCTAAAATTATTTAATATCAAAGAAGACACTAAAAAGTGTTGAAAACTTAGGCAATTTGGCAGAAAATGTAAATTTTTTGGTATCAAAACAGTTTTATTTATAAAAAATGTTCATCGCGTTTGGTGCTTGAACTTTTTTAACGATCGAGAAAAATTAATATCATATTCCTTTATACTATTCTATACTCTACAATACCTTGTTGTAGTATTTTTGATATTTGCAAAAAGTTATAACCCTAATATGCATCCACAAATCTTTTCAGAGTTTTGAACAAAAACGATGACAGTCTTATGAGTCAGTAATTCTTTGCGGTATTGTTTTTATATTACCTCTCTCCATCCCCTTGTTATGTAGGCTGTTTCCAGACAACCCCAGCCACGGTAAAAAGGTAGGGATCGCATGCTGCAATAACGCAGGGAAGATGCTATCTCGCCATGCTGTTTAATAGGTTTCAAAAGATCTCACCGCCCACATTATCTTTTCAGTATCTACTATAGTCTGCAAGGTCAATATTCTGGATCTTAGTTGCCTGGTGTGCCCGGGTTTTTAGCCAATACCTTTTTCAGTAGAGAAGCCTTCGTGGTACTTTTAAATCCCTGCAGAAACTTCCCCAAGACTTCCTTTTCGCTTACCTGGTTCGCGAGTGTCCAACGTCTTTAAAAACCTGTGTGAGCGCTTTTAGCCCGCCACACAGTTGGGCCAATCGCAAAATTTTTGGTAATAAATCTATATATACTGATCGGATTGAAATTTATAGAAAAGATGTAGAGGAGGACCTAAGTTTTCAAAAAAGTTATCTTGTAGTCACCCTGTAATAATACAAAATAAACTACAGAGTGACAAAATTGACCACCTAGTGAATGTAAAGTTATCTCTTACAATTAAAAATATATTTATGCTTGAATTTTGAGTTTTTGATTTTTTGCCCCGACTATACTTAATATTTATGGTATTAGTCCTAAGATATGTGGAAGATTTTTTTTTAATATTCTGTAATTATTAATATGCTGAATAGAATTTTCGATTATTTCAAAGAATTTTGGATTGTTCAAAGTCATCACTCTTTAATCAGTATGAAAAATAACTATTTTTTACAAAATTATAATATAGCATTCGTTCACTTTTTCTCAAAGTTTTGTTAATAAAAGAATTTTTTCTTCAAATATTTCAAAAGACACGGCTTCATAAATGGTCAATAAAGAAATTTTAAATTGATATAGATTTTTTCGAAAATGGCGAATTTTGAAAAAAAAAACATATTGACGCTGTTTCATTAAAGCATATATTTATATTGATTCAGCCCTAAACTGCTTTCAGTCCGGCCAAAAACGAATACAGGAGTACAAATTTTATGAAACAAAGTAAACTTTGTAAAAGACTTTTTTTTAATTGCACAAATAGTATATTATTATATTTTATTTTATTTTATTTTATTTTTATTTATAACAAAGTAATATAAAAAGTCTTTTAAGGCCAGCAAATATATATTACAAAACTGAATTCCTGAATATTATTAGTAGAAAATAACATAATTCTAAAATAATTATAATTTATATACATATAAATAAATTTAAAAATATAAAAATTTTTTCAATATTTCATTCCTCCAAAAATCGTTCAAATAGGTTCAACTACCAATTATTATTTATTTTAAAAAAATTGTCAAAAATTGTTTCAGCATATTATTCAGAAATGTATTAGAAATTGCAGAATAATAAAAAAATATTCCTACATACATCTCAGGATTAATTCCTGAAAAAATAAATAAAGTTGAGGCAAAAGATTAAAAACTCAAAATTCAAGCGTAAATATTTTTTAACTGTAAGAGATAACTTAGATCAGTAAGCATTTATCTCGCCAAGCACTTTACAGAAATACAATCGGATTTGATTGGCAGAAGTTACAATTTTTTGAAACTTTTACATACTCGTAGCTTATCTTGTATTTTTCTGAAAGCTTAGGTCCTCCTCTACAACTGTTCCATACATTTAAATTTTTTTTATCCAGATCTTCTCTGACCTTGTCTGCCTTTCAGGGGCATGGGTCTCCGAGATGCGTTTGTCCATTTTCGCGTTAAGCGACTCGAAGGACATCATACAAATGTCTCGTACGGATTCAAACCTTGAATAGAGAGGTGGTTAGGATTATTCGTCCGTGCCAAAGCCGCCCTGCCTATATTATTTAAATTCCTAGATATCCCAATAGCTTTGCGACCAACCGACCCCGTTCAACTGTTATATCCGTCCGGTCAGTCGAGAACTTAGAAAAAAATATTTTTTTAATTAGATACAGTATGTTAATTGTCAGAACAAAATCGGACAATTCTTTTTCGAGATATATTGCGATATATGGTGCAACTCCATTAAATGTCTATATTAGATAAATTTTTATCAAGACAAAGGTAACCTCAGTTAAACCGTTATTATTTTTGGTTATTACAGCTGCCAAACTGCATATATAAAAAACAACTGTTGCTAAATTCGCGTTAATTTTGACGTTTGTCTTGAAAAAATTTTCTAATATAGACACCATGTTAATTTTCTAAATGTTTGTCTCGAGAACTATGTTCAATTGAAAAAAAAAATAAAAAAATAGACTTAGAACTCCACAATAATGTGTATTAAAATTGACTGAAAAATTCCGTGCAGCAGGAAAAAAGACAAAAAAGATATACAGCTGCCATTAGGTACAACATTTGAAAAGTCGTTCAAAATAAATCGTTTAGATTATTCCGACATAATAGTACATGTAATAATATTTTCGCTCTTTCACTTGCACTTGATGTGTAAAGTAGTGTTTTCTTAAATAACATAGTAAAATTCTTATTTAAATTAAACAGTTAACTTTGCAATCTTTCAAACAACAACAAATTTAAATCAAAAATAACAAAAAGAGAGCGTTGTGACGACGATGTTACTACCTACCCTCGAGTCATTTGATACTGTAAAACGATTAGCTTGATATTGCACAATTAGAATTAAAAAATTTTTTAATGGAAATATATTTTTAAGACATAATTTTCGAATAGAAATCTATGGTTTTCTTAACACCTTTGATTTAGATTTACAATTGGTGTTCATAAGTACTAATTAAATTATAATGAACACTACTATATAATTAAATGCTGGTTCTTCGAGCTCCAAAAAAAAAAAAAAAATTAAATAACTTTATAGAGCAAACAAACTACATTATAGAAACAATTAAGTTGTAGGTTTAATTTATAAAATTATAAACTCTAAAATTTGTATATGTATAATCATTACTAAAACTATAAGTTTATATATTCTGTAAATCCGTTACAAACAATCTATGATGATGAAGACCAAATCGTTATTGATTATGTATCTGAAGAAAAAATACCACCTTTAAACATTTTAAAGTGTAAAGCAGAAAAAAAACATGAAATGATGAGAATATTAAAAATAACCGAATACTCAATTAGAAAAATGTCTGTTAGCTTAAAAGTTTTTTGCTCGTTAAAAAATTATTATAACCGTGTCTGTCTGTAATGCTCTAAATGAAAATTGCATTTTTGAATATTTTACATATGCCACTAAAAATGAAAAACAATTTTTAAGCTGACCAATTTAAATACGATCCAATAGTAATCAAAAACAATCTTATAACTAAAAGATTAAAGTGTAAAGATGTTTAAATCGTTATAAGAGATAAAGAATACAGAGGAAGTCATTTACTCTAAAAGAACTGAGGCAAAATTACTCCTCAATTAATTATATAAAGGTACACTTATTGTGCTAACTGTGCAGGCAGCTATAAAACAAGTGATTGCAAATCTATCATTGTTAAATGTGCAAATTGTAGAGCCCCTCATAAAGCACTCATGTCTAACCCAAGAGAACCACCAGATCTAGGTATAAAAATTCCAATAATATTACTGCAGAGTATAAAACTCTTATTCCAAACACTCTACGCCAAAAAACAAGCCCACTTGTTAAAAATTAGCTGGAATACCCAATCAACAATCCAAAATAATAATGAAAAAATATTCTCACTTGAGGAACTCATAACTCTTACTGTTGAGTTAATATCTAATCTGAGTAAATGTAAGTCGTATGCCGATCAATTTGATGCCACAACAAGCTTAGCATTTAAATTTCTTTCTCGATTAACAACGATGTACTGAAAATGGCTCGATGGAATGCTCATGGTATTCGATTTAAAAGAGACGAATCTTTCCAATTCATAAACACAAACAAGATTGATGTCTTCTGTATTTGTGAATCTTGGCTAAATGAAAAAATCTCGATAAAACTTACTTACTTACTATTATAGATATGATGGCTAACATGATAGAGGTGGTGCCATACTTATTAAGAAAAACATAAAACATTAGTTATTAGCATTAAAAAACATCAATGTGATTGAACATATTGGACTTATGATTCTGCTTCCAAACGTCTCTTTACATTTATACTCTTGCTACTTTTCGGGAGACTCTCGTATGCTGACAAATCTAAATAACAAATATGTTTTAGCAAGTGATTTAAATGATTCAAACTAATAATAGTTGGGGCGATATCCTTCACGAGAGAATTCAACCAAATCAACTGGAAATAGTTTATCCTTATGAAAGCACACACATTCCAATTGATCCTAGGAGACCGCCTTCAACGTTAGACTTTTTCATAACAAATAAATCTCAAATATTATCACCAGTAAAAGTATTAAATGATTTAATACTTTCCAAATTTTCCCAATACGAAAATGGAAATATTCCTGAGCAAATACATTCCATACAGCTCAAATTGATGAAATGATATTATTATTAAATAATACCATTTAAGCAGCAATTGAATGTAATTCCCCAAAAAGAAGACAAATACTACGTAACAAGTAAAAGAGAGATTAAGCCTAACGTCGTAAACGCTGTTATAGATGTGGATACAGTAGTGTCGTAAGCCAACATACGTCTGGAAAGACCGTAAACAAGTTCGAAATCGTAAATTGCCTTGTTGTATCCGTTTGGCAGTGCCAAAGCAAAGTTTGTGAACTATAATTAGACTAGCAGAATGGAATATATTTTCTATGCTGCCATATGATAAGACACCACTGCATCAGCATTCGTGGTGTTTTATCCATTTAGGTTTCGTTGAAATCTAAGCAAATACCTTGTCCAACTTCGACAAAATTTCTTCTGCGCTTTGGACTTTACTAAAATATTGAAGAGAAAACACAAAAATATTTCTATAATGAAAGATACCACAAATTATTGCACACCGCAAGAAAAATTAAACATTTTAGTCAAGACTTGATTTAAAAACCAAAGTTTCAAATAGTCTCAGTGAAGATGCAACTATTTCAGAAGTAAATTCTGTCGCTGAGGATATGATGCACATCGAAACAAAAAGTATATCCCAAAGTTACTATATTTCTGTCGAAACTACGTCAAGTTTAATTAACAAACGGAAAAACAAAAAAGCTCCTGCTTTAGCTGAAATCAATAACAAATGTTTAAAAACTTGCCCAAAAGTGGAATCAGATGTATAAACAACATATATAATGGTTGCCTAAAACTATGTTACTTTCCAACGTAATTGAAAAAGTCAAAAACAATTGCAATTCTAAAACCAAATAAGCCTGCTGATTCTCTTAAATGTTACAGACCTATTAGTCTTTTGCCAGCGCTTAATAAAATTTTGGAAAAAATAACTAAATTCTGGATTTGATTGATAGAAATGAAAAGTTTCCTCTTAATCAATTTGGATTCAAAAGCGAACATAACACTTCTCAACCATTTTGTAAGATAAGGTAGTTGGTTAAAAATAATTTTCAAATCAGAAAATCAACGGGTATGATTCCCTCGATATCAAATCTACATTTGATTCCGTCTGTCCTAACGGGCTTCTCTTTAAAATAAAATTTTTTAGTTATCCAATAAAAATAATTAAAATTATAGAAAGCTTCTTAAACAATAGATCGTTTAACGTTTATATTAGTAAAACAAAATCTTACGAAGTTAATACAAATGCTGAATGCCCTCAAGGATCGTGCTTATCGCCAGTGTTATATAATATTATATTGCACATTGTAGACAATCAAGTGACTCAAATGATATATCCTTTAATATACAGAAAATCGTGTCTTTCAACTGAAAATAAAAATAAAACATTAATTAAATCTATTTTCCACCCAATTATATATATTTGCCACAGGAAGAAGCTTCAAGTGGTCTAAAACAAACTTTTAAAATTGATTTTCAATCTTCCTTAGCACTATTCAACGCAACGACTTTATACACTTGCTGATTTCTACATTGTTAGCGTTAAATTAATCAAGTTCAACGATTATTTTGCTAACAGATGTCAATACTCTCACCATCATCATATCAATGATTTTAAGTCTTTAGTATATAAGAATCATAATAGAGATTCTTACGCAATATCTCCAAATTTAAATGTTAAAGTAGAAAAGGAAATATAGTTTACTAATCTCTTAAAAAAAAAAACAAAGCCAACGTTATAAACGGGTAATTCCAAAAAATTTACCCAAAATTACAGTTTTGAAAATTATATATCTTCGATTTTTTTTAATTTGGCGCTTTCATTAAACTAGTCATCGTGCATTTTATTGCGTAGGAATAAGTTGCATATCGTTTGCGGTTCATGTTTTATGAACCTCTAAAGTAGGACAACTCGGGAATTTTTCATAAATGACCAAAGTTTAAGATTAAATAACTTTTATAAGCATTAACCGATTTTAACAAAATTGTTATCATAAAAGTTAAACATCTTCCTGGCGTAAGAACCTCTAAAAAGAAAAAGAATTCTTTATCTTTAGTGTAAAAATTTCAAAATGAGTTCTCAATGGGATCAGAAGTTATAACAGTTTGTCTATAGCAGTTAGTAAAATTTTACTAACAAATTAATATCTTTTTAAGTGTTCTGATACTTTTATTTCAAATTTAGTATCAAAACAAATAGGAAAGGATAAAAACAAGCAGTGTTGGTCAAGAACGACCATATAATATCTTACTTGCACTAAAATGATTATCGGGAGAGGGTCTTATATGGGACGTATGGTAAATTGTGGAACGATCGTCATAAAATTAATAAAAGTAATGTATGCGTATATAAAAATTATTTATGTAAAGTTTTATTTCGATATTGAAATTTTTGTGAGATTTGTACACGTTTAAGTATTTTAAGTATTGAATTATATAAGAGCCATGGTCAATTATGGAACGATCATTATGAAATTCAATGGAGCGACCTATACTTGTAAAAAACTTAGTTATGTTAAATTTTATCATGATATAGGATTGATGCAAGTTTAATTGATTTTAATGTGGACCTATTATTGTGAAATTTGTATGATGATTTATACTTATATACAACTGAAATAAAATTCTGTATTGATGTTAACATTAATGTTACGACAATTGTGCTAACAGATGTCAATACTCTCACCATCATCATATCAATGATTTTAAGTCTTTAGTATATATGAACTGGTATAAAAGTTCTTTTTTACTTAAATTTTTCCGCCAAAACTATATAATATTAAATTAAAAACATGAATATTAGCTCCAAATTTAAATGTTAAAGTAAATAGTTTACTAATCTCTTAAAAAAAAAAAAACAAAGCCAACATTATAAACAGATAATTCAAAAAAATTTCGACCCAAAATTACAGTTTTGAAAATTTTATAACTTCAATTTTTTTAAATTTGGCGCGTTCATTAAACTAGTCATCGTGCATTTTATTGCGTAGGAATAAGTTGCATATCGTTTGCGGTTCATGTTTTATGAACCTCTAAAGTAGGACAACTCGGGAATTTTTCACAAATGACCAAAGTTTAAGGTTAAATAACTTTTATAAGCATTATCCGATTTTAACAAAGGAAAAAATCATAAAAGTTAAACATCTTCCTGGCGCAATGACCTCTAAAATGAGAAAATTCTTTATCCTGGAATATCCTGAAAAGATTCTTCATTATTTTTTTACACGATGTTTACAATCAATTTGACGTTATAGTGTAAAAATTTCAAAATATGTTCTCAATGGGATTAGAAGTTATAACAGTATGTCTATAGCAGTTAGTAAAATTTTACTAACAAATTAATATATTTTTAAGTGTTCTGATACTTTTGTTTTAAATTTAGTATCAAAATAAAAATATTTATATACAATTGATGCAAGTTTAATTGATTTTAATATGGATCTATTATTGCTAAATTGTGTGATTTATACTTATATACAACTCAAATAAAATTCTGTATTGATGTTAACATTAATGTGGGATTTATGCGCTTAAATCATTTTAGGCAGAGGAATATACGCGAAAAATATGATCACTTATGAACCGATTTTTGCAAAATTTGGCACATCGTTCTATATTTGCACAAAATTTATGTGTGCTGAAATTATATAAATACGACATATTTCAGATATTTATATACGTTAAACCATTATTGCGAGGAAATAGTGGGGTATAGGTGAAATAATGGACCGATCATGATGAATTCCAGTATATCTTGCCTTTGTAAAGTATATCTTGCCTTGTGAGGAAATAATCTTTAAAATCGACACAAATAATTCGACGGATTTTGTAAAGTGGGTTAAACATCCGTTAATGTGCTCCTGAAACATCTAAAATAATGTCAAATTATTTTTTCGGGATCAGAAATGTGCTATATATGTGACTTATTTCAATAAATAATGATCTGTTATATTAAAATTTGAATAAGTTATAATATGTATATAAAAACACTTAATGTCTAATAGAAAATGTTTTAGTAAAGAAAAATTGTTGTAAGTTTTGATCTCATTGAGATCTAATTTTTAAATTTTTACATTATAACGACAAATTGATTGTAAATATCATGTAAAAAAATAATGAAAATTAAAAGACCCTTTTTCTGGATATACAAGGTTAAAAGATATTTTTTTATTTTTTGTTTAGTTGTTATGGAATCTCAATGATACCAAGTTTATTGAAATCTTATAATGTACAAAGAAGTTATTCAAGCTTAAATTTTGCTAATTTTTGATAAAAAAAAAAAGCCCAAGGCGTGCAACTTTAGAGGTTCATAGAAAATGAACCGTTAGCGATATGGTGCAGGTTGATACGCCATATGAAGCGCATAGAGGAGTAGAGTATATGCGCTGAATTTAATTAAAATCGGCCAAAATCCGAGGTGGGTTGAAATTTTTTGGAATTACCCAATTCTATTAATATTAAAAATATACAAATGAAATTGAAACATTTTTATGGGAATAAATTCATTTCAGCGAATTTTATTTATACCTGTGTTGAGTCTTCTTGTGATTTAATTTAAAAGTTACTTTTAAGATTTGTTCAGTATGTATTTAAGATTTGCTGCTAATTTGGAAGTGAATACACTATTGCTGAAAAATTAATGTTATGTATCATGGCGAAATGAAACAGGTGGCATCAGTTCTACAAAAACAATAATACGGAAAATTTATTTTTTTATACATGTAATTTGACACTTCAGAGGGTAAGCAAAAATTGTGCTTATATGGAGTTTGGCAGTTCTAAGTACTAAAAAAATAATCAGCCGATTAAGTGAGGTCACCTGTTTTAATTCATCCACACTTGGCAAGTATGTTATCAACACTTTGCAAATATTTTATCAAAATTGTGTGGACATTTGTTTTACAAAAAAATTTTTGCCGTTGTTTGATCTTGCAAGCTGAAAATTATTTTAAATAATGTCTTTGTAATTAAACAGCAATTAAAAATGATCTTTTTTAATTTAGTTTATTTAGTGGTTACGTCTTTTCCGTAAAACATTTGACCGTATCTTAAGACTTCACAAAATTTGTATTATAATTAAAACAACAAATTCTTTTATATATAAAATATTTATTTTTTTTTTTACAAAGACAGTTTTAAATAGATTTTCATTTAATGTCGGAAACTAATTTCGTCTACATCTACATGTGTTTAAAGGGAAAACATATTTTTTAATTTTTTTTACACACCTAGGAGATATTTTATTAAACTTATATCAACTTATTAATAACATTTTATAAATATTTACAAAGTATATTAATTAATGATCATTAATAATATGAAAAGCATTGTTCTTCCGTTCTTTTTTATGTTTATCTACACAATTTAAAACCTTAATTATGTTTTATATACGAGCAAGAATGGGGAGAAATACATATCTTTTTTTTTTTGATTTAATAAAATATATTGATGACTAAGTTTAGACATAAAATATGTTTTACAATATTTTACATTTTTTTTAGTTTCATAAATATACACAGGCTGAAAAGAGTATTGGCACAGAATACAAATCAGTATAAAATCGGTCAGTATAATCTAACTTCTTTAGTTAGAAATATGAGTTTTAGGTATTCGATACATCCATGTGTAAGTTTGTTAATGACTCTTAAACTTCTGAGGCTATGTGAAACATTTGCAAGAAAATTGCAAAATTTAAATTAATTCCTAATATTTTAAGGAAAAAACATTGGCATAGGAAAGTAAAACTGCATTCATATTTTCAGATTGTTTCCGTCTATGGGCCAAAATTGAAGTCATATACCAAAGCTACAATATATATATTTTAATTCTTCATTCATCATTGAAATTATGCTGTTCGTTTATAGTAGGCTTTATTGGGAACCATGCCTTTCGGTGAAATTCTTTACATTTCGAAAATTTTGAAAATGCTTCTAAAGGTGTAGAGACTTCTTTTATCAACTGTATTAATTTCTGAGCGATTTTGATATTAATAGTCATTTTATATTGAGAGGCTTTAACTTTTAGCATCTTTCGTGATATTTTTGTGATAAATTTAATGAAATTTAAACATAAAGGATAAAAATCGAAGAAAATATTGTAGCTGTAGTACATGACTTCAATTTTGATCCATAGACGAAACCAATTTCAAAATTTGAATGCATTTTTACTTTACTGCACCAATACTTTTTTCTTCAGAATATTATGATGTAATTCGAATTTTGCTATTTTCTTGTAAATGTTACCGCAGAAGTTTAATGGTTATTAACAAACTTACACATGGATGTATCGAATACCTAAAATTCGCATTTCTAGTTGAAATGTAGTAACCGATTTTATACTAATTTATATACTGTGCCAATATTTTTTTCGGCCTGTATATAATTTATGTTTTTTATTTGTATTAGGAACAATTAAAAAGAAAGAAGTGGGTTTAGAGAGGTTATAAGAAAAATTATTGTTTTCTATCAGATTGACCAGCAATTTATGCATTACATGTGAAAAATAATTAGAACTAAGCATTAGAAGGAAGCTTATGAGAAAAAATGAAAGTAAACGAATGATGGTGGTAATATTAAATAATATAAAATACTTTTGCTTGCACAATGTTAGTTAATTTAACTTATATTAAATATATGCATGTTTATTTGGGTTTTTAATTAAAATATGTTTCCTTACAGAAATACAAATCAAATAAAATTTATAACTAAAACAAAACTACAAAACAATAGTAATTTCTACATAAGCCATACAGTCGTTGTCATTGTTAATACAAACAATGAGTAGTGTGATTCATATTATTTTTTAACATTTATATAATTATTACTCTATTGCATTTTTGAAACTTCAAATTTAGTGTTGATGATTTCTTCGTCAGAGTCTAATGCTGGTAGAGTAACATCAGCCATTGATTCGGGAATATTTTCTTCCACCCATCGTAAGTCATCTTCTTCATTAGTTGTGGTTTTCTGATTTGAGGGTGGTGTTCGGGCTCCGTTACTAGTCCCACGCATTTTTACACCATATACGTCGGCAACAAATTGATCCTCTTCTATAAATTGTTAAAATAAGTCAAATAAATATTATCAAGTTAAAATTAAGTATGTATTAAGTTTTATTAAATTCCTCAAATGATGCGTATTGGTGAGTTGATTAAAGGAGAAATATAGACAAAATTGGTCTACAGTTCCCTATCAGCGATCGAAAAATCCTGGGCCTCATTCATTTAGGCTCGACTTTCTATAAATTTGTTTCAAAATGACACTGATATACATAGTCATAGTTATATTCAAATATAATTCAAATTAATTTTTAGCAACAAGAACTTGTAGCAATTAAAGTACAAATTATAATACTCAAATTTTATGTATTTCAACTTTATTACCATTTTCATATATATATATTCGTTAATAGTTGCAAAATATTTTTTTGTTGTTGCACAGAAATTATGCACTTGGTTATAAGTAGTGAGACATAAATAATTTTCTATGTGAGCGATTCCATGACATCCCGATTTCAATGAAATTCACTACAAACATTGGCTATTAGAAGTATTTCCATAATCATAAACTTTTAAACTCATAGTCCTTTCCGATCCAAAAATATGACGTTCTGAAAAATGAAAAAAACCTAAAAACACAAAGGTGTACTTGTATAAGCTCTAATAACTTCTAAAATATACATGGTAGATCTCTGGCTTTAGTTTCATATTAAAGACAAAGATATAACCTTTATAACGATATGTATAAAAGTTTATTTATAACAAAAGTTCGAAGGTCAAAGTTGAATCAAAACATTCTGTCTTAAAAAAAAGGTATTTTTAAAATTCTTAAAATTAATTCAGAAGTTATGAAACAAAATATGGTAAAAAGCAAATTTTTTTGTATGTAAAATTTAAATTTATATATATATCTATATATATATATATATATATATATATATATATATATATATATATATATATATATCTTTTAAATGATTCTAAAATTTAAATTATATTTTGTATACTTCTCCGTCTTTACTTTTTTACTCCCATCGAATGTGTCCTCAGGTGGCGGATAGGGGGGTTCGGATGTAAGGTTTCTGATTCCATTGTAATCAATAGATTGGAGATCACTTACCATTGGTTACAGATCTCCATGTACTGAATATAGTCGGATCCTACGCATTACATCTAAACCTAGAAACTCATAGAAGTTCTTGCGGACCAAATAAATCAAATGCACTTTTAAGATCAAGGTGAAAGGTAGCAGTGCCGAGGATCTGTATGGCTAGTTAGTGCTTAAATAAACTGATCGCTCCCCTCCAACGCCCATGGCACGGGTTGGTTGTAATTTCTTTAAAAGCCTAGTCCGCGAACGCCGTCACTGCGCCAGATGGTCCGCTTAGAACGTGCATTTACGTGGGACCAAAATTAGTGAAAAAAATAATAAAATAAAGGATGTGGAGAAGAATAATGTAGTTTCAGTAGAAGTTTCGGACACTGACTCTGACCTTTTAAGAATTCACGAAGACATAATTGCTCAGGAGGGACAGTTATTGAGTGAACTAGTCGAAACAGACGACCTCTTGGGCTCACCTGGAGACTCTCTCGGGGAGACAGGCACTACGGAGAAATTGGAGGGTCTCTCTCTTGGTTCTGATAAGGAACACGAAATCACTAAGATTTCAGTTCACGATCAGGAACAGGATCTTCCAGCATCCGAAGTGTCATCCGCACGGGATGGTGGACAGGAGGGTTCAAAATTAGTTCGCCAAGACGCGGTAAAACCAAGTGTAACTGCCGTCGTCGACAGCCGAACAAAGGAAGAAGAAGCAAAGAATGGCGTGAGCCTCCTTGATCTATCTTAATAAAATGGCCAAGAGGGATCTGTCGTCAATCAGTGGTAGGGGTAAACACCTTATCAAGAGGCATATAAAGAGTGTAATTAGATTTGAAAAGATCTATGACTCGACCTCCGCTATCTTGGGAATGTCTTATCCCGAGGGACTAAATGCGATATTTGACACCGTTCCGGAAAGTGGTCGGTAGTGTATAGGAACCGTGTCAGGAGTCGCACTGAAGTCCAAGAATAATGACAATGATAGCAGCCGACCAAATAAACTTATCACATCTTCGATGATCGTAAACCATCCGGCAACTCTGGTGAATCAATCACTAAAGGAACCAGGCCTGGAGACGACCAACCCTCTACAAGCAAGAAAAGTGCGGCAAACAATACTCCCAGCTCTCTTAAAGGTCTTCAAAAGAAGGTGATAAAGAATGCTAGAAGTGGGGCTGGCCATAAGCCATCCGGCTCTCTTAAGGATCACCGTAAGGATGTCGTTAAGAGAGCTAGGTCTGGCGATGACCAACCAGTCTCTACCGCTAAGAAGGCGAGTCACACACCGGCTGGATCTCTTAAGGGCCCCCAAAAAAAAGTCATTAAGATAGCTAGATCTGGTGACGACAAGCCTTCTACCTCAAAAAAGGCGAAGGAGTCGACAAAGCAGGCATATTTTCAGGCGGCTGTCATAGATTGGAGGATCAACACTGATATATGGAGGTCGATTGGATACAGGCTCATCGACGAGATCGCCTTAATGAAGGGAAGACCGGATGAAGTGTCCTTCAAGGGCGCTGACTCGTCAAAGGGAGTCAAAACTGTCAATTGTGGTAATGAGAAATCGCTTGAATTTCTCAAGGCCACGATTGCCAGGTGTGGCAACATTTGTCAGGAGGCGAAACTGGATGTGATACTCGCATCTGAGTTGCCCCTGAGACCGGTAGTGACAGTGTGGATTCCACCACCCATAAAACCGGTGGAAACTATACTGACAGTGTTGGTCAACCAGAACGAGGGTCTGGATACAAGTCAGTGGAAGTTGTTAGCTTCTCTGACTTGTAAAGAGAACCTCTGGTCGTGAAAAGAGAGGATAGAGACGGGAGGAAACTCGTACTCGCCTCCGTTTATATGCCCTACGATGCGGCCAACCCACCTGGGGACATGGTGTGCAAACTAACGGAGTACGCAAAGAGAAGAGGCATATATTTGGTACTCTGTTGCGATGCTAACGCACATCACTGCCAGTCAGTTCTTAATTTAACAACTACTAACAATCTCTTTATCTGTAACTTGGGCAATATGCCCACATTCAGAACTAAGGATAGAGAGGCAGTTATAGATATAACACTGACAAACTTTAGGAGCGATTACGTTAGGAACTGGAGGGTTGATAGTAAATGTTACTTTTCGGATCATAACAGGATATCCTTTAGTTTAAATTTCGCGAGGCCAAAGGGAGAACCATATAGGAACTCCAGGAGAATCGATTGGAACTCCTTTAGGGCCATTATGGATCAGAGGGAGTTGAGAGTTTAGTAGAGAACTTCACGGGGAAAGTTAGGAACAGTAATGAACTAACTTGTCCGGTAATATTTCCGGGAAAGAGGGAACAGCCTAAATGTTGAACCAAGGAACTTAGGAACTAAAGGTCAACCGTCAGTTCAATGGGGCGAAACTGACACGCAAGTGTGAGGATTGGAACAGCTACAGGGAAAGTTTTAATAGGTATAAGGCAGACATTAAGAGGGCAAAGAGGGACTCATGGAGGAACTACTGTGAGTCCATCGACTCTGTTAATGAGTTATCTAGATTCAGACGAATTTTATCCAAGGATCCTAGGGCTCCTGGATATATTCAGCGCGCGGATAACTCATGGACGGAGTCTTGCTCTGAGTCTCTGAGTTTACTTATGGAAACTCATTTTCCAGGCTGTAGGAACTTCAAGGCAGATGCACAGGCAGAACGAATCTTGGGATTCTCAGAATGTGTATCTGATAGGGAACTTAGTGAAGTAATCGGTGACATAGTCTCGATGGATAAGGTAGCATGGGCGGAAAAAACCTTTGAACCTTACAAGTCACCTGGTACAGACGGTGTTTTTTCAGCCATGATACAGAACATCAGTGACACGGCACTAACACTTCTAATGGAGCTGAATGGAGGTGAAGAGAGGTTAAGGTAATTTTCATACCTAAGGCAGGCAAGGCTAGCCACTCGAAACCTAAGGATTTTAGACCGATCGGCCTATCGTGTTTTCTTTTGAAGACATTAGAGAGATTGATCGATCTTTATCTGAGGACGACATCATGAGTGGGGCTCTGCAAGCTTTTCTAAAGGGTAAATCTGTTGAGAGTACGCTACATGATGTGGTGAGTTACATTGAACGCGGCCTACAGTACAGGGAGTATACCTTGGCAGCGTTCCTTGATATAGAAGGAGCTTTTAATAACATTAAGATTGAGGCTATTAGAAAATCACTAGAATCACTATGCGTTCAAAACTTCCTAATCGAATGGATTATTTTGATGCTGAATAGCCGAATAATTAATTCGAACTTGGGAGATGCATGCATAAGGAGAATAGTGACTAGAGGGCCTCCTCAAGGAGGAGTCCTCTCGCCCTTGCTATGGCTCTTAGCCGTCAATGTCATTCTAAGACAATTTGACACAAGAGGGCGGAAAATCGTTGCTTATGCTGATGCCGTTGTTATACTGATCACAGGTAAATTTCATTCCACGATCAGCAGTATGAACCTAACGAACTGTCCTCTTGGGCCACTAGTAAGGGTTTAGGGGTCAACCCGGGGAAAACAGAGCTAGTTCTTTTCACCAGAAGGTACAGGATTGAGCAGTTTAGGATACCGGTACTAGGGGGAACTGAACTAAGACTGGCAAAGGAAGCAAAATATCTTGGAGTCTTTCTTGATAGTAAACTATCTTGGAAGAGGAACACTCAGGAAAGGCTTAAAAGAGGTCTCAACGCCTACTACACATGCAGGAACTCCATAGGTAAGAATTGGGGACTGAAACCGATGGTAGTAAATTGGATTTAAACCTCGGTGGTAAGACCAATTCTGACGTATGCATGTCTGGTCTGATGGGAGGCAATGAGAATAGGAAGTCGTAGGAATCTTTTGTCTAAAGAACAGAGATGTGCTTCGATTGATATCACAGGTGCCGTAAGAAGCACACCTCAGGCGGCACTTGACGTCATTCAGCATCTCCTATCCATTGAGGAGTTCGCGATGGGAATGGCTGCAAGGAGCCTGCTTAGACTTAGTGAACTAGGACTTACAGGATCAACCAGAATAGGACATTCCAAACTTCTAAACGAGGTCAATCTCGGTGGACATTCAGTGGAGTATCGGTTTTCACTGATGGATCCAAAATGGATATAGGCACTGGTGCAGGTGTGTATCTGGTTGAGGAGAACATCAGAAAAACGTATAGACTCTCGGATTGTTGCAGTGTGTTCCAGGCGAAAATTGTAGGTATTCTTAAGGCCACGGAATTAATAGCAAGGAACATTGAAGAGAATACAGAGGTAACTCTTTATGTAGATAGCCAAGCGGCGCTGAAAACCTTGAGAGGACATTTTGTCAAGTCTAGGCTAGTTAGCGACTGTAAGAAGGCTCTTAGGAGATTGATGCGAAATTATCATATCAGACTCTGCTGGGTACCGGGTCATTGCGAGATAACTGGCAATGAGGTAGCTGTTGAATTAGCTAGGAACGGCTCAGCTTTGGATAAGGCTGTAAGTGAAAATGGTGTGAGACCACCTCTGGGCTTTTACTTCAGGTTAATTAGAGAGTGAATTCGGGATAAAACCATGCATGGAATCGTAGAACAGATTGCAGATTATCAAGGGTCCTATGGCCTAAACTTGATAAAACAGATGCAAATCTACTTTTAGTCATGAAGAGGGAAAACCTGAAGACTATGATAGGTATTCTGACAGGTCATTGTCCATTGGGGGAATGACATGGAATTGGAGGAGCTAGAGACGGTGGAACATATTATATGTCACTGTCCATGTCTACAACTAAGTAGGCAAAAATGGTTAGGCAGTCGATTCGTTGACGAATTAGACAGTATATCGAGGATAGCTCTCGATAGATTAATAGTATTCGTCATGACAATAGGCTGGCTAAGAGGGGGTCGTTGGCTTATAGCGAACAATATAGGACGGTAGCACTTTTCCTTTCCGTGTTTTTTCTATTCTTTTCTATACTTTTCTTGGTCTCAGCTTTTCTCTATTATTTTCCTTTCCTGGTCTTCTCTATAATATCTACAAATTCTCTCTATATTCTCTTCGTAGGGACTCACAATGGACCTCTAGGTCTCCAAGTGGATGCATCTTTATATATTTTTTTAAGAATTTTAAAATAGTTGTTTTAGATATAATGGTTTGCTTTTAATATGTCCAACTTTGACCTTTTAAATTTTGATATAAATAAATTTTATACATATATTTACATGGGTAATATTTTTCTCTTTAATATGAAAGTAGAGATCTACCCTTTATATTTTAGAAGTTATTGGCAATTAAACAAGTACACCTTTGTGAGGTTTTTAGGTCTTTTAAAGCGTCATACTTTTGGACCAGAAAGGAAAGTCTAAAAGTTTATGATTTAGTGCACTTTCAAAAAAAAAAACCGCATTTTGCACTTTCACAAGACTAAAACTAGGGATATATATATATATATATATATAAAAGATAAGAATTCAAAAAATTGGAAAATTCCGAGAGATATGATAATCAAGCATTAATGCTAATAAGAGAGCAGACCGACATAGGTTTTTTTCGATACTAAAATATTAACTAAGTCATCAAACATAAAACCATTTATCAAGTTCATTATTTTTCTTTGTAATTTAAAATTTATTCGAACGAACTCAAGATTGGAGCAACTTTTTTTTTTACTGTCATCTTCATACCATACCAAATAACTTTTTTTCACAAAAGTTATGTGAAATTTTCATTTATTATTTTACTTATTGTTAATTTAGTAAATATTAAAAAAAAGATCGTAAATAAATGTTACAGTTTTTGTATAATTCTTGTTTAAAATAAAATATATTATATGGTGCTTTTTTATTGACCACAGCTGTATATCGATATAATTGTCTATCTAACAAAATAAAAGAAGAGGTTAAAATTGGTTCGAAATTGTTAAAGCTATTAGAATTTTCACCGACCAAAAACGTGTTTTGGAATACATTTTTTTAGAAATGTTGAAATAAAATGCAATTTTTAGTCAAATTTATACCAAAATTACTAAAAAAAATAAGCTTTGACTTCAGCTATATAATACAATCTCCTTCTAATGCTTTACTAAAAAACGTTGAGTTTTATTATGGCTGGTTTGAAAACTCCAATTTCAATTTTTTAAAAATTTTGTTAATTAAATTTCAAAGGCATCTTTTTTAGCAATTTCTGAATTTTAGTTTAAATTTTTTGTAAACCTTTGCTAACCCTTAAAATTGGAAAGTCAAAGACAAAATTTTGGACAATTTAGAAATTGTTTATTGTTTTATTTTTGTCTTGATTTCAAAGCAATGATTTGTATAATAAATTTCATTTTGTAAGAATAGCTTTTTTTTCAAAATGTTAATTATATTTTTCTTTGTCCATGACACCACTTTATAAAATCTACTTTGCATATATTTGAAAAGAGGTTGTTTCAAAAAATGTTCACCCAAGATCAGTTGGGGGTTAAATTTATGTTTTTGGGTACAAACATCATCTTTTGTGCGGCACGTGTTAGCGACATCCGATCACTCTAATATTTCGTGTAGTGTTTTCACATCAAAGTTGTCCAGGGGACACAAAGTCAGCAATTTTGCGATCAACTAAAACCTTGTATTTAGTAATCGTCAATAACAAGTGCTCATTGAATACAGTTCGTTCTTTATCAGTCGCATTCATTTTAATAAACAAACAGTTAAAAAATTAAATTTTCGTTTAGTATTCACATTAATCGTATCGGTCTGGTGATAAATTTATAATGGAAACCTCCTCCGGAGTTGCTAAAGCTCTAGAAGGAATTTCAAGTGAACCAACTCAAAAAACAACTTACACAAGGGACGGAAATCTTCTCATCCTAACAAAAAATGAAGCCCAAGCTAACCGCTTCTTGAAGGCAACAACCTTTCAAGGAGTTTGTCCCATCGAAAGCTTTTACCACCCTTCTCCAAATACTATCAAAGGTGTCGTTTTTGCTCCAACCCTACGCGATCTCAGCGAGGAAGAAATAAAGGAAGGATTGAAGGATCAAGGAGTTACAGACTGCAAAAAGATAACAAAATATCATGAAAATAAAGTCATAAACACCCCGTTACATATACTTCACTTTAACCTTTATGAATTACCCAAAGACATAAAAATCGGATTTTTTATCTGTAAAATAGAACCATATATCCCTAATCCCATACAATGCAAAAGATGTTTGAAACTTGGACACACACGTAAGCATTGCAATAGCAACGAAAATTGTAATATTTGTGCATCTACGGTTCATGATCCTATACCATGTACAAAAATGCAACTGTAACCACCCCCACCAATCCACCAACAAAAATTGCCCAATAATTAAGAAAAGACTAGAAATATTAAAAATTAAAACGGTAAAAAATTGTTCCTATAAAGAAGCTTCATTACAATTAACAAACACACAAACATACGAAGTACCTATTGAATCACTTGAATCAGCTATAGAAGAAAGAAAAAACAAACTAAAGAAAACCACTCTGCATACTAGTACAACTAACATTGATAATATCTTAAACAGAAGTCAGCAAGGCATAAACACTACAAATTATATCAACAATACAATACCCCATCATACAAAATCAAATATAACAAATACGAACAACTACACAACAAGCAACAACCCAACACAACATGACCCACAAACAACACCAGCCAAGATTTTAAACAGAAGAAGCAAAATCGACACAGAAGAACTAAATTTGGATCCATAAAACCAAATAAAATAAAAATAATAATCCTAATTTAAGCAAAATAGCAATAAAAATTTTACAGTGGAACATCAACGGTTTTAATAACAACCTTCACGAATTACAAATTCTAATCCATGCTCATAATCCAGATATCATTGCAATACAGGAAACACACCACTCAATTTATCCCATACAACTTAATGGATATACATCTAACTTATCAACCAACTTACGTAATTATGGTGGCACCGGTTTATTTATAAAAAATAATATAAGACACTCATTCACAAACTCTACCAATAACTTCTCTGTCACTGTTGACGCGTTTATTGGCTTCGATATTAAAATAATGTCAGTGTACCTAAACCCCTCACAGCCTTTTCCAATCACAGAACTATCAGCACTCTTTGCAAATAACAACCAAAAGACAATTATATTAGGGGATTTTAATGCCCACTCAACACTTTGGGGATCAACAATTACACTAACCAGAGGTAAAGTAATAGAAAACATGTTAACGCAATCTAATATGATTTTACTCAACGATGGATCTCCCACACACTTTTCAACAAGTTCAACATTTACCCATGTTGACATATCATTCGCTTCGACAGACATTTCTCCCCAGGCATCCTGGGAAATTGATTCTCTTCTACATGGAAGTGACCACTACCCCATTTTCATAACAATAAATAAACAAAATCAAACAATAACTAACTTTAAACAAAATCTTATACGTTTTAATACAGAAAAATCTGATTGGGCAAAATTTCAACATCTACTTAGTTCTAATACGCTAAGAGAATTATCATCCAACACCAACAAAGAAGGCTCCAAGTTACAAAATGAGATTATAGCAGCAGCCAATGCTTCCATTCCACATTACAAAAATAGCGTTAAAAGGAAATTCACATACTGGTGGAACAAAGAACTACAATTATTACGCGAAACAAAACAAAAGCTATTTAACAAATTCAAAAAACACCCCACAAAAGAAAACCTTATCAACTATAAGAGAGCAAACGCACATTTCAAACTCAAAAGCAAATTAGCCAAAAGGGAATCCTTTATTAAATTTACCAACCAAATTAACCCTAATACACCAATTAACATAATATGGAATAACCTACGCAAACTTCATGGAAATTATACCTCAAACTACATCCGATATATTGAAGATAACAATCAAAGCATATGTAACCCTTTAGACATTGCAAATCTCTTTGCTAATAAATGGTCACAACAATCTTCAGACGAAAATTTCAACGCAACCTTTATACAACAAAAGAACTTGTCAAATATCATCATAAACTATACAATAAATAATTCAGCTAAATTGGTAGATGATGAAATAACCTTATTCGAATTAAATTCTACTCTCAAGACACTTAGAGGAAAAACCCCTGGATATGACAAAATTTCATATCCGATGTTAAAAAATTTACCACCCAATTTCAAAAACATATTAATAAATCTATTTAACAACATCCTTAATTCAGGCACAACAATGGAAAATATCCACAATAGTACCAGTCCCCAAACCTAAAAAAAAATATACCTCAATAGACGGATATCGTCCTATTTACCTAATACCATGTGCATGAAAACTCCTCGAAAAAATAATAGCCACAAGAATAACATGGTTTCTTCTAAAAAATAAGCTGTTAAGCACTTACCAAACTACCTTCAAGCGCAACAAGGGAACATTAGATCATATTACAGCGTCCACTTTATCTCATAGGAACCATCTATCAATTCTATCGATAGATTTCGAGAAAGCTTTTAACCGGATCGGGATACACACCATAATCGAACAACTAAAACAATGGAAGCTTGGTAAAAAAATAATTCATTTTGTATACGCCTTTTTAACAAACAGAAAGCTTAGAATCAACATAAACAGCCACTATCCAATGGGATCCCACAAGGCTCTCCACTCTCAGTAATACTCTTTCAAATTGCTACCGACAAACTAAACAAAATAATTGCAAACCACAAATACTTCAAGCATGTCTTATACGCAGATGACTTATATATAATATTTAAAAGCAGTTCAAATTTTATTCAAAACGAAATAGATTATCTCTTTGCTGAACTAGAAATCTGGTGTAATAACAGCGGTGCTAAAATATCTTTTTTAAAAACCAAATGCCTACACATCTGTAAAAAAACTATGCAATTACAATAACAATATCGTGATGCAAGATAATCAAATTGAAACCGTAGAATCCCTAAAAATTTTGGGGATAATTTTTAACAAAAATTTTTCATGGACGCAACACATAGACTACTTAAAAAAGTCTGTAACATCCCGTTTAAACTTATTAAAATGCCTAGCCGCAAAAAACAGTAACACACATCCAACAATCATTTTAAATACAGCACGTAGCATAATACTGTCTAAACTTGATTATGGTCTCGTTATATACGGAAAAACCTCCAAAAACCAACTAAAAAAAATTGAAACCATATATAATTCAGCAATTAGAATCAGCTTCGGAGCTTTAAGAACTACACCGATAAAAAATATCATAGCTGAATCCGGATTACCCACTTTACAACAAAGAATTAACTTTCTAACATACAAATTAATTATAAAAATAATATTCCCTGCAGAACAACACCTCTTGAATCGTATATCATACATCCAAACACAAGCTCCTCTCAGATTTCCATCCACATTATGTATATCTATAAACAAGCTACAGAATTAGGTATCAACACTAAACCTCAAAAAATATATTTTCCATCTGAACCCAGCTGGAAACTAAAAAACAACAGTTTTATACTGGACCTAATTTACTTTCCCAAAGACTCCACCTCCAATCACACATGCAAATCCATCTTTAATGAAATTTCTTCATCATTCATAAACAAAAATTGTTACTATATACCGATGGATCAAAAACAGACTTCTCCACATCCTTTGCAGTTATCAACGAAAACCTACAAACGGATTTCTTAGCAAAAATGGACCACAGATATTCCATTTTCACCGCTGAATCAACAGCTATTTTCTATACACTTAATAAATATAAAAGTATTCCAGGGAAATATATAGTATGTACAGACTCAAAATCCACCATAACGGCCATACAAAATACCAAAAACAAAATCTCAAAAATAAGGGACATGCTTATAAGATTTCATACCAAATTTAAAATAATGTGGATTCCAAGCCACATTGGAATGGAAGGTAATACCATAGCAGACGAAGCAGCAAAATTTGCATCCCATGCCCCTATTATACATTATCCAACATCCAACAAAATTGACATTATAAATATTATTAAAGAAAACTTAACAACAGCTAAATCTGAAATCTGGAATAACTACCAACACTACTACAAAATAATCAACCCAAACAACACCAAACCAATTTATCCTCCAGATACATCAAGAAGGAATCTGCAAAAATATGTACGACTAAGATTAGGACACACCTACATCACAAACCGGCATTACTTTAACAACTCTTTAGCTGAAAACTGTCCACTATGCAATACAAATCTCATAAATATAAACCAAATAGTTTTTAACTGTAAAATAATTAACAACGCACAGCTAACACTTTTTAATAAAATATGCTTTATAGATCTTTTAAGGACCATCAACACAAATAATATAAATGCAGTACAAAAACTATTAAAAGACTGTAAAATATTCCACCTAATATAAAAAAAAAATTATATACTAATTACATATAGAGGCCAAAAACCACAGTAGTTAGAGCCTAATAATTTATTTTATATTCATAATTTATTATGTTTATAAATTTTGCAAATAAATAAATAAATTTAGTAATCGTATGCACATCGTTATTCATTTTATGTTTAAAATTTTGTTTACTTTTAGCCTTATCTCGCCTATCGAATAATTGCTTTTGTTTTACTCTTTTATTATTTTATTTATTATTACTGGTGTGGGGTTGACAGATCTCTCATCGAGCGCTTCCCCAGGTGGCGAATAGGGGGAGCCTTGTCGTTACTTATGTTTAACATACCACGCTCTTAAACCAACGTAATGACATGAGCTTAGGCCCTGTCTAGTCACTGCCCTCGAACTAAAACCGTCACCACTCATAAGGTTAAGGTTGTTGGTAGCTGTGACCAGAAACTGAATGGGAAGTTGGTGGTTAAAGAAGACTAGTCGCTGACAACTCCCTCCGACGCCGGGGCACGGGTCGGATGCACATGTTGAGTAGCCTAGTCCATGTACGCCGTCAATGGATGGATTGTAAAAAACCATACGAGCTTACGAAATATATGAAATATGGAAGCATTCGCTTGTAGGATATATGGAAAATGCTTTCGAGCACAAGGAATATGCATTAGTGGCTTGTTATAGAATGAGCCTTCAATAATGAGACCCCGGATGCCATTAAAATAGCTATGGAAAGACTGAATATACATCAGTCGATTATAGGCATCATATGGGGACTTCTGACCAACAGAGCTATAATCTCTACTATGGGTACGGCTACCATATATAGGTAGCAAATAGAGGCACTCCTCATGGGGGGAGTTCTTTCTCTATATTTCCCTTAACACAATGCTCAGGAAACTTGATTCCCTGGGGTTCAAAATTGTATGTGGACTATGTAGCAGTGACCGCCTTCAAAATGTGCTAGGTCTACTCAGTAAATGTAAAAGTAGTGGCCTTATTATTATGATCAAGCCTATACTTATGTATGGAGCGATAGTATGGTGGAAAGCGACGGAAAAATTCACCTTTTCGGTATCTTCGAAAAGGTTCTGCGTAGCTCAGCGCCACTAATTACAGATGCGCGTCGTATAACACCATCTAAGGCATTCTTCGTTCTGGTGAACTGGATTCCAGTAGATCTAATGGCCAAACAAATCACCATCATGTCGGCGACAAGGCTCAGTACTATAGGTGCGTGGAACGGTGGGAGCTATGGCCAAGCGACCATTTTGGGAATTTCGAATGACATCCTCGGCAATATTGGTTATTGTATTCCCAAACCCTTTCTGGACAGAGGCTTCTCAGTTTCAATCTCAGTCGATCCCACTATAAAAACCGGATCGATTGAGGTTTACACTGATGGATCCAAATCTTCTGAAGGGGTTGGGGGAAGTGTCTTCATTCCCGCACATAGGAGGAACATTTCCTTTAAATTGCTAGATCCCTGCACTGCTCTTCAAGCAGAGATCTCGGCCATTAGGAGAGCAGTAAATTGGCTAATGTACTATAGAGTATTCGGAGTGGATATTCAAATTTGTACCGATAGTCAACCCGCGATTAAGTCTCTTTCGGGAGTCTATTCGACATCCAGACTGGTACAATGTTGCCGGACATCTTTAAATGAGATGGCGAGACAGTCAAACCTAGAGTTGATCTGGGTAAGGAGTCATTCAAGTACCCCGGGAAATATTATTGCGGATTAATTAGCAGAACTGGTTCTCTTCTTCATACCGCTGTCATCTTGCAGATCAATAGTACTGCAGTACTTGTCGAGAATAGCTCAAAGATGGACAAACGAGTCCGCATGTTCTATCTCGAAACAGATATGGCCCCAGTACGACCAAAAACGGTCGAGTATCATTCTGGGATTGCCAAGGCGTCAACTACGAACACTTGTATCCATTATTACAGTCCGCATGTTCTATCTCGAAACAGATATGGCCCCAGTGCGAACAAAAACGGTAAAGTTTCATTCTGGGTCAACTACGAACACTTGTATCCATTATTACAGGGGCACTTAATTGCTGGTACACACGCTAGGAGACTAGGACTCCCTTTAACGAGGAGGAAGAAACAGTAGAACATTTTCTGTCACTGTTCTGCTCTTGCGAATATGAGGGCTGCTGAATTTGGTACTCTATATATGCACGGATTATCTGATCTCTCTGCAATTAATGTCAGACGGATCAGATCTTTTATTCGTGCGCCAGGTTGGTTGGATTCTAATCTATTCTCGAACATGTGAAAACAGATTCACATGATCCATTAGGGTAACACGTCGGGACCAATAGGACCCAAGTGAGCTATATAGTTTACATTTACAACTGCCCATCCAACCTAACCTACCCTTTTATATTAATATTTTTAAAATATACTAGTAAAAATTCCTTTGCTTAAAAAATTTTAATGGCCTTAAGTATGGTCTTCCTGTCAACTATTAATTTTACCTATCAAACCGAATGACACTAATATATACAGTAAAACGTGGTTATAACGAACTGGAAGGGACTTTAGTTCGTTATAAACGTAGTTATAAAAGTAGAATACAAAAAGAAATAATATTTACAGAATCAGTAAAAAAAGTGTTAGTTTACCAGGGAAAAATAAACGTTGTAATTGATACCTTCTTATAATTTTGTTAAAAAGATAATTAAAAAAATAAAATATGTATAAAGTTTTATTGAACTCACCATCATCATCCTCATCTTCTGGATTATCAAGTAATGGAGTAAAAGCATAGCGTTGATTATTATTTGTAGGACGCCACAAAATCATAATGACCAATAATAGAACCGAAAATAATATATGCCAAAATGCTGTATCAATCCAAATATTACGCCATCCCTAATTATTAAATAGAATAATTTTTAATCAGAATATTTAAACATTTTGTTTCTCTTATAATAAATAAACTTACTGGAGTACAATTTTCAGCTTTACGTAAACGTAAAGCGTACAGCATAAATATTACGGAAGCAATTACGGAAAATATTAAAGTGTTAGTAAAATGTCTATACAGCGAAAGTTTAACCATATTTCTATATAAGATAAGAAAATTGATTAAAAGTTATTGTTAGATCATTTATATAATAAAAGTTTTTTTACTAACCTTCTCAAGCGTAAAGTTCTAGTTGTTTGCACTAACGAGGTAAATATCCACCAACATATGCCTGTATCTAAAACAGCCAATGGTATACTGGCCACTAATAGTTCATTTTGTATATCCGGTTTATTGCGCATAACACGCAGATAACTTTCAACACAAGCCAAAAGGAAATACAAAGCTCCCACTCCAACTACACGATGTAGCATGGGACCTAAACGTGGTCTAGAAATTTTAATAAGTTTTATAATTAATAACAAAAAATATTGAGTTTAATAAAAATTTAGCACTTACTTTACAATGCCAAACCCTAAACTCATAATAATCACTAACATACGAGCCAAAGTTCTCTTGGCACATGATACAAATTCTGCTGTTAACTCTGCCCCGGGTACAGAAACGCCATTAGTATTTACGGAGTGATATTCAGCATAAAAGAATGCCTTTTCCAACATTCCCAATAGTATGACACCACCAATCCAAAATTGTATACGCAATAAATCTCGCCATTGCATAAATGATACCACTAACCAGATAATACCAAAGATAACATAAACAATACACATTATGCCGTAAAACTAAAAAAGGTATAATAAATTTGTTATAATATATTTTTACTTGTTGGTGTTTTAGGTTGTAATTTACCGGCAAGAAAGGAAAATCTGTAGCTGATATGTACCCATACGGACCCAACATTTCGATATGTACTGGTGCTGAATATTCTACCGGCTGTTGTTTAGCTTCAATAGTTATGGATATTTCATATATTCCATCATGTTGTACCGTGTAAAATACTTTATTTGTAGGCTACAATTAATGAAAAAAGTTTCAAATTTCATAATAAAGTTAGTTAAAGCGATTTGGGGACTAGAAGCCTCTAGTGCAATAAAGAAAAAAATCACAATGAACTGAGGTCACGATAGACACCGATTTTGTCTGGTTTTTGGCCCATAACTTTTTTATTTATTAACTGATTTTACCCATTTTCAATACCAAACAAAATAGGAGTTGAAAATTTGAACCAAATTTGGTGATCGGATAAGATCCTCATCATGCTTTCAACAGGCAGACGAACGAATATAGCTTAGTCGTTTTTGAATTTCACGAGGACCCAGAATATACATATACACGTTATGGGGTCTTAGATGAATATTTAAATATGTTACAAACGGAATGACAAACTCAATATACCCCCCATCTTTACAAATTAGTAAATGAATGGATTCCCCTTGTAATTGAATAGTTCCTTTACTTTTTATTTTGTAAGTAAAGTTTCCAAATTTCCGACCTCTTTTAATTAATTAATTCCGGGAAATGGGAACCCGGAAATTCCCGACAACACTAAATACGCAACAATTTTTCTTTTTTTATTTTTTCTGACCAGCAAAAATTGTTTGAAGTTGGATGTGATATTTTCATGATTTCTTTAGAACCAGTACCCGTAACTTGTGAAAAGTTTTTGAAGCGAAAAAGTTTTTCAAATTCTTGTACTAATGCTTTTAGCAGAATGACATTTAACGTCAACAAAATACAGACGATTTAATATTAATCACCCTGTTTTAAATAAGACGACTATATATTTCTCAAATTAAAATTTTCTCACAAAGTTACAGAACATGGATACAGAGCTTAGAAATAATTAATTCTATTTAGAATTAATTCACGTATTAATTTAATTCAGCTTTAAAAATTGAATTTATCTTTAAAATTATTTGTCAGAAAATAATTCTTAGCCTTAATTCTTTAGGCTTAACTTTGTACTGAATTAATTCCCTAGGGAATTAATTCCTTAAAGAATTAAAATTCAGTTTAAATGTTTAAATTCTTCATTAATTCTATTCTATTAGAAAATTAATAAAATTTTTTTAGAATTTCCTAAGAGCTGGTTACCTTCTTCAAAGTGAAGAAACGGACTAACTAGTTGGCATACCGCTGTCATCTTGCAGATTTATGATAATACAATACTTGTCGAGAATAACTCAACAAAGATGGACAAAAGAGTCCGCATGTTCTATCTCGAGAAAGATATGGCCCCAGTACGATCAAAAACGGTCGACTTTCATTCTGGGAGTGCCAAGGCGTCAGCTATGAACACTTGTAGTCATTATTACAGGGCAATACGCTGAGACTAGGATTCCCTTTTAACGACTATTGTAGAAGTTGCTTTAACGAGGAGAAGGAAGAAACGGAAAAACATTTTCTTTGTCACTGTCCTGCTCTTGCGAAGATAAAGATGGCTGAATTTGGGAGTCCATATATGCATAGATTTCTGTCTCTCTCTCTGGAATTGATGTCAGATAGATCATATCTTTTATTAGTGCGTCATCAGGTTGGTTCGATTCGAACCTATTCTCGGACATGTGACAACAGATTCACACGATCCATCAGGGTAATACAACGGGACCAATAGGACCCAAGTGAGCTTTTACAGCTGCCCATCTAACCTAACCCAATTAGCTATAAAATTAAATTCCATTGAATGATATATTTTTTCTTTCATTCTCTTTTACTACAAATTTAATGACAATATTTTTCTTTAATTAGTTTTTGAAAATAAGTACTAAGAGAGCCGTTAGTCTGTGGTATATAGCTAAAATACCTACAAAGTTTACATTTTCCTTTTCAGTCTAAGTAAATTTTGTAAAAAAATGCACTTTACGGTTTTAAATACAAATAATACTCAAAATACGATGTATGTGAAAGATAGGGATAAATATTATAGAATCAAAATTACCTATGTAAAATTTAGTACACGTTTCACACAGAATAAATAAAAATACTAGAAATCTCATGTTAAATGTAGCACATGCCACGAAATATATATGTATATCATAATTATGGCTTACCATAAATTTTTTGTGGTTATAAAAATGTTTAAAATCTAAAGAATTAAATGATAAAAATTTAATCAATCTAATGCAAATAGAAAGGTGAAAAATTTATTAACTCAATTTGTAATAGTTTGAATTTAAACAAAATGGAATCAAATCAAAGGAATTAAACATTTTCAAAGATTTAATTAAAAAATGAAATAATTACATTATATCATAAGCTTTATGAATTAAGCTAGAGAATTAATTATGATGAGTTAATTTGAAAGAATTAATAATTCTATATAATTTAATCCTATTTTAAAAAGTGAATTAAAGAATTAGTTCTTTCGAACCTTTGTTTCTTTGCAGTTTCCCTGAATATGACCCGTTTTACCGAAGTTATAACCTTTTACTCTGGCTTTATTTTACTTCTCATTAAATACCTCCAAAACCTTTTTTAAATCGTCGACTATATTTCTTTCATTATCAGCCACAACTTCGACATTTCGCACCTTATATATTAGCGGCTTTGAAATTATTTTCGCCATTGAAGATTATTCATCTTTATTTTTAGATCATTTAGTTTTTTATCAACACCTTTGGCTATTTAATTTTCTATTAATGACTTTGGTTACTATATCTAGGCAGCTCTCTAAGTCGGACACCTTTTTATTAATGCCATCCATTCTGCTGTTTATAACTTCCGAAATTTGCTGAAGTTTCATTTCCATTATTTTATTTTCTTCTTTAACTTCTGCAAGAAGTTTCTCGTTATTGACCCTAGAAGTTTCTTGAACTTCAGCAAGAAGTTTCTCGTTATTTACTTTAGAAGTTTCTTGAAATTTCATTTCCATTATTTTATTATCCTCTTTAACTTCAGCAAAAAGTTTCTCTTTAATTACTTTAGAAGTTTCTTGAACTTCAGCAAGTTTCTCGTTATTAACTTTAAATTGCTCCATCATAGCAGCAAACATTGTGGATAAATCCATGCTGCTTGTTGTTGCACGGGTAGAAACTTCCATTATACTCGAATTCGTAAGCGGCGATGTCAATATCACGCCGCTTGAATTCATCCATCATCCTCTTTTGTAATTCTGCTGTATTACCAGCTGTTGGTAACCCCAACTTATTCAATTCTCTCTTGAGTTGCTCCACTTTTAGCTCTTCAAACTTCATGACTGCTTATTATTTTGCAATCCCACTTCTGACAACAACTGTTACGTTTTTACCTTTTAAAAACGGTGGTTTATTTCCTTTAAATAGCCCGTATACTTTGATTGCAAATAAAAGCAGTTTAGTAGTTTAAAAGTTGTAACGACTCTTTATTTTATTTAAAAATGTACAACAATTATAGTTTAAATAGTCACTTTGTGTTTTAATACACACACACTTAAATTACATATTTTATACAGCACACTTTAATAATGTACAAGAATATACAGGCAAGGCAGTTATTTTGACTTTACTTAACGATGCTCCCAATTAGACTGACTTCATGGTGTTCTCACGCCCAATTTATATACACTGCATTACCTCCTAGATGTTTCTCGAAAGCTCTATTTCTTTCTACAATACTCTTAACAACAAACTATATCTTTCGATGATAATGTTAGCAGCTTAAACATTTAGTGTTGCCATACTTACAAACAATGGCGAAAGCTTTTCATTCAATGTTGTAGGTTTACAGCTATGTTAATAATTTCTACAGATATGTTAACTGTTGTTAACATAAACAGAAAGGTCGAGAAGCATTGAAAAAGATTTAAATTTAAACCAGCTGTTAAAACCGTTATATTTGAATTCAAGTACAATTTCGTAACAATGATTCTAAAAATTTGACTATTTTCATAAAATTTGTTCTTTTCAATTATGGTGTCCTCCTCGGGAGGAAATTATTTTTCAATACTCGATCCTTATCCATCTCCAAAGTGGAAAAAAGTAATTTTAATATCAACAATACTTTTGATTTTCCAAAATACGGGGAGAAACAAGTTGATAAAACTAGAAAACAATGTCCAAAATACATCACAATAAAAAGTAAAATAAGTGATAAACCTTTACAAAATTTTAACATCTTCCTGTTAACTAAAGCCCTAAAAGGTATATCACATATATCTACGGAAAAAATAACCTTTACTAGAGATAGAAATTTATTGATCCTAACAAAAAATGAGACGCATGCAAACAGATTCCTGAAAGCCACCACACTACCTGGATTATGCCAAAAATAACAAAAAATAACTAAATTTGTTGATAATAAAGTTATAAACGCACCACTACACATTTTGCATTTTGATCAATTTTGCCTTCCAAAAGACATTTAAATTGGATTTCTCTTTATACCAAATCTAATTCAATGTAAAAATTGCTTCAAATTAGGCCACACAAAAAAATATTGTACGGTCGGTGTTACGTGGAATGTATCAATTGTAAACATGAGCACAGATCCAAAAATAAAAAATGTCCAGTTATCCAACAAAAGCAAGCAATACTGAAATACGAAGCAATAAACAAATGTACATACAAAGAAGCTGCACAAAAAACTCCAACAACTGAATCTTTTGAAATTAAAATAGAAACACTAGAACATGCAATACAAGAAAGAAAAAAGACTAAATTCACAAAAAATTAACAACAACCAAAATTTAAACACAAAAATAATAAATACTACATCTATAACAACAAGCACAACATCAACTATAGAACAAATTATTAGCAAAGCAAAAAATGTTACAACAAATAATACATCTACAAAACCAATTATAACAAATAACCAAATATCAAGAAAAAAAAATCAAACGAAAATGAAATAAAAATCAAACACTAATTACCCAAAAACAACAAACACCAATAACGTCAACAGCAAATAAAACAAAATTTAAGAGAATCATCCCGTAAAACAGAATCTTTTTTCTTATTATTATTATTGACTTTATTGAAACCTTTATAAAATAATTACATTGTTATGAGAATTTACTTAAAAGTATTACAACAATTAACATCTAAATAATTAAATAAGGAAACTACTAATATCACAGTGTTAAGGAAAAGTTGTCAAAAAAAATCTTGTACATACTTAAACGTTATAAGAAATTTTAAAAACAACCATCAATTATAACTCTTTAAGTAAAAAAAAGAGTCTTAGTGATTGTTTAGCAAATTTCTTATTATTCCATATGTAGACGTTCTGCATTTTTCATTAAATGACAGAGTCAGTTCCCTTGCAAATGAATTAAACATTTTATGCTTAAAATTTCTATGCAGTAGATCAGTAGAATATCTGGGGTGTAGGTTATGAATTATTTTCAGATTTTAGCAGCTTTATTAAACCAGACTTGACATCCGTAGGTCATAATTGGTCGAATACACATTTTGTAAATAAGGATTTTGTTTTTTAAATTAAGTTAGATCTTCTGTTAAGTAAGAGGTAAAGTGCACGGCCGCATTTGATTGTTTTATCACAAATACACTGTATGTGTTGTTTAAGTGATAGTTTTTTATCTAAGATAATGCCTAGATATTTGATACTATCTTGCAGAGGAATAAAAACTCTAGAATATAAATGTTTTGTAGGAATACGTTTCTGTGATCTATTATATGGATATATATAATAGCTTGTGTTTTACTAACATTAACTTTTATCTTCCATTTATCAAAGAATTTATTGGTAGATTTTAAACTATTTTTAATTTTTTTGATTATTGCGTTTGACACCTTACCGCAGCAAATAAAAGCACTGTCGTCAGCGTAAAAAGCTACTTCTTGATTCTTGCGAATAGTAAAATCGGAAATATATATTGAATAAAGAGTAGGTGATAATACCGATCCTTGCGGCAGACCCGCAGGGATTTGTCCATCACTAGATAGAGTGTTATCTATAGATACAGCCAATAAGCGCTGATCTAAAAAACTCTTTATTATCTTTTGCAAGTAAGTTGGATAATTGATTCAATAAAATTAACGACTCTTTTCAGTTGATGTACTGTGGAGTGCTCCTTGCGGAATCCAAACTGTTGAGGGTTAATAATATTATTTTGGTTGGAAAAGTCTAAAATTCTCTTATTAATTATTTTTTCAAATACTTTATCCAATAGGTTAGGATGCTGATTGGTCTATAGCTAGACGGTAATTTAGGATCCTTTCCTGGCTTAGAAATTGGGATAACTTTTGCTTTCTTAAAAATAGTTGGAAAATAGCCTTCTATTAAACAAGAGTTGAAAAGTTTACATAGAGTTTCAAAAAAGCAATCGGGCATCTTTTTAAGGATAATGTTATTAGTGCCATATAAACCGGTGGCTTTATTATTTTTCAATAAAAGTACAAATGATTTAACTTCATCTAAATTGGTAAGCTCTACGTTATATCATCTGTCAAGAATTGTGTCGTTAAGATCATAAATGAATCTTGAGACGACTGTGTCCATAGGTGAATAAATATTTAAAGTAATGGTGTGTGAATTACCAAATACATCTGCTATTGAATTAGATTTTTCATTGCCAGTTTTTAAAACTTCACCGTTTACATGAAGATCAGTAAAAGGCATTTTGTTTCCTTTAAGTGCTTTTTTTACTTTCCAAAACTTTTTAGAGCCCGATGGCAAATTCGAAATAAATTTCGACCCGGATTCATTACGGTCTTTATTAAGGTGTAAATCAATAAGTTTATTTAATAGCTTCAAAATGCTTTTCAATTGATTTTTATAATTAAAATCGCTACATCTTTGAAATTTACGATTGTATTTATTTCTCTGACTAATTAACATTTTACTAATTTCAGAAATTTCTCGTTGCCACGAATTTTTATGACCGACAGGTATTTTATTGAACGCTTCTTTAACTATAAATATTAATTTGTTAAAATAAAAATCTAGATTACCTGAATTAGTAACGGGTTGATCAATGTTCTGACACCTAATTTCATTTTCAACCCAGTTTCTGATTGCTGACCAGTCTGCAATAATACAAGGGAACTGAATATGTCATGTTTTGAACCTGGCCACAAATAACACAAGATATAGGTACATGGTCCGACTGTAAAACATTTGGATGTGTCCCAAGGTTTGAAAAATCGAGGCACGAGTTAGATAAAAGAATGTCTACTGTGGACGGTTGAACGGGGTTGATATTTTGTCCAAAGCGAGTATGTCCATTTTGGGTAATAAATGAAGTAGCTGGATTGAAGACAATAGCAGTAGAGATCATTACCAGCCGAATTATTTGACATACAATTCCAATGTGTATGTTGGGCATTCAAATCACCGAAAATAAAATAGTATTTTGAAAACGAAGTTAATTTATCCAAATCAGCTTTAAAATTGGTATTATGAACTGGATTATACGCTGAAGTGAATATAACTGGCCTTCTATTAATCATAACTTGTACTGAAATACTTTCAGCAGTACTTGTTTTTATTTTTGGTAACAACGTATGCTTAATGTTACCTTTAATTGCAATTAGAACTCCTCCGCCATGAGTAGATCGATCCTCTCTATAAATTTTATAACCACTAAGTTGAAATTTGTGGTTACGTCCTTGGGCATTCCAATGCATAACATGAACATTGTGTCTACCGGTTGAATTATATGGCATGTTTTAGCATCATACCCAAAACTCGTAGCTTGTCGTACTTATTTTGACATCTTTGCAAAGCATCGACAGCATCAAAAAATATTTCTAGAGGTCTTTCATTGGAAATGTCATCATTATTATTATTGTCGTAGCTCTTGCCTTTAGCTACCTCAGAATACAAATTACCAAAATCGCGGGAATTACGTGTTATTATGGGGTTCTTGTCTTGGCAATTGAGGAAAATCATGATCGTCTTCTTTAAAATATGTTACGTTAGTTCTTGTGCTGGTCGCCCTAGATTTAGATGTTACTCGATGACGGATTTCTAAATATTCTGAAGACTTGGGCACTTTGGGTCATCAGCTCTATGGTTAACGTTTTTTAAGTTCTTCTTTGTAGCACTTATAAATTATACTACCATCACTATTACCTTTATTGAGTGAACAAACTGCATACTCATGGTTTCCGGCGCAGGCTGAACACACTACGGTACGGTTATAATTTTTAGCACTATGTCCATACATAGCGCACTTGGAGCATTGTGTGGGACCTTTATTGTCCTTTAGAGGTTTTCTCCAATATACAGATATATTACAAAAATATCTTATTTTCATAACCTCTCTTTTTGAAACATGTTGACGATCAAACTCAATAAGATAGAGTGCGTCATCTACACTGGATCTTTTTGTTGCTAATTCCTTAATGCTTACCGGGTTTATGTTGAGAGAGCTTACATATTCTTCGCCAATTATCTTTGTGTCCAGTTGTGGCAGGCCAAATAAAACCAATTTTAAAGTTTTTGCATCCCTCAATTCATGCGTATAATACTGGAATTTTTTGTCTTTGAGAACACTCAAAGCTTCATTATACAGCGATAACGAGTATGATGCAATTTTTGTACCAATAGACATCCGTTTGTAAGTATACTTATCACCAATTAATCCGATCACAGTTGAAAAACTGTGGGTAGAGTCCACAACTATTGCTGGAATCTTTTCTTTGATAGCAACTGCTTCTTCTTCTTCATCTTCAGACAGAAGCTGAAACCTGTTGGAATTAGTGCTGGGACCGTTTATAGTTTTTGGCACCTTGAATTTAGGGCTATTGCCCCAATGCTTTCTTCTTTTTTGAGCAAACATTGCCAAATAAAAGAAAGTTAAAGCAAATTTAAGTAGTTTTTTTTACACTTTTTAATTAAAAAATTCAATTAATTTTTCAAGCAAAAATTAACACGATGTTTTTTTCTTGAATCAGAGATGCCAGATGAAACAGAATCTAAAAACATAGAAAATCTAATGAAAATTAGTAAGAGACGTATAGCAATAGACGGAGTAGAAAACATGGACACTTAAGAATAAATTTAACCTACAATCAATATTTTAATTTTAATCCATATATGACATCCTTTAATATACTCCAATGGAATATAAAGGGGTTTTCAATAATTATATTGATTTTAACTAAATTTAAAAGAACAATCTCCTCAATTCATCTCACTTCAAGAAACACATTTAGCGAACATTAAAACAGTAATCCCACTTAAAGGTTTTATCTGCCATTTAGAAAATCACACAATAAACTAACGACTAAACGACTAAAAGTGGAATAGATGTATTCGTTCGTAATCATATTCCTCATAAACGAGTAATGAATTCTTCTAAATTAATAAACATTTCTATAGAAATAATGCTTAACAATAAAATAGCTATTATCTCTATTTACATCCATCCTAATGAACAGTTTTCTATACAAGATTTTAATCAACTTTTCGACAATGTACACACACCAATAGCAAGCCTACTAATCACTCTACCCACAATACTCTCACAAACGTCGATACTACTTAGTGTTCACCTTCACTTTTAGCTCTCACCTCTTGTAAAACACTTGATGATCTTAACAACAGTGATCATTTCCCCATTATCACAGACATTTTTACAACCAGCAATAATTATATAAAACCAAAAATTACATTTAATTTAAAAAAAACAAGTTGGAACCTGTTCAAATTAGAAATCGATTTTGCACTTAGTAATAATATCCAGTCATCTAATGTTTACAAAAATAATGCATTAATAACGAAAACCATTAATCGGCAGCCAATAAACATATACCACTAATCTCACCAGCACAAAACCGATTTGCTGCATGGTGGAACATTGCTCTATCTAATCTGCGTAAAAATAAAAACAATACATGGAAAACGCTTAAAAAGCACCCCATTAAAACAAATTAGCAAATTATTTTGCTAACAAATGGTCTAAATACTCAAGAGATATCAATTTTTCTGCAGAATTCAATTTAGCTAAATTTATCACTTACCGGCATACGCCAAGTAATAATCAAGCTCAAGTTATTGAGAATCCAATAAATATGTGTCAATTAATGATACCCTTAAAGAAGGTAAAAGGTATCACTACAGGACTAGATAGAATCTCCTATGAAATGGTTAACAACTTAACACACTCTAGTAAAAACTTCCTGCTAAAACATTACAACAAAATACTTAAAACTGGCGCTGTCCCACATTCATGGAAAACTGCAGTCGTAACTTGCATTCCTAAGCCAAATAAAAACTCCGAATTTTCAGGTTATAGACCAATTTCGTTATTATCCTTCCTTTCAAAGCTTCTGGAAAAAATTATTGCTAAACGTATTTCATGGTATATAGAAATAAAAAAAAAAACAGTAGCCGTAAACCAAGTAGCATTCAAATCCAATCGTAGCTGTGTTGAAGCCTTAATTCATATTGTCTACTATGTAACAAAAACACTATCATCTAGAAACCACACCCCAATCTTAGGTATCGACTTTGAAAAGGCATTTGATCGTATCGGAATTAATGTTATATTGGATACTTTGATATTTTGGTTAATTGACCCAAAAATTTTCAACTATATTAAATCATGTTTAGCTGGAAGAGCAATCAAAGTTCAAATAAACTGAGTTTATTCGAACACATACCCACTCGTAGACGGGATTCCACAGGGATCTCCGTTGTCTGTCGTATTATTCCAAATAGCATTCAATCAAATTAGCCAAATTATAAATAAACATAAATATGTTGACCACTACCTCTATGCTGGCGATCTTTTTATTATGAACAAAACAATGATGCAACAAAAAATAATAACTCATTTGAAAAAGTAGTAATATTGTGAAATGGGCAAAAATAGCTAGTGCTAAAATATCACTAGAAAAATCTTCCGTTCTACATATTTGTAGAAAACATAATTGCTGACCCACTAAACTAATTGCCAATAACACTAACGTTACTAAACAGAAAATTTTAAGTGTAATATTTAAAGAACACATTTCATCTCTAAAAAAAAAAAAATCACTTCAACCCAAAGCAAATTTTATTAGATATATATCAACCAGAAGCTATGCACGTATAAACTCACATATTTGGTAAAAACTTTAATCTTAACTAAAATTGATTATGGATTATTTCTTTATAGTAACAGTGCGAAAACCAATTTATATTATATTAAAGCAACTTATCACCAAACCATTAGATCCAGCATTTATGACTTTCGTACAATACCTATACACATTTTTTTAATTGAATCTGGCCTCCCGTCGATGGAACAAAAAATTTTGGAAACTAAAAACCGATTACTACCTAAGATATTACCTCAAAACAATTTAATAATATATAACGATGTAAAAAAAGTTTTAGCATATAAAGTCTCCAAAACTTCAATCATTCATTAAAATATTTACAAAATATATTAAATTATAAACAAAAACTTATCTCTTTCAATATAAATCATTCTACTATGACAACAGTTTATGTGCTATATCTTTCTCATTATACTGATCAGCAATACTGATGCTTTCATACAACTTTTTTATCAATTTATATCAATTTATATCAACAATCAAACCGGATGGCAATATATTTTTACAGATGCCTCGAAAGACAACAACTCTCCGCAAAAACATTTTCAGACATAACATCAATTTTTATTGCCGAAGCAACTGATATTTTACAAGCAATATATATTGCTAGTAAGCATAAAATAAAAACACTAATTTTCTCGGACGACTTTTCAATAATATCTACAATACAAAATCCAAGTAATATCAACTGGAAGTCAGTGAACAAAATTCGAGATTTGCTAATTGAATATAATAAAAAAAATTAAACTTGTTTGGATTCCCGGTCACTTCGATATATGTGGAAATAAATATGCTGAATTGGCAGCAAAACACGCTTGTAAAGCTCCTTTGTATAAAGATGATCTAAGTGAAAAAATTGGCCTTCGAAAAGCAATAACTAATAAACTTTACCTTAAAAAAAATTGATGAAAAAAGAAGCTTCTTTCACCTTCATTACAACCAAATAAATCACCTTACAAAAATCCCATTATATCCAACAGATGTCAGCAAAAACCAAATATCTTGTTTACGTATAGGACATACTCACACTACACATCAACATATCATAAACAACTACACAAATAACTACCAATATTGTGGATCTGCTACTTCTGTGAAACATATATTATAAAACTGTCCAAATTTAAAAATTCAACAGTACAAATAGTTGTTAAACAATGGTCCCAATATCCTTAAGAAAAATAAACATAATATTCATTGTACGAGTGCGGATCAATAAGTCCGTGACTTTTCGAACTTCCCTCGTAATTATATGAAATGCAACACTATTCCCATCAAGTACCACCTGTTAATAGGCTAATATCAAATTTTGAGCAAGTGTCGTCATTTACTTTACGTTTAACAGCTGTTCAAAACATACAACCTCGTGTATTTTTCTAAAAATGGAAAAATGTGAATTTCGAGTGCTCATTAAACATTATTTTTTGCGAAAAATAATCGTCAATCAAATCAAGGAAAAGCTCGATAAATACTATGGGGACTCTGCACCATCGATTTCAATGGTAAAAAAGTGGTTTACTGACTTCCGTTGTGGTCGCACAAGTACAAATGACGCGTTCTGGACGGTCAATTGAGGTCAGTACACCCGAAAATATCGAAAAAATCCACGATATGGTGTTGGCCGACCGAAGAGTAAAAGTGCGTGAGATTGTTGATGCCATAGGCAATTCATATGACAATGTGGTTTCGATTTTAAATGATCAGCTGGGTTTAAGAAAGTTGTCTGCAAGATGGGTGCCGCGTTTGCTCTCAATTGACCATAAACGTAAAAGTGTGACAACTTCAAAGTATTGTTTGGAGTTGTTTAACTACAATCCGAATGAGTTTATGCGACGTTTTGTAACCATGGATGAAACACGGATCCATTACTGTACTCCGGAGACCAAGCAGCAATCTAAACAATGGGTTTCTCCGGGTGAACCTGCTCCGAAGAAAGCCAAGGTAAGTTTGTCGGCCAATAAGGTGATGGCCCCCGTATATATAATTACTAAATATAAAATTTAGTATTATATTTAATAGAATAGCCAATGGTCCTGGCAGCCAGCGCTAAACTTAAAATAATGTTCATATATTTATTATATTTGCAATATTAAACAAAAAAATGAATAATTTTGTACTTTTTAAATCCCAGGAATAGGGATATAGAAAATTACTTTTTTCAGAAACTTTTTCCTGGCGCTTCCCGGGTACGAAACCTATTAATAATGCTCCTTTAATATAACACACCAAGAGATACAATAAAATTTAATTTTAGTTAGGAACTTTAAGACCATTTCTTTCCTTTATAAAAACAAGGCACCATAATGTCTATAAAAATTAATTTTAAAAAAGTGTTCATATACCTCATTATATATTGAGTAGTATATATCAATAGAAACAGAAGTGTTAACTAATTTAAGACTACATATTCAAGTTAATTTTTTCTGTAAAGATGAGAAAATTTACCACAAAAAATTCTAATGATAAAAACAGCAAAATAATTAAAAAACCAAATAACAAAAGTATCGAAAAGTTTATAATACGTTACTAAAAAATGAATCATTCATTGGCTTTTGTTATTAGAGTAAACACAAACATAACAAATTAGGCGTTAAGATAAAAAAGATAACGAAACGATAAATAGAAAATGTGGGCAAAACAAAAAGTGTATAAACATTAGGAGACACATATGTATGTTTAAAAAAAGTTATATTAATAGAACACTCACTGAAAATGGATGTTTTGAGTTTTTTAAATTATCGACTGGTGATTTGGCAGTTAAAGCCACATTATTTGATTTACTAGGTAAGTCAGCTGCAGTTGTCGATTTTAAAGCGCTGCTTGACGCGTCACCATCGTTGGGTATTTCTAAAACTATTATGTGATTTGGACATTTTGTTTCAAGCTGCCCTTTAATTTCCAATTGTGAAGATTGGTTTTGTGCTCTTTGATGGTTATCAATATCTATATAAGCCTTTTGAAGCTATAGCAAAAATATCAAAAAAAACCATAAAACATTTTCGATTTGTTTAATTTCTATAAATATGCATGTATGAAAGTACTTACATCAGGAGCATCAAACCAACATTGTCGTTCCACCAGCGACCAAGATATTTGTATATCAAAATGACTTTCGCTATTTGTATTACATTCAACTACGAACAGAAGTAACATGTATAAAAGAAGTTAAATCGATATTTACTTAACATTAACATCCCTTATCAGAAAATATCAATAAGTAGTAGACACAAAATAAAACTTACTTTTCACATAAATTTTAGTGTTAGCCAATAGAGGTCTCATTTCTCTTTCAGTTATTAAATTCTATAAAAAAAATATATAATTAATAATGTAATCCAAATCAAACACATTTCTTTCCTACCGGCGTTAACACAAAATCTGTTATACCGGGATCCGATATACCCACAACCATTTGAAGTCTTCCCCATGTTATAAGCAACGCCACGCAATAGAGAATACTTTTAATTTTTTCCTGCAACTTTAGCATTTTTTATTTTTCTTATTTAGTTTATTGTGCTTTAATTGAACTTTTCTGTGTTTATATTACACTTAAATTTATTATATTTATGAGAAAATATAAAAATTTGTATAATTTTTTGTACAAAATTTATTTTTTTAGCACGTACATATTATTTTTTCGTTATAAGAATCGTTCTGCTGTCATTACTATGACAGTTTCTTTTGTTGAAAAATAATAGTGTTGGTAATTCAGATATTTGCTCGTCAGTTCGAGCGATTTAAAATAATTGGCACAAAATTTAGCGATTTTTGGTAGATATTTGACTTTAAGGTAATTTTGAAAAATAATTTGAATTTTTTAAATTAATCAGTCTAATATGCCGTTTATACCAAAACAAAAACTTATTGGTTTTTGGAAAACTATATTTGCAAAATCAAATTTAATGTATTCTAGTTGATTAAAATTTTTTTAAAAATAATTAAAAAGTAATTTTTACAAAAAATTTAAAATACAAACAAAATAATTCAAGAAATTTGACAATTAAATTTTTTCCATCATATACAAAAGCTCACTTTTATGAAATCATAAATATTTATTTTAGTAGCTTTTACTTGGTTTACAATAAAAACTATATGAAAATGGTTTTTGATTTGTATGGAAAAACTAAAGAAATTTATATAGTTTTTCAATCTATACGAGAGATTTTTCTATCATAACAAACGTCAAATTCTTATCATGATAAGAATTTATCACGTGTGGACCAAATTTATGTATTGTTATGATGTAATTGTTATTATATTAAGAAGAAGCGTAATTCTTCATGGCAATTTCAATTAAGCAATTATTTGAAGCAAAAATAACACAAAATACAATGACGAAAAACGAAAAAAGTGATTTATTATAATAAACTTGTATCTAAGTGTTCCCATACATATGCTGATATAAATAAAAAATTGTTACTTGTTTTGATAGAATAATCTCTCGTGTGACCTTACGTTACAAAAATAATCTACATTTTTCCAAACTGCAAAAATGTAAATACAAAATTAAACTATACTAGCAAGCGTTTCTTCCTTAACAAAACACTGATAGCTTCTGATAACTACTAAATTTATACCAAGGTCTACAACAGAGATTAACGCTGATATAATATGTGTGATAACGCCGACAGAAGAGAGTAAACATTTTGTTTACATTATGTTAAATCTTAAATAAGGGGTACACGTATTATAAACAAATATTTTTTTAATGTAAAATAACCATTAAAATAAAACAATTTACAAAAAACATAGTTCTTAAAGTAATTTCCAAAATATACATGCACGCACATAAACAAACTTTCATATATGTGTATTTTTTTATAGCTCATCATATAAGATAGTTGTGTGGAGAAATCTCATCACAACAGTCTCATAATATTTCTTATGGCACTAATATTTGAATCTACACGGGAGATAATTCTCTCAGAGAGCGAATTTGACACTCTCTAACAGAAAAATCTTATATATTCTGTTGTAGATGGGCTGATATACATATGTTTGTATGTAGATACATGCTTATACAAAAAACAACAATACTGAGTCATTACAATGCTTCTACTTCCAACTAAAAAATGTCCAAAGGTATATAAAAAATTATATATACCCTTTACACCTGTGGTAAAGGGTATTCTTTGCCAAATTTGTATGACCGACAGGTATTTTATTGAACGCTTCTTTAACTATAAAAATAAAAATCTATATTGCCTGAATTAGTAACGGGTTGATCACCTAATTCATTTTCAACCCAGTTTCTGATTGCTGACCAGTCTGCGCGATAATACAAGGGAACTGAATATGTCATGTTTTGAACCTGGCCATAAATAACGCAAGATATAGGTACATGGTCCGACTGTAAAACATTTGAATGTGTCTCAAGGTTTGAAAAATCGAGACACGAGTTAGATAAAAGAATGTCTACTGTGGACGGTTGAACGGGGTTGATCATTAATAGCCGAATTATTTGACATACAATTCCAATGTGTATGTTGGGCATTCAGATCACCGAAAATAAAATAGTCTTTTGAAAACGATGTTAATTTATATAAATCAGCTTTCAAATTGGTAGTATGAACTGGATTATATGTTGAAGTGAATATAACTGGCCTTCTATTAATTATAACTTGTACTGAAATACTTTCAGCAGTACTTGTTTTTATTTTTGGTAACAACGTATGCTTAATGTTACCTTTAATTGCAATTAGAACTCCTCCGCCATGAGTAGATCGATCCTCTCTATAAATTTTATAACCACCAAGTTGAAATTTGTGGTACGGTTTCAAAAAAGTCTCATTTAAAAGGAGAATATCGATTTTCCTTTTGTGTAAGAAGCATTCCAGCTGGGCAGCTGCTGACTCAGTTGTTATGATTTGGGCATTCCAATGAATAACATGAACATTGTGTCTACCGGTTGAATTATATGGCATGTTTTAGCATCATTCCCAAAACTCGTAGTTTGTCGTATTTATTTTGACATCTTTGCAAAGCATCGACAGCATCAAAAAATATTTCCAGAAGTCTTTCATTGGAAATGTCATCATTATTATTATTGTCGTAGCTCTTGCCTTTAGCTACCTCAGAATACAAATTACCAAAATCGCGGGAATTACGTGTATTATTGTGGGGTTCTTGTCTTGGCAATTGAGGAAAATCATGATCGTCTTCTTTAAAATATGTTACGTTAGTTCTTGTGCTGGTCGCCCTAGATTTAGATGTTACTCGATGACGGATTTCTAAATATTCTTGAAGACTTGGGCACTTTGGGTCATCAGCTCTATGGTTAACGTTTTTTAAGTTCTTCTTTGTGCAGTTGTAGCACTTATAAATTATACTACCATCACTATTACCTTTATTGAGTGAACAAACTGCATACTCATGGTTTCCGGCGCAGGCTGAATACACTACGGTATGGTTATAATTTTTAGCACCACGTCCATACATAGCGCACTTGGAGCATTGTGTGGGACCTTTATTGTCCTTTAGAGGTTTTCTCCAATATACAGATATATTACAAAAATATCTTATTTTCATAACCTCTCTTTTTGAAACATGTTGACGATCAAACTCAATAAGATAGAGTGCGTCATCTACACTGGATCTTTTTGTTGCTAATTCCTTAATGCTTACCGGGTTTATGTTGAGCGAGCTTACATATTCTTCGCCAATTATCTTTGTGTCCAGTTATGGCAGGCCAAATAAAACCAATTTAAAAGTTTTTGCATCCCTCAATTCATGCGTATAATACTGGAATTTTTTGTCTTTGAGAACACTCAAAGCTTCATTGTACAGCGATAACGAGTTTGCTAAAATTTTTGTACCAATAGACATCCGTTTGTAAGTATACTTATCCCCAATTAATCCGATCACAGTTGAAAAACTGTGGGTAGAGTCCACAAATATTGGTGGAATCTTTTCTTTGATAGCAACAGCTTCTTCTTCTTCAGACAGAAGCTGAAACCTGTTGGAACTAGTGCTGGGACCGTCTATAGTTTTTGGCACATTGAAGTTAGGGCTATTGCCCCAATGCTTTCTTCTTTTTTGATCAAACATTGGCAAACAAAAGAAAGTTAAAGCAAATTTAAGTAGTTTTTTTTTGCACATTTTAATTAAAAAATTCAATTAATTTTTCAAGCAAAAATTAACACGATGTTTTTATCTTGAGGCAGAGATGCCAGATCGATAAAAATATCATGTTATTTAATCTTCCTCTTTACATTTCTTTTCAAAATTTCTCTTCATTGAAAACAAAAACAACGAAATTGATCATTACCATACCCAACAAAATGAAATATATCTTCATTAAGCTAAAAAACCTTTCACAAGGTTATTTTTTCCATATAAACAAAAAACAATTCTCAAGTTTATTTTTCCACTTTACAAAAACAAAAATAATCGTATGAATATATATTGTTTCGTTTTTACCTTTTAAAATCTGTAGTTTATTTCCTTTTAAATAAACCGGATACTTTGATTGCAAATAAAAGCAGTTTAGTAGTTTAAAAGTTGTAACGACTCTTTATTTTATTTAAAATGTACAACAACAACAGTTTAAATAGTCACTATGTGTTCTAATACACACACATTTAAATTACACGCTTTATACAGCACACTTTAATAATGTACAAGAACCCAACTTCAGGCAGTTAATTTGTCTTTACTTAACGAGGCTTCCAATTAGACTAACTCAATGGTGTTCTCACGGCCAATTTATATACACTGCATTACCTTCTAGATGCTTCTTGAAAGCTCTATTTCTACAATGATCTTAACGGACAAACTAGTATATTCTAATTCTAGAGCTTTCGATGTTACTGTTAGTAGCTTCAACATTTATTATTTAACTTAAACCAGCAGCTAAAACCGTTAATTTTGATGAATAAAATTCAATTATTTAAATAGTACATTGAAAACTATTAATTTCAAGTCATCAGTTTTTAATTTCATCCCAAAAAATAAAATAAAAATGTAAAGAAATAAAATAAAAAATACAATTAAATAAAAATACAATAAATAACATAACTACATACATATAAGTGTACAAAAAAAAAATACATTGGTTTTCATTTTCATAAAATGCAAAAATAAAACATATAAGTATGTAGTACGTTTTTATGCCTTTAACAGCACCTTTTAAATACAAAAAAATGTTCATGCAGAGCTGGAGTTGTGGTTAGCAGAAAAGTGTTTTTGCCCTGGTAAAAGGGGTTCACGGGAATGGAGGTTCGAGTTTCCATCCCTGGATCTAGATGCAGTGGTGTTGGGTGTCTTAATATGGTTGCGGGGATCTTGGGTGTGAGTAATTCGATCTTGGATAATAATGCGAGGGTGTGAGTAATTTGATCTTGGATATTAATGCGAGGGTGTGAGTTGCTAACCTTGGATTTAAATGTATGATTCGAGTTTCTAGCTTTGGGTGTTAGTCTGACTTTTTATTTTTAGATTTAATATAATTGTTTTGTGGTTTGTGTTTATAACAATGTAAGGAGTGTGAGAAAATTTATTGGTATATATATATATATATATATATATATATATATATAGAAAAAGTAAAAGTCTGCTCTGTGCTTGTAATTATTAGAAATAATGAATTTATGGAAAACTCTTTTAAAAAACTAATAAACATTTTTTATTTCTTTATATTATTTTTTGTGGTAAGTGTAAAAATAAACGAAAAATTAAAAGAATGAAATTTTTTTATTACAATTTTATTAGTTGATATTATTCTTTAATACAACTATACTATACTTAAAAAAAAAAAAAACTAAAAAATGAATCAAGAGTTCGAAGTAATTGCAGCAAAAAGCACGAGATCCTCTTGGAGTGATATATATAGAGATGCTATCTAACGATGAGTCAGAATATGAGTACATGGAAGCGGATCATTTAACCAGTATAAGTAAAAAGGCTGAAGGTGTGATATTGAATATAATGGAAAAAGTTAAGAAGTATGAAGAGTGTACTGAAAAAATTCATACTATGTCAGCAACAATAGAAAATTTGTTTAAAATTATGGCTGGTCTTCTTAATGAGCAGTCTTCTTAAAACAAAACAACTTTCTACAGAAAAAATATTTTCCGAAGAATATTATTCTCTCACATCATCTATGCACCACATGTATGAGGAATTGAGAGAGAAATCCTGTCCAGTATATCGAGATAGAATAATTTCGGTATTTATTATAAAAAAAAAACTGGTGAACGTTTCACGCTAAAACATTTTAGCGTAAAACGCTAAGTAAAGAAAAAAGTGTAATTTTTTATGAAATTTAAATAAATTATTTAATCAATACAATTTTTTATTTAAAGTCTTTTTATTTGTTATAATTGCAAGTAGGTATAAAAGGTATAAAATATTAATCTTATAATCTTAAAATACGTTTACATAATTATTGTATATAATGTGATTTACAAGTACATATATTAAAAGATTGCGTCTGAATATTTTCGCAATCAAATTTGTGAAAATCATTGTTTTTTGAAGTATATGAATGATGTAACAACACTACTATACATTCTTAATTTGTTAATCATTTTGAGAAATGGGTTTATGTGATCCTGATCAATATTATAGCAATTTTTATGCAATAGTTCCTTTAATTCAGCTAATGAAACCGTTTTTATTTTTAATGTTGTATGTATGAAGATTATGGTATGACTAATTGAAATTAAAAAGTATAAGGCATATAGAAGTTACATTAAGACATTTCTTTATTTAAATATAAATTCTTCTTTAAATATTTCTTTTATCCATTTCTTTTTTTCTCAACCTTTAATATATTGTTACGTCTTTACCTTTTAAAAACGGTTGTTTAATTCCTTTAAATAAACTTGTACTTTGATTGCAAATAACAGCAGTCTAGTAGTTTAAAAATTGTAACGAGTCTTTATATTATTTAAAAAATGTACAACAATACAGTTTATATAGTCACTTTGTGTTTTAATACACACACACACACTTAAATTACACGCTTTATACAGCACACTTTAATAATGTACAAGATTATACAGCCAAGGCAGTTAATATGTCTTTACTTAACGACGCTTCCAATTAGACTGACTCAATGGTGTTCTCACGGCCAATTTATATACACTGTATTACCTACTAGATGCTTCTTGAAAGCTCTATTTCTTTCTACAATGTTCTTAACGGACAAACTAGAGCTTTTGATGTTAATGTTAGCAGCTTAAACATTTAGTGTTGCCATACTTAAAGACAATGGTGAAAGCTTTTTGTTCAATGTTTTTTTTTATTATTATTGACTTTATTGAAACGTTTAATAAAATAATTACATTGTTATGAGAATTTACTTAAAAGTATTACAACAATTAAAATCTAAATAATTAAATAAGGAAACTACTAATATCACAGTGTTAAGGAAAAGTTGTCAAAAAAAACCTTGTACATACTTAAACGTTATAAGAAATTTTAAAAACAACCATCAATTATAACTGTTTAAGTAAAAAAGAGTCTTAGTGATTGTTTAGCAAATTTCTTATTATTTCATATGTAGACGTTCTGCATTTTTCATTAAATGACAGAGTCAGTTCCCTTGCAAATGAATTAAACATTTTATGCTTAAAGTTTCTATGCAGTAGATCAGTAGAATATCTGGGGTGTAGGTTATGAATTATTTTCAGATTTTTATTTTGTATTATTTGTAATTTTCTTGTGTAAGTTTTAGCAGCTTTATTAAACCAGACTTGGCATCCGTAGGTCATAGTTGGTCGAATACACATTTTGTAAATAAGGATCTTGTTTTTTAAATTAAGTTTAGATCTTCTGTTAAGTAAGGGGTAAAGTGCACGGCCACATTTGATTGCTTTATCACAAATATACTGTATGTGTTGTTTAAATGATAGTTTTTTATCTAAGACAATACCTAGATATTTGATACTATCCTGCAGAGGAATAAAAACTCCCCTAGAATATAAATGTTTTGTAGGAATACGTTTCTGTGATCTATTATTAGGAAATATAATAGCTTGTGTTTTACTAACATTAACTTTTATCTTCCATTTATCAAAGTATTTATTGGTAGATTTTAAACTATCTTCAATTTTTTTGATTATTGCGTTTGACACCTTACCGCAGCAAATAAAAGCACTGTCGTCAGCGTAAAAAGCTACTTCTTGATTCTTGCGAATAGTAAAATCGGAAATATATATTGAATAAAGAGTAGGTAATAATACCGATCCTTGCGGCAGACCTGCAGGGATTTGTCTATCACTAGATAGCGTGTTATCTATAGATACAGCAAATGAGCGCTGATCTAAAAAACTCTTTATTATCTTTTGCAAGTGCATTGGATAATTGAAGGAATTTAGTTTAAAAACTAGGCCTTCATGCCATATTGAATCGAAGGCTTTTTCAATGTCAAGAAAAATAACTCCAGTGCTCTTACAATTTCTTTTGTTTGTTTCAATAAAATTAACGACTCTTTTTAGTAATATTAATAGTAATATTATTTTGGTTGGAAAAATTTAAAATTCTCTTATTAATTATTTTTTCAAATACTTTATCCAATAGGCTTAGGATGCTGATTGGTCTATAGCTAGACGGTAATTTAGGATCCTTTCCTGGCTTAGGAATTGGGATAACTTTTGCTTTCTTAAAAATAGTTGGAAAATAGCCTTCTATTAAACAAGAGTTGAAAAGTTTACATAGAGTTTCAAAAAAGCAATCGGGCATCTTTTTAAGGATAATGCTATTAATACCATCTAAACCGGGGGCTTTATTATTTTTCAATAAAAGTACAAATGATTTAACTTCATCTAAATTGTTAAGCTCTACGCTAGATCTGTCAAGAATTGTGTCGTTAAGATCATGAAAGAATCTTGAGACGGCTGTGTCCATAGGTGAATAATTGTTTAAAGTAATGGTATGTGAATTACCAAATACATCTGCTATTGAATTAGCTTTTTCATTGCCAGATTTTAAAACTTCACCGTTTACATGAAGATCATTAAAAGGCATTTTGTTTCCTTTAAGTGCTTTTTTACTTTCCAAAACTTTTTAGAGCCCGAGGGCAAATTCGAAATAAATTTTGACCAGGTTTCATTGCGGTCTTTATTAAGATGAAAATCAATAAGTTTATTTAATAGCTTCAAAATGCTTTTCAATTGATTTTTATAATTAAAATCGCTACATCTTTGAAATTTACGATTGTATTTATTTCTGTGACTAATTAACATTTTACTAATTTCAGAGATTTCTCGTTGCCACGAATTTTTATGACCGACAGGTATTTTATTGAACGCTTCTTTAACTATAAATATTAATTTGTTAAAATAAAAATCTAGATTACCTGAATTAGTAACTTGTGGATCAATGTTTTGACACCTGATTTCATTCTCAACCCAGTTTCTGATTGCTGACCAGTCTGCGCGATAATACAAGGGAACTGAATATGTCATGTTTTGAACCTGGCCATAAATAACACAAGATATAGGTACATGGTCCGACTGTAAAACATTTGGATGTGTCTCAAGGTTTGAAAAATCGAGACACGAGTTAGATAAAAGAATGTTTACTGTGGACGGTTGAACGGGGTTGATATTTTGTCCAAAGCGAGTGTGTCCATTTGGGTAATAAATGAAGTAGCTGGATTGAAGACAATGGTAATAGAGATCATTACCAGCCGAATTATTTGACATACAATTCCAATGTATATGTTGGGCATTCAGATCACCGAAAATAAAATAGTCTTTTGAAAACGAAGTTAATTTATCCAAATCAGCTTTAAAATTGGTAGTATGAACTGGATTATACGCTGAAGTGAATATAACTGGCCTTCTATTAATGATAACTTGTACTGAAATACTTTCAGCAGTACTTGTTTTTATTTTTGGTAACAACGTATGCTTAATGTTACCTTTAATTGCAATTAGAACTCCTCCGCCATGAGTAGATCGATCCTCTCTATAAATTTTATAACCACCAAGTTGAAATTTGTGGTACGGTTTCAAAAAAGTCTCATTTAAAAGGAGAATATCGATTTTCCTTTTGTATAAAATGTATTCCAGCTGGGCAGCTGCTGTCTCAGTTGTTATGCCTTGGGCATTCCAATGCATAACATGAACATTGTGTCTACCGGTTGAATTATATGGCATGTTTTAGCATCATACCCAAAACTCGTAGCTTGTCGTACTTATTTTGACATCTTTGCAAAGCATCGACAGCATCAAAAAATATGTCCAGAAGTCTTTCATTGGAAATGTCGTCATTATTATTTTTGTCGTAGCTCTTGCCTTTAGCTACCTCAGAATACAAATTACCAAAATCGCGGGAATTACGTGTTATTATGGGGTTCTTGTCTTGGCAATTGAGGAAAATCATGATCGTCTTCTTTAAAATATGTTACGTTAGTTCTTGTGCTGGTCGCCCTAGATTTAGATGTTACTCGATGACGGATTTCTAAATATTCTGAAGACTTGGGCACTTTGGGTCATCAGCTCTATGGTTAACGTTTTTTAAGTTCTTCTTTGTGCAGTTGTAGCACTTATAAATTATACTACCATCACTATTACCTTTATTGAGTGAACAAACTGCATACTCATGGTTTCCGGCGCAGGCTGAACACACTACGTTACGGTTATAATTTTTAGCACTATGTCCATACATAGCGCACTTGGAGCATTGTGTGGGACCTTTATTGTCCTTTAGAGGTTTTCTCCAATATACAGATATATTACAAAAATATCTTACTTTCATAACCTCTCTTTTTGAAACATGTTGACGATCAAACTCAATAAGATAGAGTGCGTCATCTACACTGGATCTTTTTGTTGCTAATTCCTTAATGCTTACCGGGTTTATGTTGAGCGAGCTTACATATTCTTCGCCAATTATCTTTGTGTCCAGTTATGGCAGGCCAAATAAAACTAATTTAAAAGTTTTTGCATCCCTCAATTCATGCGTATAATACTGGAATTTTTTGTCTTTGAGAACACGCAAAGCTTCATTGTACAGCGATAAGGAGTTTGATACAATTTTGGTACCAATAGACATCCGTTTGTAGGTATATATTTTTCCCCAATTAATCCGATCACAGTTGAAAAACTGTTTTTTTCTTTGATAGCAACAGCTTCTTCTTCTTCAGACAGAAGCTGAAACCTGTTGGCACTAGTGCTGGGACCATCTGTAGTTTTTGGCACCTTGAATTTTGGGCTATTGCCCCAATGCTTTCTTCTTTTCTGAGCAAACATAGCCAAACAAAAGAAAGTTAAAGCAAATTTAAATAGTTTTTTTACACTTTTTAATTTAAAAAATTCACTTAATTTTTCAAGCAAAAATTAACACGATGTTTTTATCTTGAGGCAGAGATGCCAGGTTGTTCAATGTTTTACGTTTAGAACTATGTTAATAATTTTTACAGCTATGTTAACTGCTGTTAACATAAACGGAAATGCCTAGAAGCATTGAGAAAGATTTAAACCAGCCGTTAAACCGTTATATTTGAATTCAAGTACAATTTCGTAACAATATATAATGAGATAGAGTTTCTTTTTTATAGTTGTCATTAAATGTTTTTTTAGAGTCACCATCATTCCAACATCATCCATGAAAATGATTGCACAGCCATTTATTTATAATTTCCTTATTAGTTAATTTAGAATATTTACAAGGGGATTTAATGAGAAAAATTTCAATATTAAAATCACCATCGTCATCTAAAATGCTAATTTAATAAATAATTTATTAGCTGCGTAAAATTCCTGTACATCTATTACAATAAATCTATATAAGATATCTTTTTGTTTTATACTTTTTTTATTCATTCATTTCAAAAGCAAATTTATAATATTATATATAATACATCGGCAGGAATAAGACTGTACCTCTCTGACAGGAAAACAATATGGCTTTCTAGCTCCAACATTATTTTTTCTCTATATTTTGTCTTCTTTTTCTCACCCTTAAATATTTTAAACGTTTTGTTTAATATCCTTTGAGGATAAAATAGTTTTTTCAAACTCTCCAATAATATCAGCTACCAGGTATTAGACCTGGTAGCTTATATTTAATATTAGACCTGGTAGCTGATATTTAATATCAAACCTGGTAGCTGATATTTAATGTCAGACTGTTATAAAGCTTTATATCTGATTGCTAATATCTGCTAACTCACATCATATCTGATAACTACTATAGAGTATAATATATGATTAGTGATCATCAGTCAACACCATTGAGCTTCAAAATTAAATATCAAATCCGAAATGCGACCTTTGAAATAAGGAATCAATTTAAAAGACGACTTAATATCAAATATGAGTATTTATGGATGTTATCCCTTATGAGACCTGATAGTTTATTTGACAATTCAGCATGATATCTTTAAACATTAATGAGAATATTATTAAGGGTTTGGTAAAGAAAAAAAAAAAAAAACAGTAGGAAAATAAAACTTAATAAATAAATAACACCTGAAGAATGTGAATTTTATAAATAATAACCTACTTTGCTTTTTAATACATCCCCTGACAAATGTACGACTAAATATTGCATTGTCGAAATATGTTAGAGTTCAAGAAATTATCAAGAAATACCATTATTTACCGCATAATATTTTGATAATATAGGAACAATAAACATGATTAATTCAGGATGGAATGAACATATTGTTACGTTTTTACCTTTTAAAAACGGTCGTTTATTTCCTTTAAATAAACTTGTACTTTGATTGCAAAAATAACAGCAGTTTAGTAGTTTAAAAATTGTAACGACTCTTTATTTTATTTAAAAATGTACAACAATACAGTTTATAAGTCACTTTGTTTTAATACACACACACACACTTAAATTACACGCTTTATACAGCACACTTTAATAATGTACAAGATTATACAGCCAAGGCAGTTAATATGTCTTTACTTAACGACGCTTCCAACCAGACTGACTCAATGGTGTTCTCACGGCCAATTTATATACACCGTATTACCTACTAGATGTTTCTTGAAAGCTCTATTTCTTTCTACAATGTTCTTAACGGACAAACTAGAGCTTTTGATGATAATGCCAGCAGCATAAACGCTTAGTGCTGCCAAACTAGCTTTTGATGATAGTGCCAGCAGCATAAGCACTTAGTGCTGCCACACTTAAAAACAATGGTGAAAGCTTTTTTATTCAATGTTGTATGTTTAGAACTATGTTAATAATTTTACAGCTATGTTAACTGCTGTTAACATAAACGGAAATGTCTGGAAGCATTGAGAAAGATTTAAACCGGCCGTTAAAACCGTTGTATTTGAATTCAATTACAATTTCGTAACACTGCCCCCCGCTTAAGCCTGTTCGTCCCGAATAGGCACAGAATCACTTCTCTCATAGGTAGCTAGTTCTTCATTTTAAATCTCGGCCTCTTTTCTTTCCGTATTCTGTACACCACGCCGTTTAATTTATTAATCACCTTGTATGGTCCATCCCAATGGGTTTGTAGTTTGGGGAACAGTTCTTTCTTACGTTGTGGGTTATATAACAGTACAAGTTGGCCTTCGTTAAATCCTTCAGAATTCGCTGCTCGATCGTATCTGGCTTTTATTTTGTCACTGGTCATTTTCATTCGTCTGGGTACGAATTCATGAAGTTCGTTTAGGTCATCTTGCTCTTGGGAAGTGTTTTCATTATTTGTTGATGAGCACCTAACGAAGGTTTTTGCTGTTACAAGATCACTTGTTATTTCTGATGGTTCTATCACCCTCAAACTATTGTCCTTACAATCTCCCTCCATACGAGCCCATACTAAAGTTTCTGATTGTGGTGGTAGCTTCTGATGCTCGACGGTAACTAGCTTTCTTACTTGAGTTCTATTTTCATATCCGACGTCAAGGGGTACCTCCACATTTCGCCAAATCATAACTTTTCGTCCCATATCCAAAGTAATACCATGGCTAATCATGAAATCAGCACCAATGATAACTTCGTCCACAATATCGGCAACAATGAATACATGATTTACGGTAACGTTGGCAATGGTTAATTTCACATTTACTTTACCATAGACAGTGACCGGCTCCCCAGTAGCTGTGCGCAGACTTACCCCACATAATGGTTCAATTGTTTTCTTGACTAACTCTGGCCTGACGATAGACTGTGATGCCCCGGTGTCTACAGTAAAAACGTGCTTCTGACCGTTGATGTACCCCGAAGCAGTAAGATTGCTATTTTTCTGTTGCATTACGGATATGAAGATTGTGGGACCCTCAGATGTGGGATCTAGCTCTTGCCCCATAGTGCTAGCTCGTTTTAGTTTTAAAGGTGATTCTTGTGATGATTGATGATTCAACTGCTGATTACTTCTTCGAGGCGAGGCAGATCTGGTTCGTTTTCTTGGTACTTTGCAGTTTCGCTGAATATGACCAGATTTACCGCAGTTATAACATTTTACTCTGACTTTACTTTGTTTCTCAATAAACGTCTTCAAAACCTTTTTTAATTCGTCGATTATATTTCTCGGATTGTCAGCTACAACTTCGACATTTCGCACATAACATATTTGGGGCTTTGAAATTATTTTCGCTGCTTCTTGTGCCAGTGCGAATGAGACGGTTTCAGTAAATGATGGTTTAGGTGTGGCACAAACCGCGTATTTTATTTCAGGATCGCGAATGCCATTAACAAATGCCTCTATCTTGAAATGGTCCAAAAACGGGCTGTTTTCCCCTGGATAAGAAAGCTGCAGCAAACGTTCGATTTCAAACGCAAAGTCTTGAAGTGTCTCATTGGGCTTCTGCACTCTACCACGCAATTCCATTCGGTATAATTCCTTTTTATGTTCATCACCGTACTTACGTTGTAGCGCCTCCATTATGTCATTATAACTGTTTCTGTTACATGCTGGTACGCTTTCTAGAACCACTGCTGCATTTCCTTTTAAGGCCAATATCAACTCTATAGCTTTTTCTTCGTCGTTCCACATGTTTCTAATAGCAATTGTATCAAACTGGAACTTGAACTCATTAAATGGTGTGGTGCCATCAAAACTAGGGGCCTTTATTCTATTAGAGGATTCTGGAATAATTCGCATATGTCCATCTTGGCATTGAATATTATTCATCTTTATTTCTAGATCATGTAGTTTTTTATCAACACCTTTGGCTATTTCATTCTCTAAATCGGACAGGCAGCTCTCTAAGTCGGACAGCTTTTTATCAACCTTATCAACGACTTTAGCTTGTATATCTAGGCAGCTCTCTAAGTCGGACACCTTTTTATCAATGCCATCCACTCTGCAGTTTATAACTTCCGAAATTTGCTGAAGTTTTTCGTCTGTCGCTCTAGAAGTTTCTTGAAATTTCATTTCCATTATTTTATTTTCTTCTTTAACTTCAGCAAGAAGTTTCTCGTTATTTGCTTTAGAAGTTTCTTGAAATTTCATTTCCATTATTTTATTTTCTTCTTTGACTTCAGCAAGAAGTTTCTCGTTATTTGCTTTAGAAGTTTCTTGAACTTCAGCAAGAAGTTTCTCGTTATTAGCTTTAGAAGTTTCGTTAGTTTCTTTAAATTGCTCCATCATAGCAGCAAACATTGTGGATAAATCCATGCTTGTTGTTGCACGGGTAGAAACTTCCATTTCTTCTTTATACTCGAATTCGTAAGTTCCAATGTCAATATTACGCCGCTTGAATTCATCTATCAGCCTCTTTTGTAATTCTGCTTTATTACCAGCTGTAGGTAACTCCAACTTATTCAATTCTCTCTTGAGTTGCTCCACTTTCAGCTCTTCAAACTTCATGACTGCTTATTATTTTGCAATCCCACTTCTGACACCAATTGTTACGTTTTTACTTTTTAAAAACGGTCGTTTATTTCCTTTAAATAAACTTGTACTTTGATTGCAAAAATAACAGCAATTTAGTAGTTTAAAAATTGTAACGACTCTTTATTTTATTTAAAAATGTACAACAATACAGCTTATAAGTCACTTTGTTTTAATACACACACATACTTAAATTACACGCTTTATACAGCACACTTTAATAATGTACAAGATTATACAGCCAAGGCAGTTAATATGTCTTTACTTAACGACGCTTCCAACCAGACTGACTCAATGGTGTTCTCACGGCCAATTTATATACACCGTATTACCTACTAGATGTTTCTTGAAAGCTCTATTTCTTTCTACAATGTTCTTAACGGACAAACTAGAGCTTTTGATGATAATGCCAGCAGCATAAACACTTAGTGCTGCCAAACTAGCTTTTGATGATAGTGCCAGCAGCATAAGCACTTAGTGCTGCCACACTTAAAAACAATGGTGAAAGCTTTTTTATTCAATGTTGTATGTTTAGAACTATGTTAATAATTTTACAGCTATGTTAACTGCTGTTAACATAAACGGAAATGTCTGGAAGCATTGAGAAAGATTTAAACCGGCCGTTAAAACCGTTGTATTTGAATTCAATTACAATTTCGTAACACTGCCCCCCGCTTAAGCCTGTTCGTCCCGAATAGGCACAGAATCACTTCTCTCATAGGTAGCTAGTTCTTCATTTCAAATCTCGGCCTCTTTTCTTTCCGTATTCTGTACACCACGCCGTTTAATTTATTAATCACCTTGTATGGTCCATCCCAATGGGTTTGTAGTTTGGGGAACAGTTCTTTCTTACGTTGTGGGTTATATAACAGTACAAGTTGGCCTTCGTTAAATCCTTCAGAATTCGCTGCTCGATCGTATCTGGCTTTTATTTTGTCGCTGGTCATTCTCATTCGTCTGGGTACGAATTCATGAAGTTCGTTTAGGTCATCTTGCTCTTGGGAAGTGTTTTCATTATTTGTTGATGAGCACCTAACGAAGGTTTTTGCTGTTACAAGATCACTTGTTATTTCTGATGGTTCTATCACCCTCAAACTATTGTCCTTACAATCTCCCTCCATACGAGCCCATACTAAAGTTTCTGATTGTGGTGGTAGCTTCTGATGCTCGACGGTAACTAGCTTTCTTACTTGAGTTCTATTTTCATATCCGACGTCAAGGGGTACCTCCACATTTCGCCAAATCATAACTTTTCGTCCCATATCCAAAGTAATACCATGGCTAATCATGAAATCAGCACCAATGATAACTTCGTCCACAATATCGGCAACAATGAATACATGATTTACGGTAACGTTGGCAATGGTTAATTTCACATTTACTTTACCATAGACAGTGACCGGCTCCCCAGTAGCTGTGCGCAGACTTACCCCACATAATGGTTCAATTGTTTTCTTGACTAACTCTGGCCTGACGATAGACTGTGATGCCCCGGTGTCTACAGTAAAAACGTGCTTCTGACCGTTGATGTACCCCGAAGCAGTAAGATTGCTATTTTTCTGTTGCATTACGGATATGAAGATTGTGGGACCCTCAGATGTGGGATCTAGCTCTTGCCCCCATAGTGCTAGCTCGTTTTAGTTTTAAAGGTGATTCTTGTGATGATTGATGATTCAACTGCTGATTACTTCTTCGAGGCGAGGCAGATCTGGTTCGTTTTCTTGGTACTTTGCAGTTTCGCTGAATATGACCAGATTTACCGCAGTTATAACATTTTACTCTGACTTTACTTTGTTTCTCAATAAACGTCTTCAAAACCTTTTTTAATTCGTCGATTATATTTCTCGGATTGTCAGCTACAACTTCGACATTTCGCACATAACATATTTGGGGCTTTGAAATTATTTTCGCTGCTTCTTGTGCCAGTGCGAATGAGACGGTTTCAGTAAATGATGGTTTAGGTGTGGCACAAACCGCGTATTTTATTTCAGGATCGCGAATGCCATTAACAAATGCCTCTATCTTGAAATGGTCCAAAAACGGGCTGTTTTCCCCTGGATAAGAAAGCTGCAGCAAACGTTCGATTTCAAACGCAAAGTCTTGAAGTGTCTCATTGGGCTTCTGCACTCTACCACGCAATTCCATTCGGTATAATTCCTTTTTATGTTCATCACCGTACTTACGTTGTAGCGCCTCCATTATGTCATTATAACTGTTTCTGTTACATGCTGGTACGCTTTCTAGAACCACTGCTGCATTTCCTTTTAAGGCCAATATCAACTCTATAGCTTTTTCTTCGTCGTTCCACATGTTTCTAATAGCAATTGTATCAAACTGGAACTTGAACACATTAAATGGTGTGGTGCCATCAAAACTAGGGGCCTTTATTCTATTAGAGGATTCTGGAATAATTCGCATATGTCCATCTTGGCATTGAATATTATTCATCTTTATTTCTAGATCATGTAGTTTTTTATCAACACCTTTGGCTATTTCATTCTCTAAATCGGACAGGCAGCTCTCTAAGTCGGACAGCTTTTTATCAACCTTATCAACGACTTTAGCTTGTATATCTAGGCAGCTCTCTAAGTCGGACACCTTTTTATCAATGCCATCCACTCTGCAGTTTATAACTTCCGAAATTTGCTGAAGTTTTTCGTCTGTCGCTCTAGAAGTTTCTTGAAATTTCATTTCCATTATTTTATTTTCTTCTTTAACTTCAGCAAGAAGTTTCTCGTTATTTGCTTTAGAAGTTTCTTGAAATTTCATTTCCATTATTTTATTTTCTTCTTTGACTTCAGCAAGAAGTTTCTCGTTATTTGCTTTAGAAGTTTCTTGAACTTCAGCAAGAAGTTTCTCGTTATTAGCTTTAGAAGTTTCGTTAGTTTCTTTAAATTGCTCCATCATAGCAGCAAACATTGTGGATAAATCCATGCTTGTTGTTGCACGGGTAGAAACTTCCATTTCTTCTTTATACTCGAATTCGTAAGTTCCAATGTCAATATTACGCCGCTTGAATTCATCTATCAGCCTCTTTTGTAATTCTGCTTTATTACCAGCTGTAGGTAACTCCAACTTATTCAATTCTCTCTTGAGTTGCTCCACTTTCAGCTCTTCAAACTTCATGACTGCTTATTATTTTGCAATCCCACTTCTGACACCAATTGTTACGTTTTTACCTTTTAAAAACGGTCGTTTATTTCCTTTAAATAAACTTGTACTTTGATTGCAAAAATAACAGCAATTTAGTGGTTTAAAAATTGTAACGACTCCTTATTTTATTTAAAAATGTACAACAATACAGTTTATAAGTCACTTTGTTTTAATACACACACACACTTAAATTACACTTTAATAATGTACAAGATTATATAGCCAAGGCAGTTAATATGTCTTTACTTAACGACGCTTCCAACCAGACTGACTCAATGGTGTTCTCACGGATAATTTATATACACCGTATTACCTACTAGATGTTTCTTGAAAGCTCTATTTCTTTCTACAATGTTCTTAACGGACAAACTAGAGCTTTTGATGATAATGCCAGCAGCATAAACACTTAGTGCTGCCAAACTAGCTTTTGATGATAGTGCCAGCAGCATAAGCACTTAGTGCTGCCACACTTAAAAACAATGGTGAAAGCTTTTTTTATTCAATGTTGTATGTTTAGAACTATGTTAATAATTTTACAGCTATGTTAACTGCTGTTAACATAAACGGAAATGTCTGGAAGCATTGAGAAAGATTTAAACCGGCCGTTAAAACCGTTGTATTTGAATTCAATTACAATTTCGTAACAATATTTATTTACTATGACTTCTATGAATTTCACGATGAACTTAAGAAAATAAAGATCATAATATAAGGTATACAAAATGAATTTTCAATGAATAAATATGGTAAAGAGATACGTGAATTGCTGAAACGAAGATTGGATAAAATATATTATTCATTGCAGCAAAACAATTTACTTCTAAAATCAAAAACGCTCTCAGGAGATGTGATTAACAAAGATAAACAAACTCTGCAAACAAAAATAAAAAATTATTTTAACAACCAGTGAGATTTTAATCAGATTATGATTCAACAAATATATAATTTAGATTCCACAAAGAACATGTTAAAAACACTACTAATGAACTAATATGAACTAAATGCAAGCATTATTAAAATTTATGAACTACTGAAACTGATTAATAGCGATGAAGATCAAAATAGAACAAATGCAAAGTTTCAAGTAATTAATGGCAACTAAATTTAATAGTTGATAACTGTAATAAAGTTTAGTCATCCTTTACAAATCTATTGATTGACACAAACCATAGATATGTTAATCCAGATCTTTTTACATTTAACCAATTACAAGCAGTACTAAATTTAAGAAAATTTTTAATTCTATTACCATTAGTTACCAATTAAAGCTCCGAAGTTTACAAAATAATTAAACTGTCAATTGAAGTGTATAACATAGTGTCTACATTAGAGAATTTTTTATCAAGTGGTGGATGATGGCTACATAGTGCAACAAATTTGTATTTTTTGATGTCTCAATTACAACTTAATGCATGTAATAAATTTAATTCTATAAATAATTTTTCATGGAAATCAGCTGTTGAACGAACATGTGTAATTTCATCACTAAAACAGTTACATAGTGTCTACATTAGAGATTTTTTTTATCATGACAGACGTCAAACTTAACGTGAATTTGTGTGAGGTGGCATCAGTTGCAAAAAACAACAATATGGCGTATTCATAATTGTTTTTTATTTATGCAGTTTGACAACTGTAACAACCAATATAATAATCAGCTGTTTAACTAAGGTTACCTTGTATATATTCGCATTGATTTTGACTTTTGTTTTGATAAAAATTTGCCTAATGTAGACACTAAGTTAAGGCATGCTGATTGAAATTTTGAAGAAGTTGAAATTTTTTTTTTATCTAATTATCAGCAGAAAATCAGTGGTTACGTACTGTTTCTGATACATTCACACTAAGTGTGGACTGTGATAATCATAATCGCAGTTCGATAATGCTATCTTTAAAAGGTTTGTTAACTTTAACATCAGGATGTATTGCAGAATACGAAGGAATCACTTTATATTCTTCGACATATTTTACATCAAAATAAAAATCGTCTATTCAAACATCATCATGGCTGATAGATTACCATAAAATTAATAATAGAGTTGTAAAACCAGTTACTGCAAACATTTTAAACAATAGCAAACATATTGAGCCAAAGAATTTAAAGGTTAAAACTGTGTTAGGAGACATAACAATTTTTGTTATTTCGATTTGTATTCTAGTTTTATGTTCTATTTATATTAAGAATAAATATTGTAATAGTAAGACTGCGGATAATCTCTCATCCCCTGTACTTTTAGGGGTTCAAGCGAACGATGAAAAATAATAAAAATATTTAATTTTTTAAGATACCTATGTATGCAAAAATACCTCACAATTTTTTTTTTTTTTTTTTTTTTTTTGTATTTATCAATATGAGATAAATTCATTCCTTTCAATGAAACTACTTCTTAGTATTTATGATATTAAAGAAACTAAAATTACTTTATGCAATTTAACAATTTAGGGAGAAGCGGGTAAACTTTTATCCCTTAACTTAAAATTTCTTTTTTAAAAAGTTGAGTTAATTTAAACATGTCTCTCTGAGAGACATGATAATGTATCACATTCATATATGACATATATTTTTTCTATTGCTTTTTCAACCTTCGTAATTACATAATTACGTCCGTCCGTAAGTCCGTCTCAAAGAAAAATGTATATATTTCATTGTTATTTCTTATCCGCTCGTACAATAATTTAAACTTTGATTACATAATTTTAAATATATTTTTCAAATTAATTTTAATTTCAATATTTGTTTAAAAATTTACATTAAACTTTTATAAATTAAACAGTCCATAATGTATATGCATTATTAGTTATAAGCTACGGAAATTATAATTCCTTTGAGTATTTTTTTAATTAATTCATCTTAAATCCATAAAAATCTAACCGTTATAAAACCGCAAAAATACAAAACAAAATATTGTTTATTTGAAGCTGATAAAATATTTTTTATTTACTATTTTAAAATAAGTCAAATTATAACACAAAGATCTGTTTTTTTTTTTCTTTTTATTTTTTAGGGTTAAATCTTAGACTTTATAAAATTATTTTTTATTTAACTTTAAGTTCAAAATAGTTAAGTGTATGAATAGTGGTTTATAAGTTTATAGTTTAAATGTTAAACATTAACATTTTCATGTCTTTATAAAATTCGAAATGTTCTGAGCATACCATGGTTGGGTGGTTGGTTTAAGTGGTAGCCCGTAACCTTAAGGGCAATCAGCCTGTAGCATTAAGATATTTAATAATGTCACTGAGTCTAGTGTCAGATATCTCACAGAGGTTGTCTAATTAGTACCTTAATAGAAATTTATGTCTGATTGTGTTCAAGGTTGGGCATTCACATAGAGGATGATATACTGTCTCCTTCTTCCCGCGATTGCCACAACTACGACAATATTCATTGTAAGGGAGACCAAGTCTGCTTGTATGTTTCCCGATCGTCCAGTGACCTGTAAACAATGCTATTAGTCTCGAGATGTCTTTACATTTGTAGCCAATGAGTTGCATTGAGCGTCTATAGTAATGTCATACAGTCGACTTAGTCCTAGCAGTTCCTCTTTACACTGTCTGACTAGAATAGAGATAGTTTTAGGTGATTTGAGCGATAGTATTGCCGCTTGACTGTCGACAAATAAACCAATATTCTCTTGAGTATTTCTGTCTCGAATTAGTTTACACACTTCCCTGACCGGTAGTATTTCCGCTTGGAATACGCTTGCCTCATCAGGGAGCCTATATGAGTGTCTAATTCCAAGATCGTTAGAGAACACACCAGAGCCGACACCGCAGTTCATCTTTGAGCCGTCAGTGTATATCCATATTGTTCAAGATTTCCCCTTCACCATTCATTCCTGGTGGGGAATAGGACTTTTATAGTATTTCTGAAGTCCATCTGGGGAACCATATAGTCAGTAAATTGATTGAATTGCGGGGGTATTAAACTTAATATCCTCGCGTGCCCATACGTTTTTGATCTGAGCATACCATACAACTAGACCCAATTCATGCAACACAACAAAATATATGTAGTCCCATACATCTTGTTTTTTGAAAAAATAGTAAATTTTTGTTTTGAAACTGCCTCTCACATAAACATCTAGTTGTATTCTTATCATCATCATTAAAATCTAGAAGAATGTATAAATTTATGCTTCTTAAATAGAGCAAATCCCAAAGCTGCCACTATACAACCAACGCCTGTAACCATATAAGCTATTGTGTTCCACTTTGTGTTTGCTTCAGTTTTCTCGACTCCATTAATTTTTTCCCCATATTCACCCAAATTGTTACACAATTGTTGGAGATTACAAAATGTATTTTGACACTGTATTTGATCGTTGGCATAATTGAAATTGATGTCACTTAAATCATAAACATTGGTTATATTATCGAAATTTTTAGGAGTATTAATATTCATTGTGAATTTGCTAGTTTCATCTGCTTGTGGTTCAGTAGATGTAAAATTGGAATTACATTTTCAAATTCATGTAATTTTGATTTACTATTACAATTCTGATAGCCGAACATTTAACTGCGTTTAACTTTGAATCAGTTTTTTTTTTTGGTAGGTTTGTTCAGAGGTTTCCGTTGTCTCTTTATATTAATTTCCATTATCAACTTGTCATTTGTTAGCATCTGTGTATTAGAATTATTTTCAATTTTTGATGACAACGTAGCTATATTGTGACTTATATCAAATTCACTTTTTTGAGAAGAAAACGAATTAGAGGCTCCGGTTGTAAATTCATTTGTTAAAGGCGGAGATTGGGTGGTTTATTCAGCTATCGCTTCAGTTGTCATTTGAGTTGTCACATTAGTCACTTTACTTGTCGACTCTGTTACAGATTCAGTTTTCTCTTCACTCTTTCCATTGGTATCTTTAAATTCATAACCATTCTTGGAATCATTTCTTTCGTTGCTGTTGTCAATAGGATCATTTTGTTGAAAGGAATCCGGTTTTGCTTTACTTGTCTCTTTAATGATATAATTTAATGCTTTACTTTAAGTTTCAACGGTCGATTTTGTTTTCGCTTTAGTTGTAGACACTATTGAGGATTCAGTTTTTGCCTAATTACCTTAATTGCGCATTTACACTTATGGTACTTAGGTACTTATTTTCAGTTGGTACAACTCTCATTTCGTTGATAATTCTCGTGATAGTAAAAAGGGGAAATATGAAACAAGTGGCCTGATTCTGCCGTTAGGAGAAAACCTGTATTACAATTCACCAACACTACGGTAGAGTTTTTTTGTTTGTTTTGTTTTCTTCATTAAAAAATAAAACTCGCAAAATAATTATTAAATTTTGAGTAATAAAATTAAAATAAAAAATAATCCTAATTTTTAAGTGAAAAAATATAAATAAAACGTAATTATCTGTTGTTTTATTTTTTAATATTATTGCTATTGTTAAAATTTCTCATAATCAAAAATTTCTCAAAAAGAACACGACATATATATATATATATTTTTGCTTTATCGTTCCAATTCAACTCATTTTTTTCACACAATTTTTCTTTGTGTATTTATTTTAGTTGTAATGTGAGAGCATGTGTTACATTCCTGGGCTTAAACGTTCATTTTACTGATTGTTCTTTTTTGTTTTGAACAAATAAGTGAACAAGTTCGTTCTTTTTGTTCAGTTGTTCTTTTTTATTCTGAGCTATTTGACTGAACGAACAAATTTTTATTAGTCCAAACTGTGTGCGTTTATTTGTTCAAGAATAAGATGACTTTTGTTATTATAGTCATTTTTTGAAACTTCGTGGTTACCAAAAAATTATAAGTGATAATTTCGAAATATCTTTCTTATTGGTTCTCTTTATAGATTTGGTACAGGGGTAGAGTTAAGGGTAATTAATCTACAAAGAGATAAATAATAATTACTCTTAGACAGAGTAATTATAATCAGGATAGTTTAAGAAAAGGGAGAAATATAAATTAGTATTTCTTTCAATTAACCTAGTGTCTACATTAGGCAAATTTATATCAAAACAAACGTCAAAATCAGTGCGAATATATACAAGATAACCTTAGTTAAACAGTTGATTATTATTTTGGTTGTTACAGTTGTCAAACTGCATATATAAAAAACAATAATGAATACGCCATATTGTTGTTTTTGTACAACTGTTGCCACCTTCAACAAATTCGCGTTAAGTTTGAAGTTTGTCTTGATAAAAAAATCTCTAATGTAGACACTATGTAAAGATAATTGAGTTAGAGTTTATTATCACATTTTTCCAGGGTAGCCGCACGTAGAGCAAATAAGTATTTATGTGTGATTTTTTCATATAATTTATTTTAGTTTGAGTTACATACAATTCAGGGGTAAGTATCTAACAGAGGTAGTAGTTCACTTCACAACAGTTAAAAAACAAGTAAGTATTAATTAGAATTTTTAATTAGACAAAACTTCGATTTTGACAGAAAACAATATTTTGTAACGAGTTCTATAATTTTCAGTAATAACAACGTTCTTTTATTTTTACGATATTAACTTCTTGTAATAGAATTCAATGCAATGCTTTTAAATATATTATATTAATGCTATTAATATAATAATTATAAAATTTTATAAAATTAAATTTCTTAATTAAAGTGACAGCATTTATTTAAATTTTGATAACAATATACAATTCCTGCCAACAAGTGCTTACCTTAAATATCCTTCTTAATCTCTTCATAGTTTTTATTAAACAGTTATTAATAACACAAATTTTTAATGACAATATGTTTCCGAATATTAACGAGTTGAAATTTAAATTGGAAAGAAATTTAATACCAAATTGATCATTGGTGTACCATTGTACTTTTCGTTCTCAAATTGTTCAAAAAAAAAAGTACAATTATAACAATTTTGACATCCCTGATATGGAAGCTCATAAACGGAAAGTAACGTAGTAATCACAAAATTTGGTCGCTCTACGTTTTTATGTGACAACTGTCTAAACAGTTTTGACAGCTTTTTATTTCAATGCACTAAATATCTGTAAAAAATTTATTAATTTGACAATTTATTTTGCAGTTTTCTTCACTAAAAATATCGTTAAAATGATGTAAATAAAAGTTAGTTGAAGCAATAATTTAAAATTTTTGTATAAAAGAACAAATTTTGTTTTGTACCCAAATTGCTAAAAACCTATAAATCTGTAAGAAATATTAAATATGTGTAATTGACACCACTGATGTTGATGTGTACAAAACAACAACGAAGTGCTTGCTATAATAGAAAAATTTTTATCGAGACAAACGTCAAATTTTTATCGCGATGAAAATTTACCTCATGTAAACTGAATTCGTCAGTACTATTGTAGCGTTAAAACACTCGTGATGTACGTTTTCCTCTTTAATTGATAGAGATAAAAAGTTATCTGCAAATTAGCTAAAAAGTTCTCTAGTATAGACTCGACGAAAGGGACTCCCTAATGAACTTATCCGAACACTTCCATTTATTTAATCAACAGCTGACAGGTGAAATAACCTCAAAAACACAAGAAAAAATACAAAAATGTTGCGAAAGGTTGTATTTTTGAAATAAATATTTTTCATTAAGTAAATTACTTTTACAATATTTTCAGATAAATCCTTTGCTTAGACAAATAGCTCAGCAAACTAATGCTAATTTTGTAAAAAATCTAAGTACAACATCCGCGTTACGAGCCAGTGTATACGAACCGGATTACTTGGAGGTACTTTATAATTTTCAGCTGGAAGTTTATGTTAAATAATTTGTTTTTTAATAGTCTCTAAAACCAAAATATCCTCAATATGAAAGTTTAAATGTACAAATCAAAGGATATGATTATCCCATATTGGAAAGTTATCAACGATATTTGCATAGTGTGGCTGAGTATCTGGATATTGATGTCGCTGACTGGTAAGATAAATTACATACAAAATTATACATATTTTTCAATTAGAAATAAATACATTGGGTTAGTAACCATATTTATTTTAAGTGAACGTTTTATACTGCGTTTGTCTACACTCACCTTAAACTTTCCTAGCAACTAGGGATCACTGAAACGATTTAAAAATTGGACGTACTTTGTACGTCGAAACTAACATTTATATCAATCTAATTTTGGAACAAATCAAGATTACCGTCACAGTTGATTTTTTAACAAATTTTATTTTCGACAAAAGCACTATTTTTGGTTAAAAAAAGTTACATAAAAATTTTTCTCCGCTCTCTCTTAGTTTTCGAGTTATGGGTACTTGAAGTTATAATATAAAAATGCAATTTTCTCCTTCCTCCTGTAATGAAAATAAACAATATGGGTATCATTGGAAAGGTCTTGCGAAGACCTTTCAATTGATATATAAAACGTTATACAACATTAACACATTGCGAGCCAAAATGATATTTTATTATTTTATGTACTGACTTTTTTTACAAAAGTACCGTTATCTCAAAAATATATCGATATAACGGTACTTTTCTATACATCAAATCATTTAGAGAACATTTCAAGCTTTCATATGATCCCCATATTACACTCCTAGCCCATTAAATAACAAAAATATAGCACTTTAAAAATTAATATTCAGAGAAATTAATCGATTTTTACTCATAATATATTTGTTAATACCATAATTTATGACTACATATGTAATATGGATATCATTAGAAAGGTCTTGAAAAAACCTATAGTCATATGGAACAAATCAAGGTTACCAGCACAGTTGGAATTAAAATGTATTTTTTGAATGTTAATAAAGGTTTTTCTGCGTAGCCGGCCTTCGGCCGGACTAAAGGGCTTTCTCCTCTATGTATGTCGAACACCGGCTTCGCTGAATAAACTTTTTTTTGGAAATCAAACAATTTTTGTAAGTACCGGTATTCTTTTTAAATAATTTTTAATTTTTAACAAAGTTGTAAAAATGATAAGACTTATTATATATTTTTAAATTATGATATTAACAAATATATTACTAGCAAAAATCGATTAATTTTTCTAAATATTAATTTTTAAAGTGCTATATTTTTGTTATTTAATGGGCTAGGAGTGTAATATGGGGGTCATATGAAAGCTTGAAATGTTCTCTAAATGATTTGATGTATAGGAGAGTACCGTTATATCGATATATTTTTGAGATAACGGTACTTTTGTAAAAAAAGTCAGTACATAAAATAATAAAATATCATTTTGGCTCGTAATGGGTTAATGTTGTATAACGTTTTATATATCAATTGAAAGGTCTTCTCAAGACCTTTCCAATGATACCCATATTGTTCATTTTCATTACAGGAGGAAGGAGAAAATTGTATTTTTATATTATAACTTCAAGTACCCATAACTCGAAAACTAAGAGAGAGCGGGCAAAATTTTTTACATTGCTTTAATCACAAATAAAAATGCTACTGAATCATTATCAAAATTATTTAAAAATCAAGTGTGATGGTAATCTTGATTTACGCCCTAATTTTTAATAAAACTTGGATCAAGATCAAACTATAATTATACAAGATTGAAATCGGTTAACGATTTCTTTAGAAAATGGTATACATTTTGCACTACATAAAAATCGTTTTTTCAGCTACGCCTTACCACCTCAAAATATGTCTGTTCAACGGCTTAAACCTAATTCTGCAGTAATAGATTCAGAATATCGTTTAACAGTTTACGAACGTAATATGCAACTTCAAGATGTTGATGTCCCATTGTATCCCATGTTTTTAAGAATTGCCCAAGCAGCTTTACCCGAAGGCGTACAGCTCACTGTTCAAGAACACACCGATGAATGCGAGGAGAGACGTTATGTGCCAGACAAGGATTTGCTAGAACTTAAAGCTGAATTGGAAAAAATGCAGAGTGGTTCAAAGAAAAAGTAAATTGTACATTTAAATTAATTGTTGATTTATTTCTGTTTTAAGTAACCATACAATTGTATACAAAAAAATATATTAAAAAAAAAAAAAAAACGAATAATAAATTAAAAATAAATCTCTCTTGTACTATCTAAATATTGCTAGGATATCTAATTTAACAAAATCACTTGAAAAACATGTGAATAAAATAATTTAACATAGAAATCTATTAAATTCTAAAATATTATTATTGTTATTATCATTATTATTAAACTAAATAGAGTTCAATGTGTTATTGCAGAATTAGAAGCTACTTTTTATTTAAAGCTTTTTCTAAATTGGACGGAAATTTGTTGTGTTGTAATGAATACTTACACTAAAATTGGAAGACAATTGTAATAAACAATAGGCAACAAATAGGTGAAATATAAGTATAAGTTATATAGTAAGTTAGACTACACCAAAGTGTACTACTTTTATGGTAGATGGTGTTGTTGGGTTGGGAGTTGAGGAATTTGTGGTAGTTGTTGTGTTAGTTTTGTTAATTATTTGATGGTGTTCTTCTTTAGTATTAATTCTATTTGCGGTTCTTTGTGGTGGTTCTGCTAAAAATGTACAATATTTTCTATGTTAATATTTATTAAATAATTTGTGTTATTGTTACTTATTTTTAACTACCTGATGGTAAGGGATTGAAATCCTTTAAGTAATCATCGTTTGGGTGACAAAGTGGTAAACTATCTTGTAATTCCTTTTTTGGGTTAGTAAAATTTCGTGATGGAGGTCTAGAGTAACCATTACGTTTAATAAGAAGTTTTTCTTTGCGGGGTATTTCCTGAAATAAAAGAATACTTTTATTAAGTTTTGTTTATATAATAAACAGGACGACCAAAAAATGGGATTAAAATGAACCAAACTTTTAGTTATTTATTAATTTCAGACAACTTTAAGAATTTTGACATTTTTGCAGGATATTTTTATAATTTTGCTTTCCTTACACTAAAGAGCACAAATGATCTAAAATCCCAAAGCAAGGATGTGAGTACAGAATGCAGTTTCGGAATTTTTGTGTTCTTAAGAGCTTGCAATCGCTATCTCTGGGACATCGAGAAAATGTGGACTTAATGTGCGAAAAAGTGAGAAATCCTATTTTTGGTGATTTTTTTTTTTGTGGGAAGGGGGGAATTGTGGGATTTCTTTTACAAAAATCAAATTTTTTTTACACTTCATCATTTTAAACAATAAAGTCAACTATCACCGAAAATTTCATTGAGGTATCTTAAATGATATTTTATTTCCAAAAAACAATTTTTTACAAAAATTTTACTTTAATTTCAAAAATCGGAAAAAGTATGAACTCGATTTTTTCAAATAAATTATGTTGTATAGCTAACATAATTCTTCATTATAACAATTGAAGTCAATATTTTTTACAGAAAAATTGCAATTTTTACGTATTTCAACACAAACACACCTTCGAATATTGACTATAGGAACAAACTATTTACTTAGTTATGGCTTTTTCACATCCCCAGTAATACAATATTTTTGAAAATTTCAGTGACACATTGAACTTTAAAGTAACGTAATTTCGGTTCTGTAAAAGATATTGACTTCAATCTTTTTAATTTATTATTTAATTTATTTGCAAAAGAAAAAAAATTGAGCATACTTTTTCCGTTCAATTATTGTTAAATAAAAGGATATTTTCCAACGATTTTTAAGAAGGTAAAAGTTATACCAATTCGTAAGCCAGGAAAGGGTATTAAATTACCGTCTAGCTATAGACTAATCAACATCATAAGCCTATTGGATAAAGTATTTGAAAAAATAATTAATAAGAGAATAATAATAATTAAAGCACTAGAGTTATTTTTCTTGACATTGAAAAAAGCTTCGATTCATTATGGTATTAAATTAAATTCCTTCCTGCAAAAGATAAAAAAGAGTTTTTTAGATCAACGCTCATTTGTTGTATCTGTAGATAACACGCTATCTAGTAATAGACAAATTCCTGCGGGATCGGTCGGAAAGATCGATATTATCACCTACTCTTTATTCAATATATATTTCCGATTTTACTGTTCGCAAGAATCAAGAAGTAGCTTTTTACGCTGACGACAGTGCTTTTATTCTCTGCCGTAAGGTGTAAACTCTATAAACAAAAAATAAATAAATAAAAAAAGCGATAATTTAATATCTACCCACCCACAAATACTTTGATAAATGGAAGATAAAAGGTAATGTTAGTAAAACACAAGCTATTATATTTCCACATAGTAGGTCACAGAGATATGTTCCTACAAAATATTTATATTCTAGGAGTGTTTTTATTCCTCTAAAGGATAGTATCAAATATCTAGGAATTATCTTAAATAAAAAACTATCATTTAAACAACATTTGTGATAAAGCAAACAAATTTACCTCAGAACAAATGATCTAATCTTAATTTAAAGAAAACAAGATCTTTGTTTATAAAATGTGTATTCGGCAAATTTTGACCTACGTATGTCACGATTTTTTATTTTATTTTATTTACATATTTGTTTTCACCTCTTTAACTTAAGACTATTTCCAACCCTTTTTATGTATTTATGAATTATATGCACTTTTTATAATCAGTAAAAATCTTATAGTTTGATCTTTTACTATTAAGAAACAGTGAGCCGTAATAATATAAACATTTATAGGCATAAAATCTGAAGCCTAGAATACAAATCTGTATAGATTTTCTATCTCTAACTGAATTTGATTTTTTGCCAAAAAATCGAACTTGTGGCCAAGAGTGCATTTGAAAGTTTAAATTTCTAAAAAAAAAAATATATATGTATGTACTCTTAATCTAGTTCTGTTCACCAGGAGATATAAGGTTGAGGCTTTTAGTCTACCGCTATTGAATGTGAGAGAACTCAGGTTGTCAAGGGAGGCCAAATACCTGGGTGTATACTTGGACAGTAAGTTGTCTTGGAGGAGAAATGCTCAGGAAAGGACTTAATGCCTACTACACATGCATGAACACTATAGAGAAGAACTGGGGTCTCAAACCGATAGTAGCATGTTAGATTTACACATCAGTTGTGAGACCTATCCCCACTTATGGATGTTCGGTTTCAGGTAGCACTGGACATCATTCTCAACCTTCTTCCAATTGAGGAGTTCGTGAGAGGAATGGCTGTACGGAACTTATTTGGACTGAAGGAATTAGGATTAATAGGGAACGTTAGAGCGGGACATGCTAGCATACTTCAAGAAGTTGAATTTGATCGTAGGACATTATTCATGGTGATGAAAAAGCCTATACCTACCTACTTACTCTTATACCTACCTACTTACTCTTATACCTACCTACTTACTCTTATACCTACCTATCTACTCTTAAAAGAATAACTAAACATATTTACTGCCTAATGTAACATTTTTCAAGTTTGTTATCAACAACATATTGTTGTTACCACTTACCGGCACCACAGCCACTTGTACGGTATCCGAAAACTTTACTTTATTCTTTTCTCCACTCGAATGTTTATTACCATCTTTTATGTTACCATTCAGACCACTATTTCCACTCAAGACAGAAGTATTGCTGCTATTTTGTGTAGCCGAGCCATTCGAGAGTATGGAGGCTGTTGGTTTTTTGCTTAGCAAAACCTTTTGATATTCTTCATTCGATATACTATAGGGAGCCAAAGAAGTGGCTCCCGTTGAGGGTATATTGCCTGATACCAGCGGGTGTTGAAAGAATTTCGGTTGATAGGAGCTGATAGGTACTATTGGAGCTGGTGGCTGTTGGTATGTACGTTGCATTGCTATGTTCGCATTTGAATCACTTATTATAATCGGTGAGGCAAGATATGAATATGAGGCTGTTGTGGAGGAGGAAGATGAGGGCAGTGACACATTGTTGTTTATCGTATGCATGGATACCGAGGCAGAATTTGTTTTTGTTACTATATTATTTGTGTTAAAGTGGGGTAAAAATGCTGATTTTAATGGAGGATTTTTAAGCGATACATTAAGTTCGCCCCATTGTGGGGTTGCATTAAAACCATTCGAGTTAAGTTGATATGCCGAATTGGAAACTGCACTTTTCAATGATAAATTTGCCAAATTACTACTCAAGGCAATTGATGTTGAGGCTGATATTGTAGTAGGATTAAGTTTTATTTGTTTTTTATCCGGTACTGGTGGCGGTGGAGGTCTACTTCTTTCTGGTTGTATAGAGGTATCGATACGTAACTCGGGTTTTGGTATGTTAATTTTGATCATTTCAGCATTAAAAACTTTCGACTTGAATGATGGCAGAGGTGGCACATAGTTTTTAAGGAATTTTTGATGTTGCTGTTGTTGTTGCTGTAATCTACTACGACTTGTATTATCCGATATGGTCGATTGAGAACAAGCCGACTCAGAGCGAAATTCACTTGCTGTACTAAGATTGCCATTGGCTCTGTCTTCTTCATGAAGTATGGCAGCTGCTTGGCTGAAACAGGCTGCAGAAAATTCAACAAGATTTGGATCGAATTTAGTGATATTAAATAGATCCATAAACAAGTCATAATCTTCAATATCTTGAGCCACTTCAAAGGCTTCTGAAAATAAGTTACGCCTTTAAAAAAAATAAAAATATTATCATTTATATATTTTAGAATTATAAAATTTTACCTTAAGAGAAAAAAGAAAAATCTTCGTTTTAAATCAAAAACTTGATCACTAAATTCATCTTTAGTATCTTCAGTAAGAGAATCAGTAAAAGTTTTCAAAGCTCTAGCCAGTAAGTCGATGCGGGCACGCCTTGGATCACCTTTGTAAAATACATGATTAGCTATTTTGTGCAGCGATATTAGACACATTGCTCCATATGTTTCCCAGTTCAAAGCGTTTAGCAGATTTACAGCCTTTTCCAATTGATTGAGTGCCAAATATTTATCCAATATCACATCAGCTGTTAGACCAGAATTGTGTATATCACCACGCATTCCTGCCCCAGCAAAGAAACGTAAACAACCCATTGGGCCTTGATCGTAAAGTAACAATAAAAAACAGTCAGTGCCACCATAATTATTTAAACTATGACCGATTTCAGGTTTACGACTAAAGGAAATTTGTAAAAGAGTTGGTTGTGAGGCAAAATAGTGCGATAGATCCAAAAGGTTTGTCGGTGTCACATCTTCACTTTGTAACTGATTGCCAATGGGAGTTAAGGCTAGATCAAAACACTCAAATTGTGATCTTGTATTTGCGATAATTATCATGCTAGAGTCACTATGCCAGGCACACTGTGTAGGAATCTGAGAAAATTAAATAATTTTAGCCATTTTATAGTGTGATTTTTGTTTAATTCGAAAAACTAAATTTTATTTATTTATTTTTCCCCTTTTCTCCCTTTGAATTTCTAATTACTATTTAAGAAGCAATATTAATTATAAAGAGCATCACTTACAATATCAATTTCAGCAACAGATTTTGTTGTCTGCATTACTAAATCATGCAAGCATATATTACGATCCACAGTACCTAGAAACAATTTCTCTTGATCAGGACTAAAGCCGTAGGTGGTTATCTGAGTTCCCATAGGTATTGAAGACAAATGACTTCTTTGCATTTTGCCCACAACTATTTCATAAGAACATACTTCAGCGGTTATTTCTCCTTTGCGAGAAATTTTCTGCTCCAAAGTTAAAATTTGATTTTCTGTTGTGCGCAAAAAGTCGACATGAAGTGGATCATTTTCCGACCAACAATAAGCAAAAAAATCCAATTGGTTGCTAAAAATTAGAAAGAAAAAATATATACATGAGTTTTACAACATATTTTATAAAAATAATATTTAGAACACACCCTTTTAATTTGAACACATGAATATTGGCGCGATCTTGATCTCTCATTGTTGGACGCCAAGGAAATACTTCATTTTGTGATGATTTGGTCCAGATAACAAACATATCAATTGTTGCATTAACGCTTAAGCGACGTGCTATTCTTCTTTCAGGTGCTCCCGGTATAATGGCATGAAATATTTTCGGTTCCATATGGGATATTTTCTCAGGACCTTGTGATCGAGAATTGGGTTTCTGCAAATGAACAACTGTCACTTGATTTGTGTTGTAGGCCAAGACAATGTGAGAACGTGTAAAAAATGCTGCAAAAGTATAAATAAAAACAAACACTCACAAAATGAACTCCGAGATGCCAAGTCAATTTTTTTTACATAGCAGTGTATATCCTAATTAAATTAAGAAATAAAATATAAGATGGGAACAAAATTACATTTTTATCATTGTTTTAAATAAATTAACTACGATCTTCTTGTGTAATATAATTGTTTTATGAATTAAACTATTATTTAAATAAACAAAAACTAACTCTAATTTCCCTATGTTCATAACCTCAAAATAGTATTCTCGTTGTTTTACATCTCTGATTAATTTGCGGAAGTTTGCAATAAAATATTTTACAAACGTTTATAATGTCCAATAGCGATACTGCAATTTGAGGGCAATCTTTATGTGGAAAACATGTCACCAAAAAACATGTGGATTCTTTTGCTGCATTAACTCCCATCAGACGTGTCCCTAGGTGGCGGATTGGGGGGATTGGTTGTAAGACACATTACCTGAACATTTTGTTACATAGTGCGTATATTATCTCCGATCTTAGAGTTCCATAGAGTGTCTCGCGGACCAAACAAATGCAGCGCACTTTAAGGTCAAAGTGGTTGGTAGCAGTGCTGAGGACCTGAATGGTTAGTTGATGCTTAAACAAACTAACAGCTAATGCCTCCCATCCAACGCTTATGGCACGGGTTGGTTGTAAATTTTATCATAGTCCGCGCACGCCATCACCTGCAACCCTGTTGGACCAGCAAGTAAAGATTGACAAGCCAAAAACTACCAGTGGTAAGACTTGCACCATCCAGCGAAGAATCAGTGTTGAAGAACAGTATTCAAGCTGCTGTCATTGGCAAAGTTGATCCAGATGGAAGGATCAGCGTTGAGCAATGGCGACAGGTTGAAAAGATCGCCCTCGTAAGAGAAAGTCCGTCTTTTGAATTTAGCAAAAACGCAATTTCTAAGTGCGACACTCTTTATCCGAAGAAACTGTAGTGATACTGACGTCTGAATTGCCCCTGCATCCAATAGTGACAGCGTGGTTACCTCCACCCATTCCAAAGGTTGGAACCAGTATTGGAAAATCAGAATGTAGGTCTTGTTACAGGTCAATGGAAGATTGTGAACTCCATGACCTGTGAAGGAACCAAGCAGAGACTTCAGATTCGCTGTGGATCAGGAGTCTCTAAAGCAGCTGGAGTCACTGGGGGGAGTTGTTAATTTTGGGTTTGGGGTGATCAGGTTTAAATATTCTAAATGTGATAAACCCAAAGAGGCTATCAGTGGTGCAAATTAATTTGCATCACTGTGGAGAAGCCTCAACCGAATTGACAAAATTCCTCATCGACACCAAAGTGGAAGTGACCCTTATCCAGAAATCCTGGATTAACAATACCAGGGTATGTGGTTTAAGAGTCACGGGGTATAACTTGTTCATACTGTCCATATTGGAAAAGGTACGAACATTTATATTGGCTAGGAATGATATTAACATTAATCTTTTTCATTCTTTTAGCAGGGGGAACCTTACAACGCAGTAGGCTCATATTGACTTCCGTGTACATGCCATACGAGGCGGCTGATCCAACGTGCATCGCTCTGCAGCGCCAAATGCACAACAGGGGGAGGTGAGCGTACATGGTTTAGGGATGTGATGCAAATGCTCACCACTATCAATGGAGAAGCAGGGACATCAACAAGAGAGGTGAGTTAGTATTTGAATTTATAACTTGTAATAGAGGTAATGATCCTACATTAAAAACGAAAGATAGGGAAACAGTTATAGATGTAACGCTTTCAAACCAAGGAGGTGAATTTGTAAAGGACTGGAGGGTGACTATAAATTATTCCTTTTCGGATAGCATAATATCCTTCAGTCTTGACTTTGTAAAATCAAAAGTAAAGCCTTATAGGAACTTCAGAAGGACGGACTGAAAGTTCTTCGGTGAGTCAATAGGGATTTGAGGGATATTGCGGGATGGAGAATTTCAGCTGAGGGTATGGAGAAGGTCGTGAATAATTTCACGGATGTAATTAAGAATAGCTATGAGCTCTGTTGCCCGGTGATTTATCCATATGGAGGACCAGTGAACTTAGGGACCAACGACCTACAGTTAGGAGGTTGTTTTACAGAGCCAAGCTAACGAGGAGTAAGACTGATTAGGACAGCTATAGGGAAAGCTTCATTAAGTATAAGAGGGACATAAGACGGGCGAAACCTATATCATGGATACATTTCTGTGAATCCGTAGACTCTGTTAACGAGTTGTCTAGTTTTAGACGGGTATTATATAAGGACCTTGTGGCACCTGGATGCATACAACGTGTGGACAATTCGTGGACAGAGTTAAGCTCTGAGTCCCTTAGCTTACTGATGGATACTCATTTCCCTGGCATAAAATCTGATGGGAGGCCAGGTAGTGTCAGCGATAACCTACAGTCCGGATCAGAAGAGGGCGATATCGATGCGACTGGGAAGATGATCACTGGAGACAAGGTAAGATAGGCGGTAAACTCATTTGGGCCATATAAGTCAACGGGGTCGGATGGCATTTTTCCGGCCATGTTACAAAATTTTAATGATAGGGTCATCTCACTACTCGTGGAGGTCTCACAAGAGGTGGAGAGAGGTAAGGGTCATTTTCATACCCAAAGCGGGTAAGATGACCCACTCGAAGCCCAAGGACTGCAGACCGATCAGCCTATCTTTTTTTTACTTAAGACAGTAGAAAGACTGATCGATCTGTATCTAAGGAGGAGTATGGGAATACCGGTCATCAGCGATGCTCAACACATCTATCTTAAGGGTAAGCCTGTTGAGAGTGCTCTGCTTTATGTGGTGAGTTATATTGAAGGTGTATTCCCTACACCTTGGCAGCGTTTCTCGATACAGAAGGAGCCTTTAAACACATTTTTTTATTGACAGTAAATGTCATATTGAGACAGTTTGATGCCATGGGAAGATCGTAGCCTACGCTGATGACGTGGTAATGTTAGTCTTGGGTAAATTTCTACCCACGGTCATGCAATCAGGGTCACGAGGTCATGCAAACAGGGCTGCAAGAACTTTCAACCCTGAAAAGACTGAATTAGTTCTGTTTATCAGGAGATATAAGGTTGAGGCATTGAGTCTACCAGTATTGAATGGGATATAACTCAGATTGCCAAGGGAAGACAAGTACCTGAGTGTTTACTTGGACAGCAAATTGTCTTGGAAGAGAAATACTTCAGGAAAGGGAAGAACTGGAGTCTCAAGCCTATAGTTGTATATTGGATATACACTTCGGTTGTGATACCTATCCTCACTTATGGATGGAAGTTATTAAGAAAGGAAACTTATAGGAACCTTCGCTCTAAATTTCAGAGATGTGCTTCAATTGGCATTACAGGTGCCGTGAGAAGTACACCTCAGGCATCATCGGACACCATTCTCCACCTTCTTCCAATTGAGGAGTTCGTGAGAGGAATAGCTGTACGAAGCTTATTTAGACTGAAGGAATTGGGATTAATAGGGAACTTCACAGCGGGGCATGTTAGCATACTTGACGAAGTCGAATTTGATGGTCGAATTTTGATATGTCGGAACTACAATTATCTTCGGGGCTACTCCCGTTATCGAAATTCCCAGTAGGGACCTCTGGGCTGGAGCGGAGAAGCTCCATGGCGGTTGCACTACTTCGGAATAGAGTACCACGCTATTTCACATGGCAAGCAAGCATACCAGTTGACGCGTTCCCCGGTCCATTTAAATCAAACACTTTAGGCCGAGTATATACCGTCAATCCAAGACAGACTGACAGACTGTCACTGGCCCATTGTCATTCCAACAACAGTATCCAACATATACTGTTACTCGAAGACGACAATCACTAGGACGATATGCTTACTGAAGCAGCATTGGACTGTACAGCAACACAAATTAGTTTACTATTCGACTGAGGATACACGGTGCAACGATCTTACTATTGCATTCAGCGGTGTACAATGAAGCATTGATTGCTATCGAGGATCTTTGTGTTGTCATTGTCAGTTTACCACTCAGTCATTTCGGTATGAGCTGGTTCAGTCTTTTCAGGGTTGACTCCTAATCAATTACTTTTTGCCCATTGGGAAAGTATTCGCAACCCAGATTGCATGACCTCGCTGATCGTGTGTAGAAATTTTCCCTAGACCAACAATACCACATCGTCAGCGTAGGCTACGATCTTCCTTGCCATGGCATCGAACTGTCTCAATATGACGTTCATTGCCAAAAGCCACAATAATGGAGAAAGATCTCCCCCTTGCGATGTGCCCTTGTTACAACCTTCTTTATGCAAGTTGCTCGAGTTGATAACCCTGCTGCTTAGCATCAGGGTGATCCACTCGATTAGGAGATCTACCCTTAAGATAGACGTGTTGAGCGTCGCTGATGCCCTGAGTTCCCATAATCTTCCTCCTAGATCAGTTTTTCTATTGTCTTGAGTAGAAAAGACTATAGCCTGATCGGTCTATAGTCCTTGGGCTTCCTACATTCTTTGGGTATGAAAATGAACCATACCTCTAACTTACTTTAAGACATTTCATAAAATGAGATGACTCTTATCATTGACATTCTGTAGCATGGCCGAAAAAATGCCATCTGGGCCCGGTGACTTATATGCCAGCGACTTAGTATCATACAAAGCGATCGATACAGTTAGGGATGTTAACAAAGCTGTAAATTATCCAACAGTTTTTGAACTCTACGGATTTTCCAGGCATGCCACCACACCTTGCATGACTGAAAGTTGGATCTCCGGTTATTCTACTTCAGAATTTGAACCCACCACGATTGGTCATTAAAAAATTGATGAAAAACGTTATCGTAGCCACCATTTTGAATGGTAAATTCCGATACCCTCAGACGTCCCAATTGAATTCAAACGCGTTCAATGTCCTATTAGATTGGCATTTGCAATGACAATCAATAAGTCGCAAGACCAAACGATGTCTGTTTGCGGCTTAGACTTGGACACACCATGTTTTTCAAAAGGACAATTACACGTGTCATATTATCGCGTCGGCAAGCCATCGAGCTTATTTGTGTTGGCTAAAGAAGGACTGACAAAAGATATCGTATACGCTATTGCTCTTCGTAATGAATATTGATTGGCTCTGTTTGATTTTCATACTTTAGGGTAAACAACACTTTTTTATGTTTAACTTTTGAATATGTGACGAACAGAAAAAATTAAAAAATGGCTATTTTTTCATCGTCGATCATGTTATAAAGCGTTTCATTCCTCTTTCTGATACATATCCCATCCCCGCACACTTACAATACATCCGTTATTTTTTAATTAAAAACCCAAATATTCATTGGAAATAAGTTGTATGGCAAAACCATATACGGGTCAGCTAATAATAATAATAATAATAATAATAATAATAATAATAATAATAATAATAATGATAATAATAATAATCATAATAATAATAATAATAATAATAATAATAATAATAATACTAATAATAATCATAACATAATAATAATAATAATAATAATAATAATAATAATAATAATAATAATAATAATAATAATAACAATAATAATAATAATAATAATAATAATTATAATAATAATAATTATAATAATAATAATAATAATAATAGGAATTGTATTATGATATCTTGAAATTTATAACACTAGACCCAAACCACGTAAGTTAACATATATATATATATATATATATATATATATATATATATATATATATATTTCCAAGAAGTTTTGTTCGCCTGCGTTGTCTTGGAATCTGGATTCATCCCACACAGAATACCAAATTTAAAGTTTTTAAAAAAATTTTATAACTCCTTCCAACTCACAATGTTAAAGGATCTGAAATGTGTATTAAATAGTGGGATACCTTGTCTACCATCTCCAAAAAGTTTTGTCCGCCCACGTTACCTTGTTTCCCTGGAATCTGGATTCATCCCCCTCAGAATCCCAAATTTAAAATTTTTGAAACATTTTTATAATTCCTTCCAACAACCTCTGTTGTATGATCTGAAAAGTGGATGGTATAGTGGGGTACCGTATCTGCCATCTCCAAGAAGTTTTGCCCGTCCACGTTGCCTTATTTCCATGGATTCCGGATTCTTCCCACACAGAATCCCAAATTTTTAAATTTTTGAAAAATTTTTAATACTTGTTCCAACTCACGCTGTTAAATAACCTAAAAGTAGATGACATAGTGTGATACCTTATTTACCATCTCCAAGAAGTTTTGTCCGCTCACTTTGTCTTGTTTTCCTGGAATCCGAATTCATTCCACACAGAATCCCCAATTTTTAATTATCGTAAATTTCATGTTTTAAAGGCATTTTTGCTGAAGTTGCTTGAGTTTACAATGCGTGAGGATATTTCCTAATTGTTCTGATTTTCCGGACGTATTTGTTTCAGAAATGTGTTCCTAATTCCATTTGTAATGAGTAAATCTGCGTTTCCGTGCTTAACAGAGCAATGTTAATGATTTAACAGAGCTCTGTTAACTTACGTGGTTTGGGTCTAGTGTTATAAATTAAGGGTGTGAAGATAAATTCGTCAGTTAGATACTTCCCACATGTTTATTTAATTTGACTTTTTTTTACGGAAAAAAGCGTTTATAAAAATACATTTTAATGTTTTATTAAATAAAACATAACTGTTTACAATTTTAAACAAAAAATATTAAAAAATATGTCTCCAGAATAAAATTGTGTTGTAACAAAAACACCCATATTTAGGCCACATTGCGGGCCAGTTCGGACAGACCTGAATGGGGTTGTGATATATCACGTGAAAGCCCTAGAGGAGTAGAACTCAAAACTGCACAGGGTATATCCAGTTGTTTCTCAGGAGACATGCTACGAGGTGCTGAAGTTTGCATAATTCAATAAGTCTAAAAAAAAACAGGGGTCCATATTTTGATTTTGGCCATACCTGAATGGGGTTATGGTACATCAAATTAAAGGTCTGGTGGAGTAGAACCCAAAACTGTTTAGACAATATTCACTTATTTCCTAGGGAAGATACTACGAGGGTCGGAACTTTGCGCAAATTCTTATAAATTTACACCTGAATAGGGCGCTTTTTGGACAGACCTGAATGGGGTTGTGATACATCGGATGAAAGCTTTAAGGGAGTAGATTTCAAAACTATATAGGTCATACCCAGTTGTTTCTCAGGAGACATGCTACGAGGGGTGGAATATAATTATTCATGTTTCATACACATATATTCCATGTTGTGTGGGGGGGGGGCATTTACGACAGACCTGAATGGGGTTGTGACACATCGGGTGAAAGCTCTAAAGGAGTAGATCTCAGAACTATATAGGGTATACCCAGTTGTTTCTCAGGGAACATGCTACGAGGGGTGGAATACAATCATTCATATTTAAAACATATATTCCATGTTGTGGAGGGGGGGGGGGCATTTACGATAGACCTGAATGGGGTTGTGACACATCGGATGAAAGCTCTAAGGGAGTAGATCTCAGAACTGTATAGGGTATACCCAGTTGTTTCTCAGGGAACATGCTACGAGTGGAATATAATTATTCATATTTCATACAAATATATTGCATGTTGTGTGGGGGGGGGGGCATTTACGACAGACCTGAATGGGGTTGTGATACATCGGATGAAAGCTCTAAGGGAGTAGATTTCAAAACTATATAGGGCATACCCAGTTGTTTCTCAGGAGACATGCTACGAGGGGTGGAATACAATCATTCATATTTCAAACATATATATTCCATGTTGTGGGGGGGGGGCATTTACGACCGACCTGAATGGGGTTGTGGTACATCGGATGAAAGCTCTAAGGGAGTAGATCTCAGAACTGTATAGGGTATACCCAGTTGTTTCTCAGGGAACATGCTACGAGGGGTGGAATATAATAGCAATATTTTTCAATGGTTTATATTTCAAGTTGTGGAAGGGTCATTTCGAACAGACCTGAATGGGGTTGTGACACATCGGGTGAAAGCTCTAAAAGAATAGATCTCAGAACTATACAGGGTATACCCAGTTGTTTCTCAGGGAACATGCTACGAGGGGTGGAATACAATCATTCATATTTCAAACATATATATTCCATGTTGTGGGGGGGCATTTACGACAGACTTGAATGGGGTTGTGATACATCGGATGAAAGCTCTAAGGGAGTAGATCTCAGAACTGTATAGAGTATACCCAGTTGTTTCTCAGGGAACATGCTACGAGGGGTGGAATATAATTATTCATATTTCATACACATATATTGCATGTTGTGTTGGGGGGGGGGGGCATTTACGACAAACCTGAATGGGGTTGTGATACATCGGGTGAAAGCTCTATAGGAGTATATCTCAGAACTATATAGGGTATACCCATTTGTTTCTCAGGGAACATGTTACGAGGGGTGGAATATAATATCAATATTTTTCAATGGTTTATATTTCAAGTTGTGGGAGGGCCATTTCGAACAGACCTGAATGGGGTTGTGACACATCGGATGAAAACTCTAAGGAAGCAAATCTCAAAACTATGTACGTTTCTATGAATACGTAATACGAAAGTTCGTTCATAGTATCATATACATATATCATTCATTCTTCAAGATTTTTGAAAAAATGACAATATCTCTCTAAAGGTCATCAGATTTTGTTTATTATTTTCTTTCTCATTATTATTTTTGCTAATTTACTGAAAATCACAATTTTTTATGTTATAAATTTATATTAATGGTAGAAAAATCTGACAAATTACTGAAATTAAACTACAGTGTAAAGGAATTGTAATGATTAACGGCTGTAATGAAGACCAAGTGAGACTTCAAACTACAAAAGTAAATAGTTTATTTAAAAACGCACTCGTAATGCAATTGCAGCTTTACTATGGATTTAGGTGATCTGCTATTTTCAATATTTTTGTTTAGAGCACAGAGAAAAAAGTATATAAATCTAAAAATTGTATTCATAGATATTATGAATCGAATATGACGTTTTTCCCAAACTTTAAAAAAAAACAATATAAAATTTTGTTTATAGAAATTATTAAATTGTATATAACTGTGCGATAATTTTATGAATTTTGCAAAAATTTTTGAAAAAATTTTATTTCATGGTAAATGCTTAATAAATAAACAGTGTTGCCAGTTTAGCCTTTCTAAAGCTAAATCTAGCCTTTTTATTTTGCTTTTAGCCTCAAAATTTTCTAGCCTTTTTTGATTCTTAAAATTGCCATAAAAAGGCTAAAATTTTAATATTTCAACAAAGAAGAAAATAATTGCTTATTTATAATTGCTTTACTTTTATTTCTACTAATTTTATTTTTACGGTATCACCCATTTAGGTATTTTTGTGTATTAATTCCCACAATTAATCAAGATTTATATTTAACAAAAATTTTCGTCTGCGGCGCGTCATCCTCCAAATCGAAAATAACACATTTTATGGACTTACTTAATCAGTTATTATAATTATTTTTTAATAAACTTAATTAACCACAAAAACTCTTTATTTTGTTCGCGATAAAAAAATAAAAAAAAATACATATTAGCTTTTTTTCTGCTAATAAAGCTGAAATTCGTGTAATACATCGGGAACTTCAGTACCCTATTATAACAGTTTTCATCTAAGTTATAAGTTATATCAAGATGTTATAGCAATTGTTGCAGACCTCTTTTCTGGGAGAAGTTGTGGTTATGAGTATATTTACCGCATAGTGTTATTACATTGCGCAAACTATATTACCTCATGTCTGGTAAACATTTTTAATGTTATAGTTGACACGTGAGTTTATTTCGATACTCTGAAAACACATAAGGTTATTCCTTTTCCGAAAGAAAATAAAGCGACATATGTTGAATAATTTCGTCCTATATCGCTACTACCAATTATTGATCAAATTTTTCAAGGTATATTATAAAATCAGATTTTTCCACATTTCATCGAAAATAACTTATTAAATGCTTTTCAGTTCGGATTTCGAAAGGGCTGTGGTACTGAAGAGGATTTGTGAATGTTCAGAACTATATATGTAAATGTTTGGATGAAGGTCATAGTGCTGTAACAGCCATTTTTTGATTTGACAAAAGTCTTTGTTATATATCTTGGCGCAAAATCTCTATTACTATGGCGTTCATGGAAATGAACTTTCGCTTTTAAGAAGCTATCTAAAAAATAAACAACAATTTCTTAAAATTAAGGAAAGTGAAAGTACTGTTAGATATTGAGTGCCACAGGGAAGTGTTTTAGGTCCCTTGTTTACGGTATTTTTACAGTTTTAAAAAAAAATTATTTTAAAAATTTTATTCCTCAAAAAAAAAGTACTCTATTTGGACTTAGTAGGCTCAAGAGCTGTTGTCATGAATTTCAAGGCAAAAAAAAAATAATATTAAAATTGATCATAAGCTTTGAGTAATACGAGTAGAATTTTGAAAAAATTTACTTTTCCCATATAAGGGCCCTATTGATGATCGAAAAATGGATCAGAATTAAAATGATGCTCTATTTGGATCTAGTAGGCTCGAAAGCTATTCTCTTAAGTTTGACTTGTCTTCTATCTATGTTCCTAATTTCATCAAAATGGTGGTTTAAAAGATCCAGGCTTATACCATTTATTTTCTAATTGTAATTTTCTTCATCGTTAACAGATAAATTTGGAACAAGAAATAATGAAACTTATGATGATTTTTTTAATCACAAGATCATTTATTGCTGGTAAATATATGGGAGATTGACAAAGTAATCTAAAAGTAGTTTATAATAATAAAATTTTGGTTTAAACAAAAAATAACTAAAATACAATTAGAAAATAAAATAACCAATTTTGGTTAAAAATAATTAAAACGGCAACACTGATATGTTAAGAAATGTCACGTACAAAAAAATGAGTGATTTTTTTTTTTGGTACATGTTGCGTGGTAATCTCTAGCGTTGTTGCCCGTTAAACCAGCGTTGCCAATTCATCGATTTTTTCGCTAGATTGAGCGCTTTTTAAAAGTCACTATTTTTTCTATTTGTGATTTTTTCAAAAAAGCCATTAAATTGGCGCGTTTTACTGTACCCAAAATCTACACGTAGACATTTTTATGTTGGCTATTGTCAAATACTATTTCCCAGTGAATATTTAAGCACAAAATTGAGCAATAACGTTTAACATAAGCTGTCAAAATTAATGTTCTTTTTTAATATTTTGCCCTTTTTTCAAAAAAGAAAAGGTGCGAAATTAACTAATATTATTTTAAAAAGGCAAATAAAAAGTAACAAAGGAAAATAATTTAAAATTTTCGGTAAAAACCAATTTAGAATTAAAATTTTTCATGTTCGTGTTCTTCACCCGCTAACATAAAGTTGAAATAATTTTTTTTTCCTTTATTCTGCCGACGTTATGTTAGAAAATAAAAATACTTTTACTTCCCCATTAACTAATAAAAATAGCATCTTAAGGCCTGTGTGAAACGGTAGAAAATTATTTTTCGTAAAAAGTGAGCTTTACTAGCTCGTAAAGCTATTAGAATTTTTGACACAAGTATTATTTCTTCGACATTTTAAAATTGATAGAAAAAATTCAATATTGTACAATATATTCTAAATATTAACAATATTAAATTTTATATGTCTTATAATTTCATCACAATGTCCTTTCCTAAAATAGAGTGTGGCTTTCGGAATGGATTTAAAGTAAAATCAAAACATTTAAAATATGTTCATTCATATCTCTTGTTTTTTTTTTCTGTTTACACATTTTTGTAAAGTTTTCATTTCCCACAACAGAAACAAGAATTTTTCTCACCACAAAAAAAAACATTTTCTATGAAAGAGCATTATTATTATTTTGTTAAATTTTAAAACTCAGCAAAAATTAAAACGATCTTTTGATTTCGAAATTCCAAAATATACCTTCAGAATTCTTTTGTTTAAAGTGGTCATTTGAGGTATCTATCCGTTTTCTAAATCCCGTTGAATGAACCATCGAATAAGCAGTTTTCAAGATTCTTCCTTCAAGATTATTCTTCTTTCTAAATTTTTGATTTGAAATATAATTCACTATTTCTGCTGAAGTTTAAACATTTAAAAAATAAAAATTATGGAATTTATATTGTTGTTACTTTTTGTAAAATCAGATTCGAATTTAAAAAACTAGCTAAAAAGCGCTAAATTGAACCAAATTTAATGAATTTGGTTAAATTTAGCGCGTTTTGGTTACAAATAGTTGGCAACATATACAGGCAAGCCTAATTACTCACTTATTTAGAAGTACACTTCGGCCCGATTTGAGCCTTTCATTATGATTTCGATATATATACAGCATATTTTCTTAGAAATGAAATTAACTTAAGTAACTGCATGTGAAAAATTTACTTGAGTTTTAAAGAGTTTTATTATAATAGGTGTATGTCTTGAAGTATATTTTATTGCAAAAAAAAATTAAATTCTTTGTTTTTGCTAGAAAATCAAAATAAAATTTATATAAGTATTTTAATTTCACCTGATTGCACAAAAAATAGTCATTTTTATTAAAGATTAACGTCTTTTCTGGAAAAATATGTTTATCCTGGAACTGCTTTTAAGAAAAAGATGTAAATACATAAAAAGTGATTTTTGATTTTTCAATACAATGTTGATTCAGTTTGCATCGCAATTCTCCGGCCCCATTAACAACGCAGACTGGGGACTCAGTGTTGATGAGTACGTTAAATACGCATATACATACATATACTATATACATATGTATGTAAGTATAAGAATTTTTTTTGTGCAGCATCCCATCCAACACGTTGTCAAACGTTTAAAATATGATGACTTTAACGGTTGATATCAAACGTGTTTCCCAAACTTGTTACAAATATAGGTAAAGGTTTGAATTTTAAGTTTGATTTAGAGTTGAGAATCATTTGAGAAAAAACATTTGAAAAACCGTACATTCTCAAATTGATATCAAATGCTATTATTGAATCATTCTCAAACCTAAAGATAACTTTAACAATATTGGAAAAATTGTATATTCTTAATTTGATATATAGTTTTTACTAAATCATTCATAAATCTAAATAGAAGAGCTAAAAAATATTTGAAAAATCGTATTTTCTCAATTTGAAACCAAATATTATATATATAAAAATAAAATATAAAAAAATTTAAACATATACAAATAAATAAATTAATAAATAAATTTATTTAATCAAGTATTTTCCAACTAATAAATACGTATAATGATAGGGCATAATCAAAAGTGTATACAAGATAGAAAGAGAAAACTTTACAAAAAATTGAAAATGCAGATTACTTTTAATTATGTTCCGCATGTGGTCACAATCCACATTTGAAAAAAGTTTGAGAATTATATTTATCAATGATTTGATAATAATAGCATTTCTCAATTTAACAATTAATTCCCCTTTTTGTTGAGAAAGCTATCATTTTCAAGTTATTTTGAGAAAGGATTTGATTTCAAATCAACCTCAATTTGACATAAAAAAATTGCGTTTACTGGGATATTACTCACTTGTTCTTAATTATCTTTGTTAAAATACTTGTGTATCAGTGTTACCCGATGGCACAATTTTATTTTCAATTTCTATTCTTTTATATCAATTTAAAAAAAACTGGAAAATTTATAAATAATTAATAGCAATAGGTACTAACAAGTATTTTAACATAACGGCAATTCTCTATTATACAAATTATTCATCTAATAAAATAATAGAATATTGTTTTGCAATTGCTTAAATCTTTCTATATTCGTTTATAAAAATAAAATAAAAGAAAAATATAAAAATAGATTTGATACTCAAAACCTATGATCAATCTTAATATTATCTTTTCTCTTCTGAAATCCTTAAAAAAATAGCTTTCGAGTCTACTAGGAGCACCTTTTTAATTTTGACCCATTTTTTTTATCATCAATCTTATATGAGAAAAATCACTTTTTCAAAATTTTTAAAATTCTATTACAGAAAATCTATGATCAGTCAGCATATTATCTTTTTTGCTCTGAAATTCATAAGACAATAGTTTTTAAGCCTAATAGGTCCACATAAAGCACCTTTTTAATTTCTACCCATTTTTCAATCTTCAATAGGGCCCTTATATGAGAAAAGTAATTTTTTCAAAATTCTACTCGTATTACTCAAAGCTTATGATCAATCTTAATATTATTTTTTCTGCTCTGAAATTCATAAGACAATAGCTCTTGAGCCTACTAAGTCCAAATAGAGTACTTTTTTAATTTTGACCCATTTTTTGAGGAATATAGAATTTATTTTAAAAACTGTAAAAATACCGTAAACAAGGGACCTAAAACACTTCCCTGTGGCACTCAATATCTAACAGTACTTTCACTTTCCTTAATTTTAAGAAATTGTTGTTTATTTTTTAGATAGCTTCTTAAAAGCGAAAGTTCATTTCCATGAACGCCATAGTAATAGAGATTTTGCGCCAAGATATATAACAAAGACTTTTGTCAAATCAAAAAATGGCTGTTACAGCACTATGACCTTCATCCAAACATTTACATATATAGTTCTGAACATTCACAAATCCTCTTCAGTACCACAGCCCTTTCGAAATCCGAACTGAAAAGCATTTAATAAGTTATTTTCGATGAAATGTGGAAAAATCTGATTTTATAATATACCTTGAAAAATTTGATCAATAATTGGTAGTAGCGATATAGGACGAAATTATTCAACATATGTCGCTTTATTTTCTTTCGGAATAGGAATAACCTTATGTGTTTTCAGAGTATCGAAATAAACTCACGTGTCAACTATAACATTAAAAATGTTTACCAGACATGAGGTAATATAGTTTGCGCAATGTAATAACACTATGCGGTAAATATACTCATAACCACAACTTCTCCCAGAAAAGAGGTCTGCAACAATTGCTATAACATCTTGATATAACTTATAACTTAGATGAAAACTGTTATAATAGGGTACTGAAGTTCCCGATGTATTACACGAATTTCAGCTTTACTAGCAGAAAAAAAGCTAATATGTATTTTTTTTATTTTTTTATCGCGAACAAAATAAAGAGTTTTTGTGGTTAATTAAGTTTATTAAAAAATAATTATAATAACTGATTAAGTAAGTCCATAAAATGTGTTATTTTCGATTTGGAGGATGACGCGCCGCAGACGAAAATTTTTGTTAAATATAAATCTTGATTATTTGTGGGAATTAATACACAAAAATACCTAAATGGGTGATACCGTAAAAATAAAATTAGTAGAAATAAAAGTAAAGCAATTATAAATAAGCAATTATTTTCTTCTTTGTTGAAATATTAAAATTTTAGCCTTTTTATGGCAATTTTAAGAATCAAAAAAGGCTAGAAAATTTTGAGGCTAAAAGCAAAATAAAAAGGCTAGATTTAGCTTTAGAAAGGCTAAACTGGCAACACTGTTTATTTATTAAGCATTTACCATGAAATAAAATTTTTTCAAAAATTTTTGCAAAATTCATAAAATTATCGCACAGTTATATACAATTTAATAATTTCTATAAACAAAATTTTATATTGTTTTTTTTTTAAAGTTTGGGAAAAACGTCATATTCGATTCATAATATCTATGAATACAATTTTTAGATTTATATACTTTTTTCTCTGTGCTCTAAACAAAAATATTGAAAATAGCAGATCACCTAAATCCATAGTAAAGCTGCAATTGCATTACGAGTGCGTTTTTAAATAAACTATTTACTTTTGTAGTTTGAAGTCTCACTTGGTCTTCATTACAGCCGTTAATCATTACAATTCCTTTACACTGTAGTTTAATTTCAGTAATTTGTCAGATTTTTCTACCATTAATATAAATTTATAACATAAAAAATTGTGATTTTCAGTAAATTAGCAAAAATAATAATGAGAAAGAAAATAATAAACAAAATCTGATGACCTTTAGAGAGATATTGTCATTTTTTCAAAAATCTTGAAGAATGAATGATATATGTATATGATACTATGAACGAACTTTCGTATTACGTATTCATAGAAACGTACATAGTTTTGAGATTTGCTTCCTTAGAGTTTTCATCCGATGTGTCACAACCCCATTCAGGTCTGTTCGAAATGGCCCTCCCACAACTTGAAATATAAACCATTGAAAAATATTGATATTATATTCCACCCCTCGTAACATGTTCCCTGAGAAACAAATGGGTATACCCTATATAGTTCTGAGATATACTCCTTTAGAGCTTTCACCCGATGTATCACAACCCCATTCAGGTTTGTCGTAAATGCCCCCCCCCCCCCCAACACAACATGCTATATATGTGTATGAAATATGAATAATTATATTCCACCCCTCGTAGCATGTTCCCTGAGAAACAACTGGGTATACTCTATACAGTTCTGAGATCTACTCCCTTAGAGCTTTCATCCGATGTATCACAACCCCATTCAAGTCTGTCGTAAATGCCCCCCCACAACATGGAATATATATGTTTGAAATATGAATGATTGTATTCCACCCCTCGTAGCATGTTCCCTGAGAAACAACTGGGTATACCCTGTATAGTTCTGAGATCTATTCTTTTAGAACTTTCACCCGATGTGTCACAACCCCATTCAGGTCTGTTCGAAATGACCCTTCCACAACTTGAAATATAAACCATTGAAAAATATTGCTATTATATTCCACCCCTCGTAGCATGTTCCCTGAGAAACAACTGGGTATACCCTATACAGTTCTGAGATCTACTCCCTTAGAGCTTTCATCCGATGTACCACAACCCCATTCAGGTCGGTCGTAAATGCCCCCCCCCCACAACATGGAATATATATGTTTGAAATATGAATGATTGTATTACACCCCTCGTAGCATGTCTCCTGAGAAACAACTGGGTATGCCCTATATAGTTTTGAAATCTACTCCCTTAGAGCTTTCATCCGATGTATCACAACCCCATTCAGGTCTGTCGTAAATGCCCCCCCCCCACACAACATGCAATATATGTGTATGAAATATGAATAATTATATTCCACTCCTCGTAGCATGTTCCCTGAGAAACAACTGGGTATACCCTATACAGTTCTGAGATCTACTCCCTTAGAGCTTTCATCCGATGTGTCACAACCCCATTCAGGTCTATCGTAAATGCCCCCCCCCCACAACATGGAATATATGTTTTAAATATGAATGATTGTATTCCACCCCTCGTAGCATGTTCCCTGAGAAACAACTGGGTATACCCTATATAGTTCTAAGATCTACTCCTTTAGAGCTTTCACCCGATGTGTCACAACCCCATTCAGGTCTGTCGTAAATGCCCCCCCCACAACATGGAATATATATGATTGAAATATGAATGATTGTATTCCACCCCTCGTAGCATGTTCCCTGAGAAACTAGGTATACCCTATATAGTTCTGAGATCTACTCCTTTAGAGCTTTCACCCGATGTGTCACAACCACATTCAGGTCTGTCGTAAATGCCCCCCCCACAACATGGAATATATATGATTGAAATATGAATGATTGTATTCCACCCCTCGTAGCATGTCTCCTGAGAAACAACTGGGTATGCCCTATATAGTTTTGAAATCTACTCCCTTAGAGCTTTCATCCGATGTATCACAACCCCAAAAAGCCCCCTATTCAGGTGTAAATTTATAAGAATTTGCGCAAAGTTCCGACCCTCGTAGTATCTTCCCTAGGAAATAAGTGAATATTGTCTAAACAGTTTTGGGTTCTACTCCACCAGACCTTTAATTTGATGTACTATAACCCCATTCAGGTATGGCCAAAATCAAAATATGGCCCCCTGTTTTTTAGACTTATTGAATTTTGCCAAACTTCAGCACCTCGTAGCATGTCTCCTGAGAAACAACTGGATATACCCTGTGCAGTTTTGAGTTCTACTCCTCTAGAGCTTTCGCGTGATATATCCCAACCCCATTCAGGTCTCTCCGAACTGGCCCGCAATGTGACCTGAATATAGGTATTTTTGTTGCACCATATCCTAATGCTGTATATGTTTCTTTATTTTGTTTTTTTCCAAAAATGTTTTATTGTGATGTTTTTTTTAATAAAATAATAAAAATTATTTTTAAGTGTTTTTTGCTTTAAAAATAATTTTTTTGAAATGCAAAATGTGTGGAACGTATTTAACAGTGTGTGGAACGTATTTAACAGAGGTGTGGGACGTATTTAACTTACGAATTTATCTTCACACACATTTATAAATTTCAAATCTATCTTTCACACACATGCGAAAGCTTTGGAAAAATCTGAAGATATCATAATACAATTCCTATTATTATTATTATTATTATTATTAATATTATTATTATTATTATTATTATTATTATTATTATTATTATTATTTTTACTAGCTGACCCGTATATGGTTTTGCCATATAACATATTTCCAGTGAATATTTGGGTTTTTAATTAAAAAATAACGGATGTATTGTAAGTGTGCGGGGATGGCATCTGTATTAGAAAGAGGATGAAACGCTTCCTAACATGATCGACGATGAAAAAATAGCCATTTATTAATTTTTTCTGTTCGTCACATATTCAAAAGTTAAACATAAAAAAGCGAAGTGCTGTTTACCCTAAAGTATGAAAATCAAACAGAGCCAATCAATATTCATTACTAAGAGCAATAGCGTATACAATATCTTTTGTCAGTCCTTCTTTAGCCAACATGGTGTCATTGCAAATGCCAATCTAATAGGAAATTGAACGCGTTTGAATTCAATTGGGACGTCTAAGGGTATCATTGGAGCTCGTGGCAGCAAAACATTTTCGTTTCGGAATTTACCATTCAAAATGGTGGCTACGATAACGTTTTTCATCAATTTTTTGATGACAAATCGTGGTGGGTTCAAATTCCGAAGTAGAATAACCGGAGATCCAACTTTCAGTCATACAAAGTGTGGTGGCATGCCTGGAAAATCCGTAGAATTCAAAAACTGTTGGATTATTTACAGCTTTGTTAACATCCCTAACTGTATCGATCGCTTTGTATGATACTAAGTCGCTGGCATATAAGTCACCGGGCCCAGATGGCATTTTTTCGGCCATGCTACAGAGTCAATGATAAGAGTCATCTCATTTTAGGAAATGTCTTAAAGTGAGGTAGAGGTAAGGGTCATTTTCATACACAAAGAATGTAGGAAGCCAAAACCGATCAGGCTATCGTCTTTTCTACTCAAGACAATAGAAAAACTCATCTAGGAGGACAATTATGGGAACTCAGGGCATCAGCGACGCTCAACACGTCTATCTTAAGGGTAGATCTCCTAATCGAGTGGATCACCCTGATGCTAAGCAGCAGGGTTATCAACTCGAGCAACTTGCATAAAGAAGGTTGTGACAAGGGCACATTGCAAGGGGGGAGTTCTTTCTCCATTATTGTGGCTTTTGGCAATGAACGTCATATTGAAACAGTTCGATGCCATAGGAAGGAAGATCATATAGGAGAGTGCCGTTATATCGATATATTTTTGAGATAACGGTACTTTTGTAAAAAAAGTCAAAATAAAAAGTAAAAAATATCATATTGTCTCACTATGGGTTAATGATTTGGCACCTTTTATATATCAAGCGAAAGGCCTCTTCAAGACCTTTTCTATGATACACATATTGTTCATATTCATTATAGCAGGAAGGAGAAAATTGCATTTTTATATTATAACTTGAAGAACCTAAAACTCGTAAAAATAAGAGGAAGCGGGAAAAATTTTTTACATTGCTGTAATCATGAATACAAATGGTACTGAATCATTATTAAAATTATATATATATATAACGTGTACCAAATTATTTTGATACCTATAAAAATATTCACTCAAATTAATGAAATATGTTCCTGTTAAAATTACTCACATGGGTTTTCTTATTTTAATTCTTTATTTATTTATTATTTTTTTTTTTTTTACTTTAGTTTGAGGTATTTCTTTTCATTTTAAAAGTATATTTTTATTGTGTCACCATGTTAATAATTTTCATGAGTGCTGCGATATGTAAGATAATTTTTTCAAAAATCGTATGTGCGATTCAATTTATTTTTTTAATATTAGGAGAAAAAGAAATGTTATTAAAAAATTTAAAAAATGCGTCTACTTAACTAAAATGATATTGCCAGAAATTCTTTGCCAATAAATTTTCAACATAAATTAAACATTTAATTAATAAAGAAAAACACTTACCATCGGTAATTGTGTCAGAAGCCAATTTGCCTACTAAATATTTTTCATACACCATGCGAGAAATATCTCCGGTAAGCATATCGATGCAAATGTGAGCAATAACACCATTGGCGAAGAGCAGTAAAACTTGTGAACCATCCGTCCAATGTATGTGGACAACTTTAGATGTACGCAAAATTTCCTCCAGACGTTTAAGGTTATCCTTCAATCTACCAATACGAGATTTGCGTGAATTCTTCAAAACTGTCAGGCCATTGCGTCGTTCTGTATAATCACGTTTAGCCACCGCATAATGATCCCCAGGCATATGTTGCAACTCACGACTGCGTGTATAGCGAAAGGCACCAAAGTCAGTATGTTTAATGCGCACATCTTCGCGGGTTGTCCAAAAATGACATTCACTTAGTATAGTTAACATATTGTTGTAGCTATTGTTTTTTCTGGAATCGCTTGTAGCTAATAAAGTTCATTATTTTCTCCGTTTTCTCGTTTGTTATAGCACTTTGTTTTTTATTTTATCTTACACTTTTTGCTTTTTAATTCGTTGTAAATAATTTATGCTTAGACAACGGTTTTTTTAATTAGAACTTGTGTTTTTTTTTCTTTTATTTTTTATAATTGTTACTTAAATAATTTTCCCAGCGCTACAGCGAGAAAAAGCCTTACAAGTGTATTTTTAGTTTATGTGGTGATCCACTAGTTATTTAGAAAATGTCTCACCACCGTACACACAGCATAAAGTAGTACCACATCACCCACCTTTTACACTACTCCACCATAACAAAAAAATAATAATAAATAAATTACCATAACTGATCGTTGTCTTATGCTTCTGCGCATTGAAATTTCTTTTTCGAATTTTCTTTACGTTTTCTATGATTTTTTGAGGTGATTTTTTTTGTTTGTTGTTCAATATTCATTCATTCAGTAATCATTTACTTTATTGATTGGTTACATATTTTTTCTTTTTGATCATTAAGTTTTCTTTGAGAAACCATTTAATATTTTATTAAATTTCACTAAATTGCATAATTTTTAATCACTTAACAATTAAAATTATAATAAATTATCGTAAAAAATTGCAGGTAGTTTTCTTTTGATAATAACAAAACGTTAAGCAGCCAACAACACCACCTGTGTATGTCAGGGATGGAAACATAGAGCACACTAAAAGTTTATGTGAGAGACAGTTCAAACCAAATTTTCAAAAAAAATTCTCATTATTACCAAACACAAAAACAAAACATTTCTGACTACATGTGTTTTGTTGTTGCATGAATTAGGTTTTTGACAACTGAATTTGGTTTTTGTCTCTCACATAAACTGCTAGTTATATTCTATGGATGGCCACTTTCTATTACTTTATTACATAGTGTCTATACTAGACAAATTTGTATCAAATCAAACGTCAAAATCAGTTCGAATCTAAACAAGGTAACCTCAGTTAAGCAGTTGATTACTATTTTTGGTTTTTACAGCTGTCAAACTGCATATATAAAAACATGAATGAATTTGCCTTATTACTGTTTTTGTGCAACTGTTGCCATAAATTGAAGTTCATTTTGACGTTTGTCATTATAAAAAATTGTCTAATATGGACATTACGTTATATACATATTTAATATGTACCATGGTGTAATCAGTACAAGGTGACTTTTTAAGCACACCTGATTATTTTGTGCTTGATTGCTTAGACTGAATTGTAATTCTTTTTCCATCTGCATGTATTGGTTTGTTTACAAACAAAAGTAAATTTGCTATATAGAAATATTTGATACATAACAACATTAAAAAAAATATTTTTATTTGCTGTTTCAGTCTTATGTAAGACAAAAAAAAACGCTATTTTTACATTATATCAAAACGCTGCAATAATATAAAAAAATTTTGTACACACGTGATAAATTCTTGTCATGATAACAATTTGAAGATTGCCATGATAGAAAAATCTCTCGTGTAGACCTAACATACAAGCCGTCTACACTTAACATTAACATCATGTTAAAAGCAAATGTAAACGGCTTATGTTCAATATTTAGAAATGGTGATCCGAAAATAATGTTTATAATCAAATTTATTTGAGGAATCTCAACTGTTACTCCAGGTCTACAACTGAGATTAATATGTGACATAAAGAGAGTAGTAGTATTATGATAAATCTTAAATAAAAAGAATACGTTTATTCTAATAAATCCTATAAGGTATCATTATTTTCAATCAGTTACAGTGTAAACATATACTTTTTCTTCAGAAATTCGTACCTATTTAGCACAATTTTTATTGTTCTAAAAAATGTAAAGCAATTAAAGGGAAACAATTAAAAAAAATGTTTTTTTAGTATTTTCCAAAATACCAATGCACACACACACACACAAACCTTCGTATATGTGTATTTTTCGACAGTTCATTTTATAAGATAGTTGTAGAGAAATCTTATCACACAGTCTCATAACAATTCTTATATTGCTAATATTTGAATCTATCACGTGAGATAATTCCTGACAAAAAATTTTACATATTCTGTTAAATGTAGATGGGCTGTTATATAAACTAAAATTTCAAAAAATTTATTATTTCCATGAAAAAGGACTATTTTTTTAAAAATTAGTACTATATATTAATGTAAATTGTCCAACCCTGATGTAAACTGATTCAACAAGTTGTTTAACTAGTGTCTACATTAAGCAAATTTTTATCAAAACAAACGTCAAAATCAGTGCGAATATAAACAAGGCAAACTTAGTTAAACAGCTGATTATTATTTTGGTTGTTACAGTTGTCAAACTGCATATATAAAAAATAATAATGAATACGTCATATTATTGTTTTTGTGCAACTGTTGCCACCTTCCACAAATTCGCGTTAAGTTTGACGTTTGTGTTGATAAAAAATTGTGTAATGAGACACTATATTACAGCCCGTCTAGACGTAACATAATATGTAAGATTTTTGTGTCAGAGAGTGTTAAATTCACTCTCTGGAGAATAATTTCACGTGTAGATTCAAATAATATTATAAGATGTATTATGAGACTGTTGTGATGAGATTTCTATAGGCAACCATCTTATAAGATGAGCTGTAAAAAAATACACATATACAAAAGTTTGTTTGTGTGCGCATGTGTATTTTGGAAAGTACTAAAATAAAGCAATGGTTTTTGTAAAGTTGTTTCCTTTTGGTGTTTGTTTTACATGTTAATAAACTTTTTTATAAAAATTCTGGTAGAAAGTGCGTATTGCATAAATAAATTGGACATGTTTAATCTGTGACTGATTGAAAATAATGATATCTTATAGGATTTATTAGAATACGTGTACCCGTTATTTAAGATTTAACATAATATAAACAAAATGGTTACACTACTCCGCCGGCGTTATCTCACATATTATACCAGCGTTAATCTCAGTTGTAGACCTGAGGTTAAATTTTTGATAGATGATGCTGCGCTGCACTGATGTAGGCACTGACGTATCTAAGGCGAATGGAAACAGGTGACCTAACTTAATCAGCTGAATATATTTTTTTAGAGTTTAGAACTGTTAAACTTAATATATCCTCAAGCTTTGCTTACCTGCTGAAGTGTCAAAATCCATATCGAAATGAGACAAATGGCAGTATTTCTACAAAAACAACAATACGAATTCATTAATTTTTTATATGTGGAGTTTGACTGATCTAAGTACTAAAAAAAATAATCTGTTAATTACCACCTGTTTGAATTCGCTTTGCTATGATCCAGGGCAAAATCATTGAAGGTGAGATTAAGAGCACAACTGATTTAAATTCGCCGCAAATGATCAGGGACAATAATTTTGTTCAAGCAGTAAGTATGTTAAAATATGACCCCAGAAACAGAAAAAAATATGCACTTATTTTTTAACTCTTAGTAAGTAGGAAACATATATATTATATAAAAACCAATATATTTTTAGCAAGAAGAATAGTTAATAGTTTCTAATAAAATTTTAATTTCTGTTAGTAGCAATTTGTGACCGATTATGGCCAAAAGGCTAGGTTATGAAATATTATTGAAAATAAAATAAATAAAATAAATAAAATAACTTTCCATTTAATTTAAAAAAAAAAAATTAAAAGCGTTTTTAACTTCTTTAAATAAAATTAAAACATAGTTTTAAGAAAAGCACTTTAAAAACAATGACCAAGAAGCATAATAGAACATCCTACCAATAACAACCATTGGTTAAAAAAAGAACTTCTGCAGCTCTTTTCAGCACTAAGTACTTTCTTCCAATGACAACACAATGTTAAAATCATGTCTTTCAGTTCTTTTTCACTTTTTTTCTGGGTGTTAATAAATCTTTTTATACATAGTTTGTTGTTTATTTTGAAATGTAAAATTTAACATATTCGCCATTAACAAATGTGATGAGTGCATTTCTAAATGATTTTGTGTGTATTATGGAAAGCGTTTATTTTATTTTATTTTTTTTTTCATATGAATCTAAAATTGCAACAACTGTTTCTATCCAACAAACTTATTTCGATGACTGTTATCTCCATAATGATAGATTGATTTTTCTAAAACAATATTGAGTTCTATACAGCTTGTTGTTCTCTCACACAGAATATTCTAATTGGTAGCTTCTTTAAAGAATTAAACAAGGCATGGTTGTTTTATAAAAACAACGACCTAGGAAACGTATGTTTTATATACATATATGAACTTATTTGACATTTTCATTATAAATAAATATGTTCTTAATCGACAATTATGTGTATATCACCCTCAATGTTGAAATTGCAATATATTTATACCAAAAGTTTTAATAAATAAGAGAAAACGTAACTATTTATTTCGCATTTTTTTAGCACAATTTTTATACAAATATTTTTAGCATGTAAAATAAACTCTAAAAGAAACAATTTCGCAAAAAAAAAAAAAAACATTGTTTTTTAATAATTTCGAAAATACACATGCACACACACAAAAAAACTTTCGTATATGTGTATTTTTTTGACAGTTCATCTTATAAGATGGCTGTTTAGAGAAATCTCATCACAACAGTGTCATAATACATCTTATAATACTAATATGTGAATCTACACGTGAAATAATTCTCTCAGAGAGCGAATTTGACATTCTCTAACACAAAAATATTACATATTATGTTACGTCTAGACGGGCTGTAAGGCCCAACCAGTAAACAAAAAATCGTCGTATCGCAATCAGCTGTTTCAACCTGCTTTATGCTGATGTGTGCAAGTAGATTCTAGGTAGCGTATTGTAGAAATCTATAGAAAATAGATTTTTACGTAGCTGCGAGTTTTTGATAACCCTGTAGTTTATTTTCTCTACAAAAAACCAAAGAACAAGGTTGTTCACACAACAAATGTTCAAAAGCATGTGATACGTTAACTTTTGTTGATTGTACAAAACTTTTCACGTTACTTTTCTCAAAAAACAGTATACAAACAAGGTTTTTTTCTCTCAATTGTTTGTCTTAAAAGTTTTTGTTTAGTTTGTTTGATTTTTAAATTACCCCTTTAACAGCAACATACCATTGAAGAGAAATTATTTAGCCACGGAATAATCCACAACGCCATCACAAGTTAAGGCAAAAGTTCTAAAGAGAATCCTAAGAAAGATGCCTTCAACACACATCTTCGCGTAGAAAGCCGGAATCCCCGAAATCGACTCTTATTCATGATCAAAATTGAGTTTTGTTTGGTACTCCACCACGCTAATCCAGAGCATTTTCTTGATATCAAATTAAAAGCATATGGTTAATGCAAAGCCTAGGAGTACCGACACGCGGTTATGCAACATATATAACATTAGCCAATGCGAGAGTGATACGCAAAACTCTGGAAGGCGAAAAAAAAACAATGATCGCCCTTAAGCGGTTTTGCTTACAACAAAACAATAACAAAGATGAATAAAAAAATGTAAACAAACGCATATACTACATTTATACGCAAGATTATTGCAAATAAATAATTCACTGTTTATACACAAATTGCATAAAGAAATATATGAACGGAAAAGGAAGCGGCAACGCCGTACGCTTTATTTGCAATTAGTTTTTATTTCGAAATATTTTTAATTGATAGTAAGAGGCGTGTATAAACGTAGTAATAGAAACAAACACCATAACAAAAAACAACATTTGATAACTAAGCAAATAAGAAAAAGTCAGTTGTGTTTTCAACACTACCTTACCCCAGGTCTACAACTGAGATTAACGCTGATATAATATGTGAGATAACGTCGGCAGAAGAGAGTAACCATTTTGTTTATATTATGTTAAATCTTAAATAAGGGGTACACATATTCTAATAAATCCTTTAAGATATTATTATTTTCAATCAGTTACAGAGTAAACATGTCCTTTTTATTTAAGCAATTCGCACTTTTTTAACACGAATTTTATAAAAATGATTTTTAACATGTAAAACAAACACTAAAAGGAAACAATTTTTACAAAATAACATTGTTTTTCAATAATTTCCAAAATACACATGCACACACACAAGCAAACTTTCGTGTATGTGTATTTTTTTGACAGTTCATCTTATAAGATGGTTGTGTAGAGAAATCTCATCACAACAGTCTCATAATACATCTTATAATACTAATATTTGAATCTACAAGTGAAATAATTCTCTCAGAGAGCGAATTTGACACTCTCTGACACAAAAATCTTACATATTATGTTACGTCTAGACGGGCTGTTATAGTTAATATGCATTGGATCACACGAGCTAACACAGGAGTTTATGGGTCATGTATGAGCATTTAGAAATTATTTAAATTATTTCTATATTTATATATTTTATTAATATAATCCAAAATAAGATTACCGTTACCTTTTTCAATCGGTTGCCAACAGAGTTTCGAAAGAATTAATAAATTTTAGCTTAATTCCCTTAAATGTTAATTCTGAATTAAGATATACTAGTTTTTCAGACCATAATACATAAATCAATAAATCAAAGATTTTTGTTCGCATAGAATTAATGCATAAAGAATTACTTTAAATTTTTAATACCTTTTTTTAATATTTTACAAAATTAATTAAGAAATATTTTCTAAGGCAAATTTGTAATAGATTTGAATTAAAGAATATTTTAATGATTAAATATAGTTTTTAAGCTTAATTATTTAATAGATTGTAAATTCTTTAAGGAATTAATTTCCTATAAGCTTATGAGTTAATGTACTAGAAGGCTTTACTTTCTTTACTTTATTGATTTTATTGAAACCTTTATAAAATAATTACATTGTTATGAGGATTTACTTAAAAGTATTACAACAATTAACATCTAAATAATTAAATAAGGAAACTAATAATATCACAGTGTTAAGGAAAAGTTGTCAAAAAAACCTTGTACATACTTAAACGTTATAAGAAATTTTAAAAACAACCATCAATTATAACTCTTTAAGTAAAAAATAGTCTTAGTGATTGTTTAGCAAATTTCTTATTATTTCATATGTAGACGTTCTGCATTTTTCATTAAATGACAGAGTCAGTTCCCTTGCAAATGAATTAAACATTTTATGCTTAAAGTTTCTATGCAGTAGGTCAGTAGAATATCTGGGGTGTAGGTTATGAATTATTTTCAGATTTTTATTTTGTATTATCAGTAATTTTCTTGTGTAAGTTTTAGCAGCTTTATTAAACCAGACTTGGCATCCATAGGTCATAATTGGTCGAATACACATTTTATAAATAAGGATCTTGTTTTTTAAATTAAGTTTAGATCTTCTGTTAAGTAAGGGGTAAAGTGCACGGCCGCATTTTATTGCTTTATCACAAATATACTGTATGTGTTGTTTAAATGATAGTTTTTTTTATCTAAGATAATGCCTAGATATTTGATACTATCCTGCAGAGGAATAAAAACTCCCCTAGAATATAAATGTTTTGTAGAATTACGTTTATGTGATCTATTATATGAAAATACAATAGCTTGTGTTTTACTAACGTTAACTTCTATCTTCCATTTATCAAAGTATTTATTTGAAGATTTTAAACTATCTTCCATTTTTTTGATTATTGCGTTTGACACCTTACCGCAGCAAATAAAAGCACTATCGTCAGCATAAAAAGCTACTTCTTGATTCTTGCGAACAGTAAAATCGGAAATATATATTGAGTAGGTTATAATACCGATCCTTGCGGCAGACCCGCAGGGATTTGTCTATCACTAGATAGCGTGTTAATTATAGATACAGCAAATAAGCGCTGATCTAAAAAATTCTATATAATATTTTGCAAGTACGTTGAATAATTGAAGGAATTTAATTTAAAAATCAGGCCTTCATGCCATATTGAATCGAAGGCTTTTTCAATGTCAAGAAAAATAACTCCAGTGCTCTTACGATTTCTTTTGTTTAATTCAATAAAATTAACGACTCTTTTCAGTTGATGTACTGTGGAGTGCTCTTGCGGAATCCAAACTGTTGAAGGTTAATAATATTATTTTGGTTGGAAAAATTTAAAATTCTCTTATTAATTATTTTTTCAAATACTTTATCCAATAGGATTAGGATGTTGATTGGTCTATAGCTAGACGGTAATTTAGGATCCTTTCCTGGCTTAGGAATTGGGATTACTTTTGCCTTCTTAAAAATAGTTGGAAAATAGCCTTCTGTTAAACAAGAGTTTAAAAGTTTACATAGAGTTTCAAAAAAGCAATCGGGCATCTTTTTAAGGATAATGTTATTAATGCCATCTAAACCGGGGGCTTTATTATTTTTCAATAAAAGTACAAATGATTTAACTTCATCTAAATTGGTAAGCTCTACGTTAGATCTGTCAAGAATTGTGTCGTTAAAATCATGAATGAATCTTGAGACGGCTGTGTCCATAGGTGAATAATTATTTAAAGTAAGGGTATGTGAATTACCAAATACGTCTACTATTGAATTAGCCTTTTCATTGCCAGTTTTTAAAACTTCACCGTTTATATGAAGATCAGTAAAAGACATTTTGTTTCCTTTAAGGGCTCTTTTTACTTTCCAACATTTTTTAGAGCCCGAGGGCAAATTTGAAATAAATTTTGACCAGGATTCATTGCGGTCTTTATTAAGGTGGAAATCAATAAGTTTATTTAATAGCTTCAAAATACTTTTCAATTGATTTTTATAATTTAAATCGCTACATCTTTGAAATTTACGTTTGTATTTATTTCTCTGACTAATTAACATTTTACTAATATCAGAAATTTCTCGTTGCCAAGAATTTTTATGACCGACAGGTATTTTGTTAAATGCTTCTTTAGCTATAGATATTAATTTGTTAAAATAAAAATCTAGGTTACCTGAATTAGTAACAGGTTGGCCAATGTTCTGACACTTAATTTCATTTTCCACCCAGTTTCTGATTGCTGACTAGTCTGCGTGATAATACAAGGGAAATGAATATGTCATGTTTTGAACTTGTCCAGAAATAACGGCCCGACTGTAAAACATTTGGATGTGTCTCAAGGTTTATCAATGGAGACACGAGTTAGTTAAAATAATGTCTACTGTGGACGGTTGAACGGAGTTGATATTTTGTCCAAAGCGAGTGTATTCATTTGGGTAATAAATGAAGTAGCTGGATTGAAGACAATGGCAGTAGAGATCATTACCAGCCGAATTATCTGACATACAATTCCAATGTGTATGTTGGGCATTCAGTTCACCGAAAATAAAATAGTCGTTTGAAAATTAAGTTAATTTATGCAAATCAGCTTTAAAATTGGTAGTATGTACTGGATTATACGCTGAAGTAAATATAACTGGCCTTCTATTAATCATAACTTATACTGAAATACTTTCCGCAGTACTTGTTTTTATTTTTGGTAACAACGTATGCTTAATATTACCTTTAATTGCAATTAGAACTTCTCCGCCATGAGTAGATCGATTCTCTCTATAAATTTTATAACCACCAAGTTGAAATTTGTGGTACGGTTTCAAAAAGTCTCATTTAAAAGGGGAATATCAATTTTCCTTTTGTGTAAAATGTATTCCATCTGGGCAGCTGCTGACTCAGTTGTTATGCCTTGGGCATTCCAATTCATAACATGAATATTGTGTCTACCGGTTGTATTATATGGCATGTTTAAGCATCATACCGAAAACTCGTAGCTTGTCGTAGCATCTTTGCAAAGCATCGAAAGCATCAAAAAATATTTCCAGAAGTCTTTCATTGGAAATGTCATCATTATTATTGTTGTCGTAGCTCTTGCCTTTAGCTACCTCAAGTAGTATGTACCTTCGGGATCACTTTAAAAAAAAATCGGCTCATGCATAGCTGCGGTTGTGGTTTTTTGAAATGTATTTTGTTTTTGAGTGAGAGAGAGAAAGGAGAAGTGTGGGTTGTGAGAGAAAGGCAAGGTTGTGAGAGAGAGGGAAAGTGTGGGTTGTGTTTTTAAAGATCAGTATGGTTGAAATGTATGTTGTTTATGTTTTCCATCTCTGGTTAGTAGTGTGTTTGTTGGTTGGAGTATTGAGGTGTGGGTGGGTGTTTGTGTTTTGCATCCCTGGTTAGTAGTGTGTTTGTAGTTTTGAAGAAGAGTGTGAATACATTTTTGTGATAAGAAATGTGAGAATTAGTATTAGTAGTTTAAAAAATTATTATTGTGGAGAGGGATGAGATAACAATTGAAAATAAAAAATTTTATTTATTACCAAAAGAGATTTTTTTTCTGTGGTTCTAATTGTTGTAAATAATTTATAGAAAAATGTTTTACATTTTTGTGATAAGAAATATAAGAATTAGTATTAGTAGTCTAAAGTTATTATTATAGAGAGGGATGAGATAACAATTGAAAATAAAAAATTTTATTTATTACCAATTTTTTTTATTACCAATTTTTATATCTTGTGATATTTAATTTTAAAAAAATTTTATAATTTAATATTTTTAAATAAAAAACAATTGTTTTATTTATAAATTATTATCAACAAACATTTTATTTTATACAGTTTTTATATTTTGTTAAAAGTACAGTTTATACAATTTTTTAAATTATAGAAATTTATAATTTAACTATGAATTTCATTGGTTTTAGTTGATATTTTTAGAAATTGATGTATTGAAATTTTTGATCTTTCAAATAGTTACTTGTTTCGTACTCTTCACTTGTTCTTCTACCATTAAAATATACTATATCTCTTTGAAAATTAGTATTATATTCAAAACAGTAAATGTTAAGTTTACTATACTGATAGTTACTATAATAACTATATCGAAGTCTTATTTCACAATTATCATATTTTAAATTGAAACGACAAAAGAATACTGTAGTACTTTCAATAATACCACCAATATTAATTTCTTTTTCGATTAGATCATTTCTGAAAGCTTCAATTGCATCGTTTATGGTGAATGTTTGTTCACTATTGTCATTGCTTCTTGTTCCTCTTATATGATTCCTTAATGATATAGTTGTTGTTGTTATTGTTGTATGTGAATGACTTTCCAATTGAATTGATAAATGTACTCGTACATTGTATTATTTAGATGTGTTAATTTAAAATATATATATTTACTTTTATCACCATTAATTGCAGATAATAAATAATTAGGTTGTTGATTACTTATATGTAAAATAAGAAGTAAATAAAAAATGTTAATGATAGCATTCTTCCTTTTCCTCCAACATTCATTATCATACTAAACTTTATATTCTTATTCAATTGTCATTTTATATGTTTGCGTATAGTTTTTCAAATGAATTATTTTAATATCTTATAATTTAGGTGATAAATCTGATATGCGAACTTTTTCAATTTCATCATTACTTAAAATTCTCTCCTATTCAAATTCACGATATCAAAACAACTTATTTTTAATTTTTGTTTCTCGAATACACTGTCATATGTACAACAAATAGATATATCAACATTTTCATATTTAAGATTGAAATGTCGATAAAATGGGTGATCAGAGTCTAATATATCACCAATATTTAGTTCTTGTTTTATTAAATCTTTACGAAAGGCTTCTATTGCATCATCTACTGTGAAACAGTTTAATAACGGATTATCTGTAGTAATTGATGGAGTAGGTGTAGTTGTTGTAGTTATTTGATTTTTATTCTCCTCATCATTTATCTCTTGATAATCGTTATCATCATCTTTCCTCTCACACTCTTTTCTTTATTTCCTCTCACATTAACTAATTTTAGTATATATATACCATTGCATGCATATAATTAAATCAGTTTAAGTATTAATTTTTAATCGAAACAATCGCTAAGAAACAAAGAGAAAAATGTCAAACTTTATTTGTGAAATCTGTGAAAAAAATTTCAAACTTTATTCTTCCTTAAGAAGTCATATTATATTAAATCACGATGGTTCTTCATCATTTTATTGTTCACAATGTAATTTACATTTTGGAACTCACCAAGACTTTAAAAGACATTTACATTTAGTAGAACATTCTGAAAATAATAATGTTTTTTGTAACGTATGCAATAAACATATTTTAAAATCAATTTGGCATTGTCATTTAAGAACAAATGCCACATCTTGAGATTAATACTAATAAATATGAGTGTCTTAAAGGTTTACAATATTTATCTTTACCACCAACAATATTGAAAAAAGAAGCATGTATTAACGTACAAAATAAAGATGAATACTGCTTCAAATGGGCTGTTATAACATCTGCATTATATCCAGTCACCACCAATTCAAATAGATATTGTTGTATTGGAAAACAATATGGTTTTAAATTTTAAAAATTTAAAATTTCCGTTAGCCGTTAATATGATAAAGATATTTGAAGAAAATAACCCCGACAACAGCGTCAATGTTTTCGGATTGGAAGGGGACAATGTTGTGGGTCCGTACTACTTCACACAAAAGGAAAAGATTATTCACATTAATTTGTTGTATCAGAGGAAGATGAACGGGTTCATTATGTGTGGATAAAAAATATATCAAGGTAAGCATATTTATAACAATATAAAAAAATCTTTACTAATGTTTCTTTCTTTTATATAATTCCAGATTGGTGAAAAGTCAGCTAACAAAACACAGAAGACAAATACATGTATGTAATACATGTCTCATCCACTTTCATAATGAAGAGGTTTTGATTAAACATAAAAAGGAATGTAAGAAAATGGTTTCCAGAATGCCGAATTCAGGTGATAATATTTTCAATTTCAAAAATTTTAACAAGCAAATGGATGTACCATTTGTTGTTTATGCTGACTTTGAATGTATTTTAGAATCAACAAATGTTCAGAATTCTACTAATGTAAAGTCAGTACAAAAGCATATCCCATATGCATATAGTTACAACATTAAGTGTTCATTTGACTCTAGTTTAGACAAGTTTAGAATATATAGTGGTGAAGATTCTCCAAAATTTTTTTAAAGTTTAGTAGATGATACTTTAAATATTTATAATAATTATTTAAGTGTAGTTAAACCAATGAATTCTTTAACACCACTTCAAAAGAAGATTCAAAATGAAGATCCAATATGTCACATTTGTAAGAAATTTTTAGATGATAATAGAGTGGCAGATCATTGCCATTTAACGGGTGAATATAGAGGCCCTGCTCACAATAATTGTAATTTAGAATATCAAATTGCCAACTTCATCCCTATATTTTTCCACAATCTTTCGGCATATGATTGTCATTTGTTTCTTAGAGAACTTTCATCTATTGAAGGTGATAGTAGTAGGGAAATGGGAAGGCAATAGTTGTTTTTGTTTTTAATGAGACGTAAGAGGAATTTTGTAGAGGAAATTGTTTGTATGAAATTGAAAACCAATGAATTTGTTTTTGTAATTTTTTCTTGTGAGTGCATTAATAGGAGGAAAAATTGTTTTGCATTTTATGAAATTGAAAACCAATGTATGTATGTATATATGTATGTATGTATGTATTTATGTAATTATGTTAAAAGTACATACAAACAATTTAACAGGGGAGACAATTTTTATTTATTTTTTTTTTTGCACTTTTAATTGTGATGAAATTAAAAACTGATGACTTGTATAAATAGCGTTTGAGTATTTTTGGTTTATTCATCTACATATTTTTATATGGTTATTTTTGTTTTTGTAAAGTGGAAACTTGAGAATTGTTTTGTTTATATGGAAAAAAATAACTTTGTGTAAGGTTCTTTGACATTAATGAAGATATATTTTATGTTGTTGAGTATGGTCATGATTAATATTAAATATTCTAATAACAAATTAAGGGGAGTATTTTTTATTCACATTAAACATTTTTCATATCTAGATTATGTTTAAAATTAGTTTAATGCTCATTATTTATGTATTTATAATGCTTTCTCAATTTTAAATATTAAGAGATATACCCAAATTACTCTTCTTTGGAGATAAATTATATTAGATATAAATATAATTGTCTGAAGTAAAATTATTTCAATCAGTTAATAAACTTTTTAAAAGGCAGAACAAAAATGGAATCAAATAAGATTATAAATGCTGATATTGTTGCGGCTTTCAATAAATTAAAAACAAGACCATATCTAGCAGCAAAGGATTTACTACCATCAAAGCCATATAAGGTATTAAGTATGTTCCGCCATAAGAATAAATATGGAAATGTGGTGATGGCAGAGCTTGAAGAGGGAATGTTATATCTTCCCAAACGATATAATAATTTGGAAGATAAAGTAATAGATGGAGTTAATAATGAACAGTTTACTTTAAGGAGGAAGTTAGATAATGGTTTATATGTTTTGGAATTGGAAGAGGTAGTCAGCGAAGACGAAGTGGGAGAGTTTTTCATCCCAAATTCTCAACCATATTTCAGTTGGGAAAATAGTAAAATTCCAAGAAATTCTTAATAAAGAAAATTTGTTAATTAGTATATAAGTATCATGATTTTTAAAAACTAACTAACTGTAAAAAGAAAGCTTTATAATAAATATGTTACATATAAAAATTCAAAAATTTCTTCAAAATTTTGATGGTTTAATTTTTGTTGAACATCAAAAAACACTGGAAGAGTATTTGGCACTAATTAATAAAACTGGGAATTATAATTATACTAGGATATATATCAAAAAACTGGACCCAGAACATACAAAATTATGGTGCTTAAAAATTCAAACGCAAATAACTTGAAAACTATAAGAGATAAATAGGACATGTAAGCATGTTTTTTATAGGTCTTATCAGGGTTTACAACAGTATATAAAAATATTTAAAATGGGACGAGAAACAAAAATTTTGCAAGCGATTAAAAATTTTTTATGTCAGAGGTACCTAACTTTGAGCCCCCTTAGCTCCGCCCCTGAGGAGTTTGTTGTACCCCCCCTTCCAAACTTAACATTGTACACTCCTCCGCTATGCCAATACCAAATTTCATGAAAATCCAACCACCCGATCAGAAGTTACAAATTTATTTCCAAAAAATTTCGATTCTGCCCCACTGTGTATTGTTATAAATATGCTTACCTTGATTAACTTTTTATCCACACATAATGAACCCGTTCATCTTCCTCTAATACAACAAATTAATGTGAATAATCTTTTCCTTTTGTGTGAAGTAGTACGGACCCACAACATTGTCCCCTTCCAATCCGAAAACACTGACGCTGTTGTCGGGGTTATTTTCTTCAAATATCTTTATCATATTAACGGCTAACGGAAATTTTAAATTTTAAAAATTTAAAACCATATTGTTTTCCAATACAACAATATCTGCATTAATATCTCTGATTTGATATGATGAACATCTATTTGAATTGGTGGTGACTGGATATAATGCAGATTTTATATCCCATTTGAAGCAGTATTCATCTTTATTTTGTACGTTAATACATGCTTCTTTTTTCAATATTGTTGGTGGTAAAGATAAATATTCTGAACCTTTAAGACACTCAGATTTATTAATATTAATCGCAAGATGTGAGATTTCTATTAAGGTCCATCCGCTATCACGTTCTTGAAATTCATTCATCTTTGCTACTAAATTCTCACATTGATTAACATAACATTGTTCAATGTCAGCATTTGTTAATGATTTGTAGTAATCATTTTGGTTTGATGTGATTTTATATCTACGCTACACAAATCATTATCTTTGATTAGCACATATTTACAGAAGAGTTCACAATTATATTTAATACTTAAATGTTTTTGTAACAGGTTCTTTAATAAATCAATTCCTTTACGTTTAATATCATTCAGAAAGTTTTCAGGTATTAAGTTCTTCTTATTTTCATTTTTAATCAAATACGAGGAGATTCGATTTTTAAAATAACAGTTTATATACTTTATATCATTGTCTAATTGTTCAGTACTCTTTTTTTTTGTGGGTATTTGTTCTTAAATGATAATGCCAAATTGATTTTAAAATATGTTTATTGCATACGTTACAAAAAACATTATTATTTTCAGAATGTTCTACTAAATGTAAATGTCTTTGAAAGTCTTGGTGAGTTCCAAAATGTAAATTACATTGTGAACAATAAAATGATGACGAAGGACCATCGTGATTTAATTTAATATGACGTCTTAAGAAAGAATTAAGTTTGAAATTTTTTTTCACAGATTTCACAAATAATTTAATTATATGCATACAATGGTATATATATACTAAAATTAGTTAATGTGAGAGGAAATAAAGAAAAGAGTGTGAGAGGAAAGATGATGATAACGATTATCAAGAGTTAAATGATGAGGAGAATAAAAATCAAACAACTACAACAACTACACCTACTCCATCAATTACTACAGATAATCCGTTATTAAACTATTTCACAGTAGATGATGCAATAGAAGCCTTTCGTAAAGATTTAATAAAACAAGAACCAAATATTGGTGATATATTAGACTCTGATCACCCATTTTATCGACATTTCAATCTTAAATATGAAAATGTTGATATATCTATTTGTTGTACATATGACAGTGTATTCGAGAAACAAAAATTAAAAATAAGATATCGTGAATTTGAATAGGAGAGAATTTTAAGTAATGATGAAATTGAAAAAGTTCGCGTATCAGATTTATCACCTAAATTATAAGATATTAAAATAATTCATGACAATTGAATAAGAATATAAAGTTTAGTATGATAATGAATGTTGGAGGAAAAGGAAGAATGCTTTCATTAACATTTTTTATTTACTTCTTATTTTACATATAAGTAATCAACAACCTAATTATTTATCATCTGTAATTAATGGTGACAAAAGTAAATATATATATATTTTAAATTAACACATCTAAATAAATACGAGTACATTTATCAATTCAATTGGAAAATCATTCACCTACAACAATAACAACAAAAACTATATCATTAAGGAATCATATAAGAGGAACAAGAAGCAATGACAATAGTGAACAAACATTCACCATAAACGATGCAATTGAAGCTTTCAGAAATGATCTAATCGAAAAAGAAATTAATATTGGTGGTATTATTCAAAGTACTACAGTATTCTTTCGTCGTTTCAATTTAAAATATGATAATTGTGAAATAAGACTTCGATATAGTTATTATAGTAACTATCAGTATAGTAAACTTAACATTTACTGTTTTGAATATAATACTAATTTTCAAAGAGATATAGTATATTTTAATGGTAGAAGAACAAGTGAAGAGTACGAAACAAGTAACTATTTGAAAGATCAAAAATTTCAATACATCAATTTCTAAAAATATCAACTAAAACCAATGAAATTCAAAGTTACTAATGAGTATGCAGTAATAAAACACACATACACACACACACACAATCATCATGATTCTGAAAGAAATATACAACTTTATGAAAACATTTTACAATATAATTTTGGAGGAACATAAAATAAAACTTTTAAAACATTCAATCGAAACTAGAACAAATAAGAAAATTACCAAGAACATTAAACAAAAATGATAAACATTTAGAAGATTGTGTTTGGGCTGATAAGAATGATAGAGCTGGACCGAACTTGTGATTGTTATGATTATGAAATATCAAGGAGAGTAGCAGAAGATGAAGCTAGGGAAATTATAAACTTCTATAATTTAAAAAACTGTATAAACTGTACCTTTAACAAAATATAAAAACTATATAAAATAAAATGTTTGTTGATAATAATTTATAAATAAAACAATTGTTTTTTTTTATTTAAAAATATTAAATTATAAAATTTTTTTAATATGAAATATCACAAGATATAAACATCTTTTGGTAATAAATAAAATTTTTTATTTTCAATTGTTGTCTCATCCCTCTCTACAATAATAATAACTTTAGACTACTAATACTAATTCTTACATTTCTTATCACAAAAATGTAAAACATTTTTCTATAAATTATTTACAACAATTAGAACCAGAGAAAAAATCTCTTTTGGTAATAAATAAATTTTTTTATTTTCAATTGTTATCTCATCCCTCTCTACAATAATAATAATTTTTAAACTACTAATACTAATTCTCACATTTCTTATCACAAAAATGTATTCACACTCTTCTTCAAAACTACAAACACACTACTAACCAGGGATGCAAAACACAAACACCCACCCACACCTCAATACTCTAACCGACAAACACACTACTAACCAGAGATGGAAAACATAAACAACATACATTTCAACCATACTGATCTTTAAAAACACAACCCACACTTCCCCTCTCTCTCACAACCTATACCTCGTCTTTCTCTCACAACCCACACTTACCCTCTCTCTCACAACCCACACTTCCCCTCTCTCTCACAACCTATACCTCGCCTTTCTCTCACAACCCACACTTACCCTCTCTTTCACAACCCACACTTCCCCTCTCTCTCACAACCCACACTTCCCCTCTCTCTCTCACAACCTACACTTCCTCTCTCTCTCACAACCCATACATCGCCTTTCTCTCTCTTACTCATAAACAACATACATTTCAAAAAACCACAACCGCAGCTATGCATGAGCCGAATTTTGTATGAAAAAAAGTGATCCCGAAGGTACATAAACATACTACTACCTCAGAATAAAAATTACAAAAATCGCGGGAATTGCGTGTATTATTATGGGGTTCTTGCCTTGACAATTAAGGAAAATCATGATCGTCTTTTTTAAAATATGATACGTTAGTTCTTCTGCTGGTCGCACTAGTTTTAGAAGCTACTCGATGGCGGATTTCTAAATATTCTTGACGACTTGGGCACTTTGGGTCATCAGCTCTATGATTAACGTTTTTTAAGTTCTTCTTTATGCAGTTGTAGCACTTATAAATTATACTACCATCACTATTACCTTTGTTGAGTGAACAAACTGCATAATCATGGTTTCCGGCGCATGCTGAACACACTACGATACGGTTACAATTTTTAGCACTATGTCCATACATAGCGCACTTTGTTGCTAGTTCCTTAATGCCTACCGGATTTATGTTGAGCGTGCTAACAAATTCTTCGCCAATTATCTTTGTGTCCAGTTGTGGCAGGCCAAATAAAACCAATTTAAAAGCTTTTGCATCCTTTAACTCATGCGTATAATACTGGAATTTTTTGTCTTTGAGAACATTCAAAGCTTCATTATACAGCGATAACGAGTTTGATAGAATTTTCGTACCAATAAACAATTGTTTATAAGTATATCTATCCCCAATGAATCCGATCACAGTTGAAAAACTGTGGGTAGAGTCCACAATTATTGGTGGAATCTTTTCTTTGAAAGCAACTGCTTCTTCTCCTTCGTCTTTAGACAGAAGCTGAAACCGGTTGGCACTAGTGCTGGGACCGTCTATAGTTTTTGGCACCTTGAATTTAGGGCTATTGCCCCAATGCTTTCTTCTTTTTTGAGCAGTAGTAGTTTTTTACACTTTTTAATTTAAAAATTCAATAAATTTTTTCTGTTTTTATCTTGAGGCAGAGATGCCAGATGAAGCTGCGTTATTTCTTACATAGTGTCTATATTAGAAAATTTTTTATCAAGACAAACGTCAAAATCAACGTGTTATTATGAAAGGGTGAAAAAGATGCACAAAAACAACAATAAGATGGACTCATTAATGTTTTTTATATATGCAATTTGACAGCTGTAACAATCAAAAATAGTAATCAGCTGTTTTACAGGTTACCTTTTATAAAGTCGCACTGATTTTAACGTTTGTTTTGATAATAATTTGTATAGTATAGACACTACGTTAATATTATTACATATCAGCTATTAAAAATATTTAAATAATGTATGTAATTATTACCCAGCAAAAAAAGAACATACAAAGAAGTCAATAAGATCCTGAAATTTGTGATCCGGAAGTAGTGCAAATTCTGATAATTTCCAATTAATTTAACAAAGGCTTGTCATTGGAAGATGTTCTCTTTTTTGATACCTATTCACTGAATAGGAAGTCATGCTCACGATGTCGTAAAATTGATTTTTATATAAACCAAATATTTTTTATTAAAAAATATGCACAACAATATTTTTCATTTGATAGGTGTCAAGTATTTGTAAATTCTCAACGTTTTATATTAGAAAAAATTATCTCAACCTCTTTTTAATGACATGTTTGGATAATATTTATACAACTTCTTAAGAACAAGAAACTGTACATTTACTGTAACCTTAAAAATAATGAAAAAGTATTTCCCTGAAAAAATTTTTGAGGGATTTTTATTCTTTAATATAAATATTCATCGTGATTAGGGTTTTGAATTTCCAGTAATATTTCTTTTCCCTGGTACGGGAACGAAAAAGTCAATTTCCCGGGAATTTTTAAAACTTTAATTAAGAGGAAAAAGGCTTCTATCTCTTAGAAAACAATGTAAATCATATTGAATATCAAAAAATTAAATAATATAAAAGTATAACGTCAATTCTTAGATTTAAAAATTGTAAATATTTTATACAAATAAAATAAGTATCTTCTTAATTTTTGTTAAAAACTGTGTCACATATTTTGATGCAAAATTTTTTTAATCATAAGCTCTAATATATTATATATACGTATCTTATACGTATTTTGTTTTCTTGCTGTTTTATTGCCATTTTATTTCTCTATCTTACAATATTTTTTTATGTATTTTACCTAACTATGTAATTCTTACTAAATTGGACATGAATTAGGGAAATATTAAAAATTGGAAAAAAATTTATTTATGTATGAATACAATATGAGATTAGTTTTTTAAATACCCATTTTTATTTTGGAACTTATATCATTTACAGATTCATTGTTTGTATAGTATAAGACAAGTTGTGTTAAAATAAAATGTCTTGTGAAAAAAAAAAAAAATCTCCGAACAAAGTAATTTTTATAATAGTGAAGTTCAACTTATTTCATATTCATTTCAACAAATTTTATAATATAACCAAAAAAATCTAAAACTAAAGCTGACAAAAATAAAGTTGATTTAAAATTTCATATGATTGAACTTATATGTTCTAATATTCGCTAAACCATATCTATATATATATATCTGAGAGGAAATAACCTAATTGAATTGTCAAAAACCTTATTTATGCAACATTAACGTTCCTCTTAAATAACGTTTTAGTTGTTTTCTATGCGTTAAACTCGTGCAAGTACCATGTTTAGAGTGACGTCAATCTTACCTTGATACAATGTGTTTAAAAATAGCAAAAATTTTTATATAGGATTTTAAACCTATGCGAATATTTAATTTCCCGTTTTCCCGGGAAAATTAAAAACTAAAAATTTCCGGGAATTCCCGACAACATTTTGTGGGGTTATGCTGGTGTTTTATTATTTTTTGAACACAAAAGATTGTTTTTCGATAGAAACAAAAAAAGTTGGATTTTTTAGTATTAAAATCCGGTCTCTGGCTTAAATTTTATTTTTTTCTAATATTTTCAAAAATCAAAGTACAGAACAATAAATAAATTGCAGTATTAAGAATTTTGGAAATATGCATATTTTTAAAATCTATAAAATTTACTTTTTTCGAATTTAACTTATTTTACAGTTACAAAATAATACTGTTTTAGGAGGAGACTATATACAATTTTTAAAATTTTAATTAATTCTGATGTTGGAAGAAAAACCTATCATTCACAAAAGAATTTTGAATTTACAAAAAAGTAGTTTTAATTACTTGTTTCGAAAAATCAGTTAATTTTTTTACAAAAAAGATTTCTCATCAAAATTCAAAATAAAATGTACAAAGCAATGAAAAAACTTTAAAAATGGAAAAACTGAAAAATACATTGTGTGTATATTTTTTTTTATTTATTTATTTTAAAGTTTGAACATAACTATTTTATAAAAACTATAAGAACTATCAAATCTTAATTAATTCTGATGTTTGAAGAAAAACCTAATATATATATATATATATATATATATATATATATATATATATATATATATTAGATTTTTCTTCAAACATCAGAATTAATTAAGATTTGATATATATATATATATATATATATATATATATATATATATATATATATATATATATGTATATATGAATATATGAATTTATAAAATAAAAAGTAGTTTTATAAATTAAAAGTAGTGTGTTTTTATTAGTTTTACAGTCGACATTTGGTTTTTTTTAATGATAACATTATACAACATTTCTAATAAGATTTTAAATGCTTTTTTCTTTTACTTATACGTATATTTACGTAAAATATAAATGTTATTATAAACTAACTAAAAATAAAAACTAATAAAATAAATATGTAATGGTCAAAATTAAAAATATGTATATATCTATGTAAATAAATAAAAATAGTCAAGGAAAATACATATATATATTCAAGTCTATTTCAGAAACTAAATATTATTACTAATAAACATGATTATGAGTATTTTCGACATTAATATATCACGCATTAGTCAGATTTAAAGGTTTAGTCAGAATTTAGAATTACTCTCCCCCTCTCTTTGCTAATTTCTGATTAAAACCTGTAAATCTCTTTAATATTGCAAAAGAGAACATAAATAATTAAATAAAAATTATTTTTTTAAATAAACTTAAAGTACATACTTATTATGAATTCAATATAAAAATACAAGTTGATACTAGCTAAGAAATTAGTATTTATATGAATAAAGTTACGGTTGTGTCTGAAGTATTAAACAGGAATAAAAGTTTTAAAACAATTTACAGTTGTTATATATGCATTTGTTTAATGACTTAAAACTAAAAACATTTTATAAGAAAAACAAAAACAAAAATGATAATTGATTTTATATTTCATCATCGTCTTCGAAAAGTGCAATTATACGTTTGTGTTCCGAATCCAATTCATCTTGTGTTTGAGTAGAAGGTACATATGATACTATTGTTAAATTATTGTGTTGCATAGCATTGTGAATTTCTAAACCATCTAATGTATCGAAATATAAATTACATTGAGGGCAACGGGCACAAGGATTAACCACAGGTGTTGTGGAATTACAAGATGATGTAGATTGTTGCAATAAGTCTAATAAAGGAGAGTTGTGATTTATTGTGTTATTTGTATTTGTGGTAATGGTGGCTAATAAGTCTTGTCTAACACTAATAATTGGTGCAGGAGGATTATTCTTTTTTAATTGTAGCATCGGCTTCATAGAAGTTGTAGTTGTTTCAGGAGATGTTATTGTGGCTACTACGGGTTTGACAGCATTTTGTAGTTTTTCCATAAATGCTAAACGTTCCGAGTCTTGTGATGTATATTGCATTTTGGGCGTTTGTAAATTGTTTATAGTATTAATTGCTGAAGATGTGGCCAATATGGGTATAGGTTTTTTCAATATCATATTTGGTGAATTTCTACTTTCGGATCTCTCTATTTCGTGTAAAATATTGTTACTCATATTAATAGGAGTATTGCGTACAATTAACGGTCTCGATGACAAAATGGGAGATGACGTTACTATTAAAGTCTTATTTATTTTATTATGACCTACTTTTTGCGAAAGTTGTTCAGGCTCTGTGGATGACGCTGCTGATTTACATTCACTTATTAATCTCCCTTTATTTGTGACAGCTGCCGATGGATTGTTTTGCAGCAAATCCGGCAAAGAAGTATCGATACAATTTTCCTTCAGCCATTCACATGTTTTACGCAAACTAAATATCATTCGTCGTATAAATTCATGTGGAGAAATTTCTTTAGCCCGTCTTATATATAAGAGATTATTCATTTCCTCCAGGAATGTGGCAAACTTATATTCAATACACGTTTTAATATGTTCTCCAAAAGATTCTTCAAACATAAAACGTTTAAAGCAAAACGAGCATTTATGCTCTTTACATGTTGAGGGTATATTAATGGTTATAGAATCTTTCAGTTCATCTAAATCCATAATATCGTCCTCTTCAAAGTTTTTCTCTTTATAAGAGAATATATTGTTCTTAATATGTCCAGCGCCATTTTCTTCCGGTGTTTCATATTCATCACTTGATGTCGTCCTAGGTAAATCGTCTTCTAAATTTTGCCGTTTACTATTGCATCCACTCGAACTTGGCATCATGTCAATTGGCTTGTTGTATTGCCTTCTTTGTTTTGTTCCAACAGATGACTTGTAAGCTCCATTACCTCTTTCCAAATTGGACGTTGTAGCTGCTGCATTTACACTGTTGTCATAGAGTTTACATAAATATTGTAATGAAAGTTGTATTTGTCTCGATAGTGTTGGCGTATTATTAATATTTGTATTGGACATAAGTTGTTTGGAAACTTTATTTTGATCTTTGCTTTGATTATTTTTCAGGTTATCGTCGTCATTGTAATTACGTAGTGTCCTCGAGACATTATCTATTATTTCGTCATAATTCCATACTTTTTTATCATTAACAATATTTTTATATTCCTTAACAGCTAAAAAGTTTAAACATGTATTAATTGCTTGTTCTCGAAATGTTTTTGCGTGTTTTAGATATGAAATACATAAAGCACAAATATTTTTCGGCAGGCCATCATCGGGAGATACCTGAAAGATATGTTAGTTTTTTAAACATATTTTTATGAAACAATTACATGGAGCTATAAAATAAAATGCACTTGAAATGTAACATAGTGTTGTTTGTAGGTATGAATGAGTAGATTATTACACCATTTTTATAATTTTCAATACAGTTTGGAACTTACAGAGAACCCTAACTCACTTAAAATAGTAAATATTATGCATAGTCTTATCCTATTGCAAATATTTAAATATCAATTGAAAGCTTGTAAATTACGAAAAATCATTTCAATACATCGGTCCATTTTTCATATGAAATATAACCCAATTTTTTTAGGCTATTTTTCAATGGGTCGTTTATGTTTTATAAAATAAGTTTTTAAATAAAAAAATAATTTGAATTTTTTATTACTTTATTTTTTGGTGCATTTTGACCTTTTTTTAAAGTTCAATTTAGCCTCTTTTTTTCTCATCTCCTGGTAATACTAATTATGGTTAATATATAGAATTAATAAAATAATTGAAATAAAAAATAAAATAAAAAAAATAAGGCCAAATTGTGACCACAGTATGTTGATCCATATTATTTAAATGATAAACAATTCCACACTTCGCACTACCCATGGCGGAAATAGAAGGTATGTTGAGTGCTGATTTTGAATTCGCCGCAAATCATTACTACCAAATCACAGTTTGTTTACATTTTTTGTTGATATTTTTTCTGGTAAATTTCTGTGATAAAAATTATGAATGAAAATGGTGATTAAAATATAAAGTAATATTTTTTTGAAAAGCTTGCGTAAAAAATAATTTTTCATTTTGCCATGGCACTACCCAAGGCACATAAAAGAAGGTAATAGCAGTTCGGGGAGGATTTTTTGCTAAAACCTTTTATATATGTAGTTTGGCGTTATTAGCAACTGTTAAGAGAGAAATACATAGAGTTTGACAGTTTCAACCAGCAAAAAAAAAAAATAATAATAATAATAAAATTGATCAGCTGTGCTCTTAACACTACCTTATGCATAATTATACAATGGCACTACCTAACCAACCAAGTGCGTAACGTAGTGTAAATATTAGACAATTTTTCATCAAGACAAACATTAAAATTAACGCAAATTAATCGAAGTGACAAAAATTGCACAAAAACAATGCGGCGAATTCATTAATTCAAAAATAATAATCGGCTGTCTCTTGTAGTTATGTATTTTGACGTTTGTCTTGATAAAAATTTGTCCAGTATAGGCACGATTTAATTTCTGTGCGAATTTTTGCTCAAATGTTAGTTTGTAGGATTGCCAAAAATTAAAATTTTCATCCTTTTCTGAACAAAAATTCCTCAAATTTGGGATCAAAACCCCAAATCTGGCAGCAGTGGCGTTGTTATTCTTTACTCGCGGTCCTCACTTAACATAAAACATTTAACGTTAACAGCAAAACAATGTTAATAGTCAATGTAGACCGTTCAAGTTGATGTTAATGCATTTTTTTTTTTGACTTTAAACACAAAGAAATTATTTCATGTACCTGAAAGACAACAACAAAGCAATGAGAAAATAAGAAATTAACATGAATTCATGTATGTCACTATGAAAACATTCAAATTTGAGCAGAAAATTTTAACATGATGTTTTAACATCATCTCATCAGGTCTACAACTAATATTAACGCTGATATAATATGTTTTCCTGAATTCCCAAAAAATCACTATCAAAATTCCAAAAAATGGGATTTTTTACATTTATGGCTATAGAATCCACATTTTTCTGAAGTATCGTAGATTTTGATTTACAACTTTTAACAACATATTGAAGATTCTTGCTTTAGGATTTGAGAAAATATGGTCTAAAATCAAAACTTTCATATAAAATGGGTCGAATTCGGGAGGGTGTGTACCATGACCAATTGAGTTATTGGACTTGTTTTTTATATTAAAGTTATCTCTGTGAAGCTACCTTTTAGAAAAGTGCAAAATTATTATATGTTGCTAAAGAAAATTTTATTTTAGATAAAAAAGAGTCCAGATACTTTTTTGGCTAAAAAAAAAAACACAAAAAATCGTCTTTTTTGCAATTTTCAAATTCAAAATCGTTTATTTTTCGACTCGGTAAAGATATCGACTTAAAATTTTTTTTATTCAAAAGATAATTTTGTTCTTTAACTAGTTAAAAAAAAACTAATAAAATCGGTTGGAAATACTAGAATATATATGAAAAAAAAAAAACTGGACCAAGAACATGCAAAATTATGGTGCTTAAAAATTCAAACGCAAATAACTCGAAAACTATAGGTCACGGCCTACAACAATATATAAAAATATTTGAAATCGGACGAGAAACAAAAATTTGGCAAGCGATTCAAAATTTTTTGTCAGAGGTACCTAACTTTGAGCCCCCTTAGCTCCGCCCCAGAGGGGTTTTTTGTGTCCCCCTTCCAAAATTAACATTGTACACTCCTTCGCTACACCTATACTAAATTTCATGAAATTGTTTTTCCTCCTGTAATAAAAATACATGGACATAAATAAAACTCCAATAGATGCCGAATAAAATCAAGTTATTTTAAAATCATTATTAATTCAGAAATTAGTGGCAAAAATATCAACAAGATAATAAGACGCCTAATTTATTTCCTGTCAAGATTCCAAAATTTCACAGAATAAATAATTTTGTTTTTTATTATTTATTAAATTTTTGGGTATACATACATTTATTGTTAGTGTAACGTATCATGTTCTTTAAGAACATGATATAAATAAATTCAAATTGTATCTATTTTTAATTAAAATGATGAATACGTATCAAAAAATAAAGAAAGTTTTAAAACACATGAAGAAGCAATGTTCTGTAAAATATTCGCTAAAACAATACCATTTAAAAAGTTTTTATTAAATCCCACTTGGATAGCCTAAAACATAGATATAAATCAGCCTCTTAGGGTATAAATCCCAGTCATTAATTTGAAGGCAGAATAAGTTAGTTTAATATAGAGTTATGTACCATGAAACTTTTTTTCGGAGGTCATCCGTTTTTATAATACAACTGATAAATGTTTTTATAAGGAAGCTACAATATGAAAGTATTATGCCTGAGAGCACAAAAGCTCTATAGAACTACTACCCTTAATATAATTTTATAAAATTCAATCTATCATTGAGGCAATAGCGATCGGAAGAAATTTGATGTCAACACAATTGGTGCAATTTTAGATTCAGATGAAGAAATATTAAACGCTTTCCAGAAAAGGAATCAAAATCATTTATGTAGTACAACTTTCTAAGGCCAAATAGATTAATTTCTACATTTCTAAATAAAAGCAAACTCTATTTATCTATGTAATTAAAAATTTTTATTAATTTTTATATTCACTGCACATTTATTTTTAATTTAATACTGAATTAAAATTTTATGTTTGTCTTTTAACAAAATTAAAAAATAAGTGCATATTTTATTCGTTTTTACGGCACATTTTAAAATTTGCAATGCATATTTTAAGCGCCTAAAACACACTTTTTAAGTATATGAACTGACTCAATGGTGTTCTCACGTCCAATTTATATACACTGTATTACCTACTAGATGGTCCTTGAAAGCCCTATTTCTTTCTACAATGTTCTTAACGGACAAACTAGAGCTTTCGATGTTAATGTTAGCAGCTTAAACATTTAGTGTTGACATACTTACAAACAATGGTGGAAGCTTTTTATTCAATGTTATATGTTTACAACTCTGTTAATAATTTCTACAGATATGTTAACTGCTGTTAACATAAATAGAAAGGTTGAGAAGTATTGAGAAACTTTGAGAAGCATTGAGAAAGGTTGAGAAGCATTACTTAACTTTAAACCAGCCGTTTAAACTGTTGTATTGAAATCAAGTACAATTTCGTAACACTGCCCCCTTTTAAGCCTGTTCGTCCCGTATAGGCACAGATTAACTTCTCCCATAGGCAACTAGACATTCTAGATGTACGACCTTCATCTTTGATCTCGGGCTCTATTCTTTCTGTATTCTGTACACCACGTCGTTTAATTTTTTAATCACCTTGTTTGGTCCTTCCCAATGGGTTTGTAGTTTGGGAGATAGTCCTCTCTTACGTTGTAGGTTATACAACAATACAAGCTGGCCTTCGTTAAATCCTTCAACTTGACAACTTGACTTCTGTCCCGAAGACAATTTTTGCAGGTGTTCGAGAGGTTGAGTCATGGACAGCTGATCTGTACGCCAGTAGAAATTTCGGTATGTGTTCCTTCTGATGTGCACTGACCACTTTTCTTAAATATTCCTCCTGAGTGCGATTGAATCTTTCGACCATGTATCAGATTGAGGATGCAGTGGCGTTGTTCTGGTTTTTCTTATTCCGTATAAATCGCACATTTCCTTGAATACGGCAGATTCAAAATTTCTACCCTGATCGAATCTAACTCCAGTGGAACACCATAGCGGCACACCCAGTTGTTCACAAATACGCTTATAACTGTTTTAGCTTCATGATCGGGTATGGTCTGGCTATTTGTTGAAATAATCCATTATTAATTTTTATATTCACTGCACATTTATTTTTAATTTAATACTGAATTAAAATTTTATGTTTGTCTTTTAACAAAATTAAAAAATAAGTGCATATTTTATTCGTTTTTACGGCACATTTTAAAATTTGCAATGCATATTTTAAGCGCCTAAAACACACTTTTTAAGTATATGAACTTCCTGTCCCTGGTTTTATGTGTATATATATGGATATGTGCACGTTTAAAAATACTTATAGCGGTAAACAAAATGAATAAAAAAGTCTAATGGTATTTGTTGTTTTAGTTTTTTAAATCCACGTGTATATATATCGTATGAAAAAACCAAAAAGTGTATCGCACATTTAAAAGTACCTCAAATTATGAAAGGGGCATCTTTTAGAATATCTCTGAAAAATGTCAACTTCCTATGATGATTGGAACAGGATGCTACGCGGCCATTTAAGTTGATGATTCCTGAACGATTCGTCAAAAATTTGTTCCCACCAAAATTAGTGATATATTGTACGTCAAATGATAGCTAATAAAAATATTATACCCATATTTCGTAATTTTTGAAAAAAGTTGATGGGAGCATTTTATTAAAAATTTTATAGTAGTTTTTACTTTTTTTATCCCTCCTATTAACTTTTTTTTTAATTTACAAAATATGGGTATATTTATTTTTCGTTAACTATCGTTTGGTGTGTTTATAATTAAAATTTCTGAATTTTTTTAAGCCTTGTTCAGACCGGCGCGAAATTACGAAATTTCATGCCGAAATTACAAATGAAATCATACTGGCTAGATGACATTTGATGTAATTGTTATAGGGGTAAATAATTAATTTGCAAGAATTAAAAATGTAAAAAGGATAGGTTTCATTTTGCAAAATCACTTTAATAATTAATTTTAAGATTTGTGTTTAAATTTAAGATCAGCTGTCAATTGTTTTTTTTTCTTCTCACGGTTGAAACATGCAGCACATAGTTGAAAAAAGTATTTTTTCCAACCATGTACAGAGTTACACGGAAATGGGAATCGTAATTTCAATGTAATTTCGCCGAAATTACACAAAATTATGTAATTTCGCAAGTGTCAAAATGTATGGGAAATTACGTAATTTCATCTTGATTTTGGCCGAAATCACGAAAGTTCGTAATTTCGCGTCGGTCTAAATGCCCTAAAAGATTGTTTTGAGATATTAAACATAAATGTCTGTGTAGTGTTCTAAATGATGTCCCCTTTCATAAATTTGGGTACGTTTATATATAGCTCTCAAAAAAGAACTTTGGACCACCCTAATGTACATACATAAAGTATAAAAAATAAAAAAAGGAATTGATTAATAGATGTACATACATATGTACATATAACAATTTTAATTGTACAAGAAACATTGTTATAATTAATATAGTCAATGTTTATAATAATTAAGTTAAATTATTTTTAAGTTAATTTTTTACTAACAATCGTTTATTTAAATGTAAAAAAATTTTATATAAACAATTTAATCAAAAGCTTGAAATGCTTTTAACTAGAGTTCGTCAATCCGAATTTCGTCAATCGATTTTTTGTTGAAAAAAGTCGAAATCGACTTTTTGGTTAGAAAATTGTCGAGAATCGACTTTCTTGTTGCAAAAAGGTCAAAAATAGTTGGAAAAAGTCGAAAATAGTCGTAAAAATTTACTTTATTTAAAGGGAATAGTTTCTTAGCAGTTTTTATTTAAACTACAAAATATATCAGCGCGTTCCTTGCATAAATTGTCTGTTAAATAATCAATATATTTGAGGAGGAGGCGAAAAACCTCGAAAATATCGTATAAAATTTAAAAAAGTCGAAAAGTCTACTGTTTAAAAATTGAAAAATCGGTTATTTAAAAGTTTAAAAAAGTCGACTTTTTGTTCCAACTATAAAACTCATACTTTTAACCTTTTTTTATATATAAATATTGTACATACTTATATGTACATAAGCTCTAAAAAGAATGAAACACAAGCGTTTCTAATTTAGCAAAGACTTTATTAATCTGAACATCGCGATGGTTAGCGAACAAAGATTTAAAGAAATATCTTTTCATAAAGTTTTATGCAATTAAATTATGTTTATTACTTATTATAAATGTAAACAAAACTTATTTCAACTGAAATCAATACAAGCGACAATGTTCTTTTTTCTTAAAAAATACGTTAATAAACAATAATCATCTAAACATAATTCTGATGCTTTTTCATAATTGTACCAATAATTATTTTACTTCAGCGAAAATACAAATCGTTGGTTTTGTTTTTTATTTAAACAAAAAATATTTGCTTACTGATCGCGACCTTAATTAAAATATTAAATTGCTATGGGATATTTCTTGTATCCCATTGGAATGTTCTTGTTGGGTAAAACATATACATATACTATTCTTTAATCAATTATTTTTCGATATATGTGTATCTATTTAATTAATTACAAAAACAATTTACATTAAAAAATATGTGCATACATTATACTTACAAGTATAAAAAATATATATATGTAAATATGTATACAACATCTCATTTACTTCAAGACTGTACATATGTATGTAATTACACTTGCTATTACAAACAAATAAGTTGTTGTTTTACACAAATATTACCCAGTGGTAAAAAGAAGGAGTAAGGAGCCCTTCTAGAAGGACTTTTTTATAGCCTGCATTCCATATTCATGTATTTTCTACATGCGATGTCATTGAAACAAGGTCTTATACATTCGGTGCCCAATGCGGCCCTTCTAACAGCTTTTGAATAAACATTACCAGCAGACCTTCTGAAGAAAAGCTGTGAGCAGATCTTCTACACTATTTAATAACATATTCTTCTATTTATATAAAATAACAATTTTTTATTTTAAATTATTGTAAAAAGTTTAAAATTTAAGAAATGCAAAAAATCAGTATAAAAAACATATCCGAACTTTTAATAAAACATCTTAAGTCGAGATAAGACAATTTATTCTAAAATTTATATTTCCATAGAAATTGTTGATTTTTTTAAACTCTCCTGAAAAACTTTAAGTTCTTATTATTATTATTTTTTTTTTTTTGTCAAATGTACACAGATATAATATAAACAATTCTGTTTTTAGTAAAGTACAGCAGTTTAGTAGTTTAAAAATTGTAACATTGACGAAATTTGGGACAAATCGTCTGTAGTATGTACAAAGGACAAGAAAACTACGCAATTCGTGGAGATTTTTCGGACGTGGCCAGTCCTTTACAACAACTATCTTCATCTATTGATATTCCTTCTACTGTTACGCGATGTCCCAAATATTTGACTTCTTTCTGGAACAATGCACACTCCTTTACACTGAGTTTGAGTCCAGCCGCTAATATTCGTTTAAGGACTTCTTCAAGGGTTTTCAGATGTTCATCAAAAGTCTTACCCACGACAACTATGTCTTCGAGGTACATCAAGCATGTCTTCCCGTGAAGTCCTTTTAATACATGTTCCATTAAACGCTCGAATGTGCCTGGAGCATTGCAGAGTCCAAATAGCATCATATTAAACTGCCATATCCCATCACTTGCGTTAAAGGTGCTTTGTTCCTTATCTTTGTCTGAAATCTCTACCTGCCAACAACCACTTTGCAAGTTCAATGTGGAGAACCATTGTGTTCCAGCTAGTGTGTCCAGGGTGTCGTCAATTCTTGGTAGCGGGTAGCTGTCTTTCTTGGTGACGTCATTCAGTTTTCTATAATCGATGCAAAATCTAGTGCTGCCGTCATTCTTCTTAACTAAAACAACGGGTGAGCTCCAAGGACTTGAAGATGGTTCGATTATACCGTTCCGCTTCATTTCGTTGATCAACTCCTTCACTTCACTTCGTTTTGCTAGAGGAACACTTCTGGGCGCCTGCTTTATTGACCTCGCTTTGCCAGTATTTATTTGATGCTTTACAATTGCCGTTCTACCATGGCGAAGACGGAGGTATGTATTTTCAGAATCTGTTTGGCCTTATTTCTATCTGGCAGCGTTAATCCTTCTACCCATTTTCTCACATATTCCGCTAGTAGCTCGTATTCTTTGGTAGATTTATTGGCCGGTTCCGGGTTTTTCTCGCAATTGATTAGTGCCTCTGCTAAAGTGCATTGACCTATTTCGGAATTTGACTTAACGACTTTTTCATAGCTGGACAGGTTAAGCACTCTTACAGGAACTATTTTGTTGTTGCAGGGTTTTAACGAGGGCTTTTGCTGTTACAAGATCACTTGTTGCTTCTGCTGATTCTGCCACCCACAAACTGTTGTCCTCACAATCTCAATCCATACGAGCCCATACTAAAGTTTCTGACTGTGGTGGTAGCTTCTGATGCTCGACGGCAACTAGCTTTCTTACTTGAGTCCTATTTTCATATCCGACGTCAAGGGGTATCTCCACATTTCGCCAAATCATAACCTTTTGTCCCATATCCAAAGTAATGCCGTGACCAATGATAACTTCGTCCACAATTTCGGCAACAATAAATACATGATTGACGCTAACGTTGGCAATGGTTAATTTCACATTTACTTTACCATAGACCGTGGCCGACTCCCCAGTAGCTGTGCGCAGACTTACCCCACATAATGTTTTCTTGACTAAATCGGGCCTGACGATAGACTGTGATACCCCGGTGTCTATAGTAAAAACGTGTTTCTGACCGTTGATGTACCCAGAAACAGTAAGATTGCTATTTTTCTGCTGCATTACGAATATGTAGATGTGGGAGCTAGCTCTGGCCCCATAGTGCCAGCTCGTTTTAGTTTAAAGGTGATTCTTGTGAGGATTGATGATTTGACTGCAGGTTATTTCTTTGAGGTAAGGCAGATCTGGTTCGTTTTCCTGGTGCTTTGCAGTTTCGCTGAATATGACCCGATTTACCACAGTTATAACATTTTACTCTGGCTTTATTTTGCTTCCCATTAAATGCCTCCAAAACCTTTTTTAATTCGTCGACTATATTTATCTCATTATCAGGAACAACTTCGACATTTCGCACCTTGTATATTTGCGGCTTTGAAATTATTTTCGCCGTTTCTTGTGCCAGTGCGAATGAAACGGTTTCAGCGAATGATGGTTTAGGTGTGGCACAAACCGCGTGTTTTATTTCAGGATCGCGAATGCCATTAACAAATGCCTCTATCTTGATATGGTTCAAAAACAGGCTGTTTTCCCCTTAATAAGTAAGCTGCAGCAAACGTTCGATTTCCAACGCAAAGTCTTGTAGTGTCTCATTGGGCTTCTGCACACTTCCACGCAATTCCATTCGGTATAATTCCTTTTTATGTTCACCAGAGTACTTACGTTGTAGCGCATTCATTATGTCATCATAACTATTTCTGTTACATGCTGGAACGCTTTCAATAACTACTGCTACATTTCCTTTTAAAGCCAATATCAACTCTGCAGCTTTTTCTTCATCGTTCCACATGTTTCTAATGGCAACTGTATCAAACTGAAACTTGAACTCATTAAATGGTGCGGTGTCATCAAAACTAGGGGTCTTTATTCTACTAAAGGGTTCTGGAATAATTCGCACCTGTCCATCTTGACACTGAAGATTATTCATCTTTTCTTCTAGATCATATAGTTTTTTATCAACACCTTTGGCTATTTCATTCTGTAAACCGGACAGGCAGCTCTCTAAGTCGGACAGCTTTTTATCAACTTTATCAACGACTTTGGCTTGTATATTTAGACAGCTCGGACACCTTTGTCTCAATGCCATCCACTCTGCTGTTTATAACTTCCGAAATTTGCTGAAGTTTCTCGTCTGTAGCTCTGGAAGTTTCTTTATCTTCAGCAAGAAGTTTCTCGTTATTTACTTCAGAAGTTTCTTGAAATTTCATTTCCATTATTTTATTTTCTTCCTTAACTTCTTTAAATTGTTCCATCATAGCAGCAAACATTGTGGATAAATCCACGCTGCTTGTTGTTGCACGGGTAGAAACTTCCATTTCTTCTTTATACTCGAATTCGTAAGTTCCGATGTCAATACTGCTTGAATTTATCTATCAGCTTCTTTTGTAATTCTGCTTTATTACCAGCTGTAGGTAACTCCAACTTATTCAATTCTCTCTTGAGTTGCTCCACTTTTAGTTCTTCAAACTTCATGACTGCTTATTATTTTGCAATCCCACTCCTGACACCAATTGTTACGTTTTTACCTTTTAAAACGGTGGATTATTTCCTTTAAATAACCCGTATACTTTGATTGCAAATAACAGCAGTTTAGTAGTTTAAAAGTTGTAACGACTCTTTATTTTATTTAAAAATGTACAATACATTTTAAATAGTCACTTTGTGTTTTAATACACACACACACACACTTAAGTTACACGCTTTATACACCACACTTTAATAATGTACAAGATTATACAGCCAAGGCAGTTAATATGGCTTTACTGAACCACGCTTCCAATTAGACTGACTCAATGGTGTTCTCACGGCCAATTTATATACACTGTATTATCTACTAGATGCTTCTTGAAAGCTCTTTTTCTTTCTACAATGTTCTTAACGGACAAATTAGAGCTTTCGATGTTAATGTTAGCAGCTAAACATTTAGTGTTGCTATACTTACAAACAATGGTGAAAGCTTTTTATACAATGTTGTATGTTTACAACTATGTTAATAATTTCTACAGATATGTTAACATAAACAGAAATGCCTAGAAGCATTGAGAAAGATTTAAATTTAAACCAGCGGTTAAAACCGTTATATTTGAATTCAAGTACAATTTCGTAACAATATAATAAAAATTATAAATAAAAATAAAATTAACTTAGAAAAATACAACCTACTTAAACAAAGCATTAAACAAAACTAAATGAATTTTTATTATTTTTTTGGATTTTTTGCTTTGAATTTTGATATTGTTTTCGTAACGATTTTTGAATGGTTTTGTTTTTTCTTAAAGCAAAAAAATATTGTAATCTTTCTTCCCTTCTAAGAGAAGGGAATTAAGACGCTGTGCTTTTTATATATAATATTGTTGTTGTTTAAACGAAATATATTAAAACAAATACAGATTCGTAATCTCCTTCTAAGAGAAGGGTAGTCTTAAGTTTTATCGTATATTTTAGAAGGCAAGGATGAGGTTTTCTTGAAGGCTTTACTATGTAAGGCTGGTTAGCATGAGTAAGTGCATCTTAGAGATGGAAACGTTGACATTTTTACCACTAGGATATAATCATTCACACATCATTATTTAGTAGTAGTAGTAATGTTTATCTCCAGAACCACTTTTTCCATACAAAAGGATGTTCTAAAGCGTGATCCATTTCGAGGTTCCCTACTTTTTTAAAGAAAAAAGCACAGAAAATTCAAATGTAATAGGGAAATGTTTATTATGATTTGAAAGAACATTCTTTGGCATTTATTTTTTGAAGATTATGTCTATCAAATGTTGGCCGTTGCTACGTCGCAGATGGTCCATCCGTTGAGTCCAATTTTCAATGACTCGTTCCAGCATTTCGACTGATAACTGGCGAATGACACGCGTGATGTTTTCCTCCAAGGCCTGAATCGAAGCGGGTTTGTCCGCATAAACTTTATACTTTACATATCCCCACAGGAAAAAGTCTAACGGTGTGATATCATACGATCTTGGTGGCCAATCGACCGGCCCAAAACGTGAAATTATGTGCTCACCGAAGTGTTCTCTCAATAAATCCATTGATTGATGCGATGTGTGGGAAGTGACGCCGTTTTGCTGAAATCAAATGTCGCCGAGATCACAAGCTTCAATTTCAGGCATCAAATAGTCGGTTATCATGGCACGATAACGGTCGCCATTGACGGTTACGTTCGCACCGGCATCATTTTTAAAGAAATATGGACCGATGATTCCACCGGCCCACAAACCAAACCGTTGTTTTTTCTGGATGAAGTGGCAGTTTTTGAATCTCTTCAGGTTGCTCTTCGTCCCAAATGCGGCAATTTTGTTTGTTTACATACCCATTCCGCCAGAAATGGGCCTCATAGCTGAACAAAATTTGCCTCGAAAACGTCGGATCTTCTTAGAACTTTTCAAGAGCCCATAGAGCGAAGCGATATCGCTTGGTAAGGTCGAGCGGCTTCAGTTGTTGCACAAGCTGTATTTTGTACGCTTTCAATTTAAGATCTCGACGTAAAATGCTCCAAGTCGTTCCATACGTCAGTCCAAGTTGCTGCGAACGGCGCCGAATCGACTCTCCACGGTCTTCGTGTACACTCTCAGCTACGGCTGCTATATTTTCTTCACAACGTGCTGGACGTGGTTTATTCGATCGAATATTATCCAATAATGAATGCTGGGTCTCAAAATGGGTGATGGTGTTGCGGATAGTACGCTCAGTAGCCCGATTATGTTGACCATAAGTTGAGCGAAGTGCACGAAACACATTCCTCACAGAACGTGAATTTTTGTAATAAAGTTAAACGATTTGTAAACGTTGTTCAGGCGTAAGTCTTTCCATTATGAAATGCCAAACAATACTAAACAAAAATAACATGACAGCATGACACGATTCACACGTGATCTGTCAAAAAAAGGTTATTGAAAAAAGTATCTCTACTTGAATCACCCATTATATACATAAAAGTACTAAAATGTGTGTTTCATATATTGAAATAGAATATGTTTGTTTGTTATATGCTTTTTAATAAATACTATAATATTTTCGTACACATGCCCAAATGCATTTTATGAAATTGAAAAACAATGAATTTATTTTTTGTCAATATTTTTTTTTTTTATAATAATATTAAGTTATGTTAAAGTACATAAAAACAATTTAATAAGAAGACAATTTTTTCGATTTTTATTATGATGAATTTAAGGGCCTGACTTTCTAAAATGAAACAAAAGTTCGTTTCGACAATTTGTATTGAAAACAACAAATAAATTTAAATTTATTTATTGTTTTCAATATAAAATTTCAAAACGAATTTTCGTTTCCTTTTATAAAATGTGGCCTTTAAACTGAATACTTACATATATAGCGTTTAAGTATTTTTTGATTTATTCATCTATGTTTATATGGCTATTTTTTGTTTTTGTAAAGTGGAAAAATAAACTTGAGAATTGTTTTTCTTCATATAGAAAAAAATAATCCTGTGAAAGGCTTTTGACATTAATGAAGATATATTTGATTTCGTTAGGTATGGTCATGATAAATTTTTTTAGTATATATTGTATAGTATTTATTGTTATTATTATTTATTGTTCTTTTCTTTTTTAATGTAAAAAATCAAAAAATGTTTCTCTATACTTTAGTTTTTTTCAGAAAAATTTAATTCAATATTTTCTTAAAATAAATCATAAACATACCTAACAAAATCAATTAATATATCATAATTTATCACTAAAGTAAAAAATTTTCATTTCCCTTCTTAATATATATATATATATATATATATATATATTATATATTATTTTAAAACCGTTGGTATATATATATATATATATATATATATATCCGTACAAACATTTTAGGGGGTTGCGAATATTTACAAAATTTAAAGCATTTTTTTGCTTAAAGGTCAATAATACAAACTCATAGAATGTTTTAAAATTTAATACAAATTTAAAGGATTTTTATATAGTGGTCGGAAGTATTTACAATTGTAATTGTATATTGAGATTAAATAAATTATGAATCGATCTTTACTCTTTGGTGAAAACGTTCCGTTTTTGATAGTTACCTTTAAAATTGTGATCTAATCTTAGTTCTATTCTTCTATTCTATTCTTAGAAAACAGGATAGCCATACCGACAATACTTTAATTTCAATTATCATATTTTATGTTTTTTAATACGAAACTTTGATCTCAAATTGAAGATGATATAAAATAAAATTTCATTTCGAATGTCAAAGGTTTGAAAATAAATAAAAACTTCTTTAATAAAAAGAGAACTTTATTCATAATCTAAGGCATGTTTCAAACCTAATTCTTAAATACTATACATATATTTCAAACCTATAAACTACTCCGATTTATGGGTATCATTCAGAATTAGTAAAACATTAAGAAAACAACATAAAAATGAATTCTGAAAACACTTTCTGACAATAAAATGTATATATAACTAATACTGGTGCAGAGCTTATATCAATTAGTTTTAAGTATATAGATTTTTATGAGTAATGTCATTAAAAACATGTAATTTGTAATATTTTAAAAAGTATACCGAATCTCACATTTTTAATATTTTTTTTATATATCATCAATAAGTTTAACGTTTCATATTTTCCAAAATTTTGTCTTTAGGTTTAAAATAGATTTATGAATAATACGAGATATCATGCACCATTTTTTAAATATTTTCTCTTCAAAATTAATTTATTAATTTACTTTAAGGTTTAAGAATGATTTGAAATATATATATATATATATATATATATATATATATATATATATATATATATATATATATATATATATATATATATATATATATATATATATATATATATATATCAAAATGAGAAAACTCTATTTTTTAATATTTTAGAATAATTCGATATTTAAATTCATATTAAAATAAGAAATCATTATTTGTTTAATGCTTTTTCTTAGATTTAGATTAGATTTCAAATTAAAAATCATAAATATTTAAAATTTTTGACTGTATTTAATTATTACACAAAAGTTGTGGTGGGTCGCTCTCGACTTGTAATGTCTCAAGGAAGTCATGCAGCTGATGCTGGTGAGAACCCCTGATCTATACAAACAAAAAATAGTAAACAAATTCTGGCTTTGAATTATACATTAAAAAGGTATACAAACACAAACATATATTTTATTTGAAATATAAGGCATTAAAAATGTTTTTATGAAAATACTAAATATATGTAATATAGGTTCATAAACATTACAAAAGTTTATTTATTCATGTAAAGAAAAACAATTCTTATGTTCATTTAAAAAATTTCATCTTCATACCTAGCAATATTAAAACATAAGAATAATTATAAAAAAAAGTGTGCTAAAAATTATTCAAAATAAGTTCACTGGTTTTGGATTTAATAAAAATATTACACTCAACCAGTATTCAGTTCACAAAAAGCTAATATGTATATTATTATAATATTAAATATAGTAACATCAATACTTTTAAAATTAACCATGCCTACCAAAGTCAAATACTATTTTTTATTATTAAAGTTAAAAAAAAAGAAAATTGTCATTACCAGTGTGTATATATATATTGCTGAAAATGCCGAAAATATTGCAGTTTTTTTGCTTCTTACTTTTTTAAGTTTCGATAGGAATTAAGTTTTATCAGAAGAAGCATTACGGAAACAGTGTTTTTTGAAAGCTGTATTTTTACGTTTTCTTATATTTTTTATTAAACTTTTAGATTTCATCAAAGGCAGCGGCATTCAGCTAGTTAATAACTTAAACAATTCAACTAAAATATCATATTTAAAATATCATATTTTTATTTTGACTTCTTACTATATATACTATAACTATAAAAATTTATAGATATAAATCTAAAGTCTCTAAATTTCAAATCTGCATAAATTTTTCCTCCACCTAAATTGAAATTTTTGCAAAAAATATCCTATTTTTCTTGCTTTTCCAAGCGCATACTTTAATTTTTTCATTTGAAGTATTGAGAAGGAAAATGAAAATTATAATTTTTACTTTAATGATAAATTATGACATATTGTTTGATTTTGTTAGGTATGGTTATGATTTATTTTAAGAAAATATTGAATTAAATTTTTCTGAACGTTACATAAGAAAACTAAAGTATAAAAACAATTTTTTGATTTTTAAAATTTTTTTTGATTTTTAATTTAATGATAATTATATCGCTAATTATAATTGTGTGATATTTTTATAAATTAAAAGTACTTTTGTTGTAATAAAATATGTATTATGTTTGCAATAGTGATATATATTTATTTTTTATTTTTAAATAATTATAATTATATTAAAGCTTCCACGTAGTTTAAACGGGAGCGCACTTATACAATTTGAAAATACTATACCTAGCAGTGAAACTGCTTAAGATGTTGATAATAACCTTTTCATTCATAATTTTTCAATTTAATTTTAATCTGATAATAATACATTAATAATATTTAGGGTCAAAAAAAAAAAAAAAAATGACGTTTAATAAAGAGTTATATATTATAGTAACAGAAATATTAATAAAACATTTTTCGTGACACTAGCCAGATTGAGATTTACGATTTAACAGTTTTTAGTTAAAAAAAAAAAAACTGTTAACAATTTTGAAGCTTTTTTCTCAAAATTTTACGATTTTTGATCAAAACATTGGTTAAAGACTTTTTAAAATAATTAATTTAAAACTAATATTGACAATTTAATAAAGAGAAAAACAGTATATATTACTAAACCGGCTATAAAACTTTAGATTTTTTAATTTCTTTAAAAAATTTGTATTATAAGATTAAGAAAAAAAAAAAAAATAATAAGTTTTAAGAATAAAATGAAAATAGGTTTTATTAAACCTATTTTTATTTTGTTCAGTTGTTGATGATGAAATCTAAATGCCCTCAATATTATAGATTATATCTTAGAATTTATATTCAAAGGCTAAAGGCTATATAATCTTTTCGACACAAATGCATATTCATAATAAAATGCTTTCAATTTCTATATATAAAAAAAAAAATGATAAAAGACGAATGCAATCGTAAAATAACATTGGAGGTTTAAGAGCTAAAATGTATTTGGTTAAGATTGAGAGAAATTGAAAAAGTAAAGGGTAAATTATAAGTAATGCGTAATAACTAAAATGTTAACTAGAAATATTAATTATATATATTATAATTCATTGTATATACTTAAATATAATATTTCTGGAAATGGGAAGTCAAACATTGTTTTTGTTTTTCAATAAAGAAAAAATTTTCTCTTCTATTACACGAAGAAAATTTACTTGTAATAAGATATGTATGTGTTTATATATATATATATATATATATATATATATATATATATATATATATATATATACTCTGGTTTAGAAAATATTTTTAGTTGCCCTGATCATTACTATGTTAAAGAAAACTAAAAACACATTTTCCCTTTTTTGAACTTAAAGTAAAATCCGAAAAGCTAATAAAAAGAATATTAACACATTTTTCTTTTATTATGTATCTTCAAATTTGGTCATTTTGAAAAATGAAAACAAAAACCTTTAAATTCTTTTACCTAAGGCTTTTCAAAAATAGCGTTTTTCTCTACTTTGGAAAATATTGGACATTTTTGTATCTAAAATAAATAACTTTTTTTGCATAGGTAGAAACTTCAAACTTTGTATAGGTAGCCTTGATAGACTTAGGTCCATCATATATATGAATATTTTAAGATTCATGTTTATAATTTTTATCGAAAAAATTAAAAACATAATAAAAAATTTTATTTTTTTAAACAAAGTTGTGTAAAAGAATATAATTTTTGTACAAAAAATTAAAAAAATTAATAAAAAATTACACTTTTTAACAAAATTTTCTAAAAACGTCTTATAATACAAATTCTTTAAAGAAATTAAAAAATCGTCTAAAGTTTTATAGCCAGTTTAGTAATATATACTATTTTTCTCTTTATTAAATTGTCAATATTAGTCGTAATTTAATTATTTTAAATAAATCTCAATCTGGCAAGTGTAACGAAAAATATTTTATTAATATTTCTGTTACTATAATATATGTCTTTAAAAACATATTTTTAACTATAAATATGTATGCAGTTTTTTAATAAAAATTATTAATGTATTATTTTCCGATTAAAATTAAGTTGGTAATGAAAAGGTTATTATTAACATTTTAAGCTGTTTCCCTGCTAGGTATAGTATTTTCAAATTGTATAAGTTCCCAAACATAATACATATTCTATTACAACAAAAGTACTTTTAATTTATGAAAATATCGAACAAGAATTTAAATTTCAACTTAATTATAATTAACGGCATAATCATTATTAAATTAAAAATAAAAAAAATATTCTCTAAAATAATACAATATACTTCAGTTTTCTTATATAGCTTTCAGAACAATTTAATTCAATATTTTCTTAAAATAAGTCATAAGCATACCTAACAATATATCATAATTTATCAATAAAGTAAAAAATTATTATTTTAATTTTTCTAAATAAAAAATATATCTACCTATACCAATTGAAAAATTGTAAAGAAGAATTTTTTATTCTTTCATTCTTTAATTTTATCTTTCTTGATTATTGAAATTATTCGAATAAAAATAAATTAGTTATAAGGTTATACGATTAGTCCATTAATCGACTAATTGATTATCTTGTTATTTTTAAATAATTTGTTATTAACAAAATTGTTTCCCACTTTTATCAAAAAAAAAAAATTAATTAAATAAATTTGGCGATTGGATTCACTGGTTAATCGGTTAATGTTTTTTTTTTTTGAATAGTTGGTTATTCGATTACTGGCTATAAAAAAGAATTTTTTATTTTTTTTATTTTTAATTTACCTTTTCTGAATTTAAGGTTATTCGAATAAAAATTAATTTGGTTTTTCGTTATGTCATCATTCAAGTAATCGTCTAATCGATTATTTTATTATTCTTATTCTATTTATTTTTAAAATATTTGCTCTTTAAACCACTTTTGAGTAAAAAATGAATTAAAAATTTAACTATTTTTCCAATTAATTGAGCACAGTGACTTCTAATGATTAAGAAATTTTCACTTTTTTAGCACAATTTTTATAAAAATATTTTTTGAAATATAAATCAATTATTAAAAGAAAGAAATTAAAAAAACATTATTTTTTAGTCATTTACAAAATATATACGCAGACACACATACAAACTTTCATGTATGTGTATTTTATTCACAGTTCATCTTATAAGATATAAGATACTTGTGTAGAGAATTCTCATTCAAAGAACCTCATAATATTTCTTATAAAGCTAATATTTGAATCTACACGTGAGATAATTCTCTCAGAAAGCGAGTCTGTCATTCTCTGAAAGAAAAATCTTCCATATTTTGTTACGTGTAGATGGGCTATTAACGAAGAAAAAATTTTTTTCTACCAGAAAAAAGCTAAAAAAAATTTACATAAACCTTTTTTTTATTTAAAATTAAATGGCTAGCTTTTATGTTATATTGCCAGGGTATCACACAAAAGAACACTCCCTTTTCTATACCGCCGATCTATACATTCTTTCGAATTTTATATGGTACTAAACCAGGTATCAAACATAAAAGTTTGGTTAAATCCGAATGCATATGTCAAATGTTGAAGCCTCGAAAAACTGTAAATCTAAGTTCTCAATAGGTTAATATTTGACGATTTTTGTAAAAATTTAATTTGCCCAATGTGAATACCAAAACAAAAATATTTGCCTTAAGTCAAGTAGTAAGTAAAATATTTGTCATTATTTTTGGCGAATTTTTGTTTGATCTAACAAAATAAATGTAAGATCAAACAGGGGCAAACAACAGCTGATGCGGCGGACTGCTTGAGTTAAAAAATTGCAGTTTTTATGCCCATAAACTATAAGTAGACAAAAAAGAAATAAAAAACTTTTAATATATTAACATTTTTATTAAAACCATAATAAGACCTGTTTTGTAAGTGACGTGAAGAGGAAACAGGGTTGTTATTTTAATTAAACATAAATTACTTATAAAAAATGTAAAAATATATTTATTTTTAAAGTAAATTCCATTAATGTACATTATGAATTTTGCAACTGTAAAATTAATAATAGTTAGGTATTTTTCATTTATTATCTAAATAAAAATAAACGGCATTTTCATTTTATATTAAATAAAAACGCTACAAAAATGACCACATATTCCTGAAAATTATTCTAAATCGGTAAAAACAAAATAAAACATAATAATTTTATATAAATTAATTTCATAATTGATGTCAAATAAATTTAGTGCAGATTTGTATTTGATTAAATAATTTGCATCTAATCTGAACAAGCTTAAAATATGTCTTTCCTTCACATATTTTACGATATTTGACAGCTGTTTCATCAAACAAAACACATCAAATAAATTAAATGAGTCAACAATTTTTTTGGAATGCATTAGTATTTGGCGGAAGAGTTGATTTCCTTGTAAGGGTTGGTATATTGTGCCTAGTTTTTTTTTATTTTCCAAATTATTTGTTTTTAATTTTTTTGTCAATGTTTTATTCTGTTGAGTTGTTTTATAAAATATAGTAGAAAGTATCTGCATTTTCATTTCCGGTATAAATTTTATTCTGTCGCCGAAAGCAAATATCATTAGTTGGACTACTTAAATTTTTGCGTTTGTATTTTTAAGAGTTACAATTATTTTTAACTTATTTTTCATACTTAGATGTAAACTTTCAAATACAGCTTGAGCTTCAGCATCGAAAATTGTTGCTGTTCTAGGTTGTGTAAAATATCTTTCAATTTATTGAATATTGGTTTACAATATCATTGAATATTTGTCAATAAATTGAGTTTAATGTTGATTCCTTTTTGAGTCTAGTAAGGTGGAATGCTTTTTGAGTCTAGTAAGGTCATCTAAAAATGTATTTGTTTAGCATCCAAGGTGGAATGTTTTCTTTTTTGATAGATTGTTTTTTGTAATTAAAAGGTTTCAACCTTTCGTTTCTTCAAATTGTTAATTGCGTGATGTAGCAAACTGTTGCATTGATTGATTTTTGGAATCAAATTACATTTTAAAATTTTAATTCTTTTTTTTGTAGTTTGTATTCCTCCTTCAACAAGTAGTTTTTTTATGGGTGTTGTCTAAATGCTCTTAAACTACATCTGAAAGCGGAGTTATATAAGGTTTTTACTTTTTGAGCGTATGATTGTGAACAAAATTCGAAGTTTATTTGTATTTCTTATTTGGCAGTTGTGAAGGTCAATTGTGTATTTATTGCATACATGTATATGTTGACACATTTTCATTGATATTTTAGCATCTGAGCCCTTTGGACCAAGTATCTATTTTTTTCAGAGTATCTATGAAATCCTTTTCAATGTTCGGTATCATTAAGTAAAGATCGACAGCGTATAAGGAATATTCAACCTTTTGTTTGTTTACTATTTCATTGATGTATTCTGCTATATATGGAGTTAGTGTTGGATATTGATATTATATTGTTTGTTATCTCTTCCAATTTTCCAATCATTTTAATGTATTCCCATTCGATAAAATTCCCTCGATTCCTTTTCAAAATCTATTGATAATATCGATAGATTTTTTGTGGCGAGGTTTTAACATATCAAATGATCAATTATAATAAAACACCCTAGTTTCAGAATCTGGTTTAAGTCCGACTTGGTTAGGTGAAATCTTCTTATATATTTGTAATTATCATAATAGTATTTGTATTCCCTTCACCACAGGTGTAAAGGGTAGATATAAGTTTGTCGTTCCATTTGTAATTTCCACAATTTTCGTCGGAGAGTAAAAAAGTTTATATTTTCTAGATCCTTGTAAGAAATGATGTCGATAGGACGATGTCCGTCTGTCTGTCGGTTGAAATGGCGTTTATGAAGCCCACCGATAACTGCCATATATAATATATCATACTATCGACAATACTTTCGAGATTTTTGCCATTGAAATTCATAAATGGAGGAGATATGTGTAAAAAACAGCTTCTGGAGTTTTTTCGACTTTAAAATGGTTTAAATATATATATAAAGATCAGAAATTCCAGAACTTATCTATTGAAATTCGAAAAAACCCGGTTCAGAAATAGTGAAGATATTTTTCTATTTTCTGAAGCCCCTAAATGTGCTAGGGACTTCGTTTTTGCACAGAAAATTCAAATTTTTTTTGGAATGTTTTTACGGAAGAAATTAACAAAATCGGTTCATTAGTAACTTAGCTTCTATATAAACTTCGAAATTTGTTTTTGTACAAATCTGTTCTAAATATTTCTTTTTTAAATCTTGTTGTAATAAACTCTAATATGATATATTAGAGTTTATTAATATTAAGAAATAATTTATTATTATGAAGAAATAATTTTGATTCGATCTTCATTTTTCACAAAATTTTTTAAAATCGCGATTTTAAGTATAAAGAAATTATTTTTAAATTTGACCGGGAAACATGTTACACTGGTATTTTCAATAGTATTAAACATTGAAAATAACATAAATTTTATTTGAATAACTCAGTAGGTTTTGATATTACGCGTAATATTTACCAGAATTACACATAAACTTCCTTTTTGTAAAAATTTGTATATGTTCACTTAAAACAGCTATAAATGATTAAAGCGAATTGCATTCCAGTCAATTTATATTTATACACATAAATTTTAATGTGCCAGCAAAAATATAAAAAATAATAATTACTTTTTTTTGAAGTCCTAAAATCAAAAATTTTTGATTCCGTTTGTCATTCCGTTTGTAATTTCTACAATATTAATTTAAGACATATATATATATATATATATATATATATATATATATATATATATATATATAGGGTATATAGTATATACACACAATCACTTTTTATGTATGTTTGTAATGACTCAGTATTGTTGTTTTTTGTATAAGAATGTATCTACATACAAACATATCGTCGGTGCGCTTACAAAAAGTATTATGTGTATTACTTTTCAGGAGTGCAAAAAAATCCGTTTTATTTTGTAAATTCTAAACATTTTTTCATTTTTGACTTTTGTATTTTCCGTTAAGATATTTGAAAATTTAATGCTTTGAAAAAAATCGATACTTTTGGCGCTCGCGGATGAAAAAAAGAAATTAAAAAAATGTACACATAGGATTTTTTGTTGTTTGTTCTTAAAAAAGTACTAAGTAAAGCAATAAACTAAAAGTCTTTTTTTCTCAAAGAAATGTACACATAGGACTTTTTGTAACTTCGAAACCCGTTGAGATAATGGAAAACGTTTTGGTGGGTGATCGTATGACTAATAATAATACAAGATGTGATAATAAAAAATTAAAAAACTTAAAAAATTTGTCAGCGCACCGACGATATATAAATAAATTTAATAATTATCAGAAGCTATCAGTGTTGTTCTTTTAGGAAGCAACGCTTGCTATGATAGTTTAATTTAATATTTAAATTTTTGTAGTTTGGAAAAACATGTAGATTATTTTTTAAGTATAAATGTGAAAATATGAAATACTTTAAGGCAGAAATTATATTATTTGTTGGTAAGATGGTAAAGGGTATAAAAGGTGCGGCACTGCCGAATATAGCGCTCTGACTTGTTTTAATATGACTTTCATATTATGTCATAGTTTCCCCAAAGATGGTAAGAGTGAGATTGGCCGATAGTTGTTAATTTCAATTGATTCTTTGTTGGGTTTTTTTTTTTATTGGTATTATTATTGCAGTTTTGTATATTTGAAGTATGACTCCAGTATCGAAAATGTTGTCACATAAATTTATAATTTTATCTTAGAGTATCAAATCCTGGGGATAATCCTGAAGTGGAGATTAAACTGCTATAAAATTCAACTAAATTGATAGGACTTCCTAGGAATTTAGCACAACCTTTTGGTTCGTAAATAACATTCAGGTTTAAGGCATTATTTAGCTAAAGTTGGTATTCATTTGGGAATAGATCAATTTTTGATGAGTTTGATAAATATTCACTAAAACATTTTGCAATTTGCTCATTTCTATCGTATTTTTGGTTTTGCATTATAATACTTTAGAAACATTAGATCTTTAGTTACCGATTAATTTTTGTATACCTGACAAATATTTTGTATTGAAAATTGAGGGTTTAGTTTATTTGTGAACTTTTCAAGACATTGCCGTTTTAATAATTTTTTTTAGTCTATTGAATATATCATTTTTCTTTTTATAATTGAAAGGGTAAGAAATTGTCATACTGTTTCTAAAAAGTTTCCAGGAATCTTGTTTCTATTTTTATATTATACTTTGTTCCACCAAAGTACGTATTTTCAAGTAGTATTGTAGTATTACAAACTGAACGGATAATTGTCTGGATTTTTGCGTCATCTTTGTTGGTATTTTGTGTTATCATTACGTTTGTTGCTGAATTTTCTATTTGGTTTTTGTATTTAGATCAGCTTGCATTGTTGTAGAAAAATCATAAATTTGTTATAGTTTGAATTGGTGGGTTTATTGTATTGTTTGTGTAAATTGTGCATATAGGGAAATGATCACCATTATGTAGATCATTTATAACTTTCAATGATAAATTAGGTGGTAATAATGTAGTACAAAAGGTGAGATCAATGTTAGTAATGTTAGTGAAGGACGATAGAACGACGAAGATGTGTTGATAGGGTTTCAATGGCACATCCTTTTAAAGGGGAGTTAATTGTTGGACCAGCTATCTGAGACGGATAAAATTCTTGGCAGCGCCACCGAGAAAATCGGGGATCTTACTCTCGGCTCTGAAGATGAACATGAGATCACTGTGATTTCAGTTCGCACTCAGAGTCAAGAGAAGTGTCAAGGCGGGTTCGGAGCGGTAGGATTGTTCGACTGGTTCGACAGAGGGTCATAAGTCTGGGAATGGTTTAGTTCGGCAAGACAGGGAAATACGTGACGCGACAACTGTCGATATATGCCGAACTAAAGAGGAGAAGACTCGGAGTGGCGCAAGAGCCACTCTTATCTATCTGAATAAGATAGCTACTTGCAGGCAAAGTACATTGTCAGAGAGCAAAAGAGGAATGTCAAAAAATTCGAACGGATCTACAGATCTGCTTGCGACTCTCTGGGAACGTCTTCTGCTTAAGGATTGTACGGGGGTGCTAACAGTGTCTCGTGAGAGCACAGGGGAAAAGCAACCTCTTCAGCGATCTATACCGGAGCAGTAAATAGTGGTAGAGGCGTACCAGCAAAGCCTGCAGCCAACGACTGGTAAGCCAACAACTAGCACCGGTGAGGCCTGTCATAAACCATCCAGCAAATCTGGCAACTCACAAAAGGTTGTCAGGAGGTTATTAAGAGAGCTGGGTAAAAAGGCGAAGGAATTAGTGCTGCAAAACTGTATTCAAGCTGCTGTCATTGACAACGCTGATCCAGATGGGAGGATCAGCGTTGAGCAATACCTACAAATTAAGCACAAGTTCTTTATGGAGATCGCCCTTATAAGAGGAAGGACGGACGAGGTATCTTTTAAAGGTGCGGATTGGATGAAGGGGTCAAGACTGTCAACTGCGGGAACGAGAAATCTTTTTAATTTCTCAAGAACGCAGTTGCTAAGTGCGACACTCTTTAGCCAGAGGCGAAACTTGAGGCGATACTGGCGTCTGAGTTACCCCTGCGTCCAATAAAGACAGCATGATTTCCTCTACCCATTCTAGAGATGGGAACCATTCTGGCGGTATTGAACCTTACAGGTCAATGGAGAACCAAGGCATAGACTTCAGATTCGCAGTGAATCTGGAGACTTGACTAAAGTTAGAAAGTTGTTTAATAGGGCCAAGCTAACGCGAAGTGATGATGATTGAAACAGCTACAAAGATAGTTTCCCTAGGTACAAAAAGGACATAAGACGGGCGAAACGGGCATCATGGGTGAATTTTTGTGAGTCTGTGGACTCTGTAAACAAGTTGTCTAGACTTAGGTGGATATTTTCCAACAGTATGATTTCCTCTACCCATTCTGGAGATGGGAACCATTCTGGCGGTATTGGAAAATCAAAATAAGAGATCCTTACAGGTCAATGTGAACACCATTACCTGTAAGGAGAACCAAGGCATAGACTTCAGATTCGCAGTGAATCTGGAGACTTGACTACAGTTAGAAAGTTGTTTAATAGGGCCAAACTAACGCGAAGTGATGATGATTGAAACAGCTACAAAGATAGTTTCCCTAGGTACAAAAAGGACATAAGACGGGCGAAACGGGCATCATGGGTGAATTTCTGTGAGTCTGTGGACTCTGTAAACAAGTTGTCTAGATTTAGGTGGATATTTTTCAATGAGCCAATACATAAAACGTGCGGACTAGAGACAATGTAATATGGTAAACTCATTTGAGCCATACAAATTACCAGGCCCAGATGACATCTTTCCGGCCATGCATACAGAACGTCAATGAAAGGGTCATTTCACTACTCCCGGAGGTATTTAGAGAATGTCTCAGAATGAGACATTTCCCAGGGGGTGAAAAGTGGTTAGGGTCATTTTCATACCCAAAGCGAGTAAGGCGGCCCACTCGAAGCCCAAGGATTTCAAAATGATCAGTCTATCGTCTTATTTTTCCAAAGACAATAGAAAGACTGATTGATATGTATCCTAGGAGGATTATGGGAACTCAGGCCATCAGCCACTCTCAATACACCTATCTTAAGGGAAAGTCTGCTACAGAAGGGATACACCATGGCAGCTTTTCTCGATATAGAAGGGGCCTTTAATAATAATAGATAGAGGCGATTAGTGAATCACTTGCTTCACTAAATAAAAGCGTGTTCTTAATTGAGTAGATAACTTTGATGCCAAGCAGTAGGGTTATAAACTCAAGCATAGGAGACTATTGTATGAGGAAGCTCGTGAGGAGGAGCACATCGCAAGAGTGGTTCTCTCCCCATTATTGTGGCTTCTAGCTGTGAATGTCATATTGAAACATTTCGATGCTATGGGACGGAAGATCGTAACCTACGTTGATGACGAAGTAATACTGGTCTCGTGTAAATTTCTACCCACGATCAGTGAGATCAAGCAATCAGGCCTGCGAGAACTATTCCTTTGGGCCAACAGTAAGGGGTTGGAAATCAACCCGGAGAAGACTGAATTAGTTCTGTTTACTAGGAAATATAAGCTTGAGGCTTTTAGGCTACCGGTATTGAATGGGATGGATCTTTAATTGTCAAGGGAGCCCAAACACCTGAGTGTATACCTAGACAGTAAGTTATCTTGAAAAATAAACCCTCAGGAGGGGGTCAATAAAGGGCTTAATGCATACTACACTTGCAGGAAGAACTGGGAAATCAAACCGATAGTTGTATATTGGATTTAGACATCGGTTGTGAGACCTATCCCCACTTATGTATGTTCGGACAGGTGAGAAGTATTATGGAAATGAACTTATAGGAATCTTCTCTCTAAAGTTCAGAGATGTGCTTCAATTGGCATTACAGGTGCCAAGAGAAGCACACCTCAGGTAGCACTGGATATCATTCTCCACCTTCTTCCAATCGAGGAGTTCGTGGGAGGAATGGCTGTACGGAGCTTATTTAGACTGACTTAGGTTGTCGGATAGTTGCAGCGTTTGTCAGGCAGAAATTCTTGGTATTTGAAATAGCCGATGAGCTAGCTCTGAGCTGGATATGTCTTTTACAGAGGGGATATGACTAGTAAGTGGGACATGGGCACTTCAGATTTCTGTAGTAGAGGAGCTAGAGACAGTGGAGCATATACTCTCTTTACTCCATTTTTTTTTTAGCATCTCTTCTGAGAATCTGGCATGCTGAGTGGAGGCGTGAATACGACACCCTTTTATATGCACCTACCAATGACATTTTTTTTAAATATTGCAAACAATTTTAGCATAGTTTGAATTTTTTAGATCAACTTGAATTTGTTCACATTTAACAATTTTGACCAAGCGCTAAAAATACAATTTTTAAGTACAATTACTTAAAGGTGTTTGAATAACGAACTTCCCTTAAAAATTTTCAAAAATTAGGAAAAATAGAAAAATTTTGATTTCTGATTTACCCCATAATTGAAAGCCCTTGCGCCTCTTCGGAAGCATAAGTATGACGTAAAATAAAAATTAAATTGTAAATATTCATTCAAGAGCATTCAAAATATCTAAACCTTTTCAATCACAGCATAAATGGCTTTTTCTATACTATTTGCGATTTTTCATAAGTCAGGGTGTTCAATAAGTACCACAATTTTTATTAAAATGTTTGAGAATAAGTTAAAATAATGTATATATATGTATATATATACTTTCTTGATTTTTGCATAAAAAATAAATCAACTCTAAAATAAAATCCCAATTAATCGATTTTAAAAATCGAAATAAAAGAGTTTATGGTAAAATCGAACGTCGATTTTTGGCTTTGTTTAACATTCCCTAATGTAATGTTACTGATGAGATATTGTGTGATTTTGGAATAAATGTGTGTGGTACATTTTTATAGATAAAAAGCCCGGAGCCTTGTTGAGTCGAATTGTAGAAATTATGAAAGTATCCTGTATATTGTTTTGAAATTGTTGGTTTGTCTATTTTCAATGTGTGTATCTTGCAGGCATATCACATGAGTGTTATATTTTGTATTAAAAGTTCAAAATTCGAATAGTTATTAAAAACCCCGTTTACGTTCCATTGTATTATAATACTCATTAAGTTAAGCAAATTTAAGGTAAGTACAATATCAGTCAGCAATTATTATTTTTATTTATAATTCCATTTTTTTAATTTCCTTGTTGGGTTTTGTTGTTTTCAGATGAGATTCTTGAATGTAAAAGTAAGAAAGTGTTATTAAAAGAGAGTGAGGTAGATTTTATCATATTTCCGTCATTTTTTTGTACGTCTGGGTGCGTTGTACGTCTAGGTAGGTTGGTGTTTGTATTACTTTTTAATGTTGAGAGAGTTGTTTTTGTTGATAGATTTTTGAGTTGATGTTTTTCGGGATGTGTTGTTGGTTTTTAATAAATCGATTATTTTTAAGGCACAGACTATTCTAAAACATGAACAAAACTTGAAAGCTCTAAATCGTCAACAATTTTGTTCTTGATTTTTTGGTTTTTCTTTTTTTTTTTTAATGGAAAGTCTCCGAATAAGAGTTTACCTTGTTGTCGTTTTTTAGCTACCTATTATATTAATTACTGTCTGTTTAGCCTCTTTTGAGACGTTTTATATTCGATTTTGAGACGTTTTATTTTAGATTCTTTCTAGCCTTTTATGGTTTTAAAAATACCTGAAAGAAACAAAAAATAATTATTATATTTATAATTTCTTGTTTGCAGTTACTAATTTTATTTTAACAAAATTCTCCTCCTTTAAACATTCTTGATCTTCGGGATTATATACACAACGCAAAGCCTTTGATATTTCGATGTGTATTCGAAAACGCAGATTTTAAATATTTATTCCTTTTTAAAAAAAAAATTTAAATAAAAAGGATATTTTAGAAATGTATAGCAGTAGTGCAGAATAATAGGCATTATTTGTGAACTGTTTCACTTCACTTCAGATTAACAGCTGTTGTTCATAGTTCTCTAGTTCTACAAAAATTTGGTACCAATTAGGTCCCTAACTTTCCCCATATACCACTAAGGAGATTTTAAAGTTGTACAGATTAAAAATCTCACTTTTAACACGTATATAACCATATAACACATATATAACCATAGAGAAGAAATGTCACATATCTTTAGTATTACATTTTTTGGAATCGCACTATGACTTTTCTCCAAAAATATGGTACCAATGATCGGTCAGAATGGAGATCGCTTCATTCAATAAAAAGCAGTTATTGAGAAAAGAAATCAAGAAAAATTAAACCCAGTTGTGTTGGCTGACTATTACCAACACAGAAATAAAAACAAAATTAAAAAATAGTTTTAAGCCTAATATAGGTAGAATTTATGCGTAAAAATAATTGAAAGAGATAAAAACTAAAAGTCATTATCTCATAAAACTTACACCCTATATATAGCACGAGGAACATGAATTATATAAAATTCTTATAAAAAAATTTTAAAAAAATGTTTAACTTTATAATATTGCAAATTTATTGTTAAAAATTAATTTCGGAAGTTAAATAGTATTACTTTATTTTACCAAAGACGTTTTCGAATTTGTTCATGTTTTCGATTGCCAAAATCAAAAAATAAAGTAATATTATTTAACTTCGGAAATTAATTTGTAACAATAAATTAGCAATATTATAAAGATAATTTTTTTAATTTTTGTTTAAGAATTTTATATATATTGTGTGGGGCATTTGTTCAAACTCGTTTACTTTTGGGGTTTAAAAAAATTCCAATATGTAGGTTTAAGATAAAAAGTTATACAAAATTCCCAAACTTTTATTTTCAACAACATTTAAAAAATTACCACATAAAAAATCCACATCAATATGTCTAAAATATACATTAAAAGCAATACGATATTGTTGATGACACCGAAGATAATCGCGATCGTTGTAATTATTTAGTATTTCATTAAACAAATTTTAATCAACAAAGTATGCATAGATTTTCTCGTTTTTTAAGTTTATGATATTTTCTTATACATTTTTAATATTTGACAATTAAAAAATTTTTTTTATATGATGACCGTTTATGTTATGATAGTTAAAAATCAAAAATTTAAAAAATTCCATTTTAAGTCCGATCACAAATATAAATACACATATGTAACCTACAAAAAGGTATACAAAATACAAATTAAAGGGGAATCGATACGTTTTATAATAGTGAACAAATCGTGCATGGATTTTTGATATTTTTTATTGCATTTAATTCGATGCATTTTTCACATCTAACTACAAAAAAAAAAAAAAAAAAATTAATCTTTAAATGATGTTAATAAATGAAAAGCTGCAAATATTAATATTATATAACTATAAAATAAATTTTTCAATGACAAAAATACGCACCAAAAATGTTAAAATTTGTATTAAATTCAGACGCGTAATTATTTTTGAGTGCCACTTGATTGAGATATAGGCTATAATAGCTGCAGATTGGTATACATTTTCACCGATTTCAATTAGCGCCTTGGGTGTGCCTCGACGATTTACGAAATATTAAGGACACCGCGATCTTGGGTCATGAATACTTATTTTTCGTTTAATTAAAACATAAATATAATTTCACATAAAATGTAAAAAATGCTAATATAAAGTACGCAGAATTTTATATCGATTTTAAAGTGTTATAAAGTTTTTGCAATTTAATATTTTATCGAGCCACAGTAATTTTGAAATATAGTTTGGAAAACTTTTTCATCACGCGATACTTTAGCTTCATTAAAAAATGTGCCTCGCGAAAAAGGCACATCTTAGAGCAATTCACGTTTTTTCTTCCCCAGTTTAGGCAAGAGATGTATCTCAAACCATTCATAATTACAAGGGCAATAAATCTCCATTCAATTTTGCAATACTCGAAACGAGGCAAATTTTCTAATCGAAAAACTGCAACAAATAAAACTTTTGAAAATGTTGGTTTTACCACTTGTCCACAATATAATTTAACACTGGTTAACGAATGATTGAACACAAGTTGGCATTTGTAGTTTAAATTAGAGAAATTAGACTCATATGCTAAAATCCGCGATTAAGAAAGAAAAAAACTTGGAATCATTTCAAATCTTGAATTTTTGTTGTTTTACTCCACCAAGTGTTGTTAACAAAACTGCATCAAAGGTTAAAAAAAAGTTTTGTTAATAACACTTGGTGGATTTTTTTCCGATTTTGAAAATCGGAGAAATAAACTCAGTCGTCCAATAGTTACAGAGATATCGGCCAAAACACATTTTTATATAGATCGATCACAAACATTTTTCTTGAATTTGGGTTTTTTGAATCAACCAAATTGGTTCATAAACAAATCTTGGTTCATTTGCAAATCTGTTTTTATTTATTTAATGTCTGCTTCCCTTACAGCCCATCTACACGTAACAGAATATGTAAGATTTTTTTCTCAGAGAGTCTCAAATTCGCTCTCTGAGAGAATTATCTCACATGCAGATTAAAATATTAGTATTATAAGAAGTATTATGAGACTGTTGTGATGAGATTTCTCTACACAACTATCTTATAAGATGAACTGTCAAAAAAAAAAAAAAAAAAAAAAAAAATACACATATTTTTTTAGCAACATTTTTATAAAAATTGTGCTATAAAAGTGCAAATTTCTTAAATAAAAAGCACATGTTTACTCTGTGACTGAATGAAAATAATAATATCTTATAGGATTTATTAGAATACGTGTACCCCTTATTTAAGATTTAACATAATATAAAAAATGGTTACTTTCCTGTGCCGACGTTATCTCACATATTATATCAGTGATAATCTAAGTCGTAGACCAGGGGTTGTAATTAATGTTTTCATGGGTACTGAAAAAAAAAAACAATAAACTAAAGCATATTTTGTTTTTCCGACTTTTTGAAGCACCTATGTAAGCTAGAGTCTTCGTCCTTTCACAGAAAAATCGGAATTTTTGTGTTGAAAAAATTAACCAAGTAATATTATTCGTGTCATAAGCCAAAACACGTTCTTAAATTTTTTGAAGCTCCTAATACTATAAGCTATGGACCTCGTTATTGCATAAATCTTTTATAAATATTTTTTCGAATTTCGGTTTTTTAATCAGTCAAATCGGTCCATAAATTTTCCACCATTCTCTTTTTTAATTTTCTATTGCCTTACATTTATAAAAAATACGTTAACCCGGTGTACTTCGCTACCTATATTGATGTTAAAAATAATACATATTTACTTTGCATTTTGGCTACTACTTCCACTGGGCTACCTGTCCTATCTCATATTGCAAAGTGTAAGAAAATTATTACCACTATGGGGGAAACTATTCCACAAAATCATAAGACTTTCGCTATTAGTAAAGTAGACTATTTTACTTTTAAGTATCACAGAATGATACTGAGAAAATTTCAAGAATTCATTTTTATATATACATATACATGCATATAAACGCATTTAAAATTTTTTGCTTTTCCTTGAGGTATATTCGCTTCTCTTAACCAAAAACAATATTGTGCTGTTACAATAACATATAACGATATAACGCTACTTTTTATGTAAGAAATATTTGTTTCTTTCTTTTGCTGTTTTCTTTAATTTAGCAATCAGAACATATTGCTGATCATTTCAGTGGAATGTTCTTATAAAAGGTAATCAAAAGTTAACAAAAAGGCAAATTAATAAAATAAAAGAAGTCACCCGCAATAATTTAAATGCTACACAAACAAAAAATAAACTTGACTTTTCTGTCACTTCCAAACATGTTGCACACCTTTTGCGAACAGATGGTAACATAAAATGGAAGAAATCAAAATGTTGCCAATGTTAAAGCATCATCATAAGAAAAATTTTTTAAAATTTGCGCGCAAATAGATGAAATGGACAGATTATATTTTCTAATGAAAAGAAATTCAATTTGGACGGTCCCGATTCATATTCATGCTATTAGCATGATTTGAGGTAGAACGAAATTCGTTTGTCGAAATGCAATTTCGGTGGAGGCAGTGTTATGGTTTGTTTTGTTCCAACTAAAATAAACAATACAATTTATGATGAACTGATGGAAGATGCTCTTCTCTCATTTATGGATGAAAAAATTGATGAAGATTGCATATTCCAACAGGATAACTCTGCAATCCATGTCTCGAACCAATCTCAATCGTGGTTTAATGAATATATTATTGCACTATTGGACTGTGTTGACAGGGTTTTTCTTCAAAAATTAGTCAAATTAATGCCAGACCGAATTTTAAAAGTTATCTAAAACTAACGTTCATCAACACATTAATAATACAATTAAGAGTTCAACTAATATTTTATTTTATTTTAAAAGACTATCATTCACAGAAAAATTCAAATGATTCACTGCTCCAGAATAATATGACTGCCGAGGTCACCGGTTTTGGCACCATATGAAAAAATTTAACGGCTTCAAATGTTACAATTTTGGTATGAAATATCATTTGGTCCTGTATGTGAGAAACATGCCCTCAAGTCGCTCATCCAAAACGTTTTCTGTGGCACCAATTGAATGGCAACCACCATATATAGTCAAATAATTTTGCTTATGCCAGTAAATGACCGAGTTTTGTGTTCGTAGCGGAATTTACTGTCTTAAGGTAAGTTTTATTCACACAATATTCACTTTAAAGAAATGTTATTACATGTCTTCCTTTTTTACTTATATGTACGCGATCATCGTACTGAATATGACAGAACTGGACTGTTTGCGTTCGCATATTACCATTATATCAAGATCATTACTCTATTAATTACTGGTATTTTAATTAATATTTAAATTTAGTATTTATATATATTAATAAAAAAATATATCCAATTAAATTATTGTTTCATCTAATTTATTTACAGAAAAATATAAAAAAATCCAAAAATTCATTATAAGAAAATAGTAAATGTAAAAAAAATTAAATAATACATATGGGACCTAAATTATTTTGAAACCATTTAAAAGTACTTTCAAGTACCTTAATACGACTTTAGAGTTCAGATAGATGGATGTTATGTCTTTTTTTTACTTAATATCTTTCAAATACATATGGGATCTAAATTATTTTGAAACCATGTAAAAGTACTTTCAAGTACCTTAATATGACTTTATTCATTAACTTATTGGGAAAAAATAAAATTTTTAACCGATATAGTGGTACTTAAAAAATGTTGATATTCCAAAAATGTTTATTCAGTGAAGTTGGTGTTCGACATACTCAAAGGAGAAGTCCTTAAGCTCGGCTATACAGAAAAACATTTATTAAAGTTAAAGGCTTAAACTGAATGTTCTGATTCAGCTCCGATTTTTTTATTTTTTCATCATTGATAACGCTTTTAAAGCCGAAAATAATGATGTAAAATTTTTTGAAAGCAACTGAATAGTTATAGGACATTGAAAAACGTACTTTTCTAAGAAACTCATATTAAAAATTTTTTGTTATTAAAAAATTGGGTAAAAAGGAAAAACTTGTAAGCGAAACCGCTTTTAGACATACCACAGAGTTAAAAACACTTTCGACCAGCCGAAGGCCGGGTATTTTTTTTCACAAAAAAAAAAAAAAAAAAAAAAAAATACTATACAGGAGAAATTAAAAAATAAAAAAATATTTTAAAGGAACTTTTATAAAAAATTATTATAAATTTTTATAAATGCGCATTCAAGAACTTCTAATTTACTATTTTGAGTAAGGGAACTCAATTAGTACAAGTTAAAAAATATTTTAATTTCTACAATGCTGGTAATCTTGATTTCTTTCAAGTATTGCTTGAAATCTTAGCAAACTTAATGTTAAAATCTTTTAATAAGCAAAATTTAAATTTTAGAAACACCCCTCATATATGCTATAATTTGAACCAGGGTTCCCAGATTTTTCTCGAATATTATCCCCAATTGCAAAATCTTATCCCCAAAAATCCCCAAATAACTGCTTATATTATCCCCAAAAATCCACACTAAATTAGTACCTTTATTTTAGAGATTAGTATAAAGTACATTCATTTTTATTAGTACTGCAATCCATATCCTTTGTTGATATGCAGGTTTGTGTAGATAAATTACCTAAGTAGTCAATATTGAAAAAAGTTTCCTATGGGTTTTCAAAAAATGAGATTATATAGAAATCGTTCTGAAATTTGTATCAATAAACTTTTTAGGTACATAATTTACGTCATTTTTATAGTTAATGCAAATACCGATGATTAAATTTTTATTTCTTCAAATTTATGAAAGTATGTTAATTAAATTCCACTGGTTCAATTATTTTTGATACATTTTATTGAACTTTAAAATAATTAATTATAATACTAGCTGAATGCCCCTGCGTTGCATTGAATCCTAAAAGTTAATAAAAAACAAATTGAAGAAAACATAAAATACAGATTTGTTTAGTTAAAACTTCCACTTTCATTGAAAAAAAAAAAAAAATTAAAGTGCGAAAAATAGTGACATTTTGGCCATTTTCAACAACATTTTATTCTAAGGTTCCTTCCATCGTAAAATTAATTTATATAAAATTTCATTAAAATCGCTTTAGCTGTTTATGCGAAACACACATTTGATTTTGGAACAATAATATAGATAATTATTAAAGGCTTCTACATTATTGAGTATTGAGTAACAATAATCATGTTACAGAGATTGGAACTAATTATTTCATTTTATGGTATTATATTTAGTTATGGTATTATATTTAGTTATATAACAGTTATTTTTTATTGTCTTCATTGCATCCTCCTGAACAAAACTTTGCATTTGCTAAATTAGCAAGTTTTAACATGAGTGTTTGGTATCGTTGAAAAGAGGAATTTTTTTAGATGTAAAATTAAGAAAAAGAAGTTTGCGCTTAATGCAAATTTTTGTTGCAAATTTAAATAACAAAATATTTTTTATTATATGAATGGGAATTTTTATGACTTACTACATCATAGGAGGTTGGGGTAATATGTGTTTATGCTGATGTTTGTAGCGCATATATAAATTAGTCCGACACTCACCGAGATAACGATGTCGTCCTTCCGTCTGACTGGCTGTTTATGAAAATCTAATACAGGTCCAAATTTTCAAGATATCGTAATAAAGTTTGGCACGGATATTTACTTTGGGATAAGGACGAAATGGATTGAAATTTGTTGGGATTATTTCATTATTTACCCCTCCACCACACAAATGTCCGAAATTTGGTTTTAAACTCTTAATGCCTTAAATTAATCATGATTTAAATAAAATTCCGAAATTTTTTTCTTTATAAGCATCAATAAGTGTGACAAATTTCACAAGGATGGGCCCATAATTGACCATATCTCCCATACAAGTCAATTCCAAAAATGACTTTAATTTAAACGAAAATCGAAAGCCTTTTGATAAATTTTATCATAACAGTTCTATAATTAACCATCGCATAAAAGCTATTTAAATGCTATCATGATAATATTATGCACACAAACTTGATGATTTCATAAAAAATAGTAAAATGATTTCATATTGTTAAATAGGATGTTAGAAAAACAATTGTAACCTTCCGTGGCGTAAAAAAGGCAAAACATATAAATGCGTTTAGACTCAGAAAGTGTTTGCACGTTATATGCATATAGTCGCTAGGAGGTCAACAGAGGCCAAAATATACTTTTTCTCTTTCAAAGTTGAATAAGTTATTTGAAATTTATTAAAAAACAATACTATAAGATTTCGCTAATTATTAAAACTTTGTAAGTAACCGCGACATAAAATAATGCATTTAATACAATAAGAAAATAGAAAAAAGCTTTAAAAATAATAATGTTAAATAAAAAAATACAAAAAAAAAAATCTTAACTTTGATGCCTCACATAAACTAAAAAAAATAATTATGGTGTTATAAAGAGAAAAGTCTTAGATTTCCAGCAAAAGAATAATTATTCAATATTGACTTTTTGCCAAGTTTTGTTAAAGGGGAATATTATGTTTTTTTATAATTTTCTAAGTTAAAAAGAATTATGGAATTAAAATAAAAATCCCCAGAAAAAATGTAAAAAAATCCCCAAAACTTGAAATTCATCCCCAACAAATCCCCTAATCCCAATTTCTCAAAAGAAATCCCCAATTAGGGGATAAATACCCAAATCTGACAACATTGTAGGCCATGGAAAAACGTACTTTCCATAGAATACAACTAGAAGTTTATGTGAGAGGCACTTCGAACTAAATTTTCAAAAGAATTACTCATTTTTTGAAAACACAAAATATATGTGACTACATGTATTTTGTTGTTGCATGAATTAGGTTTTTGACAATTGAATCAGGTTTTTTCTCTCACGTAAATATCTAGTTATTAATCTATTGTACTTCCGTGTGGAGTCTTTACTTGTTTACTCCCATCGGACGCATCCCCAGGTGGCGGATATGGGGGACTGGGCGAGAGGCACTGGATGCACTAATGTACGGTGCTGGAGCCCTCTCCCTTTGCCGACATTAATACATCCTTTGTATCACACCCAGTCCTGGAAACGGAAGGCTTGCTGGATTGGATGCGGTGCATTGATGTATTCTAATTGGTGATTCTGCCGAAATGAATGCATCTCTGGCACTGGGTACGGTCTTGATGTCATACGTTTTTCGTGGACCAAATAAACAGGTATCATGCACTTTTATGATCAAGGTGGTAAGAAGTAGTGCCGAGGATCTGAATGATTAGTTAGTGCGAAAAGAAACTAATCGAGAACAGCTCAGCTGATGCTGATGGCAAGGGTCAGTTGTATTACAGCCTAGTCCGCGTATGTCGTCACTGCGCGAGATGGTCTATACTTTACGTGCTTACTTGTGGGACAAAATTGAAAAAGAAACATATACAAAAACAAATAGGTTAAGGTAGGAAAAAGGCAAAGGGATAATGGACAAAGGAGATTGGGTTAGGGAAGTGGAAGTGACGGACGCTGACACAGGAGCTAGGGATAGGGTCGAGGTGGGGAAAAATAATGACGACGTTAGGAAAGGGGGAAGCATGAGGATGAGGACAATGACATTGACTTGCTGAGACTGCATAAGAACATCCTCATGCAACACGGACAATTTCTGACCCAACTAACGGAGGAGGACAGCCTGCTGGACTCGGCGAAGGATCTTGTAGGATCCGGTGCGACGGAGGGACTGGAGGACCTGCCTCTTGGATCCGATGAAGAACATGAGACAACAGTTGTCTCTGCTCTTGATCGGGGCAAGGAGGGCGGAACTGCAGTCACTGTGTCGTCACTGGGTATGAAGCAGGAGAGCTCGACGGGGGCATCAGGCATGTCAAGGCCTATGGCCAAAACTATTGTTCGGCAGGAAGCGGTAGCAAATCCAATGGATGAACAGGCCGCAACCGACAGTCGAACGAGATACGAAAAGGCGAAGAACGGTGTTAAGGCCTCCATAGCTGCACTAAATAAGTTGGCTAAGAAGGAGCCATCGCTGTTAGACGGACGGGATAGGCATGTTCGCGGAAACACCGAAAGAGCATTTATAGGTTTGAACGGACCTATGGCTCCATCGATGATATCTTAGGAATGTCTTGTCCCGAGGGTTTTAAAATGGAGGTAGAGGAAGGTCAGGAAATTGCTCGTAAGGGTAAAGAGTCCGTGTCTACCAGCACTTTAGAACCACAAGTCGGCTCTGGCAATTATGGAGTTGCTCACAAGCCATCCAGTAAGTTCTCTCAAGGGAAAGGACAGATCAGCTAGGATCGGTAGTGGGACAAAACACATTAAGAAGGGAGTGGAGAGGGTAAACCAAACTCTTGCGAGCCCCGCTAAGGAATCTCAAATGAGGTCCATTATGGGAGCTCTGCCTGGAGTTGAGATACCCTCTACCTCCAAGAAAGCTGGTCATGTACCGCATGACTCTTTTAAGGGTCCTCCTAAGGGGACCCTAAAAAGAGTGAGGTCTGGGGACGACCAGCAGATTCCATCTGCGAAGAAGGCTGGTAAGGCACCAAGTGGCCCGCTCAAAAACTCTCATAAGGGAGCAGTAAAGCGGGTAGTATCTGGTGACGATCAACCTTCATCGTCCAAAAAGGGGAAGGATTCGTCCAAGTCGAACATTCTTCAAGCAGCAGTCATTGACCGTGCTGATTCAGATGGGAGAATCAGTACGGAAATGTGGTGGCTGATTGAAGACAGTCTTGTGGACGAAATCTTCCAGGCAAGGCACAGGCCGGGTGAAATAGCCTTCATGGGTGCAGACTGGACAAGAGATGTCAAGACTGTTGGTTGCGGTAATAGAGAAACTTTTGAGTTCCTGAAAGCCGCGATTGGCAGATGTAGCAACCTTTGTCCAGATGCGCAACTGGAGGTTATACCAGCGTCGGAATTGCCTTTGCGGCCAATAGTCACGGTGTGGATTCCACCACCCATTAAGCCGGTGGAAGTCATACTGGGAATATTGGAAGGACAGAATAGGGGGATCAATACAAGTCAATGGAAACTTGTCTCTTCATTGACTTGTAAAGAGAACCAAGGAAAAGATTTCCGATTCGCAGTAGATCGGGAATCTATTAAGAAATTGGACTCATTGGGGGGAGTTGTTACGTTCGGGCTTGGCTATGTCAAATTTCGTTACACGAAAAATGACAAAGCCAAAGAGGTTGCGGATGGTGCAGATAAATCTGCACCTCTACTCTAGGGACCTAGTTGCTAATGCACACCACAGTCAATGGGGTAGCAGGGATACCAATAAGAGAGGTGAGTCAACATTTGATTTCATTATTACGAATGATCTTTTAATCTGTAACAAGGGTACTACCCCTACGTTCAGGACGAAGGATAGGAATTCGGTAATAGACATCACATTGACTAACTCTAGGGACCTAGTTGAGGATTGGAGAGTGGCTATGGGGTGCACTTTCTCTGATCATGGCAGGATAACCTTTAATCTGAACTATCTGGGTTCTGAAGGGAAACCGTTTTTTGGAATCCTAGAAGGACGGATTGGGACGCTTTCGCGCGGGATCTGGGGTCAAGACGAAGGTCTTGACGAAGTGGTAGAAAAGGTAACGGGGTCCATTAACAGAAGATATGAGCTCAACTGCCCGGTGAGCTATACGGGTAGAAGGAAACAGCCGGTCTGGTGGTCAGAGGAGTTGAGAGCTCAACGGACCACAGTTGGCAGGCTGTACAACAGAGCCCATAGAACTGGTAAGGACGAAAATTGGGACACCTATAGAATGTGTTTCAATAAGTACAAAAAGGACATTAGAAGAGCTAAAAGAGCCTCGTGGATTAAGTACAACGAGACCATTGACTCTGTCAATGAATTTTCTAGATTTAGGAAGATACTGTCGCAGGACCCTAGTGTTCCTGGGAGTATCCAGAGATCAGATGTTTCATGGACGGAGTCTAGTTCTGAGTCACTTAATGTGCTTTTGGAAACCCATTTTCCGGGTTGTAGGGATCCATTGATGGAGGGATCAGGTGAGGAAGAGCACTTCTTCACAGAGTCCGCCAGTGGGATAATTGAAACAGTGGTGAGAGACCTGATTACGGTTGAGAAAGTTACATGGACGGTGAATTCATTCGAGCCTTATAAGTCACCTGGCCTGGATGGTATTTTTCCGGCCATGTTGCAGAATACACCGTTGGTGGTTTGTCTACTACTGGTTGAGATTTTTAAAGGGTGTCTGTTACATAGACATATACCGAGGGGGTGGAGAGAGGTAAGGGTCATATTCATACCTAAAGGTGGTAGGACCTGTCACTCGAAATCCAAGGACTATAGACCTATCAGCCTATCGTCTTTCCTTTTGAAGACTTTAGAGAAACTGATAGACCTATATTTAAGATCTTCTGTTGGCACCAACATCATGAGTAGTGCACAACATGCTTATCTGAAGGGTAAATCTGTTGAGAGTGCGCTAAGTGATGTGGTGGGATATATAGAACAAGGACTTCGGTATAAGGAATATACCATGGCCGCGTTCTTTGATATTGAGGGAGCGTTCAACAATATCAAGATTGACGCTATCAAGCAGGCGCTGGTGGATCTTAAAGTACATGACTTCTTGATCGAATGGATAATCCTCATGCTAAGCAACAGGATTGTCAATTCGAGCTTGGGTGGAGTATGCTTAAGGAAACTAGTGACTAGGGGGAAACCGCAAGGGGGAGTACTCTCACCCTTGCAGTGGCTAATGGCTGTCGACGTGATTTTGCGTCAATTCGACAGCAGGGGACGGAAGATCGTGGCATATGCTGATGATGTGGTCATACTGGTAAAGGGAAAATTTCTTCCCACAATCAGTGAGATCATGCAGTCCGCGCTGGGTGAGCTGTCCTCGTGGGCCGCTGATAAGGGGCTGGGAGTGAACCCGAAAAAGACGAAGTTGGTCCTGTTTACTAGGAGGTACAAGGTAGAGAATTTCAGACTACCGGTACTGTGTGGAACTGAACTGATGCTTTCCGACTCAGCGAAATATCTGGGAGTATTCCTCGATAGTAAGCTGACCTGGAAGAGGAATATTCAGGAGAGACTCAAACGTGGCCTCAATGCCTACTACACCTGCAGAAACTCCATAGGTAAGAGTTGGGGGCTCAAACCAAAAGTTGTAAATTGGATTTACACTTCGGTGGTGAGACCAATTCTTGCTTATGGTTGTTCTGTCTGGTGGCAGGCACTGGAACGTAAGAGTAATAGGAACCTTTTGTCGAAGGCACAGAGGTGTGCTTCAATTGGCATTACAGGTGCAATGAGAAGCACACCACAGGCGGCTCTGGATGTCATACTTCATCTCTTACCCATTGAAGAGTTTGTGAAGGGTATGGCAGCAAAGAGTCTGCTGAGACTTAAGGAATTAGAACTATTAGGCTCATCAAGAGCAGGTCACTCCAGGGTCATATACGAGATCAGCTATGGTGAGGTTAATCTGAACTCCACAGGGGCATAAGATTACATGGCCGCTGAATCAGACTTTGGGGTAAATTCTGTCGTGGTGATACCTGATAGGGAGATCTGGTTCGGCACTGAGAGACTATATGAAGGTTGTGCAGTGTTCACTTACGGATCGAAGATGAACGTAGGTACTGATGCGGGGGTCTATATTATGGGCACGGATCTGAAAGGCTCATTTAGACTCCCTGATGAGTGCAGCGTTTTTCAGGCTGAGATTCTCGGCATCCTGAAAGCCGCAGAAATAATCAGGCAGAACGTTGCGAGGGGTACCGAAGTTACTCTCTATGAGGACAGTCAGACGGCTCTGAAGGCCTTGGGGACACATTTGGTGAAATCCAGGCTAGTTGCTGCCTGTAAGAAGACACTGAGAGAGCTGATAGAGGACTACATGGTGAGACTCTGGTGGGTGCCTAGCCACTGCAATATTTCAGGCAATGAACTGGCTGGTGAACTGGCAAGGCAAGGCGCAGCAAAGGATGTCTCGGAGAGAGAAACCTATGTGAAACCACCACTGAGTTTCTTCTATGGGAAGATCAATGATTGGATCTTGGTCAGAACCAATTCGGCTTGGGAGAGTAGAGAGGACTGTAGGGTGTCGAAGGCGATATGGCCAGCACTGGACAATGCAGGCACTAGCACTCTTCTGAGCTTGAATAGGAAGAGCTTAAGAATCATGGTCACTGTTTGATAGGGACGATGAGGTCTAGATGGGACGCTAGTAATTTCGATTTTTGTGAAATGTGTGGGGACGTCGACGAGACCGAGTCTATTGAGCACATTGTGTGCCATTGTCCACGATTGCAGTATCGTAGGATGGAATGGCTGGGTAGCCAATTCCTCGGCGGGCTAAGTGACGTTCGGGACGCAGATCTTGTAAAACGTCATAGGCTTCGGCATGGGAATCGACTGTTTAAGGGAGAATCAGGGGTATAACCCTAGGGGGAATGGTAACATTGCTAATCCTCCTATATAGGATTTTTTTCACTCCTATTCTTTTCTCTTCTATTCCTACTCTCCTATTTTCGTTTCGTTACATTTGTTACATTTTTCGTAACTTTTAAATGCTCCACGTATAATTTTTTGTTTTTAACCGCATTTTCGTTACCTTTAATCCCTTCAGTAAACTTAAGTACTATGTAGAAAAATTATATCATTGAAGTACATAGATCATGCAAACATTTACCAATATTTGGAACAAGTTTTTTGTGATTTTCTCAAAAATTACCTCCTAATACATCACTTCTTTTGAAGAGAACAAAAACAAATATGTTTTTTTCATGCACGTGACAATTTTCTTGGCAGGTGAAATATTTCGATTTTTTAATCGGTTAATTTTCGGTCTACAAAATTACACAAAAAGTAACTTTAGCTACGTTTTCATTAAAATATGTATTACAATCCAAAATATTGTTACGAAATTATACTTGAATTAAAATATAACGGTTTTAACGGCTGGTTTAAAGTTAAAAATGCTCCTCAACCTTTCTATTTATGTCAACAGAAGTTAACATATCTGTAGAAATTAACATAGCTGTAAAAATACAACATTGAATTGAAAATTTTCACCATTGTTTGTAAGAATGGCAACACTAAATGTTTAAGCTGCTAACATTAACATCGAAAGCTCTAGAATTCGAATATACTAGTTTGTCCGTTAAGATCATTGTAGAAATAGAGCTTTCAAGAAGCATCTAGAAGGTAATGCAGTGTATATAAATTGGCCATGAGAACACCATTGAGTCAGTCTAATTTGAAGCATCGTTAAGTAAAGACAAACTATCTGCCTTGAAGTTGGCTGTATATTATTGTACATTATTAAAATGTGCTGTATAAAGTGTGTAATTTAAATGTGTGCATGTATTAGAACACATAGTGACTATTTAAACTGTTATTGTTGTACATTTTAAATAAAATAAAGAGTTGTTACAACTTTTAAACTACTAAACTGCTTTTATTTGCAATAAAAGTATCCGGTTTATTTAAAAGGAAAAAAAACACAGTTTTTAAAAGGGAAAAACGTAATAATTAGTGTCAGAAGTGGGATTGCAAAATAACAAGCAGTCATGAAGTTTCAAGAGCTAAAAGTGGAGCAACTCAAGAGAATTGAATAAGTTGGAGTTACATGCCGAAACCGTCTCATTCGCACTGGCACAAGAAACAGCGAAAATAATTTCAAAACCGCAAATATTCAAAGTGCGAAATGTCAAAGTTGTTCCTGATAATGAGAGAAATATAGTCGACTAATTAAAAAAAGGTTTTAAATGCGTTCAGCTAAACTGCAAAGCATCAAGAAAACGAAACAGATCTGCCTCGCCTCAAAGAAACAACCAGCAATCAAATCATCACAAGAATCACCTTTAAAACTAAAACGGGCTAGCACTATGGGGCAAGAGCTAGCTCCCACATCTGAGAGCCCCACAATCTCCATATCCGTAATGCAGCAGAAAAATAGCAATCTTACCGCATCTGGGTACAACAACGGTTAAAAGCACGTTTTTACTATAGACACCTGGGCATCACAGTCTATCGTCGCCATTATGTGGGGTAAGTCTGCGCACAGTTACTGGGGAGCCGGCCACTGTCTATGGTAAAGTAAATGTGAAATTAACCATTGGCAACGTTAGCGTCAATCATGTTTTTATTGTTGCCAAAATTATGGACTGGTGCTGATTTCATGATTAGTCACGGCATTACTTTGGATATGGGACAAAAAGCAATGATTTGGCGAAATGTGGAGATACCCCTTTACATCGGATATGAAAGTAGGACTCAAGTAAGAAAGCTAGTTACCATCGAGCATCAGACACTACCACCACAGTCAGAAACTTTACTATGGGCTCGGACAACAGTTTGTGGGTGATAGAATCATCAGAAGCAGCAAGTGATCTTGTAACAGCAGAAGACCTCGTTAAACTCTGCAACAACAAAATAATTCCTGTAAGAGTGCTTAACCTGTGCAGCTATGAAAAAGTCGTTAAGTCAAATTCCGAAATAGGTCAATGCACTTTTGCAGAGGCACTAATCAGTTGCGAGAAAAACCCGGAACCGGCCAATAAATCTACCAAAGAACACGAGCTACTAGCGGAAGATGTGAGAAAATGGGTAGAAGGATTAGCGCTGCCAGATAGAAATATGGCCAAACAGATTCTGAAAATACATACCTCCGTCTTCGCCTTAAAAAGTCAAAGCCATGGTAGAACGGCAATTGTAAGGCATCAAATAAATACTGGCAAAGCGAGGTCAATAAAGCAGGCGCCCAGAAGTGTTCCTCTAGCAAAACGAAGTGAAAGGAAGGAGTTGATCAACGAAATGGAGCGGAACGGTATAATCGAACCATCTTCAAGTCCTTGGAGCTCAGCCGTTGTTTTAGTTAAGAAGAATGACGGCAGCACTAGATTTTGCATCGATTATAGAAAACTGAATGACGTCACCAAGAAAGACAGCTACCCGCTACCAAGAATTGACGACACCCTGGACACACTAGCTGGAACACAATGGTTCTCCACATTGAACTTGCAAAGTGGTTGTTGGCAGGTAGAGATTTCAGACAAAGATAAGGAAAAAAGGGCCTTTGGCGCAAGTGATGGGTTATGGCAGTTTAATGTGATGCCATTTGGACTCTGAAATGCTCCAGGCACATTCGAGCGTTTAATGGAACATGTATTAAAAGGACTTCACGGGAAGACATGCTTGATGTACCTCGAAGACATAGTTGTCTTGGGTAAGACTTTTGATGAACATCTGAAAACCCTTGAAGAAGTCCTTAAACGAATATTAGCGGCTGGACTCAAACTCAGTGTAAAGGAGTGTACATTGTTCCAGAAAGAAGTCAAATATTTGGGACATCGCGTAACAGTAGAAGGAATATTAACAGATGAAGATAGTTGTTGTAAAGGACTGGCCATGTCCGAAAAATCTCCACGAATTGCGTAGTTTTCTTGTCCTTTGTACATACTACAGACGATTTGTCCCAAATTTCGCCAATGTAACCGCAAGCTTACATGAGTTGACCAAGAAGTCACAAACATTCCAATGGAGTGAATTACAAGAATTAGCATTTCAGAAGCTCAAGGATCTATTATGTACGGCACCAATTTTGTCATATCCTATGCCTGGAGAAACATTTGTGGTAGATTGTGATGCGAGCGGATACAGAATAGGCGGTGTACTTTCACAAGTGGTCGATGGCACTGAAAGAGTCATTGGATACTTCAGCCGAACGCTTTCGAAGCCTGAAAGAATCTACTGCGTAACGCGACGAGAACTTTAGGCAGTACCTTTCAAGTATCTGTATGGTCAACACTTCCAACTGAGAACCGATCATTCAGCCCTCAAGTGGTTGGTGCAATTTAAACAACCTGAAGGACAACTGGCTCGTTGAGCAACTTCAGAGATATGACTTTATCATCGAGCACCGGAGGGGATTGAAACACGGCAATGCGGAAGCGCTGTCAAAACGGCGCTACAACGTGGAATGTAAGCATTGTACAAATGCCGAGGAAAAGGAATGTGCCATCAATGTTCGACTAATGCATACAGAGTCCAGTGAAGATGGGTCTGTAGCGCAAAGAATTAACCAAATACTGGCCCGCAATGAAATATCCGCCGAAAGTCCACTGATGGGTCCTATGGAATAGCCTACAGTTGTTAAATGGCTACTTATACCGCATATGGGAACGGTAAAACAGTGACAAAACCAATTGTAGTACCATCCTCTAAAATAAACGAAATAATGAAAGAGTTCCATGACGGTCCCAGTGGTGGTCATCTTGGTGTGTCAAAAACCTTAGAAAAGTTAAAACAACGTTTTTATTGGGTAGGAGCCGATTGGGTAGCCAATTGTCCACAATGCACAGCAGCGAAGGGTCCAGTAAGAAGAAGAGGTGGACGACTTCAGCAGTATAACTCAGGTGCGCTATTCGAGCGGATTGCAATGGAGGCAGCAGGCCTTTTCCCTGTCAGTGATGGACGAAACCGTTATGTTCTGGTGGTTATGGATTATTTCAGCAAATGGGCAGAGGTATATGCCATACCCGATAGGAAGCTAAAACGGTTATAAGCGTATTTGTGAACAACTGGGTGTGCCGCTATGGTATTCCACTGGATTTAGATTCGATCAGGGTAGAAATTTCGAATCTGCCGTATTCAAGGAAATGTGCGATTTATACGGAATAAGAAAAACCAGAACAACGCCACTGCATCCTCAATCTGATGACATGATCAAAGGATTCAATCGCACTCAGGAGGAATATTTAAGAAAAGTGGTCAGTGCACATCAGAAGGACTGGGATGAACACATACCGAAATTTCTATTGGCATACAGATCAGCTGTTCATGACTCAACCTCTCGAACACCTGCAAAAATTGTCTTCGGGACAGAAGTCAAGTTGTCAAGTTGAAGGATTTAACGAAGGCCAGCTTGTATTGTTGTATAACCTACAACGTAAGAAAGGACTATCTCTCAAACTACAAACCCATTGGGATGGATCATACAAGGTGATTAAAAAATTAAAATTAAAGAAAGAAAAAAGACCGAGATCTAAGATAAAGGTCGTACATCTAGAACGTCTAGCTGCCTATGGGAGAAGTGAATCTGTGCCTATTCGGACGAACAGGCTTAAGAGGGGGCAGTGTTTCGAAATTGTACTTGATTTCAAATATAACGGTTTAAACAGCTGGTTTAAAGTTAAATAATGCTTCTCAACCTTTCTCAATGCTTGTCAAAGTTTCTCAATACTTCTCAACCTTTCTATTTATGTTAACAGCAGTTAACATATCTGTAGAAATTATTAACATAGCTGTAAACATACAACATTGAATGAAAAGCTTTCACCATTATTTGTAAGTATGGCAACACTAAATGTTGAAGCTGTTAACATTAACATCGAAAGCTCTATACCAGTTTGTCCGTTAAGAACATTGTAGAAATAGAGCTTTCAAGAAACATCTAGAAGTTAATGCAGTGTCTATAAACTAGCCGTGAGAACACCATTGAGTCAGTCTAATTTGAAGCATCGTTAAGTAAAGACAAATTAACTGCATTGGATGTATATTCTTGTACATTATTAAAGTGTGCGTGTATTAGAACACGTAGTGACTATTTAAACTGTTATTGTTGTACATTTTAAATAAACTAAAGAGTTGTTACAACCTTTAAACTACTAAACTGCTTTTATTTGCAATAAAAGTATCCGGTTTATTTAAAATTAAATAAACCACAGTTTTTTAAAATATAAAAAAAAAAGATTTTTTTATATCTTTTTTTAAGACTCTGTGTATAAGATTTAAGTGATATGTTTTTGAATTGGTTAAAAACTAACTGCTTGTTTAGTTTTTTTCCTCTATTTATGTCGAACATTGGCTTCGCTGAATAAACTTTTTTTGAAAATCAAAAAATTTTTAATTGCAGGTAATATCAATAAAAATGCCATTTTTTTCTCCGTGTGGAGTCTTTGCTGCATTTACTCATACGGGCGTATCCCTAGGTGATGGATAGGGGGGATTGGTTGTATGGCACATGACCTGTACATATTTGTGCATGGTGCATACAGACCCATAACTTGACGTGTTCAGATCATGTGTATTATCTCTGGTCCTAGAGTTAATTAGAGTCTCTCGCGGGCCAAATAAATGCGGAGCACTTTAAGATCAAAGTGGTTGGTAGCAGTGCCGGGGTCCTGAATGGTTAGTAAATAAACATTTTTTCTCTTCAAGATTTATGGTCACGTTATAAATCATTAGAAAGGTATTTTTATGTACTTTTAAATCGCATCTAAATCGCATGTGTTTTAATAAAGATATTCAGAAAAATGTATTCAAACTATGAGTGGGCAAAAATGTTTACACTACTTTAATCATAATTAAAAATACTACTGAATAATTAAAAAATTATTTTAAAATCAAGTGTGCTGGTGATATTGATTTATATCCAAATTTTTGTATTATTTTCTTTCAAATTATGAACAGGAAATAAATACGTATTGGCAATTTCTTTTTTCAAATTCCGAAAATGTAACTTTTTAGGAAAAGTTATAACTTTTCTTTTGACAAAAACCTGTAACTTTTTCCAAGCTACCTCAGGCAACACTGTAAGAAATTCATATTAAAAAAAATTGCTACTAAAAAATTAGGTCAGTTGCAAGGCAGCTCTATGCATAGAAAACAACTAGAAGTCCAATTCTTTTAATTCTCTTCACACGTTCTGTTCTGAAGAAAATTCTACTAAACATACAAAAAGTTCGGTTTTTTTGACAGCTGAGTTATGTTTTTTTAAAGCAAGTTGGACTTCTATTTGTTTTCTATGGCTCTGGTTGGATAAACATCTACCACGTCACCGCAATTATCACTTAAGGGCGATCATGTTGTACTTTGTTTTTTTCGTTTTTGGCGTCTCTCTCTCGCATTGGCTTAATTATACGGTCGTCGCATAACTGTACTGAGCTACGGTTCTTCGAGGCTTTTCATTAGCTACATGCTTTTAATTTGAAATCTGGAAAATTCTATGTAGATACCTGGTAGAGTTCCAAGCAAAACTCAATGTGAATAGTGAATAAGAGTCGAATTCGATGATTCCAGCTTCTTACACGAAGGCGTGGATCGAAGGCAGTTTTCGGAGGAGTCTATTTAGCGTTTTGCCGTAATTTTTGATGGCGTTATGGATTATTCAGCGGCCACTTAATTTCTCTTCAATTGTATATTATTGTTGAGGGAGTAACTTAAAAATGAAACAAACAAATAAAAAATTGGGTAAAAAGGAAAAATTATGTAAGCAATGCCGCTTTCAGACATACCACAAAGTTAAAAAACCTTCCGCTATTAAAACAAATACTTTTCAAAAAAAAAAAAAAATACTATACAGGAGAAATGACAAAATATTAAAAAAAAAAAATAATTTTAAAGCAACTTTTATAAAAATTATGGCTTAAATTAAAATCGCAGGCCCACTTGATTTTTAAACAATTTTTATAACAATTCAGTAGTACTTTTAATTGTGATTAAAGTAATGTAAAAACTTTTGAAAGCTCGCTCTTAGTTTACGAGTTATGGGCCTCCAAAGTTTTAATATATTTTTCTGAATAACTTTATCAATATACATGGGATTTAAATTATATGTATACTGTTCAAAAGTACGTTCAAATACCTTTCTAATAATATATAATATGACCATATTCCTTGAGAGGAAAATTGCATTTTTTATTGATATACCGGAAATTACAATTTTTTTATTTTCAACAAAAGTTTATTCAGCGAAGCCTGTGTTCGACATAAATAAAAGATAAAGTCCCTAAGCCCGGCCGAAGGTCGGCTACGCGGAAAACTTTTATTAATGTTAAAAGGATATATTTTTATTTCATCTGGGTCGGTAATCTTAATTTGTTTCAAAATTATTATTTTTATAAATGCACATTCAAGAGCTTTCAATGGATACCTAAATGCTTGCAATCGGATAAAGAGTATAGCAAATATTTACTATTTTGAGTTAGGGAGCTTAATGAATACCAAGTTAAAAAATATTTTAATTTCTACAATGCAGGTAATCTTCTTGATTTGTTTCAAGTCCTGCTTGAAATCTTGACAAACTTAAAGTTAAAATCTGTTAATAGAAAAAATTTCAATTTTAGAAACACCCCTCGCATATGCTATAATTTGAACTGCTCTATACATCCAAGTACCAAAGTGTATGTGTGTGCGAATAATACAATAAAAACAATTTCACAGATGTTTTGATTGTTTTTGAAGAAAAAATCTGTATAGCACTTTGCAAGATGTTTAATCTCAAATTATCATTATTCATTTGAATAGAAAGCTATCGTTTTACCTTTAAACCTGTCGTCTCCTCGAGCATTTCATTAATGGGGCTTTGCCAGTCCAAATAATCTTTACAATTTGCATGTAAATAAATGGGTATATTTGCAAAAATTTCATAATCTGCAGGGCTAGCACAAATGCGACAGATTTTTCCCCACGGCGTCATTATAATGTGTTAAGTGTTTATATATATATATATATATATAATTACTGTACAAAAGTTCTTAAATGTAATTGTTAAATTTATTAAAAATTAAGTAATATACAATAGCACAAATATTTCACACAAAAAAAAAACACTAAATGCCAGAAACAAAAACACACACAGTCACAAACAGTCTACTGCATTTGAAGACAGATGAAAAAATAATGAAAGCCAAAATCAGCGTTGCCAGAAACTTTGGACAAAAAATCATCATTTGTGTAACATAGTGTCTACATTACACAATTTTTTATCAAGACAAACGTCAAACTTAACGCAAATTTGAGGAAGGTGGCAACAGTTGCACAAAAACGACAATAAGGCGTATTGATTATTGTTTTTATATATGCAGTTCGGCAACTGTAACAACCAAAATAATAATCAGCTGTTTAACTAAGATTACCTTGTATATATTCGCACTGATTTTGACATTTGTTTGATAAAAATTTGCCTAATGTAGACGCTAGGTAAAGAACAATCATTTTTACCTTAAAAAGCATCAAATTTTGTTCCCTTATTTTAATTTTTATGCTCAGTTCTGACATGATTAAACGCCTTATTATCTGAAGATTTTCTTTATGCAAATAACAACTCTTCGATTTGTATTCATCTTAATTTTGGATATATTACATTGAGTTCAAAAAAGTTCACAATAATCATGTTTGAATTCTCCTGAAATTGAATAAAAAAGTCATTAAAATTACAGTTTTCAAGGTCATACACAATTTACTATTCATGATATAGCATAGGATAAAAATTAAACTTATATCGTATGAAAGTATTCTGTTAGACCAATTATGATCCATGTAACTTCAAAAAAAGTAATTAAAACCAAGATTGGCTACTGTTATCGCTAAAAATAACCTTACCGCTAAAAAAACCAATTCAACTTGACTAAAATACTCTTAGCGAAATAAATGGAAATACCGCTACCGCTAAAATACTTTTACCTAAATAGTTCAAAATACCGTTTCCGCTAAAATACCTATTTCGAAATAACCCAAATAACCACCGAAAATAACCGCTAAAATACCGTTACCGAAATAAAACAAATAATCGTTTTATTATAATTTTGAATAAAATTGAAATAAAATTTGTAGGAATGTTAAGTTATGCTTAGTGACTTTATATTTCATGGTTATGAACCGATATCTGGGAAATTTCTAAAACAACTATTAAAATACCATAACCGAAATAAATGAGAATATCGTTGCCGCTAAAATACCGTTAACGAAATGGTTCGAAGTACCAATAACGCTAAAATATCATTACCGAAATAGCTAAAAATACCGTTGCAGGTAAAATACCGAAATTACCGAAAAAACCTTAATTAAAACATATGATAAAAAAATTTCCACACATCTTAAGCACATTGGTCGATATTGCAATTTTGACTAATAACTAGTCCTGGCATATAAAGCTGATTAAGGCTGTATAAGTCCAGAAGATACATTTCACTCTGATCTTGAATCTGAATAAAATTTTTCATAATTTTCAATATAAAAATTTGCAATTTCTACATAAAATCATTTAAAGCCTTGTTTAGACCGGCGCGAAATTGCGTAATTTCATGCCGAAATTACGAATGAAATCTAGAGTGTTCTTACTGGCTAGATGACATTTGATGTAATTTCGTGAACAGCTGATACTTATTGTTTACATTTTAAATTGTTATAGGTTTAAATAAAGTATTTTGAAATGGAAACAAATAAGAAACAATTACTTACTAAATTGGAAATTATTAATTTGTAACAACTAAAAATGTAAAAAGGATAGGTTTCATTTTGCAAAATCACTTTAATAATTAATTTTAAGATTTGTGTTTAAATTTAAGATCAGCTGCGAATTGTATTTTTTTTTTTCTTCTCACGGTTGAAACATGCAGTACATAGTTGAAAAAAAGTATTTTTTCCAACCATGTACAGAGTTGAATGGAAATGGTTATAGTAATTTCAATGTAATTTCGCCGAAATTACACAAATATATGTAATTTAGCAAGTGTCAAAATGTATGGGAAATTACGTAATTTCAACTTGATTTCGGCCGAAATCACGAAAGTACGTATTTTCGCGTCGGTCTGAATGCCCTATAATAATAAATCTTTGAGAGACTTAAAAAGAACTCTTTGTTGCCCAGCAAAAATAAAAATAAGTAAATTTGAGAGAAATACTTTTCATTACTTCCTATAATATATTTTATTAAAAATTTATTGGTTTATATAGAAATTAAAACTAATTTTCTTGCGATGATGAAAAAGAACATCAAAAAAATACATTTTGCATGACTATGACTTCCTACTCAGTGAATAGTTGAATATGTTAAATTCATTGGAAATGATCCGAATTTGCATTACTTCTAGATCATAAGTTCAGGATCTTATTGACTTTTTTGGATGTTATTTTCTGGGTGGTGAAAAATCATATTTTGAAGGAAAAAACCATTAAATCATATTTTGGTAAAAAAAAACATCAAAAATATGATAAAATTGTCGTTATGGCAACGCTGGCCGAAACATGGTTTGAAAGCCGTCATCTTCAAGTAACTTTAATAGGAATGAGGTCTATTTATATTTTTATACACATCAAAAGACGATGAAGGGTATATTGGGTTTGTCATTCCGTGTGTAACATGTAGAAATAATCATCATAAAGTATATACATTCTGGATCCTCGTAAAAATTTAAGGCGACCTAAAGATGTCCATTCGTTTGTATGTCTGTTGAAAGCAGAATAGGGCTCGGGGCGGACATCCTAGGGGAACGAAAATTGCCTCAAATATTTGTCTTATATAAGGTTTGTCTGGTATTGCAAATTAGCAATATCAATTCATAAACAAAAAAAGTAACTCCAGTTTATACTTTTCGGTCGATATCTTTTACAAAATAACATGTACATCTACGAAATTTTTCACAAATAATTCAAGGACCAATGTAAACTCGGAAATCAAAAATGGGCGTGGTCCGCCCATTTTACTGCTCACCTATATAAAGTGAAACATCAATTTGTACTATTCTCAGTAACTAAATTTTTTTGTAATAGCGTTATGTGCATTTAACAAAATTCATGCAAACGCATAATTAAAATTTATAAAAGAATACACGTCGACAAATAAAACAAGTAAGAAAGATATAGTCGGTCAAGCCCGACCATGATACACCTGTTTGTATGACCATCAAAATTTGTGGAGGGGTCTTATATTAGACATGTGGACAATTGTGAACCGATACTTTTACTAAGTGTAAAATAAAATATATGAATACATAAGAAGAAGAAAATAAAACAAGTTTTATTCAAACGGCTTGCTGTTCAGCGGCAATAAAAATTCAAATTTGCATGGATCTGCCGTTGGGGTCGTTAATTGTGTTTCTGCACTAATACGAATTTTGAATTTCTACATCTCTGGATGGAATGTATCTTATTCTTTACAGCCCAACTACAAGTAACAGAATATGTAAGATTTTTCTGTCAGAGGGTGTCAAATTCGCCCTTTGAGAGAATTATCTCACGTGTAAATATCAATATTATAAGAGCTATTATGAGACTGTAGTGATGAGATTTCTCTACACAGCTACCTTGTAAAATGAACTGTTAAAAAATACACATGTAAGAAAGTTTGTTTGGTTTGTGCATGTATATTTTCGAATTTTTTTTTTTTTTTTTTTTTGTAAAATTTGTTATGGATCGGTTGAACAAGCGAGGTTTCCGACTAGCTTCTCATTAACACTCTGGTGGTTCCAACCCTTCTCGTCTGACGTGTGCCCGAACAAAAAACAAAACACAACAAAAAAAAAAATAAAATACGGAAACTAAAATATCAAGAACACCTAACAAAGACTGTTGTTAGTCTCATTAGTTGCCCTCCCAATCTAGTCGCGAAAGTGTCTACTTAAATTTTCTCACCTGACCTCTCCTTCACTTACCGGTCTATTACCTTTACCTTAAGAAATTAAGCCAACATTTTTTCGTATAACAATTCAAATATTAAACATAATTTATTTAAACATAAAAAAACTAATTAAAAAGGTAAGAATAATAATAATACAAATTAATAATACTAAAAATAATACTCCTCTTTCATCTCTGCCTCAAGACAAAAACATCGTGTTAATTTTTCCTTGAAAAATTAATTGAATTTTTTAATTAAAAAGTGTAAAAAAAACTACTTAAATTTGCTTTAACTTTCTTTTGTATGCCAATGTTTGATCAAAAAAGAAGAAAGCATTGGGGAAATAGCCCTAACTTCAAGGTGCCAAAAACTACAGACGGTCCCAGCACTAGTTCCAACAGGTTTCAGCTTCTGTCTGAAGATGAAGAAGAAGCAGTTGCTATCTAAGAAAAGATTCCCCCAATAATTGTGGACTCTACCCACAGTTTTTCAACTGTGATCGGATTAATTGGGGATAAGTATACTTACAAACGGATGTCTATTGGTACAAAAATTGTATCAAACTCGTTATCGCTGTACAATGAGCTTTGAGTGTTCTCAAAGACAAAAAATTCCAGTATTATACGCATGAATTGAGGGATGCAAAAACATTTAAATTGGTTTTATTTGGCCTGCCATAACTGGACACAAAGATAATTGGCGAAGAATTTGTAAGCTCGCTCAACATAAACCCGGTAAGCATTAAGGAATTAACAACAAAAAGATCCAGTGTAGATGACACACTCTGTCTCATTGAGTTTGATCGTCAACATGTTTCAAAAAGAGAGGTAATGTAATATATCTGTATATTGGAAAAAACCTCTAAAGGGCAATAAAGGTCCCACACAATGCTCCAAGTGCGCTATGTATGGACATGGTGCTAAAAATTGTAACCGTATCGTAGTGTGTTCGGCCTGCGCCGGAAACCATGTGTATGCAGTTTGTTCTCTCAATAAAGGTAATAGTGATGGTAGTATAATTTATAAGTGCTACAACTGCATAAAGAAGAACTTAAAAAACGCTAACCATAGAGTTGATGACCCAAAGTGCCCAAGTCGTCAAGAAAATTTAGAAATCCGTCATCGAGTAACATCTAAATCTAGGGCGACCAGCAGAAGAACTAACGTAACATATTTTAAAGAAGACGATCATAATTTTCCTCAATTGCCAAGCCAAGAACCCCATAATAACACACGTAATTCCCGCGATTTTGGTAATTTGTATTCTGAGGTAGATAAAGGCAAGAGCTATGACAATAATGATGACATTTCCAATTAAAGACTTCTGGAAATATTTTTTGATGCTGTCGATGCTTTGCAAAGATGTCAAAATAAGTACGACAAGCTACGAGTTTTGGGTATGATGCTTAAACATGCCATATAATTCAACCGGTAGACACAATGTTCATGTTATGCATTGGAATGCCCAAGGCATAACAACTGAGTCAGCAGCTGCCCAGCTGGAATACATTTTATACAAAAGGAAAATCGATATTCTCCTTTTAAATGAGACTTTTTTGATACCGTACCACAAATTTGAACTTGGTGGTTATAAAATTTATAGAGAGGATCGATCTACTCATGGCGGAGGAGTTCCAATTGCAATTAAAGGTAACATTAAGCATACGTTGTTACCAAAAATAAAAACAAGTACTGCTGAAAGTATTTCAGTACAAGTTATGATTAATAGAAGGCCAATTATATTCACTTCAGCGTATAATCCAGTTCATACTACCAATTTTAAAGATGATTTGGATAAATTAACTTCGTTTTCAAAAGACTATTTTATTTTCGGTGATCTGAATGCCCAACATACATATTGGAATTGTATGTCAAATAATTCGGCTGGTAATGATCTCTACTGCCATTGTCTTTAATCCAGCTACTTCATTTATTACTCAAATGGACACACTCGCTTTGGACAAAATATCAACCGCGTTCAACCGTCCACAGTAGACATTCTTTTATCTAACTTGTGTCGCGATTTTTCAAACCTTGAGACACATCCAAATGTTTTACAATCGGACCATGTACCTATATCTTGTGTTATTTATGGCCAGGTTCAAAACATGACATATTCAGTTCCCTTGTATTATTGCGCAGACTGGTCAGCAATCAGAAACTGGGTTGAAAATGAAATTAGGTGTCAGAACATTGATCAACCCGTTACTAATTCAGGTAATCTAGATTTTTATTTTAACAAATTAATATTTATAGTTAAAGAAGCGTTCAATAAAATACCTGTCGGTCATAAAAGTTCGTGGCAACGAGAAATCTCTGAAATTAGTAAAATGTTAATTAGTCAGAGAAATAAATACAATCGTAAATTTCAAAGATGTAGCGATTTTAATTATAAAAATCAATTGAGAAGCATTTTGAAGCTATTAAATAAACTTATTGATTTTCACCTTAATAAAGACCGCAATGAATCCTGGCCAAAATTTTCCCTCGGGCTCTAAAAATTTTGGAAAGTAAAAAAAGCACTTAAAGGAAACAAAATGCCTTTTACTGATCTTCATGTAAACGGTGAAATTTTAAACACTGGCAATGAAAAAGCTAATTCAATAGCAGATGTATTTTGTAATTCACACACTATTACTTTAAATAATTATTAACCTATGGACGCAGCCGTCTCAAGATTCATTCATGATCTTAACGACACAATTCTTGACAGATCTAACGTAGAGCTTACCAATTTAGATGAAGTTAAATCATTTGTACTTTTATTGAAAAATAATAAAGTCCCCCGTTTAGATGGCATTAATAGCATTATTCTTGAAAAGATGGCCGATTGCTATTTTGAATCTCTATGTAAACTTTTCAACTCTTGTTTAATAGATGGCTATTTTCCAACTAGTTTTAAGAAAGCAAAAGTTATCCCAATTTCTAAGCCAGGAAAGGATCCTAAATTACCGTCTAGCTATAGTCCAATCAGCATGTTAAGCATATTGGATAAAGTATTTGAAAAAATAATTAATGAGAGAATTTTAGATTTTTCCAACCAAAATAATATTATTAACCCTCAACAGTTTGGATTCCGCAAGGAGAACTCCACAGTACATCAACTAAAAAGAGTCGTTAATTTTATTGAATCAAACAACAGAAATCGTAAGAGCACTGGAGTTATTTTTCTTGACATTGAAAAAGCCTTCGATTCAATATGGCATGAAGGCCTGGTTTTTAAACTAAATTGCTTCTATTATCCAACGTACTTGCAAAAGACAATAAAGAGTTTTTTATATCTGCGCACATTTGATGTATCTATAGATAATACGCTATCTAGTGATAGACAAATCCCTGCGGGTCTGCGGCAAGGATCGGTATTACCACCTACTCTTTATTCAATATATATTTCCGATTTTACTATTCTCAAGAATCAAGAAGTAGCTTTTTACGCTGACGACAGTGCTTTTATTTGTTGCGGTAAGGTGTCAAATGCAATAATCAAAAAAATGGAAGATAGTTTAAAATCTACCAATAAATACTTTGATAAATGGAAGTTAAAAGTTAATGTTAGTAAAACACAAGCTATTATATTTCCATATAATAGATCACAGAAACGTATTCCTACAAAACATTTATATTCTAGAGGAGTTTTTATGCCTCTGCAGGATAGTATCAAATATCTAGGCATTATCTTAGATAAAAAACTATCATTTAAACAACACATACTGTATATTTGTGATAAAGCAATCAAATGCGGCCGTGCACTTTTCCCCTTACTTAACAGAAGATCTAAACTTAATTTAAAAAACAAAATCCTTATTTACAAGATGTGTATTCGACCAATTATGACCTATGGATGCCAAGTCTGGTTTAATAAAGCTGCTAAAACTTACACAAGAAAATTACTGATAATACAAAATAAAAATCTGAAAATAATTCATAACCTACACCCCAGATATTCTACTGACCTACTGCATAGAAACTTTAAGCATAAAATGTTTAATTCATTTGCAAGGGAACTGACTCTGTCATTTAATGAAAAATGCAGAACGTCTACATATGGAATAATAAAAAATTTGCTAAACAATCACTAAGACTCTTTTTTTACTTAAAGAGTTATAATTAATGGTTGTTTTTAAAATTTCTTATAACGTAAAACAATAGTTTCATTAAAATATTTTCTCTTTCCTTTTAGAGCTCAATTCAATAACCTATCTTCCAATATAGGATATTAGTTCTAACTTCACACTTAAAGGAGCTCCCTGAAGTTGACTATGTATATAATACAATATAATGTTTTTTTCTTCTTCTTCAGATACATTTCGCGCCTAATTTGAGCACTAAATATGTAAGTATATTAATATCCTCTTTTTTCTTATATATATACAAATTACTAAATATTTTTTTCTTTTTTCCAGACTGTTTTTTTTTTTTTTTTTTTTGTTTCTTATTAAGAAACTAACATATACACATCGATACAAACAATCACGTAGGACACAATTTTTTCACAAATCCACAACACTATTCTTAAATTTATCTTATATTATATATGTATATATATTTTTTTATTTATTCTATTTTAACTATTATTATTATTGTTATTTTAATTTTTATTAGCTATTATTATTTTTTTTTCTTTTTTAAGATTTTGCTTTAAATATTCCTTTTTTAAGCTATTTTATATATTATGTATATACTTCTGTTTTTTGTTTTTTTTTTATAGCCTGTGTTCCTTTTTTTGTTAATATTGTGTAAAATCTTAAAACAGCCTTAAAAAAATATGCATTATTTTTCTTAGATTTTAAATCTTTAATAAATTTATAACACTTAATGCTTTTTATTTCTTTTATATAAAAACTTGGTTCTCGGTTTGTATATGGCAAACATTAGTTGTTTTCTTGACTGAATTTTGTTCCGCTCCTTTTTGGCCACGGACTTTATTATGACTATAACAAGAAAGTGTTACCTGGCTATGTCTCCTTGTTTTTTCCCCTCTCCAGATTTTGTTTATGGGATTTTCTTCTTGTCGGACACGACATTAGCCAGCTATGGCAAAAGCACAAAAAAAGAAAAAAACAAAACCACAACGATATTAATTACACTATTAAACTTTAAACCTTTCTAATCAATAGTTATAAATTATTAATGTTAAAATAAATTCTTAAAAGAACTTTGAACTATAAAACATAAATAACTTTTAACCATGATTATAAATATTTGCACTATGTTTTATACTAATTTTTTTTCTATTAAAAATCTTACGTTTTGTTCTTGTCTGTTTTATTTAAATTAAAAAAAAAATAATAAAATAGATTAAAAAACTGATTTTTTCCACTCAGATTCTTTGTTTATACACTTTTTTCTTTTTTAATTTTTCACAGCCAAGTAACTTCACAGCACCAAATAAACTTTGTCTATGTTCCTAATCTCACTTTTGTCTCTTTTTATATTATTACGTATATACCCCAACTGATTTTCGCCGGCTAAATTTCTCCATTCATATAATATTCTAATTTTCCCGCTGCGATTCCATTTATTAAAACATATACATATGTACATATGTAAATTTGTTTTTCCGCTACATTTTCACATATATGGGATTTTGCAGACATCATGTCGTCGGGTATTCCTCAAATTATTACCAAATATTGTAATGACAAATTTAAAAAACTTGTACATAATTATTTCATAATATATACAAAAATAAATTTTGGCGGACTTTCATTACTATATTATTGATTAGCCACTGTCCTCATCATTAGTTAAGTTAGTTATTACTATATTGTTTTACCTATTTTCCCTATGCTAACTCCCCCTATTCTAGCAGGCTGTCAGCAATTTCAGCAATTTAATTTTATTTCATTCATTGTTGTTATTTTTATTTGATTTTAAAATTTTCAATATTTTTTTTATCAATGAAAATAGAACCATGTGCCTTTTTAATACTATCAACTATGATCACTAAACCAAGCTTTTACACATCTACATACATGCACAGCTGTTTACTATACAAATAATGTACGAGGGGTTGGTAAGTATTTAATTAATAAATTTTCTTTTAGGAAAGGAGAAAAACTATGTACAATAGGGTAAGTAATTTATTACTTATCTTTTAACTTTTTCAATCTAATGATTTTTCTCTTCCTTTTCAGGTCCTCCAAAAATTTTCATTGCGGGCTGTAATGTTAGGTTAGTAAATGTTTAATAACTTTTACTTTATTTTCAGGTTTTCGGGATGACTCTTGAGTTGAACGGAACATCAAACAAAAATGCAATAAGGTAAGTAATTGGTCTTTTGACTATTTTGTTTCTATATAATGACATTTTATATTTCAGATCTTGAAAAGATTATTATTCGTTTTGTACGTATCGTTCCGATACTGTTGCCTTTACTAAACTAATAAATTTTCTGTTTTCTCTTTCCGACAAAATCCACTAGGATTGGGCAGGAGTGATGGCTCCATTTCTTATAGGCCCTTTCCTCCAACGACTTTAGGATCCACCGGGACTTGGGCTGGAGTGGTGGATCTGAATGAATTAGCCCCTCCCCAATGTTTTTTTTTTTCTTTAAACCACATTGAGACTCGGGCAGGATGTTGTGTCTTCACTGGCCGCAAGCCCCTCTCCATATTTAAAAAAAAATAACAATAAATCCACCGGGACATGGGCAGGAGTGGTGGCTCCACCATAATGGACCAGGGGTCTATGCTTACCCCTCGTTTCAGTGGCGTGGTCCTAGAAATGAGGAGAGGTTTATATTTTTCCCACTCGCAACAAATTGTTTCCTTCAAACGATTGTCTGACTTGTAGGCCTGGGGTTAAATTGATCTGTATCTGTTATCAGAAAGTTAAAAAAAGCTGGCTTGAAGACCCATGAAGTAAAAAAAAATTCTTATAGGAACGCTAGAAAAAATGTGAAGGCAAAAGAGAGAACGCAAATTACTGATACAAAATGTTTTCAAAAATATGAAATCTGCGTAAAGGGTGACAAAAAGTACGTACTGTCGAACTTTTTACAACATCCAGGTTATGAATTCCATACCACAAATGTTATGGGAAGTGTATCACATAAATATTGTGCAAAAAGATCGAAATTGTCTAATAAACTTTTTGGTCTGGCAAGACATTTGAACATGTGAGGAAAAATCACCTCATTCATAACCAATTACATTTTTTACAGAGAAATGTACTCTAACGAGTGCTGCCAGACAATATTCTTTCCTAGCATTAGAAAACACAACAAATTCTTACTGATACTGAGTGGTATCAAAAAAATTGTGCCGATATGTGCCAAAGGAGGCCAATCCACTAAAATATCCAGAACTCAGTCCATTTCCAATGTATTGGGTTATAGGAAAAACTTATTTAAAGAACACTTAAACCTGATTAAAAACTAAAATAGAGTTTGAAAAAAGCGACACAATAAAACTTTTATTTAGGTTGTTGCAGAAATTATTAAATAAAAAAATTAATTTTACGAATAAAAAATAAATTTTAAATTTAAAACTAAAATAAAATGGTCTTTGACAAAAAAAAATTTTAAAAAGATTAACCCATCAGTTTAATTTTTATAAGCTGAATTATATGCACTAATTTTTTCGTGCGTTGTCCTTATATATGATTTTTTTTAGGAATGTTAATTTAATTTAATCATGATTATTTTTCATATAGAATACCTACACATATAAAGAGCTTCAAAGGAATTAATTAAATCTTAGCTTAATTGCCTTAAAACTTAATTATAAATTAAGAAACACTAGTTTTTCCTTCCACAATACCATTCCCAAAAACATAATTCAATAGCTTCATTCAAATAATTTATTCTTTATTGAATTAATTCATAAAGAAATATAATAAATTTTTATTAATTCAAATTCAATTTTTATATTTTGTTTTTAAATCATTTTCAAAATGAATTAAGAAATATTCTCTAAAGACCTATGTGAAGAAATCAAACCAACAAGTGGCAACACCTTCAAACTTTCAGTAAACTTTTGCACATACGTTTGTTTCAAAAAAAGAATTGTAAACATAAAAAACGTAAACAAACATTTAAAAAAAACCTGCAAAAATTTTAATTTCTTTTGATAAAATAAAGTCCACAGTGAGCTTTAATCCCGAAAATGATTTTCAATGAAGGATAATTATAGGAATCAAAAACACATCTGTATTTTGCTAGAGAGTGTTAATTGAATTTTTAAAATAAAAGCTGTAAAAAACTTCTCATTTTGATTAATTTTCTTTTCTTTGGCAGTATTTGCTAAAAAGAGAAGAAAGCATAGTCCTAAATACAAGGTACTAAAAATTTTATATGGATCCACATAAGTGGCAACAGATTTCAGCTACTATCTGAAGGCGAAAAAGAAGCTTTTAAAGAAAAGATTCATTCTATAATTGTGGATTCTACACAGTTTTTCAACTCTGATTGGATTAATTGCCGAAAAGTATACATATAAACGAATAACTATTGGTACGAAGATTTTATCCAGCTGTTAAGGGCAAAATTCCAGTTTTATACGCATTAGTTGAAGGACACAGAAAGTTTTAAATTGGTTTTATTTGGCCTACCAAAACTGGATACAAACATAATCTGCGAAGAATTTGTCAGCTCGCTCAATATAAAACCTGTAAGCGTAAAGGAGTTAGAAACAAAAAGATTTAGTGTATATGACGCGCTTTATCTTATCGAGTTTGATCGTCAACATGTTTCAAAAAGGGAGGTTATAAAAATTATATATGTTTTTGTAATATTTCTGTGTATTGGATAAAACCTTTAAAGGTTCCGCTCAGTGCTCCAAATGTGCTATGTATGGACATGGTGCTAAAAATTTTAATCGTTTGCCCACTCAACAGGGGTAATTATAATGGTAGTATAATTAAAAGTGCTACAACCGCATGTAAAAAAATCAAAGACGAAAGGCTTATGTAAATATTCTTTGAGGCTGTCGATGCTTTGCAAAGATGTCAGAATAAGTACGACAAGCTACCAGTTTTGGTTATGATGCTTCAACATGCCACATAATTCAACTTGTAGACACAATGTTCATGTTATGCACTGGAATGCCCAAGGTATCGCAACTGAGTCAGCAGCTGCCCAGCTGGAATATGTTTTGCTCAAAAAGAAATTCGATATTCTCCTTTTAAAAGAGACTTTTTTGAAACCGTACCATAAATTTCAACTTGGTGGCTATAAAATTTATAGAGAGGATCAATCTACGTATGACGGGGTAGTTCTAATTGCAATTAAAGGTTGTATTAAGCATATGTTATCGAAAATCAAAACGAGTACTGCTGAAAACTTTTCGGTACTGGTTATGTTAATAGATATTCTAGTTCGCACTACCAATTTTAAAGCTGATTTGGATAAATTAACCTCATTTTTAAACGACTTCTTCGGTGATCTGAATGCCTAGTATACACATTGGAATTGTGTGTCAGATAATTCTGCTGGTAAGGAGCTCTACAGCCACTGCCTTCAATCCAGATACTATTACCCAAAAAAGTATACTCGCTTTGGACAAAATATCAACCCTATGCAACCGTCTACAGTAGACATTCTTTTATCAAACTCGTGTCTCCATTTTCAAACCTTCAAATGTTCTACAGTCGGACCATGTACCAATATTTTGTGTTATTGCTGAAAGTGTTCAAAACATGAGATATTCCATTCCCTTGTATTATCGCGCAGACTGATTAGCAATCAGAAACTGGGTAGAAAATGAAATTAGGTGTCAGAATATTGACCAACCTGTTACTAATTTAGGTAACCTAGATTTTTATTTTAATAAATTAAAATCTATAGTTAAAGAATTGTTTAATAAAATACCTATCGGTCATAAAAATTCTTGGCATCAAGAAATCTCTGATGTTAGTAAAATGTTAATTAGTCTGAGAAATAAATACAAAAGTAAATTTCAAAGATGTAAGCATTTTAATTATAAAAAACAACTTAAAAGTGTTTCACACAAGAAAATTACAGATAACACAAAATAAAAAACTAAAAATAATTCATAACCAGTTATTAACCATAAAGGGTTTAGCTCATTTGAAAGGGAGCTGACTCAGTCTAGTTGCTTAAAGAGTAATAATTGATGGTTGTTTTTAAAATTTCTTATAACTTATAAGTATATACAATGTTTTTTTTTACAACTTTTTCTTAATACTGTGATATTAGTAGTTTCCTTATTTAATTAATTAGATGATAATTGTTGTAATATTTTTAAGTAAATCCTAATAACAATGTAATTAATTAATTATTTTATAAAGGTTTCAGTAAAGTCAATAATAATAATAAATAACATGTTTTTTTGACAATTTTCCTTATTTCATTATTTAGATGTTAATTGTTGCAATACTTTTAATTAAATCCTTATTACAATCTAATTATTTTATAAAGTTTTCAATAAAGTCAATTAATAACATTGAAAAAGAATCAAGAAATACGACTGAAATATGACTGTCACCCTCGAAAAAACTAGATACCCCCACAAACTTTTAAAAATGACTAGATTTAAAGCAAACTCCAACTACCCAAATATGGCAAATTTTGAAAGCTTACCATTTTTTAAAGTTTGCTGGGTGTTTCCTAACATCTCTATATAAAATATCTTAAATATCGCCTGGAATTTGAATGGATCAATACAGCATCGTCATAATGGCATTTAAAGTACAATTCTAGCACTAATTTTTCGGCAATTGCACTTTTTTATAAAAAAAAAATAATGCTAAATGCTATTTAGCACTTTTTTGTACTTTTATAAGCCCTATATAATCTAACGATTTCGTTTTTGCACAGAAAATTCGGAATCTTTTTTGGAATGTTTTTGAGGAAATGAACTGAACAATTAGATTGAACGGTTCATTAGTAACTGAGATATCGGTCAAAATGCATTTTTGGAATTTGTTAAGCTTCTATGTAAGCTACAGAATTCGTTTTTGTACAAATCTGTTGTAAATATTTTTATAAAATTTCGTTTTTTTGAATTAACCATATCGGTCCATAAACATTCGAGTTATAAGTAAAAGTCTGAAAAAATTATTAAAAATATATAAACACAAACATATATAAAAAGCATTGCAATGACTTTCAGTGTTGTTATTTTTTGTATAAACAAGCAGTAGTTGTTGATTGTATATACCCTGCCAACATTTTCTATCCAAATTTGAACTAAAGCAACACCTCATGTGGTTAATAACATGATATTTCCTTATCGAAGAAGAGTCACCGTTCGGGAAGTTCTAATATTTTTTAGATGTCGAAATACTATCATTTAGAAGTGTAAAAAGGAACATCAAGAAAGTATCGAAATATAATCGCTTTTGTATAATAAAATGCAGTTGGAATATTTCTAGTAAATATTTTTAATTATAATTGAGCTAAATACTTACCTTATAATTATAATAACTCACTATAACTTTAAACTAAATTAATAATTCACTATAACTTTAAATTAAATATAAAGTATTTAAAGGCAAAAATCACTAACTCAAAATTAACAGTTTTTATATTAATACAATTTTTATTCAATACTTAAACAACAACACTTTAAAAGTTATACATTACTGGGCTAAATTATGTTGTGTTTGTTCTTTTTCTTTACTCTGGAATGTAAACAATCGCCCAAGTCAAGTTTTTTAGATCAAAATTCGATACTAATGTTTTTTGTTATTATAAATTTGATATTTTCTATTTTTGAACATCCAGGAGTTCCAAATGCTGGTGGAATATATACACACAATCATTTTTTATGTATGTTTGGACGTTTTTATTTGGAAATAGAAGCGATGCAACGACTCAGTGTTTTTTATTTTTTTTGTATAAGCATGTATTACGTACAGACATATGTACATAAATTTAGTTGTTTTTTAAGGAAGCAACGCTTGCTATGATAGTTTAATTCTGTGTTTACATTTTTGTAGTTTGGTTGATTAATTTTGTTTGTATATATGTGAAAGCATACTTTAAGGCGTAAATTTTATTATTTGCCGGTAAATTGCTGAAGGATATAAAAGATTCTGCACAGCCGAATATAGCGCTCTAACTTGTTTTACTTGTGATCGAAGTAATATAAAAAATTTTGTCCACTCGATCTTAGTTAACGAATTATAGATCTTTAAAAATTCGATATATTTTTGTGAATATCTTTATTATTACATGTGCGATTAATATGATTTAAAAGCTCTTATAAATATATTTTTAAAGATATATTACATGACCAAATACATGAACTCATTGGAAGTAAAATTGAATGTTCTAACTCAGCTTCGATTTTTTTCATCATTTATAGTATTTTTAACGTATAATGATGTAAAAATTTTTGAATGGAACTGAATAGTTTCCAAGTTACCACAGAGTTAAAAACCTCCCGCACGCCGGCTATTAACACAAAAAAAAAAAAAAATACTATACAGCAAAATTGCAAAATATTATTATTATTATTATTATTATATATATATATATATATATATATATATATATATATATATATATATATATATATATATATATATATATATATATATATACATATACATGTTAAATGAACTTTTATAAAAATTGGGTTTCTTTCTATATACACAGAAAAATGAATATATTTGGACATTTTTTTCATAATCGAACATGACAAAACATTTTTCATAAAAAATAAAATTTTGTTTATAGATATTACTAAATTGTTCATAATGAAAATTTTAGGAATTTTGCGAAAATTTAGTTAAATCTTTGATTTAGTTTTATTAAATTTGTTTGCAAATGGTAAATGAAAATAACAACAAATGCCTTAAAATAGCAAAATTTCAAGAAAAATCTGTAAAAAAAAGATAATGTTTAGAAATTTCCATAATTTTGCTCGCATTCTGCAGCACATCATTTTGATAAAAAGCGCTTCTGTTCTGTTCCCAAAATGTAGCTAAAAATCATTGAAAACTTAAAATTTTGCGAAGAAAATTTCAAACATTTTTTTTACAAATTGAAAACATAAATGAAAATTTAAACAATTTTTTCAGTATTATTGACTTTTGATTCATTTGAAAAAATAAAAAAGTTTTAATGCTTAAGAAATTATGCTTCAATATTATGAACTGAAATTAATGAAAGTAAATTTTTATATTTATGTACAAATTTTTTCTGTGTAAATGCGCATTCAAGAGTTTTCATTTGATACCTAAATGTTTGCAATTGGATAAGCAGTATAGAAAATATTTACAATTTAAATGAGTTATAAAACTTATATATATATATATATATATATATATATATATGATTATACATATGATATATATATATATATATATATATATATATATATATATATATATATATATATATATATATATATATATTTCAACGGCTCAAGTTATCTTGATTTGTTCCATTTTTAAGTACAATTTTAAAAAATTAGGTAAAATGAGAAAATTTTGGTAGCGCAGCTAATTTCTGAATTACCCCATAATTGAAAAACCTTGCATTTTTCCGAAAGCATAAGTTTGACCTAAAATAAAGCTAAAAAAAAGCTCTAAATATTTTCCGTAATATAATTAGTATTTCCTATACTATTTGCTATTTTACATGAGTCAGGGTCCAATTTAAAGCTGATTTAGATAAATTAATTTTATTTTCAAATGACTATTTTATTTTCGGTGATCTGAATGCCCAATATACACATTGCAATTGTATGTCATATCTTCCGTTATTTCTGGACAAGTTTAAAACATGAAATATTCAGTTTCCTTGTGTTATCGTTCAGACTGGTCAGCAATCAGAAACTGGGTAGAAAAGGAAATTAGGTGTCAGAACATTGACCAACCTGTTACTAATTCAGGTAATCTAGATTTTTATTTTAACAAATTAATATCTATATTTAAAGAAGCGTTTAATAAAATATCTGTCGGTCATAAAAACTTTTGGCAACGAGAAATCTCTGATATTAGTAAAATGTTAATTAGTCAGAGAAATAAAAATGTAAATTTCAAAGATGTAGCAATTTTAATAATAAAAATCAATTGAAAAGTATTTTGAAGCTATTAAATAAAATTATTGATTTCCACTTTAATAAAGACTGAAATGAATCCTAGTCAAAATTTATTTCAAATTTGCCCTCGGGCTCTAAAAAATTTTTTAAACTAAAAAAGCCCTTAAAGCAAAACAAAATGTCTTCTACCGATCTTCATGTAAACGGAAAAGTTTTAAAAACTAGCAATGAAAAAGCTAATTTGGTAATTCAAACACCATTACTTTAAATAATTGTTCACCTATGGACACAGCTGTTTCAAGATTCATTCATGATCTTAACGATACAATTCTTGACAGCTCTAACGTAGAGCTTACCAATTTAGATGAAGTTAACTGCCTGTTTTTATAACACGAGCGCAAAAACGACTCGTCTAACTTACATTTAAAACAAAAACAAATTTTGAAATTTTGTTCTTGTTTTAAATGTAAGTTAGACGAGTCGTTTTTGCGCTCGTGTTATAAAAACTGGCAGTAAATCGTTTGTATTTTTATTGAAAAATAATAAAGCCTCCACGGTTTACATGGCATTAATAGCATTATCTTTTGCTTTTTTAAACTCTATGTAAACTTCTCAACTCTTGTTTAATAGAAGGCTATTTTTAAGAAGACAAAAGTTATCCCAATCCCTAAGCCAGGAAAGGATCCTAAATTACCGTCTTGCTATAGACCAATCACCATCCTAAGCCTATTGGATAAAGTATTTGAAAAAATAATTAACAAGAGAATTTTAGACTTTTCCAACCGAAATAATATTATTAACCCGCAACAGTTTGGATTCCGCACAGAGCACTCTACATTAGATCAACTAAAAAGAGTCGTTAATTTTATTGAATCAAACAAATGAAATAGTAAGAGCACTGGAGTTATTTTTCTTGACATTAAAAAAGCCTTCGATTCAATATGGCATGAAGGCCTGGTTTTTAAAATAAATTGCTTCAATTATCCAACGTATTTGCAAAAGACAATAAAGAGTTTTTTATATCTGCGCTCATTTGATGTATCTATAGATAACACGCTATCTAGTGATAGGCAAATCCCTGCGGGTCTGCGGCAAGGATCGGTATTGTCACCTACTCTTTATTCAATAAATGTTTCCGATTTTACTGTTCAAGAAGTATCTTTTTACGCTGACAACATTGCTTTTATTTGCTGCGAATACAAAATGTGTATTGGACCAATTTTATTTATTTTTATTTATTTATTTAATAGTATTTTAAATACTTTCTTACGTCTATAATACATTAAATTTCTTATCCAATTTTACATTTTTTTAAATGCTATGATAAACACTATTTTTTACATGTATTACACAATTTCTTTTAAAAGCATTAATATTTGTTTTATTTTTAACATAATTTGGGAGTTGGTTAAATAATTGCAGTTCTTTGTACAGTAAACATGTCTTCATTTCGTTAGTTGCTACTCTATGTATTCGGAAATCATTTCCATTCCTCAAGTTATACGGCTGGCTTTCATTCACATATGATAGTTCTTGATTCAAGTATTCTGGCGCATATCCCATCTTCATTTTGAAGATAAGGATACATGTGTTAAGCTGGAGTCTTTGTCTGATACTTATCCATTTCAATATGTCAAGCATACATTGTATCGAAGTATATCTACAACAGTTTAAAATCGATCGCACAGCTTTATTTTGTAGTTTTTTTAACCTTTCTATTTGTATATTTGTGCAGCAAGTGTATAGTACGGTTGACCCGAATTCAAAATGTGGTTTAATTATTGTATTATATATATTTATTGCAGTGATCATTTATATTTTGTCTCTAATCCTTCTAAAAAAGCCTATCTTTTTTCCAATTTTTTTTGCATATGTATGTATTCTATATGATCATTAAAATTCATGTTTTTATCGATTATAAACCCTAAATAATTTATTTTATCTACTTTTTCTATAATTTTGTTATTAATTTTAAATTCTGTATTCTTATTCATATTTATTTCCATAATTTTTTTCTTATTTTCGTTCAGTTTTACTTTATTCATTTTTGACCAATTATTTATATTTCGCATTTCCTATACTAAGTTTTCCAGACACTGCTCATCTGTATCCGCTATATTAAATATTAGGGTATCGTCCGCATAAAGTACCATTTCATTTCTATCTATTACAGTTGTCATATCATTTATATAAATTATAAATAGTAAAGCTCCAAGAATTGATCCTTGTGGTACTCCATATTCATTATTAATTGTTTTTATAATTCACTTTAGTTATTTGCTTTCTATTTGTTAGATATGATTCAAACCAATTTAATTCTGTATTTTGTATTCCGTAGAAGTATAATTTCTGTATTAATATTTTTCTGTCTATTGTTTCAAACGCTCTTTTAAAATCGAGAAAAAATGCCATTATTTTTTATTTCTGCCATTACTTTTCCATATATTTAAGACGTAATTTACTGCCGTTTCACATGAAAGTTTTTTCCGAAATCCAGATTGATATTTCGATAAAAATATTGTTTGATTCTAGATATTTTTCAAATTGTATTTTAACGGTTTTTTCAAAAATTTTTGTCACATAATTTTAGTGAGTTTATTGACCTAAATTCTTCACATTTATTTATTTTATTAACCTTTTCATTGAAGTTTTCCAATTTTCAGGAAATATACCCGTTTTTAATGATTTATTTATAATTATGTATTTATGTGGTACTATTTCGTGTGTCACTTGAATAAGGAATTCTTTTAATATTAATCAGAAATGCTATGATTTGAATTTCTTTCAATATAAACGGCTAGATAATTTTTAATTTGATAGTTTTTAAATAGTTTTTATTTAAAATGGGATGTGGTAAGGCTCTTAATAACTCTGAAAACTAAAAAATTCAGATTTTGAAATCTCAAACATTAATAGAGGAAAGACGGTTGTGTACAATTATTTAAATAACGTGGAAAGATATGGAAAGAAAATGGTATCAAAAATACGTGAAAAAAGTGGAGTCAGTGCCAGTCTAAGAACAGTGCACCATATTTTAAAGTTGTGTCCATACATAATCCGACGAAAACTGCAAAAAAACACCACTTAATGAAAAACGCAAACCACGTCTACAGTTTGCCAAAAATACAATAACATGGTCCGACAAATGGTTTAAAGTTGTATTTCCTGATGAAAAAAAGTTTAATATTGGTGGCCCCGACGGGTATAACTATTACTTCCATGACCTAAATAAGGAGGAATTATTTTTGAGCCGCAGACACAGCCGAGAGGGCGGAATAATGGTATGGGGTGCCATTTCGTATTATGGTACCATAAAATTGGTTTTTGTATCCAACAAACCACAAAAACATTCTGGAGGAAGCATTTCCAAAATGTAATGATTTCTTTGGACCCATACCTTGGACGTACCAACATGACAACGCTCCGATTCATACAGCCAGAGCAGTAAAACAATGGATTAATCAACAAGGTGTTCAACTTTTGGATTGGCCCCCATATTCACCAGACCTGATTCCAATGGAAAATGTCTGGGGTTGGCTTGCAAGAAAAGTTTATGAAGGAGGAAAATAATTTGAGACGATAGACTCCTTAAAGGATGCAATAACGGAAGCATGAAGTTCAATATCGCTAAATTACTTAGAGTCATTATACAAGTCGATGCCAAATCCCATTTTTGAGGTTATTTCTAAAAATGGTGGCAGTACTCATTTCTAATTGAATGCTAGAAGATAATAACTTTCATTTTTATAAAATAAAATTTAAAAATAAATTACAGTTTGCTTAGTTTTAAAATATTCCTTATTCAAGTGACACACGAAAAGGTACAACAGAAATACAAGTCTTTAAATAAATCCATAATTTTAGTATAACAAAATATGTACATTTTTTTTTCTTCAGGAAACTAAAGCTAACACTTTGAAATTTGGTTGCGCAAAAAATTATTATTTTTTTTTTTTAACTTTAGTTTAGGAGATATACTTAATTAAAGTTAAAAAAATGTGATTCCTTATTAGTGGCAGGCAGTGTATATTGCACATATTTTATATTAACTATAATTGCTTTCATACTATTTACAAAATATTTATTAAATTGGTTCGTTATTTCATTACTGTCCTTATATTCTATACTTGTAAATATCACAGATTTTATCACATTTTTTGCTTTCTTTAGTACTAAGTCTTTGATGCTATTCCACATTTGCCTTTGATATTTGGTATTACTTATTGTTCTATTAATGTATGTATTTTTTTCATTTTTAAGTATTTTTATATATAAATTTCTAGCTTTTTTATAATCATTCCATTTGACATAGTTATTTGTTGTTTTCGCTATATTATATTTTAATATTTTGACCTACGGATGGCAAGTCAGGTTTAATAAAGCTGCTAAAACTTACACAAGGAAATTACAAATAATACAAAATAAAAATCTGAAAATAATTCATAACCTACATCCCAGATATCCTACTGATCTAATGCATAGAAACATTAAGCATAAAATGTAAACATTTAATTAATTTGCAAGGGAACTGACTGTCATTTAATGAAAAATGCAGAACGTCTTCATATGAAATAATAAGAAATTTGCTAAATTATCACTAAGACTCTTTTTTACAGAGTAATAATTGATGGTTGTTTTTAAATTTTCTTATAACTTTTAAGTATGTACGTTTTTTTTTTTTACAACTTTTTCTTAATACTGTGATATTAGTAGTTTCCTTATTTAATTATTTAGATGTTAATTGTAATACTTTTAAGTAAATCCTCATAACAATGTAATTAATTTATTATTTTATAAACGTTTCAATGTCAATAATAAAAGAAAATTAGAGAAAAAATCTAAACTTCTTTTGCTCTAATATATAACACCCATAATTTTTAATCGTTGATAGGAAATTGAATACTAATTTTTAAGTATTTTTTTATATCCAGCTCATCAACACGCATCGTTTGAGTGGCCTTCCTACACAAAAATCTCAAGAAGCAGTTTCTCAGAATAAACAAATTTAAAATGTTTATGACACAATAACGTGATTTGTTCAGGAGGAATTGTTTATTTCGATAATATATTTGAATTTATAATGCTGTTATCTATAAAAACTCATAAAAAAAACCTTTGAAGTCACATAATTTTAAAACCGAACAGGATTGTTCTGTATTTTCGGTAGCGATAAATGTATAAATCAAAATGTAAATTGTAGTAGAACGATTAATCATTAGTCGGATAGCGTTAGGATTTCATGACTAGTTTCCGTAATAAGTATAGTATGTTCAAACTGAGCAGTTCTTGCACCATCGACACTTAGAGCTGTCCAGCCGTCCTCTTGAATTTCAACATCAGGTCCACCCAATGTTAGTATAGGTTCTATAGTGAAAGTCATCCCAGCAAGCATTTTTCCTGGCAGATTATTTTCTAAAAAAATATGTATATATATTCATAAACATATTATCATAATATTAATGTTAATGACTGAACATACTGAAGTGCAGTATTTCTGGAGGGCCATGGAAGTAACTTCCAATCCCGTGCCCAATAAAAGCTGGTATTGTATTTAAACCAGATTTCTTACAAAAGTTGTGTATATAGTTGCCAATATTATTGAACTCCACATTTGGCTTACATAAATCAATGCAGTCCAAAAGACACTCTTCTGTTTTTTGTACTAAGTAGAGACCACGCTCATCTACGTCACCAACTAAAAAAGTCTTCGAGCAGTCACCGTGATAGCCATTTAAGAAGACAGTGATATCAACATTTACAATGTCTCCGTCTTGCAATGGTCTATCATCGGGTACTCCATGACATGCAACGTTATTAACAGATGTGCATATGGACTTTGGAAAGCCAGCATAACGAAGAGGCGATGGATATGCATTTTCTGAAATGACTTTTTCATGAACAAATTTGTCAATGTCGTCTGTGGTAACACCAACCTTAAACAAGGGGAAAAACATGTGACTTTTGTCTATACGACACTATTTAAAGTTGGGAAAATACATATGTATGAACATACCTTAACTACATCCTGACACGATTTTAGAATATTTGACGCAAGTTTGCAAGATGCTCTCATTTTTTCAATTTGTGATCTTGTCTTTATTTCTGGTATTCCTATGGTGTTACCGGGACTCATTGCTTGATGATAATAATTTGGCACCTTTATATGGCTTGGAATAACACGCTCTGGAGAAATATTTCCTAGCGACACGGGATTGCATTTTCCAAAATTACTTTAACAAAATTTTAAAATTCTAAATATAAATTTTTAACTATATGCGTAATATTAATTTTATTAATGTATGTAGACATATTATGTTTTTGTATACCTACCTTTCCCTCTTGAAAAAGCTCTGACCAATTTGCCTTCTTGGAATTTTTAACATTAAGGTATTCATTTAAACAAAAATATATATATATATATATAATATGTACTTTCTTTTTACCTATAAATGGAGCATTGAAGTATAATCCGTTGTTACCAAACAAATTACCAGTCCGTCTACACGTAAAAGAATATATAAGATTTTTTTTGTCAGAGCGTGTCAAATTCGCTCTCTAACATCATGTTAATGGTAAATCTAGACCGTTCAACTTGATGTTAATGTTAATTTTTTTATGTTTAAATACTGTTGTTAAGTCTAAGTTTACACAAGGTAATTTTTCTTGCTGAAATTTGAACCGTAAGTTGGTCTCCCGCCAAATAGAAACACTAAGAGGGAAATTCGAATGTTTAGGTGGTAGAAAAGGATAAAAACGGGTAAAATCGGTAACCTTATATCACCTAAACTAATCTTGGATTTTTTTTTTTGAAAATCAGTCTTTTAGCGAGAAAACAGGTAAAAACCGTATTTTGGTACTTTTTTGGCTCCAAACGTATCTTTTAAACCAGTCAACATACTAATAAAATTAATGTTGTATTCGTAACTTATGGGGTATTCAGACCGACGGAAATTACGTACTTTCATGATTTCGTTAGAAATCAACTTGAAATTACGTAATTTCCCATACATTTTGACACTTGCGAAATTACATAATTTTGTGTAATTTCGGCGAAATTACATTGAAATTACGATGCCCATTTCCGTGCAACTCTGTACATGGTTGGAAAAAATACTTTTTTCAACTATGTACTGCATGTTTCAACTGTGAGAAGAAAAAAAAAACAATTCACAGCTGATCTTAAATTTAAACACAAATCTTAAAATTAATTATTAAAGTGATTTTGCATAATGAAACCTATCCTTTTTACATTTTTAATTGTTGCAAATTAACAATTTCCAATTTAGTAAGTAATTGTTTCTTATTTGTTTCCATTTCAAAATACTTTATTTACCCCTATAACAATTTAAAATGTAAACAATAAGTATCAGCTGTTCACGAAATTACATCAAATGCAATCTAGCCAGTATGAACACTCTAGATTTCATTCGTAATTTCGGCATGAAATTTCGTAATTTCGCGCCGGTCTGAACAAGACTTTATCGAAAAATTACAAATACAAATTAGGTACCATTTTGGAAATATAAACATTTAAGGGGTAAAAATTTTGCTTATTTTTGGTACTTTTTTCATAAAATATTTTTTTCTTTCATTGACACATACATATGCGTATTTTTATATGGATACCACTACAATTTAGAAACTCATTGGAACACAATTTTTGTTACATCCATGGGGGAAAATAGTACTAAAGAAGAGAAAAGCGGGGAATTAAATTTTATTCAAACTCAATATTGAATTTTCTATTAAATTTAGAAATATGAACCTAAATATATATAGTCATAAGTGAGAATTCACTAGAGGAGAATTTGTGATACTTATTCAATCTTCTAATGATACCTTTTGATTTTTTTGTAATAATTAACCTAGAAGCATTAAATTAAAGATACATAGTCCTATGTGGATAAGAATTCAGTTTTTGAACCTTTAAACGTTTAGTATGTAAAAAACTTGAACTTTATTGGCAATCTACGAATCTTCTAAACCAAAAAGCATAGAAAAAATTAAAAAATAGCATAAAATTTTATGAAATCCATTTTTTTATTGGGTGTTACATATACTTTGGTAGTTTTTTTTTACCCTGTGTTATTTAATGAGCAACTCATAAAGGATTACGAGTAGTACGATATCCCACCCTTGGATGTTTTTAAATGTAAATCTTGAGGATGAAATTGGAATCATTAGAAGATGTGATTGAGATGTATGTATGTTATTCATTTTCTGAAGACAAAAATATTATAACTATTCCCAGGGAAGCTAGAAGTCGTACGGATATGTGATGGAAATCAATTTCGAAAATGAAACGAAATCCAAAAAATGTGTGATTATTTATTTTTTCGTTTTCTTTATTTATGAAAATTAAGCGCACTTATTATAGATTTTATTATAAAATTTTAAGTATTCCACGAATATTATTTCCTTGGTTTTCAAAAAGGCTGTACCTTGTAAGGGAAAAATAAAGCATTGTTCCAAAAATTATTCTTAAAATCGATCGAAATTCATTACAAATTTTCAAACCGTTCGATTTGAAAACGATTGAATTCCATACCTGATAGTTTAATTTTTCGGGTTTTTTCACTTTTGGTAATACATTTTTTTCTAAATAAAAAAGCTACCATGTTTATATCTGGTCCATGTATGAGTCCCCCCCCAAAAATTTTGCTGAAGTACATTTTCATGTACCATCATTAGTTTTGAAGTTATGACACGTCTTATGTCCGATTTAGTGTTTTTAGTATCTGAAAAGACTTCGGGGACATAATTTAGCAAGTAAGAAGATTGTCCCTATTTTTTTTAATTTTATTAAAAATGTGTTTTATGTTTATTTGTTTGCAACCAGCTGTCGTGATTATTTTACTGGATTTTACAAAATTTCCGTTCGCTTATATTTTTGTTTACGAGTGTTTTTGAGAGTGAAATCTTAAATTTATTCAGTAAATACTCAGTTTTCTGGATTTTATTTTAAAAGTCATATACCAGTTATTTATCATGATAAAATCTTTCGACTTTCGACTATTATTTTATTTTTTTTTTTACTTTTTCGACATCACAGTTTTTTTCGACTCTTCAATTTTATACAGTATTTTCGAACATTTACGTCTCTTATTTCTTATTATTTTTCTTATAAAAGCTCAAGAATTATAATATATGTATATACAACACTATTAAATATATTGTAAATTAATAGAAATCTATTATATCTTTTTACGCTACTACTTCAAACAGTTAGATGATGTAGTAGCGATAAAAAACTGGTAAGAACTATTCACTTTAAATAAAGTATGTCTCTCCTGACATAGTGTCTATATTAGACAACGTCAAAATCAACGCGAATTTATGGAAGTGGTAACAGTTGCACAAAAAGAACAATAATAAATAAATTCGCCTTATTAAAGTTTTTATATGTGCCGTTTGACTGCTGTGGGAACCAAAAATAATAAGTAGCGATTTAACTAAGGTTTCCTTGTATAGATTCGCACTGATTTTGACGTTTGTCTTGATAAAAATTTGTCTAGTAACGACAAAAGATTTTTCTGTTAGAGAGTGTCAAATTCGCTCTGTGAGAGAATTATCTCACGTGTAGATTCAAACAATATGTCGTGTGCACCCTGTAAGGGTAAAACCAACGATTGGCAACGCAAAGTTTTTTTTGACAGCTGGGAGAAAAAAAAACAAGAATAAACAAGGGAAAGAAAGAAAAATTTGTAAACAATGATATTTAAATTGCTGAAAGTTTTTAATTATGGCGCTAGGGAAGACATTTTGTGGCGAAGGCGAAGTATAATGTTAGGGTCCCTAGGAAAAGCTCTTCCTTTTTGGTTTGGACTACAGGTGTGGCAAGTGGCAGAAAAGAAAAAAAACGAGTAAAAATTCTAATTTTTTTTGTAAGATTTATTGTATATGCCTATAAAAAAAAAAAGAAAAAGGTTTATAACTATACAAACCCAAACTATGAATATTTAATCCAAAACTAAAATAAATTAAATAAATAAAAGTGGCAAAATATATGTGAAACTATAAGAAAAAAGAAAACTATCAAATAAATCTTAAAACTATAAATAGTTAAAACTTAAAAACTAGTTTTTAGAGAAAAAGTGCTAAAACTAAAAAGCTAAGAATATAAAAAAGGGCTAAAACTTTATTAAAGAAAACTTAAACTAAAAAGAAGTATCTAAAATTTTTAATATAAAGCCTAAAATCTAAAAAGAAAAGTTAAAAAAAAAAAAAAAAAAAAGAAAAAACTATATTTTAAAAATAAAAAAAAAAGAAAATATTAAAACCAATTTGAACTTAACTAAAACATAAAACAAACAACTAAAACTAAAAAGGAAAACTATGAACTAAAAATAATTGAATAAACAAAAAAAAAAATAAAAACCCCCCAAGTCATCAGCCATCTCTGCCACATCCACCGTGGGACCGCACCAACATCACCAGCATCCCCCGAAGCAATCGAGGCCAGGTATCGCCAGACTCGGACAACTATAGACGGACGAAACTTGAAATAAAAAAGAAAACACATATATATATATATATAAAGATATTTTATATAAAAAAAAAAAAAAAAACAATTATAAAAAGAAAAAAATAAAAAAAAATAGGGTTCAATTTACCTTTTTTTTTTTCAGTCCCTTAGCAAATTGGCTAAGGTGCGCGTCGTAGGAACTAAAGAGAGCTCCTTTTAGGTCCATAGTATTCGTAGTTTATTTGTGGGGGTAAATTGAAAAGCCTAGGAAACCTTTTTATAGTTGTGATACAATAGAAATAAAAAAAAAAAAATAATAAAAAAAAAAATAGATAAATAACATATAAAATTATATGTGATTTTTTTTTGGTATGAAATAAATCAAATTTACCCGTACCTGAACATCGATGGCGAAGTAAGATGGCGGCCAGAAGGTTCCCAATAGTTATGAGAAGCTGACTACTTAGGCTAAAGAGAATTCATTTTTTATTTTTTTGATATATATATTCCGCTTAATTTTTTATATTTAATTAATTTTTTTTTCAATATACTTACTTTTTCTGAATTTAATACCAACTTTGTATAATTTTGCCTTCGTTTGTAAAATAACATTTGCTTTGAATTTTTTTTACTATTTTGCATAAATTTTCTTCATTATATGTTGTGAATAATGATTCTCTTGCTTTACATTTTCATTTTATTGATATAAATAAAAGCAAAATTTGTAACGATTTTTGGAAAATAAATGAGTTTTACATTTTAAATATGTGGTAAACAAAATAGTAAGGTAAGTGATTGGAACGTGTAGTGTGGAATGAGATAGGGTAGCTTTAGGGGTAACGAAATTGCAAGTAAGTTACCATGGTAAGGGTTATCTTGTAACCTTGTGGGAGGGCCATCTTTTCCCGGAATAACATCTACCGGAAGAGGAACGAAATCTAGTAAGATAGACTCCCCCTACAAAAGTGTAAACCATAGCTCATTTCGGGTCCCCATATTTTATAATTTTTTTTTATACTTTTTCAGCTGGTATTTTTTTTTTGTTTTGTGTACCGGTTATTGGCTACCGGCGGAGCAAGAACTCCACCCCATCCGGCGAGTTATAGCCCGGCTTCCGCCAGATACCAGCGCCGCTCAGTCTGGTAGCCCAAACAGATGTTAATCCATTTTTTTTTTATTAGCCGGTCGGTACACCACAAAAATGGCGCCCAACGTGGGGCCCGAAGTGAGCGTTCCCAAACCATTAGATTTTAGAAGTCTTTGTAGGAAATGTAAGTCCCGTTACGTATATTCAAGAGTCCGTATCGCGTTGCGACATTTACCTGATAAAGACGGATAGAAACTTTCATTAAATCCCTATAGGATAAGACTTAAACCCAATTGCTATCAGTAGGGCTTAATTGCTATCAGTAGATTTTAATGAAGTTTTTTTTGAAAATAGCCCGGCTAGCTCAGTCGGTAGAGCATGAGACTCTTAATCTCAGGGTCGTGGGTTCGGGCCCCACATTGGGCGCCATTTTTATAGTGTACCAACTGGCTGATTAAAAACGTGTTGACATCTGTTTGGGCTACCAGACTGAGCGGCGCTGGTATCTGGCGGAAGCCGGGCTATAACTCGCCGGATGGGGTGGAGTTCTTGCTCCGCCGGTAGCCAATAACCGGTACACAAAACAAAAAAAAAATACCAGCTGAAAAAGTATAAAAAAAATTATAAAATATGGGGACCCGAAATGAGCTATGGTTTACACTTTTGTAGGGGTAACGAAATTGCAAGTAAGTTACCATGGTAAGGGTTATCTTGTAACCTTGTGGGAGGGCCATCTTTTCCCGGGATAACATCTACCGGAAGAGGAACGAAATCCAGTAAGATAGACTCCCCCTACAAAAGTGTAAACCATAGCTCATTTCGGGTCCCCATATTTTATAATTTTTTTTATACTTTTTCAGCTGGTATTTTTTTTTTGTTTTGTGTACCGGTTATTGGCTACCGGCGGAGCAAGAACTCCACCCCATCCGGCGAGTTATAGCCCGGCTTCCGCCAGATACCAGCGCCGCTCAGTCTGGTAGCCCAAACAGATGTCAACACGTTTTTAATCAGCCGGTTGGTACACTATAAATAGTATTATAAGAATGTGTATTTTGGAAATTACTAAAAAAACAATGTTTTAAAATCATGATTTTAAATCATCGTGTGAACATAGTGATAGTGTTATGTATATGGAAAACGTCACTTACCACAGGTCTACAACTGAGATGAACACTGATATAATATATGAGATAACGCCGGCAGAGGAGAGTAACCATTTTGTTTATATTATGTTAATCCTATAAGATATCATTATTTTCAATCAGTCAGAGAGTAAATATGTTCTTTTTATTTAAGCAGTTTGCACTTTTTCAGCACAATTTTTATAAAAATGTTTTTTAACATATAAAACAAACACTAAAAGGAAACAATTTTAGAAAATAATATTACTTTTCAGTAATTTCCTAAATACACATGCACACACACAAACAAACTTTCGTATATGTGTAATTTTTTGACAGTTCATCTTATAAGATGGTTGTGTAGAGAAATCTCAACACAACAGTCTCATAATACTAATTTATGAATCTACTCGTGAAATAATTCTCTCAGAGAGCGAATTTGACTCTCTCTGACACAAAAATCTTACGTTAAGTTAACATCGTATCTACATTAGACAATTTTTTATCAAGACAGACGTCAGACTTAACAGGAATTTGTTGAAGGTGGCAACAGTTGCACAAAAACAACAATATGGCGTATTCATTATTATTTTTTATATATGTAGTTTAACAACTGTAACAACCAAAATAATAATCAGCTGTTTAACTAAGGTTACCTTGTATATATTCGCACCGATTTTGACGTTTGTTTTGATAAAAATTTGCCTAATGTAGACACTAGTTAACAGGCTGTTAAGAAAAATTGGTTTCGCTATAAATCGTAAACGATACGTCAATTATATTTTTAAAGATGATTCTGAATAATATAATTTATTCAAAAAACGAATTTTGAAAATGTTGTCGATTACGACATTTTGGCGGTTAGGGCCAGAGTTAATTTAATTGAAATAAACTCAATAAAACTTAAACTCCTCATGAAGTGGGACCATAATGTTGAGAAAATTGACGTTTGTCAATTGCTTCGCAAATCATCCACTCAAAATATACCTTCGTATAGAAAGCTATAGTTTCCGAATTTAGTTCCCCGAGTTTAATGGTCACCACCAATATCAATCTTTTGAGTTTTATATGGTACTCCATCAATAATCGAACGTAAAATTAAGGTTAAAAAGGATTGCGTGTGACAAATGAAAAAGCCTCGAAAAACTGTAATGTGGTACAGTTAGACGACAGGTAGACACTAAGACAATGTGAGAGTAAGACTGAGTTGTTCCATAACGCAGAGCTACATATTTTACGACTCGTATAATGATACTATGATGTATGATCATCATAGTATGATCATACAAGACAATAAAAATCGAACTGTAAAAAATGTGTAGACAGTATTAAAAAAAATTATAAAGGAGAGATAAGAATGGGCTAGAATGCGTAGCCAATTCCAAATGTAATTAAAATTTTAAAATCACTTTGGTAGAAAATTTGTGATTATCAAGTTAATTTTTAAGGTTATAATCGGGAATATTTATATATTATGTTATGGCAGTTTGTGTAAATTCTTTTGCTTAAATGTTTGAGACTCCATTTACAAGATTGTCTTAGAAAAAATAACGTCAACAGTTAAAGGATATAAAATTACATTTTGGATCCAATTAAAGATGGCCCCGACTGTAACTTTTTGAACAAATTGTTTCATTTTTTCAGAGAATATTAAGAAAAGAACCAAATATAAATGATGTAGGAAAAAAACTTGAATAACGTAATAGCTTTTAAGCTTTGATATACATAAGTAGTTAAAATTTAAAAGTTGTTAAAAAATCTCAAAATTAAATGATGATGTCTCATCAAATAGTTACATCATATACAATTTTTATTTAACTCTCCATACTCGCTGTGTTTGTCTAACTTTTGGTAAAGTTCTATCATATTGCAAAAAATTCTCAAAGACTGGAGAACGCAAAAAAAATCAAATTTGTGGCCCAAAAATATTTCAGAATGAGGACTTTCTCTTTCGATATTGTTTGGGTGGCTTTGGATATCTTCGGTAAGTTCGTCGAATACATCTACTATGTGTAGCACAAGCGATATGAGTTACGTAAAATTATTTGCGATACAATTTCCCTTCTAGTTTGTTGAGTTATGTTAAGAATTTTTAGAAACCTATTTGCAACAAAACGCTAAACGAAATATATTATGCGCTTGACTTTTAATCGCAGTATTGAATATAAATATGTATTTTTTAATATTCTTAATTGATCAGCTGATCAATTTGAATCGTTTTAGGAAATGTATTAGAACAAATACACAAACAATAAAAGTACTATAAAAACAAGATTCAATAAAATTTCATGTTCCTTAAAGTAAGTTAATTATATGGGAAACTATTTTTACAAAATGTGTGTGAAGATAAATTTTAAAATTTTTTAGCCAAGACACAAACTTGTAAAGTAATATATATATATATATATATATATATATATATATATATATATATATATATATATATATATATATATATATATATATATATATATATATATACATATATATATATATATATATATACATATATATATATATATAGTCCAATAATCAGAATCCTTAACAGTTTATTTTTTTTTAGAAAATTTTAAGATTTTTTGATATGAAAAAGTTTGGTCCTTTTCTCAAAAATCCAATGAGAAAGGCGGATGGAACTTATTGGAAATTATTTCTAGATGCATCTAGATGAATATCCAATAGTCAAAATCCGGAAAACTTATTTTTGTGATATGGAAAAGGACTTTGGTCCTTTTCTGCAAAATAATAGATGAGCGGATAAAACTTATTAGAAATAAATTTTACATGTTTCTAGATGAATATAAAATATTAAAAATCCTTAGAAGTTTGTTTTTTAGAAAATTTGAACATTTTTCGAAAAAGTGATTTTTGTGATATAAAAAGGACATTGTCCCTTTTCTCAAAAATACTAGGAGATGGGCGGATAAAACTTACCAGAAATCAATTCTAGATACATCCATATGAATATCCAATAGTTAAAATTCTTAATAGTTTGTTTGTTTTAGAAAATTTAAAGATTTTCCGAAAAAGTGATGTGATTTGAAAAAGGACTTTGCTCCTTTATGTTGATGGTCCCAGAGGAAGTCATCAAAAATGTTTCCTCTCAATAATATATATAATTTTAAGGTCAAAGTTTACTGAATTAATCCAGAAGAAAATAAATTATTCATTAGATAAATATGCTATTTTGCAAATATCTTTGGAAAAGTAGAAAAGTTACTTACCATTTTTCTAAAACTACAATATTATCTTTTAACATCAGAAACTTTAAAGAATAATAATTTCCAACTGATCGATATAAACTATGACTCGGGAGTATATCCCCAAACAATAAAATATGTTGTTTTTTGGTCAATGTAACGAAATGTCGAGAAATTAAAAACAATAGATAATTTTTCAGAACATTTACTTTCGTGATTTTATCGAAAAAAAAAATTAATATTGCGATAAACGATATTTTAAAAATTCTGGAAAATTAATCGAATCTTAACTATCGAGAAATTATTGAGTAAAAACATTCACTTTTCTGTCAAATATTTTTTGTTTTCGTATCAGTATTGCCGTTAAGTTAAATTTGTTACATTTTTCGTAACTTTTCAACGCTCTACGTAAAAAGTATAGTTTTTTGTTTTTAACCGCATTGTCGTAACTTTTGATCCTTTCATTAAAATTATGTGCTTTGTATAAAAATTTTAACATTGTCTTACATAGATCATACAAATATTTGACAACATTTGGAACAAATTTTTTGAAACTTTCTCACTTCTCTTGAAGAGAACAAAAACAAATATGCTTTTTTCTTGACCGTGGCAATTTTCCAATTTTCATGGCAGATGAAATTATTTTGATTTTTTAATACATTTTCGGTCTACAAAATAACATAAAAAGTAACTTTAGCTACGTTTTAATTATAAAAGTATTACAATATAAAATATACAAGAGTATTTTTTTTTTTTCCTTTTTTTTTTTTTTTTGGAAAAGACTCATTGTAGAAGATTTAAGTATAATGTTCTTGAATTGGTTAAAAACTAATATCTCGCAAATTAAACATTTTGTGAAGTTTTCGTCATATAAAAACATATCCAGACAAACATAAATATAATAATATAATATAAAAGAGCCATAAGTATATAAATGCATATGTTTAGGAAATATTTAGTCAATAAAAATTATAAAATCAAATAAAGACAACCAGCACCGTTAAAATTAAATGTTGTGTTCGGCCTTCGGCCGAACTCAAGACCTTTTTCCTTTATGTATATCGAACACCGGCTTCGCTAAATAAGCTTTTTTGGAAATCAAAAAAAAAAAAAAAATTAATTGCCGGTAATATCAATAATAATGACATATTTCCTCTTAAAGATTTATGGAATATGGTCATGTTACATATCATTATAAGGGTATTTTTACGTACTCTTAAACTTTAATATAATTTAAATCGCATGTGTATTAATAAAGATATTCAGAAAAGTGTATCAAAACATTAGAGGCTCATAATTCGTAAACTATAAGTGGACAAACATTTTTACACACTTTAATCACAAGTAAGAATACTACTAAATCATTACCTCAATTATTTAAAAATCAAGAGTATTGGTGATCTTGATTTATACCTAATTTTTGTATAATTTTTTCCCAAATTTTTAATAGGAAATAAATACGTATTGGCCATTTATGTAAATGTAAATTTTTAGGAAATATTGTAACTTTTATGTAATATTTTTTGCCGCGTTTACTTACTCCTCTTGATTTTCAGATTTTTTCTTCAACTCCGGCAGTAGGGGAGTAACCATTTTGTTTATCTTGTGTTAAATCTTAAATAAGGAGTACATGTATTCTAATAAATCCTATAAGATATCTTTATTTTCTAAAATAAAAAAAAAATATTAAAAGGAAACAATTTTACAAAAAACATTGTTATTATATCCCACACCACCATAGGTGGACGGCTGACTTTCCATGTAAACTTTGTGCACAAAGTACAGGTCGCAATTTTCAAGATAATTCAATGAAATTTGGCACGTAGGAATTTAATAGCACAAGGACAAAGCCTGTTGGAATTGGTTATGATCGGTCCATTATTTCACCTAGCCCCCATACAAATATTTTCCCAGAATAGGGGTTTAACGTAAGGTAAGGCGTAAGGTAGTTTTGAATAAGTATCAATCTTTATACCAAATTTCATGAAGATCGCTCCATAATTAACCATAGCTCCCATATAAAACTTTCTTCCGAAAATCACTTTAACGTACGTAAATCACAAACACATGTTGTTATCAAGTTTATATTCGACACAATAAGTTTTATATAAGTAAAAATCACAGTGACAAATTTTATGAGGATAGCTCCATAATTTACCATAGCTCCCATATAAGCCCACTTTCGGGAATCACCCTAAAGTGCATAAATTCATATAAATGTTAGTATTAACGTAATATTCTGTATTCGTATATTTTATTTTTCCCTTACTAAAAGTATCGGTCAAAGATTGTCGAATTTTGATGGACATACATAAGGTGTGGGGTATCATATGGTCGGTCGGACTTGACTGACTATATCTTTTCTACTTGTTTTTTTTAGGAATATCCAAAACACACATGCACTCACAAAAGACACTACGTTATGTACAATGGTTTTGTACTAACGTAGTATCTATCCTAGTGTCTACATTAGGCAAATTATTATCAAAACAAACGTCAAAATCAGTGCGAATTTATACAAGGTAACCTTAGTTAAACAGCAGATTATTAATTTGGTTGTTACAGTTGTCAAACTGCATATATAAAAAATAATAAGGAATACGCCATATTGTTGTTTTTGTGCAACTGTTGCCACCTTCCATAAATTCACGTTAAGTTTGACGTTTGTCTTGATAAAAAATTTTCTAATGTAGACATTATGTATGTTAGATAAATTTTTATCAAGACAAACGTCAAAATCAGCGCGAATTTGTACAAGGTAACCCCACTTAAACAGTTGATCATTATTTTTGGTTGTTACAGCTGTCAATCAGCATATATAAAGAAACATTAATCAATTTGGTTTATTGTTGTTTTTGTGCAACTGTTGCCACTTTCCATAAATTCACGTTAATTTTAACGTTTGCATTGATAAAAAATTGTCTAATAGAGACACTACGTAACAAAATACAAGCAATTGTTGTTTTTGTAGATGTGCGGTCCCTTTATAATTACATTATGGTGTTGAGGAAGAATAACTCTACGTCTATACGAAAATATTTTCATTTCCTAACATAAGAAATAACGTCGGCAGAATAATAGAAACAAGTTTTTATTTCCAAATTTATGCTAAATGTTAACTTTTTTCGTTTATATTTTTCTTTGTCTTTTTAAACCACTATTTATTAATTTTTCACCTTTTTTTTTTTGTTAAAAAGAGCACAATTTTAAAAAGGAACAATAATTTTGACAGCTTCTGTTAAACATTATTTCTCAACTTTGTTTTTAAACATGTATTGTGAAAAATATTATGCAATAGATTTCTTATTGATCCACACATAACATTTTAAATAAAGATATAGAATTTTACAATCGCCAACATATTTGTTTTGGGTAGATTTCCTGCAAAATCCTCTAAACTTACACAAGAAAATTACAGATAATACAAAATAAAAATCTGAAAATAATTCATAACCTACACCCCAGATATTCTACTGATCTACTGCATAGAAACTTTAAGCATAAAATGTTTAATTCATTTGCAAGGGAACTGACTCTGTCATTTAATGAAAAATGCAGAACTTCTACATATGAAGTAATAAGAAATTTGCTAAACAATCACTAAGACTCTTTTTTACTTAAAGAGTTATAATTGATGGTTGCTTTTAAAATTTCTTATAACGTTTAAGTATGTACAAGGTTTTTTTTGACAACTTTTCCTTAACACTGTGATATTAGTAGTTTCCCTATTTAATTATTTAGATTTTAATTGTTATAATACTTTGAAAGTAAATTCTCATAACAACGTAATTATTTTATTAAAGGTTTCAATAAAGTCAATAAGAATAAAAATTTATCAAAATAAAAAAAAAAAAAAAAATATTTCTATTCATGGGAAATTTAAAATTTTTTTTGTCACTTCAGTTCCCCGTTTTGGGAATTAAAATTACTTTTGTTGTTATTTTGGCATAGTAATATGATTGAATTAATTTCTCTCATTAATCATTGAGAAATTAGCTGAGTAGTTCGAAGTTCGAATAAATATTTGTTTAAAATAATTTGTTGAAAACATGAATAATAGCAATCCAAATATAATATTTAATCCCCTGATAAGTGCAATACAAAAAGTGGTACTATATGAAACTAGGACGGTAAGGAAATTATTCAACAGTTCGAATGTTACATGTATAAAGAATAAATATTATTTCCAGCGTTTGTATTTAGTGGGCAGTAATAATAGGGAAACAAGATTCCGTTTATTAACCATTGATCGTACACAACACGATCGACTTGTTATTGATGAAAATCCCAATGAATTTAATGCCTTGGAAATACGTAGATTTCTCAGCTCGTTGGGCGGCTCACCTAAAGTTATATCAGCCTATGGAGTTTTGGGATTTGTAAGATTTTTGGAAGGTTACTATTTGATATTGGTAACGAAGAGAAAATGTTGTGCTCATTTAGGTATGCATTTAATTTATACCATCAAAGATACCGTTATGGTTAAAGTAAATGAACCAACTGTGGCCCTAAAAACTCCACATCCCTACGAAGAACGTTACAAGAAAATGTTTCAAAATATCGATTTGAGAAGTAATTTTTATTTTTCATATTCCTACGACTTAACACGTACTTTACAATACAACTGTTCGGCTCCCAGATATGTAGGACCACGTGTGAATATTGAAACTGACGAGCCTTTACCCGACTGGGATTCGCTAACAAACAATGTGGAGAATTCGAATGAACGTGTAGATTATGCTTTCAGAAGCTGTTCACGTAAACGTTTTGTTTGGAATGCTTTTCTACTCGAGCCCATGCTGGCTAGTGGAATCATGTTAAGGGATTGGCTTTTGGAAGTAACTCACGGCTATGTAAGCCAATCGTGTATAAGTGTATTTGGACGCAGAGTAAATGTTTGTTTAATAGCTCGCAGAAGTACCAGATTTGCTGGTACAAGATTTCTTAAACGTGGAGCTAATTTTCGTGGTGATGTAGCCAATGAAGTTGAGACAGAACAAATCGTAACAGATGGTCATAATATGTGTTCTTTCACACAAATGCGAGGGTCGGTGCCATCACATTGGTCTCAGGATATTAGTAAAATGGTACCTAAACCACCTATACAGTTGGACATTTCTGATCCCTATGCCCAAACGCCGGCAAGACATTTTGAACGATTACTTTTCCACTATGGTTCGCCCATTATTATACTGAATTTGGTTAAGAAACGTGAGAAAAGACAACATGAGAATATTATTGCAAAAGAATTGGTCAATAGCATAAGATATCTAAATCAATTCTTGCCACCTCAACACCGTATGAAATACATACACTTTGATATGGCCCGCAAGAGTCGTGGCGGTGGTAATGTTATGGAAATGTTGGCAGACATTGCAGAATCGGTGGTACAACAAACGGGTATGTTTTTTAAAGCTCGTGGTCATCCTCTCACTTTTCAAACTGGATTGGTACGTACAAATTGTGTTGACTGTTTGGATCGTACAAATACAGCACAATTTGCTATTGGCAAATGCGCTTTGGGTCATCAGTTGGAACGTTTGGGATTTATTAAATCTGCCAAATTGGAATTTGATTCAGATTGTGTTACCATGCTGGAGAATTTGTATGAAGAACATGGTGATACTTTGGCTTTGCAATACGGCGGTTCTCAGTTGGTTCATCGCATTAAAACTTATCGTAAGACAGCCGCTTGGGCCTCTCAAGGCAATGACATTATGCAGACTTTAAGTCGTTATTACAGTAACACCTTTAACGATACCGAAAAGCAACACAGTATTAATTTATTTTTGGGCTATTACAAGCCTAGCAAGAGTCATTTGAAACGTGAGTATCTATATAATTAATAGTTAAACAATTTTCTTGTAATCTCTTTTACGCTCACAGTATATATCCGTTTTTAATAAAAAATATACCTTTAGAAAGGTATTTTCTCATAGATATGCTGAATATAAATTATTGAAATCTGTTCAGTATTTAAGAAGTTATAAGCGATAAAAGTTACTACTAATATATATGAAAAACTCTTATATGTGTATGTCTGAAAAAAAGAGTGACTCAAATTATTAATCTCTCTATTTTATTTCTCATTCATATCATACAGTGATAAAATAGAAGAGAGTTTAATACTTTGAATTGCTTTGTTTACTTTTTTCTGATTGAGTATATATATATATATATATATATATATATATATATATATATATACGTATTCATACATATATTAAAAAACATGAAAATAAACAATCTAGACTCGTGATACGACTTCTAAGTATGATATATTTATATTTCCGATCAGTGCATGATAAATGCGATTTTACTTTGTCTCATCTACATTCCTATCATATTTCGTAGTTGAGATGGAAAAATAGCGGATATGTGAGGAGGAGGAGTATCTTACAATAAAAGTTTCAACACTTGTTGGAAATATTTTCTTTTATCAAATTAATTAGCTGCCATGAATATGATATCGAGACAATTATTTTAGTGATATTCTTCTTTGGAAACTACAACAAAAGTCCTAGTTTAATTAAAAATTAGGCGAATACAATATAATCTAAGAATTATACCATAATAGCGAAGTGATTTGCCTGCTGATTAATCTCCAGTAAGCATGGATAACGTGAATATAAAATGTTTTCTAAAGCGTAGTGATTCAAATCCGAATCTTCAGCACAATAATTCAAATAGAGAAAATCAAGGTTACGAGACAAAATATGTCGCTAAGGATATACTTTTTATATTCACAATTCACAGTTAAGTATATATATTAATTAATTTTAAAAAGTGAGCGAAAAAAAGAGATTATATAAAAAAGCCCATATAAGTCATAGTCATTCCGAACCTTATTTGTGCCAAAATTTTATGAGCGCCGATTAAGTGGTGGTTAATACAAAAAATGTGCAAAATTATGCTAAATAATTTGTTACAAAAAGTGAGCGTAAAAAGGGAGTGTGGCATCCTTTAAATAGGGCTTATAGGCTTTAGTTCCTTCTGCACTATATGTGTGCCAAATTTCATGTGAATCCATGTAGGGGATGAGTAAAAAAAAAAGAAAGAGTAGGCATAAAAAGAGGTGTGGTAGCCAATAAATAAATTGTATAAGCTATAGTTCATTCTGAACTGTGCATGTGCCAAATTTCGTGTGAAGCGATTCAGTAGTTGAGTCAAAAAATGAGCAAAATTTGGTAAAATAATTTGTTACAAAAAGTGGGCGTAAAAAAGGGCATGACATCAAAAAAGCAGACCTTATTAGTCTATGTTATTTCAAATTTAATGTAAATTAATTCAGCAGATGAATCTAAAATGCAATAAAAGTAAAAAAAGAAAGTTAAAAAAGTATATATATATATATATATATATATATATATATATATATTTTTTTTTTATGGCATTTTCCTATATACGCAATTAAACTAATAAATGGCAATGAGGTAGCTGACGAATTAGCTAGGAACGGCTCAGCTTTGAATAGGACTGTAAGTGAAAGCGGTGTGAGACCATCTCTAGGCTTTTACTTCAGGTTAATTAGGGAGTGGATTCGGGATAGAACCAATCATGCATGGGAAAGTAGAACGGACTGCAGATTATCAAGGGTCCTATGGCCCAAACTTGATAGAGCAGATACAAATCTACTTTTGGGCATGAAAAGGGAAAACCTGAAGACTATGATAGGTATTCTGACGGGTCATTGTCCCATAGGGGGAATGATAGGGTATTGGGATAGAGGTTCCTTCGGTCTTTGCAGAATGTGCGAAGATAATGAGGAGCTAGAGACGGTGGAACATATCATATGTCACTGTCCATGTCTACAACTAAGTAGGCAGAAATGGTTAGGCTGTCGATTCCTTGACGAATTGGACAGTATATCGACAATAGAGCTCGATAGACTAATAGGATTCGTCATGGGAATAGGCTGGCTAAGAGGGGGTCGTTGGCTTAGAGCGAGCGACCTGGGGCGGTAGTACTTTTCCTTTTCAGATTCTTTCTATTCTCTTCTATACTTTTCTTGGTCTCAGCTTTTTTCTCTATCATTTTCCTTCCTGCTCTTTTCTATATCTCATCTGTAGTTTCTTTCTAGTTTCTTTCTATATTCTTTATGAAGGGACTCACAATGGACCTTTAGGACTCCGAGTGGATGCACAAGCACTCTTATGAGTGCTGGGCAACCCTTCCCTACCTACCTACCTATATATATATATATATATATATATATATATTTTTTTTTTTTTATGGCATTTTCCTATATACGCAATTAAACTAATGAAACAATTTCTCATTATTAATAACGTGATGATGAACCTGTGTTTTGGATAACTTCAAAAATTCGGTCTGGCATTGATTCGACTAATTTTTGAAGACAATCACTGTCAATTTCTTCCCAGGATTGCTTAATTTTTAGTTTTAACACCGTTTATTACCTTATGGTTTCATTCTGTGCATTTCTTGCGTAAACATTACGGGCTATGTACCTCCACAAATTCTCCATTGGATTTAAATCCGGACTGCAAGTCGGCCAGTCTAATAGTGGAATACTATGTTTATTAAACCACGATTTAGATTGATTCGAGTCATGGATTGCAGCGATATCCTGTTGGAAAATGCTATCTTCATCCATTTTTTCTTCCATAAATGAGAGAAGAGAATCTTCTAACAGTTCATCATAAATTGCACTGTTCATTTTATTTGGAACAAAACATATTTTTGATTTTCCTGCAGCAGAAAAGGCTGTCTAAACCATAACACTATATACACTGAAATTGCGTTCAAATTGAATTTGTTTTCATCAGAAAAGATTACTTTATTCCACTCATCTGTCCATTTCATGTATTTGCGCGCAAATTTTAAACGATTTCCCTTATGATGATGTTTTAGCATTGGCTTACATTTTGATTTCTTCCATTTTATGTTACCATCTGTTCGCAACATGTTTGGAAGTGACAGGAAGGTCAAGTTTATTTTTTATTTGTGTAGCATTTAAATTATTGCGGGTGACTTCTTTTATTCTATTAATTTGCCTTTTTGTTAATTTTTGATAACTTTTTGTTGGTTTTCGCATTCCGTATTTATGTCCTTTCTTAAGAAAGCCTCGAATAACTCCTTCCGAACGGTGAATTTTTCGTCCAGTTTCTCTGTTAGAACAGCTTTGATCACGAAAAAATTGAATTTGTGCCTTTGGGCATCCTTTAAGCTAATGAAATTTTCCAATTAAAACGATATTTCCAGTAATCAGAGATGTTGTCATCAGAAACTTAAATTAAGTAAAACAAACAACTAAAACTGTTCAAATTTTTTTTATATTTATTTGTTTTTTTCTTTTTGCAATAACTTTTTCTCGACTCAGTTTATAGGAATATTCCACTGAAGTGTTCACCAAAATGTCCTGATTGTTAAATTAAAGAAGACAACAAAAGCAAGAAACAAATATTTCTTACATAAAAAAGTACCGTTACATCGCGAGTTATTGTAACAACACAACATTGTTTTTGATTAAGAGAAAAAAATTTTAAATGCGTTTATAGGAATAAGCACCAGTGTGTAACAATTAAATTTAATCGAAAAACCTTCGTAGGGATCCCAAAAATAGTGAATTGGGAAGACTTTTTGTCCCCTGTACAATTTAACGTAACGGTGTCTTCCAATTGAATTTTTATATTCATAAAAGAAATTTATGTTTCCAGTAGATTTTGAACAGATTTAATGGAATTAAAAGTTCCCGACTTGATAAAATTTGTTCGAGATTTTCTGTTCTGGAAGAACTTTTTTACATTAAACCTTTTTAAATTGCTCTAAGTAATGCATTTTAATTGAAACTAAAATTACTTAACTATGAAAATTGTTTTCGGTACATACATAACATTTGTTCGGACTTTTGATCTTCCCCATTTTTTTTACGTTCTTATTCAATAGATCCTTTTTGATAAAAATAGTTATCGGAATTAAAATTCATAGATGATTCTTATACTTATGTATTCATATACTTTTTCAGTTTTTAATTGTTGTCAAGATTTAAAAAAGTAGTTTCGAAAAAAATTTTACAAAAATTAAAAAAAGAAAAAAATGTTGACGAATTAACTGTTGACTCTATTTTTTTGTCCACACTGAAAAAGGACTATATGCGCTTGAGACGTTGTACAGTTATTGGAATAATGTTAAAAGATATTATTTCCGTATAGGTTTATAATTCAATGTATTCACAATGATTTGAAACTAAAAGTTTCATTGTTTATCATAAAATTTTGTCGAGAACTCAAAAAAGTTAAAATAATTATTGTCCGTAAGGTGAATAATGGAAACAAAGTAGAAAAAGTAAACAATTTTAGTTGCTTTTTTTTTGGCATATGGCTTCGTCTTGGCGTCTTATACATACTATTAAAAGTCACTGAAAATCACGTGCACTTTATGTGAGTTATTCGCTGTTAAAGGTCCCAAAAATCATTATACATGTTTTGATGTCATTTCAATGAGGCTACAGGATAAAATCACGATCGCAAACTGAAAAGATAAGTCAGCTAGTAAGAGGACTTATGTGTTCTGTCTGTAGCCTCATTGAAAAATTTACATTTGCGGACAAACTAACAGGGATCAGAAAGAAATTTATCAACACTTTGCATAATAGAAGCTAAGTACATATCTTAGAATATGACTGGTGTGATTATCCTTACAATTTTACTATATCGTCCTGTAATATAGCAGATACTAAAAAATATTAAATTGAACAAAATGCGCTATAATTCCAAAACTGATGATGATACATAAAAATGTACTTCAACCAAATTGTGGTAAAATGTGCACTGTATAAATGTTGTAATGGGAAATCAAAGCACATATGATGCATAATAAGTGAGATATATGTAAAAAACTGATCTCTGTGATATTTAACAACGAATAACTAGCTTACCGTACACGTGATTATCTGTGACTTTTAACAGCATGCATAAGGCACCAAAACAAAGCTATATGCACAAAATTGCTTCCCTCCATTAAATTCCGTTCTCTTTTTTCTGAATATTTAAAATCAGTAACTGTTATGAATTTTAGTATAAAAGTCTGAAGATTATTTTTCCCTTTTTATATTTTTTGAGCAAAAATAAAAGGTATTTTGTAATTTTTATTGGTAGTATTGTAAAACACAAAAAAAATCAAAATGAAAAATAATCGTAAAAACGAAAAAATTGACAAAACATAAAAAATCGAAAAAACCGTTAAAGTGAAATAATCACCGAAATGAAAAAAAAGCTCGTCAAAGAGAGCAATCAGCAAAATAAAAATAATCGCCTAAACGTAAAAATTACAAAAAGGAAGAAGTATATCGCAAAACGAAAAAATCGCCAAAATGGAAAATAGCAAACATGAAAAGTCGGATGAGGAAATAAGAGTTGAATTGTTTTACGTCGCAGGTGTTTTCGTATTTAACAGTTATTTTTATGTTGGTTATTTTATTCTTCACGCATTTTATTTTCTTTTTTGTGGAGAAAGCAGTATGAATAACATTTTAAAATTAGTAAAAAATATTTAAAAACAATGTGTTTGCTGGTTACAATTGAATCAGTATTTGATTAGTTATAATAGCTAAACGTTTCTATTAACATCTTTATTAGATTGTTAAAAATAGGGTTGGTTTTTCCACAAAATATTGTGTAACAAACATAAGTTTTATTTACACTAAACTTTTTTATTTTAATATGATATGGATAGCGGAGCAGCCTAGGTATAATCTATTATTTATTAAATAAATAATTTTTGGGATAAATCTTTTAATTTCATTTATTTAATTAATGTACCTATTTATTTTCAGAAAATCAACCCATTTGGGAATTACAAACTGATTACTACATGCACAATGCCTACAAACCATTATCACCCAGCAATGAGATCCGTCTCATCACCGATTGGGTTCGCATGAAAGTTCGCAAATGTTTACCATATTCCTGTTCGGATGCAAATAAAATTGTTAAAGAACTATTTCGCGTGCACAGCAAAGATTTAGAAATGATAGATGGTTACTCCAACTATCATCAATCATTCAAATGGACCGAATTAAGTGAACATATATCATTTGAAATCAGCCAGTTAGCCATGCGACACTTGCCGACATTTCGAACAAATTATTCACCATTCCAGCGACAAATACAGGAACGCAAGAAACCTAAAAATCCCTCACTTACAGGACAAAGTTCAACCAGTTCTACTACCAGTAATGATTCCAGTTCAACGTCTGAAGCTTCGGCTAGTTCATCTGATGAAGAATTTAGTGCCTCGTTATCTTTGAAAGAACAAAATTTAAACAAAACTCTTGACAAAGAAGCGTCCCTAACATTGGCCACTTTATTGCCTCCCATGGAAGAGGTATACGGCTGTAAGGTAAGTAATCCATCTGTAGAAAATATGGCTATTTATAAACGTTATGTACAAATGGCCAAATTAACCACACAACCTGTGAGTGTAAACGTTGTTGGTGGTGTTGCAGCAGTACAAGGCATGACAACATCAGTTTCTAGTTTATCCTCTTCAATCACTAATACACCAAGTATTCGAAATACGGGTATACAATTAAAGCCATTAAATGATTATGGCACAGACTCTTACTTGTCTGTTAAACCACCCACTGTAAGTGAGGTAAGTCTGCGTATTTATGAGGAATGTTGTAAAATTCCACGTAATTTTAATGCGGTGCCCAAGATTGATGAAATGGACAAAATATATCGTTATGTTTTTAAGTTTTAAAAAAATATTTTTAGTATCTAATATATAAATAAATATATATACAACACAAAATAATAAAATGCATTATTTAAATAATTCTAAAAAATAAACAATACATTACACAAAATTTAAGCTTGCGAAAACTTTTATTTTCATACGATTCATCAAATCTTTGGTTAATTCTAAATTTTTTATCTACAATTACAATTAAACTAAAAAAAGAGAAAACACAATTTGTCATCAACAACAATTTTTGCACAACAAAAACAGACAATTTAACAAAAAACTAATACTGATCCTAAAAGTATACTACAATATATGCAATAAAATTAAAAGCCTAAAAGCGCAATAAAGTGGCGGAATTAATCATCTATTCGATGTTGTAGGTTGTTCATTGTCTACGTTAACATTTCCTGAAGACGAAGGTTTCTCATAGACAGTTTCCTGTCTGGGTAACGCAGATTCTTGTTGATGGAAATGCATTGGATTATAACCAGCTTTTTGTCCCATATTCATGGGAAATGTAGGTTGCGGATGGTTGTTCATGGGTGATGTTGCTTTATATACACCGGCCAATTCTTGTGATAACATATATTGTTCTTGTTCCGGATAATCATGCTCACAGTGATGTTCTCCACAGATTTTGCATTCATAAATATTTGGACGTAAAGCGATTTGAAAACGCTAAAAGAAATTAAATGTTATAATATTTATTTTTGTTAGTAATAGTAACAACTTACTTCTGCTATACTGCTACCTTGGGCTTTCCATAGATTGATTAAAGCATAATAGGGTATGCAGATTAACGAGAAAGAGGCAAACATCCAGCCAATGCCATAGGCCCAATCTGGATAGGTATAGTGGCCATTGTGATAGGTGGGCTCTTTGTAATTTATTAAACTTAATATCCAAATAGCCTAGAAAAATTAGAAAATAAATATTTTATTAAAGATATTTTATTTTGTATGGAGTGAAACGTTGCTACTTACAAACAATAAACAGGGTCCACATAAAATCCAACATGATTTCAAGTACAATGATGGGGCTTTGCCTGTCATTTGTTTAACGTTTTTCGACAATCTTCCTGTGCCATAGAACCAAGCAATTGCTATCATTTGACAAAAAGCTAAAAACATAATCGTAACAGAGGCAGCATAGTGATCCATTAGTTGAAAGAAGTATATACCACCCTACAAGAGAATTTTTTTTATAGAACAAAATTATAATTAGTAGGTAATGATAACAACTTCGATTTTAGTCGAAAATCAATTTTGAGCAAAAAAATAAACGATTTTGTACTGAAATATTTTATTAAAAGTCAATTTTATTTTTTTAATTTAAATGGAATGAATAATAGCTGGTTTAAAGGTAACAAAAAAAGAACCCAAATATTTAAGGATTTTTTTGTCAGTTCTATTTTCGATTACTCTCTGCAACAGTGAAAAATCACTCGGGAGATGACATAGCGTACGTTATAGACCTTCTTGACGACCATACATGGGCGTAATTGATTATATCGAATAATGAATTTTCGATTTCATTACCATTGAGTTAAATAATTGTACTTATAATTTTTTTCCTTTTCATTATTTTTAATAATGGTAATGTTTTCAATGATATTTTCATTAGTAATTATTTTTAAAAATAAAATCATTATCATTAAATAATGATTAAAATTTATAAATTCATCATTAGCATTTAGAGGAATTTTTCGTACAATTCAAACTATATTTTTTAATTATAAGTAATTTGTACTATTTACTTTTATATATGTTTTTGCATAATTTTTAAGAATATTACATTTTATATTTTTAATTGATTTAAAATTCTTTATTAAAACGATATTAAAATAATCCAGAATATTAAAAACATATTTGAAAAAAAAATTGCTTTTATATGAAAAATGATTTTTTTAGTAATTATAATTAGTATTTGAGCATTTTTTTGTAATTTCATTACCATTAGTTAAAAAAATATAATTAAAATAAATCGCTATCACTAAGTGGTAATTAAATTGTTTACATTATATACATTTCACAATAATGGTAATGAAAATTCAATGCTCAATGAAAAATTCTCAAGTATGTTGAGGACATCATAAATCAATTTTAAAAATATGCAATATATCATCAAAATTGTGCGTTATGCCAAAAAAGTAGTTTTGGGTAGATTTTGTTGATTTTTTTGTTTTAAACTATTTTAGAAAGTAGAAGGATCTAGCCTTTCAACCGAAGATATTTTTTCCGTTTTGGTCAAATCCACAAAAAATCCACAATTTTTTCGAGTTTAACTGCGATTTATTACAATTTTTCTATAAAAATCTACACAACAACTTAATAATTAATTTTTTTTGCTGAAATTAGACAAAAGCTGCAAAATTGCTTTGTTTTTATTTATAATTACTTACTTAAATTTTCCGTAAATTTCTCATTTTTTCCTCCAAAACTAAGCACTAGGATATCCAATTATTCGGGTTTTCATATTAATCAGTTAATTCGACAAATAATTATTCGAGGTTAAAAATTGATTGGTTAATAACAGATTAATGGAAAATTATTCGATTAACCGAATAGTCTTAGTAATACATTAAAAAATATAAATAAAACTAATTACAGTATTTAATCTATTGAAATAGTTATTTAGAAATATTGTTTGACTTAAGACTACAAAATATTCTCAGTTATATTTAACAATTTAATCATTTTAATTTAACTTTATTTTCTGCGTGAGAATGTTTTTTTTGTCATAAAATCCAAAACTAACATTTGTATTTAAACGTACATTTTGTTGATAAAAATCAAAATTTTTATGACTTATATAACTTTTACTGAAAACTATGTTTTCAGAATTTCTATTATCAAAAGTTTAATTATTTAGAAGTTATAATCTTTTCATGTAGCATTTAATTAAACATTCTATGCAAACATATCCTGAATTTGTGATCCAGAAGTAGTGTAAGTCCGAATCATTTTCAATGAATTGGAAGATGTTCTTTTTTTGGTACCTATATACTGAGAAAGAAGTCATGTTCATGGTTTCATGCAAAATTGCAATGAACATCCAAATTCTATTTTAATGGCACAAACAAATTAGTTTTAATTTTTCTATAAATCAACATATTCCTTAGTAATAAAAATTATGCATAACATTATTTTTCATTTGTTTAAAACAGTTTGTTTAATAACGAGTATATGCATAAAAAACAAATTTCAACGTTTTATTGCAGAACAATTCATTTGAATCTCTTTTTAATAATATATTTAGATGTATTCCTTCTTAAGCACAAGTAAACCTGCACTTATTGACATTTTGGAAATAATTAAAAAGTGCTTTCCTAAGAATGACTTTTACTTATTTTTTTTTGGGGATGCAACAGACATTTTAAAAAATATTTGGGTGACATAAAATTATCTTAAAAATATAAAATGTTCTAAATTTTTAACTCCAGAAAACTAAATTTCGGTTAATCGTTATTCGATTTTCGAAAATAAGCAATTTTAAATTATTCGAACAATTAATCGAACAAAATTAATCGGATAACCGGCTTATACTTTGTATATAAATATATTTAGTCGTAAGGAAAAAAAAATTCAAAAAAATTATATCAGATAAAAAATTTAGAAAAAGAAAAGGAAAATAAATTTAAAAATCTTGAGAAAATCAATACTTATTTGAAGAGTATATAAAAAATTTTAATATAGTTAAAAAGCTATGTTTAGAGTATTCAAAATCTGACCTTTTTAGAAAACCGGTTCCGAAAAATCTCATTTTAGAAAAAACCGGTTGGTGAGAAAATATTTTTTTGTAATTTTTTAAAACAAAATACCTTTTTGGCCAAAACTATATACATATGTTTTTCTCATTGAATATTGTATTTTTGTCAAATTTTATAGTTTTTTTTTTGTCAATTTAAGTTTTTTCTTAACCCTTTTGAGACCAAAAAATATGAAGGGTGACCATTTTAATTATAATTAATTATATAATTGATTCCATCTTCCTTCATAATATATTAGCTAAAAATTTAGTTTTTTCCAATTTCGAGCCACCTTAAAAAAATAAAAATATCACAATTTTTTAAAAAACGAGAAAGAAAGTCGGCCAAGACCGACTATATGATACCCTACATAATTGTGTACTGGCATAAAAATTTGAGAAGGCGACTTAAATTACACCTGTGGCCAATTTTACTGAATGTAAAAACGCTTAATACCCCAACCACCCATGGTGGTGTAGGGTATAAATATCTATGCAATAAGGGCAATATTCCGAAATTCAGGACTAAAGATTGGGAGACAGTTATTGATATAATATTGAAGAATTTTAGGAGTGATCTTGTGGAGAACTGGAGGATAGCTAGGGAATGTTCTTTTTCATACCACAGCAGGATATCCTTTAGTTTGAATTCTACAAGATTAAATTGGGAACCATATAGGAACTCTAGAAGAACCGAATATTATGGATAAAGAGCTAATCGTCGCTCCGGGATATCAATTGTTGAATTGAGAATATACTAGAGGAATTCACAAGGAAAGTTAGAAATAGTTAAGACCTACCCTGCCCGGAAATATTTCCGGATAGGAGAGATCGGCTCAGAGTCTCTGTGTCTACTTATGGAAACCCATTTTCCGGGCTGTAGGAACATAGAGGCAGATATACCGACAGGGTGAGTTTTTGGATTCTCAGAATGTATATTTGATAGGAAAGATAGTGAAGTGCTTAGTGACATAGTCTCGATGGATAAGGTAGTATGGGATTTGAACACCTTCGGACTTCATAAATCTCACGGTCCAGATGGTACCTTGCCATGCTGCAGAATATAAACGACTCGGCACTGACACTTCACGGACCTATTCAAAGTATGTCTCTTGAGGGTATATATTCCAAGGAGGTGGAGGTAGGTTAAGGTCATATTCATACCTAAGGCCGGTAAGGTAAGCCTCTGGAAACCCAAGTCTTTTATACCAATCAGCCTATCGTCTTTTTTTTTTTTTGATGACTTTAGAGAAACTGATTGATCCTTATCTAAGGACAACAATTGATATTCCTATCAGTGGGGCTCAACATGCTTACCTAAAGGATAGATTTGTTGGGAGTGCTCTTCATAATTTTGTTAGTTATATTGAATGGGGCTTATAGTATAACAAATATACACTAGCAGCATTCTTGGATATAGAGGGCGCCTTCAATAACATTAAGATTGAGGCTATTAGGGAATCATTAGAATCATTATGCATATAGAACTTCCTAATGTACCATCCTAATGCTTAATAGCAGGATCATCAATTCGGAAATGGGAGATGCGTGCATAAGGAAATTAATGACTAGCTGAACACCGTAAGGGGGTGCTCTATCCTTTATTATAGTTCTAAACCGTCAATATCATTCTTCGACAAATTGACGGCAATTATAGTTTTAAACCGTCAATATCATTCTTCGGCAATTTCTTCCCATGACAGCGATGTCATGTAGTCTTAGGTCTGCGAACTATCATCATGGGCCGCTAGCAAAGACTTATGAGTTAGTCCGGAGAAAACGGAGCTAGTTCTTTTCATCAGAGCACTTTAGGCTACCGGTACTAGGGGAAATTGAACTGAAACTAGCGTGCGAAGCAAAATATCTTGGAGTGTTTCTTGATAACAAATTATCTGAAAAGAGGAATGCGTAGAAAAAAAGCTTAAAAGAGGTCTCAATGCCTACTACGCATGCAAGGTCTTAAACCCATGGTAGTAAACTGGATTTACACATCGGTAGTGATGCCGATTCTAACATGTGTGTGTTTACTGTGGTGGGAGGCAATGAGAACAGGAAGTCGCAGGAACCTTCCGTCTAAAGCACAAAGATGTGCTTTAATTGACATCACTGGTGCCATGAGAAGCACACCTCGGATACCACTGGACGTCATTCTGCATCTCCTATCCATTGAGGAATATGTGTTGGGAATGGCCGCAAAGAGCCTTCTTAGGCTTTACGAATTAGGGATAATCGTATTAATTAGAGCATGACATTTTAAAGTTTTAAACGAGGACTTCGGGGAAACTCCTGCTCTTATTATTCCAAATAGGGACCATTGGTAAGGTGTAGAGAAACTATTTAGTGGAGTATCGGTATTTACTGATGGACCTGGATATAGTGTAGTATGTTCCAGGCAGAAATTCTAGGTATCCTTAAGCCACGGAATTTATATCGAAGAATAATGAAAGGAATACAGAGATAACTCTGTGAATAGACAGACGGCGCTAATAGCTCTGAAGGGACATTTTGTCAAGTCTAGGCTAGTTTGCGATTGCAGACTCTAAGGGAATTAACGAGAGAATATCGGATGAGGCTCTGCTGGGTACCAGGTCATTGCGATATAGTTGGCAATGAAATAGCTGACGAATTAGCTCGAAACTGCTCAGCTTTGGTTAAGGTCGAAAGTGAAAGAAGTGTGAAACCACCGTTAGGCTTTTATGTTAGTGTAATCAAGGAATGGATTCAGGATAGAACCAATCGTGCATGGAATATCAAGGGCTTTATGGCCGAAACTTAGTATGGCAAAACTACTATTAGGCATGAAAAGGAGAAACTTGAAAACCATAATAGGTATATTGACAGGTCATTGTCCAATAAGGAAAATGACATGCAACTGGCATGAAAGTTCTTTAGGTCTTTGTAGAATCTGTGGGGATAATGAGGAAATAGAAACATATTGTGTGTCACTGTCCGTGTTTACAACAAAGTAGACAGAAATGGTTTCATCGACGAATTAGAGAAAACTTGATAGTATTCGTCTTAGGAATAAGCTATCTAAAGAACTGTCATTGGCTTATAGCGAACATGGTAGGAAAGTAGACTTTTCTTCACTTTCTTATTTATATCTACTTCTCTTCTTCTGGTCTCACTTTTCTTATCATCTATCTCTGAACTCTTTCTTTTCTTCCTTCCTCTATCCTGTCACTTTTCCGAAGAAACTCACAATGGACCTATAGGTCTCTGAGTTGATGTACACGATTTATCTAATGAAACTTGCACAACTCTTCTCTACTACCTACCTACCTACATACCTACCTACCTATAGATAAAAATTGTTTTTATTCGACTTGGCATGTTTTGGCAAAATATTATAAATAACGTCCAACAAAGCATTCTAATTTCGGTTTATTGTTCTCAGCTGTAAAAATGCGGACTTTTTTATTGTCCAATAAAGTTCATATAGAAATTAAAAAACATAATTTTTAAAGCATAAAAACATAGTATTTTTTGCACATCAGTATAGATTTTCTTATATTTCACTCTTGATAAATTAAAAACGTATTGTGTCCCTAATTACCAACAAAAATATTTAAAAAAGTTAACACATTCACTTTAAAAAATTATTTTATTTTTTTTAAGAAACAAAATTTATTAGCATTTGCTTCATCGCTGGCTAAAGCGAAATTATTTTTTCAAAAAACAGAATTCAATTTCAGCTTAATTGAAGTGTTGCCTATTACACTACAGTAAAAAAATGAGTGCGCGATTTGAGTTTTGACCAAAAAAAATATGCCTTCACACATATCTGCAAAGGCTTAATTTATATGCATATAAGTTTTACTAAAAAAAAAAAAAAAAATAATAAAATAAAAAAAAAAAAAAAAATAAATTTTGGTGTGAATGCTTTCAAAATTAGAGTTTTTTATTTTACACACATATTTCTTTATATTTAAAATGGACATTGTTTTTACTTATTTTGTTTAATCATCTTTCTTTAATATTTTATTCCCAATCCTGGTATTTGAAAATATGTCTTTCCGAAATAAAATTTATGAGGTCGCACGAAAAAACTAGTGCATACAATTCTGGTTACAAAAATTATACCAGTAGATGGTTTTTATTTTTTTAGGTGTAACTTGAAAAAAAATTTTAAGTACTTTTACGAAATTTTTCGTGGCATCTCTCTATAATCACAATTGAGCACTGTTGGGGCCTTCTTAAACTTGCTTTTAACTCAGATCCAATTTCTTTATAATTGCTAAAATTCTGAGTAGTTTAAATAACAATACTCTGTAGAACTAAAATAACATTCCCAATTCTGGATGTTTTAACTGTAACGACAAAGTTCTAAATCTGGGCAGAAAATGTTAAAAACACTGTTGCATGTCTTTTTATGATACTCTTTGTTATGAATATTCGAGTTTATTCAGACTGAAGAAGTAAAACAATCACATATTTTGTCGAATTTTGAGTAAACTTGTCATACGATAAATTGTTCTGTAAATTTTTATTGTTTAGTTCGATATTCAGGATCATTTTCTCATTTATTCCGTATAAAAAACTTGTAACTTGGAACATGAGAAAAATCAGTAATAACTTATGTTTTCCAGGTTTAAACAAAATATTGGAAATAATTTTATGTTGTCCAAGACTTTTTCTCAGCTTTGTTATTAAATTGTTTTTTTAGCTTTGATTGACTAAAGCTTAGACATAGCTTTGATATGGTTCATATTTAATTTTGAAGACATGAACGCAACGTGCCACTATGCGGCCGAAAGTGTTTGGAATAGCTTCTTTACTTTTTGGGCTTAACCAAAGCATTTTCTAGCAAGTTAAAAAAAATTTTTTTTGTACATTTGCATGTCATCTACATGCGGACAAATGACCGGATTTCAAGATTCCAATCTGCTGTTAAATCGGACATGTCTCTAGAAGATATTATAATAAAGATAGATATTTAAAATTAACGGTAGTAAGAGTTTTACGAAAATTTTGTGTTATGTTTTATTTTTTTTGTAAGCACCAATATCTTTCAATTGATCGAAGTTTTTGGCAACTTGATTACTGGAAATAATAAATGTATTTTTTTTCAATGTACATCGAACATTTTAAGGCAATATTTTTTCTATTTCTATTTAAAGATAATTTTCCAAGTTAAATAAGCTAACTGTCATTTTTATTGCATTTAGCAAGTTACTTTTATTTTTAGTCATAAAAATTTTTTTCTCTTTTTTTTGGACCCTTCAAACCGGCAGCGTTTGTAAAAAACCGGAAACCGGTTTCGGTTCGGTTTGGATACTCTAGCTACGTTCTTCTATTTTCTAAATCAATTTAATAATCTTTGACTTAAAATTTAGGGAGCTACGATATATTTAGTGCAGGAACTGCCCTAAGAATATATATTTTTTACTATCTCAAAATTCAGGGGGTGTTTCGAAATTTTTAAAAATTGTTATGTGATGTTCTTAAGAAGATCTATAGCCCACATTAGGTCGTTTTTCGAGTGAAAATAAAAAGCGCAATTTTGTAGCAGCGTGCAAATAAAATAAATAAAAAATAAAAATAAAATAAATTGAATAGTTTTTTGCTGGAAAGTTTTTAAATTAAATTACACAATTCACTGCCTTGAACATTTTCTGATTTGACATCTGCGATTTCAACGAAATTCACTTCAGACAATGGCTATTAGCAGTTTTTAGACTCAAGGCCCTATCAGGCTCAAGAAAATCGATAAAAGCTAAAAAATTTACAAAGGTATACTTGTTTAATTGCTAGTAACCAAAATGTTCAAACTTTACGCTTAAAAAGTAAGCTTTTGCTTATTTCACAATTATTTTACAAAAAATGATTTTTTTTCAAATCATTGCACAAATTTGCATATAATGAATACAAAAATTTGTTTTCCTAAATTATTCGATGATGCACTTCCACCGACGTCTTTTTTATTTTTTCAAATAAACTTAAAAACTGGTAAATTCACTGAACAATTCAGTTTAAGTTTTTATGTGACGGAAAGTTCTTATTTTTTAAATAATTTTTTATAAGAAACGCCCACAATTTTTTCCTTATAAAAAGTCATTTATTTAAAAAAAAAATATTTTTATGACTTAAAATATTAAATTCTTGTATAGGTTATTTTTTTTGGTTTATTTCTAAAAAAAATGATGAAATGTCTGCGAAATGAAAATATGTATAAGTTATTTGAAAATTTGTCAAATTATATTTTATATTCACATTTTTTGACGAAGAAATTCTACAAAAAATGAACTTAAAAATATGTAAATGCATTTTCTAACAAATCTTGCACTTTTGACTAACTTAGCTTAAAGTATATAAAAGCAAAGTACAAATCAATAAAATCGAACATCTATGAATTGAGTTTTATATTTTTATAGTTGCACATTCTTCGCGTAAATCGTAAAAAGCTTAATATTTAAAAAAGACAAATATTTTGTATGGGCAAAAGTTATGGTATTTTAAATTGTAATGAAAATATTAAAAATCGAAGGGGTAGAACGTTGCAGTTGCATTGTAATGCAATTTTTTTTAACAGTATTATTATTTTAATTATGGGATTTAAAGAGGAAAATTTTTCTTCTTGTTCGCTTTTTATTTTGCTGATACATACAATGCTGATTTTTATTTCAGTGAAATCGAATTCAAACTTAACCCTAGTCGAGCGGAAGAATTTTAGAACGTTAAGAAGCGGCATATGTACAATTGTACCTTTATATAGTTTCCATTGTAAATTAAACAAAGAATATTTAACTAAATATTGCTAAATATTTTTCTCTTGAAAAATTTGTTGTTAATACAACAAATCTTACAATTGAACTTATTTATTTGCTCGACAAATATTAACACTTTTTTTAAAATTTTAAGTATATCTCCCCTTTTTTTATTTAATCTAAACAAATGTTATAGTTTATGAAAGGCTGTCATAAACCATTGCAACAGAGATCATAAACTTTTTGAAATCTTTTTATTTTATTTTTTAAGAATGAATAAAAAAGAGCTTACGAAGTGAACCTATTTATTTGCTTGCAACTGTATGTACAATTATGCCTTCATATAATTTTCATTGCAAATTAAGTTTTTAAAGTAAATTTGTACATGACTTAGATAGTAGTTTATTCGAAATTTGGAAACCGATACCGTTATATCGTAACCGATAACGTTACCGAAATTATTGTTTCCAAAAATATCGGTATTCAAATAATTTAATCTAATATTTATGGAATCTTGTTTTTCAAGTCCTTTTATTGTTTCTTTGTTCGTATAGATTTTCTAAAACTATCCGTAGTGATCAGCTTAACACGGGAAGAATATTAAAACAATACAACTTCATCTTCAGTTCTCTCTACTAGTGATTAGAAATCGTCCAAAAGATGTTTAGGTTTTTTGTTGTATATAGGTTTCTAAATATTTTTAACACAAGTCAACAAAATGGTGGATAAAATTGTATCGCAAATAAGTTTACGTAAGTTCGACAAGCTTACCGAATTTATTCAAACTTACCCAAAGTTATACAATATAAAATTCAAAAGAGAAAATTCACGTTCTGAAATATTTTTGGTCCACAAATTTGATTTTTTTTTGCGTTCCCCGGCTTTTGAGAACTTTTTACAATTTTAGATTGTTAATTTTGTGAATAATCTCATTTGTCCGCTTAAAAACTATTATGATATTCAGGCTTCTTTTCCTATATCAATTAATGTTAAAATTAATAATATGTTCTTTGTTTGATATTTGGTTCTTTTCTTAATATTTTCTGAGAGGATGGAAAATCTTGTTCAAAAACTTATAACTAAGAACATCTTTAATTAGATCCAAATATCTTTTAACTTAAGCGTTTTCAAAATTTGTATTAATTTTGGAATTGGCTGCCATATAATACCACCGTAATATAAATTTTTATTTTTATACCCACAGTCAAAAAATGATGGGAGGTATATTGGGTTCATCATTACGCGTGTAACATGTCGAAATAATCATATAAGAATCCATAAAAAATATAATTATAATATAATTTCAAATACTGTTATAGATACCGTTACCGAAATAAAAATAAATTGAATACAGATACCGTTATCGATCCCGTTATTCGTTTCGGTTTCCAAATAGAAGCTAATAGAAGGTAATATGACTTCAATGTGATGGACAAAATATTGTGTAAAATATGAACTTAAGCCGAACATGCAAAAATTCTATAAATATTTACGAGTATGAAAAAGTTCAACGAAAAACTAACCTAATTAACCTTAAACACAAGGCACGGTGTAAAGTGTTACTTGATGACTGCCCCTGTTAAGTGCTTCTAAAAAATAGAAAACAAACAGAAGGGACAAATCAAAAAGTAACAACAACAATATTGTTCAGTGCTACTTAATAAGTGGCTAAACAATAACAAATCATACATTGCTGATTTACTATCAAAAAACTGGTAGCCTTAAGCATATAAACATTAATAATTGAAAAAGGAGAATACAAAATAATTCTTAAAAGCTTTATCGTAAACCATTCGAATTACTTATATATAGGCAAAAATAAGTTACAGATTCCTTTTCCCAAAAAGTTCTAAGTTAAATAGATGATGTTTACAGAGAACACCATGGTGGGACACTGAAGAGTACTGATGAAGCTCGTGGCGGACCAGAAAATAAAATCATTTTGACCAACATTTTTTTTTGAAATGCAGCGGAAATAGTATTTTTGCGACGCATTGTTGCAGCACTAGAACCTGGTCCTACGGGATCTTGTGACAGGAGTTGAACCTCACCTATCGTTCGAAGGTATTATATTTAATAATATCGAAAATATGAGATAAATACTCAGACATAATATGACCCACACCAGTTTCATGCCAAGAAACTCAGTCAAAATATTTGTTTCGTATCTTTTGTTCATTCGTATGTAAAGACAATTTGTAGGGCTTCAATGAAACAACTGCATTAAAATTAATTTTTTATTTTATTTTCACGTTTTCTCCTTATACGAAATACATGAAGGTGCAATTGCACCTTGCAGTCTTTCATGGATGTAAAATATAAAAGATCCTATTATTAAGGGAAGATGTCAAATTTTTTTTCTAAAATTTCGAAAAAAAATTTACCTAGTTGCATAACACTACATACGAAATTATTAAGTATATTTTTGACGTATTTTCTACAGTGCACAGTGTGGCGGAATCGAAATTTTGTGGAAATAAATCTGTAACTTCTGATCGGCTGGTTGAACTTTCATGAAATTTAGTATAGGCGTAGCAGAGGGGCACAACAAACCCCTCAGGGGCGGAGCTAAGGGGGCTCAAAGTTAGGTACCACTGACATAAAAAAATTTTTAATCATTTGCCAAACTTTTGTTTATCGTCCGATTTCAAATATGTTTATATATTGTTGTAGACCCTGATAAGACCTATAAAAAACATGCTTACATGTCCTATTTATCTCTTATAGTTTTCGAGTTATTTGCGTTTGAATTTTTAAGCACCATAATTTTGCATTTTCTTGGTCCAGTTTTTTTTTTCATATATATCATATATAAAGAACATATATAAAGAACAAAATTATCTATTCAATAAAAAAATTTGAAGTCGATATCTTTACCGAGTCCAGAAATAAACGATTTTGAATTTGAAAATTGCAAAAAAGACGACTTTTTTTTAGACGAAAAAGTATCTACACTCTTTTTTATCTAAAATAAAATTTTCTTTAGCAATATATAATAATTTTGGACTTTTCTGAAAGGTAGCTTCACAGAGATGACTTTAAGATAAAAAAACAAGCACATTAACTCAATTGGTCATGATACACACCCTCCCGAATTCGACCCATTTTATATGAAATTTTTGATTTTAGACCATATTTTCTCAAATCCCAAAGCACGAATCAACAAGCGGAATATATTTTAAGAATCTTCAATATGTTGTTAAAAGTTTTAAATCAAAATCTACGGGACTTCGGAAAAATGTGGATTCTATAGCCTAAAATGTAGAAAATTCCATTTTTGGGAATTTTCATTAGTTTTTTTGGGAATTCCCTACCCCTGATTGAAATTTGGTTAACATGCTTTTATTTATATTAATAAGGTTCACATTCTCTGCAAGTTTCATTAAGATATCTTTATAAACAAGTATGTTATTACAATTAAAAAATTTGTATTTTCTCCAAAAACCCCAAATTGGGCCTTTTGTTTGGTTTATTTTCAAATTAAGCTTATCCTTTAGCATATATAATTTCCGATCTTTTGCAAAAAGATTCAAGTCAATATCATGCCTCATTTCAGTAATATGCGACTAAACTTTTATATTTCCAATTTATTATATATATGACTATATTTTTACAAACTTGCAACTTTTGCCTTTAGCTTTGCGTGAATAATTATTTAGAAAATTATGAATATTTCTGTATACTTTTAGTAATATCTATACACAAAATATTTTTATAAAAATAATTATTAAATATTTTTTATTTTTAATAGGGTTGCCACATTCCCAAATTTAAGTAAATCTTTATCTTTTTCTAAGCATTCATATATTTCTATTAATGAATTTAAAATAACAAAGCAAACAAAAAATGTCTATTTTAACTTAATAAATATTATTATTTTTGATATTTATCATATTCCTTAATAAGTATTCTATTTATAATACGAATTTTTATTACTTATTTACATTAAATTTATGTAGACAATTTTTCTAATATTTTAAACTTATCCTACTTATTTTCTATAAAATAATCTGTTGTATCTGTATACATATCTGAAAGATAGTAAAGATCCTTTAAGTCTTCAGTATTTTGAGTTGATAAAGTCTCATAATAAATCCAACGTTTTTGCATTGATGATAATACAGGGTCTGATGATAACAATAGGCTATTAAAAATATCCTCGTTTTGTGACGTTCTGGAGCATTTCCTGGAACTGAATAATTCAACGTGCTTAAAATCTCTGTTTCTTGCTTCTTGAGCCTCTTCTGTAAGCTTTCCAAGTGGAAGAATATTTCGTTCAATTATAATTTCGCCATGTCACAATATTTTATGTACTGTTGGCGCCATTTCTTTCCATGGATATAGAGAAACAAGTAGTTTAGATATTTCTGTTGCATATTCTCCAAATCGAGCAGAGTTAATTTTGTGCTTACTATTAATTGTCATTAATATGTTAGTCCTTTTAAGTAATTCTTTATTAGTACCAGTTATTTTAGATGTAGCTTCGAAATTTCCGAAAAACCTTCTTGCTGAATTTCCATCATTTGTACTACCACCAGTCGGCAGAGGTTTGTCGATGTTTAATCCCGTCTCTTCTCTGAATTCATCCTGGATTCTACTTTTCTCAGATATTCTCAGATATTCTATACTTTAAATCATATGCTATGTGCAGAAAATGCTCCATGAACCGTATTATGGCGTGAAGTGGAGATATTCCGAAAGACAGAAATTCTTCATTAATACTCCTTGCTTTACCAATATCCGAAAATTTTGATTTCGATTAGTGAGCATTTCCAAAAGGAAGATGTTCCCATAATGGCATCAATCGTTATTAGATTAAGTTGAAAGGATATGTCGAATGTGTATTGGTTTGTGGTTATTGAAAGAGGTTGTAAATCATTTATTTCATCTTTAATATATTCCACTAAATCCATTGTTGTTGTCTTCGACTCCCTTATGTATTCGAACCAAATAGGTCTGCAAAGATGTTTTGATCCTGGAGTGGTGTTAAACCATATATCTTCAAATGAGTTTTTACACTTTGATGAAGATTGCTTTAAGAATTCTTAACGCTTTTATAATCCGCCATTTTCTTACTTTCACTAGCATGCTTATATTCAAGAAGGTCTGATAGTCCGTCATATCCCCACTTACGGATTAATACAACGTTGCTGTTATTTACTTTTTCCAACTGATCTGCAGAAAAATCTGCTACTATCCTGGTAGCTATATTCTCAAGCAAAGAAGATAGCTCTACACATGCTTCCTTTTCGGTAACCGAAATAGATGGTAAAATAGTTTGCTTTTTTTCTTGAATATCCTTGTATGATGGTAGAATTGAGTGTCCCTTTTCAAGCAGAGCTTTTATTAAAATTTGATATTTGTTTCGGCTGAGGTCCAGTTTAAGCATAAAAGCAATTGCTTCTTCCTCTGTAAAATTGGGTTGTGATGTTGGAGTAGGTACACTTTCGGCAATCCATTTAAGACGTTTTGGTGATGCAGTTGGCAGTATTTCAGCAATATTAATTGCATTCTTAGGTTGCTTCTACTTTTTTAACATTCCTTTGAATGTATCAGAAACGTCTTCATTCAAAATTATAGAAAGCTTATGGGCCAGTCTTTTCTTCTTAGTTCTTGTACTTAAATCATCATATGTCTTGCAGGGTGCTTCAGTTGATATTTTGCACGTCGATATTTCTATATCAGTATCCATCCAATCGGAATGTTTAATTTCTAATCTGTTAGTACACTGATTCAAGGACTTCATTTTTACGTCATGCAACTTTAAAAAGCTCTCTATCTGAGATTTACCAATGACATCGACTTTTGCATGATATGTAGTTTTTATGAATTCTCCACTATAGCTTCTAAAAGATTAAGATCATTTTTAGAAAAACTCCACAGAACACAATTGCTCATGTTTCAATGTAATCACCATGGTAATCAACTTCGCTATGATGTTGATAAGGATTAGCAATTTGGAAGAGTACCTATACCGAATTCATTGATATTATATGTTGCTGTTAGGTATCACCGGAAAGGATACCTGTACATTGCCACTAGATCCTAAATATATAAATTTTTAACCATCAGCAATAGATAAATACAATTGTTAAATTTAGGTAAACATCATAAATGTAAACTAATAAAATACTTATTGATTAAGTTAAAATAGACATTTTAATAGAAATATATGAATACTTAGAAAAGGATAAAGATTTAATTAAATTTGGAAAATGTGGCAACCCTATTAAAAATAAAAAATATTTATTAATTATTTTTATAAAAATATTTTGTGTATGGATATTACTAAAAATATACAGAAATATTCATAATTTTCTAGATAACACTATGCGACAGTCAAAATCGGGATGGGATGAAACCAACGGGAAATGTTATATCGGTAAAAAAGAAGTTATACGTGTCCCAGCGTTTCGCTGGGTCACGTCTAGGAATCGAGATATCTCGATTTGAAGTTAGTAACTATCATATAGGGGAAATTGTGACCTTTGGTGGTCTTTTTTTTGACATAACTCGAGAACCACCAGTCCGATTTTGCTGAAACAAATTTAAAAAAATTAGGAATTACAATTCCTTTAATCTGTTCATACAACGTTTCGCTACATAAGCAACAGTTTCGCAGTTATAAATAAATGTATGAAGAAAAAAACTATTTTTTGCCTAAAAAATTGAATTTTTTTATTTTTAATTCATAAAAAATCCAAAACGGTAAAAAAAGTGTCAAGTCCTATTACTTTCACGTAAAGTCACATAACCTTTAAACAAAATGAGACATAGATCATGAAAATCGATGGACGCGTTTCGCTTTTATTCACAATTAAGTGAAGGTATCTCATTTTGACAAGAATATTGATTTTATGTTTCAATGAATTTGGATAATATTTATTATATATTATTTATTATAATTATTAACACGTAAAATTAAAAATTAATACAGGTAATTATTAGGTTATTACATAGATACATAGGTTATAAAAATCGATGAACGCAAAACTTATTTTCGTTTGTTTGCGCCCTTTACTTTCTTGCGTGGTGGTTCGCCCACTTGTTCAGAGTCTGTATCGGATGAGGATCTGTCTTCATCTGGAAAAAATCAATTGTTTTTAATCAGTCAGTTAACTTCATTTTTGTGACTTACCCTCGGAGGAAACTCCCATTGTATATTCTTCTTCTTCATCATCATTGTCGGGATCGTACGTCTTTTGCGACCACCAACAAATTTCAGACACCAGCGAATCGAGCCTTTTGCCTTTATGTCGCGTTTCCATTGGCATTGCCACTTGATGGAAGCGCTCGCCATGTTCATCCGACTCTGAGGCTAGCTGCTTGCTGAAGTATTCGAGATGGTGATGCAAGAAGTGAATTTTGAGGGACATATTCACTCCAATTTTCTGGAAGTAGTGCAACATCTTGGTCACAAGAGCGGGGTAATTGTGTGCTCGCGTACTTCCCAAAAAATATCGTATGACTTTCTTCACTGCCCTCCACGCAAAGTAATCATTACCGTCTAAAGCACCTTTAAATTTCTTTGATTTCATGAGCTTTCGTATATCCGGCCCATTCAGAACACCTTCCTTCAATTTTGCTTCGCTGATTCGTGGGAAAATATTTTCCAAACAATCAAGAATTTTCGGTTGCTTCACAATGGCCTTGATGAAATTTTTTACGATTCCCAGTTTGATATGGAGAGGGGGCATGAGGACGTTCTCCATTGGCACCAGTGGATCATTTACGCAGTTGTGTCCTTTCTCCGTGGGATCTCAAGCAAGCCACTCATGCGTTTCGTATTGGTTTCCTTTAAATCGGGTATCCCAAAGACACAAGAAACACATGTTTTTCGTATAGACTCCTTGGAGACCTCTTAGCATCGCCACGACTTTGAGATCACAACTGATCCGCCACATGTGATCAGTGTAGCAAACTTTATCAAAAAATTATTTTCATGGAATCGTATGTTTCGCTCATGTCTGTGCTGTATCCAATGGGAATGCTTGGTTTTTTATTATATTTATGTAGCAAAACGACTATCATGCTTGATTTCGAAGAATCGATGAACATTCACCAATCAGCTGCGACATAATTAATGGCCATCGCCTCCATCAGTCTCTTTATATCGTGGCAGTAAACAAATGTGTTCCCTTCGCTGAGTGTGTAGTACCGTTGGAATAGCAATTGTCGTCTTCGATATCCGGTGACTTTGACATTAGGCTCCAAATTGTTGCCTTCTTTCAAAAGCTGGGCAAGTTTTTCTGCTTCACGTTGAGAAAGGTTTAATTCTGCAAACAATCTTGTCCATTCTTGCTTGTGATATTGGAATTATTTTGTTCGATGGGCCGGCTTCTGGTGTTGGTTTATAGGTGAAATCCGATTGATCCACTGTTTCAATAGAAAAAGAAGTTTCTCTGTCAGGACTTGGAATCGGTGGAATTGGTATTTCATCCGAATGCGGTAGAGGTATTTGTGCACTTTTAACAGATATGTAAACTCTTCGTTTAAGGCCTTTACGATTTACTCCACATATTTTGTTTGCGCAAGCGTAACAGTTGTCGGAATTGTGTTCTCCTGGATCAGTCCAAATCATTGGTACACCAAAACGAAGTGAACTGCGTTTCCCTTGGATCCACATGTTAAGACCATTGTAGCACGTTTTACAAATTTTGTCTGGGACCCACGAAACGCCGCGAATTATTTCGCAATCAAAACAAAGTTTAAAAGCGCGCTCCACTTGCTCAGTGAGTAATGCAACATTTGTTGAAAAAGCTCTTTTGCCACAAACGTAACAAAATAAATTGATATTTTCTGGACAATTTGCACTCATTTCGGTTTTATACTTTTATTACTTTTTCGTCACTTTAAAAAACCGTACATTACGCGTTCGGAGACACTTGTTGAATGACAAAAATCGATCAGTGAACACCTATAAATACTACGTAAGTTTCAATATCTTACTGAGAGGTACTTATGAATTCGCGCATCTTTTAAGGGTGGCTATAAACCTGATTCATGTGCGTTTTAAATTTTTCGAAACGTTCTAAAACATGACCACTCATAAATTTGGGTTCAATTTGTGTAAAATAATCATGCAGGTAGCCAACGGAAAAAACCCAAATAATTAAAAAAATGCACTTTCCTTTTTTCCTTTTAATTGTCCACGCACATTTATGACCGTTTTTTACTTTGCTACCGCTACCATAAAAATCAAATAACCTTTTGTTTATTACTTTTTTTTTTAATTCTGACAATCATAAAAAAAGTCATCAATGTTTTTTCCAAGGAATTTTGAGCATATCTCGAGCAAATTTTTGAAATTCATACCTTCACTTAATTGTGAATAAAAGCGAAACGCGTCCATCGATTTTCATGATCTATGTCTCATTTTGTTTAAAGGTTATGTGACTTTACGTAAAAGTAATAGGACTTGACACTTTTTTTTACCGTTTTGGATTTTTTATGAATTAAAAATAAAAAAATTCAATTTTTTAGGCAAAAAATAGTTTTTTTCTTCATACATTTATTTATAACTGCGAAACTGTTGCTTATGTAGCGAAACGTTGTATGTATTAAAGGAATTGTAATTCCTAATTTTTTTAAATTTGTTTCAGCAAAATCGGACTGGTGGTTCTCGAGTTATGTCAAAAAAAAGACCACCAAAGGTCACAATTTCACCTATATGATAGTTACTAGCTTAAAATCGATATATCTCGATTCCAGTGACCCAGCGAAACGCCGGGACACGTATAACTTCTTTTTTACCGATATAACTTTCCCCGGTAGTTTGAACCCTTCCCGATTACTGACATCTACCATTTGTCGCACAGTGTAATTATTCACGCAAAGCTAAAGGCAAAAGTTGCAAGTTTGTAAAAATATAGTCTTATATATAATAAATTGGAAATATAAAAGTTTAAAGTCGCCTATTTCTGAAATGAGGCATGATATTGACTTGAATCTTTTTGCAAAAAATTATATATGCTAAAGGATAGGCTTAATTTTTGGAATACATATTTTTAAAATTTCTTTATATTTTATATAGATATCTTAATGAAGCTTGCAGAAAATGTGAACCTTATTAATATAAATAAATGCGCGTAAACCATATTTCAATCAGGGGTAGATTTTTCCTGAAATCCCAAAAAAACTAATGAAAATTCCCAAAAATGGTATTTTTTACATTTTTGGCTATAGAATCCACATTTTTCCGAAGTCCCGTAGATTTTGATTTAAAACTTTTAACAACATATTGAAGATTCTTAAAATATATTCCGCTTGTCGATTCGTGCTTTGGGATTTGAGAAAATATGGTCTAAAATCAAAAATTTCATATAAAATGGGTCGAATTCGGGAGGGTGTGTATCATGACCAATTTAGTTATTGGGCTTGTTTTTTATCCTAAAGTCATCTCCGTGAAGTTATCTTTCTGAAAAGTGCAAAATTATTATATATTGCTAAAGGAAATTTTATTTTAGATAAAAAAGAGTGTAGATACTTTTTCGGCTAAAAAAACACAAAAAGTCGTCTTTTTTGCAATTTTCAAATTCAAAATCGTTTATTTTTGGACTCGGTAATGACATCGACTTCAAATTTTTTTTTATTCAATAGATAATTTTGTTCTTTAACTAGTTAAGAAATAAACTAGTAAACTCAGTCGGAAATACTAGGATATATATGAAAAAAAAAAAAACTGGACCAAGAACATGCAAAATTATGGTGCTTATAAATTCAAACGCAAATAACTCGACAACTATAAGAGATAAATAGGACATGTAAGCATGTTTTTTATAGGTGTTATCAGGGCCTACAACAATAATAAAATATTTGAAATCGGACGAGAAACGAAAATTTGGCAAGCAATTAAAAATTTTTTATGTCAGAGGTACCTAACTTTGAACCCCCTTAGCTCCGCCCCTGGGGGATTGTTGTGCCCCCCTTCCAATCATTACATTGTACACTCCTCTGCTACGCCTATTTTTAGATTTTTATTTTGTATTATCTGCAGTTTTCTTGTGTAAGTTTTAGTAGCTTTATAAAACCAGACTTGGCAACCATAGGACAAAAATGGTTGAATACACATTTTGTAATTAAGAATCTGATTTTTTAAATATAACTTAGACCTTCTGTTAAGTAAGGGGTACAGTGCACGACCGAATTTTATTGCTTTTTCAGTAGCATTTTCCTAACGATTTGAAGAACTCAATAATACCACATCGGCTTTCCCATCTTTATAAAAAATTTTCATAATTAAATTCAGAATATTTAAATTCCCAATAATTTCTTTTGCAATCGAATTCAAATTTACAAACTTTAACTAATTTTTAAAATTATTAACTCTGTAAATCATTTTGAATCATTTACAGGAAATTTCTTTAAAATTTCAAAATTTAAATTAAAAAATAATTAACCAACCTGTATTAAATTTGGCAGTCCGAATAAAAACGATATGACACAAACTATTAAAACTACAATCTCGTGATAACCTAAATGTTTTTTAATCCAATTAGGGAACCCATCTTGTATAGAAGTAACTACGACTTCAACAATGGCAAACTGTAAATAAATTTAAAAAAGAAAATTATTTAATATTTATATTTGAAATATTTCACCTGTATACTCGCCTGTGAATTTAAACCCAAACACAACAACATAAAGAAAAACATTACAGCCCACAACTGAGCATAGGGCATCTTGGCCATAGCTTGAGGATAAACCACAAATATTAAGCCCGGACCATCACTAATGACATCCTTGACATTTGTATTCTGTTCCAAAGCCAAATTACCCAGGGTGGCAAAAGCAAAGACACCAACCAATAAACTCGTTAGAATATTCACTACACTTACTGCCACTGTATCACGTAAAATATTATTATTGTATTTGTTGTAGCTGGCAAATGAAATCATTGAACCGAATGTTATGCCCAAAGAATTAAAATTTTGTGAGGCAGCATTAATCCAGACATTGGCATTTTTCAATTCAGACCAATTGGGTCTAAAGAAATAACGTAAACCGTCATCGGCGCCTTCCAAAGTGACAGCACGGCCCATTAGAATAATGATTAAAATGAAAGGGAAAGTGGCGGTGAAATAGCGGACCTAATAAAAATATGTAGAGAAATTTTATACTTATGTATTGTCCTATAAAATTTGTATTTTGTTTTACCTTTGCTGATGATTTAATTGATTTCCAGGTGGCAAAGTAAACCATCAACCAGGCACATATTAAACAGGCAAATAATTCCCAACGCATTTCTCCAGGATACTCTATGCCAGGACTGATCTGCAGTACTTTGTTTCTATTTTAAACAATTTTTTAATTATATATTAATTTTCAAATTAAGTTCGAAACACTTACTGAAAAAATTCTTCGGAAGGTGTTTTCGATGATGCGGGTGCTGTAGTGTTATCTGTCAAACGTTGTGGTACCCAACAATCTGGAGTGTTCCATCTAAAATATTAAATATTTATTAGTTTAAATTGTTATATTTAATGTCAGTTTTTGTATTGTATTGTATTTACCGATTATTACAATCTATCCACGGTTGATCTGTTTTAAACGCTGTGAAGAAGTAGTATATAGAATAGCCAATTATAACACTGTAGTAGGTGGACATTAAAAATGATACTACTACACTTGCCAAACCAGCACCTTTAAGATAAGAAAGAAAATATTTTAATTGTATTTATTAAAGTGTGTTTTCAAATAAAATATAACATATACTTTTCGTAATAACTCTTACTGTCGTAAATTATAAAGATTTTTCTTGATGGGAATATATTCAAAAGATATATCAGATTTAAGAATATATAAAATTATTTTTGCAATCTTTTGGTTTGTGCGATTGTAGTGTGCAGTCAAGAAAGATGTACAAAAACATTTTTTATTTTCAACAGTTACATTTTTAAGCTGAATGTCCCTGCGTTGCATGGAATTTAATAAAATATATAAGAAAATTTAAAAATATACCTTTGTCCAGTTTTTTCCAAAAAGAAAAAAAACGATGTTTCCTGTAATGCTGTTTTTATTAAAACTTACTTTTTATCGAAATATTAAGAAAAAAATTAAAGTGCAAAAAATCTGAAATATTTTCGCTATTTTCAGTAACATGCAATTAATTTATATCCTATATTACCTTCCATCTTAAAATTCATCTCTATTTCATTAAAATTGGTTCAGCGGCTTAGGGGTGATTGCGTCACAAACAAACAAATAAACAAACAATTACACTCTTGATTTTATAATATTAATATATTAATATGGATTTAATTTATATTTTTAAGTTATTAGAAAATCTCATTTGAGTCATTTCTGACCAAAGAATTAGATTTCAAGGCAATCAAAAGGCTTAACAGAGACTTGGCTTTTATCTATAGAAGCTAAGAAAGTTTAAATTAATAATAACTCTGAGGATAGAAACAATTAACGTTCCTAACAGAAAATAATTTTTCTGTTTTAGAGTAGACTACGTTATTGCTGACTTTTCTCATCTTCTTAGGTATAAGTTTTAATAGTAATCGAGAAAATGGTCCTGAATAATGTCTTACTAAAAAGTAATACAAATTTACAAAATAATTTGTCGTATGGCAAGTTTATTCTAAATGCGATAAGATGTGTGATTGTTTTGAAGCTTTATTCTGAATAAACTGAAATAATTATGTCAAAGGGTGTCATAAAATTACATTAACACTACTCCTACCATAAAACCAAGTATTTAGCGTTTTCTGGCCTCATTTAGAATTTTGTAGTTACAGTAGAACCACACAGAAATGGTACACTATGGATATTATTATTTTTGTCTTCCAAAGTATTATTTCTTTAACTGCCCAAAAATGTGGCAATTAGAAAGGAATTGGATCCTAGTCAAAAGTGAGTTTAAGAACTTCTCAGAAATGTTCAATTACCAGCAGTAAATTTTAAATGTTTATAGACAGACCGCCAAAAATTCAGTAAAATTACTTCAATTTTTTTTTCAGAAGGCATATTAAAATGTTTAAACAAAACCTAGTTAGCAATTAATTTACATACAAAATGATACATCAGAAGAATCTGCAGAAAAAATGCTACAATAAATTGATTTACTTTTAATCCAAGCTTATTCCTTTCATCATTTATTTAAAAATAAATATGTTACATTTTATTTAAATGTAAATTTTATTATGTATCATGAATTTTAAGCGCATTTTTAAACGAAAATATTTTGCAGCATTTGAACTAAATTTTGAAATGCCTTTGATCCCCAAGTTTCTTGATCCAGCACTTTGGCTGCTCCACCTTGCATGGAAATACTCGTAGTTCTCCTCAGCAGATGGTTTTTGTCAATTGAAGTGCCTCTTAATATATCCTAAATGTTTACCCAAAAAGAATCCTTAATAGCTCTTCTCTGATGCTATCCTCCAATCTTCTACAAGATTACTCTTACTATTTGTCAGTGTTATATCTCTATAATCATTCCTGAATATTGGCGTATTAATAATAAAATATCGAGAAATGAAATTAGATACAAATTATTCTGATTTAAATGCGAAATACATATAAAAATATTAAGTAGTGCTCTTTTGCTTATAGAATATTATAAAATATTAAGTGTGCTATTTTGCTTACAGAATATTATAAATTACCGAACTTAGAAATTTGAAAACTTCTTTTGTTTAAGACCACTCAAATGATGTGTATTGATGAGCAAAATAAGCGGGGAAAAAATTAAAACTATTTTCCAATTTGAAATTAGTTCCCTAGCAACGATTGAAAAATCATAAGTCCCAATGTCTAGGCAAAGAAAAATTTAAAATTTTTTCCCGAAATGGGCCTCAAAAAAATTGCAATTTTAAACTTGTTATGAAAAATCATTTAAAAATTTTTCACCATGGGATTTTGGTCCCGCAGAGGACTATCTAGTGCATTTTTGTGAATTTTTATGTCTCTCAGCGGGAGCTATGTTTTGATTTTAGATCCATAGTTTCTTGGGAAGTTTTGTTAGAGTTTTTCGTAGATTACGTTTTGATTAAGTGTAATTTTCATATACGTAGCCGATTTGAAAGGAGCTGGCGCCCATAATTCATATGTTAACCTGTTTTATTTTTCTACCATAACACCGCACAGTGTTTGATTTCAGCATTTTATGGAAACAAAATTAATAATGGAAAATAATGGATATATACCTATAAATTTTGGTATAAAGTATTTCTAGACTAATATGAGACTTTGGTTAAAAAATAGGCGGAATTGGACAGTTTTCACGCCCACCTCCCATGCATTTGCAAAAATTTATTTCTGAAAAAGTCCGTTTTTATAGGAGCGGATTGATTAAAAATTAATTAAAAACCACAGGAATCTATAAAAATGGACGTGTCCACGCCCTGAATAATCATATGTATACATTTATATTATTTCTTGAGAAAACATTTTTGTATTACTTTTAAGTGAAACCATCGTAGCACTACTTTAGTAAAATGTATACGAATATTTTTTGATGCAAATATGACTTCAAAAATAACCACACCTTCCAGGGCTAAAGATAATATTGATCGAATTGGTCTAATTTATGGCATGAGATTTTGTCATTCACTATAGATTTTTTAAAAAATCAGCAAGTTTCACCAAAAAATTTAATTTGTACATTAAATTAGATAACTTAGCATTTAATTTAAAACTAATTTGGAGATGGACCGTGATGGACCCAAAAAGTTATATCTTATAGAAATTTGTTTTGCTCCAGTAATTTCCCGAAAAAAAAATTAAAAAAAAGATTATTCTAATCAAAAATTATACCCTTTTTAAGTAGTTATTTTGTTATTTTTAGTTCCCTCAAAAACATTCAAGTTTTAAGTACCATTATATTGTTACTGTTAATAAATTAGACAAACTTTTTGTGTTTTTCTTATTAGTAAGATGCCCTCTATCAAATATGACTAAACTATTTACTAGAATTGAAACTGAAAAAACCGACTTTGTCCAGATTGATTGGCCAAATCTTACATTGTGCACCGTATAACAGAATTTTTCACACATGAAAGTGGAGACATTTTATGATAGGACTGCGTACTCAGTTTTTCAGTTCGTGTTCGAGTATCCTTTTAAAAGGACTTTGAAATTTCAAAACTAATATTTTTTTTTATGAATTATTTCAAAATCTGCTAGTTGCTCAACAATGCCGATATGGGTATTAAATGCCTTTATAATGTCAAAAATGTCCTTCAAATATTTTATTCTCAAATATCCTTGTGGTTTTCTAACAAATTTTTCTGAAATAATATTAATTTTAAAAACATCATAATGAAATTTCTGAATCCCACATTTTGTCTCTTTAGCTACAATAGTTAAAATTTTATAAAATTTTATAATTTTGTTTTCGGAATATATGCTGTAATTTTAAATATTATTTAATGATAACTGGCACAGTCGTTTTTTTGCACTTAAAGACTAAGCTGATAGAAAATGGTTGAAATCGTTCCATTATTTTACCTATGTAGCTCCCTTACAAACGTTTTCCGGAAATATGCTTAAGTGATCAGAATTTTCTTGAATATGCAAATATTTATATGAAATTACTATTAAATTTTAAGGGTTTGGTTACATAATTGACCATAGTTTCTATATGAGGCCCTTCCCGAAAATTATTTAAACGTGTACAAATACTATAAAAATGTATTTAAATATAAATCATGCTATCAAATTTCGAAAGTTTTACCATATTTCTAGAGTTTTTCTTTTCCCGAACTTTTTCCGTTCCATGGATTCCGGGAATTCCCGCCAAAGATAAATAATTAAAAATTTTTAAATATCTATAAAATAATTCAGTTAAATGAAGGATAAAAAAATATATTATTATATATTATATTATATTATATTATATTTTATTATATTATATTATATTATATTATATTATATTATATTATATTATATTATATTATATTATATTATATTTATATTATATTATATTAATATATTATATTATATTATCATTATATTATATTATATTATATTATATTATATTATATTATATTATATTATATTATATTATATTATATTATATTATAATTATATTATATTATATTATATTATATTATATTATATTATATTATATTATATTATATTATATTATATTATATTATATTATATTATATTATATTATATTATATTATATTATATTATATTATATTATATTATATTATATTATATTACATTATATTACATTATATTACATTATATTATATTATAATATATTATATTATATTATATTATATTATATTATATTATATTATATTATATTATATTATATTATATTATATTTTATTATATATTATATACTATATTATATTATATTATATTATATTATATTATATTAATTATATTATATTATATTATATTATATTATATTATATTATATTATATTATATTATATTATATTATATTATATTATATTATATTATATTATATTATATTATATTATATTATATTATATTATATTATATTATATTATATTATATTATATTATATTATATTATATTATATTATATTATATTATATTATATTATATTATATTATATTATATTATATTATATTATATTGTATATTATTATATTATATAAATTAATTAATCATAAAACGATAAATTAATTCAGCTATTTTTGACATTTTGAAAATTAATTGAATATATTTTATTATATAAGAACTCATCCGAAAGTCGAATCATTACTTTTCCTTTCATATTGCCCTGTGGGTAAAACTTCCTCCGACAATTTTATGGCAAAATTAGTCTACTTCATGTTTAAATTGTATGGTCTTATGTGAACTTTTTGTAATTCATCTATAATTTTTAAATCTCTATTTTTTCTTCTTACTGGTTCTTTTACAACATATTATTATTGACCTCAGTTGAGAATCAAGTTCTTTCTTTTTAAATATTCGCATAAATAGAATTATTTTATTTTCCATCTATTATATAAAAATGCATAAAGGACTCACAAACTATCAGATATTTAAAATTGTTGCAAAATCAAATAAAATAAACAAAATCAAATGTAAAAACACATTGTATATTGAAATAACGGTACATAAGTTAGAAAATATAAACATTTTGCATACACCAGAAATTCCGGGAATTCTCGCATAATATCCTGGGATTACGGGAATGAAAATTTTGCGGAATTCCCGAGAATACCCGTGAAAAACTCTACATATCTCCCATACAACACCAATTCCAGAATGTCACTTTAACACACATAAATTGAATATAAATAAATTAGTTTGTGATTTTATTTGCAACAACTAAAATTTATATAACTGTAAATGGCACTACCAAATTTCAAGAGGATCGGTCGATAATTAAACATAGTTCTCATATAAGATTCACTTCAAAAAATCAGTTTAATTGCCCAAATTTCATATAAATGCCAGAGTGGAATTAAATTTGGCATTAATAAAGTTTCACAAGGATCGGTCCAAAAATGTTCATTGTTTCTATATAAGGATCACGCCCGAAAATCAGTATAACGCGCGTACATAATAGTCATGCTTGATTGACTACCATTGTTTATGTTAGTTATTCATAAAACAAAATTAAATATAATTTAAAAATCATAGACTATTGCCCTTTCGCTGATTAAAACTACAAGTAATGAATTTAAAATTAAATAAATAAAAATACTCAATTTATCGTCGTTTAAGATTTCAAATATATTTTAAAGTCTTCCAAATAATGTTGCCATACTACACATAAAGTAAGAATTACTTAAAATATAAATATTATGGCTTCAAAAATGGCTATATTGGTTTTGAATGCTCGAAGTCTCAATAAACTGAAAATTAAATTTGTATTTGTTCAAAACTTTCAAGGATATTAAAGGATTAAATATTCGAAGGATATTTTTGTAACTTATTTGGATTATTTTAACAAAAAGTAACATATGATATGACATTTATATGGAATTTATAATGTGTGAGAAAAATTTTTGATTTTTGTTGTACGGTGTAATAATTCTTTATTTATTTTAATTAAACATCAATTCTTTATTATGATTACTTTAAACACCTTATTACGCCACTTAAATTCTATAGTTCGGAACAGATTATCTTCAGTTTTAGTTATTATTATTATTTTTTTTGTTACGTTTATGTTCAGTATTTGCTGAATTAACCTATGATCTCGTTTGAGATTAAATAGAGTTTAATTTTTAGTTTTAAGATTTTAATACATATTTTGCGGCCAGATTCAATATATAAATAAAACGTATAAAAAAATTTTAGTATTTGTTTTCAGCAGAGGCTTGTAGGTAATCAATTTATTTCGCTTATGAAATTTATTATCATGCGGTTAATCATCATAAATACATTGCATTTAAATTTATTTGTTTCCTCATTAAAATTCAAAATTTAAAGAATATGTTTATAATTAAAAATTACACTAATTAATCTAAAAAACATAAATTTAAATTGTCTTAAAAACGTCTAGACAAATTGTAATATTTTCTTCAAAAAGTACCATCATAAAATTTATAAACACAATAATTCTCTGTTATAATAAAATTTTATATTCTCAACCATAATTAGTATGATTGTTATAGACATAATGACAAAAATGCAGATGTACTTTTAAGTATGAACTGATTTGATTTTATACAACACTTATAAAAAAAGTATTTGTCTAATTAAAGAAAAAAAAAAAAAAAAAATAATAATAATAATAATGATAAAAAAACTAATAAATATTTATAATAACATTTTCTACATACATCTGTCACAATCTATATTAATATTTTATCAGCAAAGGAGGTAAAATTAATTATTATTACTTACGTACAAGTATTTTATATAATTCTTTTAGAATTTTAATCATTATTTTAATATTTAAACGTATATTTCCGTTAAACAATATTATAGATTAATTATCGTTATATTTTAAATAATGTTAGAACTATGTTTGGCATTAATTTTCGTTCAATTAGAGATTTTAATTAGAAATATATATATATTTTTTAATAAAGATAGTACTTTGTTTATTACTCAGTGTAATTTTAAAGGTCTAAGGATGATCCTTCTAATGCTAGTTTTATTTAATAAATAGTTTTTCAGTAGAAAATAATTGATCAATTTTATAATTTAAAGAGAAAAAGTAAAATTAGAAAACAAAATTTGAAGTCTTGTAAATTTATCTTCAGAATAGGATCATATATTCAACATACAAATTATTATACTATCTTAAAGGTTTTTATAAAATCATTTTTAAAAATAGTATTTTTGCTTTCAGTAAACAAGGTGTGTACAATTATTTAAATAATGTTGTTACTTATTAATGAATAATTATTATTTTATTATATGTTAATTTTCCATTTGTTTTCGAATCCCTTAGATGTCATTACATTCAAAATCTAACGCCTACATCTCTTATATATCTGCGTATTTATTGTTCTTTTAAAATATTTATTTATTTCCTGGTTGATTGTTTGTATATTTAAAAATTGTTTTATTTTATTATGATCGTTTTACAAATAAATACTTGTGCCACATTTTCCGCTTTGTTACAATTTGCTAATTAGCATATGGTTGAAAAAAATACTACTTACTACACTTCTATGTCATAAATCAAATGCACTAGAGAGTGAAATTATTTTCAACGTGTTTCATATTTAAATTCAAACGATTAGATTTTTAGGTAATTGGATAATAGATTTATGTTTCTATGTAATGTCAAGAATTGTTGATTAGTCGAATTTGCTTTATCAGACTATATTAATAAACTGAAATCGGAAACTCTGTCCCACATATATATAATTTTAAAAGTAATACGATTATTTTAGATATAGTTCCTATATAATAGAAGTTATTTATAATAATTTTATTGCTCAATAGAACTAGAATTCTAAAAACTTCTTCGAAAACTTTTTTTTCCCTAGAAATCCGCAACAAGGTCCGAAATAATAAATACAATAGATTGCGATTATAGTTTTCTTACTTGTTTGGTTATGAACTAAGTTTTTTTATATCCGCCATCCAGAAAGATGAGCAGATGTATTGATTTTGTCATTCCGTTTGTAACATATAGAAATATTGGTCTGAGACCCTATAAAGTATGCATATTCTCTTTCCACGTGAAATTCTAAAGTGATCTAGTTATATCTGTCTCTTGAAAGCACGATAGGGCTCGGGTCGGACCACATAGGGGGATGAAATTTGGCACAAATATTTTTCACTACGATTTGTTTGGTATTGAAAATGGGCAAAAAACAATAAAAAATAAAATTTATGTCCGACATAACTAGTGTTTGGGGTTTCCCGTAATATTTCTTTTCTTGGGAAACGGGAACGAAAAAATCAATTTCCCGTTAATTACCGGGATTTTTTAAAACTTTAATTAAGAGAAAAAAGGCTTTTATCTCTTAGAAAGAAAATTATTTATTTATTAAATAAAATAACACAATATTTAAATATTGTAAATATTTTATACAAATAAAATAAATATCTATTAATTTTTGTTAGAAACTGTGCCTTAGATCTTCATGTTAATATGTTTTTGATGCTAAAATTTTTTAAACATGAGCTCTAATCTATTATATAAATTTAATTACAAATACATATCTATATATGTATCTAGTTTTTCTTGCTTAATTACATTTTATTTCTCTATCTCACAATATTCTTTTTTATGTATTTTAAATAACTATGTAATTCTTACTAAAGGTTGATCCGAAGTGCTTTTTGTTATGTTTGAAACGCTATAAAATGACTAATTTTTGCATTATGAAATAACTAATGATACATAATTAAAGATGATTGTCTATCCGCTTTGGAATAATTTGCGATTTTGTCTCATAACCTCACTTATTAATTTGGATACATACTAATGTATGTGCTACACAGAGTTTTTCAGTTAAATTCAAAATCTTTGTACATTATTCGGAGATCTACTAAACCCTGATTTATTTGGAGCATAAAATTTCTTTAAATGGTTTAGTTATAGCGAAAACATATTCCAACATCTTTAGTATCCAAACTACACTAAGACTGATCGCCAGAAATAGCCAAATAAATTAAGTTTATGACAATCTATACCATCATACAATTTTAGTGAGTTCTGGTAATATTAATTGGTACATAATTTATAAATTGGTACATTTATAAATTATACGCAACATAACAGCAAATAACCAAACGAAAGACTAGATTTTTAAGTAATTAAAAAAAAAATGATGCCTAAATATATTTTGAGGCTTGAATTGCTTTAAATAACACAAAAACTTGGGCAACCATGCAATGCTCCTGGTTTTACAATACTTTATAATTTATTGATCAATTATGTTCAATATTTAGAAGGCATTCAGATGATCATTTATTGGTACACAAGTGTATACAGTTTTTAAGACAATTTATTCTTGTTTATATTATAGTGATCTCGTGATTATGTTTCAGTTCAATTTTGTTAAACAATATTTCGCAACTCTTAATTTCCTAACAATATCGGTGAAAAAAATATAAGAAATTAGTCAAATATACAATAAGTTAGAACGAACTATTTTTTTCTATTAAATTGTCAAATTTATTGCAAATTTAAAATATATAATTCTTTCACCCCAATGTACACGTAATTGGCTCCATTTTAAATTAAACCATAATTTTTATCTAAAATATCAAAATTTTCTTTCTCCATCATCCCTTTTTTTATAACTTAGAAAATATGATTCCAACCAGTATAATATTTTACATACATATTACTTTGATTTATATCAGTTAGGGTGTAAAAGAATTATGAAAATATATTTATTAGTTTCTGAGTTATTGCATTTTGAATATGACAAAAATCACTTCGAACCACCCTCTAATTAAACATGAATTTGGGAAATATTAAAAATTGGTACGCAATAAAAATTTTTGGATCCATCATAACGTACAGAAATTTGATGAAAAAAAAAAAATCATTTACGTATGAATACATCATGAGATTAGTTTTTTTAAATACCCATTTTTATTTTGAAAATTATATCATTTTCAGTTCATTGCTTGGATAAGACATGTTGTGTAAATAAAATATCACCTAACCACGTATTTTTTTATAATAGAGAACATTTTCGAAGTTCAACTTATTTCATATTCATTTAAACAAATTTTATAATACAACTAAAAAATTTAAACATGGCAAAAATAAAGCTGATTCAAAATTTCATGTGAATGAACTTAAGTTCTAATATTCGCTAAATCATAATATGTATGAATAGAATGTTCCATGTCCGGGATAACAAGCTTTTTTGCAGAAACATTCATGAAAATCGTTAAATTTTGAAAAGTTTAAATAAAAATAAATGAAAAAAATAAAAACATCAAATAGTGATGTTGATTTTATCACAGAATATTCGTAATTCGTATACTGTTAATTACAACTAAACAAAATTTAAGTAAGTTAAGTTTATAAATAATACAAATATCAAAAAGTTTATAAATAATACAAATATTTATTTACATAAAATTCTAAATTCTGGTTTTTTCCTCGAAGATCATCCATATTTATGTGAAAAATTAAATTAAATATTAAAAGTAACAATAAGGTAAACAATATTTTACGGGAAAATCGTATCGGAATCCAGGACCCCAAACCTTAGTCGTAACTCTTGTTCATATATTTTCGCCAATAGTTCTTAAACTTTGGATGGAAAATTTTGATTCAACAATTTTTTATTATTCTGTAATATAACCTGTTAAACATTTAATAAATCGTTTGATCCAAAAAAAGTTTTCGATAAAGATCGATATTTTCAGTGTGGATCTTAGCATTTTCAGAGTCTACAAGCCATAAAATCGGAACAAAAGCATGTAATACACAAACATTTGTACGTGTAATTTAAGTATAAAAATCAAAAGAATATTTTTCATATTTTTCGATAGCAACATATGTACCACTTACTGAAATCAATCACAAACATTTAACAAATCGATTAGAAATGCAATTTGATTGAAATACGAACTTTCCGGCGGCCAGAACGTTAATCAAATGTTTACCACAATCAGTCATTTTCGTTATTCGCTGTTTCCATGAAATGCTAAAAATTCATGAAATTCATTAAATTTTGAAAAGTTTAAATAAAAATAAATTATCAAAATAAAAACATGAAATAGTGATTTTTTCAGTGAGATTTGAACTTGGAAACAAATTAACCATTCGTTTTTAATGACTAACGTCTTACTCAGTACACCATCTCGCACGTAATTTTTTTTTATATTTTTAGACATTTTGTTATAAAAAACTAACTGCATCAGAATGGGGTTGAACCAACAACCTTCTGGTTATTAATCCAGCGTTCTAGCCAACTCATCCACATGATTGCAATATTACTGTGCTGTTATACTATTGAGTACTTATTTATGTAACATCGAGTAGGCAAATAATAATGACGCCTCATTACCTAGAAACTACTTTAATAAGTAGTTGCCATTACCGAAAAGCAAAAAGTTTTTTTAAGTAAAAGTTAAATAATACAAATATTTGTTGATATAAGCTAAATTCTGAATTTTTCTTCGAATCCAAAATTAAATTAAATGTTAAAAGTAACAACAAAATAAACCAGTTTCCGAATAAATTATTCCAACTACTCACAAACAACTTTTAAAATTAAAATGCCTTTTAAATCAAAATTTTCATATAAAATGTATTTTAAATTTTAAATTGACACGTATATTTTAATAATTGATTTAAGGGCTAATGTATGATATAATAACTTTCTTCTTCAAACTTAAATTAAAGTTTAGGTTTGCACAGGGCGGTTAGTTCCTAGAGTGGTAAGAAAGTAAAACAATGACCTTATAATTGATCGGAAATCTGGAACAGGACAAAATAAAAGACCACGAAACGAACACGAAGCCAAAAAGGTGGAGCAGTTCTTAGCCCTAGAGTACATACAAAAAAAAAAAAAATAACGTTACTCGGGTACTTTATTTTGTTCTTCAGTGATTTTATACAAAAAATTATAATTTTATGTTGATTATTTATTAAGACCATTTAATTAGGTATAAAACTAAAAGTAAACTGGTAAATATACGTAGGAAAAACATGTTTGTGTATGTTCACTATGTCCGTCCGACCGTCTACCGGTCCATGTTAAACTTTTAAGAAAGCTGCAAGTTGCAGCTTTTCTGATAATTGGATGCACTATGGATTAATATGATACAGGAACGTACTCTGTTCAAATTAGTTGACAATGGTTACGTATTGTAACCTAGCCCCCATACAAATTTCCTCTACGACCCTCATAAGTTTTTTCAATATTACATAATTTAGTACATATGGGCCATTACAAAAAAATTTTTACCTGAGCTGAAACTGACTTTAATTCTTAATAAGATTTATGGTAATACTACTTTAAACAAACGGATTAGAAATCGGAACTCACAAGACTTGAAAATAATAGAGTGCAAAATTTTAGCACAATACACTTCATTTTGTAATCATAATTGCTCTTCAAAATTAAAAAAAAAACTTAGAAAAAAGGCTTAAAATTACTTAACTTTTTCCCATTCTTCTACGCTTTTTTTGCTCGCGCGTTTATACTTTTTGATCTCTTTCGATCGGACTTTGTGGAATAATTATATACCTTCTTATTGTACAGACTTTCAACAGTTAAAAAAATAATATATAATAAAATAATATATATATATATATATATATATATATATATATATATATATATATATATATATATATATATATATATATAGACCAAAGTATACTATAGACAAAAAGTCAAATGTCGTTCGTATTCAAAAACGGATACTTTTGTCAAAACAAATATTGCTAAGGCACATCGCATAGACTGCACGAAATTTTACACAATTGTAGAGGCGCAACAAAAAAATTTCGAAAGATAAAAATTTTATGAACCAAAAAATTTGCTTGGATTAAAAAAGGGTCACAATATTATATAGCATTTCTTTGTAATAAGATCTAATAAAATATATATAAATTTTCGTATAATATATGAAGAAACAACTTAGATGCGAAACTAATTTTTAGCAAATTTTTAAAAAATCGCTATTTTTAGTATAAACACAATTTTTAAAATTTTTTTCGAATATCCTAAAATATGTTACATTAATACCAACGAACTTTGAACATATTATGACTTTTATTTGAATAACTCAGTAGATTTTGATATTGCGCGTAATTTTTACCAGAATTATATAGAAACTTTTAGTTTGTAAAAATATTTATATAATGAAAATTTTTCTAGGGCATTTTGAATTCTTTGCACTCTCAGCAACGATTAAATAAAAGAGCGTAAGAATACGTATGAACTCAACCAGCACAATTGTGCTATGAAATTGATATCCCTACTTTAAGGCAATAAAAATAATAATTACTACAAAGAAACGTTAATTGTAGTGCAAAAACGCATACAAACTATACGGCGGTACCGGGGTACCCTGGGTATTGACTCTCGTAGGTGTAAAATTTAAAGCCATTTTATATATAGACCAAGTTAACAAAATTAGGGTTTTCAGACACGAAGTGCTTAGACGTGCCAAATGTTCCCAACGTGCGCAAAGTTATTGGACTTAAACCATTTAAAATGCAAAAAGTACCAGATAGGAACAAAAAGAAAAATGCTGAAGCTAAAAAGAGAGCAAAGCTATTATTTTTTTAAAGTTTAAATGTTGTGTAATGAATGATGAAACATACGTCATTTCTGACTTCTCACTGCTTCCTGTACAAAAGTTTTACGTAGCACAATCAGTAATTTACCAAAAAGTTTCTTGTTTGGTGAGCTATATGCAGATGCTGTGAAGGAAGTGAATCATATGTAACTTCAGGCAAAATAAATTGGGAAATTTATATTACGGAAAGTCTGCAAAGAAGAATGCTTCCATTTATAAGAACACAGATAGTCTCAACATTCTTTTGCCCTGATTTGGCATCGTGCCATTACAGTAAAAGTACTTTACCTAGTGTCTACATTAGGCAAATTTTTGTCAAAACAAACGTCAAAATCAGTGCGAATATATACAAGGTAAACTTAATTAAACAGCTGATTACTATTTTGGTTGTTACAGTTGTCAAACTGCATATATAAAAAACAATAAGGAGTTCGCCATATTGTTGTTTTTGTGCAACTGTTACCACCTTCCATAAGTTCGCGTTAAGTTTGACGTTTGTCTTGATAAGAAATTATCTAATGTAAACACTATGTTAGGATAGTACAGTAGACATAAAGTTAATTTTGTTCCGAAAAATGTCAACCCTCCAAGCTGTCCAGAACTTAGGACAATTGAAAGATATTCGACGCTTTTATATACATATTTGTGTGTTATGCTTTATTCGAACGAACACTTTACGTCATAACATTTTGCGAAAATGATTTTCTATCAAGTCCATTATTTGAGACAAACATAGAATGGTTAGGACTGGGGGAGTCGTAGCCAGAGAAACAAGCCGATGCAAAATTTTCGGTGGAGGCGGTGAGACACATAATAAAATAAATTATTAAAAAAATAACAGGTAGAGCCACTGCATTCATTACTTTTTGCATTGAATTTCAATGAAAATTAAAAAATTTCGGCGGCTGATTTTAAGCCGGTGTGAGCCAACCAAATCGGCGGTGACTGATAAAAAAGGCAATTGATTATCGGCGGAGCACCGCCGACTTTGAGCCGGCTTGTATCTCTGGTCGTATCCACCATGCATAGTAAATATTTAAAATTGGATTCTTAATAATCTATTACAGTGAAAGACTTGAGTTTTGTGAAAATAATTTTCTTATCACGTTCCATAACTAAGATGAACATAGGACGGGTAGGACTTCACCAAAATTATTACGTTTAACGCTTTGAAATTTTTAACAAAAGATAAAATTTTTAATATTAGGAATTCTTAATAAAAACATGATAAAATATTATCCCAATAAGTATTTTTGCTGGAATTCAAGTTTGAACCTTCAAGTTGAAACTTTAATTCAATATTGTTCTTCAGTAAAAAGGAAATCTAAAGAACAAGAAAGATCCTCCAAATTTATTTTACTTGAAAATGTATTTTTTTTTAAATCTTATTCAATGTTTAAAATATTTTTACACGTGCATTCATGTCGGATTCCAGAAAAATTTTCCAATGTGTATTTTTTTGAATTTTGTGCGTTTATTGTGATTTATTTTTATCAAAATTTACAGTTTAACGCTTTGAAATTTTTAACAAAAGATAAAATTTTTAATATTAGGAATTCTTAATAAAAACATGATAAAATATTATCCCAATAAGTATTTTTGCTGGAATTCAAGTTTGAACCTTCAAGTTGAAACTTTAATTCAATATTGTTCTTCAGTAAAAAGGAAATCTAAAGAACAAGAAAGATCCTCTAAATTTATTTTACTTGAAAATGTATTTTTTTTTAAATCTTATTCAATGTTTAAAATATTTTTACACGTGCATTCATGTCGGATTCCAGAAAAATTTTCCAATGTGTAATTTTTTGAATTTTGTGCGTTTATTGTGATTTATTTTTATCAAAATTTACAGTTTAACGCTTTGAAATTTTTAACAAAAGATAAAATTTTTAATATTAGGAATTCTTAATAAAAACATGATAAAATATTATCCCAATAAGTATTTTTGCTGGAATTCAAGTTTGAACCTTCAAGTTGAAACTTTAATTCAATATTGTTCTTCAGTAAAAAGGAAATCTAAAGAACAAGAAAGATCCTCTAAATTTATTTTACTTGAAAATTTATTTTTTTTTAAATCTTATTCAATGTTTAAAATATTTTTACACGTGCATTCATGTCGGATTCCAGAAAAATTTTCCAATGTGTAATTTTTTGAATTTTGTGCGTTTATTGTGATTTATTTTTATCAAAATTTACAGTTTAACGCTTTGAAATTTTTAACAAAAGATAAAATTTTTAATATTAGGAATTCTTAATAAAAACATGATAAAATATTATCCCAATAAGTATTTTTGCTGGAATTCAAGTTTGAACCTTCAAGTTGAAACTTTAATTCAATATTGTTCTTCAGTAAAAAGGAAATCTAAAGAACAAGAAAGATCCTCTAAATTTATTTTACTTGAAAATTTATTTTTTTTTAAATCTTATTCAATGTTTAAAATATTTTTACACGTGCATTCATGTCGGATTCCAGAAAAATTTTCCAATGTGTAATTTTTTGAATTTTGTGCGTTTATTGTGATTTATTTTTATCAAAATTTAGATTATCAATGAATTAAACTTGTATGTATTATAAATTAATTAAGTAGTGTTCTCAAATAAAAAAATTTAAGCCAAACCATATTTCAAGTTTAAAGCAATTATATACTTTTATATATCGATTATAAATCGATATTTGAATTTAAATCGAACTCCAACAACATTATCCAATACAGAATTTTTTTAAAAGGGGTCCCTGGGAAAAGAATAATTTCTTCAAGGGTCTGCGAAGTAAAATTATGAGGGAACCCTCTGCTCTATAAAATATTTTTAAAGTAATTAAGATTTATATTTTCACTTACCTTTAAATAATGGACATAACTGTCCTAAAGCACCTATCGGCCCTCTGCCTGTATATTGGCCAATTGACAATTCCATAAATAACAAAGGTATACTGCAGATTATCAATATAATACAATACGGAACCAAGAAAACACCTGGAAGTAAAAATAAAAAAAGTTGCTATAGTAATTAAATGCTTCTTATTAATTTTCTTCTTAATATTAATAAATATAGAGGTAACGCGAATTGAAGAACTTGTTTCGGAGACGACGATTACGGGATTTTTTCTACTCTAACGGTTGCCACTTGCAGAATATATAAACTTCTCAGATCATAATTTATAAAGAACAAGAAAGATCCTCTATATAGTTCGCCAGAAAATGTATGTCAAGTAGCGTAATTTTATTTATCTCGGTAGACATTCCTTTCATGATTTGGACAGTGCTCTGGTATGATTTGAGAGGGGTACTGGATGGTTTTATGTGAACTCAGAGTAAAACCAAATTTATATATTTATGTATAACTCAATCTCAAATTAAAATTTAATAAATACGTTAATCCGCATTCCAGTATTTCTTCCCGTTAACAATGATTGCTTCTAATATACCTATTTAATTATTTTGAGTATAATTTATATATATATATATATATATATATATATATATATATATATATAATATTTCTGTTTCAAGCTCACCGGATGTCATAAATTTGTTGATTGTAGCAAAACAGATTTACTTTCATTTGGAAGCCAAGCATTCATTATAAATGTGACAAATTTGTTAAGACTTATTTTATGACATTCACACTTGATTTCGTAATAAGTAAAATGGGTATGATGCGGCATCTTTATGCTTAAACTTAATAAAATGTTACGATTGACAAAAATAAATTTACCTACATAAACATATGGTATGGTGATACGTGTGAGTATGTATGATTTTTACTAAAAAAGAAATTAACGGAAACAGTAGATAATCTTTATTATTTTCCTCTACAGATAGAAGATCTTTGATTTATTAAAAAAAAAAAAAAAACGAAATGTGTTTTTTATAGAACAAAATCATACAAAATAATAACACTACAAAATACAGTACAGAGCTAATGGAGGAAAAGTTAGAAATTTATTAAAAATACTTGTATCATATTTAATCTTCTCTTCTTTACACAATTTTACGTAAAAGGAAATTAGTATTTAAATATTGTTTTTATTTACTTACATAGAAAGTAAATAAAAAAATGTGCATATGTATTTGTATATTTTAAATACTCGTGTTTGATATAAATTAGAATAAAATATTAACGTGGGAATTTTGAATTTATAATTTTTAAATGCAGACAAACTTACCTCCTCCACTTTTGTAACACATGTAAGGAAAACGCCAAACATTGCCCAAGCCCACTGAGTAACCAATACATGCCAATACGAATTGCATTTTGTTGCCCCAATGTTGATTTCTGGGTTTCAAATTGGATGTCTCATCGGACATATCCATTAAACTATCATCGTCATCATCATCGACACCGGGTAGTCTGTTAGAATAAATACACAAAGTATTAGATTTAATAAAATTTTTATATATATTTTATACAAATGGAACTAATTGACATTGATGGCATGATACAGAAACAAAACTAGATTTAAAAAAAAGTGTACACCGCGACGGACAGATCACATATGAAAATTATTATTACATGTTTTTATACTATATAGTAGGCTATCCATTCGAATAATGTTGTTCGAATAATTCGAACAATATGATACGAATAATTCGAATAAAATGAATAATTTTTTAATATTTACTTCTTTTAGCATATTTTTAACTATTGGTATAAATAAATATATTTATAATTTATTTTTATTTTTTATTTAAACAAATATGGAATTATATTGACAATTTGTATTCTGAAAAGAAAAAGATATTAAAGGTTGTCTTTCAATAACAGCAAATATATGGTGGGATAACTCTTTTTATAAATATATAAACATTATGGAAAGAAGTTAAATTTCTAAAAACAAATCCAGTAAACATTTTAATTTCGAACTTTAACAATTAGAAATAAAAGGAATTGCTTCTAACATTTGCTGCATAAAAAAAGACACAAAGATTTTGGAATTATCATTGAAACTGAAATCGGTTCATTATTGATGTGACAACATACGTAAATGTTGCAAAATGTTCAATAGATTTATCTTATCATAAATAGAAAACATTGAAGTCTTATGTTTTGCATCAAGAAAGAATAGTACATGATGTTAAACGTCGATGGACATTTTTATCTAACACGATCTCAGGTTTTCTTATAATTTATAAATGCATTATTTGACTAGAGTTGCCAACACTCTCGGATAGTGATATAGAACTTGATCGACTTAAGTAACATCTTGAAGCCACTAGATGTGGCCATTAAAGAATTGAATAAATATTCGGCAACATTAATTGAGTTTGAAAAAATAATATTTTTAATAAAAAAATAAAACAATTCTTTTTCTAAGGAATTACAGCCTGTTTTTATAAAATGAATGTAGAGTTCGATTCGTCTAAATGACGAACGAAATTTTATTTCCGTTTCTAAAAACGAATGTCATCTTTTATGGTACTTGTGGTAAATTTTCAATTCAAATCAAATTTAGAAAATATATTTATGCTTCTATAAAACATAAATATATGGTTATAATATATTCATATTTTTACACTAAAGTGATTTTTAGAAGTGGATATCATATCAAAGCAGCGATCAATTAAGACCGATCCATATTTTTGGTATGTTAATTTGGTTATTAAAAATTTTGTGTAAAAAAGTTTATATAAAGTTGATTTTTAGAAGTGTGACTTGTACGGGAGGTATGGTCAATTATAAACCCATTTTCGTGCAATTTGGCATTGTGATTTACTTAAACTTATTGTGAATAATAAGAAATAATAATAATTTCTAAACTAAAAAACGCAATAAAACATGAACGAATTCGTGCAACTTATAAAAATCAAATTTGACGAATCGTTGGTAGATAAATTCTCTCGTTTTAAACAGGCTGTTAGTCATATATTTAAAACATCGTGTTCGTGAAAAACGTTTAAAAGTTTTAAATACTAAGAGAATTATATTTAAACTCTGAAACATGTTCCACTACCTCCAAACATTTAAAGTATAAATCTAAAACAAAACTAAAGAGCTTGAAAATTATATATTTGGAATATTATTCGGCAGAGAAACTGTGAAAAATTAATCGCATGAATCTATATAGATGGAAGAATTTTTTAAAGCATCTAATGGTGATTTTCCGTCGGAGCTGAATGAAAGAGGTAAAAGTGTAAAAAATAATTTTCAAAATTAAATTTTATAAAAACTAAAGAGCGAAATCGGTTTAAGTCAAGTCATTTAAATGCTATTCTTTTTTTAGAAAAAAAAATATTTTAAGTAATTTCCTTAAATATATATGTATACATTTTTTGTATTAACACAAGCTAATCTCTATCTATATATTATTAAAATAATTATTAATTTAATTTTATTATTTTTTCTTTTTATGTTTGACACATACAAAGTATATTTACAAAGAATTATTAATTTTTAAGTTTTTTTGTGTTTTCATTTTACAATAAAATTTTTAAAAACTTACCAAAATTTTGCATTATTATTTTGTATTTTAAATTATTCGAACTATTCGATTAATCTTTAATGAGAGATGGAATAATTCGAATAAACCAAAATGTCTTATTCGAATTATTCGTTTTATTACAACAATGAAAAAAATCAAACAATTTGGATACTCTACTATATAGACTGAGACTGGTGAGTCTTTGCGTTATTATTTAGTGTAAAAAGTATTGAATGTTTGTTTTATTAAAATGTGATTATTTTCTACAACGAGAACTGGCTGAAAAGTTCTTTTAAAAAATTATTTACTGCTACCTCATTTTATTTTTTTTTTTAAAGTTACTTTTCATTAATTAACATGGAATTGATCAATGGAATTAAATTTATATATTTATTTTTATAAATTGTTAAACACATAATACTTTCGAGAGTTTCTTTCAGGCTACAAAAAAAAAAAAAAAAAAAAAATCGCTGCAATGCAAAGTAAATAACATGATTCGAAAATCGCCAGATTTTAAAACAAATTTTTTGTCTGCTTTCGTAGATTTTAAAGAAATATCGGCCATATTTATCCATTATGTGTTAAAATATTTAAATCATTTCTTTACTCGTTCAAAATATTGCCTTCGTATTGTTGTTTAAAAAATGAGTAATAAATAATTTAATATAGACCACTATTTGTTTAAAAAATTAACACAGCCTTATAAAAAAGATACAGTTGAAAAAGTATATTTAAAAGTATTTTCTCCTTATGATTTGAAGGTATAGTTTTTAACTCTTTAGTTCAACTTTGTTTGTTGAGGTGCTTAGTTAAACTTGTGAAATATGTAAAATAACTTTTGTCATAAATATTTTGTCATAATATTAGTTAATTATGGAAGATTAATGTTTACTTAAAACTTATTTATGAAAAATTTTACTAAAATATTGATATATTTGAAACATTTAGGAGCGCGGGGGAAGTTTTCTTTTTCCAAGATTATAATACGTATCAAATTTCTTTAATATATATACAAAATTACCACATGTACGTTGCTCACATTGAAATCATATTACCAAATAAGAGACATATCTAAAATCTGCCACAAATGTTGTTAGTATCACCATAAAATTTTTGAGAATGAAACTAATCTGCAAAATATTTGATAGTTTGTTTGCTTTTGTTAGTTTTTTATTAGGACTTTCTTCAAAAATTATATTTTTCAAGAAATTATTTTATTATCTTCTTTTTTAAAAAGTACCTACAATTAAAAAAATACGAGTTTTAAATACCATTTCTTAAAACAATATCTATGTAACATATTTTGCAATTTAGTGGATATTTATAACTTTCTCCAGTATTCTTTCTAATACTAATCTAATTTAAAACATTACAACATACTGTATTTAAAATGGAAATTCTGTCATAAATACTTAAATGCATAACCTAAACATATTTCATGCTTTTGATAAATTTATTTAAATCAAATTTTAATTGAACATCAGATAACAAACTTAAATATTTTACTTCTAAATTAATCAAACTTATTTAATTTATCAAAACACATTTAATTGTTGTCAACACATTGTTTTAATAATGTGTAAAATGTAATCATCATGTATATTGACAATTATTTTAAATCAATTGTTGCCTTAAAGTTGGTTACAATTTTATTTTTTAAAATTCTATAAAATTTTTTATTCATTCAGTTATTGTGATTATTAAACAATACATTTATACGTATTTACGTAAGTAATTGTATTAATAACATGTAGTTATTAAAAAAAAAAAACTTATTTAAAATTCTCATACATATTAGAATATATAGTGTAAATAAAAATAGCGCAAGTATATGGTCATAAAAATAGTATAATTTGTTTATGCATAATAAGTGGATAAATTATATTTATTATATTCGTTTTGGAACGATTTTAATATGTTTTATTAAATAGTTTTTTTTTATTTTTTTCATAATGTGATGGATGAAATCTTTGCTATTTACATTCTCATGCCTTTAAAATGTACATATGTATGCATATACATATCGCTCATTTACTTCAAAAACATCATAACTCAAAAAAAAAAAAAAAACTAGTTTTGCAGAAATCGTATTCAAATTTTTCAAATGCCATTTACCTTAGAGAATAACATAATCTCTTCTCAATGTGATCATTAAAGATATGAAACGATATTTTTACAGAAGATAAATCGTATTTCTATTCATTAACTCAAAAATCTCATTTTTTGAGTTATGACGTTCTTGAAGTAAATAAGCGATATGTACATTAAAGTGACTGACGAGAAAAATATAAACCTCTAGAAATGACTATTAGTATGTTTTTATATGATTACCAAAATATTACATCTGAATGTTTTCATTTGCGTGAGCTGAACCATTTTTAAAATACATCTAAAAATATGGATTTCTTTTAATAGAATATTAAAATTTTCGTTGTGAAAAAATTAACTTCAAAATATAATAGAGACATGCTAACACCTGGAATATCCATTTAAATAATTGTTACATATCTTTTCATCTCGGATATTAAAATTTCATAAAAAATTTTCGTCATATTTTTTTTGTATTTAAAAATGTAACTTTATATATATCGGACATTTTCCAACATATTTTATGTTCTAAGGTACCATTAGAAAGGCCTATCCTGATACTATTGAATATTAAAGGTAATTTAAAAGCAGAAGTGTCAGTTTTAGAGATTTGGTTCTCAAAAGGTTAAATCAGAAATTTTTGAAAATAAATTGTATTGAAGTATTTATTATACCTAAATATCAATGAATTTACGAAAAATTTAATAAATTCTTTTAAAACCGCGATAAAAATCGAATAAAAGGGTCTTTGATATTAATTCGCTATTTTACGCGAATTTATATTATTTTGTTAAATTTTTGCTTCTGGTGACATTTTTTTTCCTAACTAACAATTTCTCAGCCATAAAAATTAACAACCTATTATTGACCAGCTATTCAAAAATATTATTTTTGTTACAAAAGGGTTAAGTGAATACATATGTATAATACATATGTAGTGTTGAATAAGAACTTTCCAATGATCTAAATCTAGATTACTATGGAAAATGTCTGAAATATTCAAACTTTAATAAAACAGAATTTATTCATAGACAATTTTATTAAAATCTTAATTTCACGGGAACGAAAACTAATTTTAAAACAATTTTAGCTCACGATATATAAATCGACATGTGTCTATTATATGTTGTAATTCTTTGATCAGAAGCTAAAAACTGTGTACACTGTTCATCGATAACCAAATAATTGAACCGAAATATTTTGAGGATTACTTTATAACATATCAATCATTAAATTTAGGCGGGTACGTTTGCAATTTTTTTGTCTCCATATAAATCGAGGCACTTTAATGTACATATGTATCTGTATATTTAGGTACGTATGTTACTATTTATTTAGAATATTTTATTCAGTTTTATCTACTGTATTATATTTATTCATACCAATATATATTTTATTATTATATTTTATTTAATTTAATTACATGATTAATACTACAATAAACATGTTTAAATTAATTATAACACATCGGGCGCGCTTTCATGTAAATATGTGATTAATTGTGTGTAAATTGATGAGTAGTTTTTTTCTATACCAAATGTAAGCTTTTTGAATTTTGGCGACAAATATTAATTAGTTAAAAGAACTGTCTAAAGTGAGTTTTACAAATTATTATTATGTACTACATTTCCTAAAAACAACAGTGTAACAAATAAAACGGGAAAGAAAGATATAGTCGTCAAGGACGACTACATGATACCCTACACAATTGCCTACGAGCACAAAAATTCGGAAAGGGGACTTATATTACACCTGTGGCCAATGTAAAATAAAATATACAAATACAGAATAATGCGTTGATACTAACATCTTGATGATTTTATGCACTTTAAGGCGATTCCTGGAAGTGAGTTTATATGGGAGCTATGGTATATCATGGACCGATTCTCATAAAATTTGGCAATGTAAAATGATTTTCGGAAGTGGGATTTATATAGGAGCAATGGTCAATTGTGGATCGATCTTCATAAAAATTGGTACAAAAATTGATACTTGTACAGAATTTCTTTGTACCGAATTTCATTGAAATATTCTTATTTCTAAGGCACTTTTGAGTGTTTAAACTCTATTCCGTGGGGACATTTGTATGGGAGCTAGGTGAAATAATGGACCGATCAAAACCAATTTCAACAGGCTTCGTCCTTCTATCATAAATTTCATTGAATTATCTTTAAAATTGTGACCCATACTTTGTGCACAAGGTTTACATAGACAGCCAGCCAGACGGACTGTCGGAATCATTATATCGATTTAAAAAGTGATTCTGAGTCGATTGGTATACTTTAAGGTGGGTGTTGGATAATTTTTTCTATGCATTACAAACATCAGTACAAACGCATAATACCCCAACCATCTATGGTGATGTAGTGTTTAAATAATTTCCCCTATTATTTAGATATGTAACTCAAAACTAGCTATTCTTGTATTTTTTTACATAATTAATATTAATTACATTTCTAAAATTTAAAATATTACACATAAAAACGATAGTAGTGAATAAGTCTAAAAAATTAGATTTGTAAATACATCTGTATCTCTGGTTTCAATAAAAATTACTATAAAAAATGACAGTTTTTTTTGAAAGTATGCCGCACTAAAAATTGACATAACGTTAATAATTCGCAGCAGAATTTTTGTTTTAACAAAAGCAAGTAAGAAAGCTACAGTCGGGAACTGTTTTCCGTTGAAATTAGATTTTCATGAAATTTTTTTTATTGTAATTTACTACTACTGTACCGAAAGAAGTTTTCATTCAGTTCTAATGTGTTTCATCTGTTAGCCAATTAAGTTATTTGTTTGTACGGATAATTCTAAGTCGATGTAGATGTGGGACCATTATTTTTGGACACTAAAAACATTAGAACAAAACCATATTCGATATTGTAGGATATAATGAGTGGAATTATTATTACTTTTAGATTATTAAATAATTATTTTGGATAAATTTCATTATTGATGTAATTGTTTGATCTGATGCATATTTTCTCTAATTTTTTTAAAGTAAGCTGAATATTTTCTTTTAAATCTTAAACTCATTCATCGATTAAAATAAATTGTCATTTTGCGAACAGAAATGTTTGAAAAATCGCTAAAAATGTTATACAATGATTAACAATGATTTTTCTATTTTTCATTTTTATGTACATCACTTAGGTTCACTTAGGTTAGTTCTTAGGTGAAGGCACCGCTTTCAGTTCTAACACTTTATGTGAAGAAACCTTACCTAGACACTATGTATCGCGTCAGTGAAGTAACCAAAATTAACTTGTTAAATAAGGGCTAATATAAGTATTTCCAAAAATTCAATTATTAAATTTACTTTTTCTTTTAAAACGCCTTAATAAACCATTGTTTAATAAACCTTTGTCGTTGTCCTCAAAAAAAAAAACTATTTCAATAAACAATTAAAATCATTCTTTTGGAAAAAAATTTAATACAAAGGACTTCTCCATTGTCGATGTGATGAACGTTTCCGAGAACGAAACCCTATGTACTGTATTATGCTTTGGTAACATCGATTTGATTTTTGAAATTTGAATCCAGTGAGATTTAGTGCGTTTTTAGTTGTTCGAAATGCGAAAATATGCTGTAGCTGGAGACTAAAAAACGAGCACATATAGCAATTTTCACAATTTTCTTTTAGTTCGTTTGGTGACTTTTTAATTTTTTGAAGCTATTTTCCCTTTTTGTTTTCTTCTATTTTAGCAAAAGCGGCATGTGATTTAATGCGGTAACAGTTTTTACTTATTTCGATTTGATATTTTACATTTCTTTGGATTATCAATTACGAGAAGTTACACTAAAATATGAATAGAATTAATATAAACTCTCAAAATAGTTTTTCGAACAAAGTTCTTAATAAATGTAAGGAATTGTGTTATTTTCTAATATTTGTATACAAAATTTAGAAGTCTAAAGGGCTTTTGCCATCCTGAATTTACCTAAAAATTAAATTAAAAATAAACAAAATGCAAAATTTGTTCAAAAATATGCAAACAAAATGTGCAATTTTAGATTTGCGAGATTGGTTTTTAGGTAAAGTTTGAGAGACTGGTTTTTATGAAAAGTTTGAAACAAATGAGTTGCTGAAGGACGCTATATTATTTTATTTTTACAACCAAATAAAATAAATTGTTGATGGTCTTTAAATATTGATTTCGGAGCTGCTCGTCCGTATGATAATAGTATGGATCTCTATGTGTAATTTCGAAATTCGGCTTTAATGCTTATTGATATATATATTTTAAAATTATAGGTACAATGTATGAGTTTTACGAAAACTTAACTTTCATGTCCTACTTTATTTTAATTAGTTTTCAATTTTGTTTTTAGTTATTTTAAATTTTTCTTATTATTATTTGGAAGCTTTGAGTTCTAAATTTAATATATATTTTATATTAAGATATTTTTAAAATATATTTATTTCATTTAAACTATTTATTATTTTTAAATTAATTAATATGTAACAAAACATAGATATGACATTTACTTGCCCAAATCTGCTGTCAAAAAACCTAAAAGGTCGATTATGAATGGCATCCGAAATTTAACTGCTGGCAATGCAACCTTCAAGTAAATTTATATTATGAACAGCATCTCCATTTTAGTTGCAAAAAGTTATCGAAAACACTATTTTAAAAGTTCAGAAATTGAAATAAATGTAAATAAACAAATATTTACGATTTACGCGGCTTTGTCTTCAGGCTGCAATAGAATTTTTTTAAGCTTCTTCTTTAATCATATTATTTTTATTTTGTTTATATATATTTTTTTATTTTGTATTCAAATTAAAAGTGTATTTTAAATGTTTTTCTATTCAATTATCTCAGATTTAGGATACGTTTTGCTTTTTTAGTAGCATATATTTTTTGGATTTTTCTCATTGTAGATTCATTCTACCAATTGGAGCTATTTGCAAACATTTTCTTATAATAATTAATTGTTTTTCTATTAGTTCCAACAATACTGTATTTCGCGCAATTCAAGGTTTGTCGATATTTTTAAACGTGTATGAAATTCGCGTTAAATAAAAAGTACCGCGTAAATCGAGGTTCACCTGTGATGTAAGAAAAGGAAAACAAGAATGAAAGTGAATTTGTGTATTTTTCGTTTGACGCTTTTAGATGAATCTTGGATTAATGTTCATGTTACATCCAATTTCCTTGCTTTTGAATGAATCCAAATGTTTTTAAATATACAGAATTGGTACTTGATCTACTAATTACTCTAATTATTAACAATTTAAAAAAAATATTTAATTTTCAATGTTTTATTTTATAAAATTTTCATCAACCAGAAATTTGTAGTACCTTGTATAGCAACTGAAATTGAGAGCTTTCAGTTGCCATTTGCAATATATTTTCGGCAACTGGCAACACAACTTCAGTTCGGTTGACATACATAATCGACCTATAAGTTTGAGAATGTATTTCTGAGCAAAATACAAAACAAAAAGCCATATGTAGGTGATTTTTTGATATTTTAATTGTTTGACAACAAAACTCCAAAGACTATATTTTAAAGCTTTTATTTATACATTTATGTGCGATTTAATTTATTATAAATATCTTTAAATTTGCATTTCTCTCATATTTGTGATATAATAAATATACTTGAATGTCTATTTAATTATTTATATATCTTTAAGTAAAATTCATGTGATACTTCGAATATTTCCTCAATTAGTCTGTTTTATTTTCATTTTAATTCATGCATATCCGCACAAAAGAAATTTTATTAGCTTAAAACGTATGATATGAAAACCACAAAAATATACTAAATATCTTATATAATATTTTAATAAAATGCTATACTAATAATATAATTTAAATAATTTATATAGTATTAACACCTTTAACACCTTTTTTGATTAATAATGACCACTTTGGTAATTTGTTTAAAACCCCGTCATTATCAACTTAAATACACGCTAATTGTATAAATAAATATTTAAAAAAGATCGATAACCAGTATTTAGATAATAAATAATAAAGTATGTGTGTATTTAAAATAACTATCGATCAACTTAAATTGAGTAGATCTAAAAATAAACCTACAATTATAATTGTAAAGTATAAAATTTATTTAAAAATTTTTTCTCATTTTTCTGTCTTCTGCTAAAACATCACGTGATAATAAATAATCAAATAAATTATTCTATATTTTTAAATGTGTTTAGTATTGCAAAAATGTAATTATACAATTTAATATGTAAATTACATTTAAGGAATTTTTTGTATTTAAAGCACTTACATTTTGGCAACCCTTTGAAAGCGCGTGTACGATTGTTCAGAATATTTTGAGGATAAATGCTCTAAATCAATACGAGGTGGCATTTTTTTCTGTTAAATCTTTTAATTCCCTTTTCTATATAATTTATATTAACCAAATAATTTTGCAAATTAAATGATATTCATTTAAAAGTAATTAAATTTATTCGTTGCACAATTTTCTAGCCATTGCCTTAAGGATTTTGTTTTGTTTTTCCGTTTTTGGCCCGAAATTCGTTTGTGTTTGGGTTTATTTTCACACACACTTCAGAGCAGCTGTCCGTTTAAATAGACCGTTTATCGACTACTAAATATTCAAATTAATTTTAAGATCCTAAAAACCTCTGTTTGTTTTCCTTAACTATAAGTTGTTATGTATTTAAAAAATTAAAGAGTGTTATTAAAGTGCCCTACAATACATAGAGCAGAGAGTGTTATTATATATGCAAATAAAATACAAGTTGTCGTTGTGATCATGTTCTAATTAATGGAAAAAATATATAAAAATTAAAAAAATATATAGAAAAATAAAAAAGGGAATTAATCATATAGGTTAAAATTTCTGGATCTTAGAGTGGGTCTACCGAATATTGTTTCCTCAAGATTGAGCGCATATTTGATAGCTGTGATCTTCTGGCCCTCGTATAATTCATTAATTAATACTTTTTGGTTGTCGCCCTTACTTTCATGACCTTCTCCGAAAATGCTATCAGTCTTTGAATTCTGAATTGTATTCAAGAACAGGTGAAATAAATTCCTTATATTGTCAGAAAGTTACAATATATCTTTAATATTACGATTAAATAAATCGATTCATATATTAGAAAGTGGCATAAAACACACACTTTTTTGAAATGTTTATATGGACCATAAAGTTTTTCCATCAAGTGTACTTGGTGCCGTAAGCCTTCACTGTTATCGAATATTCTTTTTGAAAGAGTAGAACTTTCGGCTTGAAACAGAAAGAGACAAATTATTTTTAAAACCCCTCAACGAAAGAAGTGTGAAGGCATTAAATTTGTCGTTTACGGCAAATCGCCAAAACGGTACGCATCTTTAAGAACTCCTGTTGTTGCCAAAACTGGATGAAGATCTAGTGCATTAATAAAATTTTATAAATTATTAATTATGATTCTTCTTACCCAATGTTTCTAAACGATATTACTATAGGAAATGTTTGTCTTTTTTTTATAGATAAATAAACATAATTTTACACCAACAATCTTGAAAATAGTTTCTTTAATATTGTTCAATATGAGCTAAATCCATTCGCTGATTGTTCGATAATATTTTATTGAATTAAAAGAGTTACCATTATTTTAAATTTGTATAAAATTTTCTTCTTCTTGATTTAAAATATCTATAGAGATAATTTAATTTATTTGAACTATGCACAGTGGTTCCAAACGCCTTTTTATGATCTTTTAAACTTGTCCTAATTTTTTTAAATATCCCGTAGGTTCCATATAGAATTCTAAATAACATTGCTGCAAGAACCTTACACATATATGAATCCGATAAAAAGTTTTATTAGTTTGAAGTTGAAATTTTAAAAAAATCATATTTTTGTTTTTTTTTTTCAAAAAAGGTGATAATATTTTTCCACTTCTAAAATTTTGTTTGTTCTGTCTTATAGCCTTTTTTAATGTTCTCAGTAGAAAACTTAAATAAAAAATGCCTGTGAAGTAAATCCGGAGGACCTTTTGGCAATGGTCTCCCCACAAGCCCTATCCAAAATTAGTCAATTTTCAAAAAGTTGTTTAAATTTACTTGTAAAATTCTCAAAACGCAAATCTGAAGTCAATAAAAAATATATTGGTTGTATAACCCTACATGTTGGTAAAACACACAAAAAATATTTTCTGACGGACGACTATTATAACCGCACATAGTGTGTGATCAAAAAATTTAAATGGAAATAATTACGCAATTTCGGAATGGCTGGTCGGATTTCAAAGAAATTTGACATAGTGATAGTTTTGAGCTTGGACCATATAAACTTACCGGCGCGTGCCCACAGAGTGCCAAATTTGGACACTTTGGGTATGAACATTTTTAAATACGATTCTGATTCATTATATCTGAATCAGTCAATTTTTTCGCGAGGCACATTCACAATAAAATCGGAGGAGCATTAAAAATACATTTAACAAAAAAAAAAAAACTTTTAAAATTACGGAAAAATTGCATATTTTGTTTTTGTATTTTTATATAGTAAACTGCAATTTGTAGAAATCTTGGATATGTAGATATAAGAACGTCGAAAATATAATTGATCGGTACCATAAATTTAAGTCAAATGTCGTTGATAGTTGAAAACGATACACTTTTGTCGAAACAGATTTTGCTAAGGCACATCACATGGACAGCATGATATTGACCGAAATTGACATAAACAGGTGGTAACGGAAATGTAGAGGCTCACCAAAAAATTTCAAAAGATAAAAATTTTATGGACCAAAAAAAATTAACTTGTTTTTAAAACAGATCACAATATTAAATACCATTTCTTGTTAATAAACTTTAGTAAAATATATTTTCGTGTAATATAAGGAGAAATAACTTTGATTCAAATCCAATTTTTTGTAAAATTTTTAAAAACTGCGATTTTTAGTATAAAGACAAAGATTTTAATTTTACTACGAAACCCTAAAATATGCTACACTAATACTACCAAACGTTGAAAATATTATAAATGCTATTTTAATAATTCAGTAGGTTTTGATGTTACACGTAATTTTTACCAGAATTATACATAACATTTTAGTTTGTAAAAATTTGTATATGTTCAACTTAAAATCGCTATAACTTTCGAGCCCCCTGCACGAAATGATTAACGCACATATTCTACATGAATTCGAGTCACTTAATATTTATACAAATGGATTTTAATGTGCCGTCAAAAAAAAAAAAAAAAAAATTAAAGGCCTAAAATCAAAAATTTCAGGTTTAAAGCTAATAGAACATTAAAGAAAATAATAAAAACATATTCTGAAATTGATTCTTTAGAAATTAAAAAGTAATAAAATTTATGAGTGGAGTTTTCAAAATTCTTATATTATCATAAGTTATCCAAGATGTGTCATTTGAATTATAGTGTTATATATTATTCCAAATAACACATAGTTTAACATTTTGCCGAACTAAAATCCGATTCTTTTACCGTAAATTTGATTATTAAAATCTCGTTCATCACTAAAAACTAGAAACAGTATAAGCTCGACAATCAGGATAATTGATTGCAGATCCCAATCCGGAGTGTCGAATTTATGTATTATCAAGGCTTATTTTCTGGTCCACTTTTGTAGTTAGCTTATCTAAAAAGACTCAAATTTGTTTGTACTCTTTTTATTGAAAAAATTTTGAAACAAAATTAACTGAAAATTAAGGAATTCAACTACCTCATAATTCTTATTGTACTTTCCAAGTTATACTGTAATTTTAATAAAAAAGGATTCGAAATATAGAGCATTGAATGAGTAATCTGAATTATCGAGTTTATTCATGAAATTGCTAAATTTCCAATAAATTAACGAAATTAAATTTTTGTTAAAATTTGAATTTTTAACCAAATAAATGCTATTCAAATAATATTAAGAAAAATTTTAAATAAACATACTTTTACTTAAAAATTAATATTTTGCAAAAAATAAAATTCTCTAATTTTTAGTCTTCAAAAACAAAAAAAGTATTCCAAAATGTAACAAAATACTCACAAGAGGTATACTATTATTAAAAATTTGCTCTTCATATTGTTCATTTATTTCAAGAACGTCATAACCCAAAAAACACAAATTTTGCAGAAATCACATTCAAAGTTTTCAATTTACCTTACTAGAAAAATTGACGTTAAATTTTCTTTTCAAACGGTGCACAGTGTCCCATTCAAAAAATTAAATTAATGGAAATAAATCTGAAATTTCAAACATTCCCGATTTCAATGAAATTTCACACAGTGATAGTAGAGGTGTAGACGAGTTTAAGTTTCAAGTTTGGATTGGTTGAAAAAAGATCGCAATAACAAAAATTTCAGGATAATATGCAATATTTGACTTTTATTATAAAAAATTCAAAAACTCAACAGATTTTCTATGTTTAAAAAGTATTGCACTCAACTGGGATGGAATTACGGTTCGTACAATAGTAAAGTCGGTCATCAATCCCAACTTGTTTATTTGTAATATTTATTTTGAAAGCTTGGGTAAGAGTACCGAATTTACCCAATAAAGCAAACGCTATTATAACGATATCGAAACGATATCACCTAGGTGATAGCACTGAATGCTATTTAATATAAATATACTAAATATAATAATAAAGAACCATAATCAGCTAAAATAACAAAAAATTTCTAAATAAATATTAAATATATAAAAATCATCATACATAACATATTTTTATGCAAATATTATCAATAATATTTGCAAGCTTGATTTTTCCTTATTTTTGCAATACGCAATATTTTTGCAATACGTACATAAAAATTTTGATTTTAGAATTAAAAAGCTGTTAACAAATAACTTTTTTTGTATTTGATTCTCAGCTTGTTTTGTTTGTTGAAAATTTTTAAATTTTATAATTTTATTTCCAAGTTTTTTCCAAATGTTTATATTTGTTATTTTGATGGGAAAAAATATTTCGAAATTTCGATATCATAATAATATCGTTTTTTTGCAATACAATATGATGTTATAATTGGCAGCTTATATGATATAATTTTCGCATTATATCGTTCTATGGTTTATTGGGTAAATTCAAATAAAAGATGTTGTTACTAAATGATAATAAAATATTAATATGATAATATGATAAAATAATGGTGGCTCCAGATATATATTTATTACAATAACCAAAAAATTTAAATTTTAATAATAGAAAATAAAATTCGGTGTTCAAAACCTAATATTCGATGGTTTCTCTTTGACATTTTGTCTAAATATTATAAATAAAGAAAAATTTAAATTATAAAACTAAATATGTCCATAACTATAAACATATAAATTGGTTGAAGAAAAACATTGCTTTGAAGATGTTGTCTATAATTTGCTGAAGATGTCCATAACTTTTGGGAAAAATCCATTTATACATGATATAAAAGAAATTGTCTTGTATGGTCTTGGTGAAGTTTACATTCACATGTTTCGCTTATTCTGCTGGGAGATGGAACATTTAATATTAAACGTATGTAAGGAAATTTTTATTAGCCTTTTTATTAGCCTAATTTTTAAGTTTAAGTACTCATAGGATTACTACATATATTGCAAGTATTAATACTTTGATGCTTAATTTGGAGAAAAAATCCAGAAAATCGCAAAAGAACGTTCAAAAATTTCCAAAAATGGGATTTTTTTACTTTTTTGCTATATATTACGAACCAATATTGGAGAGCAAAAACTTATAATACCAAAAATTCTAAAACACATTAAACTACTCAAAAAAATATATTTTTTTTATTCCAGCTTTGCGATTTGAGAAATGAAGGCAAAAATTGAAAAATTACGTTCTCGCAGGATTAAAATTTTTAAATTTTTTTTCCTTCTCACAGTTTCTTATAAATTTATCATTCAGAAATGTATAAATATTATATAATTTTATTAAGAAATTTTTTTTTATAACTGAAAAAGAATGTAAAGAATGTAACTACTTTTTTTCAAAATTCAAATTCAAATGCATATAACTTCTGATTCCGTAAAGATTTATAAAAAAATTTTTGCACAATTTTTTTATTTGTTGTTAATAAAATAAAAAATATTTAAAAAAAATCGGGTGAAATTTGGAGCCGCTATAGCGAAAAAACTTCACCAAGATAGGTCAAAAAGAAAAAAAATTTAATCTTTGAAGCCCAATATCTTTAAAAACTAAAAGTGATAACTTACACATACGCGACGTTTTTTTCTTTTGTATATCTCAACTTGCAGAATCTACTCATCTTTTAAATCGGTTAATACACAGAGAAAACAAATTCGTTGTGGCAACCGAATTTTTTGCCAATCGAATTTTGTTGGTTCTGTGTACTACGAGTATACTAATGGAAAAAGCAAAAAAATTAAGGGAAAAAGCAAAAATTGTTCTTAAAATAAAATACTTGTAAATTATTGCAAGCAGATATTCCGATAATGTATTTTAGTTTTCTTAAAGCAAATTCATATACACAACGGAAATATCACGGTAATCTTCCCCTATGAGTTGTCATATATTTTGCCACACACTCGATTTGTTTTTCATGTATTAATACTTGCAATATATGTAGTAATCCTATGAGTACATGACAAATAAACAGATTGGGATTCATGACCGAATTTACTATTGTACAAATTGTAATTCCGTCCCAGCTGAGTGCTATACTTTGTAAACATAGAATATCTGTTGAGTTTTTGAATTTTTATAATAGAAATCAAATATTACATATTATCGTAAAATTATTATAGATTAGTCTCTCATCTTTTCAGCTGAAAACCCTAGAGAGACTCATTAATTTACATATAAGGCAGCGACTAGATGGTACAACTCGACGCCTACATTAAAGGTCGCTCCACGGAGACGGCTCTTCGTAAGGTCGTAAGGATCATCGAGCGATCCATTGAATTTAAAAAATACACAATGGCAGCCTTTCTGGATGTGGTGATACTAGTATCGGGACTGTTTCTGAACGTGATAAGAGATATCATGTCAACTGCTCTGACTACACTCAGCAACTGGGCCAAAGAATGTGGACTAGGAGTGAATCCGGGCAAGACAGAGCTGGTACTTTGTGGTGGTGCTGGATCAACTTTACAGGATACAAAGATCCGCTTCCATTGGCATTGCAGGTGCATTACGTACTAGTCCATCAGAAGCTCTGAACACTATATTGCACCTAACATCCATAGGCCTATACATTATTGAATCATCAGTCAATAGTGCGATAAGATTATCTGCAATGGAAGGCTGGAGATTGAGAACATATGGACACGCGAGGATATTAAGTTTAATTCAATCAATCTACCGACTATATGATTCCCCGGATGGACTTCAGAAATACTATTAAAGTCCTATTCCTCACCAAGAGTAAATGGAGAAGGGGAAATCTCCTTGAGCAATATGTAACTAAGATATTCACTGACGGCTCAAAGATGAACTACGGTGTCGGCTCTGGTGTCTTCTCTAACGTTCTTGGAATAAGACTCTCATATAGACTTCCTGATGAGGCAAGTGTATTCCAAGCGGAAATACTAGCGGTAAGGGAAGCGTGTAAACTAATTCGAGACAGAAATATTCAAGGGAATATTAGTTTATTTGTCGACAATTCTATCGCTCAAATCACCCAATACTACTTCTATTCTAGTCAGACAGTGTAAAGAGGAAATGTTAGGACTAAGCCAACTGTATGACATTACTATAGTCAGGGGTCCTGCGCGTAGGGATTACTATGGTAATGAACAGGCAGACGAATTAGCCCGGGCAGGCTCTGCTATGAGTGCCTCCTTATCGGTTTCTGTCGCAATCCCGTTAGGATCAATCAAAAGCAGAATCCATAAACACTATCTATATAAGGCGAAAAATAGATGGCGAAATCTGGACAAATGTAGAGTCGCGAAGGAAACGTGGCCTACCTACAACGAAAAACGCACAATGCAACTCATTGCCTACAAACGCAAAGACATCTGGAGACTAATAGCATTGTTTACAGGTCACTGCACGATCGGAAAACATGCAAGCAGACTTGGTCTCCCTTACAATGAATACTGTCGTAGTTGTGGCAATCGCGAGAAGGAGAAGACAGTATATCATCTTCTGTGTGAATGCCCAGCCTTGAACGCAATCAGACATAAAATTAGACAACCTCTATGAGATATCTGACACTAGACTTAGTGACATTATTAAATATCTCAATGCTACAGGCTGAATCTAAATAATTTATGTTCTCATTTTTCTTCCCTACACTTCTATCTCACTACAGACTCAATCCAACTCATTCATCTGGCGAGTAGTGTGGTCCTATCAAAACGGATTCTAACGAATCTAATTGATTGCCCGTAAGGTTACGGACTACATCGTAAACCAACCAACCAACTAAATCGTAAAATTTTTATTATTGCAATCGTTTTTTAACCAAACAAACTTGAAACTTAAACTCGCCTACATCTCTACTATTACCGTGTGAAATTTCATTGAAATCGGACCAGCCGTTCTGAAATTCCAGATTTATTTCTATTTCTTTTTTTGAATTAGACAATATGTAGTATACACGATATTTTGACAGAAGATAAAGTTTGATAAAAGCGTATTAACTCGAAAATCTCGTTTTTTTTTGAGTTATGACGTTCTTTACTTAAAGAGCGATACAATATTTCAAAATATACAATAATAACGATGTTTCGAATTGGATAAAAAGTTGTTTATTGCAAACAATATTTAAAAACTAATAACTATTTTTACGTAATTATTTATTATAACAAAAAATTAACCAAAATTTTATTTGACAAAGTTTAAACAGACTCTTTAAAGATCGCATTAGTTATCACCGCAAAAAACATCATATTTTTTGTGGTACAAACCTTTATGAGGATATAATTACGTCAGTCCGTACGTTCGACACAAAGACAAATTTGTTTTTTCTTATCAGATGAAACGTTAAGAATCGCATACACATCATGATATAAGATGAATCAAAATTTCATCTTATATCAAATTAAGTGCGGAGGAAAAGGGAGTACAAAAGGTTTATTTTACTAAAATTAATTTTTTCATTCAAAATCTTGCATAGATTCTCTACATGTTTAATCTTGATGAAAAATTGTATAAAATATTTTTCGCAAATAGTTTAAGAATCGAAAATATTTTAGGTTTTTATAATATTTTGGGTTTTTGTTGTTTCGAGGTATTTTGAGATAATTATACTGCATGTCTTATCTCTTTTGGTTTAAGAGATATTAGGCTTAAAGGATTAAAATTTTTTTGTTTTACTTCATTAACAACAAATAGAAAAATTGTGTAAAGAAAAAATTTTGAAGAAATATTTACGAGTCAAAAGTTGTAGGCATTTAAAATTGAATTTTGAAAAAAAGCCGATTTTTTTAATATTTATATTTTACTGAATGATAATCAAACACAAAATATTTTAAAGAAAAAAATTTTTAAAAATTGAATTTTGCGAGAATCAGGGTTTCCCAAAACTGACCTATTTTTTCAACAAATTTCGAATCTTCGTTCTAATTTATCAAATCGCAAAAGGTGGAATCAAAAGTTTTTAATTTTTCTGTAATAGAAATTTTTGATTTCCGCTATAAGTTGGAAAGATACAGCAAAAAAAGCAAAAAATCCCATTTTTGGAAAATTTGTAATTTTTTTTGGGAATTGTGGGATTTCTGTTGATAAATTTGAAAATGTAAATAATGCCTGAAATTAAGCGTCAAAAAATCTATTAAGGTGTAAAATTTTCTTCAAAAATATTCACTAACAAAATTTTATTGCATAATTAAACATGAATAATATACACAAAATCATAACTCAATACAACTTCCGCATATTTTCGCGAAAAGTCTTCATTGAATTTTCATTTTATAAATATTATTGTGTATAGATGTTCTAAAATATAGAAAATGAGAGCACGCGAGAAGGAGAGAATTCAAGAGGAATTTAAATATCAGACTGGACTAAACATTGATAAACCACTCGTAGGATACGGAAGTATAAACGATGGCAACAAAGCTCGGCGTTTTTTCATATATTTTGAAACAACCTCAAAAACTACGGGAATTACTATACATTCACTACGAAGGGTCGACATTATTTTAATGGCAGTAAACAGCAAACAACAAAATAATTCAACATTCAATTCCTATGGAATTTTCTTATAAAATTGTATCCTTGTAAATTGTTGTCAAATACCGTACATAAGATATTATGCCATGGAGAAATAATAATTAAGCTAGTATTCTTCCCTTAGGAGAACTCGATATTTCAAATATGTTTACCAGTTTAGCTCAAGAAAATATTCCAGACTGTCGCAAATGAATCTTATATTATCATCAGAACCAATCCTATCATCTATGAGGAAATGTTGGATTTGTTAAAGAGATTTGACATATGAAAACATTCATGAATATCTACTTTATCTTTTAGATATGGATTACTGTGAATCAGATTATTTTATTAAATTAAGCTATTATAATGATTTATCATAATTTTTTAAATATAGATTACTAACTTAATTTTTTTTAATTAAACTAGTTCTTATTAATTATAAAATTATTATTATTATAAAAAATAAATAGCTAAAAATAAACTGCTTATTTGTAGAGTTCATGTAATATTTTACTCATATGCAATATTAATAACAACGATATTACAGGTAAAATTTACCTGCTTCAATTTACCTGTCATGTACCTGTACTAAAAATATATTATCTGTTTCAAAATATTTGTCAATGAAAGTCTCAGGTCTTTCTATTGATTTTGATCGCCAAGTTTGACACGTGGGAAAGTATATATACATCATTGTGTCTTATTTTCGTTGAAGAGTTTTCGCGAAAAGATGCGGAGAGGTTTTGAGTTGTGATTTTGTGTATATTATTCATGCAATAAAATTTTTGTTAGTGAATATTTTTGAATAAAATTTTACACCTGAATAGATTTTTTGATGCTTAATTTCAAGTGTTAATCACATTTTTAGATTTATTAACAGAAATCTTGCAATTCCCAAAAAGAGACTTTAAAAATTTTCCAAAAATGTGTTTTTTTCTTTTTTTGCTATATCTTTCCAACCGATATCGGGGAGCAAAAATTTCTATTAAAAGTTCAAATTCAATTATAACTTTTGAGTCCGTGAATATTTTTTTTAATTCTTTCTTTATACAATTTTGCTATTTGTTGTTAAAAAAATCCAAAAAATCGAATGATATTTGGTGAGATTTGTAGCGAAAAAACTTCACCAAGGCAGGGTAAAAATTTTAGTCTTCGAAGCCTAATATCTCTTAAACTAAAGAGATAAGGTATGCATATTTTTTTATAGATCTCGAACAGTAGAATAAGGAATCAGGATCGCTCTAAAAAAATTTTATAACCGAGGTGTCTAAATTTGTAACTCTTTGGACCCGCACCCTGTAGGTCTATATGGTCCAAGCTCAAAAATTTAACTCACCTACACCTTTACTATCACTGTGTAAAATCGGAACAGCCGTTCCGAAATTCCATAATTATTTCCATTTCATTTTTTGAATCGCACACTGTGTAACATTTTAATTTTTTGACGTATATGTATGAATATGTAGCATAGCATTTTTTTTAATTTTACCAACAGAAAATTTTTGTTTTGAGTTGTTTTTCTTTTTTTTTTTTTAACAAAATAAACAGTAAATCGTGTTACATTGAACATTCAATAGAAGTGTTAATTTTTTATTTTTATTATTTTTTTAATATATTAAACTCTAATTTGATGGTCAATAAATTTGTTTTTCGAAAAGTTATGGAAATATATTCTCCTTATTGAGAAACTTTTGCTAAATTGGGTTTAAATATGCATTTAAGACTTTGGCACAGCACGCGTTTGTCTGTTTTATGCACACTTTTCTCTGAGAAATTGTTATTTTTCTTTTTTAGAAGATAAAAATCATAAAACAAAAATCATGTGGCCGTTTTTGGTTTTAAACAAAATATATATTTAAAAGCAAATATTTATTTGTTATCGATATTAATTGGTGTTAAAATTCTTTGTACATAAACATATACATATTTATACAAATAGTTTTAAAAGTATACATAAAGAAATGCACAATGGGTTGCTTCTAAAAGTTTTCTTCGTGATTAATATAAATAGCTGAAGCATTTAAAATTTACTTACTGTGGTGTTGGTGGATTAACAATATTTAGTAATTCAGTTGGTGTCTGTGGCACCCTTTTTATCACCAATCTTCTGCCATCAGTGGAGCCAATGCCAATCGATGCCAACGATCTTACTGAGGTTACATCCGAAAATATTTGATTAGCAGCACTATCACGATATAAATAGGAACTCGAATCACCATCTTGTTGAATAAAACTGTTTACAGTTAATTCATTTGGGTCAGATAAATAGGCTGAAATATAAATGCAATTTAAATACAGATATTAACTAATTAAAAAATCTTATAATAATATAATGGGTGATTCAAGTAGAGATACTTTTTTTAATAGCTTTTTTTTTGACAGATCACGTGTGAGTCGTGTCATGCTGCCATGTTATTTTTTTGTTTAGTATTGTTTGGCATTTCATAATGGAAAGACTTACGCCTGAAATACCTTTACAAATCGTTCAACTTTATTACGAAAATACACATTCTGTGAGGAATGTGTTTCGTGCACTTCGCTCAACTTATGGTCAACATAATCGGCTTACTGAGCGTACTATTCGCAACACCATCATCCATTTTGAGACCCAGCATTCATTATTGGATAATATTCGACCGAATAGACCACGTCCTACACGCTGTGAAGAAAATATAGCGGCCGTAGCTGAGAGTGTACACGAAGACCGTGGAGAGTCGATTCGGCGCCGTTCGCAGCAACTCGAACTGACGTATGGAACGACTTGGCGCATTTTACGTCGAGATCTTAAATTGAAAGCGAACAAAATACAGCTTGTGCCACAACTGAAGCCGCTCGACCTTCCCAAGCGACATCGCTTCGCTCTGTGGGCTCTTGAAAAGTTCCAAGAAGATCCGACGTTTTCGAGGCAAATTTTGTTCAGCGATGAGGCCCATTTCTGGCTCAATTGGTATGTAAACAAACAAAATTGCCACATTTGGGACGAAGAGCAACCTGAAGAGATTCAAGAACTGCCACTTCATCCAGAAAAAACATCGGTTTGGTGTGGTTTGTGGGCCGATGGAATCATCTTTCTTTATAAATGATGCCGGTACGAACGTAACCGTCAATGGCGACCGTTATCATGCCATGATAACCGACTATTTGATGCCTGAAATTGAAGCTCGTGATCTTGGCGACATTTGGTTTCAGCAAGACGGCGCCACTTCCCACATATCGCATCAATCAATGTATTTATTGAGAGAACACTTTTACGTTTTGGGTCGGTCGATTGGCCACCAAGATCGTGTGATATCACACCGTTAGACTTTTTCCTGTGGGGATATGTAAAGTCTAAAGTTTATGCGGACAAACCAGCTTCAATTCAGACCTTGGAGGAAAACATCACGCGTATCATTCTCCAATTACCAGTCGAAATGCTCGAACGAGTCATCGAAAATTGAACTCAACGAATGGACCATCTGCGACAAAGCAACGGCCAACATTTGATATACATAATCTTAAAAAAATAAATGCCAAAAAATGTTCTTTCAAATGATAATAAACATTCCCCATTAAATTTGAATTTTTTGTGTTTTTTTCTTTAAAAAAGTAGGGAACCTCGAAATGGATCACCCTTTACTTATAAATTTAAATTTTCTCACTTTCATTTAGAAACAGTGTAATATTATTTAATAATAAAAATATTGTCGTACTTTGCTATAAAACTGGAAAAGCGGAAGCAATACAACGGATTATAAGTATCTGAAAAGGAATATTTCACTCTATGGGGCAATATTGTATTTAAACACTAAAAAATATATGTATATGTATATAGTTTGCTTATTTATTTATGAAGTTGTTAATGAATTTAAGGTAAATAAAAAAAATCAAAATGATGAAATTTAAGTAGATTTTTATTTAGTGTTTTAAAATTCACGCGTATGAATAAAATTTAAAGGTGTTTTTATTCCAATCCAAAAATTTATTTTCAGATTAATGCCACATTGGATTCGTCATTTTTTATTTTTAACATTTTATGTGAACAATTATAATCGACATTTTATAAATTAACTATATATTAATATAAAAATATAACAAACTGTTGTCTCTATATTGGATTCGACATTTGGGGTTTTTTTTTATCTAAAATCATCAAAAATTAATATAACAATACATTCTTTTATTTTCTTAATTTTTATCAAACAAATGTCTACACAACTTTTTACAGTTTGAAAGGTTTGGAGGGCCTTTTTTAATCAAAGGCATATATCTTACGAATCTATGAACTGTCGTAAACGGTTGGAAAAACTTAGGTAGAAAAGACCTCAGGAAATCCACCAGTATATTGCTATGAAAATATACCTTGGCACTGTTTGGCTTTGATGCAAAACCATATTTTATATAGAAATTTACTTTCACCTCTTTAACCGGAAACTGTTTCCGAACATCTTTTCGTGTACTTATGAATTATATACACTATTTATAATAAATAAAATAAAAAACAATATTTTTAAGCAGTTGCAAAAAACAACAATAAAACGAGTTCATTAGTGTTTATATATATGCTGTTTGACAGCTGTAACATTTAAAAATAATAATCAGCTCTTTAACTGAGATTACCTTGTATAGATTCGGACTGATTTTGACGCTTGTCTTGATAAAAATTTGTCCAGTATAGACACTACGTAGGAGCACAATAAGTTCAATTTAATTTGGATCGTTAGCTGATTATAAATGTAAAATAAGCTGGTTGACCCACGTTCTTATCTGTGTATTTATTTAGCGTAAAAATCATTTTTTATTATCTGGACAGTAAAAAAAAAATACGCTTAAATAAAATATTACTAATTTGTTCTTAATTCAAAACGACGTCTGTTAAGCAACACAGAGGTCGTTGTCATTGTCACTCTAAATTTATATCTTGGCATGCACAGTGATGATGATGTGAGCAAATGTTTTATAACAAATTTCCAACTGCGTTATTGCACATGTTTTTTTAACATATTTGTATGTTTACATTAAATTGTAAATATTTCCTATACTATTTAACCGATCGCAAAGATTTTAGTTTCAACCCAGCAAAAACTTTTTGGTTCTCGGTAATAGCAACTACTTATTAAAGTAGTTTCTTGGTAACGAACCATCATTACTATTTGCCTACTCCTTATTACATAAATAAGTACTAAATAGTAAAATAGCACAGTAATATTGCGATCACGTGAATCAGTTGGCTAGAGCGCTGGGTTAAAAACCAGAAGGTTGTTGATGCAAACCCATTCTGATACTGTTAGTTTTTTTTTAACAAAATGTGGTTTATTTTTTCCCAAGTTCAAATCTCACTGACGACAAAAACATTTTTTTCGTTTAGGTATATTTTTTGAGCACCCCTAGAATCTAAAAATAACTACATGAACACAATTAACTAGTTATTCGAACAAAAATAACTAGTTATTCAGCAAAAAATAAGTAGTTTATCTAATTATACCTGCTACCTTACAGGAATGCAAAGTTTTTGCTGCGAATTGGCAGCTCTTACTAAAAAATTAAAATTGTTTTTACATAAAAAATTTAGAATTAACACTAACATGGTGTTAGTAGTAAATGTAGACCGTTTAAGATGATGTTAATGTTAATTTTTGGATGTTTAAACACGGTTGTTAAAGCATATGTTAAAAAAGTATGTTTAAACATCAAGCCTCACAAACAATGTTTTTTTATTAACACATACAAAGAAATTTTTGCCTGTACCTGGAAGGCAACAACAAAACAATGAGAAAACAAGAAAATATGAATGTATACCTCAATGAAAACATTGAGATTTGAAGAGACAACATGATATTTTAACATCATTTTATTTCTAATGTACACGCTAATATTTGACCAGAAATATTTGGTCGTGCTTTCCCAGAATTTTTGAAATAAATACAGGGTTGATTTTTTTCACATTACGCGCTTTTTTTTTGACGTTTTCTGTTTGGCGAAACAGCTTTCAAATATCGTAAAGTACGAGTAAAGTTTGATTCGCTCAAGATAGTGGCAAATATTTTACATTTTGTGTTCACACTTACCGCGTTTTTAGTTAACCCATTACTGCCCCGTAGCAGCTAAAGTTGGTAACAGAGATGTCTAGTCTAGTGTTTTACGTTAGAAGTTTATTAATTTATTATTTCCATTTTGAAAATTGATGGTGGCAGCTTAAGACGCCAATGGGCACTTAAATTAATTAGATCACAATGGGTGTATGATTCACGCTGAATCTTACCGTGAGCAATTAATATTTGTGTGCTGTGTTCATGGATGGCTATTATTTTGAAAAATGGGCCATAATATTGTTACGTTTTTACCTTTTAAAAACGGTCGTTTATTTCCTTTAAATAAACTTGTACTTTGATTGCAAAAATAACAGCAGTTTAGTAGTTTAAAAATTGTAACGACTCTTTATTTTATTTAAAAATGTACAACAATACAGTTTATAAGTCACTTTGTGTTTTAATACACACACACACTTAAATTACACGCTTTATACAGCACACTTTAATAATGTACAAGATTATACAGCCAAGGCAGTTAATATGTCTTTACTTAACGACGCTTCCAACCAGAATGACTCAATGGTGTTCTCACGGCCAATTTATATACACTGTATTGCCTACTAGATGTTTCTTGAAAGCTCTATTTCTTTCTACAATGTTAACGGACAATCTAGAGCTTTTGTAGGTAATGCCATGAGCATAAACACTTAGTGCTGCCAAACTAAAGCTTTTGATGATAATGCCAGCAGCATAAACACTTGGTGCTGCCACACTTAAAAACAATGGTGACAGCTTTTTATTCAATGTTGTATGTTTAGAACTATGCTAATAATTTTTACAGCTATGTTAACTGCTGTTAACATAAACGGAAATGCCTAGAAGAATTTAGAAAGATTTAAACCAGCCGTTAAAACAGTTATATTTGAATTCAAGTACAATTTCGTAACACTGCCCCCCGCTTAAGCCTGTTCGTCCCGAAGAGGCACGAATTCACTTTTCCCATAGGCAGCTAGTCGTTCTAGATGTACAACCTTCATTTTAGATCTCGGGCTCTTTTCTTTCTGTATTCTGTACACCACGTCGTTTAATTTCTTAATCACCTTGTATGGTCCATTCCACTGGGTTTGTAGTTTGGGGAACAGTTCTTTCTTACGTTGTGGGTTATACAACAGTACAAGCTGGCCTTCGTTAAATCCTTCAGAATTCGCTGCTCGATCGTATCTAGCTTTTATTTTGTCGCTGCTCATTTTTATTCGTCTGCATACGAATTCATGAAGTTCGTTTAGGTCATCTTGCTCTTGGGAAGTGTTTTCATTATTTGTTGATGAAGGTCTAACGAAGGTTTTTGCTGTTACAAGATCACTTGTTATTTCTGATGGTTCCAAAAACGGGCTGTTTTCCCCTGGATAAGTAAACTGTAGCAAACGTTCGATTTCCAACGCAAAGTCTTGTAGTGTCTCATTGGTCTTCTGCACTCTACCACGCAATTCCATTCGGTATAGTTCCTTTTTATGTTCACCAGCGTACTTACGTTGAAGCGCCTCCATTATATCATCATAACTGTTTCTGTTACATGCTGGCACGCTTTCAAGAACTACTGCTGCATTTCCTTTTAGAGCCAATATCAACTCTATTGCTTTTTCTTCGTCGTTCCATATGTTTCTGATGGCAATTGTATCAAACTGGAACTTAAACACATTAAATGGTGTGGTGCCATCAAAACTAGGGGCCTTTATTCTACTAGAGGATTCTGGAATAATTCGCACCTGTCCATCTTGGCATTGAAGATTATTCATTTTTATTTCTAGATCATGTAGTTTTTTATCAACACCTTTGGCAATTTCATTCTCTAAATCTGACAGCTTTTTATCAACTTTATCAACGACTTTGGCTTGTATCTCTAGGCAGCTCTCTAAGTCGGTTAGCTTTTTATCAACGACGTTGGCTTGTATATCTAGACAGCTCTCTAAGTCGGACACCTTTTTAGCAATGCCATCCACTCTGCTGTTTATAACTTCCGAAATTTGCTGAAGTTTTTCGTCTGTCGCTCTAGAAGTTTCTTGAAATTTCATTTCCATTATTTTATTTTCTTCTTTAACTTCAGCAAGAAGTTTCTCGTTATTTGCTTTAGACGTTTCTTGAACTTCAGCAAGAAGTTCTTTAGAAGTTTCTTGAAATTTCATTTCCATTATTTTATTTTCTTCTTTGACTTCAGCAAGAAGTTTCTCGTTATTTACTTTAAACGTTTCTTGAAATTTCATTTCCATTATTTTATTTTCTTCTTTAACTTCTTTAAATTGCTCCATCAAAGCAGCAAACATTGTGGATAAATCCATGCTTGTTGTTGCACGGGTAGAAACTTCCATTTCTTCCTTATATTCGAATTCGTAAGTCCCGATGTCAATATTACGTCGCTTGAATTCATCTATCAGCCTCTTTTGTAATTCTGCTTTATTACCAGCTGTAGGTAACTCCAACTTATTCAATTCTTTCTTGAGTTGCTCCACTTTTAACTCTTCAAACTGCATGACTGCTTATTATTTTGCAATCCCACTTCTGACACCAATTGTTACGTTTTTACCTTTTAAAAACGGTCGTTTATTTCCTTTAAATAAACTTGTACTTTGATTGCAAAAATAACAGCAGTTTAGTAGTTTAAAAATTGTAACGACTCTTTATTTTATTTAAAAATGTACAACAATACAGTTTATAAGTCACTTTGTGTTTTAATACACACACACACTTAAATTACACGCTTTATACAGCACACTTTAATAATGTACAAGATTATACAGCCAAGGCAGTTAATATGTCTTTACTTAACGACGCTTCTAACCAGACTGACTCAATGGTGTTCTCACGGCCAATTTATATACACTGTATTGCCTACTAGATGTTTCTTGAAAGCTCTATTTCTTTCTACAATGTTAACGGACAATCTAGAGCTTTTGTAGGTAATGCCATGAGCATAAACACTTAGTGCTGCCAAACTAGAGCTTTTGATGATAATGCCAGCAGCATAAACACTTAGTGCTGCCACACTTAAAAACAATGGTGACAGCTTTTTATTCAATGTTGTATGTTTAGAACTATGCTAATAATTTTTACAGCTATGTTAACTGCTGTTAACATAAACGGAAATGCCTAGAAGAATTTAGAAAGATTTAAACCAGCCGTTAAAACAGTTATATTTGAATTCAAGTACAATTTCGTAACAATATATTTTATTTGAATTTCAAAAGGCAATGTACTATTTATTAAAAGCTCCTTTGGAACAATACTAATTAGAATAGGCTAATCGTTTTCTTGCCAATATTTTGTAAGGAACGGCTAGATACAATGCAAGCTCGATTTTCTCGACTAATAAAAAACTAGACCTGTCGCAAAAACTGAATTTTCGCGATAACAGAATAAAACATTTTATTGAAAAATTTTATGTTATTTTTAAAATTAGAATTGTTTTTATTGATATATTTACATTTTAAATATTTTTAAAGAAATTGCAGATTTTGAGTTGCTTTTTTGGCAAATTATTTTTTAAAATAACAGCTGAATCACGTAGTTCATATAGTGCTGTTGTCGGCTTATCATCGATGTTATACAATCGTCTACTTTAATTTTGTTTTCTTCATGACCACTTTCGTATAAATCCCCCTATTTAGTATCTGATAATACCATTTGCTCCTTATTATAAACAATTGGATTCATGCAATTCTTCTTGAATCCAGTTGTTTATGTCAGCATTCGTGAAAAGATGTTCCATACAAAATTTGAGCTACAAGTATACAAGTATAGTTGAAAATCTTCGTTTTCTTCCCGAATTATATTTTGTAAAATATTTAATGGCATGTTATTCTCTTCACTCCATTCACTACCGAATTCGAGCAAGGCGTTCTAGGATTTTCGGATATTGGACACTGATATTTTATCCCAGGACGTAGCTAGAATCTGAACTGCAGTTTTGAGATTGAAGTTTTTTAGTTTGAGCTCCAAGTTTGTTCCCTTCTCGCCAAGCAAGTTGGTGTGCAGTTGTTTTTTATAATTTAATTTGACTAATTTGATAACGTTTTAATCTAACGGTTGAATAAGCGCAGTGCAATTCAGTGGTATGCACATCAACGTAATCCTTAAACTCTTTTACAAATGGATCAATAAAACGATGCTTGAATTTCTTCAACCTTCACTGGCATTGAAACCTGAATTGGTTTGATAAATTTTGGAATACAATTGACTGGCTTTTGATCGTAAAATCGCTGCTGATATTGGAACATTTTTTTTTCTGTTTTATAATGCGGTAAACCGAAGACTTATGCAACTTATAAAACACGCAAATTGGATTTATGGAATCTCCACTTTTAAATTGTTTTAAAATCTCAAAATTTTGAAAAATCGATGGCTTTAGAACATGTTGAACTTTTTCCATATTAAGAGATGTATTTACACAACAAAGGTTCACATAATAGTTAGGAGAAAATTAAAATACCATCGTTGCAAACTTAGCAATAAATGCACAATATTTTTTATTTATATGCGAAGTTTATCACCATCCTTATCAATTTTTTAGCTATTTGCTCAATGACACCTTCAGCTACCGGGACAAAACACCTGCTTATATACTTCGCAAAGTTACTGAACATAGAATATTTCTTAGACTCCAAAAGCAATGTGTTTAAAATTTCATCTCAAAATTCTCAAAAAGAAATTAATGGGTAAGAAAAAATAGTTTTATTTGTCCAAAATCAGATGTTATCTTGTTTTAATCGTAAAAATATATGGTGTTTATTTTTTTTTTCCAAAAAAAAAAAAACACAAAAAAATCATAATTTTTGCAGTTTTCAATTTCAAAATAATTTATTTTAGGACTTGGAAAAGTTATTGAATTCAAATTTCGATAAATAATTTTGTTCTTTAACTAATTGGAAAAAATGTATAAAATTGGACGAAAATATTCGGCTATGTATTAAAAAAACTGGACCCAAATTTTGCAAAATTGAGATAGTTTAATTTTTAAAACTTGAAAACTATTATATTATTTATTACTATTTTTATTTTAAATGTATCTATTATTATGAGCATTAAAAATGCTACCATAGTAATGTAATTTAAAAATTTACAATAATGCAGTATCATTTATGAAGTGTTTTAGTTTCTTTTTACTTTTTTAGTTGCTAAAAATAAAAATGGGCTGATTTTTTATATTTTTTAAGGAACGAAAAAATGTTTTTTCCTCCTTTTACAAAGCTTGCTTAGGTTTAGGTGGATCTATTATTTTGAGTAGTTGTGTATATAAAGTTATCTTTTTGGTAAATAAATTCAAATGAGATAATTAAAAAATTTTTCTTTAGAATAATTCAGAAAATTATAGAGAATTTCATCACATTTTTAAAAATTTGTTACAATTTTTACTTAAAAAATTATAGACAAAAAAGCAAAAAAGGTCAAGGTAGCCTAACTAACACCTTCGCTACCGATGTCCCAAGTTTCATAAAGATAGGTACAGCAGTTTAGAAGATCCAGATTTATTACTATTTAGATTTCCAAAGGCCCTACTGTGCATTAGAGTACGTTCTTCGCCGTTTTTTGACACTGACAAATTTTGCTAAAAAATTAAATCAGTTTTATACTGATTTCTTACATAGTTTCCAAGTAATGACAATTTTAAAAATTATCAGTTTTTCTTGGACAAACCCTTATTTGCAAAAAGTGTAAAAATTACATTATTTTGTTCCATTGAAAAATGGTATTTTTAAAATGCATTCACAATTTATCACATGAACTATAATCTATTGGGAGGAAATTTAAGAATAACAAGCTCAAAGAGAATGTTTTGAAACCAATTTTGAAAAGAAACTTCAAAATTTTTTGGGGGATTTATGGCAAACACTAACCTTATTTTCGCATAAATCACATTCGCACGAGATCATAGTTCTCATATAAGATCCCTTTCCAATAATTAATATATGAAAGAAAATGACGAAAAATCACCGCAAAATGTTGGGGTTTTTTCATATGAAATATTTCCCAAACTTGCATTGTAATTTCTTGGGTGATTTTTCTATATTTGCTTTTTGCGATTTGGTGGCAACCTTCAAAAATAAAAGTTGAAAAAACAAAATCTAATTTCAATTAAGAAACTACATATCTATTAAATTATTTTGTTTTTTGAAGTTCAATCATTGAAGAAAAGGTTGCATGTCATATTAACTATAGATGTTATGATTAGAGTATTCATTTTATTCAACTTTCGATTAATCAAATAACTCGAAAATGTCGTTTTTAAATTAACCGAATAATCGAGTAAACCTTTTAAATTACTCCAGTTATTCAAGTAAATTATATCTTTAAATTTTGAACGTTTTTTAATATTTAATAAAAAATTAAAACAAGCATTCTGTGTTTTTTCAGTGTTTTATTAAAAAAGAAAACAACAATAATGCTACCAATTAACATATAAAATAAAACATAAAAATAGTTTAAAACATCAAAAATATGTTTACATTAATTTGGATCGCTTAATTTACAAAAAAGTTTTAAATTGCTCTTCAGAAATAGTTTTTAAAAAATAATAGGTTTTGAAATTCTAGCAAAACTAGTAAAAAAAGAGAAATTAGAAAAAAATCTCAAAAATAAACTTTAAATTTTAGTGTCAATAAAAAAATATTTTTATTTAATTTTGTATTTTATAACGTGGTTTTGTCGTCGGCTGAGGTAACTTAGTGGCCTACAGGGTCTACTTACGGATCCACAAACCTTAAGTAATGAGACGTTTGTTTTACCCTTTATGGGGGGGGGGGGTGGTTAAAATAATAATAGTTTCTTTAATGAATACGTCAAGAATATTTCAAGTACAAAATATAAAGATATTACGAGAGAATAATTTCTATAACTCCATTTCGGATACCACCGGTTTAATAAATGTTTCTGCATTTCCTTCTTCAGCAAGGCTTATTTCGGCTCTTCGACGTATGTTGATATCATTCAGCTTATAGAAGCTCGGCTCGGTTAATTGGCTTGTAATAGGCTCGGCTCAGGTATTCGAATTTGAACTTTCGGCTTCGACACTCTTAACTTCAACTTTGAACTCTCGGCTTCGACACACTCAGCTGTCAAACTGGTTCGGGTTAACGGCGGGATCGGTTTCTGGTACAGGTGGCAGCTTCGGGGATCGAAGATTCTGGGTTCAGCAGGAGAATTAAGATCGGCGTCGTATGTTCGGCTTCGACACTTCGGCTTATCTTAGGATCGGTTCGGTAATTCGGCTTATATTAGGATCGATTCGGTTCTTCGGCTTATATTAGGATCGGTTCGGTAGTAGAATTGGCTTGGAGCTTTCGGCTTCGACACTCTCGGCTGTCAAACTGATTTGGGTTTACGGCAGGATTGGTTTCTGGTTCAGGTGGCAGCGTCGGGCCAGAAGATTCTTGGCTCGGTAGTAGAATTAAGATCAACATCGTATGTTCGGCTTCGACACTCTTAGCTTCGACTTTGAACTTTCGGCTTCGACACACTTAGCTGTCAAACTGGTTCGGGTTTACGGCGGGATCGGTTTCTGGTACAGGTGGCAGCTTCGGGGATCGAAGATTTTGGGTTCTGTAGTAGAATCAAGATCGGCGTCGTATGTTCGGCTTCGACACTTCGGCTTATATTAGGATCGGTTCGGTTATTCGGCTTATATTAGGATCGATTCGGTTCTTCGGCTTATATTAGCATCGGTTCGGTAGTAGAATCGGCTTTGAGCTTTCGGCTTCGACACTCTCGGCTGTCAAACTGATTCGGGTTTACGGCAGGATCGGTTTCTGGTTCAGGTGGAAGCGTCGGGTCAAAAGATTCTTGGCTCGGTAGTAGAATTAAGATCAATATCGTATGTTTGGCTTCGACACACTTAGCTTCGACTTTAAACTGTTTCGGGTTTACGGCGGGATCGGTTTCTGGTACAGGTGGCAGCTTCGGGGATCGAAGATTCTGGGTTCAGGAGTAGAATTAAGGTCGACGTCGTACGTTCGGCTTCGACACTCTCAGTTGTCAATCGGGTTCGGATATTCGGCTGAATCGGTTTCTGGTACAGGTGGCAGCTTCGGGAATCGAAGATCGTATCTTTTTCTACTATACGTACAATGGTTTCTTAAAGCTAATGGCTAGCTACTTCTCTACTACTTTTACCATGCAATTCTACGGTTTAATATTCTACTCGTGAGCACGAACAACCGAAGTCACTCGTGAGAACGAACAACCGAAGTCACTCGTGAGAACGAACAACCGAAGTCACTCGTGAGAACGAACAACCGAAGTCACTCGTGAGAACGAACAACCGAAGTCACTCGTGAGAACGAACAACCGAAGTCACTCGTGAGAACGAACAACCGAAGTCACTCGTGAGAACGAACAACCGAAGTCACTCGTGAGAGCGCTGTAACCGAAGTCACTCGTGTAAAATTTATTTAAGGGACCCAATCGAAGTTGAGCGTGCAAAATACGATTATATTCTACTTTCGTAAAATCTAATCGGCTCTTCAATTTATGTAGAATAATATCAGAGACTTATGCGGCGGATTCTCGTCTTGTTTGAATCGCCCCGACTGTAATCAAACTTTGTTTGTATCAACTAAATGAGAATTATATTGCTTGTTGACCATTAAGCAATATCAACTGCACAACTAAAGCAGTTGATACAAATTTGTGTGGGTGTGTATGTAGTATTTACAGTAGGGGCGCTTAATGTAATTACCTATTACTAACACTTAGTAATTACCTATTACTAAATAAAATAAATAAAATAGTAAAGAAAATAACTTAATATATTAAGGAATATGTACGTGAAAATAGTAGTACTGAGTGTACTATTTCCACGTTACAATTTATATTAAATTGAAACTTGGAAACATTTCAAAAATATTTATGAGCATATATTTCTTTGCAGATAATTTTTCACATATTACCTTATAAAATTTCTTTTATCTAAGGATATGTGTGATTACAAGTAGTGAAAAAATAAATATTAACGGTTTTTACTTTGATGAATATCATCAATAGTTCGGTTTCTTGATCTGCTTGTAAAGCATCCCGTTGTGAAAATTTTCAATAAATAATATAAATATTATTTCTTTAAAATACTCACAACTGGAATGTCTTTCCAGAATAGGGTATAGCTCCTATAAATCTTTTATATATTGCAGAATTCAACATCGATAAAATCTTTTGTAACCTTAAGCTATCGCATCTTTTTTTTTAGTATTGTCCCATAATTGACCATAAACCTCATTATTTAAACGTACTCGTACATTAATCATGGAAAAATATCAGTTCATAATTGGCCACGACTCCCATCCGAAAATTACTTAAAAGTGCAACGCTGGTTCCAACAGAAAACGTTGAAAAAATTAAACATATTTTCTAATTATTATTATTATTATTATTATTATTATTATTATTATTATTATTATTATTATTATTATTTTCAAAATAAAATTCAATAGGAAATTTTTTTTACTAGTTTTGCTCGTACAAAACATTTAAATAAAATATAGCAAAAGAGAAAATTATATTCTCTTAAAATGTTTTCCACTTTTACTATTTTTATGTTCACAGAAACGTTTTTCGAGTAAAATACTTGCAAAAATAGTAAAACTAGTAAAAATAATATGCAAATGAGCATATTATTAAATTTGTATTATTATTATTATTAAAATTTGAGTCTATTTTTCTCTTGTGTTTTTATAAATCCAATGTTTCTCTATAAATATTAACTTAATTCTTTGATAGTTAAATAAATAGGCCTAAGAGTATCAACTAAACTTGTTAATGTTCCGATATCATTGTCCGTATCACGGGTAGATTAAGATCTAATAAGGAACTTTTGTTTCAAAATTCTAAACAAAATTCTGATTTTTTTCGATAAAGAAGTTCAGCGATTCTTAACATAAAATATAAGCTTAATACTTTTCTTTAAAAACCTTTTCAGTAGAAAAAAATTATGAACACTTTAAATAAATTCATTAATAAATATTATTATCTCGTAACAAAAATAAGCAATGCAGTTGAGTGTTACGTATTCACACATATGGAAATACGGAACAAAATAGTGAATTTTGCAACTTTTGACGTGACTTGGTAGTTTTGAGGCTATTATATTACTATTATTAAATGACCTATATCAACATTTTATATATCGTTGAATTGGTAAATAAGTCTATTTTTATATTCTTTTAACATTTTTAAAGTATTTGCAAAATTAGTGGAGCTGTATTAAAAAAATTAAATTTTTTTGGATTTTCAGCTATTTTTAAAAAAAAAATTTATTTTTGAAAAATTACCAAAAATAGGTTATTGGAGCTATTTTATTGATTTTTTAGGAATGAAAGCTCGATTTGTGTTTTATACATTACATAAGAAATAATATTAAAAATATTATCCTAATATGCTTTTAATATGCTTTTAAAAATAGTCGTTAAAAAAACTGACTTTTAACATAAAATCTCCACTCCTGCATTCGTTTTTGGCCGGGCGGGAAGCAGTTTAGTGTTAAATCATTCTAAATCCATTTCTATAAAAAATATGGGTACCAAATTTAAAAAAGCTCGCGTGACATTTTTTTTATTAATCGATAAAAATGAAACTATTTTTTAAAATTGACAATTTTCGGCCAATGCTGGATGTAGGGTGCAAACTTAAATCAATTCAAAATTTCTTTATTAACCATTTATGAAGCCTTATCTTTTGAAATTAATAAGGAAAAAATTTTTTTATTAACGGAACTTTGAGAAAAAAGTGAATGAATTGTACTATATTTTTGTAAAAAAATAGCCATTTTTCATTCCAATTGCAGAGTGCTGACTTTGAATATTTTTCACGTCTAGATGAATTGAGATAATCCAAAAATTCTTTCAGCATATTATTTTGAAATATGTAGCAAATTACAAAATATTTTTAAAAAATTTTTACCTCATATATCTCCGGACTTATTCCCGAAAAATGAAAGAAAGTCGAGCCAAAAAATCAAAAATTCAAAATTCAAGCGTAAATATCTTTTTAACTGTAAGAGATAACTTAGATGAGTAAGCTTATTTTTTCTTTATCTTGCCAAGCACTTTCCAGAAATATAAAAATCTTTAAAATCGGACTTAATTTGTACAAGTTACGATTTTTTTTAACTTTTACAAACTCGAGGTAGTCAACTTTGACACCCTGTAGCTTATCTCATGTTATCACAGGGTGACTACAAGATGATTTTTCTGAAAGCTTAGGTCCTCCTCTACAACTCTTCCATACATTTCAATTTGATCCGACCAGTAGTTTAGGAGATTCAGATTTATTACCAAAAAATTTGCGTTTGACCCCACTGTGCGATGCTATATCCAACAGTTCCGATGTTTAACCATTTTTTCGCATAGTTTGCTTGGAGTACCAACTAAGGTTATAAAATATAATTAATTATACTGCTTTATTATGTTATTTTATTTGCAAGCAAGCAAACAAGCAAGTTAATGAAAATTATTAAACTGCTCAGCAATATTTTATTAGCGAAATTTTTATTGCTTAAAACTTCGCATTTATTTGTATTTTTTAAATGTTAATGATTTAGATTCAATACAACTGTTATTTGACATTATTTTCTCTTAAAAAAATTTTGTTAATCAAATAATTATTTGCCCAAAAGAATGGGAAAATATTTTCCATTAAATGGTCACACTGCGTTAAAAACATTAAAAACTTTTTTGTTTGCTATTAAATAATTTTATTTGGACAAAAACAGCTGATTTGTTGTTTACCACACAAACATATTTTATGATCACGTTACTGCAAAGATATATTTGTCAGTTTCTGTCAAATATTTCCCTAGTCTGACCGTACCATAAGGAAAGATTATTACTATTTTTTGCTACACATATTACTTTTTGAAGAACAAAAATACAAAGTATTAAAAAAAAGAAAAGTTCATATACAAAAGAACCTATGAGTAAAATTATTTTTAAATTTATTTTGCCATTCGCGAACGCCAAAAGTTATAATTTGTTTTCTTTAAACATAAAATTAATAAATATCCCGACGAAAAATACAACAATCCAAAATTAAAAAAAAAAAGATTTGTGAATTTACAAAATAAATCGGTTTTTTGTTCTTCTAAGAAGTAGTAAAAAACACATAGAACTTCTCGTCTGCGCACCGACGATATACTATTCTTTTTTACTACTATTCTTTTTTTTTTTTTTGTAATTTCTAGTTGATATACTAAAAAATTTCTATAAACAAATAAAAAATTTGTAAATTTTTTCACACAATGGAAAATGAGCAGTAATTATTCATCAAAATATTTGTTGACCACATTCAATAAACCAAAATTTTTTGAATTTGAAATGAAACAAATCATATAATTTAAACAAATCATTAGCCACTTTTTTCAACATCAATCCCACTATGCAAAATGATTAAGTAAATCACAACTGTTACAAATTTTACAATTGATAAAAATTAAATTAAATAATGCTTTCAACAAAAAAAAAAATAAAAAAAAAAAAAATAAAACACCACAGTTTTTATAATTTTGATTTACTCTCACTGACTCACTTATTCACTCACCTGATACAACAGAACGCATGCTGCTATTACGGTCGTTACGTGGACGCAAACCAATTCCCAGCGATGGAGTACAATTTCCACTGTTTAAATTATTATGAGTTGATGAAGAAGATGCAAACAGAGCTGAGACAGGTCGCACACTGGGCGGTGGAAATTTCGTGAAAGCTGATGCTGGTGAGACTGATGTAGCTGATGAGGATGACAATAATAACTGTGTTGATGTTGATTGAGATGGAAGTGTGAAATTGTTGTTGTTGTTGCTGTTGGCAGAATAAATTGATGTGATTGCAGGCATATTAGATGAATACAATGCATCCAATGTAGATGAAGATAATGTTGTCATTGTCGTTGCGACGTTTGTTCTAGCTGCTGCTGTCGTTGTTGCATCACTGGCGTTATCAGATTCATAATCTTCTATTGTAAATTTAACACTTGTGTTGGCATTAGCCAAAGCAGTCGTTGTTGTAGTTGTTACTGCTGTAGGTTTTATTCTCTTCGGTTCAGACACATTTGACTGATGATGAATGACATCCGACCGAGACAATAACGGTGGTGTTGTAGATGTTGTTGTTGGCTGGGGTTGCGCGCGAAACTTATTTATCGTTGTTTTCGGTGATGGTGTCGAAGGGGTTGGGGTCGATGGTGTTGCTATTAATTCACTTAGATTTTGATTTGTTGGCGAACGTAGGGGTAATCTCTGCAGAGATGTCAATGATGTAGTTGACATTGCTGTTGGAAATTTTTTGTCTTGCCCCATTGTTGAATTGGCTGGTATTATAATAAATTTATGTGAACGTATCGAAGGGGTGCGTAGCAAAAATGTCTGATCATCCACATCACTATCAGACAGATAACTGTGTCGAAAATTCATCGATCCCTGTTTACCAATTTGACCGAGAGTGGGTGTGTTAGCAGATGCTTTTGCAGAAGGTGATTTCGAGTCCATATTTATAACAGCGATGGGTGATGAAATGGTCTTTGAAAATTTTGGCGATGCGGTATTCCTGTTACTTTCCGATTGGCCAGATTTACTTGTAGAGGGCCTGTCATTAGGATTCGTTTCCATTGTTTTTGGTTCCAAAATTTGGTCAGGTTACACTCTTTATCTTGGTTCCGTTTATTGTTTTTATTTTTGTTGTTGTTGGGTATTTTTATTACTATTATTATTTGTTATCTTTCATTTTTATCTAAAAAAACAATTTTGTAATATTTAATTAAATTCAATTCTTTATTTTCTTTAATTAATTAGCATTTAAACTAATGTTTTATACATTTTTCATTTATTTTCTTTTTTTTTTTTTTTTTTTGTTTCGTTTGTCTAATAACAATTTTAATTGGTTTTTAAATTGTTCTAGTTCTGCGTGTTTGTCTCGTAATTTTCTTGATGACACATTGCTTCAGCTTTTGTTTTTTTTCGTGTACCACTGTATTTTGATTGTTAGTTTAACCTTTTCGTGGACCACATTCATAACTTGAATGAATTTTTTTCTTTGTTATTAATTAATTTTATTTTAATATTTCGCCAGACTTGAATATTTTTTATATATAATAATTTCATTTTATTTTACATACATGAATATGCAAATGTCTTTTTGTTAAGTTTTATTTCTAATAGAGACATTTTTATTTAATTTTATAGTTATAATTTGTTGCAACTAATAACATTTAATTAAATTAAGGGTTATATTAAGTTATTTATAATTAATTGTGTGCATTCTTTAATTACGAAATATTTTTATTGATTTGATCTTCTAAAGAAGTAAGCACGAATAATTTTTAGCACTATTGAATTAGTTTTAGTTATAATGTATTCACTAAAAAATGACTTATCCTAAGCAAAAACTGAAAAGAAAAAACGAAAGTTTGATGAAGAACTTTATAGATTCGATAACATTAAGGACACATAAAGAATAAACAAGAAACAAGCATTTTATTGACAATTTTCGTAACTTTTATTTATTTTGAAATCGCTATAAACATTCCTTCATAACTATGACTGTTTTAATTTTAGAATAAAAACTGAGTGAACTAAGTACCAAAATAACTCGGCTTTCTTTTTGCATGTTGAGGACAATATTTTAAATGAGAATGTTTTGGAATAGTTGGCATATGCTTTCGAGCTTTTCCAATCACCAGGAAAGCTAGCACGGGATATCGAAAACATTTAATTTAAACAAATTAAATTTTTATACTTTAGACCACTATAATGGGAAGGAAGTTTATTATGCTTTTGAGCATATACTTGTAATGATGACAAATTCTTATTATGATAAGAATTTATCATAATATAATTGTTAGAGCTCAAGCGAAGATAAATTTTTCATTCATTTTAATGGTTTTTTTGTTATTGTTTTTTACGTTTATTTTTTTAAAAAAGAAGTTCAATTCTTCATGAAAATCTGCATTAATTATTTGGAGCAAGAATAAAACAAAAGATAATGAAATAAAAAAAAAAGAAAAAAATACCATTAAATTTTGACCACATACCTCACTACTTTACTTTACAAATAGCTATTCAGCATTAAATTAGAAACCTTCCAACACACCTATATTATTATTTTTTCAGTGCTGGCATGTCATCCAGCCCAGGACCCGGTTGTTTGCTTTCCTCAAGTGAATAATTGGTCATCATTTAAAAGAGTAGGAGTTTAAGAAGTTTTTATTATCTTTATTTTTTAACGGGTGACCAAAAGCCTATATTACCAGAGTGGTATTAAAAACTGCAGTGCGATGATGCTGCTCGTACAGGATTTTTGTTCGCACCTTAGCACATACGAATATCTCGTCTTTTTGCGCAACGAATCAGTAAGGACTGGCTGTTAGCAAGTGCATTCGTGTCTCCTATGTGTAAAATTTCATAATAAACATAACTTAAATATCGATACCGGACCAAGATGCAACAGAGAGGACTAAAATTAATGATAATGATAAATTTGGTTTAAAATTACGAAATTTTATAATGGGTCATGAACTTTTACTTTCAATGAAGAGAGCGGAACAATATTTCTTTTTTTCAAACGTTTTGTTTATAACATTTACAAGTCTGTGTGTTTGTTGGATAGTACTGTATTTTCTTTTAAATCCGAATTGATGATTGGGTATACATTGGCTTATTAGCGGGTATAGATTGTTCATTACGAGCTTCTCAAATAGCTTAGACATATTAGATAATAGTCTTATAGGTCTATACGGTTCTATTTTTGTGTGACCTTTTCCTGGCTTAGGTATCATGGTAATCAGTGATATCGACAAATCAGTGAAGTTGTAACATATATATTTTGGGAGAAATGCGTATTTTTATAAAGACAGTTAATGTTATTTTAGAAGTATTATAAATCGCGAACTATCGTGGAAATCATACTAAATCTCAGCATTTTCGACACCAGTGTTAATGTTAATATTCTTGCCAAATTCCATTAAATTTGGATGTTTTGTGGAAGCAATTGGCAATTCTTCTGTTTGATTATAAATGAAACAATATAAATTGAAATAAATATTTCTATTTATTATGACATTTTTTGTAATATTTCATGAACTATTGTGAGTCCCAACATGTCATTTACCATGGGTATAGAAAATATTTTCATAATTAACATATATGTATATATTATACTGTGAAGTATAAATCGCGAGATATGGACCATTTCAATGTGGAGAAAAAAGTCATGTTGTAGGTAGATAACTTTGATATCCTTAATATGACATGCCAATGAATCTTGTACTATAAATACTTTAAACGATATTTGCAACTTTGTATATTCATTTCGCTATTTTACACTTTCAAATCGCTATATTTCGCGAACCACTCAATAAAATTATCTTAGTTTTGATGAGTATATTGATTGGATCCAATATCATTAAATTCGAATTTGGTTTTAAATGGAATGACGCATTTTGTACTGCATTTTCTATGTTATTACAAAAGTAAAATTTTTGTAGTTACATTTTTTCCAAAATCTCGAGTTTCTATGTAAGAAAGGAATTATGGAATTAATGAATTATACTTTTTATAATGCGAACATCAAAGAGTTGCAAAGGATCATACTTTCTAGTAGGAAAAACACATTACTATAAAGAATTTTGTAATTTTTTATGATAAATTTTCGCCAATATTTCTTTCAAATGTTTTTATTTTTATATAACGTATTAATTTTATTAAAGATTACACAATTTTTTAACTATTTCGGTACCGTTTTACAAACTCTAAAGACGATGTACCATTTTAAACTTTTATTTAAATCTTCTCTTGGCTCTTAAAGATTTTTTTTTATCATTTTTACCCTTTTTTTTACAGTTTTGCGATTTATTAAAGTTGAGCTTATATAACAAGATTTCATACCACTTAGACGACATGATTTTTACTCAATTTTAGTAATGTAAAACATAAATAATTGGTGTAAATATTTTTATAAAGTAAAAAATGCGTTTAAATACTTTTGAAATGAAAAACTCATAAGAACTTTTCTTTTATATCAGAAACAAATAACGTCATTTTTCAAAAATTATATCGATCTACTCTACAAATTTGAAGCATTGCAACAACAAAATAATTATTCCAAAATATTTAATAACAAAAGCAATATTGGAGTTCTTTTCCAAATTTAAAAAAATAAAAAGTGTAAATATATTTGACTGTGATTGTACAAGACAATGGATTCTAAAATAGTTTTAGAACTATTTTATTTTTATATTTTATATTTCGTATGAGCAAGTTAAAAATATTGTAACTTCTTAAATTCTTAATTGATTTGAACATTAAGGGCTTGTATTACTCATTAAGTATTGCAGAGTCAAGATAAATTTACAAAAAAAAAAAAGAGTTTCATATATAAAATAATAGAAAAAATGCCGCGGAAGTTGAAAAAAAAAATTGATAAAAAAAAGAAAAAAATTGCAGATATTTTTACAATATTTTAGCAAAAGTTCACATAATGTAAACAAATCAAGCTTGATTTCTCTTCTATATAAAACCGTTAAAAATTGGTAAGAGGCAATAATTTAAAAAAAAATTAATCCGTCAAGTTGTAAAAAGATCTTTTTTAACAATAACTCGATAGAAAATCTTAAAAATGATATAATGATCTATGGAATGTGGAAAGACCCAGCACGATAGACAATGAAAATATAGAAAAAGGCTTCATCGTCTACATATATTTTTTCACGAATTTAAAAAAAAAACATTTTTTGAGAAACGTGATCGCGGAATTTAATTAGCGAAATATCGACCAATCAGATTTAACATAAAAACATATTTCAGGTATCATTTTAAAGTTAGTTTCATTGGTTTTAACTGTAGACCTTAGATATTCGGATTTTTATAAAGACAATTTATCTTATTTTAGAAGTATTATAAATCGCAAAATATTCTTGTGAAATTTCATTAAATTTAGATGATTGTGGAAGCCAATTTCTTTCACAAATCATCTACCTCTTGTGTAGGGTCTGCACAAGAGACTTTTCTTTCATAACAAATAACAAAACGTCGGCAAAGCTACTGTAATTGTAACAGGTGGATAAAATTTTATAATAATAAATATCTTTTTACGTTTTTCGTCGAGGTATGTTATTAACATTTAATAGTATATTTTTTATTAATTTCATTGTATGTTGTGTTATTTTTGCTCCAAATAATAAATTAATTGAGATTGGCACGCAGAAGATCCGCAACATCTTCTTAGAAACAAAAAAAAAAAAAAAAAAAAACGCAAAAAAAGGAAGCAACAAGAAAATGACGTTTGATAGCAAAACAAATTTATCTTTGCTTGTGCTCTAATATTTATATCATAACGCTTCATTAATATAAATAAATTTGATGCACAAGTGATAAATTCTTTTCATGATAAGTATTTGACGTTTGTTATGATATACAAATCTCTCGTAAACTATTGCGAGTTCCAGTATGCTATTTATCATGGGTATAGAAAACATTTTCACCATTAACATATATTTTTAAAAAATTTTTAAAAATGCCATTTTTTGAGATATTTATCAGCGAACTATAAATCGCGAGATATGGACTATTTGAAGTTGAGGACGTGCCCCATAGCTGGATACCATAGCACCATATTGGCTATATAATTGAGTTATAGATCAACAGTCTAGACTTAATTTTGAATTTATACCAATAAGCCAGTTAATTTGAAGTGATTTTAACTTCATTTGGGTTAATTTTGTATCTATATGTGATTTCCACGTAAGCTGTCGATCTGGATGCATACCAAGATATTTTACTTCCGTTTTTTGGGGTATAATATGATTATTTATCAAGATTGGGGAGCATGAATCTCTTCGCAACGTGACTTTTATTCTCCATTGCTTCAACCATTTTTTTAGATAGAATATATGATCTTGCAAGAGTTTAGATGCTTCTTGGGGGTTTTCATGAATGCCTAGGATAGCTGTGTCATTTGCAAATGTTAATATATGGGTTCGACTATTAGTTGGCACATATCAGAAGTATATATTAAATATAAAAAGGGACAGTATACTGCGTTGGGGTACACCAGCTTCAATCGACTGTGGTGAGCTTGAAGAACAAACTTTCGATGAGTTAAATAGCTTTCCAGCAGCTTATGCGTATTTGTGGGTAAATATTGTTTAATTTATATAATAATCCTTCGTGCCATACTTTATCGAAGGCTTGAGAAACGTCAATGAAGAGAGCAGAACAATATTAAAGATAATTTTGGTACCCAGTGAATCTTGTACTATAAATACTTTGAAAGATATTTGTAATTTTGTATATACAAATTTGTATATTCTTTTAGCTATTTTACACTTTCAAATCGCTATAATTCGCAAAACACTTTATAAAATTATATGAAATTTTGTGTGAGTCTTAATTTTGATTATAATGACTGCACCGAATTATATTCGGAAGAGGTGAGGAAAACAGCTGGTTGGTTTTAGATGGAATGACTCAAATATAAAATTAATAATAATGCTGCAATGGGAATCATCATAACGTTTCAAAAAATCTTACTTGCTCGCGGAATAAACGATTGATGAGAATGAATATTTAAAGCGGTATTAAATTTTTATGACGGAATTTCCTCTTTCAAATGTTTCTAATATTAGGGATTCTTTTCATTAAAGATTATATAAATTTTTGACTATTTCCAATCCTTTTTTTCATTCTAAACCTATATTGAAACCTCATCTTTGCTCTTTTTTCATCATTTTTGTCATTATTTTTAGATATTTGCATCTTATTAAATTAGAGTTTGTATTACAAGATTTTATACTATTTATTTATTTATTTATTTATCTATTTAATATCCAATAAAATTACAATTTCTTACAGGCTAGCGTACATATTATTCTTAAGGTTACTTACAATAAAATATTTTTCATAATCGTTCAATAATAAAGTCCTAACTAATTAACTAAATAAGTTAACTAATTTAAAATTCTTAATGCGGACTAGATTTACTGAGAAATCAATATATGGCTAAAAACTGTTGAACTGATTGCATATACGACTCATGGGATCAAAGTTGTCATAATTAGTTCAAAAATATTTAATTTTTAAAGGAATATAATTTCTAGTTGGACGATTTGGGATTACGAATTCGATCTTACGGAGCAGGAGCTCACTAAATTAATTATAAATGAAATATTCATATATTTTCTCCTACTTCCAAGAGTAGGGAAATCAATAAGCTGTAATCGATTTTCATGTGATGGTAAATTAATATTAGGACTCCACTGAAGATTACGAAGACAAAATAAGAGAAATTTTTTCTGTACCGATTCTAATTTACATTAATATTCTAGAATTCTAAATGCAAATTGGTAAATTATTATAAATATTAGGAATAATAAGGGGCCGAGATAACTACCTTGTGGAACACCAGATAAAATAGGAATGGTTTTCGATGTACATTCTCTAAATAATACATATTGATATCTATTTCTAAGATATGTACAAATCCATTTAAGGAAAACAGGAGAAAATCAGAGTTTATCCAATTTGAACAATAGGAGGTCGTGATTTACTTTATCGAAAGCTTTTATGAAGTCTGTATATATTGTGCCTGTCTGTAAACCGGAATCAAATGCAGCTATAACTGAGATTGTGAACTCCAAAAGGTTAGTAGTAGTGAAACATCCTTTCCTAAATCTCAAAGATAATTTAGCAATGTTAAACGCAAATAATTTTGAAAAGTAAAAAATGTGTGAAAAATTCATAAGAGCTTTTCCTTTAATATCAGAAATAAATACTGCTAGTTTTTCAGAAATTAGCACGATCTACTCTAGACATTTTAGTCATTACAACAGCAAAATAATTATTTCAGAATAATTTATAACAATAACAATATTTAAATTCTTTTTCAAATGTTGAAAAAAATTTCAAAAAGTGAAAATACTATGACTATGACTGTAAATGTCTAAATTTCAAAATATATATATATATATATATATATATATATCTTTGGTGATAAGTTCTCGATTTTAATAAAAAAAAGGCAAATATAAAGTTGAAGTTGAAAAAAAAAAATGAAATAAAAATTAAAATCGCAGATATTTTTGGCAAACATTCAGCAAAAGTTCGTGTAATGTAGGGAAATGTATATATATGTATTTAGAAAACTTGATTTGTCTTTAATCTAAAATCATTAAAAGAAATTAAAAATTTATAAAAAAGATTATTTCTAAAAATTTGTTTATTCCGTCAAGTCTTTAAAAAATCTTTTTTATTGAATTTAAGGGTTTATCGAAAAATCTAAAAATTACAGAATTATCTACTCAACTAGCCCACACTAGGTCACTTAAAAAGTATATGCGACTTTTTTCATTTTGTCACAGTGTTATTAAATCTCAAAGTTGAGAATAGCGAACGAAAGGGAGTTTCGGAAAATCTATTGTGTTTTTAATTCAACCTAAAAGACTTTTACCGGGACCGAGCTAAATTTTGACTTTATAGGTGAAATTCTGAAAGATTCCATTTATAATAATTTTTAATTTCTGTTTCGCTTTTTTCTCAACCGTTAACAATCCACAATTGTATTAAAAATGGCATATTTTTAGTTTTTCAAAGAACTAAATATTTTCCAAAAATTTGATTAATTTTTAATGTTAGGAATAATTTGGACCCTATTTTTTATATTTTGTTCTGCGCTCGATATATATAGGGTATTGTATAGTCGAAATTAGAAAAAAAGTATACATTTTCACATTTTAAACCATCCAAAATTGTCAAAATAATTATGGGATCATTTAGAATTATTTGAACAATATTTTTGTATCTGGTTGTTATTGTTAATAATTTTGTTATGATTTTATTTTACATTTTTGATCTTGTTATTGTTTTTTTTTTATTTTTTATTTGTAGTTGAAGAAATGAAATACAGGAAGAATTTAACATTTTTATTATAAATAACAATTATGTAAATAACTCAACGAAATACTAAACAAAACTTTAAGATACCATATTTTACACACAAATTTATTTTATTATTATTTTTTTAATATTTTATGGTTGATTTTATAATTCTAATAATTTGTATTTTAAATAAATATTTTTTTGCTATTAAAACTTATTCGCTTTCTTTTTTAAGTCTCGATTTTTTTTATACATAATATTTATTTTAACAAACTTGGGAAGCAGAATTATTGTGCAATTTCATATGTTTGTATATGTATGAGAGTTAGAAATTAAATTGTTTTTATTACTTGAATTATGGGTGAAAATTAATTTTTAAATACATGTTTTTTTTGTATGCAAGTACGGAATTAAATTTACAATTTATTAAAGTGGTGAATAATTATTTTTATTATTTGTTTTTTTTTTTATCAGAACAAACAACTTTCATTTGTAGAAAAAAAGAGTTTATATATGTATATCAAAATAAACAATAAAAAAAATAAGGAATACACGTAATGATAAAATGTTTTGAAGATATATAGATAAACAATTCTTAAAGATTGATTTTTCATAACTGGCTTTCAATTTATTTTTTATAAATGTTTAAAATATTTGTTTAAATTTTGTATATTTTTATATTTATTTATTTAAAGTTTAAATTTGTTATTGGTTTTTTTCTATTTCTTATTAACTTATTAAGAAAAGAAATATTTTTAATTTTAATTTACTTAATTAAAAATGTAATTTGATTATAATTACAAATTACTTCTTGATGTTTAATTTATTTTTAACTTTCGTTTCGTTTAATGTTTATATATTTCTACGGAACGTGCTTTTACACGCGCTGTCAAATGTCAACTGATCTATAATACGAGAATATCGTTTACAATTTTTAGTACATTTTTGTTTTCAAACTAAATGTGCAAGATAATTTTATAATAACGTGTAGATACTTTTATTTATTGTTATTATAGTTGTTGTTGTTCTTGTTACTTTATTTTAAATATATATTAAATTCTATACTTTTATTTTAAACTATAGTACAAAAAATTTGTTTAGGGGTAGATCTAAGATTGATTGTAATCAAATGTTATAAGAGCGTAATTAAAAGGCTGATAAATATTTGTTCTTTGTCCGCATATGTAGATGTGAGGTCACTCAGATTATAGATTGCACTAGTTTCGTAGTTTTTCCCTTCCTAGTTTCTTTGGTTTCTTTAGAAAAATTTAGTACTATTTTAAATACCGATGATTAGATTGATATTTTATATTTTATTCAAATTTTAAGAAGACTATGAGATACCAGAAAGCCAAACATAGCAGACATCATGAAAACTGAAATTTCAGTATTCCAAAAGACTCTATTTACATCCCAATCGTACCTAGTAGTATGCTAATATCGAATGATTTATCAAGATTTTTGAACAAATTTACGTTTTACAAAAAATCCGTTTTAGGTTTGATTTTAAGCGTCTAAACAAATTTTCCACGCTGTATTATTGAGATATATGTAAAAACACAAGAAAAAAAAAAAAAAAAAAAAAACGACAACAGCTCAATTTATTTAATCTTAGCTTTTCTCATTTATTTTCTAATATTTTTGCCAGTGGTGGCTGTAGTTTTATTTTAAGGGGAGTAAATTCACTGTCGATCCATATATCATTAATGCTAAAATTTAAATTTACCTTTTTTGTACATTTTGAATATTTTGTGCATTTCTTTCCTTAACACTTTTATCACTTTACTGATAACGCTTCCGTATACGATTTAATATTTTTTATTTTAATCAATTTACTTGTTAGAGCTTACATTTCGTTGTAATTATTGTTTTCTTTCATACTGAAGATAAAAGTATCTACTTCATTCAGATCGCTTTTGTTGCTATTATTCTTGCTGTTTTGGTGACGATATGAATGTCAACTTAATCATTTCTTATTTGTTTTCTCTCGAAATATTCACGGTGTAAAATCAATTTTTAAGAAAGTTTGGCAGAGGTGGCAACATCAGTGTAGTTATTTCTATCAAAATATATTCCAGAAAAGCACTAATTGATTGAAACAATTTATCGATCGTAAAAAATTACAATAGGCTTCGTTCTGGTATTAAATTGATACGCACGTGTTAATATTTTGTCACGTTTCATTCTTTGAATTTTCTTCAAAAATGCGACCTTTACTTTGCGCACAAAAAATGGACAACTTGTCAATTATACAAACGAAAAGACATTATTTAATTGATTCGGAAAATGATCCTCAGATAAAAAAACTGTTTATATGAAAACTTTTTTTATTGTGTTTTATTTGTTAATCAAAAAATACATTTTCCAACCCTGCTCTACCAATGTTAATATGGAAAACTTAGCTCTCTTTCTAATAAAAGCTTTTAATATTGTATATGCAGTAGTTTTGAAAAAATCCGTTGGTTTAAATAATGATAGAACAAAATCGTAATGGCTTTATTCATAATAAAATCTTAAATTTTTTAAAGTTTTTTGAAACAAATTTTGTATGAATAGGAAAGCAAATATTTAAATTATTTAAATATTTCAAAAAATTTCTTCACTTACTATATTACTGTTATTATTATAAATAATATATGTTGTAGTAGGAAGGAATTAAAAATATTGAAAACATTGATAAATATAATAGATAAAGTTACCTAAAAAGAGACATATGTTCAATTATCAAAAATTTTTACAGATCTGAACTCACAAGGCTTGTGTGCAGTAGAGTGCAAAATTTTAGAACCATAGGTTTAAATATGCACGAAAAAATTAAAATATGCGCTTGAAAAAACATGAAAAAATTGGATAATATGTACAGAAATATGCAAAAATAGAATGAATATGCATAGAAAAACTTGCATATTTATGCGTTTTTTATATAAATATGTAAAACTATGCATAAATATGCATTTTTTCAACTTTGAAACTCTGATAGTTTTCGATTTTTTTAATAAAGATTTTGAGTCATATTTTGTACATCAGAATTTTTTCTACAATTTGTACGAAGAAAAAACTCACGAAAAACTCACAACAAATCAGTTTATTAAACTCCAAACAATTAATAAACGTAGCGCGATCTTATATAAACTAATCGGACTTTGTGGATACATTCTACACCTTCTTTGTTGTTGTGCAGACTTTCAACAGTTACAAACAGAGTAGTCACATTTTGATGACAGACTTTATTTTTTGAAATTTTTTGGATTTGTGGGCGGGGTCTGTGCGCCCCTCAGCGAAATACAAATTTTGAAATAGGGATTGATACTTTTTGTAATTATGCGTATTTTGCGCTATATCTCGTTGATGTGCCCGAAATAGTAAATTCAGTAGATAGTCTCAAAATTTGGAAAACAAAAGCGAAAATTTAAAAAAAATTAGTTTTTCGGGAGGCACGTTCGCGCAATAAAATCGGAGGAGCATTAAAAATAAATTCCATAAAAAAATGGAAAATAGCACTTTTTGTTTTTGTCTTTTTCTATAGTAAATTGCAATTTGTTTAAACATTGCATATATATATGTATGAACGGCTATAAATATAATTGAGTGGGACTATAAATTTAAATTAAATGTCATTGATAATTGAACACGGGACACTTTTGTCAAAACAGATTTTGTTAAGGCACGTCGCATAGACTGCACGAAATTGACCATAATTGGCATAAATATTTGGAGTTTATAATGCTTTACGGAAGTGTGGAGGTGTATCAAAAAATTTCGTTTATGGACCACAAAAAAAAAAAAAAAAAAAAAACACTTGCATTAAAAAACGACTACAATATTAAATAACATTTCATTGTAATATAAAATATATTTTCGTATAATATATGGAGCGATAACTCAAATTCTCATTTTTCAAAATTGCGATTGTTTGTATAATGAACATTTATTAAATTTACTAGAAAACCCTAAAATATGCTACACTAATAACATCAAACACTGAAAATATAATATAATATAATCAAAAAATTTTAATAATGACCCATATCTATATAGGAATCAGTTTCGGGTTTATTTATTAAAATATAAGTGAATAAAGATGGGAAAATTGTTTCGATTGCAATTCTTTTTCTTTATTTATTTTCATTTAAAACAAAGCAAAAACAATTGAGTTTCTTTATTTAAACCAAAAAATTCAAGGTAATATGAAATATACATTTTTTATGCGAGACTAAAATAAAGCACATTTTTGATTTGTTAAATACAAATTTTAACTTCATTAATACGAGTATTTAGTACCATTTGACTATTTTTTTTTAACTTTTACACATCTGTGTGGTATAGACACTTCAATTTGAAAAATCTACTCAGAAATTTGAATCATTGCTATTTCATCTAGGTGGGAAATTTTGTCCTTTGTTTTTAGATTATACGCGTATTATTTCGCGATCTACAGTTTCGCATTTGATCCAAAATATATTTTCTGTGAGATTACCAAGTAATTGTCTACACCACTTAAAAACTAAGATATTTTTGTGTCATAACACACTTTTTCAGACAAATGTATAGTTTTTTAGAAGTTTTTGCTATTAATACCTCCATTTAACGGGCATTTCGTCTTCCGTGTGTGGAAGAATGACATTTTTTGGGCTATGGTTAGACATAAAATTAACTTTTTCCGTTCAAATGGCTACGCTGTCGTTATAATTAAATAATAAAATTAATATATAATTTGTGTATGTTTACCCAATATATGGAGGTATTTAATTAACATAATTTTTGTTTGATCCCAGCTTTGAGATTTGAGAATTTTACAAATAAATTTTAAAAAATTTGGAAAATTAACAAAGTTTTAATAGGGCTTGTGGGGAGACTGCGCCACTGAGTTTTGTTCACACGCATCTGCATTAATATTCCTTTTGAAAACATTAAACAATTTATATGGGGCAGAACAAAAAACAAATTTCATAAGTAAAAATTATTGCCATCTTTTTTTTTAAAACCCTAAAAATATGAAATTCTTTTAAATTTCCAACTTTAAAAGAACAACATATTTATATGAATCTTGTAGCAATATTATTTAGAATTTTGCGAGAAATTCAATGAATATTTAAAAAAAAAAAAAAAATCCGGACTAATATTGAGTCTGCAAAGTTAAAAAAAAAACTTAAAAAAAATTGGTAAAAAATTCTCTTAAATTAAAAGAGATAACCTACACATGTAAGCATATCTTTTGTAGAGATTTACAAGGACTATCTATATGTAATTTTTTCTGTTAAATCAAAAAATAATTTTGACAATTTTTTAAAATGATTGCATACTCGAGATGACCAATTTGGAGATCTATGCACTCCCCCGTGATCCGCTAGGAATCTGTGCTCTTTCAAATCAACTCGAAAACACCTCGTCTCTGGCCAGGTGAAATTTTATTCAGATGTTTCCGACGGTTGAATGAAATATATTTTGGTATAATATATGGAGAAATAACTTAGGTGCAACCCCATTTTTCGCAAAGAAAATTTTAAACTTTTTGCTAGGAAAAATATGATACACTAATACCAAACAATGAAAATATCAGAAGTTTTATTTAAATAACTCAATAGGTTTTGATATTGCGTGGAATTTTTACCAGAATTATACATAAACTTCAAGTATGTAAAAATGTTTATATTCCCAACTGAAAGTCGCTATAATTAAAAATGATTAACTCGAGCAGATTCTACATTCATTCGAGTCACTTTATATTTATACAAATGGATTTGAATGTGACATAAAAATAACTTTAAATATTTGTTAACCCCAAAAATGAAAAATTTTTAATATGGTCCATATATAAAAAGTGATAAAAATGGATAAAAACTAATCTATGTGCTGCTTGAAATATTAATTGGTACATATTGAGAGTGATATCTCCAAATATCATAATTTAGAAATTATCCATAACATATCAACAAATAATCAACAAGAATAAAAATGTCCTAATTTTTCCAAAAAATGTATATAAATCTTATAATATTATTCTTTCAAAGATAAATTATTATATTGTTTATATTTGTCCAATAATTATATCCCTTTTGTGCACTTTTGGAGCACAGAAGTGCTTCTTTATCATGAGTTTAAAAACTCGATGTTGGAACTTTCCGAACTTGTTAGTTGGTTATTATATCCTAATTTACCTTGGAATTTTGTCTATAGAATTCTACAAACTCTTCTCTGTTTAAATTGGTCCAAAACTTATTAATCGATTTTAATTTAAAATTATGTGGAGATTTTTAATTTTAACACTTTAATTTTTTTCTTACCCCTCAAATTCATTCTGTGGTAGTATTCAGATACTGAAGTAGTTTAGAAGATATATCTCTATTGGATAATATACATCGATATTTCTTTTTATGAAATGCGTTACATAGCTTAATATATTAATCAAAAAATGCAGTCAAATCAGAACTTTGAAAAGATAAAAAGTCGCCACAAATTTACTTTAATCTATATATTTTTTTTTTTTTTTGGAATAATGTTTGGCCTTAATTTTTGTACTTTGCTTATCAATGAAAATTAAAAAAATTAATTTCTTTGACACTCACTCTTTGCCATTTGCATTAAAATATAAATCATTTTATGTGAGGTAAATATAAAAATAACCTAAAAAATGACACATACTTTGCTTCTTGCTACCATTCTAAAGAAACTGGAACTGCGATTTTCATGCAAATTAGCATATTATAACGGGAAAATATATACTATCCAAAATGAATGATAAAATGTCGTTATCATAAGTATACTATTATTAAAAAATTAAAGTCAAATTAGATTTTAGAATTAGATTTTAGTGGTGTATATATGGAAATAATTCAAAAATTTACAAATATTTTTTCAAAGAAGTTTGGCTTTTATTAACATTTTGAAGAAACTAGAAGTTTGATTTTCATAAAATTTTCACAATAATTTCACAAAAGCGAGACATGTGGCCATCCAAAATTTATAATAAAGAGTCTTTATCATTGCAATGATACCAAAGCATTGGTACACTGTCTTTAACCAATGCACAGTGTCGCATTTATTTATATTAGAGCGACAAAAATACGAATTTTCAAAGTATTTGAATTTTATTTAAAATTTCTGTGAAGAAGAAGTAAATACTGCAGATGTTTTTCCTTTTTTTGGTAGTATTGAAACTATTTTTTTTTTTATTTAAAAGAAATATTAATAACAATATATATATATATATATATATATATATATATATATATATATATATATAAAATTTCTCAATAAAAAAAAGTTTATAAAAATCTTATACATTATAAGATGGAATAATAATATGACAAAATTAAATAATAATATGATAAGATTGGATAATTATATGATAACATGAGGTAAAAATATGATAAAATGGAATCATAATATGAAAATGTGGTTTAATAATATAATAAGATTGTTCAATTATATGTAAAACATGAAAAACGAACCATTAAATCAGATATATTATGACAAAATAGAATCATAATAATTTTTACTTATGTTCATTTCTATTTTTGCTGCGATCATATGTTTCAATCATAATATTTTGCTCTTAGATTATGGTCACTACAACTATATTTTTTCTCTGTGTGTATACTTGAACTGTCATCAGAAGTTATGGATTTTTTCTAATAATTGTATATTTATTTCTAACATTAATTTTGTTAGTTACATACAATATATTACAATTTGCGTTTGTATACATTAGATACATTATATACATATTTAATTTATACTGTTTATTGTAAAGTATTGTTTGTAATTTTACAATAAATAATTTAAATGCAATTCTTGTATTTTATCGGAGGACGTATTTTTGTACAACGATAAAGAATTAATTTTGTAATTAATATTTTTAGTTAATTTTTGGCAAATTTTCAATCATGAATGTAATTATTTTGTTTAAAAAATTTGATTAAAACTTTCGAAAAAGTGAATTATTTTCACTTAATTAATAGTATTATTTTGATGATTGTAGCAAAATCAATCAAAATTTTAATTGATACAAGCAACTTCGTAATTAAAATCCATTTTTATTTTTTTCTGTGTAGCTTTTATTTTTCAAATTTTATTTTGTACGTTGCCTGATAATAGTTGTTGTTTAAATATATTTTTTACGTTGTTTATTTTTTAATATATCTGTTTGAAAAGAAAACTTCTGATAGACTCTATTTTAATAGAGAAATGTTCAATATTTTCTATAAAATTTCCCTTCATAGCAATTGTCCAATTTTGTTTTTTGGGAAATAAGTCTGTAAATTCTAATCAGATAGTTGAATTTGCATAATTTGGATGTGATAATTTATCGCTCAATAGTTTTGGAGTTATTCAGAAATTACCTAAGTATACCGTAAAAAAGATATATTAATAAACTTAAGAAATAATTTATTTAAATCCGTTAATGAAACTCAAAAAATCAATAAAAACAAGTAAGAAATATATATAGTCGGTCAAGCCCGACCATAGGATATGATGCACCATTGTGGATGTGCTTAAAAATTCAGGGAGAAGTCTTATATGGGACCTGTGGCCAATTGTGAACCGTAAATCTATTAAGTGTAGTGAATATTTCTATGAAACATATGTATGTATTATATTATGTTCCGGAAGTGGGCCTTATATCGAAACTATGGTCAGTAATGGGCCGGTCCTTATAAAATTTGCCACTGCGGTTTTATTTATATAACACTGATTAGTGTCGAATATTAATCCGATATTATCATTTATATGGGATTTATACCCGTTAAAGTGATTTTTTTAAGATGGGTTTAAATGCTATGGTCAATTATGGAATGATCTTCATGAAATTCGGCGCACAGATTTATGCTTGTATAAATCCTTTGGACCATAGAAGACCTGTGTACTAAATTTTACTAAATTATTTTCAAAATTGCGACCTGTATTTTGATTACAAAGTTTATATGGAAGGACAGACGGATATCGTTAACTGGTATAAATTAGGGGTCTTAGACCAATATTTTTGGGTGTTACAAACATCAGCACCAACATATAATACTCTCCCCTCCTATGGTGGTGTAGAGTATAAATAGCGTTTTTGTTAAGAAAATTAATTTGTATATTCATCATATGCAAATGTGTGCAAAGATTTCTAAAAACAAATTTTTTGTAAAATTTCAATTTAAGAGAAAAGCTTGAAAAACTTACCCTGCACAGAAAAAAGTCACCAATCACCAAAATAATTCATAATTGAAAATATAAGGTAGTAATTTTTTCTGTGTGGTCATGTAAAATAAAATCCGTACGTGATATAAAAAAAAATTAAACCGATTCTTATTCAATGCATCGAAATCATCCTATTCCACATATCTGTTTTATTCAAAGGAGGATTTTATTGCAGACCAATGTATATATTTTTGGGATGTTCAATGGATTTCTTTAACAGCAAATGATTTCTATAACCTCACTGAAGTGTCAAGGGTATATAGACGTAATTTCCAGCTGTTACAAGGGGAGAGTGAGGGAAATGAAGCAAAAATCTCTTGTAGCTCCGATGAAAAAACTGTTTCTTGTAAAATAAAAGTTTTAAACAACGAAAAAAAAAAACAATAACTGTTATCAAGCAACGTAAAAAATATGTGTATGTATATTTCAAAATAAAATTTATTAGAAACGCACAGTGTACTTTTTTCGAGGTATGAGTGATCACAATCAATAAGTTTTGAACAGGTCATTTCAGTCCGCGACTTTTTTGTGTTATTTTGCTATGTTATTTAGCTACTGTTGACAATACAATAGTCATTACATATTTTCATATTTTGCTTTGTAAAATTACAACAAAAACGATATAATATATATTACGACAAAATTTGTTCACGGCTTTTGAATTTTAAAATGTATGGATCGGGATATTATAGTACTATGTCCATATCTTATAGACGTATAACTTCAATCAATTCGGACAATGTCAATGGAACGCGTATAGAGGTCAAAGATCTGATCTTCAGACGGACGTCCGGACGGACATAATTAAAACATAATTTGGTTATCAAATGACGTAGAACTATCTATAAATCTTCATAATATTTCCGTGCTTTGCTCCTAAATTATAAACAAAAGTGTTCTGGTAAATAAAAGATCATCATAACATTTTCATATTCTTATTCAAAATAAAGAAATATTTTATTTAAATGATATTAAGATAAGGTTTTTCTTCAGAATATTCACATTAACAGAAATTTAAGCACATAGACTAATTGGTGTTTTAGTTATTTTTTGATTTTATGTACTTTTTTATGATATGTTAAAAAGTTCCTTTTCTTTTCCCTTAACAAACTTATATTATTATTTCGTTTTATAAAGTACAAAACAACAAGATTTATTTATTAAAAGCATTCCTGCATCCAGTTTTGCACTTTCTTTGTTTGTTTTTAAAAACAGAAAATAAATATGTTGGAATTATTGGAAATTGAAAATCAAATTTTCACTAGACTAGACATGTACATATGGTTCAAATAAAAGAATAAAATATTAAATGTGTCTAACTGTTTCAAAATTATTTTTTTTTGATTCTGAATAAATTTTGCCGATATTAAAACCAAATATCTTTTCAACTAAAATAGATACAATAATAATAACAGATTTAGAAATTTCATATTGTTTTACATTAAGGTCAATATTATTCAATATTTAAATTATTCAAACAATGATTTTTATGTTTTTACTTATTTTTGATCACTCACACCCCAAGAAAAGTACATAGTGCAACGGATATTTTTTTTTCAAAAATAACTGTTATAAGGCAATGCAAAAAATTATGAACAATTGCTGAAAATATATTTTAATAAAAAATTTATTTTAAAAATTACAAGTTATTGAGCAACAGAAAAAAAATTTTGTCGTCATAACATAAAAAATATTACTTTTTCTTTAATCAACTTTTTCAATTTCAAAATAATTTGAAGTTATTTTCAGTCCCTGGTTTTTTTACTTGTACTAATTTCGTCGAATATTTTGTGTTCAGTCTGATCTAGGTTTAATTCTACTTTTTGGAAATTTGTATACGAAATAGCTTTAACTTACGTTGACAAAAAGTTAAAATAATAATATGATTTTTGTTTTTATTTTTTATATTTTATTTATTGTTTTTGTTTTATTTAATATTAGTTTTATTTATGCATTTATTAATATTAATAATATAATTTCGTTTTTATACATATTTTCTTTTTTAAATAAAATTTAACTATTTAATATACAGTTTTTTATTTTGTTTTATTTAATTTAAAAAGAAAATAATAAAATGCCAGTGCAAAAAGTATAATTAATTAATAAAAAATATAAGACTTTTGAGTTTAATAAAAAAAATAATAATAATGAAATAAAAAAAAAAGAAAAATAAAAGTATAACTGAAGAAGTAGATGAAAACTATTGTTTTTTATAGTTTTTATTTAAACTATTTAAATTGATTTGATTTAATTTGTGACTATTGTAAGAAAATATTTTTTGAAGATTTTAAAAAAGGCCCTGGCATACGAGACTAAGGGGAGTATAATTATTAGTAAATTAGAAAGTAAAAAAATGTTTATTTGTTAAAAACAAAATAGGAATGGTTTATTATACATAATAAGATAGAGAGATAAATAAACTTATTAATTAAATTATTTTTTTTGCAATTTCATATTCTTTCTAAAACGTTTTTCTAAATAAAACAGAAAACTAGTATTTACAACAACAGTTGAGTTAAAAAAATAATAATAAAGGAAAATTAAATACTTATTTAGAAATAACGTTTTAGTCGTTCGTGGATCTATTCTTAAATATTGTTTTTATATATTTTTTGTTTTTAAAAAATATATTAGGAAATTGACTTAAAATAGTGACTATACATTGTGTTTTTTTTATTTTTTAATATTTTAATCTTTTTTATATTTTTACGAAAACTAAACAAAAATGTTAATATACTTAAAAGAAAAAACAGTTGCAAAACTACATAATTTTAATTGTATTAAGGTTTCGCTGCTTTAAGAAAAATTATTTGTTTACATAATGTTTGTTCTTTTAAATTATTAATAATTTTTGTAAATTTTCAGTTTAAAATGGAAGCCAATTCTGTATTTTTTTTTTTTTTTAATATTCTTTAAAATTATTAGATTTTTCAGCAAAAGAAGTTATTTGCTTCATTTTTTTTTCAGAAAAATATTTAAATAAAACAATTATTTATTAAGTTAATTAAAAAAATTATTTATATATCAAATCCTCCATTAGTCATTTATAAAAAATTAAAAAAAAAAAAATAATATTTTACATAATCTTAAAAATTATTATAAATACCTTGTATAAAAAATTAAATTTGTATTCTTTTTAAAACCAGTTCCATTTTGGAGGAGATTTTGGCTTAGGAAACTTTCTTTAAGGTGGAATCAATGTGTGTGTCTTAGAAGGTGTTTAAAGTGTGAAGTATTTTTTTCGAAATTTCGTTGAGAACATGGCTGTACCTAAACAAGTTCAATAATGTAAGTTTTTAAATAAATTCTCTTTAACAAGAATTTAGAAAAACATAAGAAGAAAAAATCTTTTGTTTGCAAAACCTCGAATATATTTAAAATTGGATTCTGGTATAAGTATTTTTCTTGATGTAATAGGGTTCCATAGAAACGATGGAGTATTTTCCAAATATATGCATTGCATAAGTGGCAGTTTTAAAAGTTTGTTTTCAGCTTATTATAAACTTATAAAAGTGTCTTCAAATTGTGTGTTTGTTTGTGCTGCTCTAAATTCTGTGCTATATACAAATGTAAAACAAACAAATTATCCAAATTCTTGGATTATATCTTCTAGATAAAAAAAAAAAAAAACTAAAGAAAATCTTGACTAATGAAGAAGTTGTCGTTAGTACGAGAATTTCAGAATAGTTTTTTCAAAACTCTAGTGTGTATGTGTATATATGTTTTATATGTTATGTAAATTTTGTTAAAGTAGTCAGCGCTTCTTAAACTTTGTGCCCATTTTCTCTCTATATATTTGTAACTTATAAGCAGTGTTGGTTTTTAACTTTGGCAGTTTTTTATTTTTTTATTTTTTTAAATTAGTTTTTTCTCAAGAAAAATTAAACTACTTTTATTATATATATATATAAATATTAAAAATCGTTTTGTTTTTTAAAAATACTATACAATTAAGAAACGCTGTTACTTTTTTCATTTTGTTCAAAAACTATTTGAAATTCTCATGTTAGTTTTTTTTACTATAACATATAAAAATCTAATTCTACTAGAAATATTTCCTTAAATTATTTAATATATAAATATATATATATATATATATATATATATATATATATATATATATATAAATATAAGTATATATTTTAATTTCCAAAAATTTACATAAAAAATTAATTATAGTTTCATTTACTTTTTTGATTTTAAAATACTTTTGTTTTTCTTTATCCGTATGATTGTTTTAAAAACCTTAAAGGTTTCTTCTTTAAGTCACGTATATGCTGTTTAAAACCTTTTTGCACTAGGTATTTTTTACAAAATATTCTCATAATATTCTTAAAATTCTAAATTTATTCTTATTTTTTTTATATATTATTTCTTTTTTAATTTGAATACGTTGCTTGTTAAAGTTTAGTTTTTATATCTTACGATAAATAATCTGGTGTGGGTTCTGGCACTGCTTCGGGATTGGTAAATAAGGGATTGGGAAACTCTGGTGGATGAGGCAATGGCGCTAAGGTCTTGGGTCTTCTGCGGTACGCCATTAGCCAGCAAGAAACAGCAACAGCTACTGCTACCAAAGCTAGCAGAGCTGTTATGACCAAAGCTATGATAAGTCCTACCATAGAGACACAAATATCTTCTACTCTTTGAGCGGCTGGTTTGACTGTAAAGACAATAAAATTATAAAGTTAATAGAATTTCTTTAACACTAAGGTATAATTAAATTCTACTTACTATTTGCATCATTTGCTCCCGTTGTTGTTCTCTTCTCAAATGTCAATATAGCATTGGACGATATAGTGATTTCTTCTCTTAATTGTCCCTCCATACCAGTGTTAGTAGCAATTGCGGTGGCATCATCGGTAGAATTGTCAGCAATGGCACGACGTCTACGTCTTCCGAAAGCATTGTAGCCGCGACAATTGACCGGTTGACATTTCCCGAAGCAAACTCTTATGTTACACTGGAAGCGTATGTTGTCGGATGAGGGGAATTTGAAAGCATTGAAATTGGCCAATAAGCTGTTGGTATCTGGATTATATTCCCAATCTCCAAAAATAGAAGGATCAGTGGCACAACCGTTTTCATCTGTCACTATATATTCATTTTCTATATTATCCTCCATAGTCTTGGCAATGCAGGAACGTGCAAAACCTCCATAAATAGCTAAAGGAAAAGTGATACAAAATTAAATAATTGTTAACATTTACCATAAAAAACCTTAGCTTATCAAATGCTTACTGGCAGGTTCAACATCAACTTGTAATTTTAGATTATCACCAATTTCAGCCGAATTGATTTCTTCACCCTCGTGTGTTATAATTCTCATTTGACATATTGGAGGTGGACCAGTATTTGCTATAGTTCCGGCCGTTGTCAACATAGATACATTGAAACCTAACGTCACATTCTTTTCACCCGTTTGATAGACACACTTGATGTTGTAGGCCTGGGCCTTATAGGTAACCAGTTTAGGATGTTTCTGTATGACCAAAACAAAGCTTGCAACATCTTTGACGGCTTGCATGCCACAGCTACCAAAGTGTACACGGAATATTTCTGTACGTGGTACAGTTTCGCCTGCCAAGTTGACAACACGTCGACATTCTTCATCCTTACTGTGACCTTTGACATAAAGCACACCATTGAATCCGGGCTCGGTAATATGAATTTCCACCTGAACACCATCGGCCAAACAGCTGACTACCATATCAGGTCTTGGGAAGTCCGTACGGAAATTGGTGTGGTTACATATTATGTCTGGATTTCCAGTGTAACCAGTTATACATTGACACTGAGCACGATGGTTGATGGCATTACAGAAAGCATTGATGCCACATGTCTTAAGTAAGCAAGGATCTTCACATGTTTTGGATTCCAAGTGGCAGTAGCGATTATCGGCACAATCTTCGTTAGTGCTACATTCGGGATTATCTTCGGGTATACATTCGCCACTGTTTGTTAGGCGGTAACCATGATCGGTAGGGCAAATACAGCGTCCTCTCTCGTCTATAACGAAACCTCTATCCAAAGCACATACACAGTGACCAGTCTCGTCAATCTTAAAGCCTTGTTCTGGCAAGCAAGGCGTACAGTATTCATAGATATCTAAAGCTGTGCCTGGAGGACATACGCATTGGCCATCTATGTCACGTACAAAGCCCTTTTCAATAACACACAATAAACGTTTATCACATTGCACAGCCGCATTTCCGGTATAACCTTCTAAGCATTCGCAAATCATGGTTCTAACTGGGACCGTATCTAAAACACGACATTCGGCATTGACACCGCAAGGCTGGGTGGCGTTACAAGGATTGACGCATTCTCCGCGTATACAAGCCGTTTGGCTGGGACAATCTCCATCGTATTGACATATTGGTATATCTCGTAGTGGTTCACAGCCATTGCGTCTGGAAATAGTTCCCGGTGGACAGGTACATTGTGGTTTATGATGGTATACTTTGCATACCTCATCAATAGCACAGGCTACTGTAGTATCACAAGGATTTTCGCATTTACCATTGACACAGGCCCTGTTGGTGGGACATTCGTCGTCGGCACGACAGCCCAGAGGTGTACAAGACACACGGGCATTTCCTATAAAGCCAGGTATACATTCACAAACAGCGCGATGATCAACAGACAGACATTGAGCATTGACACCACACTGTTCGCCTTGACAAGCCGGTACACATAATTGATTGCGGCATGTATGAGTAGAAGGACAATCAGAGTTGATGGAACATTCCACCTTGGAGCATTCAAATTCTGGATTACCTTCGTAGCCTTGACGGCACGTGCAAACTGGTTTGTGGTCCTTAATACGACACTCTGCGTTAACACCACAATTGCAAGGATTGCGGCATACGCCATTGAGACAGGATTTGTCAGCTGGACAATCTGAGTCAGCCACACAGCCACCTACTTGGATGACAGATTTCGTAGGTTTGCAGGTACCACTGCCGCTACTTATATAGCCATCAGGACATACACAAATCATTGTTCTCACTGGGGAAGTAGGTGTTACCACACATTGCGATGGTCTGTTGCAAGGTTCCAAAATCAAACATGGATCTACACACTCATTATTAATACAGGCCAAACGTGGAGGACAGTCAGTATCTTGGCGGCAAGTAGGTTGAGGTTCTGGTCTACAGTCTACATAAGGATTACCCAAGAATCCAGCAGGACAGCGACAGACAGCTAAATGATTCTGAGGTCTGCACTCTGCCCTAGGAGAGCAGGTATTCTGATAGACACAAGGATTAACACATTGTTCGTTCATACAGAATTTATCCGAAGGACAATCATTATTAGATTGACATCCAATGACTCGACATCTTTCGTAGGCGTTACCTCTATAACCACTCTTACATCTGCACTGAGCTCTGTTGGATTGTACATAACACTCAGCGTTAATGCCGCAAGGATCATTTACCAAACAAGGATTAACGCAATTGTTGTTAATGCAGGCCTTGCCGGAGTCACATTCACTGTCGACACGACATCCAATAGATCTACACATGGTGTAAGGATTGCCTTCGAAACCATCTTGACAAGAACAAATTCCACGATGATTGGATACTTGGCATAAAGCATTCGTTCCGCAGTTACAAGGATTGCGACATTGTCTATTGATACAGGCCTCTTGGTCGGAACAATCGGAATCTGCTACACAACCTGGACTTTTTAGTACCAATTGTTTGCATTCACCTCTAGCATCTGGTACATATGATGCTGGGCACTCACATACCATGGTACGAACAGGTACACTATCCAAGACGCTGCATTTAGCCGAAGGAGCGCAAGGTGACAGTTCTGTGCAAGGATTTTGGCACTTAACATCAATGCATGCCAAGCCACTTGGGCAATCGCCATCATCACTGCAAATGGGCTCCTCTTGACGACGTTCACAATAAGCATAAGGATTACCTAAAGGCAAGTGATCAGGACATCTGCAAACAGCACGATGTTGTAAGGCTTGGCATAAGGCATTTTGGGCACAAGGATTGTCTTGGTCACGGCAAGGATTAATACACAAGTTTTCGACACAAGCTTGATTGGAGGCACAATCGTAGTCAGAGTTACATTCAACACGAATACAACGTACAAATGGATCGCCTTGCATACCAGCTGGGCAACGACAAGTTGCTCTATGATTGCGACCATAACATTCTGCGTTCAAAGCACAAGGGTCATTGATCAAGCATGGATTTACACATTCTCGATTAACACATTGTTGGTCTGTAGAACACTCATCATCCGATTGACAGCCGATTTGTATACATCCATATTGAGCATTACCAGAGAATCCGGGTTTGCAATAGCATATAGGATGATGATTGCGTACTTGACATTCAGCGTTGGGGCCACAATTGCAGGGATTTACACATTGATCATTGACACAAGACTCGGTTAGTTGACAGTCCGAATTTGACTTGCAGCCAACGGTAATAACATCACGAGCTGAAAAGTAAAGAGTGAAACGTAAGTTTCCTATTTAAGGAGGATTTAATTTAAAAACTCACGTGGTATGCAAGCTTGTCTAGCATTACCCGAGTAACCAGGTGGACAGCGGCAAACTGCTTCTCTTTGTTGGACATGACAGTAAGCTCCATGTCCACAGGGTTCATCAACACAAGGATTAACACAACGTTCATTACGGCATGTCTTATCATAAGAACAATCATCATTATTAATACATTCAGCCGTAGGTGTCTTAGGTTCTTCATTTGCTACAAATCTACATTCGATACGAGGATTACCGCCATAGCCCTTGGGACAAGTGCATTGGGCATAGTGATCTCTAGACAAACACTGAGCATTAACGCCACATCTTTCCAAATGGCAGGCATCAATGCAAGCTCCTCTCTGGCATACTTCAGTGTTGGCACATTCTTTATTGTGCTGGCAACCAGCAACAACATCATGTCTGATGACTACACAATTACCCGAGTTGTCAGTTATTGTATCACTGGGACATTTACAAATCATGGTACGTAATGGTAATGTATCCAACACAGTGCAAGTTTGTTGTGGTGTACATACATTTGGAGTGGCGCAAGGATTGGCGCATTTCTGGTTATTACAAGCCAATTGTGGAGGGCAGTCAGCATCTTGAGTACATTCTGGTTTAGGTTTAACAGCTGGTGGTTGTTTTGGCATTACACAATCTTGATAAGGATTACCAGTATAACCAGAGCGACATTGACACTGTGGTTGATGACGTCTAGCCAGACAAATGGCATTGACAGCACAGGTATCTTCATCACAAACTGGGCGACAAATACGATTCAGTCTATCGCAAGCCTCATGATCGGCACAATCCTCGTTGTATTGACAATGTCCGGTTATACAGGACACGAAAGGATTACCCTGGGTACCCGCTGGACAAACACATATAGCTTGATGATTTTGAGGTTCACACAAGGCATTTTGGCCGCAGCGTACGTTGCCATAGGTGCAAGGATTAACGCAGTTTTCATTGATACAAGCCTTGTCATAAGGACAATCAGCATTAATCTTACACTCAGCTGTAAAGCAAAATAAAAAGATAATGTTTTTTTGCCGCCATTAAGTTTAAATTAAATTACTTACGTTTGAAGCATTGAACCTGTGGGTCACCACCCCAACCAGATGGACAAGAGCAGATGGGACGATTATTCGAAACTCTGCATTCAGCATTTCCAGCGCAAGGATTACCTTCGGCACATGGATCCTGGCAACGTTTGTTAATACATGCACTATTTGGTGAACATTCAGAGTCATGTGTACACCCTGCCAAAACTTGAGCTAATAAAAAGAAAAATTACACAATTGAATGCTGAACTTTTACCTCTGACATAGATTAAACTTACGAGGTTCATAACAGTTTGTAAATGGATCTCCTTGAGTACCCTGAGGACATGTGCAAATAGCTCTGTGTTGTTGAGCCAAACATTCAGCTGTACGAGCGCAAGGCGAAGCATCAGTACAAGGATTGACACAATTACTATTGCGACAAGCTTCTGTAGATGGACATTCTTCATTCAATCGACAGCCTTGATCACGAGCAGGTTCTAAAGAAAAAGCCACAACAAACAAAATTAACATTTAATTATTAATGTAAAGTGCTGTAGTGCAGGTGCTAAAGTTAGATTAGGATCTAGTTTTTAAAGTGCTAAAATATTAGATATTGCAAAAGTATTTTATATACTGAAAGAAAACTTGTATTAACTTCTTTGTACAAATAAACAGGCTGTAAAAGAAAAAATCTTTGAGTCCATTAAACTCTTTTAAAATAAAAACTGTAAAATGCATTTTAAAAATTATTTACCTTTGCGACAACCAACATCTGCATCACCCACATAACCAGGTTCACATTCACAAATCATTGTCCTTAGCGGCAGGGTATCAACTACAGAGCAGATGGCATTTGCTCCACAAGGTTTAGTGACTACACAAGGATTTTTGCATTCACCGCCGAAGCATGCTAGTTTACTACTACAATCCGAGTCCGTAGTACATTGAGGGGCGACTTTGACTTCTTCAATTTCACAGCGGACTGCTGGATTGCCTACATAACCAGGTGGACATCTACACTGAGCTTGGTGGTTATTAACATGACATTGAGCCCCAGTGCCGCAGTTACAAGGATCTTCGCAGTGTTCATTACGGCAGGCCAAATTAAAGGCACATTCGTCATCTCTGGTACATTCAGGACGTTCACAACGTATAAGTGGATTTCCACGATAACCTTCGGGGCAGTGACATCTAGCTTTGTGATTGTAATCGGAACGGCAGATAGCTTGAGCGCCACATTGAGTGTACAGGCAAGGATCGGTGCACTGCTTGTTGATACAGGCCTCAGTAGCGGGACATTCATCATCAGAACGACAGCCAATCAAGTAACAGTTGTTTAGGGCATTTCCAGTGAAACCTTCATTGCACACACATAGTGGTCTATGCAGTTGAACATGACAGCGCGCATTTTGGCCACAAATGTTACCCAACTCACAAGGATTCTTACATTGTTGGTTAACACATGCTTTATCGTTGCTGCAATCGCTGTCAGAGGTACATTCTGGTCTAGGTGCTGGTACTACATCCATTTGTTGCAGACACTGACTATAGGCAGAGCCATAGTAGCCAGGTGGACAAGTACAAACAGCCCTATGGTTAATGGCATTACAGATGGCATTAAGGCCACAAGCATTAATGCAAGGGTCACGGCATTTTTGGTTAACACAAGACCTATCCCGTGAACAATCTTCATTGACAACACATTCTGGATACGAACATGATGCCACTCCATTAATGACACGGCAAATACCGTTAGATCGGCAAGGTGATGGATTGCAAGGATCAACAGGTTCCAATTGTTTGGGTGCTTCATGGCATTCAACAAATGGATTACCCACCATCGATGAGGGACAGCTGCAAATAGGATTGTGGTTGACAGTTTGACAAACAGCTCCATATCCACAGACGCCAGGACAAGGATCCACACATTTATTATTCACGCATCCCTTATTCTTGGCACAATCTGAGCTAAGTATACATTCAGGTCTGCATTCTTGGCCGTATGGATTGCCGAAGAAACCAGGCAAACATTCGCACAAAGCTTGACCGCGTTGCACCTTACAAATGGTATTTTGCCCACATGGTGTAGGATAGCAAGGATCAGTTTTTTCGGTAGGAATATCCTTGATTACAATAGGTGAACATTGTACAAAGGCATTCCCAGTATAGCCAGGAGGACATGAGCAAATTGGTACATGATTATTGATCGAGCAAACAGCTTCAGTACCGCAGGTTCCAGGGCATGGATCAGCACACTTTTGACGTATACAAGCACGATTGGCTGGACATTCAGAATTGCCTACACATTCGGGACGACAGCCTTCGTAAGGATTGCCAATATAATCATTAACACATTCACATGTAAAGCCAGTACCTCGTATGCGACATTCCGCATTGCTTCCACAAGGGGAAGGACGGCAGGGGTTCTTAGGTTCTTCATGTTTAGGAGGTAAAACTATAACGAAAATTAAAAAATTATCAAATTATAAATTAAGTATTCGGAAAGCCTTTTTAACTGCAAATATAACGCAAAATTTTTGTGATGCCTTACATTCTTTACGTTCGTAGCACATGCGGAAGGGATCGCCAGTCATGTCATTAGGACAATGACAATTAGGTATATGAAGCGTTACAATACAATTGGCATTGAAACCGCATGAACCTGGACATGGGTCTCGACATTTCTGATTAATACAGGCCAAAGTGTTACTACAATCGTCATTACTAGTGCATTCGGGTCGGCAGTTTGGTGGTGAACCTATAAATTCTGCTAAGCAAGTACATTTTGCTTGATCATTGACATTAGAGCACTGAGCATTGGGACCACAGGGTGAAGGATAACAAGGATCCTGAGGTTTAGCTGGTGGTTTATACCGTATTTCTAAAGAGTTTTTAAAAAAATGGAATTAGTTCTTTCCGAGTTGAGCTCTAAAAATCTATTTTAATTAAGCTACCTATTCTAGTACAAGCTGCATATGGATTGCCTTCGAAACCTCTTAGACATTCACAATGCGCTCTATGCTGGACAGCTTGACATTCGGCATTCAAGCCACATTTACCCGGACAAGGATCTACACATTTATTGTTGATACAGACATGTATGGGTGAACAGTCTGAACTGGAATAACACTCCAAACGACAATTTGGAGGATTACCTAAGTAACCGGTGATACAGGAACATATAGCGTTTCCTTTACGTTCTAAGCACTGAGAGTTTGGTCCACAAGGTGAAGGTTGGCATGGATTCTTTGGTATTTCGTCGCGAATTGGTTCACAAGAAACAAATGCATTGCCTGTCATGCGTTCAGGACAACGACACATTGCTATGTGACTGTTAACTTCACACAAGGCATTGCGACCGCATGTTCCGGGACAAGGATCAATACATTTATTACGTACACAAGCACGATTGCGAACACAGTCTGAGTTGAGCACACATTCCGGACGACAGCCAACATAAGGGTCACCGTGATATTCCGGCGAACAGGAACATTGGCCATTGTGACAAACTGAATTTGATCCGCAAGGTGAAGGATTACATGGGTCTACAGGATCTTTAGGTTCTGTAAAGGTATTTTTTTTTTATTACAATGAAAGTAATTGCTTTAAAATTTAAATCATCATACTTGGTGATGGTGGAGGTGGTAAAACTCTACAACGGTTAAATGGATCACCAGTATAGCCTACTGGACATGAACAGCTTGGTGTATGATTGATTACATTACACAAAGCGGCAAAACCACATGAACCTGGACAAGGATCGCGGCACTTTTCATTAATACAAGCCATGTTACTGGGACATTCGGCATTGATGGTACATTCTGGTCGGCAGTTGGGTGCTGCTCCAATATAGTTCGGTAAGCAACTACATGATGCTGCACCATTAACTTCTCGGCACTGTGAATATGGTCCGCACGGTGAGGGCAAACATGGATTAACTGATACTGCAGGTGGTTGGTCATCTTTACGTTCCGGTATAGGCTGACATCTGGTAAAGGCCTCTCCAGTATAGCCAGGTTTGCAAGTGCACAGAGGACTGTGACTGCGAACATGACACTCAGAATTTACACCACAAGATCCTGGGCAAGGGTCTTCACATTTTTGGTTAATACAAGCCTTATCAGAGGGACATTCTGAGCTAACGACACATTCTGGGCGACAAGCCGGAGGAGAGCCTACAAATTCAGGTAAACAAGAGCATACAGCTTGTCCATTGACTTCGCGACACTGGGCATTTGCACCACAAGGCGAGGGTTGACAAGGGTTAACATATACCGGAGGTTTATCTAAATATATTTAAATGATAAAACATTAATTCGTTGCAAATTTCACAAAAAAAACTTAATGTTTTAAAATGTTTCAGTTTAATAAGCTGAGGCGAGTATTAATAAAGCAATATATAAATTTTTTAAAGCAAAGCTATTATCTTATGAAATAATTCATATTTATAATACGACAGCAAAGAAATGTTGAAAAGCGTAAAGAGAAGAGTTTGCAAGGCTTGGTTTTATTTTATAGTCAGTAGATTATTGGTGCATATTTTCAAAACACTTAACAGAGTTGGGGTTTTTATTTGTTTTCCGTAGAGTTTGCACTCAACTAAATATTAAAAGGGTCATTAGCGGTGTTGTTTTTATTTTTTTTATTAAAAGTAATAAGTTACTTTGTTATAAAGGGTTTTGGGGGTTTTCGTTAGGAATTCTTAATGCTTACGTTCATTCAACGGCTTTATACATTGTCTATAGGGATCACCCTGATAACCTACTAAACAGGCACAATTGGGTATATGAGTTATGACTTGACATTGAGCATTACGGCCACATGTTCCCGGACAAGGATCGCGACATTTTAGATTTAGACAAGCCTTATTGGCAGCACAGTCTGAATTGCGTATACATTCAGGACGGCAAGCCTCATAAGGGTTGCCATAATAGTCCGGTAAACATTGGCAAATACTCAAGCCATTATTAGCGCGACACAAAGCATTTGGACCACAGGGGCTAGGACTGCATGGCACGATGACTTCAGTAGGTGGTTCTTGTTGACGGACACACTGAGTGAAAGGATCGCCTGTAAAACCACTGGGACAATAACACATGGCACTATGTGCTAAAACGCGACATTCTGCCTGATCGCCACATGAACCCGAACAAGGATCACCGCATTTACGATTTATGCAGGCTTTGTCCGAAGCACATTCAGCATTAGTTATACACTCGGGTCTACAATGAGGAGGTAGACCAATGTACTCATCTAAACAAGTACATTTAGCTTTATTATCCGATGAATCTACAGAACATTGAGAGTATGGGCCACATGGAGAAGGTTGACAAGGATTTGTAGGAATATCAGCTTTAGTTGGAGAAGAAGGTTGTAATCGTTCGACTGTAATGTATTTGACAATAAATGTATTAATAAATTGGAAAACCCGCAAGAAAAAATTTGTTTATTTTCAGTACCTATTGGAGAGCATTTAACAAAGGGATTTCCCGTATATCTGGGGAGGCAGGAGCATATAGGTGCGTGATTATACACCTGACATACAGCAGTTAAACCACAAGCACCGGCACAAGCATCCTTGCATTGTTGGTTCAAACAATATCTGTCGGCAGGACAATCAGAATTTATTGTACATTCGGGACGGCAAGAAGGTGGAGAACCTAAAAATCCTGGTATACAACTGCATATAGCTTGTTGATTAATTTCTGTACATTGTGCGTTAGGTCCACATGGTGTTTGTTGGCAGGGGTTTAGTGGAGAAGGTTTAGATGCATCTTCTTGTATGGGTTCTCTTATTATTTCACATCGTATAAATGCGTTTCCTGTCATTCCAGTGGGACACGAACACATTGGCGTATGATTAATAACATTGCATTCTGCACTTAGACCACATACTCCTGGACAGGGATCTTGACATTTTTGATGAATACATGCACGATCCCTTGAACAGTCGCTGTTAAGAACACATTCTGGTCTACAACCCACATAGGGATCTCCATGATATTCTGGTAGACAAGAACATGAACCCCTATCACATTTAGCATTTGCTCCGCAAGGTGATGGAATGCAGGTATCTTCATCGTTTATAGCTGGCGGTGAAGTTTTAATAACAGGTTGTGGATGACATCCCGTAAATGGATCGCCAATTGTTCCCACTTCACAAACACAGTTGGGTATATGATTGACTACATTACAGAGTGCACTAAATCCGCAAGAACCGATGCAAGGATCACGGCATTTTTCGTTGATACATGCTAAATGTGCTGGACAATCCGAGTTGACCACACATTCCGGCCTGCAATTTGGAGGGGAACCTATATAGTTTGGTAGACATGCACAGATGGCAGCACCATTGCGATTATGACACTGAGCATATTGACCACACGGTGAGGGATAACAAGGTTTAATAGGTTCTTCTTCTTGTGCGACAGTTACGGAAGTAGTGGGAGAGGTAGAAGATGATGGTGGAGCTAAAGTTAACAAAAAATTTACCATAGAAGTTCATGACATCATGATTGCAATATTTCGAAATCTTACGTGGTTGACCATAGCATCTACTAAAAGCATCGCCAGTAAATAGAGGCAAACAATTACACATGGGAATATGATTTAAAACACGACACTCTGCATTGAGACCACATGTACCCGGACAAGGATCAGCGCATTTTCTATTGATACAAGCCTTATCTAAGGAACATTCACTATTGGTAGTACATTCTGGTCTACAAGCGGGTGGTGAACCTACAAATTCGGGTAAACAAGAACATACTGCTTGTTGATTTACTTCGTGACACTTAGAATTAGGACCGCATGGTGTAGGTTGGCAGGGATTTACATAAACTACAGGTTCTTCTAAAAATTTTTCAAAAATGAAGTAATAATTAATAGATTCTTTTTGTTAGATTTTCAATGAAGCCTTACTCAAATTTTCTTGATGACAAATACTATAGGGATCACCAGAGTAACCACTATAACAGGTACATATAGGTAAATGATTCGTAACATGACACATAGCATTATGACCACATGTACCCGGACAGGGATCTTGACATTTTATTTGAATACAGGCTTTTGAAGATGGACAATCTGAATTCAAAACACATTCAGGCCTGCAACCTTCGTAAGGATTACCAAAGTAGTTGGGTAAACAGGCACAAGATCCAGCATTGTTGTGGGTGCGGCACTCAGCATTAGAACCGCAAGGATTAGGTTCACAAGGCGTAATGTGTTCATAGACTGGTAAACGTTGTGGTGGAATTGAAGGTATAAATTCTGTTGGCTGTGGTTGAGGAAGACGAGTTGGCGATACCGGTTTTTGTTTAATAGGTGGTTGACTTTGAGGCTCTTCCATTACAGGTGGTTTTCTTGTAGGCTGAGGATAAGATTGTGGTTGAACATAATCGGGTGTTTGTGGTTGGGGTACTTCAGCCAATGGTGGTTGACGAGTGGTTTGATGATATTGCGGACGAAGTGGGACATAAGGCTTTTGTTGTACATCCGCACGACAGTTTATGAAAGGATCACCTATATAACCCTGAGTACATGTACACATTGCAATGTGATTAACAGTTTTACATTCAGCGTTGTTGCCACACATTCCAGGGCATGGATCTTTGCATTTCTCATTAATACAAGCCATATTTGAAGCACACTCCGAATTCGATATACATTCTGGACGACAATAAGGAGCACTTCCTACGTAATTTGGCAAGCATTTACAAGAAGCTGCACCTTGAACATTTTCGCATTCCGAATAAGGGCCACATGGCGACGGAATACAAGGGTTTTGTGGTAGGATATCGCGTTGTGGTGGAACTATTGAAATAAAAATTTTAAACTCGTTGCTTGACCGAAACTAATTGAAATCATACTTATTATAGGTTGGCATGCCACAAATGGACTACCGGTATAGCCGGATGGACAAGAACACAAAGGATTATGATTGACAACGTGACATAATGCTAGATATCCACAACTTCCTGGACAAGGATCCTGACATCTTCTATTGAAGCAAGCTCTATTGGATGGGCACTCGGAGTTCGTAATACATTCAGGTCGACAAGAGGGAGGTGAGCCTAACATGTCAGGAAGACATGAACACGAAGCAACACCATTGGCCTCACGACAATGTGAGTTGGGGCCACAAGGCGAAGGAATACAGGGGTTTTGATGAAGCTGTTCGACTAAAGAAATTAAAAATGGTCTTGTAATTTCTATGTTACTGTATACAAATGATAAGTTATTACGTTTTTGTTTAGGTTTACACATTAGGAAAGCATTGCCTTCCATGTTATCACTACAATGGCACATAGGCACATGATTATGGACTTCGCAAATAGCATTAGAGGCGCAAGTTCCCGGGCATGGGTCGCGACATTTTTGATTTATACAAGCCTTATCACGGGAACACTCTGAGTTCAAAATACATTCTGGTCTACAACCACGATATGGATCACCTTGGTAATCTGATAGACAAGAACAAACGCCGTTCTGGCATTCGGTGTTGGGTCCACAAGGTGAAGGCTGACAAAGATCATCGGCAATTGCTGGAGATTCTAAAGAAAATTTATATTCCAATTGAAGTTAGGCTTTAGTTGTATGATTTCAGAAATCTTACGTGGCAAAGCAGGGGTCTTAGGTACGCAACGTGAAAATGGATCTCCGGAATAACCTTCAGGACAAATACAAGAAGGTATATGATTAATAACCGAACATAAAGCATTGAGACCACATGAACCAGGGCAGGGGTCTTTACAACGCTCGTTTATACACGCTTGTTGACTGGGACAATCAGAATTGATAATACATTCTGGACGACAGTTGGGCGGTGAACCAACGTATGTAGGCAGACAGCTACAAGTAGGTTGATTGTCATTAACTACCCTGCATTGAGCATACTGCCCACAAGGTGAAGGTACACACGGATCTCTGTATGGCTCTCTAAGTGGTGGTGGTAAAGCAGGTATTGGTGAACATCTAGAAAATGCATCTCCTGTATAACCGGGATTACATTTACAGATGGGGGAGTGATTAACGACACGACATTCGGCATTTTGGCCACAGACGTTAATACAAGGATCTTGGCATCTTCTATTGACACAAGCCTTTATCGCAGAACACTCTGAATTTATTGTACACTCTGGCCTACAATTCGGTGAAGAGCCAATATACTCAGGTAAACAGGAGCATATCGCTTGCTCGTTCACTTCGCGACATTGCGAATTGGGTCCACACGGTGAGGGTTGACAAGGATTGACATATTCAAGTATAGCTAATTTACGTACAAACAATTTAGTACAACTAAATATATAAAATAAATATTGCTTAAATTAAATTCTTACGTTCTCTAATAATATTGCAATAACTATAGGGATCTCCTGTGTAGCCATCGTAGCACGAACAGGTAGGCAAATGATTGATGACATTACACATGGCATTTTGACCACAAACTCCGGGGCAAGGATCGCGACACTTCTGATTTTGACAAGCTCTGTTAGCAGGACAATCACTATTTACCATACATTCGGGTCGACAACCTTCATAAGGATTTCCGTAATAATCGGGTAGACATTGACAAGATCCTGCTCCATTAAGTTCACGGCATTTTGCATTGCTACCACAAGGACTTGGAGAGCAAGGATTAACTTGATCTCTTTCGATTTGTGGTGTCGGATAACATAAGGTGAATGGATCGCCTATGTAACCGCTAACGCAACTGCATGAAGGAGTATGACTAACAACATGGCAAACTGCCGATTTGCCGCAAACTCCAGGGCAAGGATCCTGACATTTCATATTAATACAAGCCAAATTGCTGGCACATTCCGATGAACTTATACACTCAGGTCGACAGTTAGGGGGTGATCCTGTGTAGTTAGGTAGACAAGAACAAGAAGCAGAACCCCTGTCAACCTTGCACTCTGAGTTGGGTCCACATGGTGATGGTATGCAAAGATTGAGGGGCTCTTGTTGTATCTTGACTGGTGGTGGAGGTAGAAGTTGACACATAACAAAAGCATTTCCAGTGTAACCAGGGGGACATTTGCAATAAGGTGTGTGGGTTACGACATTACATTCAGCTCTTATTCCACATGAACCAGGACAAGGATCTCGGCATTTCTGATTAATACATGCCAAATGGGGTGGACAATCGGAGTTTATAGAACACTCAGGACGGCAGTCAGGAGGAGATCCCAAGTAATTGGGTAAACAAGAGCAGGCAGCTTGCTCGTTTAGTTCCCGGCATTGAGAATTTGGTCCACAAGGATTTGGTTGACATGGATGTTGAGGTGTTTTGAGAACTGGGGCTAAAAACATAATTATAGATATTTATTAAAATGACCAGACTATTTTCTTTTATACGTAATATCTTCTTACTTTCTATGGCTACACATTGCACAAAAGAATTGCCAGTCATACCCTGGGGACAGCGACACATGGGCACGTGTTTATAAGATTCACATAAAGCACCAATGCCACAAGTTCCTGGGCATGGATCCTTACATTTATTGCGTATACATGCTTTATCGCGCGGACAATCAGTATTTAAAACACACTCAGGCCTACAGCCAACATATGGATTACCCTGATATTCTGGCAAACATGTACATTGACCGTTATTACAAGCCGCATTAGAACCACAAGGCGATGGGTGACAAGGATCTTTAGGTACAACTACGAAATATTTAAAAAGTATTTTTAAATAACTTTGCAATTAAAGTAAAAGTAAAGATAATATTACTTGGATCTTGCGCAGGTGGTTTTGGTATACAGGCGGCGAAGGGATCTCCCATATAGTCTGCGGGGCATGAACATATGGGAGTGTGTGTTACCACCGAACAAATTGCAGAAACACCACAAGAACCGGGACAAGGGTCACGACATTTTTCATTAATACAAGCTAAGTTTGAAGGACAATCAGCATTGATAGTACATTCCGGTCGGCAGTTTGGTGGGGAGCCAATGTAACCTGTTACACATGAACAGGATGTTTGTTGATTTATAACTCTACATTGGGCGTTCATACCACATGGTGATGGTACACAAGGATCTCTATATGTATCCTTTACTATTACCGGAGGCAAAGCTAAGAGAAGAGGTAAGTTAGTTTCTTCTTTGGTTAACATAAGATATTTGTATTACGTTCTGGTGGGATTGGTAAACATCTTATAAATGCATCTCCAGTGAAGCCAACACGACAAGAACATAAGGGGCTGTGATTTACAACACGACATTCTGCATTTATTCCGCAGGTACCTGGGCAAGGGTCTGCACATTTCTGATTACTACAGGCTTTATCAAATGGACATTCACTGGATATAGTACACTCTGGACGACAAGCTGGTGGTTGACCCACAAATTCAGGCAAACATGAACATACAGCTTGATTCTTTACTACGCGACATTGAGAATTAGGACCACAAGGTGAAGGTTGACAAGGATTACCCACATCAAATACAGCTAAAATAGGTAAACAATTAGGAAAACTTAATAACCTAGTATCGTTACTACATCCTAAAATATCTTACGTTCAGGCTGAATGTTACAGTAAGAGTATGGATCTCCTGAATAACCGGTAATGCAAGTACATGTAGGTAAGTGATTGCGTACATGACATTCAGCGTTACGTCCACAGGTTCCAGGACAAGGATTCTTGCATTTATTTTGTATGCAAGCTAAAAGCGTGGGACAATCTGAGTTGATCATACATTCTAGTCGACATCCTTCGTAAGGATTTCCTAAGTATTCTGGCAAACACTGACAAGCTCCTACACTGTTACGTTCGAAACATTCAGCATTTGGACCACAAGGATTGGGTAGGCAAGGTCGTAGTGGTTCTAGAGAAGTATCTTTTACAGGTGAACATAAAAAGAATGGATCTCCAGAATAACCGGTGGGGCAATAACACATAGGTGTATGATTAACGACACGACATTCGGAATTAGAACCGCATACTCCAGGGCAGGGATCACGACAATGTTGGTTGATGCAAGCCTGTGTTGATGAACACTCTGAATTCGTTGCACATTCTGGTCTGCAATATGGTGGAGAACCTATGAAGTCCTTCAAGCATGAACAAGATGGATTTTCACCTATTGTTCGACATTCGGAGTTGGGACCACAAGGTGAAGGTCTGCAAGGATCTTTGTATTTAGGAGTATCAAGTTGGGGAATAACTAAAAAACATTATGAATTATAAAATCGTTATCTTTGGGAAATATTAAAAAAAAATTACATCTGATTGCTTGACAGCCAACAAATGGATTACCACTGAATCCATTAATACAGCGACAAATGGGACTATGATTATGCACTGAACATTCGGCGTTAGATCCACATGCTCCTGGGCAAGGATCTTGGCATTTCTGTTGTAAGCATGCCTTGTTCAAAGCACATTCATTGTTAGAAGTACACTCTGGTCGACATGTTGGTGGAGCACCAATATAATTTGGCAAACATGAGCAAACTTCCTGATCATTCAAAACACGACATTGAGCATTTTGTCCACATGGAGATGGTTGACAAGGTTGGTTCAATCTCACCGGTGGTAATGGCTCACATTGAGTAAATGCATTTCCAGTCATGCCATCAGGACAGTGACACATGGCCACATGTTGATGAACTTCACATATGGCGTTAGCAGCACACGTACCAGAGCAAGGATCTTTACATTTTTGATTAATACAAGCCCTATTCGTGGGGCAATCTGAGCTAAGAACACATTCAGGTCTGCATCCAATTAAGGGGTTTCCTTGATATTCCGGCAAACATGAACACTGGCCTTTGTGACATACTGCATTAACTCCACAAGGTGAAGGATTGCAGGGATTATCATTGATCGGTGGTTGTTTTATTGGTTCCACTGGTGGTTGATGACAACTAACAAATGGATCTCCTACCAAACCTTGAATACATTGACATATGGGCGTATGATTGATGACATGACATTCGGCACTAAAACCACAAGCTCCTGGACAAGGGTCTTGACATTTTTGATTAATACAAGCCAAAGAACTAGGACAATCGGAATTTATAGTACATTCTGGCCTACAATTAGGTGGTGATCCCTTGTATGTTGGTAAACAGGAACAAGAAGCTGAACCTGCTACATCACGACATTCGGCGAATTGTCCACATGGAGACGGCAAACAAGGGTTAGGTGAAACATCTTTTTGTGGTATTGGTGGAGGAACTAAACAATAATCGGGTTAAATTATATATTTCACTTTAAAAATAACCTAAGAAAATCTTACTAGGTGGAGTAGAATAACAACGTGTAAAAGCATTGCCAGTAAAACCATTTCTACAAGAGCATATAGGTGAATGGCTAACGACACGGCATTCAGCATTGCTACCACATGATCCTGGACAAGGGTCAACACATTTACGATTGACACAGGCTTTGTCGAATGAGCATTCTGAATTTGTAGTACATTCAGGGCGACAAGTGGGCGGTACTCCAATGTAATCAGGAAGACAAGAACAAACAGCTTGGCTATTAACATCACGACATTGAGAATTGGGTCCACAAGGTGAAGGTTGACAGGGATTAACATAATCTTTATTTATGGCTACATTTAATAGAAATGGGGAAGGTTAGGATATATAATGGTGCTATGAACTCCATTAAACTTACGTTTTTCTGGTATATGACAATATTGATAAGGATCTCCAACATATTCTGGCAGACACTGACAAGTTGGCAAATGATTGACTACACTACAGAGAGTATTCAAGCCACATACACCAGGGCAAGGATCACGACACTTCTGATTAACACAGGCTTTGTTCGATGAACAATCGGAATTAGAAACGCATTCTGGTCTACAGCCTTCATAAGGATTTCCAAAATACTCCGGTAAGCACTGGCAAGATCCAGCATTGTTTTCTTGTCGACAGACGGCGTTAGAACCACAAGGATTTGGTTGGCAAGGACTGACATGATCTGTTAGTTTCACCGGTGGGATTGTACATCCTGAGAAGGGATCTCCAGTATAACCAGGAGAACAAGTACACATGGCTGTATGTGAGATTACATTGCATAAGGCATTTTGACCACATACTCCCGGACAAGGATCTTGACATTTTTGGTTAATGCAGGCTTTGTTTGATGGACATTCTGAATTGGTCACACACTCTGGGCGGCAGTTCGGTGGAGAACCTGTAAAATCTGCTAAGCACGAGCACGATGGAGAGTCTCCTACAACGCGACATTCTGAATTAGGACCACATGGAGATGGCCTACAAGGATTCGGTTTATCATCCAATTTTTTAAGTGGCTCTACTAAAGGTTGGCAGCCTACGAAAGGATTTCCAGAGTAGCGTGTTGGACAAGTACATATAGGAGCATGATTGACAACATGGCACAATGCATTCAAACCGCATGATCCTGGGCAAGGATCAACACATTTCAGATTTTGACAGGCGTTTTGTGGAACACAATCAGAGTTAATAGTACATTCTGGTCTGCAGGATGGTGGATTACCAATGTAGTTTTCAATACAAGAACATACAGCTGTATTTCGATGAACTCTACAACGACTATTAGGTCCACAAGGCGAAGGTTGGCATGGATTTGTTTCGATTGGCTTAGGTTCGACATTACATTGAACAAATGCATTGCCCGTCATTCCTTGAGGGCAACGGCACATTGGCACATGATTGTAAACATCACATATTGCATTATTTCCACAAGTTCCAGGACAAGGATCTACACATTTATTACGAATACATGCCTTATTAGAAGGACATTCTATATTAAGAACACATTCGGGTCGGCAAGCTACATAAGGATCGCCATGATATTCGGGTATACACGAACACTGACCACTATTGCATAAAGCATTTGTACCACATGGAGAAGGATTACAAGGATCATCTTTTACAACAGGTTTGACTAAAGAAAACATGAAATAATTATAATGCTATTTTCAAAAAAAAAAAAAAAAAAAAAACAAAAGGTATTTGTAGTAACTCTTACATTTTGGAGCTAATTGACAGGCAGTGAATGGATCGCCAATATAACCTTCTGGACAATGACAACTAGGTATATGATTTTGAACAGTACATAAGGCATTATAAGCACAAGAACCAGTACAAGGATCAGTACAATGCATATTTATGCAAGCCATATTTAAAGGACATTCTGAATTTGTGGAACATTCTGGACGACAGCTGGGAGCAGCTCCAATGTAATTAGGAAGACAAGAACATGCTGCTTGACCATATCTGTTTTGGCATTGCGAGTTAGGACCGCAAGGCGAAGGTACACATGGATCGCGTATTGGTTCAGAAAATACTACAGGTGGAGGTGCTAAAAGGTTGAAAATGTATATCAAACTGTCATTGGGCAATAACCACAAAGAAAACTTACGAGGTATTAGGTAACAACGTGTGAAAGGATCTCCCGTGTAACCATTTTGACAACTGCATAAAGGTACATGATTACGAACATTACATAAGGCCTGTAAACCACAGACACCTGGACAAGGATCTTGACATTTCTGATTAACACAAGCCTTATTTAAAGGACACTCTGAGCTAGATGTACATTCAGGTCTGCAATTTGGAGGAGTTCCTACATATTCTGGCAAACAGGAACAAATAGCTTGTTCATTAATCTCTTTACATTGTGAATTGGTGCCACAAGGTGAAGGCTGGCAAGGATTTACATATTCTCGTATAATGGCTAAAGGTGGGAAAATAATATTACTTTAGCATACACAAACTTATTGCTGTTAAAAAATTTCCCTTACGTTTTTCTTCTTTGGCACAATAACGATATGGATCCCCTTGATAACCATATAAACAGTTGCAGGTTGCCTGATGATTGCGAACAAAACATTCCGCGTTAAGACCACAAGTACCAGGACAGGGGTCTTTACATTTCTCATTAACACATGCTCTATTCGAAGGACAATCGGAATCAAGTACACATTCTGGACGACAACCTTCATATGGATTGCCGAAATATTCTGGTAGACATTGACAAGAACCTACACCATTTTGTTGACGACATTCAGCATATGGTCCGCAAGGTGAAGGATTACAAGGGTCGACAATTTCTACTGGAGTCTGTTGGCGCACTGGAGAACAGGCAACAAATGGGTCACCTGTATAGCCATTCTCGCAATAACACATTGGAGTATGACTACTAACACGGCAAAACGCACTTTGACCACATAGACCGGGGCAGGGATCTTTGCATTTTTGATTAGAGCATACTTGATGCGATGGACATTCAGAGTTTGTTACACATTCCGGTCGACAATTTGGTGGTTGTCCAGCAAATTCTGGCATGCACGAGCATGATGGTGTAGTTCCTACAGTTTTGCATATACTATTCGGACCACATGGTGAAGGTTGACAACGATTAGAAGGTTCAACGTCCCGTTGAGGTTCAACTGTTTTAATTAATTTATAATAGGTTTATTAAATAATGCTCTCGACAACAACTAAATTCCTAACAAACTTACTTATTCTATTACACTGTATAAAGGGATTTCCAGTATAACCTTGAACACAAGTACAGAATGGATTGTGGTTGACAACATTGCATACCGCAAAGCGTCCACAGGTGCCTGGACAAGGATCAATACATTTTTGGTTTTGACATGCTTGATTGGTGGTACATTCTGAATTAGTAGTACATTCAGGGCGACAGCTAGGAGGAGATCCCAAGTAGTTGGGTAGACAAGAGCATACAGCTTGATTACTGATTTCGCGGCATTGCGAATTGGGTCCACATGGAGAAGGTTGACAGGGGTTTCGATATACCTCAGCTATATTAAGATAATTAAAATTTGTATAGAAAGAGATCTAAACATTTTCTTCAAATTAAACCTACTTCGTTGTATGGGTTGGCAGAACACAAAAGCGTTGCCAGTCATATGATCGGGACAATGACACATTGGTATATGATTTTGTACTTCGCATATGGCGTTATTGGCACATGCGCCTGGGCAGGGATTACGACACTTTTGATTTAAACAAGCTTGATTGCTGGGGCATTCCGAGTTGAGTACGCATTCTGGCTTGCAAGCCACATAGGGATCACCTTGGTAATCTGCCACGCAAGAACACACTCCATCACCCGAGCAAACAGCATTGGAACCACAAGGATTTGGATAACATTGATCACGTGGTTCACCTTTAACTATTTTAGTGGGTGGAGGAGCTGGATGGCAGGCTACGAAAGCATCACCCACATATCCCAATTGGCATTTGCAATTTGGTATATGATTAATGACTGTGCATTCGGTGTTAATACCACATGCCCCGGGACAGGGGTCGCGACACTTCTCGTTAATACAAGCTTGACTTGAAGGACAGTCTGCATTTATGGTACACTCAGGTCTACAGTTTGGAGGTGTTCCTATGTAATTAGGTAGACATGTGCAAGATGGTAAATCATATTGATTGTGGCATTGTGAAAATGGTCCACAAGGTGATGGTACACAAGGGTCGAGGTAAACTTGAATATCCTTAACTGGAGGTTGTGGAGCTAATTATTTAAAATTTAAATTTAAAATTTATATATCATCTCTAGGATCTTGAGTATATATCTTACATGGTCGAGGATAACAGCGCACAAATGCATCACCAATCATATCGGGACGACATGAACACTTTGGACTATGATTTCGAACTTGACATTCGGCATTCTGACCACATACACCAGGGCAAGGATCAGAACATTTACGATTTATGCAAGCCTTATCCAAAGGACATTCATTATTCGTGGTACATTCAGGACGACAAGCTGGTGCTACGCCTACAAAATCTGGAAGACATGAGCACACGGCCTGTCCATTGATTTCACGACATTGCGAATTGGGACCACACGGTGAAGGTTGGCAAGGATTTACATATTCTTGACGTATGGCTAAATTTAAAAGATATTTAATGTTAAATACACCTGTTAGTAACTACTTTCAATAACCTTTAACTATATGAATATGAAGTTAGAAAAAAAGATGTTTCTTCTTTTACGTATAAACTTACGTTCTTGTGGCTTAGAGCAATAACTGTATGGATCTCCAGTATAACCAATAATACAATTACAGTTGGGTACATGATTTAATACTGAACATTCTGCATTGTAGCCACAAGTACCTGGGCAAGGATCGCGACATTTCTGATTATGACAGGCTTTATTTGTAGGACAATCTGAATTTAAAACACATTCTGGACGGCAACCTTCATAAGGATTGCCAAAGAACTCTGGCAAACATTGGCAAGCACCAGCACCGTTGCGTTCCATACACTGAGCATTTGAGCCGCATGGTGAAGGATTACAGGGATGTAAAGGTTCCTCTTCTATTCGTATCGGTATCGGAGAGCACAAAGTAAATGGATCTCCCGTGAAACCTGCTTGACATGTGCACATAGGAGTATGTGAAACTACACGACATAAGGCCGAAGCACCACATAGTCCTATGCAAGGATCTTTACATTTCTGATTAATACAGGCCAAGTTGGTTGGACACTCAGAGTTGGATACGCATTCGGGTCTACAATACGGTGGTGAACCTATAAATTCTTCTAGACATGAGCAAGATGGTGTATCACCAACTGCTCTGCATTGAGAATTAGGTCCGCATGGTGATGGTCTGCAAGGATCTTGAGGTTGTGTGTCTTGTTGTGGTGGTGGTTCTATTATGGGTTGACAGGCTACAAATGGATTTCCGGTATAGCGAGGTAGGCAAGTGCAGAACGGATTGTGATTAACTGTAGAACACTGAGCATTTCTTCCGCAAGATCCTGGGCATGGATCAACACATTTCTGATTGACACACGCCAAATTGGCTGGACATTCAAAATTTGCGGTACATTCTGGACGACAAGCTGGTGGTGCACCCAAATAATTGGGCAAGCATGAGCACACAGCTTGTGAATTGATTTCTCGACATTGTGAGTTTGGACCGCAAGGAGATGGCTGACAAGTATTGCCCTTAACTGGTGCTAAAATATATACAATATTAATGTCATCCTTTACTTCTGATGTACTTAAAATGACTGATATTTACGTGGTATAGGAGAACATAAAATGAAAGCATTGCCTGCCATGCCTTCGGGACATGTACACATTGGTATGTGGTTAATAACTTGACAAAAAGCATTTGTGGCACAAGTTCCTGGACAAGGATCGCTGCATTTATTTTGAATACAAGCTAATTCGCGAGAACAATCCGAGTTTAAAACACATTCTGGTCGACAACCGGTATAAGGATCTCCTTGGTATTCAGGTATACAAGAACAAACACCGTCGTTACATTGAGCGTTGGGACCACAAGGCGATGGGTTGCAAGGATCGTCTTTGACTGGGGCTATGAATAGATTTTTGTTATTTGTTATATTTTTCTTGAGTGTGAGAAACAGCTTACGTGGTGTAGGCGGAGCAGGCTCACAAGCAGAGAATGGATCTCCAGTAAAACCAGCGGGACATCTGCAGTTTGGTGTGTGATTATTTACTTCGCAGAGAGCACCTAAACCACAGGCTCCAGCACAAGGATCGCGACATTTGTCATTAATACATGCCTGACTACTAGAACAATCGGCATTTATAACACACTCAGGTCTGCAATTAGGAGGTGCGCCTATATAATTTGGCAAACACGTACAGGAATAAGAATCTCCTACTCGTCTACATTGTGCATTGGAGCCACATGGCGAAGGTAAACAGGGATCTTGTGGAGTTTTTTGTACTTGTATTGGAGGTTGAGCTTTAAAAATAAAAACAACAATTTTATGCACTTGTATGACATTACAAATTCCAGTATTCTTACGTGGTATGGGACGACAAATGTAGAATGGGTCTCCTGTAAATCCAGCTCTACATGTACACAATGGACTATGATTATGAACTCTGCAATTGGCATTGGTACCACATATTCCCGGACAAGGATCTACACATTTTTGATTTACGCAAGCCTTATCGAAAGTACATTCAGACGATTGAGTACATTCGGGTCTACACAAAGGTGGACTACCAACGTATTCTGGCAAGCAAGAACAGACAGGTTGTTCGTTTATTTCACGACATTGGGAGTTGGGACCACATGGTGAAGGTTGGCAAGGATTAACATACTCTTTGATGGCTAACAAAATCAAATAAAAACAAAATTATTGCTTGAGCATAAACCTAACATTTTCAAAAAAACTTACATTGCTTTACAGGTAAACAAGAGCGATAAGGATCTCCTTCATAACCAGTTACACATGAACATCTTGGTACATGATTGAGAACATTACATACAGCATTTTGGCCACATGTTCCTGGACACGGGTCACGACATTTCATATTTTGACAAGCCAAATTACTGGCACAGTCAGAGTCCAGCACACATTCAGGACGACAACCTTCATAAGGATTACCGAAATATTCGGGAAAACATTGACATGATCCCGCCCCACTTCGCGCAATACAACGAGCATTTTGGCCGCAAGGACTGGGATTACAAGGATCTACATGATCTAATTGTGGTGGTATTTGCTGCCTGGAGCATTGTACGAAAGGATCTCCTTCATAGCCCTGTGGACAGTAACAACTGGGTGTATGAGAAATAACACGACACTCAGCTTCTGTTCCACAGAGACCAGGACACGGATCTTTACATTTCTGATTAATACATGCTTGGTCGGAAGGACATTCTGAACTAGTAACACATTCGGGTCTACAATTGGGCGGTGCACCCACGTAGTCAGGTTGGCAAGAGCAAGATGGACTATCGCCTATTTCACGACATTGGGAGTACGGACCGCACGGTGAAGGTCGACAAGGTTGTCTCACAGGAGGTGAGGGTGGTTCTACTCTTGGTTGACAACTAACAAATGGATTGCCATCATACCTATCAGGGCATCTGCAGTAGGGACTATGATTGTTGACATAACATAAAGCATTGCGACCACACACACCAGGACAAGGATCAGTGCATTTTTGATTTAAACAGGCCAAGTTCAAAGAACATTCCATATTAGATGTACATTCTGGTCTACATAGCGGCGGACTTCCCATAAAACCTTCTACACATGAACACACGGCCTGCTGATTGACTTCTCGACATTGTGAGTTAGGACCACATGGTGATGGTTGGCAAGGATGTACGGATAAATCTTGTTCTATAAAAATTACGTAGTATTAATATATAAAATAGTTGTTTCAACCATTGTGCTAATCTTACTTGGAATTGGTAAGCAAAGAGTGAATGCATTTCCCTGCGTGCCATCTGGGCATCTACAATTTGGTATATGATTAATTACTTCGCAAACAGCATTCGATGCACATGTCCCTATACAAGGATCTACACATTTATTTCTAACACAGGCTCTATCGCGAGAACAATCTGTGTGCAAAACACATTCAGGTCTACAACCAGTGTAAGGATCACCATGATATTCCGGCAGACAAGAACATTGACCGTTGTTGCATTGAGCATTTGCACCGCACGGTGATGGATTACAGGGTTCGTCAGGTACGACTTCAGCTTTTGAAAAAAGTGACAGGATATTTTATACACTTGTAATTATATTAGAAATATTTTAGGTCTTACTTTTGGCAGGTGGTGGAGGCATTGGATTACAAACGGCAAAAGGATCTCCGGTAAACCCAGTCTGGCAGGTACATATTGGTGTATGAGTACGAACAAAACATAATGTGTTGATACCACATGAACCTGGGCAAGGATCGAGACATTTTTGATTAATACAGGCTTCTTTGGATCCACATTCTGAATTGATTGTACATTCAGGTCTGCACGAAGGTGGCGAACCCAAATAGTTTGGCAAACAAGAGCACGATGGCGAACCTCCAATATCACGGCATTGGGAATTAGGACCACAAGGTGAAGGGACACAAGGATCTCTAGGAGGTTGTATTGTAGGTTCGGCTCTTTGTGGTGGTATACGGAAGCAACGAATAAAAGCATCACCAGTGAAGCCATTGTTGCAGCTACAGATTGGGCTATGATTACGTACTTGACACATGGCGTTTTGACCACAAACACCAGGGCAAGGATCTACACATTTTTTATTAACACAAGCCTTATCCGAAGGACATTCAGAACTAGATGTACACTCTGGTCTACAAGCTGGAGGCGAACCTATATATTCTATAAGACAAGAGCAAACTGGTTGACCATTCACCTCTCTACATTGAGAGTTGGGACCACAAGGTGAAGGTTGGCATGGATTTACGTATTCACGAATAGCTAAAATAAAATATTTGTTAGAGAAATTTCCTATGAAAAGTAGTGTAACCTTACGTTTATTTTGAAGGACAGAACAGAAATTATAAGGATCACCGGTGTAACCAGTTAAGCAATTACACGAAGGCAGATGGTTTATAACCTGACATTCAGCATTTTGACCACAGGTTCCAGGACAAGGGTCGACGCATTTTTCATTTTGACAAGCTCTATTTGAAGGACAATCCGAGTTTAATACACATTCCGGACGACAGCCCTCATAAGGATTGCCAAAATATTCTGGTAAACATTGACAAGAACCAGCATCTCCACGTTCAATACATTTAGCATTTACACCGCAAGGATTGGGAAAACAAGGTCTGACTTCTTCTACTGGTGTCTGTTGAACCGGACTGCAAACAGAGAATGGATCTCCAGTGAAGCCTTCGTTGCACAAGCACATAGGTGTATGAGAAAATACTCGGCAAAGGGCGTTTTGTCCACACAAACCTGGACAAGGATCACGGCATTTCTGGTTTATACAAGCTTGATTTGAAGGACATTCTGAATTGGAAACGCATTCTGGTCGACATTGTGGGGGAGAGCCAATAAAATCTGGTAAACATGAGCATGAAGGAGAATCCCCGCTAACACGACATTCAGAGTTAGGACCGCATGGTGAAGGTTGGCAAGGATTTATAGGTTTCTTTTCATCTCTGATAGGGTCCACAATTTCATGGCATCTTACGAATGGATCACCAGTCATATGACTACGACACCTGCAGTATGGTATATGGTTAACTACATTGCAATCCGCATTGAAGCCACAAGTGCCCGGACAAGGATCACGACACTTCATATTTTGACAAGCCTGATCAGGAGGACAGTCCGAGTTTGTTGTACATTCAGGTCTACATTGCGGTGGACTACCTATAAAGTCAGACAGACAAGAACAGACGGCAGTGCCTTGGACCACACGACATTGGCTATTGGGGCCACAGGGTGAAGGTTGGCAAGGATTTGTTGGCACAGTTACTAAATTTTAAACAGAAACGATTTAAAAAAATTAAAGAGCAAAAATTTAATTTTGATTACTTAGTATGGCACGACATTCGAAGAAAGCATTTCCCGTCGTTTTTTCGGGACAATGGCACATAGGAACATGATTATGAACCTCACATATGGCATTTGCGGCACAGGTTCCCGGACATGGGTTTACACATTTATTACGTATACAAGCTTTATCGCGTGGACATTCAGAGTTAAGAATACATTCTGGTCTACATTCTACATAAGGGTCCCCTTGATATTCGGGTATACAAGTACATTGACCGTCATTGCAAACAGCATTGGGACCACAAGGTGATGGCGAACAAGGATCGTCCAAAGGCGGAGGAGTAGTAGCTGTATGAAATGTATAATTAACTAACCGAGATCTAACAACACAAAATGCTAATATCTTACGTTCTGGGGGTTTGGATGAACAAATAATAAATGGATTTCCTACGTAGCCTTCAATACAAGCGCAAGATGGAGTATGATTTATAACATGACAAAGAGCGTTAACACCACATGCTCCTGGACATGGATCTCTACATTTTTGATTTATACAGGCCTGTTGGCTGGGACATTCAGAGTTTATAGTACATTCTGGTCTACAATTTGGAGGCTGACCGATGTAGGTGGCCAAACAAGAACACGAAGGAACACCATTGGAGTTACGACATTCTGAATTAGAACCACAAGGCGAAGGAACGCATGGATCTCTTATTTCCTCACGTTGAACTTTAACAGGAGGTGCTATAGAAAAACACAATTAATTAGATAAAACTGACACTTTACTAATATTTTCCAGCTTACGTGGAATTGGGTAACATCTTGTGAAAGCATCTCCGGTATAACCGCGGTTACATGAACATAGTGGACTATGATTGTGAACCCTACATTCGGCATTTTGCCCACAAGGTGAGCTATCACATGGATTTACACATTTCTGATTAATACATGCCATATTAGCGGAACATTCCGATGATATAGTACACTCAGGCCTACAGGCAGGTGGTTGACCTATAAACTCCGGTAAGCAAGAGCAAACTGCTTGTTCATTAACTTCACGACACTGACTATTGGGACCACATGGAGAAGGTTGGCAAGGATTGACATATTCCATACGTACCGCTAGAGATAAAGAGCAAATTGAGTGTTTTCTTAATGTTGAATTTTGTATAAATTCCTTACGTTCTACTGGCTGGGTGCAAAGGCGATAAGGGTCTCCTATATATCCAGAGATACAATTACATGTAGGTAGATGATTGATCACCTGACATTTGGCATTTTGACCGCAAGTTCCTGGGCAGGGATCTTGACATTTCTGTTGTTGACATGCTTTGTTCGAAGGACAATCAGAATTAAGTACACATTCTGGTCTGCAGCCTTCGTAGGGATTGCCATGATAATCTGGCAAACACTGACAAGATCCGACACCATTTCGTTCTCTACAGAAAGCATTTGGACCGCAAGGTGAGGGATTGCAAGGAGTAAGAACTTCTATAATATCTTTTTCAATAGGAGGACTACATTGTACAAAAGGATCTCCAGTATAGCCGACTACACAAACACATTGGACAGCATGACTAACGACACGACATTCAGCATTTAAACCACACCTTCCAGGACATGGATCTACACATCTTTGATTAACACAAGCCAAATTACTAGCACAATCTGAACTAGTAACACATTCCGGACGACAGTTGGGTGGTCTTCCTATATATGACTCCAAACAAGAGCAAGATGGAGATTGTCCTACAGGTTTGCAGCGAGAAAATGTTCCGCAAGGAGATGGATTACAAGGATCTTTAGGTACCACATCACTTACTGGTTTAACTATAATCAGCGAATGATATTTAAATATAAATTAAAAACGCTTATATATTACAACTCGTCCAACTTACTTATACGCTGACATCTAACAAACGGATTACCCGTAAAACCATTCGAACAACTACAGAACGGACTGTGATTTACTACAGAACATTGAGCACTAATTCCACAGGTTCCTGGACAGGGATCACGGCATTTTTGATTAAGACAAGCTTGTATGGGTTGACATTCCGAATTCGAAGTACATTCTGGTCGACAAGTTGGAGGAGAACCTATGAATCCTTGTATACAAGAACAAACCGGTTGTTGATTAATTTCACGGCACTGAGAATTAGGTCCACAAGGGGAGGGTTGGCAAGGGTTTGAGGCTTCAACTAATTCTAAAAAACAAACTTTGTAAGTATTTCTTTTTCCCAAATATGTTGTTTAAATCAAGCTTACTTTGTTGAGGAGTGCATCTAATGAAAGCACTTCCTTGAGTGCCTTCGGGGCATCTGCACATTGGTATATGATTGATAACATCACATATGGCGTTATCGCCGCACGTGCCAGGACAAGGATTAATGCATTTGCTGCGAGAGCAAGCCTTATCACGAGGACAATCAGAATTTAAAACACATTCTGGACGGCAACCAGTATAAGGATCGCCTTGGTACTCGGGCAGGCAAGAACAAACGCCGTTATTGCATTGAGCATTGGCACCACAAGGCGAGGGATGACAAGGATCTGAAGGTTCATCTAATAAAAATACATTTTACAACTGAAACCCAACATAGCTATTTCATAACAAAAACTTACTAAAGACTTCTGGTTGTGGAGCTGGCCTACATGAACTGAACGGATCACCGGTGTAACCTTCGGGACATGTGCATATCGGAGTATGATTGATAACATTGCAAACTGCCGAAAAACCACATGAACCAGGGCACGGATCCATACATTTTTCACGTATACAAGCCTTATCTAAACTACATTCTGAACTTATGGAACATTCTGGTCTACAGTTGGGAGGAGCTCCTATATATGTTTCTAAACAAGAACACGATGGTACACCATTAACATTTCTACACTGCGAGTTGGGACCACAAGGTGAAGGAACACAAGGTTCTCTTTCAATTTGTTTAATAACAGGAGCAGGGGCTGTATTAAAGAAAGAAAGTTTTTAAAACTCTCGACTTTCAATTCGTAATAAGTTCATATTTACGTGGTATGGGATAACATCGAGTAAAGGCATCGCCGGTGAATCTAGGTCTACATTGACAAAGTGGACTGTGATTGCGTACCCTACACTCAGCATTAAGACCACATGTGCCTGGACAAGGATCTTGACATTTTTGATTAATGCAAGCCTTATCTGCAGGGCATTCAGTACTCAGTACACATTCTGGTCTACAAGAAGGCGGCAATCCTATATAATTCTCCAAACAAGAACATATAGCTTGACCATTTAATTCGCGACACTGAGAGTTCGGACCGCAAGGTGAAGGAACACATGGATTTTTGGGTTCTTGCAAACGTACGGCTAAATAGTAATCATGAAATCAATAATAATATTTCTAATATTTGCGAATCAATTAATGTTTCTTACGTTTCTCTGGCTCTCTTTGACAATATCTATAAGGATCTCCTATATAACCGGGCAAACAAGAGCAGGTAGGTATATGATTGGTTACCGAACATATAGCATTCGAAGCACATGTACCAGGACAAGGATCTGTACACTTATATTGTGTACATGCTTTAGTCGTTGGGCAATCAGAATTACGTATACATTCCGGTCGACACGATTGATATGGATCTCCAAAATAATCTGGCAGACATTGGCAGGAACCAATGCCATTTTGTTCACGGCACACAGCATTCGAACCACAAGGATTTGGTTCACATGGTGTTATTTGTTCATTGACAATACGTTCTAGGATTGAAGCGGATAAAGAGAAGAGAAGAACAGAAATAAACGAAAATTATTTCAATTAATTTTCTTAACCATTCTTTAAACCATTAAATGATATTAGTATTACATACTCAGGTGTTTGATTTTTTTTAATTGGTGATTTGCTTTTTGGTGAGTATTTTCCATAATTTTTTTTTTGGATCAGTGAAGCTTTAATTTTGTTTGCAATTTTTATTTTATTATTTGAATTTTTATTTCAATTACGGTTATTTTGGATTAACATATGTTTCACTACTTTTGTACAACACTACTGGTATTAAATGAGCTTTAATTGCTGTTTCTTTTTGTTTAAAAAGACATTAATGGTGCACAATTTGATTTTTGTTTCAGTGTATAATTTAGCTGTGTTTAGCGGTGTTAAAAGAGCTGTGTTTAATAAGTATTTTAATAATAACGGTTACGCGTTTTAAATATTTTTTCGTATAATTATAAAATTAACTTTAAGTAAAAACTCTGGTATTAAGGTTATAAATAAATTTTATTTAGTTTATTTATTAGTCTTTTTTTTAATGGTTACATTTTTATCTTAAATTCTAAATAAGTATTTATAAACTACAAAATTCGGTAAATTTTAAATAAGCATTATTTTTGTTTATTTTTTAATAAAAGGTCCAAAAAGAGCAACAAAATTACCAACGATGGTTTTTCAGAACAAAAACAATACGTAATAGAAAAGCGCTATGTTTTTATTTTGGTATTAAATATTATTTTGGCGTAAAGGCTTTGTGTCGTTTTCATATTAGGTTAAATATTATTTGTATTTAGTTGGGGTCATTTCAAAAGAATGTACGCAGTGGTGTTCAACATTTTTCAAGGATTAACAAATATTGGGTCAATTAACGAAAGCATATTCTAGTCAAACCAGGGTTAATATGGGTCATTTTGTTTCATTCAAATAAATTTTCAGACTACATTTTATTTATTGTAAAGTGTTTTGTAAATAAGTTTTGTATTCTTGGTATAAAGTTTATTAAGGTCAAATACGAGTAAATAAGCATTACCAAAAGGGTTAAAATGGAGTGGAGTAGAGTAGAGTAGAGTATTTCAAAGGCATTAAACTATAGTATAGCATTAAATTTAAAGGCAATAAATTTAAAAAGGCATATATTAGGCATTTTGGCTAATAAATTTTGCGTTATATGTTTATTATAGTTTAAAAAGGCATTATGAATATTTAAAATACTTATTTAAATAATTATAACCAAAAATTTGATTTTATCGATTGTTATATAAGACAGCAAAACCCTAAAACACTTTCAATATACTTTAAAATTCAGACAACTCGTACAGAATTAAAGTAATTATTGAAATCTGCATTTCGCTTAAGAACTTTTTGTTATTAATATTATTAACTTTAAATTTATTTAAATTGTTCTTTGCAATGCAGTTGTGTTTTCGGGTGACAAAATCACATTTTTTTCATGGTTTATAAAGCTAAAATTTCACAAATTAGAACTAGTTTTTTTCTTGTATTGATTTCTTCATCTTAATTATTTTAAAACGCGTTTCCTTAAGCTAATTTCGTGCAATTTGCAGTGCTGACATAGAACATTTAAAGTGCTAACATTTAAAAAGTTCTTTATTGCAATATTTTTAAGTTATCTTTGTCTTTGAGGTTTAAGTTTTAAGGCGCTCTATTTAGGTTTCTTTTGACGATAAGTAGAAAAATATCACTAAACTAATGTAATAAACTTTTCTGAATGTGATTAAACGATATTGAAAATCTAATTTCTGTAGATTTCAATATTTTAGGAAACAGAATCAAAAATTCTTTTTTTCCACAATTGCGTTAAATCAATTAAGTCTTTGTAATAAAAAAAATACAAAGAAAGGAGGAGGAAAGGAGGAAGGTTTTTTACCTACAACAATATTCTCTCCTCACATACGAGTTCTGTGTAAATTCAACAAAACATTGTTAGAGAGAAAAACAATACAAAATAAACAAAATTTTCCTTTAAATATTAAGGAAAGTTGCACGCACGGCACATGTTTTCGCTAGCATATAAGATTTTTATAATTTTTTTACTCACATTTATTGCAATATTTTCCACAAACCGAAAAAAATGATTTTTTTATTTTTGACATTCCGTTTTTGTATGTTGTGATTAAGGTTGTCATTCGAACAGAAATTATTAGATTATTCGAGGAAACATTTTTTTATTCTTTTAAATTTAGAATAAAAAATTATTATTAAATTTTTAACGATTAATCAAATAATTGAATATTTTTTAAACTAGTTTCTGTTAAATTATTATATTGTACACAAATGCCTTTTTGAAATTATAATTTCAAAAAGTTTTGTTTAGTTGGAAAACCCTGTCGAAAATAGTTGAAAATTTCGTTAGAATATATAAATTTATAATAGATTTTGGGTTAAAGCTTTTTACGGACACTGAAGTTACGGTATTGTTTGGATAGAATAGTTTTTCTAAAGATTTAATAAAACGGCTTAAAGTTAGAATAAACGGAAGACGTATAAGTTATTCTTAAATTCTGGAAAGTTTCCAGAGCATATTAATTTTTTTAAAATATTCAACAAAAAGTGAAACAAAAGTACATGCAAATTTATTTCAAAAGTTATTTCAATGCTTCAAGTGATGTGAAAATAACAGAAGATTCTGAAATGTTTGGCGATAAATCATTAAATAATATTCAAAATTTAAAAATTTTAGCTATATTGATAATCATTGACTTTATTTAGTAAATTCTAAAAATGACATAACTAGATTTGCTTTTAATGCTATTTTTCTATATTGCCACCATGAACAGTAAGTGAAAGGATTTTTTCCTTATCTGCTTTTATTAAGAAAAAAAAATCGTTTAAAATCCAAAACGCTTATTTATATTCTTTATGAATGATTATTTTAAAAGAAATTTAATTTCATTATATAATATGTCTTTTATTTGAATATGATCTCAATTGTATACATATTTTTTCAATGTTAATGAATTTTTATTTTTAGGTTTGTTTTATATTAATAAAACCAAAAATTGAATTTAAAAATATTAGTTTTTGCATTTCTTAACTTATTCGAAAAATATATTTTATTTTTTATTCGTTCGATTAATCGAAGAAAATTTCAATTTTATTCGATCACACGAATAATTAAAACAATTGTAAAATTTTATTCGATCAAGTTCAATGTCGAATAATTGACAACCCTAGTTATAATTTAAATTAAACGTACAGAGTTGCTATTTTTTGGTATTGAAAATAAAACAGAATTTAAAATAGTTTTAAATTATGTTCATATTAATCAACAAAAAGAAAAAATTCAATTAGATTGATATTTGTGGATATAATCCGCTTTAAAAGATGAAAATTTATTAAAATCTGACTTTTGAATACTATTTTCTGCAACTATGTGTACCTATGATGTGTGGTGAAAGTGGTTTAGCACTAACACGTATAAATAAAATTTTACTGGCATAATTTTTTTTATTTTTTTTTGACCTAAACCTAACATTATTTGGTATATGTATTAAGATGATAAAAAAAAAAATAATAATAAAAATGTATTTCATTATATTATACAATATAAAAGATCTCTACCTACCATTGTAAGGTCATGGAAGCATGGTCTTGCTTATTCTTAAATAAATCTGCTATCTTGTATCACTCTTAAGATATCACTGCACATATCTTAAGAGTGCCTGAAATTTTATTTTTTGTTTAAATATGCAGACTATCTCATCCGATGACGCTTAAAATAAGATTAAATGATTTTGAGCTCTTCAAGTCTTAGCTTCAAAATAGTGTATCTGTTCATAATGAGAAATTTTAGCTTCTACTTAGCCGAGAAAAAGAGAAGCAAGCATTATTCTTAGTAGGCTTAAATAGTGAAGGATTGCCATATTTTCCGGCTCGGAATGAAATAAATGTTTACATAGAAATTATCAACAACATTTCTAGAGCAATAGAATGTGAATTGTATAAGTATTTTTCGCTTTGTGAGTGTGTCATGATGTTGCTATTAATGGTTGGAACTTAAAATCTATAAATTTTTTCCCTTTTTATTCTTCTAAGGAATAATAACGTGAAAAGAATCACTTCAGTAGAGTTACATATTTATGTAAAAAATAATGCAAAAGTTGGTAGTTGGCATGATATTAAGTATGTCCTAGATAACTTCATAGAAAACTTTTCTTTTTAGCTTTTCACATTTTGGCAATATATTTAACAGTGCTATTTCTTTAAGTGTAATGATATTATTTTTGTAATAATAATTTAAATTTGCTTTTAAAAATAAATTGAAACACGTAAAACACGGTGAAAAACTTAGTTCTAATTTGTGATTTGTTATAAAAAGAGTAAAACTGTGGCTAAACTTTTTTTAATAAATATATAATGCTTAACTTTTGTTCTCAGTAATATAGCTTTGTTCGAATTTTTTATTGTATATATATATATATATATATATATATATATATATATATATATATATATATATATATATATATATATATATATATATATATATATTTCTTTTTTTTTGTATTTTTGAACTTTCCCATTTAAGTAATCAACATTTCAAAAATTTAATGAACCAGTTTAAGCTTTTCATAAAATTTTTAAAATGAATTCCACAGTTTAAAAGTGGCCATCTTTTAAACTGCAATGTCTTAAATAAGAAACACATCAATATTCAAATATTTATAGTAATAAGATGGTAGTTGATCCGGAGCTCTTAAAACAGTTTTACTCTTTTAATATTTTGTTTCTAGGCATAACCATTTTCATAGCCAATAAAGCATAATTTTTCCAATTGTAATTAATAGCTTGATTAACTTATCTCATCATCTTCCACCACCATTAATAATTTTCGGTTATGCCTAAAAGCTAACAGTAATAGAAAATTTTTAAAAATCCTACCTGGTATTGGTTGACAGCTAGTAAATGGATCGCCAATATAGCCAACTTCACAGCTGCAGATTGGCATATGGTTGGCAACAGAGCAGCGTGCATTGAAACCGCATGAACCCACACATGGATCTTCACATTTTTGACGTATACAAGCCTTAGTCGAGGGACATTCTGGATTGATGGTACATTCGGGTCTACAATTTGGTGGTGTGCCCAAGAATGTAGCAGCACATGAACAGGCTGGACTATCGGCCACAACCTTGCATTCCGAGTTTGGACCACAAGGTGATGGTACACAAGGATTAATAGGTCTTACAGGTTCCACAGCTTTTGGTTCTTCATAGCAGCGGGTAAATGGATCACCAGTATAGCCATTGTTACATGTACAAATAGGATTGTGATTGATAACTTGACATCTGGCATATTGGCCACAGGCCCCTGGGCAGGGGTCAACACATTTGCGGTTAATACAAGCATTTTGCAGAGAACATTCAGAGCTAACAATACATTCGGGTTTGCAGGCGGGTGGTGAACCCAACATACCCGGTTGACAGGCACATCTGGGACCTTGAGATGAAACTTGGCAAACACTATTGGGTCCGCATGGATTAGGTTGGCAAGGATCTTTTGGTACTAAGTCATTGCGTACCACTTGACGACAATTGATGAATGGATCGCCAGTATATCCTTTAGGGCAGGTGCAAATAGGTATATGATTGCTAACGTCACATTGAGCATTTTGTCCACAAGTTCCAGGACAAGGGTCAATACATTTCTTATTCAAACAAGCCTTATTGGGAGAGCAATCTGTGCTCAAAGTACATTCTGGTCTACAACCCGCATAGGGATCTCCTTGATAGTCTCGTAAGCATACACAGACACCGCCTGGTTGACACTCAGCGTTTGCACCACAGGGTTGCAAAGCACATGGATCCGTTTCCACTGAAGTTTGAGTCTTTTCTTCAATAATTTCAATACATTGACTAAATGGATCACCGGTGAAGCCAGAGCGACAAGTACAAATTGCCAAATGATTTTGTATGCGACATTCGGAATTAATACCGCAAGTGCCATCACAAGGATTGCGGCATTTTTCTGCGATGCATGCCAAATCAGAAGGACAGTCGGTATTAACCACACACTCTGGTCGGCAATTAGGTGGAGCTCCAATGTAGTTGGGCAAACATGAACAAGATGGCTGATCACCACTAACACGACACTCTGAATACAAGCCACAGGGGGAAGGTACGCAGGGATTCTTAGGTTTAGTTGGTTCATCCTTAGGGCGTATAGGTGCCGGATAACATCTGGTGAATGGATCACCGGTCATTTCCAAAGAACAGCTGCAAATTGGATTATGGTTGATAACTTCACATTTGGCATCAATACCGCAAGTACCGGCACAAGGATTGGCACACTTAAATTTATGACAGGCTTTATTTTGTGGACATTCGGCATTAACTGTGCACTCAGGTTTACAGTTTGGTGGTGATCCAATAAAGGAATCGAGACATGAACATACAGCTAAACCATTTGATACACGACATTTACTGTTGGGGCCACAAGGTGAAGGTTGACAAGGATTTCCGGGTGCAGGTGGTGGTGACTTGGGTTGAGGTCTACAATTGGAGAATGGATCACCAGTATAGCCTTCATTACACACACAGTTGGGAACATGGTTGACAGTATAACATTGGGCATTTGATCCACAAATTCCAGGACAAGGATCTTCACACTTGTTGCGTATACAAGCCTTATCAGTGGGACAGTCTGAGCTAAGAATACATTCTGGTCGACATCCTTCATAGGGGTTGCCTTGGTATTCATCAATGCATTTGCAAGCAGCGGCACCATTTCGTTCAATACATTCAGCATTCGGGCCACAAGGCGATGGTTCACATGGTTTAACTGGTTCCTCTCTTTGTGGTATACATTGCACGAAAGCATTACCAGCATAGCCAGTTGGACATGAACATGATACAGAGTGGCTAATAACTCGACATTCAGCATTAGTGCCACAAGAGCCAGGGCATGGATCGCGACATTTATTGTTAATACAAGCTTGTGTAGAAGGACAATCCGGATTGATAATGCATTCAGGTCTGCAATTAGGAGGTGATCCAAAGAATTCAGGCATGCATTGACAGGAAGGACCGCTTGCGCCAGCTTTGCAAATGGAGTTTGGTCCACATGGTGAGGGTACACAAGGGTCTCTAGGTATTTCCGGATCTCTTGGAGCCTCAACAGGTATATCGAAACATCTCTTGAAGGGATCGCCAGTTTTTCTAGGTGGACACCCACAAATAGGACTGTGATTGATAACTTCACAACGGGCATCAATGCCGCAGGAGCCAGCACAAGGATCAACACATTTCTTATTGACGCAAGCCTGTAAAGCAGAGCATTCACTTGAAACCACACATTCTGGTCGACATTGTGGTGGAGATCCAATGAAACCATCCAAGCAAGAGCAAACAGCATGACCATTAACATCGCGGCACTGACTGTTGGCACCACATGGAGATGGTAAGCAGGGTTGAGCTGGTTTTTCTGGTTCTTCTACCTTCAGACGACAGTTGGTAAATGGATCGCCTTCATAACCCTTGACACAAGAACATACAGGAATATGATTTAATACTTCACAAACTGCATTAACACCACAAGTTCCTGGACAAGGATCCACACATTTGTTACGTAGACAGGCCTTGTCTCTTGAACAGTCAGCGGAGAGAGAACACTCTGGACGACAGCTTTCGTAGGGATTGCCCTGATAATTATCTTGACATCTGCATTCGCCATTGAAGCAATCAGCATTGGGACCACAAGGATTAGGATCACAAGGATCATTTGGAATCTTGGGTGTTTCTGTAACAGGCACAGGGCTACAACGCACAAATGGATCACCAGTGTAACTATCCAGGCAGTTGCATATAGGAACATGGTTGAGAACATGGCATTTAGCTTCAAAACCGCATGACCCAGGGCAAGGATCGCGACATTTCTGATTGATACAAGCTTCTGTTGGACCACATTCTGAGTTAAGAACACATTCTGGTCGGCAGTTGGGAGGGGCACCAATAAAGTCTTGTAAGCACGAACAGGCAGGACTGCCACCAATAATCTGGCATTTAGAGTTCGGGCCACAAGGTGAGGGAACACATGATGGTGGTTTTTCTGTACTTGGTGTATCGTCCACAACAATGGCTGTAAAAGTTAAAATTTAAAAATGAATGAAATTTTTAATTTTTGATTTCAAAATATACTTAAACACTTACGTATTCTTGTACACTCGACAAATGGATCTCCAGTCATGCCTCTAGGACATGTGCAGATTGGGCTGTGATTTTTGACATTACATATGGCTAGTCGGCCACAAGTATGTTGACAAGGATCTACACATTTGTTGTTCACGCAAGCCTTTTCAGCGGAGCACTCAGAACTAACCACACATTCTGGTCTACAGTTGGGTGGTTGATTAATGAATCCTGACTGACAAGAACACACAGCTTGATCATTTATATTGCGGCAAATACTGTTGGGACCACATGGTGATGGTACGCATGGATTGATAATTGGTCGTGGCGTTACTGGAATTTGTTTGCATTGGAAGAATGGATCTCCAGAGTAACGAGGAGGACAGGTACATGTTGGTACATGATTGTCGACTGTACAAATGGCAAATTCACCGCAAATATTATCGCAGGGATCTACACATTTGAAACGTACACAGGCTTGAGCAGGTGAACAATCATCATGGGCCTCACATTCACGACGACAGCCACGTTCAATATCGTAAGGATTACCCTCGTAGCCTTCATGGCAGTAGCAGGCACCAGCTCCATTGCGTTCGCGACACTCAGCCTGTGGACCACAAGGTGATGGTTCACATGGTGATGATTGTGGTTGTTTTGGCAATACTGGAGGTATGAGTTGACAGCCAGATATTGGATCGCCTTCGTAACCATCAGTACAAGAGCATACAGCATTATGTTGTACAACCTTGCATATAGCATTCGAACCACAGGAGCCAAGACAAGGATCGATACATTTTTCATTTTGACAAGATAAATGGTTAGGACATTCATCATGGTTTGTACATTCTGGTCTGCAATTTGGTGGTCTGCCCACATAATCAGTTTGACAGGAGCAAGCAGCTTGTCCACCAATTTCCCGACACAAAGAGTTTGGTCCACAAGGTGATGGCACACAAGGATTTTCAGGATCACGGGGTTGTTCCTTTGCAGTAATACATTCTACAAATGGATCACCTGACATTCCAACTGGGCAAGTACAAATGGGGTTGTGATTAACAACCTGACATCTGGCTTGGGAGCCACATGCTCCAGCACAAGGGTCAGCACATTTCTGTTGTATACAAGCTCTGTTTTGAGGACATTCTGAACTGACAACACATTCGGGGCGGCAAGATGGTGGAGCTCCAATATAATTATCCAAACATGAGCAAACAGCGTGTCCATTGGATTCGCGACATTGACTGTAGGGTCCACAAGGTGATGGTTGGCAAGGATTCAAAGGTGCAACAGTGCTAATTTCAAGAACTGCACATGAACTATGTGGATCTCCGGTATAGCCTTCGAAACATTGGCAATTGGGAGCATGATTAAGAACACGACACTCAGCATTTATTCCACAGACACCTGGGCAAGGATCAATGCATTTGTTATTGAGACAAGCCTTGGAGCGATCACAATCCGAGTTTTGTACACATTCTGGTCTACAGCCACTATAAGGATCGCCGAAATATTCAGGTAAGCAAGCACATGATCCGGCACCATTGCGTTCACGACAAACGGCGTTAGCACCACACGGACTAGGATTGCAAGGATTACGAGGTCTTTCCGTAGTAATCACTGAAAGTTTAACAAAATCAAAATGAATACCATGAAAAACCTTCAAGAGTTAAACAAAAACAGTGAAGTAAAGGATTTTTAAACTCTAATCGATATATGAATTAGATTTTGTTAAGAGCCTAGCAAAAATCCTCTACTTCTGGGAAAGATATATATATATATATATACTTATTTGTACAGCACTACAGCCAGAGAATGGATCTCCAGTGTAGCCAGGTTCGCATTGACATGTAGGATTATGTTTAATAACGGTACATAAAGTATGTACCCCACAAGCACCCATACATGGATTTGAACACTTTTGATTCATGCAGGCCAAATTGGCGGGACAGTCGGAGCTACTCATGCACTCGGGACGACAATTAGGTGGCCGTCCCAGATAGTTTGGTAAACAGGAGCATGCAGGTGAATCTCCAACATCGATACATTTCGAGTTGGGTCCACATGGAGAAGGTACACAGGGGTTACCAGTTTTTGATACAGGTGTTATATCCACTACATTGACAGTCATAGAGTTATAAAGTGTTGTTATACATACATAGTAGAAATGTAGTAGAGTTGGATAGGAACAGGTTACATTTAACAACAAATTACGTTTATATTTAGATGATAGTGTAGGTGTAGAAATATTATAGTTGGATAGGATACACACATCAAACACATTCAATATAATTAAATAAAAAGAAGATACGTAAAAATAGAACAAAATTAATCGTATATACATATAAGAAAATCATGCAAATTAGAAGTAATTAAGATTGGAAAGTTTTTTTTTTTTAATAGATAATAGAACTTTCCATTCCCAATTATAAAGGAGAATTGAAAAAGGAAAGTGTTTTTAATTAAAAAGGAATAGTAAATTTGCTAAAATATGTCACGATGCATTCGTTTTCCAATTCTCCATGTTCGATAGAGATAGAAACATGCTTACATTTAATTCTAATACATCTATTGAAAGGATCTCCTGTATAACCAGGAGGACAGGAACATGCTGCATAGTGATTGATAACTTGACAACGTGCTTCTAAACCACAGGTGCCAGGGCAAGGATCTACACATTTTTGATTTTGACAAGCCATATCCTGAGCACAATCAGAACTGACTATACATTCAGGACGACAGTTAGGAGCCGAACCAATAAAGTTGATTTGGCAAGAACAAACTGCATGCCCGTTTACTTCGCGACACTGACTATAGGGACCACAGGGTGAGGGTTGACAAGGATTAACATCTTTGGCAACTAGGAATAAAGTATATAAAACGTTAGTAATCCTATTTGCAGTTATAAGATAGAGAAAAGGCGAACGAAACATACTTGGTGTGGGCTCAGGTTCAGGTATAAGGCGACAAGAGCTGAGAGGATTCCCAGTATAGCCTGACAAACAATGACAGGTTGGTACGTGGTTACCCACACGACATTCAGCATTAATACCGCAGACACCGGGACAAGGATCTGTACATTTCTGGTTCACACAAGATTTATCACGAGGGCAATCAGAATTAACAACACATTCTGGACGGCAACCACTGTATGGATCACCAAAGTAACCTTCAAGGCATGTACAAGAACCAGCACCATTACGTTCTTTACATTCAGCATTTGTGCCACAAGGTGTAGGGTTACAAGGTGTAAGACGTTCTTCCGGAACCGCTGATTTAATGTCAAAAATATAAAAAGCTTATTAGCAAGTTCTATACAAAAACTAAACTCGCAGGTGAATTCTTACGTGTTGGATTACAACCAGCGAAGGGATCTCCTGAATAGCCTGACTCACAAGTACAAACTGGTGAATGATTTACTACATTACAGAAAGCATTGAAGCCGCATGAACCTGGACAGGGATCTTTACATCTCTCGTTGATACAAGCTAAGTTTGATGGACATTCCGAGTTGATGGTACATTCTGGTCTACAGTTGGGAGCACGTCCCACAAAGTTTGGCAAACATGAGCAAACGGGAGTTTCACCCACAACGCGACATTGTGAGTTAGGACCGCATGGACTAGGGACGCAGGGATTTAAAGGTCGATCTTCTATACGTCTTTCTTCAATTTTCACACATCTTATGAATGGATCTCCCGTGTATCCCCGTGGACATGAACAGATGGGGTTGTGATTGGTAACCTTACAACTAGCCTCATTGCCGCAGGTTCCTGGACATGGATCTACACAACGCAAATTCAAACAGGCTTTATCCTGAGAACATTCGGAACTAACCGAACATTCAGGACGACAGGCTGGTGGGGTACCAATGTAATTGGTTATGCAAGAGCAGACTGCATGACCATTAACTTCGCGACATTGGCTATAAGGACCGCAGGGTGATGGGCGACAGGGGTTAGCATTGTCCAATTCTAAACCAACGAAAAGTAAAACTATTTAGCAAACTATAAACACCCTAAATAACAATAAGTATTACGTTTAATTTCTTTGCGACAATATTGCGAAGGATTGCCCGTGTAGCCAGAGGGGCAACTGCAACTGGGCGAGTGATTAATCACGTGGCATTCGGCATCCACACCGCAGACTCCTGGACAGGGATCTTTACATTTATTGTTAATACAGGCCCGATTCTTAGCACAGTCCGTATTAAGAACACATTCCGGTCGACATTCCGTGTAGGGATCACCATTGTACTCAGGCAAGCAGGTGCAAGAACCTACACCATTTCTTTCTTTGCAAACAGCATTAGCACCGCAGGGGCTAGGATTACAAGGTTCAGCCTTTTCAGGTGGCACAATAACTAAATAAGAAAATTTCGTAAAATTATATTGCAGACAATACATTCGTATATAAGTACTATTTATATCAATACACCATTTGGATCACTTATTTTATTTAACAACTTAATAACTAAATCTTACTTTGTGGACTACATTCGGAAAATGGATCACCAATATAACCCTCAATGCATCGACATATTGGTCTATGATTATTTACAGTACATGTGGTAAATGAACCGCATGAACCTTGACAAGGATCTTGACAACGTTGATTTATACACGCCATATTGCCGCGACACTCCGAGTTAGATGTGCACTCGGGTCGACAATTTGGCGCTCTTCCTATATAATTGGGCAAGCAGGAACAAACTGCTTGCTCATTGGCATTAGAAACACGACATTGAGAATTGGGTCCACAAGGTGATGGTACACAGGGATTGACGGGATCCCTGACTACTGGTCGTTCTTTATATACATGCACATAAATATATATACATAATACCACAAGAAGTTATAAAAAGCATGCAGGAAAAAGATTTTTAAGCATTTTACAAGGAAAAAAAGAGAAAAAGAGAAATAATAAATAAAACGATAAATATTTGTTTGGTTTTGAATGATGGAATGGCTGAATGAATGACAGAAATGGTGCAATATGATCAGATGGAGGATGCAATACCATCATTATGAAATTTAAAATGATGAACGATGATGTTATGATCTTACTTTCTTCATATATACAGCGTGTGAATGGATCACCGGTAAAGCCAGGCATGCATGAACAAATGGGATTGTGATTGACCACACGACAAAGGGCATTATTGCCACACGTTCCGGGACAAGGATCTTTACAGCGTTCATTAATACATGATCGATCTTGCGAACAGTCAGAACTACTCATGCACTCAGGTCTACAGTTGGGCGGAGCACCTATATAATTGGTAATGCAAGAGCATACGGCATGGCCATTTTGTTCCCTACAGTTGCTATACAGACCACAAGGTGATGGTACGCAAGGATTGCTGGGTACAATAATATCATCTAAACACAAAGTTACACATTGAAATTAGGTTTTTTATTTGTTTCTTAGAACGTTTGAGATTAACAGAGTGTAAGTGGTATTAATTGGGAGTTCAGGGTGTTGAGTTTTAATTTAATCATTAGAAGGGGTTTCTGAGGATGGGCTTGTTAATACTTCAATATTGTTTGTGGGATATTAATTTATTCAAAGGTTAGCAGGGGAAAATTTAGTTGTTGACTACTAAAAGGTGAAACCCCTTTTCAATTTTATGTTAGAGGAGAATAATTATTTCTTATTTGTTTAATATGCTTACGTTTGGAAATTTCTGGTATAAGATGGCAACCCAAATTAGGATTTCCCGTATAGCCCAGCAAACATTCACAATTAGGTTGGTGATTCAACATAAAACATTCGGCATTATTGCCACACACACCCGGACAGGGATCCGCACATTTCATGTTAACACATGCTTTTGATCTCGGACAATCCGAATTCAAAACACATTCGGGTCTACATTCAACGTACGGATCGCCAAAATATTCGGGTATGCATTTACAAGAAGCCGCACTATTGCGTTCCTCACATAAAGCATTCAAACCGCAAGGACTAGGATGGCAGGGTTGTATAGGCTCGTCGGGTACTACAAACACAATACACAATTCAGTTAAAAATGTCGTGAATTCCCCAAAAACAAACTATTTTAAAACGCATAAACCTACTTTTTATTAGGAGAGAACATCCCGAGAAAGGATCTCCCGTAAAACCAGACTGACACATGCATACCGGAGCATGATTGCTGACATGACACAAGGCGTTATTGCCGCAAGAGCCGATGCAAGGGTCTACACAACGATTATTGACACAAGCCAATTGCGACGAACACTCAGAATTGATAGAACATTCTGGACGACAGTTTGGTGGGCGTCCAATATAATTGCTTAAACATGAGCATACTGCTCCCGTAGCAGACACTCTACACTGAGAGTTGGCTCCACACGGTGAGGGTATGCACGGATTTGGTTTAGTTATGGGATCCCTAGGTAATTCAGGTTCTATAGTTTTGGAAAAATAAATATTAAATCTATGTCTACTTGGAAATATATTAAAAAACCTACTTCTTTCGGGCATACATTGTTGGAAAGGATCTCCTGTATAGCCCTGGGTACAAGTACATATGGGTGAATGATTGGTTACTCGACATCTGGCATTATGACCACATGTTCCCGGACAAGGGTCTTGACAGCGTTGATTGATACAAGCTTTGTCCGAGCTACATTCGGCACTTATAACACATTCTGGTTTACAATTAGGAGGCTGACCCATATAATCGGGCAAACAAGAACACACCGGACGTCCGCCCTGAACGCGACAGTTACTAAAAAGACCGCAAGGCGATGGGCGACATGGATCTTTAGGTATAGGTAAATACATATTTGAGGGTTTTTCGTGGCAAATGCGCATGGGATTTCCAATAAAACCAGGTTCACAAGAACAAACTGGTTGATGGTTTGTTACTCTACACACGGCATTAAAACCACACAAATTCTCACAAGGATCTACACATTTCATATTCAGACATGATTTCGTATGCGGACAATCAGAATTTTGTACACATTCGGGCCTACAATTTATATAGGGATCGCCGAAATAGTTTGGTAAACAAGAACAGGCGCCAGCACCATTGCGTTCTTTACATATAGCATTTGAACCGCAAGGTGAGGGATTGCAAGGATCGCTATGAAAATCAGGTACCACAACTATATGATGAAAATAACCATAAAAATAGTATAGGAAATATATAAGAAACCATTTTGCAAATATAAGCAAAGTAAATTTAGATAAATATAAATATACATGTCAAACATAAAATACAATGATCTACATAAATAAAGAAAACATACATAAATATACAATTCACATGCATAAATAAAATTTTTAAGGGCTAGTTTTTAGGATGTCGATTATATACAATTATCGGTTAAACTTAGCTTAGGCCGTTATGGATGTTTTTCAGTAATTAATTATCCTGTATATAAATAGGTTTAACTCAGCTACATTCGTCAGTTAAGCCCAAGTTAGTTTTGCCATAACACACAGAGCGGAATTAAAAAAAAACAAATAGCAAATTAGGGTGGTCCAAAATTCCTTTTTGCGAGGTATATTTAAACGTATCTAAAATTATAAAAGGATATATCAGTTAAAGCAACTTGGCCTTGTAGCATTCTGTTCTAATCATCATAGAAAGTTGAAATTTGGGAAATATATTCTAAATAATTTCTTTTATAATTTTAGGTGCGATTAAATGTGCGGTACAGTTGGTTTCCTTCATACAATATTGGACTACTCTAAGCAACATATAATGAAAAATATTATGTTTGATCCAATATTATAAACAAAAGTAAATTAAGTGCATAATTTTTAACTTTTATTCTATTTTGTTTGTTTTTTGTTTATTATGTTTAAAACATTGCCATAAATGCTAGCAAAATTGACAGTTTTAATCTAGCACTGAAATACAACATTGTTAGTTTAAGATCTTTTAAATTTGTTTGTGAATTAACTTAACAGCAAGTTAAACCAAATTTAACCGACAAGTAAAAAACTAGCTCTAAGAGTTTTTTTCAAAAAACCATTAACCAATTTACATTTAACTAATAACAAAACTGTAATAAAATAGTATATTTTTATATTAAAACATTTAAATATCGATCTCCTTTGAGAGATCAGAGATTACATGGAGAGACAAGAACAATATAAATATGTACTTACTTGCACGCATACTGCAGCCGGCATAAGGATCACCTTCGTGTCCTTCAATGCAAGAACAAATGGGTCTATGGTTTTGTGATGTGCAGAGTGCATTGAAACCACAAGCACCTACACAAGGATCTTCACAACTTTGAGCAATACAAGCCCTATTAGAGGGACAATCTTGATGGATAACACATTCAGGGCGACAGTTGGGTGGAGCACCAAACATGCCAGGTAGGCAAGAGCAAGCAGCTCTATTTTCTACTTCACGACATTCAGAGTTGGGTCCACAAGGGCTTGGAATGCAAGCATTAACATCGCGGCTTGGTCCAGTTGCTACAAGTGACAAAAGAATAAGAAATTAGTTAATTTGCCCAACATTTTTTTTGAAATGCAAATTTAATTATCTTAGAAGGAAATATTAAAAAATACTTACGTTTAGGTATACATTGTTCGAAAGGATCACCTGTCATATCTTCTGGGCAAGAGCAGATGGGATTGTGATTGACAACTTGACATTTAGCATTAAAACCGCAGGTATTGGCACAAGGATCCACGCATTTCTGATTGATACATGCCAAATGTTGGCTACATTCAGAGCTGACAACGCATTCTGGACGGCAGTTGGGTGGAGCTCCGAAGTAGTTGATTTGACAAGAACATGTAGGACGACCATCCACAACACGGCAAATGCTATAAGGTCCACACACATTGGGTTCACAAGGACTTATCGGTTTAATTTCTAAACAGAATTAACGAAAATTTAATAGACATACCTTTTGTTTAAACAATTTATTTTCAAACTTACGAGTTTCCCTCTTACAACCAGTAAATGGATCACCCATATAACCTGGAGCACAACTACATACGGGTACGTGATTTACAACAGAACATTCGGCATTGTTGCCACAAGTTCCTACACAAGGATCACGACAATGTTGCTTAATACAAGCCAATTGGGCGGGACATTCACCATTGTAGACACACTCTGGTCTACATCCAGTGGAATAGGGATCACCTATGTATGGCTCAATACAAGTACATCTGGCAATACCATTACGTTCAGTGCATACAGCATTTTCGGCACAGGGATTGGCATAGCAAGGATCAACATGATCTTGTGGTTCTAAGACATAGAAAAACAATAGGATATGCATATCAAAAAATTTAATTTAGGCAAAATTTAATACATACTTTGTATAACTTTAGAGCATCCGACAAAAGCATCTCCCTCATAACCATCCTCACAACTACAGTAAGCCGAATGGGCTATAACCGTACATTTGGCATTGTGGCCGCAAGTATTGGCACAAGGATTTTCGCATTTCTCTTGAATACAAGCCTTATCAGATGGACATTCACTGTTTAAAGTACATTCTGGTCTACAGTATGGTGGACTGCCTATGTAATTAGCTACGCAAGAGCAAACTGGTCTTCCCTGCTTAACTTGGCATATCGAATTAGGACCACAAGGTGAGGGCAAGCATGGATTTTCTGGTTTTCTTTCGATCTCTTTAGGTGACTCTTGTAATGGTACGCATGATACAAATGGATCTCCCTCATAACCAGAATCGCAAGAGCAAATAGGATTATGGTTTAAAACTTTGCATCTGGCCGAAGTACCACATGTACCAGGACAAGGGTCAGCACAGCGCTGATTGATGCAGGCTTGTTGAAGAGGACATTCAGAGCTAACTATACATTCGGGTTGACAGACTGGTGGTGAGCCTTTATAGCCAGGTAAGCAAGAACAGGCAGCATAGCCTTCATGAGAGATAAGACATCTTGAATTGGGTCCACAAGGTGAAGGTTCACAGGGATTTCTGGGTACAGGCAGATATTGATTGGGTGGTATTTGTTGTTGTCTTGAGCATGATTTAAAAGCATCTCCGGTAAATCCTTCAGGACATACACATACAGGGCCATGATTAACCACTTGACACACAGCATTGATACCACAAACTCCCGAGCAAACATCTCCACATTTTGAATTAACACATGCACGATCAGCAGGACAATCCGAGTTCAAAACACATTCAGGTCTACAGGCCACGAAGGGATTTCCAAAGTAACCACGGCGACAGACGCAAGATAGAAGTCCGCTTTGTTTTTTACATTCAGCATTGGCTCCACATTGTAATTTGGCACAGCTAGGTGAGGGTGCTGGTTTGTCTGACAAGGGTACTACACACTGTTCGTAAGGATTGCCGTATAAGCCAGAAGGACATTTACAAATGGGGTTGTGTTCGTAGACATGACACAAAGCCTTATAGCCACAAGAGCCTGGACAAGGATCCACACATTTAGATCCTAAACAGGCCTTATCAAATGGACAATCTGAATTAGATACGCACTCAGGTCTACAACGTGGGTTATATTGAGAGTCAGGGCCAAAGCATGGATCACATAAAGCCACGCCATCTGCATAAACCGAACAGACATCTGATGGTCCACAAGGTGAAGGTACGCAAGGATCACGAGAAACATTGCGTAGCACACCAATGGCAATACATTGGCGGAATGCATCTCCGGTAAAACCATCCAAACAACGACATACTGGAGTATGTTGTTGCACAGAGCACAAAGCATTGATACCGCAAATAGTGCCAGCACATGGATCGACACATTTATGATTGACACAAGCTTGATTGGAGCCACAGTCTGAATTTATGTCACATTCAGGTTTGCAACCAGATTGAGGATCTCCCAAATAGTCGGGCAAGCAAGAGCAAACCGCTCTATTATTCATTATCTTACATTCGCTATTCAAACCACAAGGGCTAGGCAGACAAGGATTTTTAGATTTCTTTGGAACATCCATAGCAGTGCAGAATATTCCAGGATTGCCGGTGAGTCCAGGATTACAAGAGCATACGGGATGATGTTGTTGCACACGGCAGCTAGCACCATGACCACAAGCACCAGGACAAGGATCATGACACTTAAAGCCCATACAGGCCTTATCCGCAGCACAATCATCATCAACTTGACACTCATAACCGCGACAACCCAAAAGCGAAGTCGGATCACCCGACAAACCATGAGGACATACGCAGGCACTTTGACCATCTCCAGCAACTACACATTCAGCATTGCGGCCACATGGATTTGGTTCGCATGCAGATCTTGGTGGTTCGCGACAGCCCTGGTAAGGATCTCCAGCATAACCAGGTTTGCAATAACACTCTTCACGATTTCCAGTTACATAACAGTCGGCATTACGTCCGCATGGTCCTGGTTTGCACAGTTCTATAGAAACAGAAGGCTTTTCACACAACCGAAATGGATTGCCGATTTTGTTGTCAGGACAGAAGCAAACGGGATTGCGTGTTGAATCACAAATTGCACCAACTCCACAAGGATTAGGATCACATGGGTTAATGGGTTCAATGCAACCTCTAATTGTATTGGGACTTTCGACATAACCAGGTAAGCATGTGCATTTCGAGAAACCATTGTTAAGCATAGTACATTGTGTATTGGGTCCGCAAGGTGAAGGTTCACAAGGATTTGAAGGCAATTTACACGGTACATGAGGAGGTTGACCCTCATATTCTGGTAAACAGAAACAGATGGGCTGATTCGAGACCATACGGCAACCTGAATTTGGACCACAGGGATTTGGTTTACATTCATCTCCTTCTGGTACTAAAAGAAAAATAATTTATGAGAAATAATTTGATTTAATATCAGGAATATCTACATCAATATTAATACTTACTGCAATTCTTGAATGGATTTCCAGTAAGGCCCTTTGGACAATAGCATATAGGATTATCATTATCCAACTCACATAAAGCATTAAGACCACAAGGATTAGGATCGCAAGGATTTGTAGGTGGACTACAAGCAACTGCTGGATTACCGGTATAGCCTGGGGGACATTTGCAAATACCGCGATGGTTAACAACATCGCATAAAGCATATGCTCCACAACTGCATGGTGAAGAACATTTTCCATTGATGCAGGCCTGGCTAGAATCACATTCGGAATCGGAACGGCAGCCTTGTAGAATTGTACATTCTACATAAGCATTGCCCACGAAACCGGATAAACATCTACAATCAATACCATGATTGGTGGGAATACATTCAGCATTTTCACCACAAGAATCTTCTTGGCAGGGATTAATACAACGACGGTTCAAACGATCACACAACTTGTTCGGTGGACAATCCTCATTGTATTGACATACCGGAGGATAAGTGAAAGCTGTTTCGAAATGTTTGTTTTTTTATGGTGGATTTGGGTGTTGGTTGGTAAAGTGGCACAAAATTTCATTGATTGGTTGATTGGGTGTATGTATACAGTTTTATTTTTTTGTTCCAATTGCAAAGTGATTTTTATTTTATGGAGGAAGAGGATTTTTTTTTAATTTTAACAGTGATTTGTTTTTTTTATAAAAGCGTGTTTAGAGTTGATATTTTTTACACGTGCATTTTTTATTGTAGTGGCAGAGTTGGTATTTTATACAGTGTTGTATTTTGATTTTTAAAGATAAGAAAGAGTTTAGATATTCATAGATTAGAAAATTTCGTATATAAATTTGTGCAAAACAATTTGAGATAAAAAAAATATTATTACAATAAAATTACATACCTGGTTGGCAACCCACATAACCGTTGCCCTCATAACCATCGGTGCAACTACAATCGGCAGCATGGTTGGTATTAACACATACAGCATTTTGAGCACATGGATTATGGGCATCGCAGGGACGTTGACAACGACGGTTAATGCAAGCTTCCGTTATCGAACAATCGCTATCATGAGCACATTCCACTAATGAAATTAAGTAAACAAATAAAAATTATTTTTAATTTTAAATATATATATATATATATATATATATATATATAAATTTTCTCATAAATTAATTAATATTGTATTACTTTTAGTTGATGAGTTACATTTTGTTTAAATATTAATTAATTAATTAATTTGTTTTTAGTTTCGTTTTAGTATCCTTACTTGATTTGTCTGTTGGTACACATTTAACTGTGGGATTACCTTCATGTCCGGACGGACATGAACAGATCGGTCGATGCATTTTTGCTACGCATTTGGCTGTGGGAGCACAAACATTAGCAAATTCACATGGATCTTGGCACAGACCCATATAGCATGCCTCACTCTCTATACAATCGTTATTCGATTGACATGGTTCAGGATTTTTAGGTGAACCTGGTGATTCTACTTTTTTAGTTGATGAGGTAGGTGATTTGTTTTTAATTGTTTGGTTAGAAAAAAAAGTTCAAAATTTTATTATATTAAATGTCTGTTAAATGTAAAATTAATTTTATAAATAATAATAATGAATAAATTAAATGAAATATTTTAAAACTAGATTGTGCTTTATGTACATGTTATTAATGCTTTGCTGAGGAGGGGAATGTTTTTTTTTCGACTTTTGAGAGAAATATTTACAAATTAAAATGCTTGATATATACAAGATGTAAACAATTTTAATTTTAAGCATTATATACGGATATTTGCAGTCGAGATGGTCCGCTTAAGTTAAAAATCAATAAAAAGTATTTCAAGTGAATTTTACCGTAAAGAAACTCCTATTCATCGTTAAATTTTGCTCTGTGGAATTGCCTATGAGTATTAAAAATTCAAAAAGCTAACAGTTTGTTGTGCAAGGAAAGACTGAAAATCTTCTAAACTAAAACAAGTTTTACCTAAGCTTTAAGAAAGTTTTATTTTAAAGTTCGTACATTTGAGTTACGATTAGTCGAATTTATAAGATCAGTTGTATGATATGAATTAATAATTTTAAAATTTAGCAAAGTTACTATTTTCATACCAATGCTTAATAAATTTACTAAAAAATATTTTTCTAGGATTAAAATTTTCAAACTGGGATAAACTTAAGTTTTTTCTTTTGACATAAAAATCTTTGCCATCTTTAATTAAAGTCAGCCTAATTTATTAAACTTATCATTTACATAAAAGATTCGTTAATTTTATAATAAAATAAATTATACCTTTTACACAATTGTTTTCATTGATTCCATCACCACGACACTTAAAACGACACTGGCCCATAATACATAATTGATTGGGGGCACAATTAGTATGAACTATACAAGTAGTGTTAATAATTGTGATCAATGTGCTTGGAGTGGTAGTACTTATACTAGGGATAGTAGTGGTAGTAGTTATTGATTCTGTTGTTGTAATGGTGTCAGTAACACCTATTTTTGTTTTATTGTCTAACTCAGATGTAGACGATGTAGAGGTCGTTGTTTCAACTACCATATCAACCGAACTAGGGGATGTTGTTGTACCTGGTATTTCAGACATTTCGGTAACCTTTCCTGTTATTACCGGAAACATGGTAGTGGTCAAATCATCTATTATTTGAGGCTTTATTGGAGAGGGACTTTCGACCATTATTGTTGGTTTATAGGCTGTTATATCGGGTGTTAGTATTTCCTTAGTTGTGGTTGTAGTAAGGGGCTCCATGATTTCTGGAGCTGTGGTCACAGTAGTACCAGCTATGGTTATAGGTTCCTGTATGGGTGTGGTGGATTCGGGTGTTATTACAGGGAACATGGTAGACTTTTCGGTTACCAGAGATTGGGATGTGGTTATATTATCATTGGGCTTGATGGTATCTTCTGTTACCACTATTACTGGAAATGTGGTACTCTCGTATTTTGATGTCGTAGTTAAAAGAGTGGTAATATTGAATTCATCCATTTCATTTGAGGTATCTATGCGTGTTGTCTTCATTTTTGGCGTGGTTCTATAGTCAAAAGGTCCCTTAACATCTTCTCCTTTACTAGGAGTAGTAGAAGAAACTTTCGAGGCCGGTGTGGTAGTAGTAGCGCCCGTTATATCATTATCGCCATCACGATAATGTTTGGTTAATCCCGTTTTACCAGCTGTAGTATTGTCTACAGATTCAGTGACACCTGTTATATATGGGTCAGCAGTAGTGGTAGTGATCGCATTAGAAGTTGAAGTAATAACTTGTTGTGTTGTAGTTACATCCAATTCTGTTGTTACCGTTGTAGGTACTTCCCCTTCATCTTCTTTTTTAGTGGTTTTAGGTTTCTGTGTGGACGAAGCCGGGCCAGTTGTATTGGAGGTTGTGATAATGGTAGTAGTTGGTATTGTGCTTATATCTTTTTTAGTTACTATTGTAGGTGTTGTTGTTGGACTTTGAGGAGTAGTAGTAGTAATGGCGGTGGTAGTATTTATGGTAGTTATTTGATCTATTATTTTATTTTTATGGTGGAATGTATTGGTTTGTGGGTCATTCATTAAAATATTTAAACAGTTGGTGGTTGTGATTTTTTTTTTCAGTTTATTTTGGGAGTCAACATTTATTTTTGTGGGGTTGGAAGGGTAATTATGAAAGAAATATATATACAAAATTTAAATATTTACAATTTGTTTAGTATTTATTTATTAAAATTTTAGTAAAATGTATATATGTAACTATGATTTTTTTGTTTTTGTTATGAATTAAAAATTTCAATTTCCAAATATTTTATTTTTACAAAAATGTAATTAAAAATTTTATGTGAAATTTGTTATAACTGGTTAATGTTTTTTGGTTTTAAAATAGATATCAGTAAATTTTATTTTATAAAAAGCCAAATGTATTTTTTATTGTTTGCTAGCATTTATCTTGGTTTTTAATTGTAAAGAAATTTTTAAAAATCACACTTACCTCGTATACAGGCGCCAGTAGTTGGTTCACAACGATAACCAGGAGCACAATGTTCACAGACTGGTGTACGTCCAATACCTGTAAAATATTTTGTAAAACAAAGTTATTAACGAAGATCCAACTATTGTAAGATAAAATTATTTATAAAATTATATTAACTTTGATTTGTTTTTGTCATAATGTATGTATATAATTCAAATATCTTACGTTTTGGTCTATATGATAAAAAAGAGACTAGAATTTTACTCGCAATTTATATCTATAGAACTTTCGGCTTTTTTCTCAGTATTTTTCAACGATAGTAATTATAACACCAATTTTTAATTTATTTTAAAATTCCACCATAAAGTTTACTTTTAATTGTCCTTACCTTCTTGTTGACATTGGCAGCCGTCACATTCCAAACCAGCTGGACAGTCTTTCTTACGTTGACACTCACATACTCTCGAGCAAACTGGTTGATGTTCAATAACCTTACACTCCTGTAGAGGACCACAATGATTGGCCAGTGAACAAGGATCAGTACATATAGAATTTATGCAAGCTTTTTGAGCCGGACATTCGTTATTGGACGCACAGCCAATTTCTATTTTTATTTGTTAAGTTAAAAAAAATAATAAAGAAAATTAATTAAAATATTTTGCTAATTAATAACATAAATAAACATTCAGAGCATTGCCTTAATGGAATATGGATATAAGAAGAGTTTTCAGTTTGATTGTTTCAGTTTATTGAATTTTAACTAAAATGAAAACTTTTTTTTTTAATATTCTTTGGTATTTGGTTTTCTAATATCATTTATTTTTGAATTTATTAGTGGTTATCGTTTGAAGTATATATATATATATATATATATATATATATATTTACTTAAGAAAATGTCTACTTTGATATATTTTTTTTTAAAGCCATACAACATATACACATGCTGCTTTTTTATAACTATTTACAACTTTACCACAACCAGTGTTAGTATTATTTAATAATATTTTATTTCTAATAAACCTTTACCCATTAATTTATTTACATTATTTACAATATATATGCAAATTAAAGGTACATATATATATTTTCTTTCCACAAAAACTGTTTACATGCTACATTTTTTGTAGAAAGATTTCATGTGACTAGCAGCTTTTTAAAAGCGCAACTAAGAGTAGAAATACATAGTAAACAATGCAACAATTGTACAAAATTGTTTGCTAAACATGCCTTTTACCGTAAAATATTTTATTTTAGAGATCCCTTAAATATTTATGTACTAATTGATCTAAAAAAAGTGCTAAAGAGAATATTGTAAACATTTAAGATAGGGACACAGAAAACATACAACAAAAATTGGCAAATTCAGGAAACAACTAATCACGACAGGATACAAAAACTAGTGGAAAAAAGAGAATAGAAGTGGGGAAAGACATATATAGAGTGTGATTTTTCCATGCAGACATTCCAGAGAATTATTTTAAACTTTCGAAAGCTTTTTTCTTGAACTAAAGCTTAACCCTTTTTCTTAAGAGAAATTCAAAAAGTAATTTCATGATTTGTTTGGAGAAAAAAATGGGTGTCGATATCTTGAGAGAAACAGAAAGAAACAAGAGGTTGTGGAAAAAAGTGGGTGGTGCATTCATTCATTTATTCCAATGTGACAGAAAGAACAGAGAAATAGAAAAACATGTATTGATGCGTATACAACAAGACGTTCCTTGATGGTGTAGCCGTGTGTAGAAGGGCACAACTAATAATCTCATTTCATCTAGTCATACGATGTTTTCAATGAGATTTCTAGCCCATACACACGCTCATCATTGAGTCTTCCTTTTAAACCTTAACCTCGCATAACATAACAGTAGATAATTTGATTTAACATTTGCATTCCAGGAAGATGAAAAGAAGAAGACACGTTGTGGTAGGTGAAAAACACTTGGTTTTTTATTTCTGTTTTTTTTTTTTCTAAAATTCAGTTACCTGCTATTATACGACAATCGGTGGTAGTTGGGAACAGTAGATCAGCTTTTGTACAGTAGCACATAGTTGTGTGTTCTAAGGTATGGCAGTATTTATATTTTTGTTTATATTTTTGACAAATATTTGGATAATAATCACAAGGTCTAGTACAGCGTCGTCCAATGCAAGTCTCGTCGTTTTCACAGTCATGGTCCGTAATGCAACATACTTCGGTTTTATTTGAGGATAGCGTAACTACAGAGGTAAAGTTTGGTTTGAAAGTTTGTGGATAAACTATGGTAGGTGTAGTAATGTAATAAGGTGGCCTGAAGGTGGTTATATCTTGTGTTACTAAAGTTGTTAGGTTAATTTGCTTAACCGCTTCAGTGACGGAGGTTTTGGTAGTTGTTGTAATGGAAAGTTCCGTAGTAGCAGAAGTTGTATCATTGTATGTGGCAATAGTTGTTACCGCAGAAGGTTTGGTGGAGAATTCATATTCGGAGATAATTTTATCTTGTGGTTGTTCAGTTGTTACCTCTGTTATCATAACATCAGGTACTTTAGTAACTATTTCCATACCCTGTGTAACTGCTTCCGTGGAAATTGTATAAGTTTCTGAAGTTTTACTTATGGTTGGAGTAGTTTCTTTAGGTGCTGTTGTTACTTGGACTTTAGAAGCAGTATCTGATTCTGTAGTCTCTGAATCGTCAATTATTGTAGTTCTAACTGAAGGCAATTCTTTTTCTTTGGGAATTTCAATAGTTTCTGTAGTTATTATATCAGAAACAATGGTGAATGGAGTAGTTTCTTTTGTATACAAGGTGTGAGAAGATGTTAATAATTCATAGCTTGTTGTTGTTTCAGCTGATTTTTGTATTGTTTCACTTGTTGATGGTAATTTGGAGAGGGTGGTGTAATCGAAGGTAGTTCCTTCGGGATATTTTGTAGTAGTGTACCCAATTTCAGTTTGTCTAGTGTCTACTGGAATTTTTGTTGTTTCAGAAACTTTGGTTTCTGTTTCTGTTATTTGTCTTGTGGTATCTTCTAAATGCTTACCAGTTGTAGTTAAGAGTTCCGATGGCAAATCCGTTATTCTTGGTAATGTAGGTTCTCTTGGTGACTGTTTAGTAGTATAAATAGCTTCAGGTGTAAGAGTAAATGATTCAGTATAACCTGTAGTTATACTTGTGGTTACATGAGTTTCCATTTCTTCATATTTTGGAGTATAGTATTCCGTTGTTCTTCCTAATTGCATTTCAGTGATGCCCTTTGGGAGCATAGTAATAGGGATTTCAGATGTAATTGTTTGATCTTCTACTGATATTCCGGTAGTGGTTTGAATTTCAGGAACTTCCTTTGAAAGTGTTGTAACAGGAATTTGTGTAAATGTTTCCGGTATTTCAGTAGTTTTGTCTGATGGTATGATTGTAGTTGGTATTGTCTCCTTATTCTCTGTAGTTTCTTCTAATCGTATTTCAGTTGTTTTCTTTTGAATGTCTAATGATAATTTAGTTGTGGTTGGTATTTCCGTTGTAATTATTTTTGGTGTTAGAGTTTTTTCAAATGAAAAGTTTGTAGTTGTTGTTGGTTTTTTTGAAGTTTTCTCTTCAGGGGACCCTGAAGTAAATATTTCTGTAGTTCCCATTATTTCTACAAAGTCTATTGCTGGCATTGTGGTTGTTCTCTCTGTTCCCTCGAAATCTGTTGTTGGCAGTGTGCTTGATTCCTTAGGGAACATTTGGGATGTTGTTGCCAATGATTTCTCAGTTGTTTCTTCAAATGGTTTAGTAGTGGTTGGATATTCACTTACTTCTTTTGAAACCATGGTAAATATTTCAGGTGTAAGAGTGGTATCTTTTGATGGTGTACTAAGAGTTGTAACTGGTAACTCCACAGTTGAAATTTCTTTAGATTTTTCAGTTCCCTTTAATGGCACTTCGGTAGTTTCTTTTTGCATCAATGATTCAGTAACCGTTTCTTCTGATGGCCTACTGGTAGTATTAGAAATTTCCGTTACTTCCTCATGAAGTGTTGTAGTTTTGGAGTCTGTTGCTAAAGAAGTTTCCTCTGCTGATGTTGTAGTAGTTTTGTATGACATTTCGGTAGTTTCACTTACTCCTGATCTAATTGTTGAATACTGAGGCTCTTCAGTAGTTTCCTTTGGTATCAATGATTCACTAACCATTTCTTTTGATGATCTACTGGTAGTAATGGGAATATCTTCAATATCTTCTGATGGTCTATTGGTAGTTGTTGGAATTTCCGTTACTTCCTTTTGAAGTGTTTTAATAGGAATATTGAAAGCTGTAGCTATAGTAGTTTCTTCTATTGTTATGCTAGTAACTGTAGACGGTATTTCAGTAGTTTCGGCTGCTCCTGGTCTAATTATTGAAGGATGAGTGGATTCATCTTGCTTCATTACTATTGTGGATTGAGCGGTTGTGGTCGAAACTTTATCTTCTGCTTGAATTGTAATTGGTATTTCTGTTTTTTCTGATGGAGTACTTGCTACTACAGTTGGTAGTTGTGTTACTTCCTTTTCTTTAGCATCAGAAGTTGTGAATCCTGAAGGCGAAATAGTTGTGGTTGGCATTTTAGTTATTTGTTTTATAGTAGGAGTTGTGAAAATTGATTCAGTACTTATCTCTTTAGGCATACTTGTGACTATTTCTGGTATGTCAGTTAATTTTTGTGAAACCGTTGTAACGGTGATTTTAGATTCTGTTGTTAAAGCATCAAATGTAGTTCGTTCAAAAGGAATGCTAGTAGTGCTTGGCAGTTTCGTTATTTCTTTTGGAGAAATTGTGTCGAAAAATTCCGTAGTTATTTTCTCTGGTATCATGGTAGTTGTAATTGGTATTTTGGTTACTTCCTGTGGAATTACTGTTACAGATTCTCTAGTCTCACTTTTTAGTGTTGTGGGAGCAGCGGTAGTTTCCTTTGAGAATACCTCTGTTGTAGAAGTTTCCTCTACTGAAGATTTCATTATTGATGCTGTCGTTTCCTTGGAATATGCAGTTCTAGGCATTTCTGTGAAAAGTTCGTCAGTAGTTTCTTTAGATGGTAATCCGGTTGTAATTGGTAACGTAGTAGTATCTTTTGTTTCTAATTCTTTACTCGTCAGTGTGCTTACTTCTGTTAAAGTGCTTGATGTGGTTGTTTCTTTAAGAATCGTTTTCGATTCTGTAAAAATTTCTTCAACTGATTTAACAGTTGTGGGTATTTCCGTGGATTCTTTGGGCATATCAGGAATAAGTGTTTTGATAGTCGTTGTTATTAAAAATTCAACTGGCTCTCTTGTTGTCATTTCATCAAACTGTATTGTGGGTTTTTCTGATATGATTGATTCAGTTGTATCTGCTTCTACTATTGGTATAGTTGTTTTAACTTTTCGAGTTACAGGCTCTGTTACTGTTTCAAATTCACTCTTCAATGTTCCAGGTTCTTTGCTTGATGAAATACTTTGCGTTGTGATTTCATATACATTTGGTTTTGTAGTGATAAATTCTGTTGAAGAGGTTTCAATTGAAGTTTCAGTTTTTGCGGATGTTATAATTTCGCTAATGGTTGGCGCATTTGTTATTGATTCAACAGTAGAAGATTCTTTTAGCATTTGTGTGCTTGTAGTTGTTATTTGTGTTACACTGCCTTTATCTGGTTCCGTTATCATTTCCTGGGTTAAGGATATTTTTGTTTGAGAAATTTCTGTTGCCATATCCGTTGTAGCCGAAGTATCAATTTTTCCTTCTTCTAAGTCTTCCATAGGAACTGTACTAGTTTCCATCGATGTTATAATAGTTGAAGGTTTCATCGTTGCTGGTTTAGTAGTATCCGTTTCCATTTCTAAAGGAACTAATGTTATTTCTTTTGAAACTTGACTAGTTCTACCATGTAGTGGTGTTGTATCGTAGATTCCGGTTGTGACTTTTCCAGTTTCATATGATTCCGTTGTATTGATAGAGCCAGTTGATACTTTGGTGGATGTTTCAATATAACTTATAATTTCTGTAGTAATTTCAGTTTTGTCCTTAACTCTTGAAGTTGTTGCTTTAGTATCACTTACTGCAGAAGAAGGAGTGGTATCAGATATGTCTGTAGAAGTTTTCGATATTGAAATGGTTGTATCTGTTTCTGTTGGTTTCAGGTCCATCATTGTTATTGCTGTACGAGTTGTTTTTTCCGGTTCAAATGAGTCAATGTCTTTTGGTGTAGCACCAACTGTTGTTGGCATACGAGTTTCATCATCAAACTCAGTCGACGCTTCATACTCAACATTCTTTGTACTTTTAGTTAACCCCACTTGTTGGGTACTCGTCTCAACTACTGGTCCTTTATCTGTAACAACTTCAGTTGCTCTGATTTCTTTTGTTGTTTTGGTGTCATACACTATAGTAGTTTCAAATTTATCTTTTCCCAATTCAGTTGTGGTATTTTGACTAGATACTTTACTTGTATCAAATACAACTTCTGCAGTAGTTTTGAAAAGATCAATTGCGACTTCAATTTCCTCTTCAGATTTTGGCGATGTAGCTTTGGTAGCGTCTTCAGCTAATGTTGTTTTATCCATTACAACTGTCAGAGGAGTAGATGTAATATATGGTATACCTGTAGTTTTGCCAAAAACTGTTTTAATGTCTTTTTCATTCTCCAAGGGAGTTCTTGTGGTAAATTCAGATTCCGTTGTGGAAACTTCTAAAACTTTCTCTGAAGTCTTTGTAGGGAAACCTGATTCTGTTGTGGGAATTTCTGAAAGTGTAGTTGGTTCAAAGTCCATGCTTTTCATTGAAGTCTTTCCTGCTTCAGTAGTAGAAATGTCCTTGAGCGTGGTCATTAGTTTAGCAATATCTGAAATAGTTGTTTGTTCAGAATAAACCGTTGTAGGAATTTTTGTTTCTGTAGAAGGTCTTGTTGTTGACTTAACTGATTCAGTTGTATCCTTTGCTTTTTCGGTAGTATGTTTAGTAGTAGCATCCGAAGGTTTTGCTATAAACTTTACTTTTATGGGTTCAGTTACATCGGAAATGGTTTGTGGTTTTGTTTGTATAGTGTCTTTATAAATGATTGAAGTCTTAGTTGATATTTCACTTTCCACTAGTGTAGTTTCTTTTGTACTTATTGTAGAGAATACAATTGGTTTTTTAGTAGCATTTGTTTTCATAGAAATTGTTTCTTGATTTCCGCTTGCTACTTCATAAGCTTCAGTATTCTTACTTGTTGAGATATCTTCTAAGGGTTCCTGTGTCGATTTTTCAGTAGTATAAGAAATGTCTGTTAGAATCTCGGTTTCTGTATCATTCTTAAATGTTGTGTCTTTAGTTTCTTCAAAGTCAGTCACAGGTTTCAAAGAATCTTGGGTTGTAGTTTCTGGGTCTTGTGGTACTTTAGAAGTCGTAATTTTTATGGCTGGTATTGTCATTATAAAGGAAGTAGTAGTAGCTTCTGTTACTTCATCAACTAGAGCAGTTGTAGAAATTATTTCAGTTGGAGGTTTTTGTTTTGCAGTAGATTCGATTACTTCTGTGGATGCTTCAGTTGTAAGTTGCATTGCTGACTTTGTAGATGTTTCGTATCTTTGTTCTGTAGTCTCTATAGTCTCAGTTTCTGCTGATTTAGTTATGGGAGTTTTATATTCTAAAGTTGAGCCACCAATTTCCTTAGCAGAAACTGTAGTTGTGTCCCCTAACTTTTCAATTTCTGTTGTAGTTTCATATTTTTTTGGTTTCGATGTTGTTACACCTGTGGAAGTTTCATATTCCATTGATTTTTCGGAAGAATTTTCCATCATTTTATCAACTTTATATGATTTTGTAACAGTTTGTTTAAATGTGGTTTCATTACCGATTGTTGTTTTAGAGTCTGAAATCATAGTTGTCGTATCAATTGGTTTTGAGGTAAATTTGGTTGGTTCGGCAGTTTCAGCTTTTGAGTATTCTGAAATTGTGGTGGCTTTAGTAGTAAGTAATGATTCTGTAGTTGTTTCTTTGTCATAACCTATTTCTTTAGCTTCATCTGTTTTCTTATCGCTTAATTTTGCAGTTGTTTTAGTCGGTTCCGTTGATCTAATGGTAGACTTGGTAAAGGTTGGAGTCATATCCTTATCTTTTACTGATTCTGTACTAATTATTGGTTCTTTAGTTTCACTCTTCTGTGTTGTTATTTCCTCCACCTGTGCGACCATAGTAATATTTTGATCGACTCTATCGACTGGTTTAAAGGTAGAATGTTCAAAAGGTATTTCGGGTGGCAAATAGGTATAACCTGGTCCTGGTTTCATCGGTTTCAGTTCTTTTACAAATTCAGTGGATGTTGAAACTTTAGGTACCTTTTCTGATGTAGTTGCCATAACAGCTGGTATGGAAGTAACTGTAACATATGGTATGCCAGTAGTTTTGCCATACTGAGTAGTTGGATGTGATGTTGTTATTTCACTAGTTTCTTTTGAAATTGGTACAGGTGTAGATGATTCTGTGATAGTTTGCTTAGTGGTTTCTGTAGGTTTTTGCGTTGTTATGTTTTCTTCTTTGTGAGAATGCTTATATAAAGCTGGTGTTGTCATTTCTGCTGCAGTTGTGCTTGTTTCGGTTATAATTTCTGCAGGTATGGTTATTTTAGTTTCTGTTGACTTTACGGTTGTGGTTTCCATTAGAATTGAGCTAGATTCATTAGCAATCCGAGTTTCTATTTCATATCTCCTAGTTGTTATCTCAGGTGTGAGGGTTGAATCTAATATTGTTGATTCTTGTTTTGCTTCTGTAGATGAAGTTGCATCTGCAATTTCCGGTTTAAATGTAATGGGTATACCACTTGTTACATAAGGTATTCCTGAAGTTTTTCCATATATTGTAGTTGAGGTTTCAACCATTTCTATTTTTGGTGTAGTAGTCGGGAACATAGTCATTTTGGTGCTGGTTATTCCACTTATTGTTGTTTTCTTCAATATACTTTCGGGAGTAACTTTCCATTGTGTTGTGTCTTCTGCTTCCTTTGTATACCCTGTTGTTGTAAAATCAAATTCTGTTTCATATTCTTTCGTTACAGTTGGAATTTCTAGTGAAATTGTTGTTTCACTCATTATAGGAGTAGTTTTCATTGTTGAGCTTTCAGAAATTTGTTTGAAATCCTCTTGTTCAAAAGACTTCGGCTTTGTAGAACCTTCAACTCCTGTTTCCATTATAGTTGTGGCTTCATTAGAAGTCTTTGTATATTCCGTAGTACCTCCTGCATATGTTAGTCTTTTGGTTTCTTTTAAGGTGCTTTCAGTTGACGTCTCTTTTACTGGTATTTTTGAAGAAGCTTCTCCCAAATGATCGTATGTAGTACCTTCAAATTCTGTAATAGTAGTTTCTCTTGGAAATGATTTGGTTGTGGTTTTCATTTCTCTATCAAATGTTGTCACTTCAACTTCTTGTGTTACCGAAATATCTGGTAAATTAATTTTTTTGTCCAATCCTTCGGTTGTCGTTTCAATTTTTACTTCAGGAACGGTAAAGGTCGTTGCGTATTCTGTAGTCTCTCCAACAATTGATTTCATTTCCGATATAGTGCTTTCAGGTGACTTTGTTGTAATATCCATAATATCTTGCGTTGCTGCTTCCATTTGTTTAGTAATAGATTCTTTAATCATTGTTGTGGTTTCAATATCTGGAGTATATTTAAGTGTGGTCTCTGTAGCTTTTTGGGGTATTTTCATTGGAGTTGTGTTAAGTTTTTCGGTTGTTTCTGTAAGAATTTCTGGAGCTGGAGATTTTGATATCACTTTAGGAGTTGCAGTTATAATTTCCTTTTCTTTAATAGTTGTAGTTAAATCTCCTCCTATTTCTTCCTTACCTGTGGTTGTTTCTACATACCTTATTGTTGGTATTTTATAGTCATAACCAGTTGTTAACTTTATTGATTTTGGAGTCGTAGTTAATTCTTCCTGAGTTCCACCCTCTTTTGTATTCGGTTTTATCGTTATTTCAAACACTTTGGGTGTCGAAACTTTTGAAGTTTTCGCGATACCCAAAGTAGTGATAGGTATTTTTGTCGTAGTTGGTTCCGTTGCAGGAACAGTCGTGGTTTCAGATTCTTTATCGACTGTTTCCTGGCCAAGAGTACTTGATTCTTCTGTTACAATTCTTGTTGTTGGTTCCGTTGATAGAGATTCTGTAACCTTTCTCATTAAAGTACTCGACTCCTCTGTCACAAACTTTTTAGCAGAAATCGTTTCCATATCCTTAGACGTTGAAGTACCTTCTGTTTCAGAATATTTTAAAGAAGTATCAATCTCTTCCATTCCAAAAGTACTTTCGCTTATCATTGTTTTCGGAGTAGCTGGCTCTTCAGTAGGTATCTGTTTGGAGGTAGTTGTTTTGAAAATCTTTTCTGAAGTTTCCATTCGAGAAGTAGTTGTTTCTATATCAGAAATTAGAACTCCTTTAATGGTTGTAAATTCATCAGCCGTAGTTGTTTCAGCTATTACAATTTTTGTTATTGTAGTGTCTTTGGGAGCTCCTGGGAAAGTGCTTTTAATTTCTTCCGTACCAATGTTCGAAGTTTTAAATGTTGTTTCCTCCAATTCTGGTATAGATTTCAAAGTGGTTTCTTTTGTCTTTGAAGTGGTTTGTTCCAGTTTGGTAGTTTCGTCCAATTTTTGCTGTGATGTTGTTGTCTCAAGTGGTTTATATATTGAGGGACCTGTGCTTGCTAATGTAGTGGCCGTTTCAATTTGTTCCATGCCAGAAATCAATGTCTCAACTAATTTTGTGGTTGCTTCTACTTCGATTTCTTTACTTGTTGTCAAGTCCTTAGATTCATAAATACTTAAAGTACTAATTTCAATGTCTGGTATTTGTTTTTGAGTAGTTGTTTCTTTTACTATTTCCATTTCAATGGTGGTAAAATTTTCTTCTAATGGTGCAGTGGTTAATCGATCGGAAGCTATAGATTTAGAAGCTGTTGTCTCACCTTCTTTATAAGTAGTGGTTACCAAATCTTTATCTGTTGCTCCTGTTATTGTGGCATATTTAAATGTAGTTTCTTCAGTCGATACGAATTTAGGTGTGGTAGCATCCTCATTCTTTAATCTAGCGGCTGTTGTATCTTTAAAACCTGTTGTTGTGGTATATTCTTCGGTTTCATAAGTTTGCTTAGTAGTTGTTTCAATTTCTTTTGTAGTCGTGCCTTCCACTAAATCCTTCATTAATGTTGATACTTTTGCAGTGACATATTTTGGAGTACTATTTATAAATTCTTCAGGAGTTATTTCAGTAGAACCATATCTATCTGTTGGCTCTTCTAACATTTTAATGGTGGTTAATTTATCTATTACAGTTTCCATTGGAGTTGTACTTGTGGCAGTTACCTCAACTTCCACTTCAGTTGTTTCATCTTCTTTGTAAGTACTTGATTCCATGCGTATTGCAGTTTTTTCCCCAATACCATTGGGTAAGCTTAATTTCAAAGTAGTAGATTCAGTGCTTTCGTATTTAGAAACTCCAGGTTCTGTGGATATTTTACTTATTGTGGTTTCTTCTCCAAAACTTTTTGCTGTTGTCATTTCTTGCGTTATGGCCAGTATTGGAGTACTAGACCCTATTACTCCAACTTTTCTGGTTATTTCAAATTCTTGTCCAATTGGACTCAATGTCGGTCTTTCCACTAAATCGATGTCCATTGTAGTTTCTTTCATAAAATCCTTGGATAATGTAGTATCTTCAACTAAAATACTCTGTGGCGTAGTACTTCCAGATTCATCACCTACTGGTACTAATTTTTTGGTAGTAGTTTCCATTTCTTTAGCAATACTTGTTGTGGTATCAATTGCTTTTTGTGATACAGCACCAAATGTGGATTCTTTTACAAAATTTTTAGATAATGTTGTTTTCTCCCCAGAAATTGTTGGAGTTGTTACTGTCGTAACTGTTTCTTTAGAAGTTGCATCATATTTTCCTATATCCATTGTTGTCTCTGTTGTTGACATTAATTCGCTACTCATTGTAGTTTCTTGCAAAAGATCTTTAGATAATGTAATTTCATCGATTGAAATATTTTCTGGGGTTGTAGTTCCTATTTCTTTAGGAAGGCTTGTTGTTGTATCGATTACGCTAATTTGTGGAGTTGCAGTTCTAATTTCTTTAGCAATACCTATCGTAGTATCGACTGAACTAATTGATGAAGTTGTAGTTCCAATTTCTTTATAAATACCTGTAGTAGTATCGATTGAAATACTTTGTGCAGTTGTAGTTCCAATTTTTTTAGGAATACCTGTTGTAGTAGCAACTGATATACTTTGTGCAGTTGTAGTTCCTACTTTTTTAGGAATACCTGTGGTAGTATCAACTGTAATATTCTGTGGAGTTGTAGTTTCTACTTTAGGAATGACTGTGGTAGTTTCAACTGAAATATTTTGTGGAGTTGCAGTTCCAATTTCTTTAGGAATGCCTGTGGTAGTATCAACGGATATACTTTGTGCAGTTGTAGTTCCTACTTCTTTAGGAATATCTGTGGTAATATCTACTGAACTAAATGCTGAAGTTGTAGTTCCAATTTCTTTAGAAATACCTGTAGTAGTATCGATTGAAATACTTTGTGCAATTGTAGTTCCAATTTCTTTAGGAATATCTGTTGTATTATCAACTGAAATACTTTGTGGAGTTGTAGTTCCTATTTCTTTAGGAATTCCTGTTGTAGTATTGATTGAAATACTTTGTGGAGTTGTAATTCCAATCTCTTTAGGAATATCTGTGGTAGTATCTACTGAATTAATTTGTGGAGTTGCAGCTCCTACTTCTTTAGGAATGCCTGTGATAGTATCAACCGAAATACTTTGTTCAGTTGTAGTTACAATTTCTTTAGGAATACCTGTGATAGTATTAACTGAAATAATTTGTGCAGTTGTAGTTTCTACTTCTTTAGGAATGACCGTGGTAGTATCAATTGAAATATATTGTGGAGTTGCAGTTTCTATTTCTTTAGGAATGCCTGTTGTAATATCAACTGATATACTTTGTGAAGGTGTAGTTTCTATTTCTTTAGGAATGACCGTGGTAGTATCAATTGAAATATTTTGTGGAATTGTAGTTCCTATTTCTTTAGGAATGCCTGTAGTAATATCAACTGATATACTTTGTGGAGTTGTAGTTCCAATCTCTTTAGGATTATCTGTGGTAATATCTACTGAACTAAGTGCTGAAGTTGTAATTCCAATTTCTTTAGGAATACCTGTAGTAGTATCGATTGAAATACTTTGTGCAGTTGTAGTTCCTACTTCTTTAGGAATACCTGTTGCAGTATCGATTGAAATACTTTGCGCAGTTGTAGTTCCTATTTCTTTAGGAATACTTGTTGTAGTATCAACTGAAATATTTTGTGGAGTTGCAGTTCCTACTTCTTTAGGAATGCCTGTAGTAGTATCAACTGAAATACTTTGTTCAGTTGTAGTTCCAATTTCTTTAGGAATACCTGTAGTAGTATCAACTGATATATTTTGTGGAGTTGTAGTTTCAATCTCTTTAGGATTATCTGTGGTAATATCTACTGAACTAAGTACTGAAGTTGTAATTTCTTTAGGAATACCTGTAGTAGTATCGATTGAAATACTTTGTGCAGTTGTAGTTCCAATTTCTTTAGGAATACCTGTAGTAGTATCAACTGATATAATTTGTGGAGTTGTAGTTCCAATCTCTTTAGGATTATCTGTGGTAATATCTACTGAACTAAGTGCTGAAGTTGTAATTCCAATTTCTTTAGGAATACCTGTAGTAGTATCGATTGAAATACTTTGTGCAGTTGTAGTTCCTACTTCTTTAGGAATACCTGTTGTAGTATCGATTGAAATACTTTGTGCAGTTGTGATTTCTACTTCTTTAGAAATACCTGTTGTAGTATCAACTGAAATACTTTGTGGAGTTGCAGTACCTATTTCTTTAGGAATGACTGTGGTAGTATTAACTGGAATACTTTGTGGAGTTGTAGTTTCTATTTCTTTAGAAACGACCGTATTAGTATCAACTGAAATATTTTGTGTAGTTGCAGTTCGTACTTCTTTAGGAATGCCTGTGATAGTATCAACTGAAATACTTTGTTCAGTTGTAGTTCCAATTTCTTTAGGAATACCTGTTGTAGTATCAACTGATATACTTTGTGAAGTTGTAGTTTCTATTTCTTTAGGAATGACCGTGGTAATATCAATTGAAATATTTTGTGGAGTTGCAGTTCCTATTTCTTTAGGAATGCCTGTAGTAGTATCAACTGAAATACTTTGTTCAGTTGTAGTTCCAATTTCTTTAGGAATACCTGTTGTAGTATCAACTGAAATACTTTGTGGAGTTGTAGTTTCTGTTTCTTTAGGAATGACTGTGTTAGTATCAACTGAAATATTTTGTGTAGTTGCAGTTCCTACTTCTTTAGAAATGCCTGTGATAGCATCAACTGAAATACTTTGTTCAGTTGTAGTTCCAATGTCTTTAGGAATAGCTGTTGTAGTATCAACTGATATACTTTGTGAAGTTGTAGTTTCTATTTCTTTAGGAATGACCGTGGTAATATCAATTGAAATATTTTGTGGAGTTGCAGTTCCTATTTCTTTAGGAATGCCTGTAGTAGTATCAACTGAAATACTTTGTTCAGTTGTAGTTCCAATTTCTTTAGGAATACCTGTAGTAGTATCAACTGATATATTTTGTGGAGTTGTAGTTCCAATCTCTTTAGGATTATCTGTGGTAATATCTACTGAACTAAGTGCTGAAGTTGTAATTCCAATTTCTTTAGGAATACCTGTAGTAGTATCGATTGAAATACTTTGTGCAGTTGTAGTTCCTACTTCTTTAGGAATACCTGTTGTAGTATCAACTGAAATACTTTGTGGAGTTGTAGTTTCTGTTTCTTTAGGAATGACTGTGTTAGTATCAACTGAAATATTTTGTGTAGTTGCAGTTCCTACTTCTTTAGAAATGCCTGTTATAGCATCAACTGAAATACTTTGTTCAGTTGTAGTTCCAATGTCTTTAGGAATAGCTGTTGTAGTATCAACTGATATACTTTGTGAAGTTGTAGTTTCTATTTCTTTAGGAATGACCGTGGTAATATCAATTGAAATATTTTGTGGAGTTGCAGTTCCTATTTCTTTAGGAATGCCTGTAGTAGTATCAACTGAAATACTTTGTTCAGTTGTAGTTCCAATTTCTTTAGGAATACCTGTAGTAGTATCAACTGATATATTTTGTGGAGTTGTAGTTCCAATCTCTTTAGGATTATCTGTGGTAATATCTACTGAACTAAGTGCTGAAGTTGTAATTCCAATTTCTTTAGGAATACCTGTAGTAGTATCGATTGAAATACTTTGTGCAGTTGTAGTTCCTATTTCTTTAGGAATGCCTGTAGTAGTATCAAATGAAATACTTTGTTCAGTTGTAATTCCAATTTCTTTAGGAATACCTGTAGTAGTATCGGTTGAAATACTTTGTGGAGTTGTAGTTTCTATTTCTTTAGGAATACCTGTTGTAGTATCAACTGAAATACTTTGTGGAATTGCAGTGCCTATTTCTTTAGGAATGACTGTGGTAGTATTAACTGAAATACTTTGTGCAGTTGTAGTTCCCATTTCTTTAGGAATACTTGTTGTAGTATCAACTGAAATACTTTGTGGAGTTGTAGTTTCTATTTCTTTAGGAATACCTGTTGTAGTATCAACTGAAATACTTTGTGGAATTGTAGTTCCTATTTCTTTAGGAATGCCTGTGGTAGTATCAACTGAAATACTTTGTTCAGTTGTACTTCCAATTTCTTTAGGAATACCTGTTGTAGTATTGACTAATATATTTTGTGGAGTTGTAATTCCAATCTCTATATGAATACCTGTGGTAGTATCTACTGAACTAATTTGTTGAGTTGCAGTTTCGGTTTCTTTTTTAATACCTGTGGTAGTATAAGGTTTATCAGAAGTGATTTTAATTGTCTCTATTGATTGGGTACTTATTGTTACTTCTTCGTCTATGAAATCATGAACCACTGCCGTTTTATCAGCTGAAATTAATTTTGTAGTTATAGTTTCAATTTCCTTGGAATTACTTGTAGTGGTATCATAGTTTTCTGAAGTAGTTTCTATAGCAGCAAGAGCCATAGTTGTTTCTTCCGGTAGGCCCATAGGGATTGCTGTTACCTGAGCTGATATTGATTTGGGCGTTGTTGTTTCACTTTCAGATTCAGGAGTTGTTTTACCAGGGAATTCCGTTATCATTGAAGTTGTTGTTTCAACACCAGGGTCTCTATCAACGGTTTCATTATACATGGTAGTTTCACTGCCTTGATATGTAAAGGTTTCGACAAATTCTCCAATCATTGTTGTAATTTCAACTGATTCCGTAGTAGTTGTTTTGGTCTCGTTGGGTGTTGAAATTGAAACCTTCATAGTTGTAGTTTCCCCTTCCATGTCCTTAGATTTTATCGATTCCGAAGTAGTAGTTTCCATTTCTTTTGTTGTTAAGGTAGTAGTGAATTTTTCTGAAGATACTTCCGAAACGGCATGGGTTGTAGTTATTCCTGGTTCTTCTGTTATATTTATAGATAATGTTGTTTCCTCAACTGATACTAACTTTGTAGTATTTGTTTTTACTTCCCCCTCCACAATTCCTAAAGTTGAAGTTTCCACTATCTCTCTACCTGGTGCTAAAGTTGTAGTCTCTACCAAACCTTTTGTAGTAGTGATCAATTCTCCAGTTGTTATGACCTTTGGAGTAGAGATCTCTTCATCATATTTATCTGTATCCTTCATTTCTAACCCTCCGGGTTTGAGAGTAGTATCCTTAAATGGAATAGATTTGGTGGTACTGTCATAAGATATTGTCGTATCCACTTCGGCAACAATTTCGGTATATTTTGTGCGCATTTCCGTTTGATTCGCTATATCAGCCAGAGTATATTTCAAAGTTGTTGCATGTGTAGTCAAGTCAGTAGCGGTCATGTCTGTTGTATCAGTGAGGCGTAAAGTAGTCGTTTCTATTGGTTTACCACCTATCAAAGGAATACATTGATAGGTGGAGTCTGAACCTATAAAACCTTGTGAACATATACATGTCATAACGCTATGTGCTCGGACTATACATATTTTGGACTGTGCACATTGTGTTATGCATGGATCTAAACATAGACCATTCGTTGAGCAATGCAACATATCTGGACAATCGGCATCAGATGAACAGAATATATTGACCTCTGTTGTTGTTGTCGTGGTAGCTGTGTGCGCGCATTTAACATTTTAGTGTAGAGTTTTAAAATTGTTTAAAGGTGTTTTTGTTTTTGGTTGTTTGAAAAATAGTTTTGATTGTTTTTTTTTAAGTGTTAAATATTTGTTTTGTACATTTGGATAATATTTGGTGAATTTTTGTTTGTTTTATATATAAAGAAAATATTAAAAAATATATTAATAAAATTAAAAATATATATACAATATTAAAGAAAATTTAAAAAATTGTAACACAGAGTAGGAAATAAGTATTTAGAGAAGAGGAGTATAAAGTTAGAGAAATAAAAGAAAACGTGTCATCAATACTTTATAAAATTTTCTATATAAAAATATATATTTTTTTTTGTACAAAATATTTGCAATTTCTCAAAGAGGAAGGTAAAAAAAAAAAAATATTTTATTTTTTTTTATTTTTATAATATTGGAATTAATCTTTTCTAAGAAAGAGAATAAAATTTTAAAATAAAAATTTACACAGTTTTTTTTTTTCAATTGATATAAATTAGTAAATCTTTTTTATATATAATACTTATTAAGGTATTTTTACACAACATACAGTTAAAAAAAAGAAATAAACTTTAGTTAAATTACCTATAATTATTTTGGCTAGTATTTACAATTACACGAGTTAGCTACTAATGATTTATTTAATTCTTATTGTTTTGTTTAATACAGATTAGTAAAACTTGTTTGGGGTTTTATTTTAATAATTTACATATATATAATTTACAAAATACCAATTTTAATTTAATTTTTTATTTATTAAAAGTTAATTTTCAAAGTAATTAGGGAGAGTACTATAAGTAAGGGGAAAAGGTCAATAATTTTGGTAGTGTTGGTGAAAAAATAGTTAAAAAAATCTATTTTTAAATAAAAATTTTGATGGCATTTTATTTTCTTGGTTTTATTTTTTATAGTTGTTGGCTGTAGTGAGCATGAGCGTGTGTGAATGTTTTAATAAGGATTTTAATTATTATAATAATAAAAATTTGTTGTTTAATGTTTTAATTGTTTAATAAATCAGACTTGTAAAGAAAATCTTTTGTTTTGTTTTGTTTTGTTCGATTTTTAACGGACAAACATTTGGGTGTAACAATAAAATATTAACGGTTAAGGAAAGCTGAGCTTTCCAAAGCTTTATTAAAGTGAAAAAATACTTTTTTGTTTTAAGGTGATTGTGTGGTTAAGTTTTGTAAAAATCAAGGGATAATAAATAAGACAGAAACAAAGAGACTATTAAAAAGCTTTTCATTTTAAAATATGAAAAGCTTTCCTTTTGAGGAAAGCTGATATAACAGGGTTTATTTTTTTTGGTAACTATACACAGCAAGAAAAATAGTTAAAAATGGAATTTTGTTTCTTTGCTTGTTTAATCTAAGTAAAACAGTAAAAGACAGATAGTTTTTTTATTTTTTTTTTTTAATTTTTTTGTGATGCTTTACCTTTTTGACATCCATAACGAGAATCAGCTATAAATCCACTGGGACAGAATTTACATATCGGCTTATGATCCTCTACAATACAAGGTGAATTGGGAGCACATTGAGCAAAATCGCAAGGATTTACACATTGATAATTGCGACAGGCCAAACCAGCCGGGCAGCCAGCATCTCGTAGGCAAATCGATATCGAGGGTTGGCAATCTTTCATGCAGATGCAAACCGGTTTATGATCTTGTACTTCACAGGACTTATTTTCGGCACAGATTGGCGTACGACCCACCGGTACTATACAAGGATTTCTGCATTTACCATCGGTACAAGCCATATTAGAGGCACAGTCGTCATCACGATAACATTCCCTCTTCTCGGGAGCACAAGTTAATTCTCCAAATTCATTGACTATAAAGCCTGTTTTACAAACACACAACGGTTGGTGTCTTCTAGTCTCACATTTCTTGTGGCCGCGGCAAATGAATTGAGGATTCTGACAGGGATCTGTACATTGGCCATAGGCACCACATTGTAAATTATCTGGACAATCGTTATCTTGGGCGCACAATATCTGTTCTTGTGGATCTCTGGGTTGAGTCGTATCGTCTTCACATTTTGGATCGGGTTTACATTCAACTTCTGGTCTTCCTATAAAGCAACTTGGGCAAGAACAACGTGGTCTATGCAAAACGGTTTTACACAACGCGTTGGCTCCACAAACACCTCGTAGAGTACAGGGATCAATGCAATGACCTTGTTGGCAAGATTTCTCACTGGGGCAATCCGTGTCGGCTGTACATTTTTCGGTGTCTATAATAATGAAGTCGTGTGGTAGAAATAGAGTGATAGTTTTGGTTTGGTTTTGTTTCTTTTTTTTCTTACTATGTGACAAGGGACTTTTTATAAGATTAAAGTTAAAAAAAGGTGCTTGGTATTTAAAATTTCTTTGACTTTGCAACAAGAGATGTTGTTCTTTTTTTTTCTTTAATAAAGGATTTTAGATTGGGTTATTTTTTGTGGTTGGGTGTTATAGGTTGGGGGGAATATAAAGGGGATAACAGTGTATATATGTGTAAACTTAAATAACTAAACTAACAAAAAGATCAGGCCTAAACGAAAATAAATCTAAATTTCTGAAAAGTGTATTTTTGTTTACATAAATATAATAAATAATAATTTAGTAAAAAAAATATTTGTTCAAAAGAAGCGGGATTTTGTGTAAGTTTTGTTGGGGGGTGGTGGGGAGTGTAAAGGGGAAAAAGTAGTATATGTTTAGTACGAGGTGTGCTTTTATTCAAAGTAAATAATAAAAAATCTGTTTATAAAAAGAAAAATAATTTTGAGTTGTTTTTGTTTGTGGATTTGATTTTCAATTTTAAATTAAAAATAAAAACTTAAATTCCAGAGAACTGTGAAGGGGAATAGACATCTCACATTTTGTTATTTTATTGTTTTTTTGTAATTAGTTAACAAACATTTTGTTTGATGCAATCATTAGTTTTGTTTTCATTGTAATAAAATTTTTTTACAGTGTAAGCTACTATTTTGCTAATTTTTAAAGCAAGCTGATGATCATTTAATTGCTTAATTAATTAATTTATTGTTTTTAGGATTTTTCAATATCAAAAAAATAATTATAAAGTTAAGCCCAATTATTAATATTATTTAAAAAATTATATTTAAACCAATTAAATTTTATTAAAAAACGTTTAATAAACGACATCCAACACATGCGCTCTGCCCTAACGCGAGACACGTTATTGGAGGAATTTTTTATATAAATAAATTTTGCTTTATTTAAAGAATTTTTTAAAATAAAATTAGGAGTTTTATATATAAGGAAAATTAGTTTTAAGGGTTAGTAAAATTAGTAAATGTTTATATAGAAAATTTATACAAAATAAATTTAGAAAATTACGTTGGTTATGGCTATGGCTTAGGAAATTTTGATTTCATATTTACATCAAGTGAAAGGGATTAGTACATAACTGAATAAATTTGGTAACGATTATATACAATTTACAAGAATAATAAAAAAAAAAAAAAAATATGTACAACTTATGGCTATTTATTTATTTATTTTTTAACAAAATAGCGAATTTTATTTGCCTGATAGATGTTAGTAAAAAAATTTAGTTACAAATTTTGTAGTTAAAATAGAAAAAGATTTAAAATTTTTTGATTTGGTGATTTCTTTATTTAACAATAAACTAAAAAATAAAAAACGGATATCCTAATGAAAAATTTTGTACATTTATTTTTTTAATTGTTGATATTTAAATTCAATAAAATGATATTGATTGATGTATTTTTTCTTTAATTTATAATAAATTTTTAATATATTTTATCATGATAAGGCGTGCTGTTATATTAAAAAAATGCTTTAGACATAGTGAGAGTGAGATTGAGAGCAAGAGCGTGAAATTATGGCATATGTGAACTATGTGTGAGAATTGTCCCGTCCACAGTTCCCAATCTGAGACTTTATTTATAATTTTATAATCTTTTGGTTGGTTATTTCTTTATTTTTTATGTTTGTTTCTTTAATAATTTATTTAAAGCTCAAAATTATTTTTTTTTTCTCTTAAAACAAGTTTTAATTTAACAATAATATAAGGATTTTGTTTAATGGACTTGGGTTTTTGGGAGGGAAAGAAGAGAGAAGGGATATTTGTGTTTTAGGTTAGGTTTTTTTTTCTTCATAAAGGATAAAGGTAACAATTTAGGTTTTGATGCTTCTACAGATTTTTTTTTTATTTGTATGTTTTTGTATTCAATAAAATTTGTGTGACCAATTTAATATTGATAAATTTAGATTTCTTTAGACATATCGCTATCGCGGCATTTATTATTATTTTTTTTTTTAAGTTGTCACGTTAACTTTTTTCTTAGGCCACATTTTATCCTATATATTATCTAAGAGTCTTGGCGGTAGTGCTAATTTTCTTTAATTTAATTAAAAATTAAGGAAAGTGGTGTTTAAGAAGGATCTGTGCTAATTGAATTTTATATTTTATTAATCGATTGTAATTGTAAAAAGTTTTGTGTTTTAGTTCGTATTATTTTTATAAAATTCAAGTAAAAACGTATACATTCATAAACACTAACATTTAATTACGGTCAAAATAAATTTCTAATCTAGTAGTTTAGTTTTTAAGGAAATATAAATGACTATAAATTTACATTTGACGTTCATATCAATACATGATTATTTATGGTATGTGCAATCTGTCCTTTAAGACTTTGTCTCAACGTCAAAATTAACTGCAATGCTGATTTTTAAACCAAATAATTTTTTCTTTGATTAACGGAGTTTACTCGCCTTATGGATTTTGACCTTCATTCAATTGAATTTTGTTTTGTATACGATTTTAATGAATTTAATTTTAATATTTTTAAAAAGTTGGTGTGTAGAAATAAAATGCCGCGTGCGTTTATTAGTTTAATTAGTACTGTAATATTTTATTTTGATAAGTGTAAACACGTTGTCATTTTTGTGGGATGTGCTACCAAAAATATGTTAAAGTTATATATAAAAATCTTTTTGTACTTAATTATGTCTGTCAGTTGGAATATTAGAAACAAAGCTTTAATAATCTGATTTTAAGTTAACTTTTTTGCAATTGATAAGCTTTTCGTTTGCTGCGATGAGTTTTTTTTTTTTACTTGCAAAAGAAATAAATTGCATGCTATTTATTTCGATTGCTTTTAGTTAGAAAAAGTATTCATCACAGTAAACTTTGGCTTTATTTTCATAATAAATTTTGTAAAAGCTTTTGATTTAAAAAATTCTATTTATATATTCTTTCCGTCTGCTAAATGTAAGAAAATTTAGTAAATGTTTTATTGTTTTGTGGATTTACTATTTTTATTTTTATAGCAATATGTTGGTTTAAGACTAGATCGAAGACTAAAGGATTTATTTTTCAATATAGGTCAAATATATGTTTAGAGAGTTCTATTTAACATTCAAAGCTTTAAACGCTTTTATAACAATTATCACAATTTATAAAATACCTTATTAGAATAGTTTAAGCTTAAAGCTTTTTAAAGAGAAAAATGCTTTATTTATTTTTTTAAGAAAAAGCTTAATTGTGTTACGCTGTGTGTTGTTTTATCAGTTGGGGTGAAAAATGATCATATTTGTTATATAAATGTTTCAATGATCATGTCTTTTTTTGTTAGAGTTAATAAAAAAAGGTTTTAAAATTTAAGTTGAGGATGAGTTAGGGTTTCTGGTAACATTTTATAATTTGTTGGTTTTGCTGGGGGGTTTTTTAAGAAATGTCAAGGTGTAAATGGTGGAAGGTTAAATATGGCTTTGTTACATTTGAAAAAAAAAAAAACTTAAATATGTATTATTGTTTTAATATTAATATTAAAATAACTAAAATAATAAGGCACAGATTGGGAGACCGCGATAGCGACAGCGACATTCCACGAATTTTTTTTAATATTTTTTTTTCTTTATTTTTCAATAATTCTAAAATTTATTTTCAATTTGCATGTGTATTTATATTATTATGGGGAGAAAAATAAAACTTACATTGAAAAGCTAATAAAATGCTTAAATTGTTTATAAATAAAAACAGTAAACTAATAAAAATGCTAAACTAAAAAAAGGTGCATGTATAACAATAAAAGGGGATTTTAAAATATTTGAAACATAACAAAATTTGCGTGAGTAAATTGTTTTCAGTGTATTTTTCATAACAACTTATTTGAATTTTTTTCTTTTAAAACTAAAAATGTGTGTGTGTGAGGGGTTTTTCATTGATTTTTTTTAATTTATTATAAACAATAAACGTTTTTTCCCCGTTTGATTTAAATTTCCTATAGATAATTTTATGATTTATTTAACATGTGTATAAATTGTTATTTAAACAATTTTAAAGTTAATTTTTAATTAGAAAAAAACTCATAATTTAGTATTTACACACACTACTAATAATTAATTATTAATTTTTTATAAAGTTTTCAAAATAAACCTTTTCGTTTAATATTGTTAAGCAAAATAACAAAATTATTATTCAATGATAAATAAAAAATTATATAATAACATCTCTATACCTTGTAGTATTAAGAAAACTTTAAAATTAGAAAACATTACTAATTGTTAATCTAAATTTTTGTTTTTTGTTTTGTTTTGGTTTTAATAACATTATTAAAAATGTTACTCACACAATTTATTAATAAGGATTAAAAAGAAAAACTAATAAAAATATTTAAAACAGAAACCCTATAATAACAAGGAAACATTGTAAACTACCTAAAAACGCTTTTGTAAAAGCTTTTGATTTCAATAAGGGAAACTATGACTTACTTCAACTACACACTTACCTTGTTTACAAACATAATCATAACCTTCGCGCACACATTCACCCACTGCACATCCTTCTGTTAGACAATTCTTGGGTGGTTGGGTTAAATAACCTGGGAATTAGGGGAAACAAAGTTAATATCTTATGATTTTCTAAAAAAATTGAGTGTTGGTGAGAGATGGACGAGCGACACGAGTAAAAAATCGTTTTGTATCACACGTAATCATGAATTTTGAAAGTCGATTTTTGTGCAAGATCATGAGTAAAAAAAGAAAAAAATGAAAATAAATCATGCGAATGTTAAACTCACATTCGTAAATATAGAACAGATAAATATAAAGAAGTCGTGCACATGCACAAGTAAAATCTAAATTTCTGTATGCGTTTGTTTAAAAAATAATAATTTACTTTACAATATTTACTTCACAATTTGAAATTCTCCCTCTTTAACATCTCATCACTTTGTTTTAACCTCTTATACTTACATTGGACGTAGGGATCACCATTAGGGTAATCTTCAGGACAGTAGCATTGAGCTTCATCATGTGGCAGAACTTGACAGGCAGCATTAAGACCACAAACTTGATCGTGACAAGAGTCGACTATATTGCCATCGCATATGCAACCTTTACGGGCATCACCAACACAGCCTTCCATGCATGAACATTCAAAGCCCCCAGGAACTTCATTACATTTAGAGTTCTCACCGCAAGGGTTATTGGCACAACCGCCTTCCAAAGGTTGACATTCAGTGGCGGCATCACCAAAGAAATCGGGAGGACATGAACATTGAGGCTTACGGTCAACCACACGGCACTGAGCATTAATTCCACAGGCACCATATTCCAAACAAGGATTACGGCACTTGCCTGCATCACAACGTTTATTCGACTCACAATCTTCATCGTGTTGACATTCGAATTGTATGCACTCCTTGCTGGGTTCACCCTCATAACCATCGGGACAATAGCACAGCATACGGTGTTCGGAAACGGTACATAAAGCATTACGACCACATGCCTTCTTATTTGCACAAGGATCAGTACATTGACCATTAACGCAGCTCTGATCTGTAGCACAGTCATTACTGGTCTTACAGCCAGATACACAGGCTCCACGTTCGCAAAGTTGGCCCACGGGACAGGATCTATTGGGACCACATTTAGAACGACATTTGCCACGAGAACATAATTGGCCACAAGAGCAATCAGTAGTTCGTGTACAGGTTTCGGCGCAGTAGGTATTTGTTTCATCACAGTGACAAGAAGGATTACATCTTTGTGGTGGCAATTGGCAACCACTAAGACCATCTCCAAGGAAACCATTAGGACAGCTACATTGCACACCATGATTCACTACTAAACAGTTTGCGCATTGACCACATTGTCCGGGTGTGTCACAAGGATTCTTACATTGTTTGTTGATACAGGCTTGATCTTGGGCGCATGTCAAGTCATTACGGCAACCAATTTGACAAATACGATTTTCACAGATCTGTCCCTGAGCACAAGCGGAATCAGTATTGCAAACAGTGCGGCAGATACCGCGCATACATTTTTCATCAGCTAAACAATTTTGATCATTGCGGCACTTGCTCTGGCAGCTGCCACCATAACATAATTGATTTGTTTGGCAATCGTTATTGCTGGTACAAGTGGTAATCGGAGGTTTACAGGAGACTTCAGCAATGCCGACCAAACCTTCAGGGCAAGAGCAAACCTTTTGATGATTGTGAACTTCACAGTGTGAATTAGTGCCACAAGCTCTAGCATCTGAGCAGGGATCAACACATTGTTGTTGTACACAAGCTAAATTATCAGGGCAACCTTGATCGGAACGGCAGCCAGGAACACAAGACAAGCCCAAGCATACTTCACTATTGCGACAATCATCATCACGTCTACACAAAGGTTTGCATACACCATTCTGGCAACGTTCATTGGAAAGACAACCCAAATCATCGGCACACAAAGGACGGCATACGGCTTCAAAACAAGTCAAACCATTAGAACAGTCACGATTTTCATTACATTCTTGAGGTGGTGATCGAACGCAGCCCACTTGAGCCGTGGGACTGGGTACCATGCCATCCAAACAAATACAAGAGGCACGATGATTGGTTACCGAGCAAGCTGAATTGGGTCCACAAGGGCTTTCAGAGCAGGGATTAACACATTTATCATTGCGGCAGGATTCCGATGCACTACAGTCATCATCGGTATGACAACCATAAACACATTTATTGTGCAAACAAACATGACCCAAAAAACAATCATTGTCGACACGGCATGTTACTAAAAAATTAAGGACATTGTTGAAGTCTCCATAATTTCTTTTATCACTACTCTAGAATACGAAGCCTAAAACCTTTAAAAAATACTTACACATGCAGTTGCCTCTTAAACATTTCTCGTTGAGGGCACAATCTTGATCAGCAGAGCATTTAGGGAAACACATAGAGTCGCGGCAACTCAATCCCGAACCACATTCTAAATCAGATGTACAGGCAATTGGTATACGGACACACTCGACTTCAGGATTGCCTGTGAAACCGGCAGGACAAGAGCAGTGCTTATAATGGGTATCGATGGAGCATAAAGCATTCATGCCACAGGCTTGAGGTTGGGTACATGGAGCAATACATTGACCACCTTGGCATATTTCATTGTTCGAACATTCGGTATCCAAAACGCAAGCAGCTTTTGGTTGGTAACGAGAGATAATAAAATTATGTTACACTTAAGCTTTCAACAGGGTTAGGGAGTTTTGTAAAATTAAACACTTAAAGGGGCTAGGACTATTATACACTTCGAAGTCTAAAAGAATATATATTAAGCTCTTAAGACTTAAGTATAGTCTTAAGGGCTGTCTTTTGGCAGAAGAATCATATATTTAAATCGAAGTGCTTGTAAACTTTCGTAATTGTTTTCATTTATTTTTAAATACATATTTCTGAAAATCTTTCAATTTTGATTCGGGGAGAATTTCCTTTAATCAAACGAAATTTTTTATCTGTCCAATTTAATTTTTTTTTTTTTTTTTTTTTGATATGTAAATATGTGTATAGGTGTGTGTTTATTAAAGCTGCGAACAGAAAGTACACAGTAAATTTTGTTTTTAAAACCCTTTACCCCTGGGGTAAGTGTGTCTACTGGATTAATCTAAAATTTCATTTTAAACTCCTTTAACCATTATTTTTTGTTTGTTTTATAAGACTTAAATCTATGTGTTAGTACTTACATTTGCAAATGCTGTCCGAACAATATGTATTGGTCGGACAATCGTTGGTAACTTGACATGGTACTGGCAATGGTTTACAACCATTAACCCGGTCAGCGGGATTGCCATCATAACCACTGCGGCATGCACATTGAGCAATATGGCCTTTCGGAATACATTCCGCATTTTGGCCACAACGCACATTAGCGCAAACATCATGACATTTGGGTACACCATTCAATTTCGTGCATTCAGCATGCGGTGGGCAATCTTCGTTGGTCTCACATTCCACCGACGTGCGACAACCCTCATTGTAGGGATCACCAACAAGACCAGGTGGACAGGTACATTTAAAAGAACCTCTAGAATTGCGACACCTGGCTCCAGGTCCACAAGGAGCATCTTTACAGAAATCAATGACATCACAACGTACTTTTGGATCACCGGTGAAACCAGGTTGGCAATGGCAGACTTGTTTGTGATTCTCGGTGGTACAGAGAGCATTCTCGCCGCAAGGTTGACCAATAAGGCAGGCAATTTTACACATATTGCCATCACAGGTCTTTTCATTGGTGCAGTCATCATCTCTTGTACATTCAACCTTACGACAACCACTCTTAGGATCACCAAAGAATCCTTCTTTGCACTCACAATCGGCAGCATGACTGCGGGCAATACACTCAGCATTACGACCACAAACCGCGCGACCTAAACATACATTTTCGCAACTGGCTCTGCCATAATTATCAACAATACAATTTTCACTAAGTCCACAATCTGAATCTTCTCTACACAAGACTTCCTTTGTACAGATATTGTTGAAACAGAATTGGAATTCAGGACAAGTGCTATTCGATTTACAGGTAGGTTGACATACTCCTTGAATGCACAATTGGTCTTCAATACAGTCACGATTGGATGAACATAACGATGAACAGATGCCATTAGAGCAAATGCTACCAGAAGCACACTGGGCATCGGTGTTACAGTATTGTAATGGAACACAACCCAATTGTGGATTACCTGTGGTACCCTTTTCGCAGGAACACAAACCGATATGATTTTGTGCATTACATTGAGCTTGAGAACCACATGCATTTGGCAGTGAGCAGGGATCGACACATTTAGAGTCTAAACAAGTCTTTTCGCTGGAGCAATCATCATTGTCAGTACATTCAATGTGAACACATTCCACCGAAGCATCACCGCGAGTATTAGGCGGACAAGTACAGATGGTATTATGAGATTGAGCAACACACTTGGCATTAATTCCACAGGCATTTTCAAGTTCGCAAGGACTGCGACATCTGGAATTCTGGCAACTTGCAGAAGAAGGACAATCCGAGTCAGTTAAACACTCATTAGGATCGCGGCATCCAGCATTAACTGGATCTCCAATAAGACCTTCAGGGCATTGACAAGTAAACGAGCCAGGCAAATTTTGACAGAAAGCTGTGCTGTGGCAGGGGCGGCTTAAACATTCATCTATATCTTCACAAATACCATTGTTCAATTTATAGCCTTCGTAGCAAGAGCAAATGGCCTTGTGGTCGGCCACATTGCAAGTTCCTTTACCACAGCTAATTAAATCGCAAGGTTTAGTACAACGATTTGTTTTTTCATCGCAAGCTCTATCGCTGGCACAGTCGTCATCATTAATACATTCTACCTTGAAGCAACCCACCGAGTTATCATAAGGATCGCCCAAGTGGCCTGAAGGACACTCACAGAAGGCTTGATGTTGGTCAGCATGACATATGGCATTAATACCACAAGAGGTAGCCAAACAAGGATTTGAACATTTATCGTTGGTGCAAGCCAATACAGTAGAACAATCTTCATTTTTGTAACATTCCTTGGGGACTGAACAGCCTTTAACATAACCATCACCCACGGTTCCATCTGGACAAGTGCATTTATATGATCCAGGAACGTTTTCACATTTAGCGGATTTGTGACAAGGGGTTTCAGTACATTCATCAATATCTGCACAGCCGAAGGGAGTACCAATAAAACCTTGAGCACATTTACATTTACCACCCAAACACAATTCCGTAGGAGGACAATCAGCATCCGAGTCACAGCCGGGTTGGCATGTGCCATCATTGTTACAAATTTCTCCCGGCAGACAATTGTTGCTAGTATAACACACCTTGCGACATACCTGCTGATAACAACGTTCTCCAACAGCACAGACGGAAGTCTTCTGGCAGGGTAAATTACATTGGTTGCCAATACACATGTGACCGCTGGGGCATTGGTTGGTAGCTAAGCAAGGAGCTGGTACTCTAACACATCCTTGATCGGGAGTTGGATTACCTTCAAAGCCTTCTGGACAGGAGCAATGGCTACGATGATTGTCAATATTGCAAAGAGCATTGGGTCCACATACACCTCCAGCTTGACATGGATTAGCACATTTATTGTTGATACAAGATTGATCTGAAGGACAATCCTTATTACTGCGACATCCAATTGAACAAACGCCCTTAAGACAAGCTAAGCCAGGACCACATTGACTGTGATCTAAGCAAGATATAACACAGACATTTTGCATGCAAGCTTCTCCCGAGGAACAATCACTGTTTCCGCGACATATAACACGACATTCGCCATTATAACATACTTCTCCACCGCAATCCACATCTGAAGAACATTTGGATACAGAACGTACGCAGCCTTCCTTGGCGGTTTCACCCATAGTTTGGAAACGGAAAGGACAGGAACATTCGGGCTTACGATTAACTACTTTGCATTCGGAGTTGGGACCACAGGCGTTATCACAAGGATTAATGCATCGACCGCCGGCGCAAATGGTGTTAGCAGGACAATCAGCATCGCCATTGGGACATTGACCTTCTGGGCGACAGCCTAGTTTAATAGGATCACCAATGAAATGTTCAGGACATTTACAAGCAGGTCCATCAAGAGTTACTTCACAGATGGCGGATTGATGACAGGTACCAGGTGTGCAGCCTCCGATCTTTGTACATTCTACTTCTGGTATGGGATTGGCTTTGAAACCAGGAGGACATTGGCACACAGCTCTATGATCTTCTGCTAAGCAAATGGCATTTTCTCCACATGACTCTTGATCGCAAACATCAAAGCAAGTGTGAGTCATGCGATTGCAAAGTTGATGTGTTGGGCAATCTTTATTGTAAACGCAGGGCACACTCTGACAACCCTGGAAGGGATCATAAGGATCACCAACAAATGGACCAGGAGGACATTGACATTGTGCTTGATGGTTGTTGGTAATACAAACAGCTCGAGGACCACATTTGACTGTTTCGCAGGCGGGTCTACAGGTCATAATATCTTCAGAACCATATTTAATACAAGCTTCCGATTCTGCGCATTCGGCGTTAGAGCGGCATTGGTGTTTTTGTTGAGGTTGACAACCATTACGATCATTGGGGTTACCTACGAAACCTGGTAAACAATCACATCTTCCTTGATGATCTTTAGCCACACAAACTGAATTTGCGGGACAGGTGAATTCGTCACAAATCGATACACATTTTAAAACACCTACCACATCAGGTCTGCAAGCAGAGGCAGCCGGACATTCTTGATCGGTGGTACAATCAGGTAAGCTTGGTTTCTCACAAGCTGATTTAACAGGATTCCAAACATAACTATCTGCACAGCTACATAAGGGATTGCCACTGTTATCAATTTTACAAAGTTCATTGGTACCGCAAACCACCTTTGAGCAAAGGTGAACACATTCCTTGGAGCCTTCATTAACTGCCGAGCAGGTATAACCTGTCTCACAATCATGATCTGACTTGCATTTATCATCCATATCGGGTACTTTTCTTTCCGGTTGGCAACCCGATTGTAAATTGCTGGGATTACCAAAGTAACCTTCACTACATATACATGAAGAACGATGATCGTTAGCTACACATAGAGCATTGGGGCCACATTGTATTTTCGAACAGGCATCAACACACTTGCGTAAACCTTTGCTGAGTTGGAAACAAATTTCGGAATCCTTACAATCGCCGTCATTGCTACATTGACCTCTAATCGTACAGCCAGTTTCTTTATTATAAGCATTACCGATATAACCTAGGGGACACAAACATTTTCCGGAATCACAGACAGCACGTGGACCGCATGATATCTTAGAGCAAAGATCTTTACATTGACCATTTTCACAGGAGTAACCATCAGGACAGTAGACACGCTCATTACATTGACATTTGTTGGGATTAGTACAGAAGCTGTTATCAACTGGCTGACAGCTTGTGAAAGGATCTCCTCCAAAACCAGACAGACATAGACATTCAAATCCTCCATGAGTATTGAGACAAGCAGCATTGTGACCACAAGGTTTGTTAATACATTCATCAATATCATGGCAACCAACATAAGCATTGCCTGCAAATCCTTGAGGACACACACAGATAATACCATTTCCATCGGATCTACATTCAGCATTTGGTCCACAACTGTTGGGCTCACAGACGGTTCTGCTTTCGGCTCCACATCCTTCGTAAGGATTACCAGTGGTACCGGAATTACAAGCACATACAGCAGTACCATAACCATATTCACAATGAGCATTGAGAGCGCAGGGTGGATCACATTCTGCATATTTAATTGGAGGCATACATATTAGATCAGGGTTACCTATGAAATTGGGTTCGCATACACATTTGCCACTTGATTTGTCGCACATGGCACCAACACCACATACTACACCTTCACATCTCTCTTTGCAACGACCGTTGATACAAATTTGTTTACGGTTACAAGGTCTAGCAGCAGAACATTGATCAGTTGAACAGGAACCGCCAGGAAAAGGATTTCCCAAATATCCTTGAGGACACTTGCAAGTAGGTCCTTCTGAGGTAGGAATACAGAGTGCACCTTCACCGCAAATGATGTCTTTGCATTGAGATACACAATCACCTTCGATGTTTTTAACATATCCCACACGGCAACGGCACCATCCAGCATGATTTTCAGTTTCACAAAAAGCATTTGAACCGCAAAGCAGACTGGCGCAGGGGCTGATACAAGTACCTTCGACACAGGCCAAGTTGCTGGCGCAATCATCATTAACGACACAAGAACTCTTAGGTTCATCTGATTCCAAAATACAACCACTCTTGTAGGGGTCTCCAGTAAAACCTTTAGGGCATACACATTGATAACCACCTTTTTTATTAACACAATAAGCGCCATAGGCACAGGGTAAATGAGCACACTCGTCTTCATCGGTACAACCTAACAAAGGATCTCCCTTATATCCCACTTCACACATACATTGAGGTGGATCGGTTGGAGTACATTTAGCATTAATGCCACAAGGGAATCTTTCGCAAGGACTCTTACATTTGTTGTTGTCATAAGGATCCAAGAAATAGGGAGGCGGACAAACACATTCTCCAGGTTGCACACATTTCTCATTCGTATTACATTCCTTGTCGGCGGCACATTTACGTTGAGCTGGTGCACATTGACCATTATAAGGATCACCAGTATAACCACTGGGACAAGCACAAGAGAATGAGCCAGGTTTGTTCATACATTCGGCTCCATAAGCACACACTCTTTTGCCAGGTTCTAAGCATTCATTTACATCTACGCATGAGCCATCAGCTAAGGTTTTATAGCCCTTGGGACAAGCACAGTAGCTAACGCCACCTGCTATTGATATACATTCGGCACCACTGGGACATTTTTCACCACCATTTAAACAGCCAGCTAAAATGCAACTGTTTCCTACTAATTTGTAGGGAGCTTGGCACTGACATTCCGGAGAATTACATTGTTCGCAAATAACGAAGGGATTACCATTAAAACCTGAAGGACAACGGCATTCATAACTGCCAGGAAGATTCTTACATAAAGCATTCAAACCACAAGAAGGCTTGGAACGTGTATCGGAACATTCATCGATATCTTGACATTGACCGGTGCCCGGATTACGTTCATAGCCTTGACGACAAATACAAACGCTAGTGCCAGTATAAGAATCTGGCACACAAGACTCTCCAGGTGCACAGGGGTTAGAATCAGAACAGATGTCAGGTGCACGAGGAGTAACGCAACCTTCACGATAGGGATCTCCGGAGGCACCACCGGGACATTGACATAGATAACCGCCAGGAGTATTTGAACAAATAGCATTTGCAGCACAAGGATTAGCTTTACATTCGTCGATATCATTGCATCCACCAGGCGTATCTGGGGTTCCGGTAAAGCCTTCAGCACATAAACATTTGGCTTGACCATTTGCCAACATACATTGGGCATGAGCGCCACAGTTCTTAAATTCACAAGGGTGTCTGCAATCATTGCCAATATTGGGCTCTGGACACAAACATCTTTTGGCTGGATCACACACAGCATTTCCAGGACAATCGTTATCTTCAGTACAAGTTACTATAGGAATACATCTGATAGTTGGATCAGGATCGGGTATAGAATCCTCAGGACATTTACAGGTATAACCACCATTCATATTAACACATTCAGCTCCTTCGCCACATTTGTTGCCGGTTCTACATTCATCTACATCCACACATTTGGTGTGAGGATCTCCAGAAAAACCGACAGGGCATGTACAGGAATAACTTCCTAATGAGTTGGTGCAAGTAGCATTAACGCCACAACTGCCGAAAGGACCATGCACCGAATCACATTCATCAACATCTATACAACCAGCAGCAACATCGCTGGGATTAAATGTCCAACCATCCTCGCAGATACAATATGCTTCATTACCATCTGGTTTACAATAGGCATGCTCACCGCAATGAACGTCTTCACAAGGTTCCTTGCAACCCACTCTGGGTGGAGTGCCCACATAACCAGCCTCACAATCACATCTGTACGATCCAGGGGTATTTGTACACTGGGCATGATCTCCACAAATTCCGGTATGTGTACGACATTCATCAATATCCACACAACTAGAACCCAAAGGTTCAAAACCATCCAAACAGAAGCATTGATTCTCTATACACTCAGCATTATTTGTACAATCAAAGTTACTTGAGCATTGGATATTAACATCTACCTGTTCACAGGCTGTTTTAGCATCAGGTTTGCCAGCAAAACCTTGTGGACATTTACACTCATAACCAGGTTCTTTATTTTCGCAAATTGCATGGGTACCACAAGGTTTTTCCAATGTTAAACATTCATCAATATCTATACAACCGCGGAAGGGATCGCCGGTATATTCAGGTTTACAATTACAGGCAAAACTACCGATTGTGTCAGTGCAGACAGCGTTTTCGCCACAAGGATTGTCTTGACATTCATTGATATCTGAGCGAAGGAATGAATACAAGTTTTATCAAAAACAACAAAAAATACGCAGTGGAAGTGAGACATTCAGTTTTTACATTTGATTTTTTATTTTTTTTTTTTTTGGGTGAAAGCCATAAAGCAATTGTGTTTTGGGTTTTGGTTTAAACAATTGCACGGTAGAGGTGACATGGTGGAAAAGTGTGATGTTTATAAAAAAATTTTGTAAAAAGGTTAATAAAATTAGTGTCTAATAAAAAAAAAAACAAACTTAAAACTAAGGCAGAGAATAGCGTGAAAATAGAGCAGCAGTAAAAAGTTTATAGAAAGCTCTAAATGACAGAAATATAGTATAAATCTATTACTTATAGAGAAAAGTAATAAAATATTCGAGAAAAAGTTCTTTAAATTTAAAATTAAAATAAAGCATGCCAAAAATGTTGTCTTACTTAAAGGTAAGAGAAAAGCTTATGATAAAATCTTAATAAAAAAATGTTGTTTAAAAATTTGTAAGCTTTTTGAGGGTGATGGGTGAGAAATTATGTGTAAAAAAAATTTAATAAAGCTGCAATAAAGCAAAGGTTGATTTATGATAAGTTTTATTTAAAAAAATATATTTTTCGAGAATTGTTTAATGGTTAAAAAAGCTTTAATGTCTGATATATTATATTGTTTACTCAAAAGCTGTTTATATTATATGTAAGTTTTTCATTAGTGATTAAAATCTATTGAAAGCTGTATATTTTTCTAATTTCTAATAATTTCTAATTTTCTAATTTCTAATCATAATGAGCACAATAAGCTTTTAATAAGTATTAAGATGTTGTATTGGTTAACAGTCAATAAAGCATAGCAATGGTTTAAAATAATTATTGCCTAGCTAAAGCTTAAATAGGCTTGTTATATATTTTTATTTTAAAAATAAAATTTAAATATATATATCTTTGTTGTCAGATAAGCTTTAAGGCTTTTATTTGAGATGAATTGTGAATAAAGAATTTGCTGATATCGAATTTCAGAAACTAATGAACTTAATAAGTTTAGAACCGTATTTTTGTTTGAAAATTAATTAGATTTGTATTTGGTAAAGCTTAAAGTAGTAAATTATATTAGAAAATGTACTAAAGCTTATTAAAGTTTTGCCTTAAGTTAAAGCTGACAAAGCTATTTTGTGAACGAAGAGCCATTAAATCTTAAATTATTGGTATTTTTCGTGTGGAATGTATCAATATTAAAAACTTCGATGATTCTATTTTTAAATTTGCTATATTTTTCTCCCCAATAACGCTTACAAATTTTTATTAAACAACAGTTTAGCTAATTAACTAGATCTAAAAGCTTTAATGCTAACTAATATTAATGATACTAACTTTCACAATGCAAATAGCCCTGGCCTTGAAAACCGCTTGGGCACAAGCAACGATATGAACCAGGAAAATTAATGCATTTAGCATTGGTGCCACATTTAGCGACACTATCATTCATATTACACTCGTCCACATCTATGCAAGCCAAACCGGCACCAGTTTTGGTCACAAATAAAGCTGTTCTTTCTGTATCTGTATCTGTTGTGGGTGTGTGATGTGTTGTGTCAAGCGAAGTTGCTGTTGTTGTATTTCGATCATCGAATGCAAAATTTTCTAGTATAAAACCAGGCGGACAACGACATGCAAAACTACCGCCCATATTCACGCATTCAGCACCCAAACCACATGGATTGTTAATAGAGCATTCATCGACGTCTATGTGTTCGTTTGGTGTTTGTTTTATTTATTTTTATTTAAGTGTATTAGTTTTGCATAAATAATTATTGTTTGTGTTTTTTAATTTATTTATAAATAATTAAACGATTATTATTAATGAGTTATTTGCAATTATTATTATTAAAAATATATATTAATGTTAAACCATAATAAAGTCGTGCGTAAATGTTGAATTGCAGTGATGTAATAATGAAGTGAGTGCCATTTTATAAATAAAATTGGGTAGTTTTATTTTTTTGGTTTCATAAAATTCAGTCGATTTTTTTTTTGATTTAAATTCGGTTTGTTGTTTTTTGATATTGATATTTGGTGGGTGCAGTTTATAAGAAATAAAAAATACAATGAAAAAGTTTTTAAGCTTTAAATTTTGTTTGCTTGCTGTACGTAAAAGCAAAAGTTTACAATAAAATAAAACTAACACTTACCTTCACAACCTTGAGCCGGGTCACCTGAGTAACCATCTGGACACAGACATTTAAAACTTCCATCGGTATTCAAACACTGAGCATTGCGACCACATGGCGAACGAGCACATTCATCAAAATCAATACAACCGGCTTTGGAACGTCCATCACCTTCATAACCTGCAGGACAGTCGCAGCGATAACTGCCCTCCAGATTAGTGCAAATGGCGCCAGGGCCACAGACATTGCCATTGGTACATTCATCAATATCATGACAACCATCATAGGGATTGCCGTAGAAGCCTTCAGGGCAGGTACATGTGTAATTACCGGGCGTATTGATACAAAGAGCATTTTGGCCGCAAGCTTGTGGATTTCGGCACTCATCTATATCTGTGGGGAGTAGAATTAAAAATAAATATTTAGTTTAATGTTTTGCTAAATTTTGATTGATATATTTTTAATTTTTCTTTTTAAATTTATTATTTTATAACTTACCTGTACATAATACTTCACCATCACCTTCATAGCCATCTTTACATTTACACAAAAAGTGTGCGGGTAAATTGCAACATTCGGCATTTTCAACACAAAGTTGAGCTATATGTGGATCTTGACATTCATCGATATCTGGAATTATTAGGATACAAAAATATATTTTTTTATTAAACAGTTTTTATACCAAATTTAATATAAATACCAAAATTATTATAAATTAAATTTGTGATAAAGGATCCTTATTGGTTTCTTATGAACTTCTAAATGTTAATAAATTATTACTTTTGTTTTATCGATTTTTGAATTTAATTATAACTAAAAATTTTGCAAAATAAATGGTAATAAATTTGGATCTTTTAAAGAAGAGAGAAGTAAGGCTTTCAGAATATTCTTAACTGGAGTGTGAAAAACTTACCAGAGCTTGTAACTTTTAAGCCAAATTTTGAAACAGGTCTCCATTTTTTGGCCAAAAAAACTAAGTATATGTTTAGTTTAAATTTTTTTTTTTTAAAGTGTTCAGTTAGAAAATATATCTTGAAAAACAAGACCTTAGGAAATCCTATTTTGAAAAATTTTGAACTTGTATCTTACAACTAGCAGTGACCAAAAATGATCAGTTTTCGAACAAAAGTTCAAATTTTTGAGTCTTTAAAAAAAATATGATTATTGATTTCCGAACTTATGCGAATCAAATTGGATAGAACAATATGTTTTTAAAATATTTGTAACAAAATTTTTAATTTTATCACACGAACTGATTTTGTGAGAAAAACCCAAATTTTTATTTAAAAAACTTTGAATCTTAAAAATATATAGAAAAACTAAATATTTGATATACAGAATAGATAGAACGTGTGAGAAAAATTATTATGACAACTGTTACCGCTTTATAGACATGCGGGCTCAAATTTACGAAGTAGATGGAATGGAATATTTTTTTTGTTAAAATCAGACATAAACTGTAAGCGTTAAAGGGGCCATAAAAATAGCTTTACATATTAATATTATAGATAGATTTATTTCGCGGTTATCCCTACTACGCATTCCAACTTTTCATTTACTTCAAAGTTGGTTTTGCTTACGGAAAAATTTAGCATTGAAAATGTTTTAATTACATTGTAAAACCAAAAACAGAAAAAAACTACGCAATTTTTCTGCTTGAATGCATGTCGCAATAAAAAGTCTCTACGTATTTCGAACATCTGAAAAATATAAAAAAGTAACAAATTACAATGCAGGTGGTTCTGATTTTATAATAAAACATTGAATGTATGAATAACTGATTGACAATTAATTGTTTACAGACCTACACGTAGCACAGTGGGAAATTTTTGTCATTTTCTGTTCGTAAATCCATAACTTTTTAATATTAACAATAGATAAATAACAAATTACACTAGTTAACAGATTAATTGGATTCTGAGATTAAAAAAAAAATTTGTGATATATTGTACATTTTAACGTAAATAAGTTTTTTTTGGAAGTAATTCTGTTTCAATTTAAAAAATAAAATATTAAGTACAAAAAATGTGTACATATCAAGTCATTTTTACTAATAACTCAGAAATCAATTGAGTACTCATGATGGAAGTTTACAGAGCTATTATGGCTATAATAATGAATCGCGTAGAGACAATGTTTAGTTATCTTTTGGCTATATCCGCCGAAATCCGCAAATAACATTTTCAAAATCCAATAAACAAGAGATCAATCTTTCGTTTTGGATTGACATTAGAGCGGAAGTAAAGGGGTAATGAATTCGCTTTTCATTAAAAATTATTTTTCACCGAAAATATTGGAATTTTTTACTCACGATTCTATTGTTTTTGAAATTTATAACTAAAAACAAAATCTACGTAAAGTTCTCCATCTAAAATGATATTAATAATGTTCCAAAACGTTTAAAATGTAAAATAAAACTCTTTAAAATGTGATAGTTTTTTTATTCAAACATTTTTTATTTCAAATGTACTAGTTTAGGTTAGTTTAGAAGAGTATCAAATAGAACTATGTGTATTTAAGGGACCAATGAAGCTGATCCATAGTGAATCCTCAATAAAGAGAGAGATAGAGCAGAAAATAAAAAAAATCTTGTATATGATAATAAGTTCCTTTACCTCCATACAATGGGTCCTATTTTCGCAGTAAAATTCATTGATTATTTATCAATCCGTTCGAGGACTAAATTGTCATGTTGCTGAACCTCCATTATTACTTGTTTCATATAACTTTGTTATCCTTATAAATTTCAGAATCTTCAACGGATTTGTCTTCCAAGTTTTGAAAAAAATAGGAATCAAAACATTTAAATCTATAGCGAGATAGTGTAACACACTCGCAGAGAAAGTGAAATGTATTCTCTTCCTCTTCTTTACACCATTTGCAGTTATTGTCATTACATAGATTTTTTTTAAGAAAATACTTTAAGTCGTTATGAACCGTAATGATACCTACAAACATTCTCAGTTCATTGTTTTCCATATCTAGAACCTTAATTAATGCATTGTTGTCTCTAGGTCTCCATAATGCCTTTGTTTGCTTATATCGCATTGAATTATTCCAGAGTGCATCAGCATCAAGTTTGAAATCATTCCTTATTTTTCAATATATATGTTCTAACCCTATTGCTACTAGTTCATCAGCTATTTCGTTACCTTGAATATTGACCCGGTACTCAGCACAGTTTTAAAAAGTGTTGTTCGTTGAGATCTCGTAGATCTCTGTGACAACGTCTGACCACCTTTATGGTAGCCTGACTACCTATGTATATTGTTATAACGGGAAAGTGCGTTTCGAAAAGCGTCTTCAAAATTTCTTTCGCTGACTCTGTCCAAGTGCCTTCCGATGTTTTAATATTACCTGAAACATATTTTTGTCTCGACATCATTTTCCTAAGTCTAGAAATACCTTCTATTGTTTTTATTTCCTTTAGCTTGTCAACGAAGCATTGTCTCTTAGCTTTCCTTATCTGTTTTTTACATTTTTATATTGTTCACTCTCCGTGTTATATTTACGTGCAGTATTTAGTGCTTTTCTAGTATTTGCCACTTGGTGTTTGATGTTCTTCCTCGTCCTGCAGGGTCATGATTCCTTCTCAAGGTTGCTTGTAAAGTGTTCTATATATATATAGGACCTTTTATCTCTTGGTGAATCAGTTAAAAGGAGCTAGAGAATATACTGATGAAAATTTCCCAGTTTATTCGTCTAGGATTTTTGATTTATGGTTCCGGACAAATTACATTAATTCATTCGATACTTTCCATGATTGGATTTCCAATGAGAGATGTTGCGTCACAATCATTAGATCAATTATTAGGTTAGATCCTATTATTAGGTCAACATTAATATGTTCCGAATACTTTGTCAGTCGTTTTGTAATAAGACGAGATGTTCGGATTCATCATCACAGGCGAAGTATGATGATGTTTCGATCCACTACCTCCCACAACTTCCCATTTCTACTGCTGTCGAGTTCAGATTCGTAAATTGATTCAATAAAATATACTTTAGTTCTTTTTTTTCGGCTAAAATACACTTCCTATTATTTATTTCATTCTTATAATAAAATAGTTCGTACGATTTTTAGTTAAGGCCGCTTATACACGATAATAAATTTGTCGTTTCCTCTATATAGTGATGAAGATTAATCTGTAAAATTTTAAGGTTCATGACTGTCCCAAAGTGCGTAATCAATTCTCCTGTTAATAGAATAATCTTCGGCCTCCACATTAACTACAAAATTATTACGTATTTCCTTTCTTTGTTCCTTCGCTGTTTTATTTTTGGTGCTATCTTCAATCTCCTTTGAGTTTGGAGCGGATTGGACTGTCTTCACGTAAGGTGATTTATCGATAACATCTCTTCCTAATTATACTTGCGATTTTGGGAAGAGTACTACGGATTCTAAGGCGGGTTGACAAATCTTAACCGCAGAAACCTTTTTGCTGCTAACGATAAAAAGTTTGTCCTTTAATTCTCCAGTGATGATATCTTCATTCTCCTTTTTGTATGGGGCGGGTTGGCCTACCATCACATAAGGTGATTGATCGATATCACCACCTGCTTCAGGTATTTTAAAATATTTCACTGCCTTTTTTAGATCTAAGTATGGTTTTTTTTCTCGATATTTCTTGAACCATACTTTTCATTATTTATTCATTAATTCAATTAATAAAAATGGGATCAATTCTAAGTTATTTTTAAATTATTATTACTAATTATTGTTTTACTTATTATTAATTATACAATAAATTTGCAGTTATAACAAAAAAATATCCCATGTAGACAATATGCTATTCCTGGTGTAGACCAATACCAATAATTTTCTTACGAAGGCAAAAATTTCCAAAATAAACAGGAAAAGATACATGTACATTGTGCATACATATATACATTCATGCATACATACTAGGGTATTCAATTGATTAACCGTCATTCGGTAATCCGATTAATTTTTATCAATTAACTGTTCGAATAATTTAAAATTGTATATTTTATATATTTTTTGGAATTATAAATTAAATTTTTTTATGTGAAATTTGTATCAACTACATCTATTTTTTATGTCTGTTATATCCCAGCAAAAATAAAAAAAATTCATTTTTAGGAAAGTACTTTTTTACTACTTCCAAAGTATCAATAAGTATTTGCTTTCTTATGCTTAAGAAGTAATAAACAGCATCCAAAGATATTAGTAAAAAGAGTTCTACTATAAAACGTTGAGATTCGGTTGTTATTTTTGCAAATACTTGTTACTAAAAGGAACTGATTAAAAAAATGAAAAATAGTTCCTATTATGCAAGTTTTTAATTTGTTAGTTTAATACAAATTAAAATCAATTTCCTTGCGCAGTTAAAAAAGAATTTGGATCAGTATCATACATTACAACAACACGAGTATTGAGGTTAACAAGTAAATGAATGAACAAATAAAAGTAAGAACAATGACCGGCGCAGCGTAATTTGCAAATTGACCAAATTTTACGCATTTCTTTACTTAAAACACTGACATTGTTTAAATATTTCTATAGCAAAATAATAAGTAAACATTAGTTTATAGTTTCATATAAAAATTTAATTTAATTTAGAAGTAAACAACCGCACCGTACATCTTCTCTCTATCACTGTTATATTGGTTTGGCTTTTGCAATATTTTCACACAATAGTTCATAATACGTTAGCTTTACAGTAAATTAAAAATTTTATGAAATTATTTTTGTTTTGTTGAACTTTTTCATATAGTTATTTATAGAATTGTTGCATGTTCAGCTTAAGTTCATTGAATAATTGTAGAAGAATACAGTATAAAAGCTTTATAGGACACTCGGCAGAATGGAATGCATTTTCTGGTCCGCCACGACCTACATCAGTACTTTTCAGCGTCCCACCGTGGTGTTCTCTGTAAACATCTTCATATGAAGGTTGTGGCGGACCAAAAAATGCGTTGCATTCTGTTGAGTGTCCAATAAAACTTTTACACTGTATTCTTCTATAATTATTCAATGAACTTAAGCCGAACATGCAAAAATTCTATAAATAACCATTTTATGAAATTTCAAAAATTTTCAAAAAATATTTATGATCAGCTCGTATTTTAGCATTTCCCACAGTGCTTAGCAGCAATGTTACGCATATTCAATGTTTGTTAATATTTAAAAGACAATAATATAAAAATTTAATGATACAAGAGAATGTGTTTGTGATAAGCAAATGTATATTGAAATCTTAAATTATGTAAAAGTTTTTGTAAATGTTTGCAACATTTTTTTATATGCTGTATATAGGTGGTATTTAATGAAGTGTATAGTCAAAGACTGTTATCAATATTAAGATAGCTGTCACTTGATCATAAAGAAAAAAACAAAAACGAAAACAAAGAAGAAGTAAATGAATTTTTTCAGAGTAGAACATCTTTAATTTTATAAATTAATTTGTGAGTAATTCTTTGTTTTTAATTATTATTTTCAAACTTTAAGCGTTTTACCAAAATATGACATCATATTTTTAATTTATATAGAAAAATGTTAAAATATATCCTAAATTGGTGCCATTTTTAGTAGTTTGTTTTTTTTTTTTATCCTATACTTAACAATAATATTTCCAAGTTATGACTTCAGTTCAAGTTGTTTTCTTTTAATTTATATTTCTTAACCTTGATGTTGTTGTGGAGTTTAGTTTTTTATTTGTAAATGATTATTTTCAGTAAATAGAAAATAAAAAAAAGGAAATATTTACATACATTTATGGTTTTCATTTAAATGTATTTAAATGATGCTTGAATGTATAACAATTAGTTAATCTCTCTTCTCAATAGCAATCGATTTTCATTATTCAATATTTTGTTGATTGTTTCTATCTTCTTAGGAAGTAGATTTATATCGAAAAAAGTTTCTAATATGTTTTGTTTAAATATATAATTACAGTATTATGCGTTTTGGTTGCTAAATAATTAATCAAATTGAGTTTCTTTTTTTTTGCAAAAAATAAATCTGCTTTAGTTTTAACAAAAGGCTTTCTCATCTTTACTTAAAGGATTTAAAAACAGATTTAAAGGATTAAAAAAAAAATGCCTTGATAAGGAGAACCGTATTTTTAGTATTTGAAATCACTACTATTTTTGCAATAACGTTTACTTGTTAAAATTCTTCATTAATTAAAACATTTTAATACTCCTTTAAAAATTACAAACTTATTTTAAAATTCTTTTTAAAAAACCGACAACTATGCCACAAAACCGTTAACAACTGTTAAAAATTTAATGCATAACCTCTCTATAATGTCAAAAAAGAATGCAGAAAAAAACGTGATATAAATTTGAATACTTTACCACCAATGAATTGACAATACGAACACATTTTTCAAATACTCACTTAACAAGTTTCTTTTTAAGAAAATAAACTTCAGCTCTACAAAATATTTATGCAACTACTACATTTTAGAGTTTTGAAAGTAAAATATTAAAAGGTTCCCACTAAAACTAAAAAAGAAAAAACTCATTTACAACTTTTCAGAATATTTAAAGAACTCAAGAACAGTCAAAAAGAAAAACAAACGCTAGCTGACAAAAACAAGAAGTCGTAAGTTAAAAAAGGTAAGAAAAGAAGAGGGGGAGAGAGAAAAAAATGTTAATGTATACGCATATAAATTTCCACTTAACCTCATTTCTTTCAAAACATGTCCAATGCATAAATAAATAACAAAAATGCATTTGAACATAAACATATTTCAGAAAATAATAAAAAAAACCTCCAGGAAAAGCAAAGAAATGCAGTAAAAAACTAAACTCCAACTAAGGCCTATAAAAATTGCATAATAATGTCTGTCCGTTTGAATATAAATATGCATATGTATAAAATAATCATTAAAAGCTAACTGTGTTTAAACCTACAAAATGACGAAAAATGTATGTAAGTAAAGAAATATACAAACTCATCTTTATGGCCATAAACGTAAACAGGTGTTGCCTGTTTCAGTTTCTCAGCTAGAAAAGGAATTGTAAATGACATTATAAAAGCTTATGCGTAATAAATACCGGCAAATACGAATATAATGGATTACACTCTATGTGTAGTAACGCCAGTTTTATTATGATTTCAGTTTTAACAGCGGGAAGTGATTGAAAAAAAAAAAATTTATTATTTTTTTAAGAACATTAACGAAAATGTTATATTTCGTTTAATGTTACATAACTAAGTAATTTTACTTTTTAAAATGTCATAAAGATTATGTAGATGTGGAGAAAATTAAAATTTAAGTGTTTGTGTCAGTTTTTTAGTAATAAAAGATTTTTGATTTCGTATAAGATAAAAATTTAAACCAAGGTGCTTTATGTCTTAAACAAAAATGATGTCTTATATCATATTTTAATTGGTATCTAAAGCGCCTGAAGATTAAGTCATTTTAAAAGTAAATAACAACATAAGTGTGGTCCTTTTTAATTAACAAAGTTCTAAAAAAATGTAACATTTTTGCTTTTTTTTTTCTTGACTATGATAGATTTCTTTAAAAGCTATTTGAATTTTCTATATGGATGGGAGATATAGTATCTTTTGAATGCAAAGCATATTCCCTTAAGTAAAACAACAATCAAAAAATAGATAAATATGTTGAGTTTAGCCGCTTCTTAGAAGACCTTTCGAAAATATATAAAGTTGTAATATTTTCAAACTGTTCATATTAAAGCTTTGTAAAAATCATTACAATATAATAGTTTAATATTAGATATTATGATAACTTAATATAATTTGAAAATTCGGGTAGTTCTGTAATCCATTCTCCTTCATCTATTAATTTATTTAGGTTAGAAGGGGGACTATTCACTACTTTTTTAAAGTGCTTTCTTCTGATAACCGTAAACGATATTTATAAACTTTACTGCCTGTCACACGATGTCGAAAGAAAAATTCTATTCGACAATTTATATGCAAAACAACAAACAAATTTTTTTGTTCGACATCGTGGGACAGGTAGTTATTTTAATCAAAAGATTTATATATGTTGACTTTAATTTAAATACTTTAGCCTCTGAATATCCTTTTTGTTATTCCTTTTTTCTATAGTTGTAAAAAAAGTGATACTGCCCCAGTTATGGGGTATATTCTTTAAATGGTTGGGACGTAATCGTTTGACTGCATATGGTATTTTTTTCATCTATTTTAATACTGTAATTGAGGAAACAAATAGAAAATAATAAAATATAATGAAGTTATTGTGAAGTAAAAAAATAAAAACCAACAGAAAAATATAGATTCAAAATCAGTGCATTGTAAAAATCGATAAATCTTTTTTTCTTTTATTTAAAAATACTAGAGAGTTTTTGTGTAATGAAAAATCTATATCAAGTAAGTATTATTAAAAAACTAAGAAAGTTATCACAGAAAATAATTATAACAAAATATTTTCTTGGGTTTCAAAAGAAAATAATTAATTAATGTAGATTTAACATGTCAAAGTTTGATGGATGATAGATAATCGATTAAAGTAAAAAAAAAAATCGATTGGTTCCTCAAAAATGATTAAATTATTTTCAAGATAATTGGCAATAGCAGATGTGCAGCTATGGCGAATGGTACTCTTATATGCTCTTATATGCTATAAAATAAAATTATTTGTGTAAAATGACTCGCTATTTCTATATAAAAAACGTACATTTTATTTAAAATTTTTTCAAAATATTTATTCCACTTCGGAAAGCAACATTTCTGAAAGTTTAGTTGATCGTTAAATGCAGGACTTATAGGCTTCAAGTCAACAAACCATTTAATAGGACATAGGTTTAAAAACTTTTTGATTTATAAGTTCTTTATGTTTAGAAGGTTGGCGTTAGTGTTGGGCTTTATTCATAAAGTCTTTTCTTTTAAATTAAAGATGTCAAAAAATCTAATGAAAATGACGTCAGCAAAAAGAGCTTTAAAAGCAATGATTTTAATACAATATTGCCATTGGAATGAAGTAGAAAAAAAGTTGCAGTAGTAATGATTTTGACCCATGCTTATCACTAGAAGTATGTCGTTTTTATGTCTTAAAACTGATATTAGAGAATATGTATTATCAGATATGGTCACATCTTTTAAACTAATAAGACTAATATGAGTAATAAATAATTTATTTAAATATTTAGAAGTTATTTACAGAACTCTAGTTGGTATTAAATATCTGAACAATTGTTTTTCTTATTCAAAAGATTAAATTAATTTAAATTATCAAATTCTTGGTAATCAAATTTTACTTGTGTTATATGGGATTCCTTCCTGTTAATACAAGACTCATTAGTTCTAATTTAAAGTGCCAGAGATTTTGTATTATTATATATTTTTACCAACAAAGTTTTTTTATTAATATTTCTTTTTACATTTTGTTATTTCTACTTTTTTTTAATTGACTAAAAAAGATTATTAAAAAACGACCTTGAATATGTTTATTTGCTTTAAGCAACATTAATGGACTGATGGTTATTAATGGCGCAATTAGAAAAGTAAAATATTAAGCCTAAAGATAACAAAGTATAAGTTCTTTTAAGAAATTAAATAAAAATATATTTTGGACCCATTTTTAGACAAAAAAGTATTTAGATACATATGAAATAAAATTCCAATTTGTCTATTTAAAAGCAGTTCTTTTTCAGGTGGAAACTAAAAAAAAAACTACTCATGAGCTTTGGTTTTTATGAATACTTTTTGTGTTCTTTTTAATAATAAGTTGCCATTAACTATTTTCGAATTCATGTATTATTTTCTTTGTATATAGTTTATAGTAACAATATTTCTCACCATTATAGTCTTTTTTTTACTTGTTAAGATATTGTTAGTAGTTATTTGATGAGAAGTCATGAAATCTTATAATCACTTCCTTGATATCATACTCTTAAAGCAAATACTCCCAGAAACTTAATCATGTTTAAGTTTAAAAAGTCAGTTTTTTTATTATTTTGAAATTATTTTTTTAAGCCATGTTACGTGTTGTGGTAACATCTTTAGCTTTGAGATTATTTATTATTTTTACTTGTGTTTTTTTTTTGCAAGAGATTTTTTATACTACACAAACATAAATATTCTAACCATAATTATGCACCTGTTATTAGAAGAGCCAAAGCAATAATACAACAAGCTGTACAATATTATAATAAAGGTTTTATTAGATTAGTAAATGCACAGAAAAGAACCCAGTTAAAAATATCTTTCCAAACATGTTGTTAACATGTTTTCATTACAGTGCAAGCAGGTATTTTAGTATACAAACGGCAGAGACATTTAAGGAGACGGAAAATTGTAAAGGAAATGAATTGTTGGGAATTGAAGCAATTGAACACTTAGGAAATAAATCAAAGTAGCATAATAAATGGTCTAAAAATGAAAATTATTGATTGTATTTTTAATTAAAAGAGGAATGAACAATTAGAATTTCATAGGTGGAAATTGTAACAGTGGGACTGATAAAAGAAAAGTGGTAATTAAAAAGGCTTATTTTTAGAAATGAATTTTTGTTTAAGGACATTTTAGAAAATTATAGTTATTTATTTATTTAAGACTTCAGTTGAGCTTGAAATATTTCCCGCTAATTTAATGTTTGCCAAACAAACATTCATAAACTTTACAATTTTTTATCGTCCTCTATATACAAAACTCACGTATTTAACACTGCCTACCATATATTAAAACTTAAACAGAAACATGTCTTGAAAACTAAAACACCATCAACTAAGTTTAACATTTTGCTCTGATTTTTTTTGTTGGTTTCTTGCTATAGCTCATAACATAAGATCTTAAAAATTTGATAAACTTGTTACGCTTACTACATGTTATACTAAAATTAACTATATGTAAAGTATACAAAAGAAAAAAAAAATATAACACCAAAGTCATCTAGATGATGATGCATCATCTTCATCATCATCATCTGGCTGATCTACATGAACTATACTATATTAAAAAAAAAAAAAAAAAAAAAAACTAAGGCTTTAAAGTATTTTTGCATATAAAATCAGATACAACACATAGTTAAGCTACTAAAACAGATTCTGTTTATAGTATTACTGATGTTGTTGTAGTTTCAATTTTATGCCATTCTTCTTTTGTGCCACATCCATTACTACTACTCATACTATATACTACCATCAACATGCATTGACACGCGTAATTACTTGAGTGTAAAAGATGTTACTCTATGATATATGTGATTCAGCGTTACACGAAACACCAAATAAGAAAACTTGAGAGATCATGGCTGTGAGTAGAACATTTTTTTTTTTTATAAGGTGGAGTTCGTAGAAGCCAATATGGAGTTGTAAAAATGTATTTAATTAAAGTGTCACTAATGATGACAAGTCGCGGAGTGAAAAAACGGTCTTATAGCTGGAGGCTTAGTTTTTATTTTTGGGCGAATTATTTGGTTATACATTTTGGGGAGATAAAAAAGGTTAATGATTTTGTTTATGGTTTAAACAGAAAGAGTGGTAATTTTTGAAAGAAAAATAATCTAAAATGTCGAATATAAACAAAAGGCTTAAGACATGAACTTTTTGGGGGCTTAATTAGGAACAAAATTATAGTGAATAATTTTAGTGAAAAACTTTTTTTTGTCAATTAATAACAGAAATAAATTTTATGGAGCATATCAAATTTTCGTCTTTACAGAATTTGCAAGTTCTAGATTTTGTCATACATTTAATCGTCACAGAAAAGCTCTGCAAAATTTTAACATTTCAAACAACTTTTAATCAGTTACATGTACATTACATGACAGTCAGTAGGGACTTGTAATTTCATGTTTATCTTCAAATAAAAAACCTTAATACATTTTCTGTTTACAGAACCTTTTGTTCATATAATTAAATCTAATCTAGTTTCCTTAAACAAAACTACAACAGCTTTTCAATTCCAGCTAAATTTTAAATGAATTTTAATTTACTCGCTTACCAACTTGCCACCATATATAAACAAACCTAACTACTATTTTACAAATCCCTTGAGTACAATTTAGCTCCTGCTAGATGTTATAACCATTTTTGTTACAAAATATTTAAATATTTTGCACATTTATGTATGATGTAACTAAAATGCAAAAAAATTTCTTACACTTTATTTCATCTCAGTTTAACAGTATATAAACTAGATTTCCTTTGAAAAATCTAACATAAAAAGTAATATAAACATCATGTTAACATGTTTTTTTTTTAGTTTTTTTCTTCTTATTCCTTTTTTTTATAATGGTTCTTTCGTTATTTCTATTGAGGCTTATTGATTTTGTTTTTTGATTTGTTCATTTCTTCAATGTATTTTTTTCCTTATTATGCCATTATATTTAAGTATTACATAATCTAAATTCAATGACGTTGTTACATGTTGGTCACTTTGTTTTCAATATTCTAACTCTGTAACACACACGTTACAAAGCATTTACTTTACTTTGATAGATAGATATTTGTAGTTAGTTGTAATAGTTTGTTTGTGAGGCGTATTTATGTATGTTGCCAGCAGTACGGAAAAGTAAAAATCAATGAAAAAGATTAGTTTTTTATGTGAATAGTATAATACCGTATGGTAACACAAAAATCATCAGCAACTTTAGCAAAAATATGTGGAAAAATAGCATAGAGAAAAACACTTTTCACTATTCAACCAAGCATTCATGTGTAATAAAATATTTTTTTTTGTGTAGAAGTAAAGGTTTCGAAAAAATATTACACTGTTTCTTAACGGAAATCTACAAATTATTTTCATATGGATAATTAAAAGAAAATCTGCTTAAATTGCAACTAGCAGGGAGTTTATTTCTTATACGAACAATAGGGCTACAAAACGAAATGATAGAGTAAATAGTGCTAGCCATTGGCCAATCAACAACAAATGGACGTACTATTCTGGTAGAACGAGAATTGTGAATTTCCATAATTTCATCAGAAAACATTCCATTGAATTAACTATAGAATAGTGAAACGCAACCCACATTTTGACGATATTCTAATCAGACAATATAGTTAGTTATTCTATTATCGCTCTCTATAGCACGCGTTTGATAAGCTGTAAAATATATTTTGAAGTCATGGCCCACACAAAAGTTGTGTTTCATTTTTGGTCTGATATGTTTGTTATAAATTGTAAAAGACAATCCGAGGCGTTTGAGTACTTCTTCCGAAATTTAAAAATCTTTTAGTTCAATGAATATCACATTGTATTTTCAAGTTCGGGACAGCATGAGCTTCTGACTTTTTAATATTTATAAAACCTATAAATATAGATCAAGCAATATAATCTCTGATATCTTAATATACATGTTTTAGCATAGATCATTAGGTCTTATGAGCCTTAGAATCGACTTTATTTACGGTACTCTATTCAGAGATTATTTCAGGATCGCGGTTAAGTGTATCTGAATGAATATGACTGGCAAATGTTACTGCCATTTGCAAAATAGTAGAAAGTTTGATATCATAGGTCTTTAATAAAAGTAAAATATAAAATAGAAGAACGAACAAATCCCCGCGATACTACTGAACTAATCTAGAACTCGTTTGATGAGACCCCATCTATAACAATTCATATATATATTGATAGATATAAGTTTATACAGAAGTGCCACACTCTATGATTTGCTTGGAGATATCTACAGCCTCCACTTTACTTTCGGCAAAACTCTGTTTGAAACGAAGCTATCTTTTGTATAGGAAAGGTTGTTAGCTCTATGAAACCCGTAAAGCCATTCGCTTAGTAAATTTTTGAACTTTAAACATTTTAAAAAAACTATTATATGGTAATTTTCAGAGCTTGTCATTTTAGAAAGGGAATAAATTAGCACTTGCTAAAATTAAAAATGTATATGTATGAGAAGCAAGTCGCAATGCTTATCGTAAACAAAAAATCGCTTCTTTTTAAGTATTGAAAAGAGCGCTTGTTGTTCTAAAATGTAGCATTGCTAACCGGGAACTCCCAATACAAAATTCATGTCATTAGTAAGAGAAAGTCTAAGTGCTATTTTACTTTTTCCCTTACAAAGTTTATTCGTTCGGAATTCAATTTTTTACTGGGATGCTATACTGACCAGGACATTATGGATTGAGATTTACTAATCCGAATTTGATTTGAAGTGGTTCAAAATAGTTTTCAATAATAGGACGATACAAGAACTTATATTTTAAGCGAATTTAGATACAAAAAGCTGCTGTGAGTTTATTGCTATCCATTGTTGTGTAATCTGAGCTTCCAGGAAGAAATTGAGATACAATGTTAAATTAATTGAATTTTTTATATTCGGTGAAATCTTCAAAGGGTTAAAAGACTTGTTGCAATTTGTATAACTTTTTTGTTGGTCTAAAGATATAAAAATTAATGTTAATATAACTTGGATATGGATTTTTCTTAAAGAAATATTTACAGTTTTTTATGGGAAACAATTTATTTGAACTTTCTTATAGTATATCATTTATTTTGAGGGGTCATTCTACTTCATTATAATAACTTCCTAGAAAAATTAATGGTGAATACTCATGATATTCTAAAATTAATTTTGGAAGTATTAGATGTGACTTACATTTGGGAAAAGTATTAAAAAAATTTTCAACAAATTCAAATTCCTACTTAGCTATTTCTCTTTCCGCAAACTAATATTGATTTTTCTCACCAAAATCTTTTTATTTCCTTTCAGAATTTAAGAACTAGATATGAAATTCCATTTTCAGAACATAACGTTTAGGTTATCAAAACACATATGGACTCACTTATATATGTTTTCATTTCTTAATATTTATTTTTGATTTAATTTTTAGTTTGTAATCTTTTATTTGCAATATCGTATAAATTTAATTAATTTATTTCATTTAAATTAAACAGTTATTTGAAGCTTTATTGTTAAACTCTGGGCAAATTCGTTCAAATTACGAAAACGAAGAGCAAACACTTAAAATTTTACAAGGAGCATACAATATGATGAGACAATAAATGCGGTTGCAAAATAAGAATTTACTTCTGCAAGCTTATCTGTTATAGTATCAATTTTGGAGAGAAATGTTAAAGGTTTATTGACTATAAACTAACATTTAAAAGATAGAGAGTCAGAGAAAGAAAATAAAGTATTAAAGTTTCATTTTCTCATTGCAATAAATTTTTTTTAAACAAGACCATTAGAAAATAAACTACAAGGGCCTTCTATTTTAGTGTTCTTTTTCAATAGAAAAGGAATAAATTCCTTTCCAAAATCGTTCAAATATCATTTAGAAATATTTGTTTAATGTACAATCCAAACAAACCAAATGATATCGTAATGATATCATAACGATATTATATCGGTGATAAAGAATGATTTCATTTATAATTATAAAATGATATGGGTTGCTTTCTGAAAGGTACACTCGAAAATGATGTAAAATAATTTTTGAAAATAACGATATTAAAAACGATATCGTTAATCAATGTGATAGTTTAGCAATATATTCCAGAATATATACACAAATACACAAATAGATTATATGGTTATATAATATGATTAGTTTATCAAAAATTAAAACGAGATGACGATAATAAACTAAAATTAATCCTGCTCCAAATAATTTCATATGTAATAAGAATCTTCAGTAATTGGCAAATAGCTATACTTAAAATCCAAGCTGATATTGATTCTTTTATCTTATCCACTTTTATTTTTTGTGATATCAGTAGAGTTTTTCCTTTTTCGGACTTTTTCCGCTCCCGGAAATTCCCGTCAAAAATAATTATAAAAATTAAATATTTATAGGATAATTCAGTTAAACGAAGGATAAAAAATGTTAAAATAAATTAATGATAAAACGATAAACTCATTCAGTTGTTTTTGAAACATTGATACTTTGAAAATTAAATGTACACTTTATTATATAACAACTCATCCGAAAGTCGAATCATTACTCTGATTTTCATATTGTCCTGTGGATAAAACTTACTCCGACAATTTTACGGAAGTAAGTTAGTTGTTGAGAGATTTCGACAGCCCTATTTTTTTCAGGTTCATAACCTACTTTTTATGAATAATAGTTTTTTCTCATACAAAAATACAATTAAGTTCCTTCTATTTTTATTCTATACAATTAATCTATAGCTAAGGAAAACGTGAGCTAAAAAATTAGTTGATATCATGTTCATTTCTTGGATAATTGGACTCTTTAAATTGTATGGCCTTATGCGAACTTTTAGTAATTCATCTATACTTTTCAAATGTCGAGTTTTACTTCTAACTAATTCTTTTACAACATATTATTTTTGGCCTCAATTGAGAGTCAAGTTTTTTCTTTTTAAAATATTGCCATAAATAGAATTATTTTATTTTCCATCTATTACGTAAAAATGTGACTCAGGAACTAACAAATATATTTAAATATTTCTTTAAAGATATTTAAACTCGTTGCAAAATGAAATAAAATAAATAAAAACAAATGTAAAATCACATTATATACTAAACTAACGATACTTAAGTTAGAAAATATAAACAGTTACGGACTGAAAAATTCCCGTCCCGGTATTTTCTGTGAAAAGCTCTAGATATCACTAAATTTTGCTGTAAAATGTAATTTTTATATAATAAATAACATAAAATATTTTTTTTCTACAAAAATTTTTAATTTTTTATTTTTTGTAAGAAAAAAGTTTTTTTTCAAAGGAAAAAATTATTTCGACATTTTATAATATAATTTTAAAATTATGATAGCATTAATGATACTATAATGTAATGTAATGATACTGTATGAACACATAAGAAATAACGGTAAAACAAACAAAAGACTTAAGAAAGAAACTTTTAGGTTTTTTATAATTATATTTATTTGAAAGAAGCTTTCATAACGAACCTTTTCTCCCTTTGTTTATATAGTAAAAAACTTCAAGGGAAACAGTGTCATCTTTTTTTTTTTTTTTGTTATTGTATTTTTTCAACAATGTAAGGTTTTAGTTTACTTATCATCTAGAAAATCTTGTTGCTGACTTGTGTTGTTGTTGTTATTGTTATTATTCCTCTACGTATACAAGATGCTATCATTAGATGACTTTATAGCTTGAATTATTTTACTTCTTTTACCTTTTTGTTATACTATTCTAAATACACACAAATGGCTGAAACTAATGTTTGCAACTATCTAGTAAGTATGTATAGTGGTAGTGAGTATAATACTTGTGTTCATTACTATTCTAAACAAAAAACCCTCTACCGTATACGACGTAACTATGGAATTGTTGTACGAATAGTAGACAAATAAGAAAAAAAAACTAATGTTTATATGGCTTATGATTATTGTTTTGTTTTGATCATATTGTTGTTTGCTTTTGTTGTTGTTTTATGCATTTGTATAAATATTATTTAAGGTTATTTTTATAGTATAGAAACCGTTAAGAAAACTACAAAGACGACAGCAACAAGAAAATGTTATGCATGAAAGAAATTTTTGGGGTATAAAATTTCTTCTAGTAGTTTTTTTTAATATTTTTTTTTATTTTTAAATACCCTACACAAAAAGGTGTCTAAGGTGAACATTATGCTTAGTGTTTTGGATGTTTTTTAAAGTTAAATAATTTATTTGAATACGAGAACAAGGAAAAATATTAAGGGAAATTCAAATTAATATAATCGAATGTACAAAATAGAGATATTGAAAGAAACTTGACTTGATAAAACTTTTTTTATTTTTATTTTTTTGCATACTGAACTAAAGTTTGGTTAATGTAAATATTTTTTGTTTCTTGGATTTTTTGTTCTTCTTACCTTCGCAATGAAGACCATCACCACGATAGCCAGGAAAACAGGTACACGTAAAACTGCCGAGTGTATTCGTACAGTGCGCAAATACATCACATGGACGATATTTGCATTCGTTCTCATCTGTGAAAATAAATTAAGTATAAGAAAACCAAATTTAGTATAAATCAAATACTTAAAACATTAAGAATTTTTAGTAGATTTTTTATAATTATTCTTTTTTTTTTATAAAAACTCACCTTCAATATTACAATTACAACCACCCCAGCCATCATTACAATGGCAGACACCATTTAGACACACACCGTTTGTGCACTGAGTGCCATCTTTATCACAGTCATCTAAAAAGGAAATGAAAATATAAAATATTAGTATTAATTTTCAATGTTGGGAAATTTGTAGTTTTTTTTTTTGTTTAGTTAAACTTACTTGTGCATTTAAGCTCTTTATTAAGCTCATCGGAACCAAGATAACAATCTTGATTGCCGTCGCATAATTTCGATAATTCGTATAATTGTAAATAGTCGGTTGACTCATTTACCTGACAACCAAAATAGCCATCTTCCAAATTTATAAAAAATACTTCGTTACGAAATCGACTACTTTTTAAATTTGTTTTAAATGGCGATAATTGTGTTTGTGTATATAATTGTGTTTGTTGTAGTTGTGAATGTACCTGCAAATAGATAAAGAATTATAATAATATTAAGCGTTACTTTAAATTTATTTAAAATTATTTGCAATAAATTTAAAATAAATGCTAAATGCTTAATTTATTATTATATTAAGTTCATTATATAATTTAAGATAAAGATTAGATTTGAAAAATATATGTTTAAAAATTTAATTATTTAAGGCTTTTATTTGATAGTACTAAAAGACTTAAGATTAATAAAAATAGTAAAATTCTAACGGTTAAATAAATAATTATTTCATTTATTCGCCATTATGGCTTTTAAAAATTAAATTCAAGGACTGTGCATGAAAAAATCAGTGCATATAATTCAGTTTATAAAAGCTAAACTAATGGGTTAATCTTTTTGAAACTTGGTCTTGTTTATAAATACAACAAATCCGGTCCGGTAATTTTCATAAAAACTTTTATAAAAACTGCGGCTCGGTTTAAAAACAAATTTTATTTTAAATTCTTTCCGGATTTTTTGTTATTTTCATTTTCATTTTCTCACAAAAAATGTTAATATACTTTTAAAAATTTTTAAGAATTTCGTAAACAAAATTGAAAAATGTTTAAAGTAAAAAAAGAAATGGGAGAGAGAGAAAATAAATTAAAATTTGTTTATTTTCCATTGCCGTCTAGGTTTTTAAGGAATCCGGACTTGTTGTTTTTATACATATATTCTAGTTTTAAATTTAAAAGAAAAATTTATTTTTTATTCGTTTTCAGTAATATATTTAATATTTTCTGGAGCACCCTAAATAAAACCGTTATTGTATTTTCGATTACTTTATTGTTGGAATCAGTCGGCCCACTTCTTTTTAAAATCTATTTTATTTTTTACTCAGCTTTAAATATTTTTTAATACATCTTAAATGAGCTGATTTTTGACAGTTTAGTGGATTGGCCTCTCTAGGTATACAGCAGCACTTTTTTGTTTTAATGAAGAGATGCGAGATCAGCCCAAAAAAATTAAAAATTTGTTATGATTTCTAATGATAGAAAGGAATCTTTTCTGAGAGCACTCATTTGTGTAAATTTTTCTGTTATAAATTATTTTAGTTATAAATAAAGTGCTTTCTTTCTCCGCACGTAAAATTTTCTTGCTAGATCAAAAATTCTTTCAACAATTTTGATTTTTTGCACGATATTTATCTGCTACGTTGCCCATAACATCTTTGATAAGGAATTCCTAAACAGAATGTTGTAAAAAATTCGACATTACGTACTTTCAATCATACTTTAGGCAGCATTCATATTTTTAATTTTAAGAAAAACGAATTATGCTATCACAACAAAATTTAGCCCATAGTTACTGAGAATAGTTAACCGTACTAACTTTTTTCACATAAAATAAAAATTATAAACCTGAAATTGTGTACGGATTTTTTCGTGTTTGTTTCTGAATATAATGAATATTTAAAAAGAATTCAAACAAAATTATGAAAATATTATACATTTGTCTTTTTCCTCATATATTAGAAAACTAAAAAAAAAAAAAAATAAAAAAAGAAAGAATTAAAACACCTTTTTGGTGTTAAATTTATTATGTTCCATAGAATATAGAATATCTTTAGAACTATTCTTAAAGTCATTAAATTTATGCAAATATTGAAAGTAGGTTAAATATTTTCTTAGAAATTAGATTAAAAAAATTTAAAAAAGTATAATAAAAATATTTTATTGGTTCTAAAAATCCGCAAACGAAGAAGTCTATAATTGGCTAATGAATATTGAGTGATACAATCAAAGAAGCTATAAATTTGGAACTTAATTTTTTACGATTTTTAAGAAGAAAGTTTAGAACTTAAGAAAAATCGAATGTTAAAGTTTTAAAGGTAAAATTGAAGTATTCTAAATAAGTTGCAAAAAAGTTTTTAAATAATTATATTTTATTCTAAATAAATCTCAAATAAATATTTGTTATAATATATTTAAATGAAACCTTTACTGGTAATTCATTCCCACATATATAAATTATTTAAATCCCCCCATAAACCTACTGGCATCTAATCCTCTTCTATTAATCTTAATCTTAACACTAAAATGCAGTAGACTAATAAATATAAAACATAAATTTAGAAAAACAGCATATGTTTCATCTTCAAAATATGACCTTAAATATTATACTCATATTGCATGTTTTTCAGATACACATCGTTGAGTTTTGCGTATAATTTTAAAGAGAGAAAATCTGTGAATGAAAAGTCATTAATAATGAAAATAATAGACAAAAAAAAAAAAAAATAAAGATTTTGTAATTAAAACAATATAAATAACAAACATTTTTTAAATAAAAGTGAGTTTATATTTAATAAAAATAATAAAAAGTATAATTAATTTCAGCTGTTTGTTTCTAAAGACATTTGTTTTGATAGCTAAACTAATTATCTATGATAAACTAAAAAAAACCTATAATTACTTAATTAGTTATAGGCTTTCCTTTAAACATAATCTTAGCATAAATAGCATTTTGATAGTCAAGTTCAAGTTAATGTATTCTTTTCTCTGCTATCACACAACAAGACATTATTTAATTTTTTTTATGTTTTAATTCATTTCCTTTTTAACCTAAAGCTTTGAAATAATAAAACACCCTGACCTTGCCCGACGTCATACCAACTTACATATGCTGTATATTTATACAATTTTAATAACTCTATCATCTAAAGAACAATAAAAATCTTTTTATGTATTTTTTTATTTTCTCATTAAAAACTCTCAATTAGATTTTAAAAGTAATACTACTTGTTATACAATTAAAATTTTCTGTCTCGCTCTTTTATGTAAAAAAAAGCTTTTAAGTAGTGGTTACTAATAAAAAAAGTTTTTATCATTATTAAAACAATAGTTGAATTTATTTTTTTTACAATTACAATGTCCCATGACATTGTCTGTCTATATGACTGAGTGACTACATATAAATTTTCAATACAATGTACGAAGCCTGTCTTATGTATCATTTTTTTTTTTATCATATTTAAGAGTATTTAAAGAGAGAGATAGAGAGACGAAAGGGGTATTTGTAATATAAATATAAAGTTATCTTTGAAGTATCTATTGTATTTTCATTTTTTATGTGTGTGTTTTTTTGTCAGATAATTTTCTATGACTTAAATTGCATTTGCAATTCAATTTATTAAGCGTTGCAATAACGCCTCAAAATCATTTTTCATGTATTTTTTCTAACCAGTGTAGTTGAGTGCATCCATTATAACTGTCATCTATATCACTTGCTTTTTGGTGTAAAAGATAATCAAGTGATGTTTTGATGTAAAGCATCTGACTGTGAATGTTGTTTAAATGTTTTAAGGAATAATTTGAACTGGAAACAGAGTCAGAGCGAAGAAAAAAATAAATGCAACAGATACGCTATAATGGAGTCGTTAATTGGTTTAAGTTATAGATTAATGTTAAAAAGGAAACTTGATAAGTTTTAAGTGAGTGCAATTGGAAATAGGTTCCTATTAAATCATAAACTTTGAGTATCTTAAATTGTTAAAATGATATAAATAATATCATATATGATTTAGGATCCTTAACAATAAAGCAATAACTGGAGGTTAAATACTAATTTTTAGTTTAAACAAAAAGTTAAAATAAATTCATCAACACAAGGTTATACGAGTAGTCAGCACTAACTCTAAGTTAAATTTAATCGAGAAAATTCTTTCAGTTATTATTTTAACTTTTAGTTTATACAAAAATGAAATAAAAAAATCTATATATGTGCAATCTGAAACAATTGTTTACATGGTTCCAGATATTTATTAAAAGGACATTACGAAAATTTTTACGTATTTCTACGTTACATATGTCTTACAAGTGTCTTACATATGTTATATAGAATTCATTACAGTAAATTATATGGCGATAATTGATCCATATCCGATCATATCTTCTGTATTTGTTCCACTTTAATAATAATGTTCATATATCTCCAATAAATTTAATACCTAGTGATGAAATTTGGTACAGATAAGTTTCGACTGACCAGTCCTGAACTTATCTATCTCTATTTACATATATACATATATATGTGGGATTTAAGGATGTCTGTCCACTGTCTGTCTGTTCCTGTAAAGTTTATGAATGAAACACAAGTCGAAACTTTGAATATATTTTGTTGAAATTAAGTGATTTGTAATTGAGATAGAATCACGACTTAACTACTTTCGTGCATTTTTCTGTTACAAAACGTTGAGAATTGGTTATTGTTTTTGAAAATACCCTCGATTAAACCTCGATTTACACGATATTTCATTTACGCGATTTCTTTATAACATGATTCAATAGTACCGACCATTTTTTAACATATGCGATTTTATTTTACGCGAAATTGATTTTATTTTACGAAAACCTTGAATTGCGTGAAATACTGTACTGAATTGAAAGAAATGTATTACAAAATTAATTATTTTAGAAAAGTGTTTCAAAAATGGCTCCAAAACAAAAGAATGTAATCATAAGGGAATTGCTTTATAATTGCTGGAAAAAATAAATGTTTCATAATAATGGTTCAATTAATATATATATATATATATATATATATATATATATATATATATATATATATATATATATATATATATATATATTTATATATTATGTATTTTTTAAATTTTAGAATGAATTAAAATATATATAAAAATGAATATAAAATATTTAGAAAAATTTGTTTTGTTGTTGTAATGCTTGTGGTAATTTCTGAAAAAGAAGCAGTGTTTATTTTTGATATTAAAGGAAAAGTTATTGAGCATTTTTTATTTCAAAAGTATTTGCACACATTTTTCATATTCCAAAATAATTCATACAGCTTCAAAAATTAATTATTTACGCTTAATAATTGCTAATGATGGTCCAAAATTTTGTCTTTAAGATAATATGAAATCTTGTGATACAAACTCAACTTTAATAAGCCGCATAAATCTAAAAATATTGGAAAAAAATTATGAAAAAGCCTTTTAGAGCCAAAATGAGATTTAAATGAAGTTTTAAAATGGTTCATCATCATTAGAATTTGTATTAGAGTACGAAAATGATTAAAAAATCGTATAATCTTTAATAAAAAGAATCCCTTGTATGAAGATAAAAACATTTAAAAAAGAAACTAGCAATAATCTGTCATAATTTTTTTTAGTTTTCTATTTGTTTATAGAGAAAGTATGATTTTTAGAAAAGTTAAGATGTTTGCATTATAAACATTTCTTTTTAAAATAAAAAAAAAAAATTAAAAAGAGTTTTATATCTTTTTATATTTTAATTTAACAATTTTATATTTTAATTTAACACTTATATTAGGTACCAATTAATTTTTGCAATTTACGCGATATATAAAAATGCTGGATCCAAAAGAAAATGTTTTGCCTATTGTAAACCTTGTTTTACGCGTTTTCAATTTGCGCATAATTTCATCAGTCCCAATGAAGGGCGTAATTTGAGGGTTACATGTACTTGTTACTAAAAAGTACTACTTTAAATAAATGAAAAATAATGTTATGCATGTTTTTTATAAAGATAATTTATATATAAAGCTTAAAATCAATTTATTTGCACTTATAAAAAAAAAGCTTAGAAGATATATTTTACATATTATCGCGAATAAAACTTTTTTCTCAGTGAGTTAGTATTAAAAACCATAACATCTTCTAATGACAAGCCTATGTTAAATCTATTGGAAATGATCCGAATTTTTATTACTTCTGGATTACAAGTTCAGGATCTTATTGCCTTCTTGATGTTTAATTTATGCTGCGTAAATATTAGTCTAAAGGTAATATTATGGAAGCGAGAGTTTTATAAAAGCTTAAGTCATAATTTTAAATACTCTTTTATATTATTTAGTAATTCATTGACTATCCCAGCAAAAACTTCCATTGAGTTAAAATGTTGTTATAATAACACTACACTACGTAGTTACACTTTAGCAACTTAACTCATTATTTTAACACAGCAATATTATTAGAGACAATTAGTTACCATATGTGCTTCTAAATAAGGTCTTATATAATTAATTATCCTAATATAATTGTATATTAATCTACTCAATAGTTACATAACTAGTTATATGTAATGCAAAGAGAAGTTAAACGTTGACATAAAACAACTTCTAAGTAATGCAAATAGGATGTCGATACTGGCGTAGCTTTGAAAAGTATTCCGTTTGATAACTATAAGTTAGTACCAAGTTTTTACAATGGTTTCTTGTGTTATGAAAAGAAACAAATGATTAAAAATAGTCTAAATAAATAACTTTTTCATTTATATCAAACTCATATAAGGAGTAGTTTTGGTTGGCAATTTATGTGGGATTAGTTCTTTACCAAAGTGTTAATAAAACTCTAGACATTTGTGAGATATACCCAATAAAACTACGATTTAAATATGACCGTATTTGTGTAGAAAACATTCTAGATAGCAAAATAGAAAACTTTAAAAATTTAAACCTAACCTAGAATATTCTTTATTATCCTAAATGGTTTGGTATTAAAAATTTACAAACCTCATCAGAGATAATCTAATACTTACTTATTTTAATTTTTTGAAATTCGTTATTACATTGTGTTGAGTACGTTCTAATTCATGCACTATAAACTTTGAACTATTGGTGGCATAGCTTTCTAAAATGATTAAATTATAAATTATATAATTTTTAACAGATCGTATTTTTGAATTAAAATCAACAAGTTTTTAAACCTTGTATGGTTTTAAATACAACTCTGGCAAAAGTGCGAAACCATTATTCTTTCTAATATTTTGACTTGAAAGACATTTTAACGTTTATGTTAATCATTAAAGCGGCATTTTCTAAAAAAAACATTGAATGTCTTTCAAAAGTTTGAAATTTATTTCTAAAAAGCTCTAAAAATTTTGTAATAAAATTTCAAATTACTTGAAATTTTAAGAAACAATTCTAAATATTAATATATAGTTTTTAGGATTCTTAAGAAAGAAAATCAATTTTATTATCACTAAGATAATCAAATTAATCTAAATCATTTTGAAAACAAAATAACCACACAAACACGTGCACTACATTTAAAAGACACATAAGAAGCCGGTAAAAAATCACAAAATATTCTTTATACAAATAGTATTCAAAAATTAAAGTAAAGGAGAAAGAAGTCAATAAACTTTAGGAATTGTTAAGAAACATAAAAAAGAAATTGTGAAAAGAATACAGGAATAAAAGAAATGACATAAAGCTAATTTTAATGCTATTACATGTTATAAAGCTAAAAAAAACTTTTATTGGTTTAAAAATTAAGCTTATTATTGTTATTTCTTTCTTCTAAGATAGGCCAAAAGAAATATTTTAATTTTGCTAGGCTAATAGTTTTTAGTTTGTTTCGATCATTTAAATTTATGGCGTTGACAAATAACAAACAAAAATTTTAAGTTTAAGACCAATGACCGTTCTTTATGTCGTTCTTTTATATAAAAAATCTTTGCTTAAAGGTCTTTAAACTTTCTTTTCTTTCATCTGTAGTTTAATATTGATTATTTTCGCAAGAAATCTCTTGGCTAGTTCATAATAAATAATGTTTTTTTCTTTTACATTTATGATGTATTTTATTTGTACCATTGCCACTATGTATATGTTTAATTTGCATGTTCAGTCATGATGTTTTATATATTTATATGTATAATTATGCTTAATTTTCTATATTTAGCTAGCTGAGTTTATTGACTAATCTTTCATTTTTTCCACTGTTTTTTGCGGTCGGTTTTTGTTTAACATATGTAGCCAATTAAATATTCCGTACTTACGTGGTAATAGTTAAAGAAATACCGTTGTTTGACTATTTGCACATCATTAACTTCTTTATGTTTATTATTTAATATTATGGTTTTCAGTTTAATTATCATTAAAGTTCTGTTTATAATTTATAATTTACTTTAGAACTAAATATTTTTTAAAGAATTTTTTTTTAATTTTTATTTTCTTAAGTTAATAAATTCTAGAACTGTAAAAAATGTATACTTCTGCTGTTTTTTCTTTACGCTTGACATTAGCATGCTGAAATGTAATTAAATAGCTATAAAATATAATTTAAGGAAAAAAAAAACATTTTGAGTTATATGGTTATAATTGACGGTAAATACGCCTGGGAAATTGAAATCAAATTATTTTAGTTCTTATTTAGATGTAGTTGTAGTAAACAAAAGACTTGAGACACGAACTTTATTTATTTTGTTTGTTTTAAATTAACAAAATAAAAAATATGAGTTGGAGTGCATGATTGAGTATACGATTGGCTTAATTGTGTGAAATAAATTTCAAGTTCGGATTAGGAACATTTGGTGTCAATTGAGGAAGTGTATTTATTTTGTCGTTAACCTTTTAGATTTTAATGCTAAACCTTGAAAAATGAAGTTATGAGGAAAAAAACATATATATCATGTACTTTAAGCTCATAATATATATATATATATATATATATATATATATATATATATATATATATATGCATATATGTATATATATATATAATATATATATATATATATATATAAATATAAAAATTTTTGTTCTTTCAAAAAATCTTAAAAATTTGAAAACGACTTATTGTTTTTTATTCTTTTTTATCCTAAACCTGGATATCTTTAAAATAAAACGATCTATTTTTCGTTGAAATCTTGCATAAATATCGACAATATTTTTATAATATAAAATTAAAAAATAAAAAATTTTTCTTTATTAAAAAAATCGTATAAAATCAAAAACTACCAAAAATGTTTATTTTCTGTTATAAAGCTAGATATGTTAGAAATAAAATTATCTCTGTCTCATTAAAACTGATGCATAAATGCTAGCATTATTAACAATTTACAATAAGAAAATTATTTAAAAAATCATTTTAATAACATACTATCACTTGGTTATATCCTACACCACTATAGGTAATGAGGTTATTATGTGTTTGTGCAGAAGATCTTCTGTTTGTGCTCAGAAAGTATCGTCGGATCTCCACCTCGATGTAATGATGTCCACCCGTCTGTCTGATCGTCTGGCTAGCTTACTTAAGAAGTTCTTCAATTTATTTTTGATGGGCAGAGATAACTAAATTATTGTCATCCGATAAATAATTTCTAAGTTTTATCAAAAATTTTTAACCTGGCTTAAATTGACTTTAATCCTTAATAAATTTTGTGGTAATACAATTTATACAAATGGGTTTCAGATCTGAACTCACAAAACTTGAAACCAATAGGGTGTAAATTTTAGCACCATGGGTTGCATTTTATAACCATAATTGGTATTTAAAGTTCAAAAACTTAGAAATAGAGTTAAAAATTACTTAACTCTTTCCCACTCTTCTACAATTTCTGGTCGCGCATTTATACTTTTTGACCTCATGCGACGTTACCTTCTCTCTTGTTCTGCAGACTTTCAGCAGTTACATATAGGATAGTAAAATTCTGATGGCAAAATTTTTTAATTTTTATTTTAATTTTTTTTGGAGCGATCTTTGCGTCCCCCAACGGAATACAAAATTTTGATACTTTATTAATTATGAGTATTTTGCACTATATATCGTTTATGTGCCCGAAATAGTTAACGTAGTATATAGTCTTAAAGTTTGAAAACTAGAGCGACAGTTTTTAAAAAAGTTAGTTTTTCGCAAGGCACACTCATATTTTTTAATGGAATTGCATAGACTACTGCGTTTTTTTTAGTTTGTTTTGTTATTTTACACAATACAATCGAATTAGCATTAAGAATAAATTTAATAAAAAATAATATGGACTTTTCGAATATTACGCAAAAATTGCACTTTTTGGTGGTGTTTGTAATGGTTAATGGAAATGTAGAGCCTCATCAAAAAATTTCAAAAAATATAAATTTTTTGAACCAATAAAATTTTCCTTGTGTTAAAAAAATGATCACAATATTAAATAGCATAACTTTGTAATAAATTCTAATCAAATATATTTTCGTATAATGTATGGAAGAATAACATAGATTTTTCGAAAAATTTTGAAAAATCGCAATTTTTATTGTAAAGAAAATTTTTAAAAATTTCCTAGGAAACACTAAAATATACCACATTAATACCATAAAATATTATAAATATCATAAATTTCATTTGAATAACTCAGCAGGTTTTGATGTTAATAATAATTTTTATGGTAATATATTTCGAGGAAACTTTCTTCCATTTTCTATGCTAATCTTCATTCAAACCTTAATCCTTACAAGCTTAAAACTAAATTATATCACACTTAATTTAGTAAAGAAATCAATACTTACTGTACTCGAAAGTAGCACTATCCACGTGACTAGTGGCAAAAATATTTTCATTTTTGCTGTAAAGATAAAAATAGAAAAAAAAAATCATAAATTAATTAAACATACAATAAAAAGATACAGAATATTGAAATAAATCTTTAACATAAAATGCATTTAAAATCATTAATTAAATTTAAATTGTCACTTTAACTAAATGCTTATCATTTCAAAAAGCTACTAACTAAGTCCTAAGAAAAACAGTAAAATTATGTTTTGAAAATTCTTTTTATATATTTTTTTCTTAATAAATTTATTTGCCTTAACATATATTATACTCAAATTATATAGTCGTAGACTATTAATTGATAGTATATAAAAGTAAGACCGTCTCTAAAGCGCCTAAACTATGACTAATTAATTACACTTTTTCAATGTCAAACTGTCACTGTAAGTATGGTAGGGAGAAAAATGCTAAAATTGTTACGACAAGGGCGCCATACGTTAAATAAATATTAAAAAGGAAAAGGCGGCTTAAAATAAACTAAAAGCTTAGTGTTTTATACCAACAAAGATTTTCGATGTTAGTTTAACAAGAAGAAAAAGATAATGGGTGCTGGGTCAGTATGTACATATAAATTTAAACGTGAGAGCGTACAGGCAACTTTTTTGATAAAATAAGAAAAATTGAGTAAATTGATATTTTATGCTTTAAGCATAACAAGTGTTTATAAATCACTGGATGTAGAGGAAAAGAAATTCTAAACGCATGTTTAGGCAAACAGGTGAAATATATCTTGGACTTATGTTGATAAAGTGATGAGGCCAAAAGGTATGGCAGAATGCTTATTTGTTAAAAAAATCGAAAGGAAATGAAATTTAATTCAAGGTTAGATTTAGTTGTAAAAGTCAAACATTTGACAGTGTATTTTAAAACATAAGACTTAGAACACAAACTTTATTAAGTGGTATATTATGTTTTGGAGACCTAACATAAGCATTATGAAAGGAAAGGTTAAATTAGAACAAGAAACGGACTCATGTAGGGAAATAAGGGATTAGAGGGCAATTTGTTAACATAATGATAATAAAGAATAGGATTTAATATAACTAAATAAGAAAAATCAGAAAAAATATCTTTTATTAAAAATATTTTATATTATTGGTATTTTATGTAACATTCGAACTGTGATATAGAGCTAAAACATTTTGTAAAAAAAAAAATATCTTTTTCAACGAAAGTCTTGTAGCATCAATCTAAAACAGACGATTTAAGAAACATACAGTAATTATACTTTATGTCTGACAAAATTAGTTTCAAACAAAAATCTTAAGAAGCAAACTTTTTCACATTGTAATCTTCCTTAAAAAATTCCATAATCTGTTCCATTTTATGAAATTCGATAAGGCTCATAAAAGCATATAATTTTTTTGCATTGTATTCTATATGAAAAAAATTACATTTCGAACAAATTTGTTATTTCCTTTAAAAAAGAAAAAAAAAATATTTCCAAAAAATTAACGAAAACCACCTAAGCTTAAAGTTCAATTACCTGTCACAATGTTTAAAATTTTTTGTATATAAAGTTTTATGTTTCATACTTTTTTATGAATGTCTTTCACAGTTTATTAACCTTTTTCTTTAAAGTATTTACATGGTCTTAAAATATGAAAAAAAAATTAAATATAAATAAAAATTGCCTTTATTGTTTCTTACGAAATGTTCAATTCCTTTCTTTTTGTCTTTTGCCTTTATACATAATAATTGTTGCTTCTTTTGCAGTATAGAAGAGCTGGTGGTATTTTTTTCATGTTGTTGTCTTATTCTTAAGCTCCCAAGTGTTTAAATCAAGTGCGTGTTTGAAATTTTAACAAATTATTATTCTGTGAGAATGTGTTTGGTGTTTTTGTTGCTGAAGGGTTAATAAAATATGTTAAGCAGGAAATCCTATTATTTGCTTAGGTTCTAACAATACAAAATTTAAATCGTCTTATTTTGTACGGTGGTAAGTAGTTGAGTTAGAAACAATGGTAATTGTATGTAAAGTTAAATGAAATATTTGTAGAAGTTGAAAGATGTACAATATGAGAGCAAAAAAAAAAAGAAATTAAAGCGTTTTCTTAATGATTTTGCAATTTTTATTTTAGGTATCTGGCGGCTTGAATAAGAACAATAAATCGGAAGTTTTTTTTACCGTATGAAGCCGGTACAAGAAACATTTGTACTGTAATATAGTTGCAAGTACTAAAAAATGTTTGCTGTTTTAATTCTCCTTCAATTGCCGAGAAGTAAAATTGCCATCTTAACAAACTCTTGAATGAGTTTTTTTTTTTGTAGAAATATGTAAAGAACTAAGTGATATTATGGGCAGTGTTGCCAGTTTAAGTTTAATTCTAGCATTTTTATTTTGCTTTTAGGCTCAAAATTTTCATTTTAGCTTTTAGTTTTTTTGTTTCTTAAAATTGTCTTAAAAGTGCTAAAATGTTATCATTTCAACAACGAAAAAAATAAATTCAATTTTGCTATTAATAATTTTGTTTTTACAGAATAATCCATTTAAGCAATGTCGTATATTTATCTGCACAAAAAATTAAGATTGCTTGTATTTAACAAAAAATTTTGTCTACCATGCTTTATTCTTAACTAATTTTAATTTAAACTTAACTAATTTTATGTACTTGATAAGTGGATTATTACACGCTGCTATAAAAGAACACTTCTTTCACTCGAAAAACAATCTAATGTGGGCTACAGCCATACATTATCTTCTTGAAGACATTAGAAAACAATTTTAAAAAATTTCGAAACATCCTCTTAATTTCGAGATATTACAAAGAAATAATTTTTGGAGTAGTTACTGCTCTAAAGAGCTCGTAGCTCCTTGAATTTTAAGTAAATTTAAGATTTTTAAATTGACTTAAAAAGTAAAAGAAGCTTTTAACTATATTAAAACCTTTTATATCCACTCCAAATAAGTAAGGACATATACAAAATTTTTTAATTTATTTTCCATATCTTTTTCGAAATTTTGATTTTGATGTAAATTTTTTGGACTTTTTTCTTTAAAACTAAATATATTTATGTATAACAGTTTAAATGCTATTTTGTTTAGAATAAAACGAGGTATCCCCATATAAAATCGCTTAAAAATTCAAAAAGTTGTTAATTATTTCCTATATATATATATATATAGATTAAGGCAAAGTATTTCTTTTATATTTTTTTATTTACATGCCTATTTATAGAAAAGATCTTCAAAAGGTCACAATTTTATTATCACTAAACATAATGATTATTCTTGTGACTCAGTTATAACACCGTATATTTTCCTGTCAGTTAGTACTAAAAACAAAAATACAAACTAACATTTTTTTAATTTGAAATTTTTATGATTTTTTTTTAAGTCACAGGAAGACTTAGCTATAACTCCGTATTTTCTCTTGTCAGTTAATATTAAAAAGTAGAAATGTATATATATATATATATATATATATATACAACAAAAATTTTCATATTTTTTTATTTTCATTTAGAATTGCTTTTTATGATAGTCACAACCATAGAATACAACTAGAAGTTTATGTGAGAGGCACTTCGAAATAAATTTTCAAAAAAATTACTCATTTTGCAAAACACAAAAACAAAATATATGTGACTACATGTATTTTGTTGTTGCATGAATTAAGTTTTCGACAATTGAATGAGGGTTTTTGTCTCTCACATAAATATCTACTTATTATTCTATGGTCACAACTCTTATGATTGTCAGCACACAAGGTCTTAATTTTAAAAACGAAAAATTATTACAGTTTTGTTTGTAAATAGGAATTTTAAGTCTATAGTCATAATTTGTATGTTATGACTATTTTTCAGTCATAATATTTTTTGTGCATAGGCATGTTAGTGCTTAATTTTGAAAAAAAAGAGAAATGTAAGGAGTTTTTTAAGTCATTTCAGATGAAATTTAATAAGTTCTACAGCTTTGTCTGATTTGAAAGTACTAAGCATGGTTATGTTTACAATAAAAATTTATTGTATTGTTATTGTTTTAAAAAATTATTGTATTGTTATATAAGTTTTTATAGAAAAAATTGTAATAAATCACAGTTAAATTCGAAAAATTGTGGAAATAATTTTACTTTTTCCAGATATTGTTTAAAAATTTTCTTTTAATATATTACCAAAATAAATAAATACTTTTTACTTCCCAAAAACAGCTTAAAAAGAAAAAATTAATGAAAGAAAAACAATATTATGGATGCATTTTTATACGGGGACCTACCAAAAAAAAAAAAAAAAAAAAACGTTTATTAGCATAACTCGAAATTTTGGAGGTGTATTGTAAATTTCTAAAACTGATTTATGAAGTTCTCAAGAAGTATAAGCCAGATTTGCGTGGGAATTTTTTGGTCGATTTTTCATTGGGTCATTTTGCTGGCATCCGTCTTATGTTTTATTTATTGCAATGTCTTTAAAAATTTCAAAAATAAACGAGGACGAACAAAAATAAATGCTGAATTTCAAATTATGCTTTTTTCTGTCCTTATTTTTTGGGGCATTTAACTTTTTTGTCCTTTTTTAAAGTTATTTTTTTCTTAGATCTAAACAAGAATATGTAAATATGTTGTGAATATGTGAATATGTGAAAATGCAGTTTTGGAAATTATTGCGACTTTTAATTGAATTTCCTCTATTCAACTTATATGAAGTCATTTGTGATCTTATGAAACGATTGGTAATTTAATTCTATTTCAGTGGACTACAAGTAAAATTACCTTCTTATCTAGATCTTGAATCAGATTTCTTTATTTTTTACAAAGCTAAGTGATGCTTTAGTTTATCTGCTAGTAGTCTGAAAATAAGACATCATTAATTGAAGAATTATTCAGAAAAGCTTTGTAGATCAAAGAAAAATATGTGAAACAAAGTAGTTTTGGAAGCTATGAAGAATTAAAATTAAATAATCACTGTTAAACTTAGATGAAATCATTAGGGTTACTTTTTTTTATCACAAAATCAATAAGATTTCTGTAGTCTAATAGGCTCCTTAGATACTTTGTTACATATTTGAAAGACTTTAGAGTAATTCTATTATTTGAAAAAGATTTAAATTACTTTTTACACGTATTTATTACAATAATATTTTTAATATAAAACATAATTAAATCTTACAAGTTTTTTTTCTTATGACTTTTATATGATTAAGCATGAAAAACATGACTTAAAATTTCATTTAATTTCAATACAATGTATTGCAAAAAACTACTTGCTTATACGTATTCCTTTAATTTTTTTTTCTAAATAATTAAATATTTTTAACATGATTTTCTGTTCAATTATTTACAATAATTCTGGACTTAATTGAATCTTTGAACTGTTGATATAATATCAGTAACTTTATAATGAAATAAATTAACTTTTTTCTTATTTTTTTTTTAACACAATATGTTGATAGGTCTTGCCTACAAGTTTTGATATTTAGTTGATCAATAAAATATTTTAAATTATGAACATGAATGTTCTGCATATTAATGACATTTTTAGCACAGATACTTAATTTAACATCTGTTAACATGAATATTGTAAAAAGGAAATAGAGAATTTAAGACAAAAAAAAAAAAATCATAAATATGTTACACATAAAAAAACTATCATAAGTAAGACTCCTTTTTTTTTTTATCATTATTACTTCATTAACACAGAAAACAAAGGTTATTGCAAAAGAAAAAAAAAAAAATACTAAAGAAGAACAACTTTAGCTTGAGGCTGGCGTAATATATAATATGCTGTCCACTTAAAGGTCTGGCTAGCCGAACATTATTATGTATGATATTGTTTTATGCATTTTTTGTTTTATGAATTTTTCATATGATTTATGAGGTTTTAATGAATGAATTTTTTAAAGAAAAAAATCTAAACATTCATATAATTTAAACTGAACTCTAAATTAACAACTTGTAAGTACAAATTTTTTTTCTTTACTATAATGTCTACTTTATTTGTAAATCATACTAAAAGAGTATAAAACCATAAAACCGGTTTAACATTTATTTAACATTTATTGCAAAAATGTCTAAAATAAAAAACCTTGACATTAAAAATATTTTTAATTTGGGTGTTTTGTTTGCTGCCAAAGAAAAATAAACATAAAATGAAATTATTATTTAAAAAAAAGGTGTAAACAAAATTCTTTTATTTTTCTTTTTATAATCGTTAAGAAAACATTTGATTAAAGCTGGTTTTAAAGTTTATTTTTAGATTAATAATTTTTCTCTTAAACCTTTGTAATTGTATGAGTATTTTATTTTTTCACCAACTTGTTGTCATTTAATTCAAAGCTAAATAAAAACTTATTTTTTCATATTTCTATTCGCTAAATCTAGTAAAACCGGAAATTTTACGCATTTTAATAAATTTTTTTTTATTACACATTATTTGTGTTGTTGTTTTTCTTTTAGATTTTTAATGCATTTCTTGTGTCTTGTTTTCTATATAATTTTTTTTGTATATATTTTAGTTGGTCTTAATATTATTTTCCTGCTTTGTAAATCCACTTTTAGGCCGGGTTACATGCAGAAAACTGCATTAGACATTGATAGGCAACGATATATGTTTTTTTTTTGCTTGGCTAAATAAATTCATTTGTCTTTAGTGGTTTTGCCCAAAAAATCTGTAGTTATAAACAAATTCAACTCGACGTATATGTCGAGTTAGATCTCTATTGGTATGTTTAACAAAATGAATTTCAAATATGTGTTATTTGAATTAAATAGACAGACTTAATTCTTATTGCAAATAAAATATGTAGGTACTCGTATTGCTTGCTGTAGCTTTAAATGGTTGTTACAATATTTTGGACAAGGCTTATACAAATAAGTAAAGATTGTGGTTTTCAGGAGACCAATGTCAATTGAGTTATTGAAAGAAAAGTGTATTTTTACTTTAAACATTTGAAATAAGTTTTAAAAGACCATAAAAGACTATGAATGGAAATAATATAATAAAACTGTATATTTTTTGTATTAAGTAGTACAGATTATGGTAATACATATGAGAATTTAAAAAAAAATCTGCAGATTTTAATAAATAGAATTTAGATCAGGCGCGTATTTGGCCAAAGCATTTGGGAGGAAGGGGTAATAATTTTTTTTTTTAAATTTTTTAATTATGGAAAATTCCCGATTTTAATTACTAAAACTTTATGTAGATTTAGTCAATATAAAACTTTTAAAGAACAAATTTTATTCGAATTGTTGAGTTATGAAATTTGTATGTTTTTATCATCCAAAAAACTTGATATTTTATATTAATTTTCTACTTTTTTTTTTTGAAACACAAGCAAAAAAATAAAGCTGTTCTTTTTAAAAGAAATATTTCTTTGAATATTGAATAGATTTTAATAGTTTAAATTACGTTATTATTAATTTAGTGTTATCCCCTTAAGAATTTAAAATTAAATTACTTTTAAAAAAATTCATATATTTATTATCTGAAATTACTAATTTAGAATTTGAAGGTAGTCAAACAAAAGAAATCTGTATTAAAAATAGATTAAAAATTATGAAAAAATACAACTTTTTTTGAAATTTTTTTAAAGAATTCTGACTTGCAATATAAAATTTGTGAAATTCGCAGAAAATTGTTTAAATAGAGTAAGTTACTATCATTGATTTAAGCAAATAATTCAGAAAATTACTTTTCAAGTTCTAAAGCAATGTTTGAAATTTTTTTTAGAATGTTTTTAGTTTTTAATGCTTTTTAGCCACTTAAAAGGGACAGAACAATGATATTTAAATGATGTAAATATGTGCTGTGGAATTTTTGAAATATACGCATCGAAGTCCAAGTTATTTTATTAGCAAATCAATAAATAGTTTCTAAAATATGTAATTTCTAATCAATTAGTCCAATTTACATACAAATTTATACAATCCTAGCTTAAAATATTCCAAAAATTATTATTTCTTAAATTTCAAATTCAGAACAGTTAAACGTTTAAATTTACTTTACCCCCGTGAATTCGCGGCTGATTTAGATACTATAGTCAGGAGTACACTTCTAAAGATGAAGAACATTAAATACTTTAGAAGAAAAGTAGAAAACTTTTTTGTTTTAAAAGCAACAAAATGTGCTTCAATGTGCAATAAATTATGCGAAATGCATTTATTTTTTTGCGTTTCGATTTGTTATAATAATCTGAATCTTAAGAATTTGCTATTTCTCATAAATTTAATTTTTTTAGGTTCTCCAATTATTAATTAAGTAATAAAAGTTTTTTTACAATATAAAAAAGTTTGTTTTTCTTCATAATAATTATAATAATATCTATTGTCATATATACTTTCTTACGAGGATCCGTCCATCTGTTGGTCTGTTGAAAGGAGGATAGGGCTGGGACCAATCGTGAATGATCAATGTAATTTTTTTTATTAATCATAAAGCTATATATATTATAAATGATATGATTCATATTTCGTTAAAATCGATTGATAAATAGCGACTGTATTCCGAATTTGTCTTTATGACAAAATATTTTGGCTTTTTTGGATTTTTAGAGATTTTTTGAAAAACAGACATTTTTAAATGTTGTAAGAAACTTATTGTTTTTTTTTATATTTGCGAAACTATGCAATAGATTAAAAATCAATAGTATAAAAACTGACAAATCCCAGGCTACAAAATCGGTTTTGTCCAGTGTTATTGCTAATATTAGAATTTATGCGTTTGTGCTGATGTTTGTAACGCACAGAAAAAATCATCCAATACCCACCTTAAAGTATACCAATCGACTTAAACTGTCCATGTAAACCTTGTGCACAAAATACAGGTCGCAATTTTGAAGATAATTCAATGAAATTTAGCACGTACTAGTTCTATGATATAAGAATGAAGCCTATTGAAATTGGTTATGATCAGTCCATTATTTCACCTAGCCCCATACAAATGTCCTCCCGGAATAGGGGTTTAACGACCATAAATGCCTTAAATATGGCAATATTTTAATGAAACTCGGTGTAAGAAATCTTTGTGCCAAATTGACCATATAAAACCCTTTTCCGAAAATCACTTTAACGTGGATAAATCACATGTTAGTATTAAGTTTATATTTGACATAAATAAGTTTTATTTAAGTAGAAATCACAGTGTCATATTTTATGAGGATCGCTCCATAATTTACCATAGCTCCCATATAAGCCCAATTTCGGGAGTAATATTCTGTATTTATATATTTTATTTTACACATAGTAAAATTATCTGTCCACAATTACCCACATGTCTAATATAAGACCCTTCCACGAATTTTGATGGACATACACAATGGTGTGGGGTATCATATGGTCGGGCTTGACCGACTATATCTTTCTTACTTGTTTATACTTTGTTTATTTCTATAGAGGATGATAGTCTTATCTATAAAGCTATTTTTTAATAAATTATTGATAAGACTAAAATATAAAAACAAACAAAAATAAAAAACATGTTTAATTTTATTTCTATATTCTTTCCAGGAAAAAATGTATCAGTTCTGCAACTAGTTTCAGAGCGCATGAAAGTAGCCTGCACTCGTTCCAGTTGGCTGTTACGACCCATGATTCTATATAAATTTTAAATTATATGCATTAAATTTTTATTATAAATTTTGTTCGAAATTGTCACCCCCAGAACTATTTCCGTGGAGGTGTTACCTGACCAGTACCCATTCTTTAATAATGATTTTTGCTCGAAATTGTTACATTCAGAACTAGTTCTATAGAGGCGTTAGGGAACGGTTCAAGAACCAGTTAATAAAATCAATCAATGATTTTTGTTTGACTTTATTTCTCATTCTAATAAGTCATTTTCTAAAGGCCATTCTTTTAATTTTGTTAAACTCTGTTTTTAATTTTTTGACTTCTTTTCCTAACAGTTCTAAGATGGCATTTCTGAACCAGTAATTTGTTCATAGAACCTAGCAAAAACTTAACTTCCAGTTTTAAAAGCAACAGCTTCCTATATGCATTGTATTGTAGCCTTAAAAAGTAGTTTTAAGTAAATATGAAAGGAATTTGGTTTTTACGTAACTGAAATGTCTAGAGCGTCTAAAAAAAAGGAAAGAAAAAATTAATGAATAATATTGATTTATATCGCTATATATTTATATACGTTAGTAGTAGGCAGTTTTTGCTGGGATGTTTATTTGTATCTCTATAACAAAACATTTTTTAACGCATAAAAATACAAGTTTACTCGGGTGTATCGAGTAAGATTGCAGACTTTGGTACCTAAATTAAAACTGGCAAAATTTTGGACATCGCGAACAAAATTCATCAGTTATATAATAAAAGAGGAAACAGTTTTTTATATTATTTTTGCTTACTTATTTGTTAGTCGAAGTTTTTGCTGGGGTAGTGCTATATGAGTAATACAGAACTAGCTCTTAGATTTTTTAGAATCACAATACGGTTATACTTCATGAGTGCTAGAATTGCTTTCAGCACCACTAGTTCTCCGAATTGGTTCTGATTACACCAGTTTTAGAACTAATAATTTTAGAAGAAGTTCTAAAATTTTTCCTGGAATAGCTTAATTTTAAATATTTCTTATTAATTTTAGATATTTCCTAAACGATTAATTTTCAATTCAAAAATAAAACTTTGCTTAAATTGACATTTATCATTAGTCAAAAACAACAAATATCAGCAGAAAGTCAACTTAATTTCTTTAAATAATTACAAAGATTATAATGTCTGGCAACTACTACTGTTAGACTCCCAATCAAACACAGAATCTGGCTACGCAACATGACAGACATTTTGCTAAGAAATATAAGCATCAAATGGAAGACGGCCTACAACACTTAACTTACTGACATATGACAAAGAACACACCTTTATTGGTGAAAAAGACTATCCTTGAAAAAATGATTAAGTATTTATAATAAAAACAGAAAAAAGTAAGATTATTATTTTTTTTTTTTTTTGCTGAATAAGAACACATTTTATTTAATAAATAAAATAAAATCGTTTTTAATGGTAAGACAAGTTTCGATGAAATGTATGTCAGTTATTTTTTTCTTTTTTGATTTCAGTTTGAGTTCACAACTGAGTACAAAAACGCAAAAAGCAACAAGTGTGATATCATCACATGCAGCATCTGAAACTTTTTTATTCAAAATTAAATGCAAAGAGTTTGCCAATAAAAAAAAAGAAACAAAATTGAATATTTAATTACTCATTTAGAATTAAAAAGAATTTAGATGAGATTTGATAATATGGTGAAATATCACTTTTGAAATAAAAAGTCTTAGACAGGTTTTGAGTAAAGAAATAAATATAAAAATAAAAAACTGGACAACTTTTGCTTGACATTTAAGTAGAGATAGAACAAACTGGCACAAAAAGCTACTCGTAACTTAATTTACGTCAATTATAAAATCAAGATTAAACATCCAAATAAGTAGTTCGCTAAAGGTTTCTAAAATAAACTAAACCTCTTAAACAGTTTAAGTTAATTAAGTAATCATAGCTTAAGTATAAAATAACATTAGACTATTTGTTTAAGGTCTATAATAAATTGTTTTTATAACATTTATTGTAACAGATATTTCTTACAAAAGCCCTTTTTTCTTTTATTACTTACAGTGTTGCGTTATCATGATTATGCTTAAGGTGTATATTATATTTAAGCGTTTATTAGCTGATAAAAAAAACTAGATAAACTAAAAAATACATTAAGGTTTGAGTACTACTCGAATATGCAAAAAAAAAAAAAAAAAATTATTTTAAGCCACCATAAACAACTACCAAGTTGAAAAGAATTTCTTCGTTTTTTCTTATATTTTTTTTTTAAGAAAATATTTAAAAAAGACTTGTAAATTATCGTATGAAATTGTAGACCAGTTGGGTGTGTTGTTGAAATTTTTATTGTGGTAAGTCTTGTAAAGGCCAGGTTTTGTTTTTTATTTATCTTTATTATGATTTTATTTAAAGATTTTTTGTTTCTATACTCTTATTACAAATTGCAACATACAAGGAAGTGTAAATAAAGCTGGACAAAAGAAAATACTAAAGAAAAAAAAGATACTAAAACGAGAATTTTTTTTACGCTAAATATTTTCCTTTAAATTTGTTACAACTTAAAGCTTTAGGCTTCTAGCTAACTGAAAGAAAAAAATCAGCTAAAAGTTTTTGTTGTTATTTTGTAAAGAAAGTTGTTGTTGGGTTAACACCTATTATAATAAAAACTAAAAAAACCTAGAAAACAATTGAGTTTTTATTTATAGTGTTGAAATGTTGCTATAAAAAAAACTTTTAAACAGCTATTGTTAAATGAATTTTATACTTTATAACAAAAAAACAACAACATTTTTTTTCTTAAATTATTTAAATAAAAATCTTTCGACAAGAACTTGTGTTATTTAAAATGGAAATGAATTTTGTTTAAAGCATAAATACACTAACGGTAGTGTGGTCTTTTGTTTCTTTTATCTTTAAAAATGAGGAAATATATCAATAAAATAAACATAAAAATGAAGCAATAAACCCAAAAATAAAAAATCTTTTCTTTATGACAAATCTTTAGATATTTTTTTAATGAGATTTTAAGATGTCACTGCTGCTGAGATTTTAAAAAATGAGTAATATTTCTTATTAGATTTTTAATAGATTTATGCTTGAAAAATTGTTGAGTAATTAATGTGTTTGACATAGATTTTTAAATTGTGAAAATTGCATTAAAAAACATAAATTGTTAGTAGATTTTTATCTATTTTAGAAGATTTATGCAAATTGAGTGTCAAGAATTTTTAATTGAAAAAAAAAAAAAAAATGCAAAGTTTTCTTTGTATTGCTCTTGATTAAGTTTTACTATTATGAGAAATTTATGTTTTATCTGATTAAAGATTTCTTTAAGTTTTTTTCTCTTTTTTTTGTTAAATTTTTTTGCATTCGTGCATTAAGAAATCTAAAAACAAAATTATCATAAAATATATTTTCTCGTTTCTTAAGTCGTTTGTTTTTTTAAAATGTTTTTTCTCATTCTAAATAGGAAAATTATTTTCTTTGCAAACTCGATTTACTTTCTGAAAGTTTGCAGTTTAACTCTTTTGTGTTGAGTTAAAATTATTGGTTTCAAGTGTTCTGCAATAGAACATATTTATTTAAAAATTGTGTTTATTAAATTAATTTATCAAAAAAGATACGGTTCCTAAGTCTTTCGTTTTTAATATTTTACAAACGCTTTTTTTATTTTTTTCAAAAATACCAAAATTTTGTTTATTTCATTTTTATTTTTTGCTCATTTAATTTATTACTAAGTAGTGAACTTAAATCAAACATAAAAAGTGACTTATTATAAATAGGTTTTGTAACACAAAAAAAAATTCATATTTTTATTAACAAAACAGTCACTTATTATTTTTCTACCGTTTTGGTTATGGCAGAACCAAAAATTTGTATTTTTAAATAGTTTAGATTTTTATTTAAATAAATGTTAATTATTTATTAGTAAAAATTATTATAAAAACTGTGTAGAAATGTTCTGTTCCAGATGGACATTGCGTGGGAGCCATATTTAGATACGTCAATTTTCTATATTTACTAGCATAATTTTAAGATGAACAGTATGTATGTATGTATATATGTATATATGTACATATGTATGTATGTAGGTTTATGATAGAAGAGAAAAAATATAACTTTTGTTACGTTTTAATTTTTAATGATGTTTTGAAATAGTAAAAAATTATGTTTTTATATGCTTTTTCTCACAATATTTTTAATATCTCCGAAACATAAGATGGAGATAAATTAAATTTATAATTTTTTAGTATCTTATTTAACCACATCAGACTCAATTATTTTCTTACGAGTAGAATAATCAAAATGGTCAAAGAAGCGATCATATGTATCTAAATTGGCTGAGAAATCCTGCGCAACAAAATCAGTGTTGTTATTAATTTGAAGTGTTTCCTCAATTGAAATTCCTGTTAAGATATTTTTTTCTTAAAGAATAAATTAATCAGAAAAAAATAATATTTCAGTCTTGAAATATAAAATAGTTAACAAACATTTGAGCCTTACAAATTATTATTAAAAGAATTGCATTCAAAAACAATTGCTAACAACATTTAACTAATATACTGTTTTTTCTCTATGTAGGAAATTCTTTTTAGTTTTTCTTCAATCGTTTTTTAGTATTCGAATTGTTAAAATAAACTATTCTATTTCGTTTATAGTTTTCTAGACTTTTTTAATATAAAAATGGATTTATTGTGAAATAAATTTCAGCCTTTAGTTTAACCATATGTATGTTCAGTTCAGATGTATATATAATAGCTTTTTCTTTAACTTTTGTTAGTTTAAATTAAAGGTATTCGATTGACGAATATTTTGTGACAAAATCAACATTATTTTACAATTTATTTTATTAATTTATTTTTATTGTCGTTTTGTTAATTTAACAAAATTTTACGAATTTTTATGCAAAAACATGGTTGAAATTTGTAAGGCGGAACTAGAACATTGGATTAAGAGAAACTTATTTTAAAAGGTAAACCCATTTAATTTGAATCAGGTTAACAAAAGACAAAAGAATGGTCTTTTAATAAAAGGACACTCAGGTATGAATATTTTATTTTTGGGTGTATATCTGAAATGAATTGCTTATTTGCTGCAACATCGTCATATCTCAAAAAACATAAATTTATAGTTAACATCACTAATGCATAGTAAATAATGTGTTTTATTAACTGACAAATCTAACGTACTATTTTATTTGTGCGTCTGCTATTGTGTAGTCAACATCGTAAAGTTTCCTAGAATAGTGATTAAATTTCACTATAATATTATTTTCTTTAAAAATTTTTGAAAATTATATATCAACTTAAAAATTGGTCTCCTGAAAAAATTAATGGTTTTGCAACAAATGAGCGATACGTGGAAAGGATATTGGCCGGAAGTAGGATATTCTCTTTAGGTTACATTATAAAGTTAAAAAATACAGTTTTATCCCAAAATAAAATAAGGTTATATTGTCGTTTTTTCATTGAAAAAATCTAAGACCTTTAAAATAGTAGTGGCAAAGCTACTATAATTATAGCCTACACCATTATAGGTGGTTGGGGTATTATTATTATTATTATTATTATTATTATTATTATTAGAATTATTATTATTTTTGTATTTAATAAAAGTTTACAAAATGTATTTTAATACATTTTTATAAAATTTTACCTAACAATGCTTTGTAAGTGTGTTATAAGTTTTTTTTGAATACGGCCGTAAACTTTTAAAATTTTTTTATACTCATTTGAGTAATATGTTCAGATCAGTTTTTAAAAATAAATTTTATTTACCAATCCCTATCCAAAAAGTTTTGTAATTTTTCTTAGAGTCCTAAAAGATTTTTCTTTATATAATTATATACATAATTTTAATTTAATATAATTTTATTTATATAAAATATTATATAATTATTTCATCACATACCTTTTTATAATTCTACAGACATTTAGAAATTAATTATTTCTCCACAATAAAAACTTTATCTGTACTTTCACGCTTGAAGTTAAAAACTAAAATGTGCTGATAAAAATTAAAGAAACTTGAAACCAAAAGTTGCCATAAAGTATGACTCAATATTCGAATAAGAGCAACAGCAAATACTAAACCAACAAGATTATTAATTTATGAAAATAAAAATGTAATGTGTTGTAGAGTGGTTTTTTCTGTAAAGCCAAATAAACAAATTTCATAAATATATAAATCGTAAATATAATTTCAAAAACTGTATAAAAAAGTTGGAGACAATTATTAAATAGGAATTTGGAATGTATATACTGCATAAAGTGTCAAATTTAACCATATTGGAAATGTTACTGCTTGGAGTAAATATTTTTTATCAGATTCTAAATAAAAGCAAGTAAGAAAGATATAGTCGGTCAAGCCTGACCATGTAATAGCACATACCATTGTACAGGGGTTTTATATTTCGTGGAGAGGTGTTATATTAGATATGTGGATAATTGTGGACCGATACTTTTACTAAGTGTAAAATAAAATATATAAATACAGAATATTACGTTAATGCTAACATTTATATCCTCATAAAATTTGTCACTATGATTTATACTTATATAAAATTTATTTGTGTCGAATATACACCTGATACTAATATTTGTATGCGATTTATGCACGTTATATATCAATATTATATTTAATGCATTTATCATCGTTAAACCCCTATTCCGAGATGACATTTGTATGGGAGCTAGGTGAAATAATGGACCGATCATCACTGATTTCAATAGGTTTCGTCATTGTGTAATAAAAGTTCTATGTGCCAAATTTTATTGAATTATCTTCAAAATAGCGACCTGTACGGCTTGCCAGCCAACCAGTCAGCCGTCCAGCCAGACGGACGGACATCATTAGATCGATTCAAAAAGTGATTTTGAGTCGACTGTTATACATCAAGGTGGGTGTTGGATGATTTTTTCTGTGCGTGTGGGGTATAATGAACAAAAGAAAACAATATATATTTTAACTATGACTAATTTTAGTATTTATTTATTTATTTGATATTTTAAGTTCTTTTGTTAAAGAAGCCAAAAACAAAAGACCTAAGACCCATACTTCATTTTCTTAAGCAAATAATGCTTGTTTAATCAATTATATTAAATATAAATTTAAATAGTTCGATAATGTCTCAATTATGTCAGGCTGTTAAACATGCACAAAAGCTAAAAACCAACAGCAACCACAAATAAACTTTACAGTACATTACAACATTTAAACTAGAAATAAAGTTTTTGAAAAAAGATCAAAGCCTTCTTCTGCAACTGTTTAAACAATGCATAAAACAATTTATAAAACAGCAACATGGTGTTATGGTTTCTTTTTTTCTCCATCTCTCTCTAAAGGCAATCAACAACAGCCAGCCACATACATAAATAAAGAAATAAAACAAAATTTAGTTACAAATCACTTATGCGTGCCAAAAAGGCGCTTGTTTGGAGTTGTAGTATGAATCTTATTTTTTGTGTTGTTTCTTTTTTAGTTTAACTACTTTAAAATTTGCCCTCATAGTCAAAAAGACACACACATGACATTTGCCACACTTGTTAAAGCACGAAAAAAATTAAATTGAAAAAAAGAAGAGAAAAAATGATAACATTTTAGGAAGGGTTTATAAACAGTCGTTAAAGCAATTTTGTTAAACTTGGTTTTAGTTTTAGTGTGTTGTTTTACTTAATTTAACACAAAAGGGTTGTAAATCTTAAAGACTTTAACAATATATCAAGTAGACTCAAGTATTTAAGTTAAGGAAAATGAAATGAAATAAAAGATCAGCTCAACTTGAGCCATGGTAATCCCAAAGAAAAAAAAAAATTATTGGTCTCATTGCTAAAGCAATTTATTATTTTTCACAGATTGTTATTTTTTACTTTTGTAAACTTCTTGTCTACATTTTCTTGATTTTTAACTGAAGAAGAATTTTACTGTTCAACTTCTTCATACACATACATATTACATGTCAGCGAAGTATGTGAACAACTTTATACAAATCTTAAGCTAAAAAATAAGCGAACAGATAAAAAGAGTTTAACTTAAATTGTTTATATAAAAATTTGTTTGTTTTTGTCTTATTGTTAACAACATTAACTACAACAAGAGGTACATACATAAGTAAGAAAAAGTTGTCTTTTTGTTTGTGCTATTCTTAAGCCATTCACGTTATATGAATTATTTTTTAAAAATAAACAGCGTTTTATTATTTGTTTAACTATTAAAAAAAAAAAAAAAAAGAAGAAAGACGCACTCATACTATTATTGATTTAGTATGTGTCCCTTACAATGTTCGTAAGTGTCCTTCTCAGCGGGCAATGATCTGACTTAAACTTTTACATATTTAGTAGCTGTGTCTAGTTGTGGTTTAACAATATACTTATTTAGTTTGTCAACAACTGTGTAAATAATAAGAATGCTAAAGGGAAATTCAAATATTATTTTAAAATTACAAAGAATTTTAAACGTTTTTTTATTTAAATAAAAGCCTTAAGGCATAAGATTTTGTATTGTGGTACTAGGAACTTATAGAGAAATTAGAATTCTTTGGAATATAACGAGAGTTAAGCAGGTACTTGTTGAATTGAAAGTATGAATTTAAAATAAATATTTGAGGTAAATTGTTATAAAGATGAATAAGAATTTCTATGTTAGAGTCTTTAGGTTCGTTTTAAACCAATTTTTATGCCTATTTTAAAAGCCAACATTTTGTGATTATTGGGAATATGAATCCCAAATTTGGAAACTTTTTAAAAGGGAGTCTTATGTTTGAGTCTTAGATGCTCTACTTTTAACTTCCTGTTATTAGTCAGTACCTTTTAAATTTATGAACTAAGTATTTTCCTACCATTCACTTATTTCACACAACAAACATCAAACAGTTTTCCTACCTAAATGCAGCTTTTAAAAATTACTTTTATTTTTCTTTCAAAACTATTCCCAAACATATATTTCACATTAAATCCTTTGTTATTTAATGGTTTCCGTTTTACAATACTTCTCATTCTCTATGACAGTAAACGTATGTACATATTTATAAATCTGTCAATGATTAAGAACAAACAGTTAAAAAGGTGTTTAGTTCATTTATGTTGCAGCCACATTTAAAAATAAACTCATTCTTACATTTGTATGTGTTTTCTTAAAGGAAACAACCATCAAATATATCTGTCTAATTACCGTGAGTTTAAATGTGCAAAACATTTATAATTTTTTGTAAAGACACAAAAAGAAAAGCAAAGAGCAATGAAGAGAAGGCGAGAGCCAAAGAAAAGAACAGTTAACTACCAAAACTATTGGGGTCTTAGCTTATAATGATTAAGTACAGACATACAGCCAAAAGGAAGTTAACGTTATATGATTTCCTCATAGTTACTCTCTTATACGTAAATATCTATTACTTGGAAATGTAGTTACTGCAGCTGAGATAAATAGTTCTTCTTAGTGTTAACTACAAATACATGAAATAGTTTGAGTTGCTCATGAGCAAAAAAAAAAAAAAAAAATCTTCGGCATTTAACTTGACTATTTTTATTTTTTGCTGGCCTAAGAATATATATATATATATATATATATATATATATATATTTATTAAATTATAGTCTAACACTTAATAGTACCGGTTAGTTTAGTTGGTTTTTAGTTGACTGATTTTATGCAGTTTTTATAGAGGATGCTACAATTCTAACCAGTTTTTTTTCTACAAATGTTGTTATTAGAGGCTTAGAGGCTGCATTGAAACTGGTGGGTGCTAAAGAGTTTTGAGTTTCATTTACTAGCTTTTTTGTAGCAGTTGTGGTGGCTAATGCTTTTTTTGCGAGATGCTTAAATTAACAGTTACATTCTTAGATTTCTTAAAATAACCCACGGCATAGTTTAAGACTTGTTAGGCAAATTAAGACTTTTTATTTTTGTTAGCTAATGGTTGTTAGTCTGGATTTCAATTTGCATAGAGAATGGAATTTTTTGTTTTTTTAATTTATTTTTTTTTTAAATTATTAATCAAACTTGTTAATTTTTTTTAACTAAAAAAACTGGTTATTTGTTGAATTAGAACGGGATTTTAAGTAAAAAAATTAAACAAAGGACATAAAACCTTAATTTAATAATAAAAAAAACTGATTCACTGGTAATGAATTTAACTGATTTTTTTTTAAATTTTAAATTCAAGTTTAATTTAAGATAAAAAAGTTGGCAACTAAATAAAATTATATATATATATATATATATATATATATATATATATAGGTAAGGAAATAATCATCAAGAATGGAACTAAGTCGTTATAGTAGGTACAGAAACTATAACTAAAAGCGTGTCACAATTTCTGTGAAACAGATTTTTCAGGTGGACTATTTTCAAACATCAAAAAAAAAAAAAAAAAATACTTTTCACAAATTTTCTGAATTATATCTCAAAAATAACGAAATGTATATAATTCAAAATAACGTATTATCCAGTGCACGATTTTGATAAGTCATAAGAAAGTAACATTACATTTGTTAAAAATATTTAAATAAAATATTAATATTGATATTAAAGATATGAAAGCTATTCAAAATTTTGGATAAATTTATGAAAAAGAAAATTTTTTTTATTGTTATAAAGTTATTTGTTTAGTAAAATAAATTTCTCTTTTAAGATTAAGAAACGCAAAGATTTTATTTGAAGCACAATTTATTTTGATTTTGTTGTTCCCCCTGTAAAGTTATGAAAAGTGATATTATGTTGTTTTAGAAGTGCCTATACTAGATACATTTTTATCAAGATAAACATCAAAATCAATGCGAATCTATACAGCTAAAAAACTGGTTATATATATATATATATATATATATATATATATAGATATATATATATATATATATATATATATATATATATATATATATATATATATATAAAGCGTTAATGAAATCGCCTTTTTGCTGTTTTTGTGCAACTGTTGCCACCTTTCATAAACTCAGGTTAATTTCTTTCGTCTTGATAGAAATTTTTCTAATATGGACATTGTGTTGTTTGCATTTTCGGTGACGAAATATTAAATTAATAAAAATCATAAAATATTTAAATTCTTTTTAAGAATATTACTGGTGTTACAAGAGCAAAAATTAATTCCATTGATATGCGTATTTCATTCAAGATAATTATTTATTTAATATTTGTTAAAAAATTATAGAATTAATTTCAATTTAACCTTAGACTACATTTATAAAACATGAATTCACAGTCGATCACCTAGTTGATATTAACATTCTCTCTTTAAATCTGATAACAAGGAAAGATACTGGCTTTCTTCGCGCTCTCAATTGGCAAATCTTAGTCTTTAGTATATAAGTAAAATAAGTAAATAAATAAAATATCAACGAATTTAAAACACTTTACTGAAATACTTAAGTTTCCCATAAATGTTAGTAACATACAAGCTGCAATATTATTTAATCCACTAATAAAAACTACAAACATTACCAAAGAATTAAAAGCCAGTACTACTTCAAACCAGATGATATCTCACACCAATACCAATATCAGTGACAATATCAAAAGTCATTATCAAAAACTCATACTAGTAAAATGTTTGACAAAAACATATATAAACACTTATGTATATATGTATATGGTTTCATGATCCTATAAAAGTCATACAATTTAAACTTAACGCTTCTTTAAATAGCGACAATTGCTTAAAAATGCTACAGTTTCAGTTTATATTATTGTTGTTGTTATTCTTTCATTAGGCCCTGCTCAATTAGCGAACCTTCAGTCCTACTAAATCCTTTATCATTTAACAACATTTTTTTTTCATTCATTTTAGTTCATTTTTAGTTTAAAACACAAAAAAGTTGTTATTTTAAAGAGCCTAGAACGACTGTCTGTCCGTGCTTGTTCATTTGTCTGTAAATAGTCTAGTGTTTGTTTTTGTTTGTGTAATTGTGTATTTGATTGCCTTGATGTCGCTTTACAACTTGAAAATTTCCTTTGATCTTGTGATATTTTTACAAAGAAAATGAAAAAAATAAAAATAAAATAGTAGAAAAATTAAAGGTTCAATTTAAATGCTGTTAATGTTTAAATACCAAGACTAAAAGAAAGAGAGAAAAAAAAAACAACGAAAAGTCTGTAAATAAAACGCATACTAGTACTATGTAGAGGCGGTTATATTTACCTTTCAAGTAAAGGGCTTAAAAACTACAAAATGTATTAACAAAAATCTTTTTGTTCAGGAAATTTTATTTATTTTTTACATTTGTACTTGTATTTTTTCACTTTGTACTATTTGTTGCTTTAGCAATCAGTCCGCTAAATGGAATGTAAAGATAATGTGTTATAATCGGTATTAAAGAAAAAATATTTTACTTATTTTATCTACATACGAGTATTTACGGTTTAATGACAAAGAAGTTTAGAAAATTATTTAAAGATTTTTTTTTTAGCTTGAGGGAAATATTAATTTAGACAAAAGAATTAAATATTAAATACAGTGATTTATAAATAAAATTAAATTAAATAATAATTATTAATCAAAAACCTTAAATATATACAGTCTATTCATATAAAAATTTTTTAATTTATAACTGTTTTCATAAAAAAAAGAAATATTTTTCAAATGTTATAAATTTAATTTTTAATACGGCCTTTATATGTGTTTGTTACTAAAAATTTCTTTGACTTTATATAAATTCTTTCTGAAGACTTTAGCTGTTAATCTTGTCTTTTTAAAAAAAGTCAAATTGGTCAATTAAAATTTTCTTAGTGTCATTTCTGTTTTTCTTCTTACCTTCTTAATAAATTTTAAATGCATCTAAGTTATTTACCTAGATTTGATTTAAAGTTGCTCTTACCTGCAAAGATAGAAAAAGAATAAAGAATAACAATTAGTTTAGTTTATATATTTGTGGTTTCTGTAAAATATCAAAAATCATTGTGTTTTTGCAACATTGTTGCGATTATCTTTTACCATTGTTTGTTTTCTTTGCTTTTTTATTAAGATAATAAACTATAAAGTTATAGTATTACCACACACAAGAACCAAGAATATTGAGTAAAATCAGTATTACTGTGAAAGGAGTTCTGTTGCATAAGTCTTTTATTTGTTGCTTATAGATTTAGTAACCAAAATATTATGCTAAATACTTTTGTGTATTGGAATTCGAAATTGTACACATTTATGGAAAAAAGGAAAATTTTAGTTAAAAATTTAAAAAAGGAATTATTAATTTAAGGACTTTTATTGAATTCCGAAAAATCTGTACTGTTCGGCCAAATACAAAAATTGGACCGTATTAAAATGTATAAAAAAGTAATCTTCTAGTTACCCTGTTATAATAGGGAAAACATACTAATTATCTCAATCCGTTTAGCTGTGAGAAAATACCAAAGTCAACATTTTGAAATGAGTATGAAAAATTTCTTATTTCATAAAAATTCATTGACTTTTTCTGAAAAATTTATTAAGATAAAATAATTGTTTTACATATTTTCGAAAATTAAATTAAAAATTATTGAAAAGAAAATTTCAATATGATTAGGACTTGCATCCTAAGTTCTGCATTAGTCGAAAATTGTGAATTTTTGAACGGAATTTAAAGTTTATTTCGTTAGAAAAAAAGTCTTCAAAATTCTTTTCAAATTTAATGTACATATTAGCAATAAATTGATTCCCGCTCCTTTAAAAATGTAGGAAGGAAAGCATATTTTAGATGTTTCAGTAAATGGTTTTTTTCTTGGACATCGGAAGTTTTCAACATTTTGAAAAATAAAATCATTTTTATTCTTCATAAAAGCAGCTTGAAAATTCTGAAATATAATCCATATATTTTAAATACAATTGGAGATGATATAATACTTTTATTTTTTAAATAAATATTAAAATTTCTGCAACAAGTTCGTTTGTTAATTTAAACAATTTCAGCAATTTATCATAAATAATTTAAAATAATTAAGATTTTCTTATGGCTAACATTAATTGCCATAATTACTTAGACTACTATCTAGCTATAATTTTCTTTAGCTGTAGTAAGAATAACTGAAAGAGTGTTATATGTTCATTAATTTAATATAAAGTTAATAATAACCTCTAAGTAATTTTTTTGTAAACCTCAAATTTATTTTAGTGTTTTGTTATTTAAATTTTCACTTTTTTACAAAAAATATAGAAGCAAATTCCTTATAATAAATTATGCTTAAAGTTTTTTTTCTTTCTTGATAAAGCTACAAAGAAATTCTAAAATTTCTTACATAACCATAGAAGTTCTACATCAGTAACTTTATCTACTCCCAGAGATATAAAATGTTTCATAAAAAAAACTAGCGGCATAAGAAATATTAAAGACTTTGAAAGTAAACAAATGTAAAAACTTATATAATTACTCATCATTATGAAAAAAGAAGAAAAAAAAAAAAAAAAATATATAAATAAAAAATAATGAAACCACACACATAATGTTTTTGAAAAGGCCCACACAATATCTTATAACTAAGACCATCAATCATTAATGTATGAAAAAAGTTTAATTTTTTTAATAAAATATTTTTTAAAGAATTTAAAAAAGTAAAAATGATGAGTTTGTTATAAGGAAATAGTACCTTTTACATGATAATTATATAAATATTGCCTTTTTCTTTAGTTGACATTCTTTTTAACCAAAACTTTATTAAATAATAATATTTCTTTAATAATATTAAATAATTATGCACATGGTAATGTTTAAATTATTTTTCTTTTTATATGTATGTTTTAATAGTTTTCTTCTTTTATGTATTCTAAGCTGTCGCCAGGCTTGATGTTAATAATTCTAATTTGTATATTTAATGTAATGTACACGGCAAAACTATACAAGAATTAAGGGAAAAAATACACAAAAGACTAGCATAATTGTAAATATTGTTTTATTCTTGGTAACTTCTTGGTTTTTCCGCCGGAAATCCATAAGAATTATGCATATACATACTGTTACTATATATAAAAATTTACTTAACTAAGGTAAGAGTATTACAAAGAGAGTTAAAACAAAGAATAAGAAATTGTGTGTGTGTGTTTTTTTTTTGCTTAAACCACATGCTTATATTTTGTTTTTTTTATTTATTATTATTTATGACTTTTGGTATGACTCTTACATTTATATATTTATTATTTTTCCCCCTTTAAAAACTAAATGCTTTAAAACAAACCATTGTAGAAGACAAAAAAAGGTACAAAACAATATTTGTGTAAAATAATTATTTGTGCATTGATTGAATTAAAATCAATTTAACCGACTATTATGTAAAATGTTAAGAAATGTTAATAAATTCCTTTTATGGTTATACTGGCGTGAATGTTGATAATGTCATAAACATATAAATAAATTTATGCATAACATTTGCTATAACAGATCTATGACTCATTTTGTTTTTAGCCTTTAAAGCTCATAAATAACTTTAAAGTCAATGTGTTGTTTATGCAGAAATCATAATAATTTGTTTTTATTTGGTTTTTGTAGTTTGCTAAAATTGTAATAAAAAAAATTTACATATCCTTTAAAAGGAAGTTTATGTCTTAAGTCTTTCATTTTATTAATATATAGACGTATATTTATGACATAAAGTTTATTTTAAGTATTGTGGTTGCTTGTGTAATTCAATTATGCTAAAAAGTTTAATAAACTGTGGTGATTAAAGAAATTATTACAGAATTGGTAAACATATTCTTAGGTTTGAATTATAACGGTAAAGAGCGATGAAATTAAAAAAAATTACAAATTTTTTAAAGTTATGTGGGTGTAAAAAAATGATATTTAAATTATACCTAAGAAATTACTTAAATCTTATTATGAACAAGTTTCTCATTTAATATTAGAATTGGAATGGTAGATTTAAGAACCATTTCGTTGATTATTTGAAATCTGCACAATATTGTCTCTAATTAATGGAAATTTTAAACACTTAATTCTATTCTTTTTCTAGGTTTAAAATCAAGATTATTTATATATTTGTTTAGTAACTCCAGATCTTACTAAACTTTTAATATAATTATTAACAAACGAAATGTAGAGAAGGACCAAATATTTTTTTGTGGTTAAGTCACAGCTACAGGATGTCAAAGTTGTTCTTTTAAATCAAACAATAATTAATATGGAAAATTTGGAGACTCTTACTCATTAACTCTGGGGAAATAAATCACGAATCCTGTCAGCAAAGGAAGTATTTTTTTCTTTAGCACGGAAATTTTAAGTCTATTAGTATATTCGTGATCATGGAGTTCTAAGTCTGTTAACTTTTTAATTAACTCTAGTTCTTGATGTAAATTGTTGCATATAAAATTAATGAGTTTGCGGCACATATTGCAACTTGTCTCGAGAATTCATCCGATTCGGCTTAAAAAATATCAAAAACTTCTAATTCGAATTATCCCCAACTTATATCTATACATTTTTGAATCTGCTCAATAGTTTCGAATATATTAAAAAAAATTGTGACAAAAAAACACTTTATGAATTTCAAAATTGATATTTTTCAACAAAATCTTTCAAAAATTCAAACGATTATAAATCTCTTATATCATAAAGCATATTTCATTAAAATCATTTAATTTTTTTTGCTCTTTAAAGTAATTTTATTATTTTTTACACTATTTGTTACCTAATTGACAATAAAGTTAACATTTATAAAGTGATTTTAATTAAATATGGGTCATTTTATTTGCAACAGTTTTATGATAAAAGATTAAACGAAGAATTTTTGATTATTTTAGGTTTTATAAAATTTTTGAAAAATAAAAAAATTTACGTTTTAGAAATTTTTCAATGAACTCAAGTCTGAATAAATTTTCATATAATTGCAACTACTACTACTAAAACTACTACTTGATGTCATTATTTCTGTTAATATGTTAATCTTATAATGTACACAAACGTTTAAAAGTGGAAGTAAATCTAGCTGAAAGGTCGTTTTTTTAATCACTAAAATTAATTATATAAACGTCTCTTTAAAAAATATACTGTAAATTTTAAATCATTTGTTGTATCTAATTTGGGTTTGGAAGAGATAAAGAAAAAATGTTTACCTGCTTATATTCAAATTTGAAGATTTGGAAATTAATTTGGAAAAACATATATATATATATATATATATATATATATGAGTAATAGGGTTCTCTAAATCGACTTTCACATAATCGAACAATCGACTTGTTGTTGAAAACAGTCAAAATTTGCTTTTGGGTTTGAAAATGTTCGAGAAATCTGCTTTCTTGTATGTAACCAGCACTTTAATTGCATAGATTATCTTTTAATTTAATTCTTAAGCTTTTATAAGACAAATAATAAAAAAGAGGCGCAAAATCTCGAAAATATCGTATAAAATCGAAGTCAGAAAAAGACGAAAGTTGACTATTCCAAAATTCCGACGGTTTAAAAATGGAAAAAAATCTAAAAATCTATTGTTTAAAAATTTAAAAAAGTAGAAAGTACGATTTGCTTTCCTATAGAATTCCTAATGAATAAGTCTCTTTGGACTTAAAATTGAGTTAATCAGTTAACTGATACCTTATAAAAACAAAAGAGAAAAATACTTAAAATCAAATTTTAATTACTATTTTATTAAGACAATTTAAGCCTTTCTTATCAATTAAGTGATTTCAATTAATGTGGATATATTTTTGATGTAAAAAAAAATTATGCTTAAATACAAATTATTGTTAACATTGTTTTTGTTTTCTCCTTTAATAAAACACTAAGACAACAGATAATGTTTGTTTTATTTTTTAATCAAATAAAAAGAAAAAGAAAAATTAGTAAAATATTAAGGTATAATTTACTCTAATAACTGGAGTAACTTAAAATATTTACTTAATTGTTCGATTAATTTAAAAGCAGCATTTTCGAGTTATTTGATTGTTCGAATGATGAAAGAGTCGAGGAAAATGCTAATTAATACTTTATCATATCTTTTTATCTTTAAGCAATAATATTAAAATTGTAATCAATATATTTTCATTAATTTGTTTTTTTTTTCAGAAAAAACTATATTACGAGTACCAACAAGAATTTAACAATAAAACATATTTTTTATCTTACATTTTTTCTTTCCTCTCTGTTGTAAGGGATATACGACATTTCTGTTTTTTGCGCTTAATATAAATCAATATCAGTAATATATCACAAACGTAAATTGATCTTATTTTTAGCAATAAGAAATTATATTAAAAGCATGAATATATATATATATATATATATATATATAAAAGATAAAAAAAATAATAAACTAAAACCCCCACTATATGTATAAAGACAATCAAGTAATAAAATAAAAATGCCACGCTGAGGCTCTTAACTGCATGATAATGTCGCAAATGTAAAATGCAAGGTGTTAATTATCGATAAAAATAGCCTTAAGGGACTAAAACTAGTCGAAAAGGAAATAAATTTTCCAGCAAGAAGATTCGTCTCTTACATTAAAATAACGTAAATTAAAAATGTATAAAAGTATAAGAAAAAAAGATCAAAGTTTATTAAGTTTTTTTTAATCCAATTAAAAATCAATGTTAAATCATTCAGTGAAACCAATTCACTGAATTGTTTTTTTTATAGTTTATTTTAAATTTGAATTAAACATCTTTGGAATTTTGTTTTATTGAGGCATGAAATGCTGCTAAATGTTAAAATAGTGGCAGTTTGTTTCTTGTTTCTTTGTGTCATTTTATTTAAATTATAGCCAGTGTGTTTTATTAACAATTTATAGACTGTTTCAGACAAATGTTTGTAAGACTATACAAGTATTTTTAGCTAGGAATAAAGTAGTCCTTAGGGACATAGCCAACCATTTCTAGTCCAAATGTATAATCAAGTAACGACCACCTTGTTGGCTTATATTTTTTTAGTTCATGTCTTATTTTTTTTGTATTTTTTAGCAGTTAAGGTATCATGGGTTTTATGCTTTAACAAATAATGTTTATATTGTTTATTCATGTCCAGTAAATGTTTTATATTGGTTTTATGGCATCTTGTTTTAAGAATTTTGTTACTGCGGTTTTTCATTTCATTTATAAAGCAATTTATTTATTTAGTGGTAGATTCACTCATGTTAAAAGTCATCGTCAACATAAACAAACATATGCAAGAACAAAATACAGTTGCTTTAGTACGTCTCTCTATCTGACTGTCTGTCCATCTGACTGACAGGGAGAGGGACACCAGGACCTGAATTATGTTATGTATTATAGAGATGTGGTTGTAAATAAAGTTTCGTGGAAAATATAGAAGCATAAAGAAAAAGGACGATTATAACACGTTCATTTGCACTTTATACTTTATGAACTTTATGAGATTTATTAAATAAATTTTATTTTATGGTGTTTCTTTCAATTTCTTAATACAAAATAAGAAAAAAATAATGTTTTTTCTTAATTTAATATTTTTATTAAGCCTAAAATCGAGACATTTTATTAAGCTAAAACAAATGATTGACGAAGTAAAATAAGAAGTGTATAATTATTTTTAATTCTAATGGCAAGTAATGGACAGTGATGCTCACAGCTTTAATTCTTTGAAAATTTAAAAATTATCTTTAATTTTTCTGCATTGTTTTGGTTTTGGCCGTACTATAAATAAAGATACAATTTCTGAGAAATGAAAATATTAAAAAAATATGAGTTTTTAGCTTAAGTCTTTTGTTTATAAAATATAGAAGTTTTTTTTTTACTTTTTATGTAGCTGCTTGTAGACATCTAAGCCCTTAAATAATGAAATCGTTAAAAAATACAACAACTCTTTTCTCACCATTATCAACATTCCATAATATATTCTAATGTCAAGTTCACATTTTCAATTATTATCTTAGATATACATAAATAAATAATAAATAGTTATTTAACATTTTTACAGAGCTTAACGAATTGGAAAAAAAACAACAGCAGGTTAACTAAAAATAGCTTTAAACTTTATACACCATCATCATCATTATCACTGCTTGTAATAAATACTCAATTGTTGAAAAAGTATAAAAGTATATATATATATATATATATATATATATATATATATATATATATATATATATATATATATATATATATACAAATATTTAGTTTTCTTTTTTACGTTCTAGTTTAGTTATAAAACCAGCATAAAATTGCTAGATCTTTTTGTCGGATTTCGTTTGTTTTATATAGAATTCAATGCGTAGATTAGAAAAGATTCTCAAACCAAACAACAAGAAACCTTTTTTAAACCTAATTGAACTAAGCATAAAGGTTTAATGTTTAAGTGCTGTATTATAGAATGAAATCTAACCGCATTGCAATTATACTAGAAACAAAAAATCATGTAAAGAATAATAAGTATAATAATTTCCAGTTTATATTTTCACAGCACTTCTGATTATTGCTTTTCAGATTTATAATAAAAAAAACTCTTCTGTAATACATTCAATATTCTTTTAGTATTTTGTAGTATGTTTACAAATCTATGAAATATCATGATTATTAGAGAAAAAAGCAAAAATAATAGTTATAGCTGGCTTTAACATCATCATGTTCGTCAACATCATTAATAATATATCAACAACAATATAATTTTTTCCCTTTTTTTTAAATAAGAAAAATATATAATGGCAAATGAAAAACATGAATCTAAAACTTTTCTTCTTTTTACATGTTGAGCTAAAATAAAACTATTCCTTCCACCACGTTTAACTTATCTCTACAATATTATTGTTAAAGTATAGACAGTTGAGTTTTTAGTACTTCTAACTTCTGCCACATGTTACTTTTTTTTTTTGTTTTAGCCAGCAACATGAAGAAGATGAAAAAGCAACAAAAAAGAAAGGAAAAAAGAAAAAAACAAAAACAGCACGTTGTGAAAATTGCAGTTTATTGACTTTATTACAACTACAACAACAGTAACAGCAAAAACAAAAATAACATTGAAATAAAGTCAGCTAAACCTCATGAGAATGTTGTTTCTTTTTTTTTTTTTTGTTATTATTATTATTGTTGTTACTTTTAATGTTGATGGTAAGTTGGTTATTTAAATTTTTTTTCTCTTTTCTTTAGTCTTACATTGATTGTTGTTGATTTCTTTTGATGGATCTATCTTTTCCAGATTATTTTCTTTTTATTTTTCGTTAAAGTTCATTGGATGTTTTTCTATATTTTCTTTTAACTTTTGTTCAAAGAAAAATCGCTAAAAATATTTGGAATTTTTCTTTATTTTGTTTTGGTCTATGCTGAGATTTTTGAGAAAGAAATGTCTGCAGAAAAATAACATGGTGGTCAATGTTATTTCATTTCGTGGTTAAAAGTTCTTAAATTTTTTGCAAAGGTTTTCGAGTTTGTTGTTTAAGTCTTTTGTTATTGTGTAGTGACTTTTGTTTGAAAGTAAAATACTGGATTTTTTTATCCAAAGTATAGTTTGAATTTCTTAGGAAATCAATCAATTGAATTTTTATTTTGTCTAAGTCTAGGACAAAAGATGTAAATTATCAATAAAATAATATAGATAAATTTATCTAAGGAATTTTATAATGCGAAATTGTTAATGTTTGATAAATAATCATTAAAGTATTTTGTGTGACTTTTTTTCAATGACACTGAAAAGTTTGAAGGAATATTTTAGGTATTTTCAAGCTGTTGGCAATTAATTTTTTGGTGCTGCTGATATTTGAGGAAATAAAAACAGGAGAAGTATATGAGATTATGTGTATGTTGCCTAGAAGAACGAATGATAAATAGCTTTTTGCTTAAAAAATCCTTAATATCCACACCTTAACCAATATTGTTGAAAACTGCAGACTTAAGAAGGCTTACTCATTATGGATGGAAAATTTCCATTCTTCTTCCACTATTTCAGGTAATTCTTTGTAAACGCAATCTTCATCCTTTGTAGATATTGCGTAAAATTTTGACGTTTCAGTGCATTTGAAAATCTGCTTCTCTTCTTCTATTTGTATCTGAAATAAAGTAAACAACATCGTTTTGCATTCCCAGAGAGAAAATATGGGATTACTTTTTTTGTTCAGTTCTTTTTAATGCTTCACTCTTCTCTAGTGATACGAAAAAATCCAATCTTTCCTTCTTTAAAAAAGCCTTGATTTTATTTTAAAAACTAAATATAAGATCTGCTAAAATTTATTGTATTTGTTTAATGAAATATAACTGCAATATTTTTAAATAACGTTGCATATAAGAGGAGGAGAGAGACAGATGTTCTCCTACTTACTTTCTTAGGCAGTGGATAGATAAAGCCTTTCCTTAATGATACGCTGTTTTAAGTGAAAATGATTATGCCTCGCGACGGGGTGCTGTTGCCTCACTAAATAAGTTTTTTTGTAAGAGCACTTTAGTACTTAACTTTCCCTCTATAGAGATATAAACTTGATATCTCTTATAACAATTTTCCTTAAACTTAACATATTTTCCTTTAATGATATTTCAAGTTTAATAAAAATTGGATCAGTGGTAGTTACATTTTTTTTGTCACACAAATCAATTACCATTTAAGATCCATTACCAAAAACAAAAGACTCAAGACACAAACTTGTCAACTTGATAACATAAATTTTACTTAACATTGTAACATATTTTTTTCTGTAACCAAATCGAAAAATAAACTTAAACAAATATCTCAACAATTTCTTGTCATTCTTTAACAAAATACCAACTCTAATGACTCATTCATTCAAACGTTGATCATTGAAATACAAAACGAATAGAAATAAAAAACATGTTTTTCATAATTTAACAAGTTTTGCCTAAATGGTGTTGATTTAAAACTTAAAAAATACGGAAATTTTTGTTTTCATTTAATTGGCCACGGTTTTTAGCTTAGTTTTTTTTCATTTATAGAATCAGTTTACTTTTCGTTAACAATTGCTGGTAGAGTTATAGCTTTTGCTTTTGGTAGGTGCTGGTAAAAAAAAAAAAAAAAACTACAAAACTGGCCAATTAACGGTAGTTTTACAATAACAATCTACCTTTAGTAATGTTTGCTGCTAATATTAAATTCATAGACAGTAGAAGTTGGTAATAGAAAAAAAAACTAAACTGCAAATGCTTGAGTGTAGTATTTGCAGAAAAAAAAAAACTAATGAAAAGAAGGCGAAAGGAAACGTGGGACCTAAGCAAATAAAAACGTTGTAGAGTATTTGAGAAAAAAATAAATTGCTTACTTTCAAAATACTGCTGCATGATTTAGAGATTTATCTTTTTAAGTTTTTTTTTTTTTTTTTTTTGTTATAATTAAGTACCCTACACTGACAAAGGAAGTGGACCGAGAAATGTTGTGTTTGAGAAAATTAATGAAAGCCCTCAATTCCTTATTTTTATCACTTCTCCCTTTTTTAAAAGTTTTGGAATCTCTAGAGAAATTTCGTAATTAATAGTTCCTATAACTTTGGCCAACTGCTAAGCTTATCCAGTTAATAGTGGTTTAAACATTGTATAAACAAATTAGAGGAGAATTTAAAAATTAGAGCTAATAAGCCCTAGGGGCAAATTTTTATAAAGTATTATTATTACAGTTTTAAAATAAATTTATTAAAAAAGGAAATAAATGGAAAATAGAGAAGGAGCTGTTTATTCCCCAGAGAGGTAATTATCCTTATTCAGCACTTATGGTTATATACCATGGTCTATATTTTTTTCAGATTATCTTTCAACGGGTCATAAAACTAACGACTATATCAACTCTACTTTATTTTTTCTATTTTATATAAAATTGGATGTTCAGCCAACAAATTGCAGGAGTCTTTAAACAAAATTTCTAAAGTGGATAAGAATTATTATTTGCAATTTCTAAATTAATTTGTTAAAAAATATTTAGGTAAATAAATGGAAAATGGTTTAGATGGCTTTTATTCCTCCTTGGGAGGTAATTATTCTTATTTAATATTTATTGCCATATATCATATTTTTAATAGGTCATGATATTAACGACTTTATCAACTCTTTTTACTTTCGTTTATTTGTTATGCGTTTGGGTGCCAAGTCACCATTATCACCAGCAATTGGTCTTTTGAAGTATGCAAACTTTAGAATATGAGCAAAAATTAAACAACAAACGCCCACTAGCTTATAAATAAGCTTAAAAAATAAAAAAAAACAATTCGGGGAGGTTTATTTTATAAGCCAAAAGAAAACGAAAACTTATGTCATATATATTTTGGAAAAAATAAATAACTATATTATTGGTAATACTAGTGTAATTAAAATTAAACAAACGGCATTGAAAAAACTAGTTTGCTTGGCTTAAGAAATATATATATATATATATATATATATATATATATATGTATTTATGTATGTATGTATATATATATATATATATATATATATATATATATATATATATATATATGTATATATAAAAGCAAAACTGTATTTTGAACTTCTTGTTTTTCGAATGCTAGTGATATTTTAATTTAAAATTTTTTATTGAACTTTAATTTTTCTCGTTTTTTTTGTTATTAATGTTTTTTTGCATGTGATTAACGGTCTTTGCAAGAAAAAAACGCAATTTTGTTTTTGTTTTCTTTCAATTAATTTTATTTGTCAGAAAATTATTATTTAAATCAAGCCTTTCCTTTTTTTCTCATTTATATTATATGAAACAATTTTTGTTTATATATTAATGCCTTTCAAACCAGTTTTTAAGTTTCTTTTTAAACAAAATTAAAAGCCCACTTTGAATTTTGTTTAATGGCAAAAAAAAAAAAAAAAAAATTATTTCAAGTTTTATTACATTTTAATATTAAAAACATAACATAGAAATGAACGTAATCATATACTATATACTATAACAATGCGACAAGAACCAACCTTAAAATAATAATAGGTAATGAAATTTGGGTAACTGAAAGTTGTCTTTAGTAGTCTCAAGGAGTAAAAATTTTAGTGATTGAAAAATTAATTTTAGGTTTAATTATTTATATATATAAGGACACTTTAGGGCTTATAACTTTTATTATACGCGAAAGAATTAGTATAGTTAACTTGTTTACATTTTTTATTACTCTCTGTACCCATGTGCTAAATTTTTATTGTAATAGCACAATGAGTTTTCACACAGTGAGCTTCTTAATATGATAATTGAATAAAATTTCAATTTATTATCGAAACACATTTCGAACACATAAAGCAATTGCCGGGAACGCAGATGAGTTGAGAAAAAGAGTTTCTTGAGTCATGAAAAATACTAAATGTTCTCGATAACCGAAAAGAATCCTGATAACTGAAAAAAAGTTGATTTATAGACTGTAGGATTGCTGACAAAATAATTGAAATTTTAAAGGAAAATATCTACATTTCTGTATGTAACTCATTCTTTAAATTGCTCTGTATATTTTACCAAAAAAATTAAAAAAGCTGTCCTGAAGCATTATTTGTCACTAATTGAAAAAAGTTCCTAATATTAATGCTACAAAAATTAAAAGGAGAGGACCAAAATTATTGAGAATATATATTTGTTTAATATTAATATTGCCTAAAGGGTAATAGAAACTACGTACTGGCGGATTTCTTATAACATCCAGGTCATGAATTCCATTTCACAGATGTTATGGGAAATGCATCAGATAAATATCCAGTAAAAAAAGCGAAATTGTTGAATAAACTTTTGGTCTAGCAAGACATTTGTACATGTGGGAAAAAAGTATTTTATTCATAGAAAGTGACAATTTTGATAGAGAAATGTAGCCAAATGAGTGCCGTCAGAAAAGATTCCTTAGGAAATATAGTCAATTCTAATATTACTGGCCAGACCTATTTTCTCATTATTACCGCAAAAAAATAACTGAGTTATATCAAACAAATGGTGCTGCTATGTCCCAAAGTAGGGAAGTCCACCAAACTGTTCATAACTCTGTATATTTTAAATGTATTGGTCATAGTATAAATATGTTTAAAGAATACTTAAAATTGACTAGAAATAAAATAGAGTTTGTAAATAAGTGGACACATTCCATAGAAAAGTAACCGAAAATTAAAAAAAGCTCGCATGTAAAACTATTAAATATTTTATTAAAATGAATAAAAAATGTTCTTTCATTTAAAACGTACCTTTAATAAAATAAAAATTTCAAAAAGATTGACCCATTGGTTTCATTTTTATTTTTATAAACTGAATTGTATGCACTATATTTTTCGTGCGTTCTTAAGTTCTTATTTTAAATCTCTTATTACTGATACTTTGGGTACAGTAATAAACGTTTTAAAAATGTTTTTAATTGTTCTTTTATAATGAAATAAATTTTGCTAGCTTTTATTTATTTAAATATTTTATTTTCTTGTCTTTGATTTGGCTTCAGAAGAAAAATGACAGTCATAATGAATTTGCTAAGAAAACGCTCTCTTTAAATTAGCTAAATTTCTAATGTAGCTAAATTTTGTTTCTTAACAAAACAATTAGTTATAATAATGGTTATTTTTGCGAATTTTTGACATTATGTTTGGTCATACCAGTCTAGTTTCTTATAAAGTTTAATTGTTTATTGTATCTTTTATATATTTTTTCTGTATTATATTGATTATTTTTCAATGTATTAATTGTATTTCTTTTTGCGGTTTGACCTTCTTTATTTTCAATACATAAGAAACACCTCTTACTACTTACTCATACATTAATAAAAAAACATGTGGGTTTTTTTATTTAAATAAATAAAAATAAATAAAATACTAATACAAAGTTTTACAAAGCTAAGTAAAATTAAATTTAAAAAATCATAAATATCTTTACAACAACACCCACTTAAATGATTTAATTACAATAAAATAATTTCTTGTTTAAAAATTTCTATTATGAATTTAATAAAAATGTTTTAAACTTTAATATAAAACTAATGAAATTATTTCTTTAAAAACCTACACAATTTTTTATTTTTTATTTTTTTGATATGAAATACTTTTACAACATGATTACCTTCACCAGGCGTCAGTGGTCTTGATCAAGCGTAAAATTTGCTTAAAGAAATTATATTTTATTACGGCCTTAAAGAAATTATTAATTATGAAATTTAAATCATAGAGTTTAACCTTATTTAATAACTTATTTTAAAATAAAATTTATTTCAATAAATTTAATAATAAATTAAAGCCTTTCATTCTTTAACATTAACATTATAATTTTAAGCAAAAAACCCACAACTAAACCTTTCCTAAAACATTTGTAAGAATTTAAAATATCCCTACACACAGCAAAGGGCCAGGCAACACCAGTAGTTGCTTTGTTGATTCCTATACCTGTCAAGTCAAGTTATTCATACTGACACTTGCTGGTGATTTGTGTGTACAAGTATAAGGAAATTTATTCTTGGCGAGAATTTGCATGTTAACAATCATCCTCCTTTAAATGTAATTTGATAATTGAGCTTCTACGAGAGTAAATACTCGTGGTTGTTGCAGATGATAATAATGCTTCTTCAATAGTAATCGGTAAATTTACTCTATACATGAACATGATCATGAACAACATCATTATTACAAAATAAAATTGTTAATGTTATTGTTGTTATTGTAATTTTATTCCTTCTTTTGTTTATGTTTTCCTTTTGCGGTTTAAGCAATTTTCTAGGCAAAAGGACAAATAATTGTTATTTGGTGGCCAGTACATATAAACATAGAATGAAGAAACCACATGTAATAAATGTATTTTGTAGATTTGGTATGTTATTTTGTTTACACTCAAGAATTTAATATTTAATTGTGTGGTTTGTGTGTTAGAGTTAAGTCAGCAAGCTAGCTAGTAAGCCAGTCATCTAGCTAGACAGACAGATAATCAGTCAGTCAGTCACTCAGTCAGCCAGCCAGAAATCCAGTCAACATTATAATTACATATAAGTCAATTTAGGTTCGTGTTCAAAGTCTTTTGTTAGGCATAAAAATAACATAAAAGACAGAATGTCCACAATGTAAAACTTTAAGTCAAAAGAATGTTTAAATTTATTAAGAAAACTTGTTGAGATAATATTAATTTAAGAGAACCTTGTATTGTATTCTAAGTATATTTGTAGAGTTGGCTTTAATTGATCAAAAATAGTTAGGAAATCCAATCAAAACTTAGTTTTTTATTTAAACTTCAAAACTTTTTATATTTATTGTTTAATATGGTTTTATTTGATGCTCTCTTCATTTGCAAAAATCTATTCTATAAAAACTTTCTGGAAAATGAAAAATTATTTTAAATCCATCTGCGGGATTTAAATTAACCCAACGTGTTTCTCCTAAATAACTTCTTAGAAATCAAGTTGGAATGTACTTGAATTTTGTTAATCTTATCTTGGAAACGGAAAAAATGGTTAAGATTTCTTGGAAATTTTTACACAAATTTTTAAAAACTATTCAAAATTGCACCAACATATTTATATATACTTTTCTTGCTAATTAATTATACATTTGGAAATATTTCATTAAAACTTTAGCTATAAACGGTTCTTTTAATCTTTTGACATTCATGTCAATTTTGCATATATTTATTTTTCAAAAATATTGATTGAAATAATTTATCTTTTACTTATTTAATTCCTCTTTAGTTTTATAATTTTTAAATTTCATGTTTTTAAGTTATAAAATATTAATGATGCGTTTGTATCATAAAAATCTCATTTGGATTGTCTAAGTTTATTTCTTTTTTTGTTTATGTGCTTTAAGCAGAGCTGCGTGTTAGATATCTTTATATTTAAGCCGCTTTGCTAATACTATTGAATTTAGAATTTTGGCAATAAAATAAAAAAATACTTTTATAAGATTATTTAAAGAAATAAATTGTCTGTAGCTTAAGATTGACTACAGTGATATAAAACGGAAAATAAGAATAATAAAAATATGCAGTTAGTTTTGGTCATTAATTTAAGAAAGCAGTGGCATAAGAAAAAGTCAGAGCCGATAGGAAATTTGTAAAATATATTTTTTTTTTATATTTGAAAAGAATATTTAAATGAAAAATATACAATCACACAAAGCCTGGGTTGACACAAACCAATTTTTCTCGCTGAAATTCTGATTTTGTGTGTGTGTGAGTGAGAGTGAGAGCGAAAGGGAATATGAAAGGGCACAAACTTGCCTGTACTTCGGAATTCGTTTTAATATTCATGTTTCAAAACAGAAACAAATCAAGGCAATTAAAGCGAGAATTTATGAAGTAAAATTTTCTGCGTTGAACGTAAGTGCAAGTACAAAAAAAAATGAGAATTTCGAAAAGAAAAATTGCTTTGTGTGATTTTAAAATTATGCGTAAATATATATTTATATATATAAATATATAAATTAATAAATTATGGAATAAGTAAGCTGTGTTAGCTTGAAGAGTTATATTTTACACAGAACGTAGTCTGTAAGTAAAAATTCTACTTCATCTACCCTTAAAATGGTGCTTCTGGTCGAATGATTCGTTTTGAATTCAATTCCGTTCAATCATTTTATGTACAGTATGAATGGAGAAAACTTCGTCTTTCGGTCTTTTTTCCTCCCAAACTCTATCTATCAGCGAGCCAAGAATCGTCGACCTACATGTCGTATTCTACTTCAAAACGAACATCTACAGTCGTTGAAGTTTTCGATGTAACTAACCCCATCCAAATGTAACTCTTTGAGGTACACGGTGGAGTGTTTTAATGACAAATCTCCCAATGCATTTGAGATTGATGAAAAATCATCTCAAAATGGCCAAAAGTAATTTGAGCAAGCTACAAAAATTCGAATCCTCCCTCTAAAGCAAAAGTGATAATTCCTTTTATGTAGATACATTCGCAGAAAGAATTATCCAAGCCACAAATCCAAATTATTTCATATCAATGTATTTAACAGAATATTGAAGATGAATTCACTGGTCAATGCTATCATCAAATTATCTGTGAAAGAATTAAGTATTTTTCCCAAAAATGGAAGATTCTAGTGGTGTGATACACGATTTTTCTAGAGAATAGGTATACTAAAACTTATGTGGGATTTAAGTACTTTTAACTGATTTTCATGAGAGGACCCTATATAGAAACTACAACTAATTTTAAAGCGATCCTTTTGAAACTAAATGCCATATTTTATGTAGTTATAAATTTTCTATAGAATGTTTTAGGATTATAAATGTTTTATTTGAGCAGAATTCTATATTTGAGCTTTAAAATATTACTCCAAGAGAACATTTATTTAGGGACTAGGTGAAATAATGAACGATTGGGTACCTTGTTTATTTATTAAAACTGTACAAAAAAACATAATTAAATAATAAGAAAAATTTAAAAAGTGCACTACATCATTTTACAAATAACTACAATAAAAGTGTTCCATCCGTTCCGATGTATTTTAAATTGGACCACAATTTTGTAAATTTGGTATATGAACGATTTATATTAAATCTTTTCGCCAAACCTTCCAATTAAACATCTGTTACTTTAGATTTTAACGCTTCTAAAAAATGGAATTCATATTACCAAATGAGATTGTCTAAGTTCCTATAAAAATAATTCTTGTTTGCATTTTTTTGCTGTAAACACATAATTGTAAAAGTCAAAATTTTGTCTATTACTATTCGATCCAGCTGTTTTGTAATTCTAAAATTATATTGTTATTATCAAACATTATATCCCGACTACCTACAAAATTGGATCAGGGATCACATTTTGATAAACATTGTTCTAAACAGTTAAATTTTCAATATTTTTTTTCCTAAACACCAACTGAACTTTATGATTAATATGCAAAGTATTGAAAGCCTGACTACATATATTAAGATTATATAAATTTTTACATAATAACTTTGAATTTGGTTATTTTTTCAAAAATTTTTGGTTAGAAAAAATTTTGCCGTGGCAACACTGGCAATTAGCATAGCAACAACTAACTAAAATTGTATGATGGTAAAGACGGTTATTTAGCTATATCTGGCGATCAGTCATTTTAGTATATGGGTTATATGTTCCCAATTTCAAGTAGTGTAGTTTTGAAACTAAAAATGTTGATATATGTTTTTCAACATTATTACGCAAAACTGCTATCTTGTATGAACGGAATTTCATGGGATACAAACACTAGGTCTAGTTATTTATAGCGCATATGAGATATACATAATATGAATATGATCGATATGTTTGTTAGAGTAACTAATTGGTTCCGGTTCCAACTAGCTTTAGATGTATTCACTAACTTCTTCACTTGATATTTTTATCTATTATATTCCCATTTTACTTTGCCCACTATTTCTTAGTCTTTACTTTTAGAAAATACAAAATCAAATGATTGGATTCAGGGACCGTAAATTTGTGTGGCTGCTTTATCTAACCTTTCTTTGCTAAAAGTTGAAGTTTATTAACGAAACTACTAAACGAGCTAGGTTATTGGTCCCCAAGTTATCAATTTTATAACAAATCTCCTCTCTCTCTCTCTCTCTCTCTGAAACACTACATATTTTGTTCAATATTTTTGGCAAATAAGCATTACGTAAATTACAAATTATTAGGAAGTTGTTATATCACTGATATAAGTAAAATCGTATGTGGGAAAAAGCAGAAAATTTTGAAATTCGACTACAATTTTTTCGCACTGTTTTTCTTTGTAGCATATTAACAGGGCTTTGAACAAGTAAAACTCAATCCTTCAGCGTTTAAAATCCATTGGTATGAATCACTTTCGTAAGGAGGCATAGAAATCATCATGGCTTAAAGTTGAAAATTTAAAAAATTGGAATTTCGGCAGCTAACTTGCCAACCAAAAACCAACCGTTCAAATTTTTACTTTAAGATATTTTTAAGGATGCTATTTGATTAAAGTTCTTCACGATATACGTGGCATTTTTGTACCCTACACCACCATAGGTGCTTGGGATATCGTGAGTTTATGCTGATGTTTGTAAAGCATATAAAAATCTTTGAACCCCCACCTTAAAGTATACCGTTCGACTCAGAATTACTTTCTGAGTCAATTTAACAATGTTCGTCCGTCTCTTTCTAGCTGTCTCTTCATGTATACTTTGTGAACAAAGTACATGTCGCAATTTTAAATAGATCTTTATGAAATTTGGCACGAATAATTATTTTGGCACAAAGACGAAGCCTGTTGAAATTGGCTATGATCTGTTCTTTATTTCACCTAGCCCACATACAAATGTCCTCCAGGCATAGGGGTTTAACGATCATAAATGCCTTAAATATAGCATATGAAATACAGTAAGGAAGTTTTATATAAGTATCAATATTTGTGCCAAATTTCATCGAAACATAATTGACCGGTCCATAATTGACCATAGCTCCCATATAAACCCCTCTTCCGAAAAACATACAAATGTTAGTATCAACTTTATATTCGACACAAATAAGTTTTACTTAAGTAGAAACAGAAATCACAGTGATAAAGCCCACTTCCGGAATTACCTTAAAGTACATAAATTCATAGAGATAATAAATAAAAGTTTCGTTTACAATTGACCACATTACTAATATAAGACCCCCACGAATTTTGATGGACATACACAATGTTGTAGGATATCATATGATCGACTTTGATTGACTAAATCATTATATAATCTATTTTGAACAAGATTTTATTTCGTCATTTTTAAGACTACCAATATGCATTTTTGTCCACAAATTCTATAAACTTCATAAGTTTTAGAACGCCCTTGATCTTACGATAAAGCAAAAACTCAATTAACCATTTGACCAGTTAATTCATCTTCAATATTCTGTTAAATACATTGATGTGAAACAATTTGGATTTGTGGCTTGGTGATTTTCTAATAGTGTACTTGGTGGAAAGCCACGTTTTTTTTTCAAGATTTGGAGAGACCGAACTCTGTTATTTACTAGAGCATATTAATGGAATACTTCACAAACGGGAATTACATACAATGGTTTTAAAGTTTGCTTCAGAGCGAATAGCGATAGTATAATAACACATGAAATAATATTGTTCTTATATGTTGGGAAAGCAATTCTCTTGTACAATTTTAACACGAAAGATTTGAAATTGAATTGAAATTGTGGGGAAAAATCAAAAATATCATAATCAGATTCTTTCCAATCACATTTTTCTAATTTTTAAGTTTTGAAGAACTGTAACTAATAACCATACATAACAATACCATGGACCACAAAATTTGTAATATGATTGCTTATAGTGTTACTAATACAATGTTATTAGCCATTTTGCCAAAAACAAAACCATGTTCGAGATTATTGTAATATTAACTCATTTCATTTCGGTTTCATTGATTTTAAAAGTTTTGTGTTTTTGCTCATATGCTGGAAACTATGAAAAATACTAACTACAATATTCACAGGAAATTTAATATGTACAGTCAAAATTTAGCCCTTACTTTAAAGTTTAATTAAAGGAAGTTCTATTCTGTGAACAAAATTAAGTTATTACATAAGTACTTGTCTAAACACATAAATAATTCCAAATCAAAAATCAAAAAGGTGGCAAAAATTTTAAATTATTTTAAAATTTGGCTCAAAAGGGAGAGGGAAATAATAATATTTATTCGTATATATTGCGAAATTTCATGATACGTTTATTGACATAAAAGAGGAGGATGTAAAACTTTGTTTCAAAAATCTTAAAGAAATACTAAATTTTTGTTTTTTAAATGAAGGCAATAAATATTATTGTTTTTGACTTTTATTAAAAATCAACTTTCGTTTATTTTCAAATTTGCAAAATTTTAATTTGCTAAAATATTAGTTTGATTTAAAAAAATCTAAACATAAAACTAGCAAAGCAACCTTTCAAAAAAATCAATAAAATATAAATTTGTGTTTTGCAACGAGTTTGTGGCTTAAGTTTTTTGTTTAATATAAAAACAAAAAACAAGTTCTAATATTTTTATGACAATTTGTATGAAAAAAGATAATATTTATAAAATATTTAATTATACCTCTTTGAGTTTTAAATTAAATTGTATTCTTTATAATTTTTACTCCACACTTGTTTCCTTTTTATATAAAAAGAAAAAAAACTGGAGTGCAATTACCTAAATTTTATCATAAATTTCATGTGTTATTACTTGTTACGTGCAGCAGGTAGGAAAAAGAAACGCCATACAAAATGTAACAAATACTATACATAAAATATATGTCTAAATATTACCAAAAACCAGCCAGCATATGCTACCAACAAAAAAATGAAATTGAAATTGAAAATGAAAATCTTAAAACTAAAAATTAAAAAAAAAAATGTTAAAACTAAATGTATATGAATGTATGTGAACAGCATAATTTTTGTTGCTTTATTACCAACTAGTCTTAAAGTTTTATTTAAGCTGTATTTTATATATTTGAAAGAAACATATAAAAAAACACACCGGCTGCTGACCATACAGCATGACATCATTTCATATGAAATTCACGAAAAAAAACTGGTTGGTACATTATTTAGCTGACTGTTGTGTCGTTTTATTTTTGGTTTGGTTGCTGCGATATATATATGGTGACCGTTTAAATTTCATGATTTTTGCCAAAAAATCAAGAAAAGAGGAAAAAAAAAAATTTAATGGTTTCTTGGATTTGACTTAAATAAAATCAGCCAAATATTTGAGCTGCCTGGTCCTTTTGGTAAACATATACAATTTACTTTCGCTTTTTTCTTAAGTCTTGTTTCTTTAGACAAAAAACAATCAGAATTTGGACATTTTTGTGGTTAAGATTTCAAGGTTTCATTTCAACGCATTGTTTTAAAACATCCAGAATATTTGTCTGGAAATATTGAAGCATCATATCATCGATTGTTAAAATAAGGAGCAACAAAAAGCCATGAAATGTATACCTTAATTCTTAAGAAATTTAAAGGTAGAGCAAGTGAAAGTTAAATTGATAACCAAAAAATAAAAAAATAAATAAAATTGATAAAAGAAACTTTAAAACATCTTCAATGTCTTTTATATAAACATATTTTTTGAAGACTTGAATAAATTTCAAAATTCCTTATATTGCTTGTACTTGTTTATACCATTAAACTACCGCCTACTTGTTAAAATGTCAAGCCTACCAAAGTAAGCAAAAAAAAAAAAAAAAAAAATGATTCAGCTATTAAACCAAATAAATAGTTAAAGAAAAACCAATTTGGTGTTAAAAAAGTATCTTGTGTTATTTATTATTTTTTTATTTGTACCAATTGATGATGATTTTGGCTTTTGTGTTACGCCCACTGCATAGCAAATTTTTGTTCATTTAAATTTATTTATGTAGAAATCTTTCCTTGTATTTCTTATTTATATATTTATTTATTTTTTTCTAAATGTGCAGTTTTTGTGTGTATTGTTGTTTCAATAAAACACAATATTTCTATTTTGTAGTCTAGAAACAAATACCTTTAGTGTTGATAGGTGGGCGTTATTTTAGCAAAAATTTTAAAATTCAATATTATATATTGCATTTGTATCTTTTTCAGAAAATGTTTTAAAATTGTATAATCTTTTAGCTATTTATGGTGTTTTCCTGCAAAAAAAAAAAAAAAAAAAAACATTAAAATTTGGTGAAACACCATAAAATCTCTAAAGAAAGTCATATGAAAAAGACTAAAAAAATCAATATTTCATTTAGAAAATATTTAAGTTTTATTAAAAGGTCTTGCAAATAAAATTCAACAAATTTTAGAATTTTTGTTTATGGATAATAAACAATAAATTTAGATAATAAATTTTAAAATGGAAAATTAAATTTTATTCCAGAAAGAGAAATTTGCATAGAAGTAATGAACATACATTTTTTTTTAATTTATTAAAATAAATATATAAATGATATCATGTGTAGTAGTGATAATTTTTAAAAAAAGAACCTTTAAAAAACAAAAAAACTTTAAAAATATCATGAATAAGTCTTTGAAAAATATCAGTGTTTAATTTGGAAAATATTATTTTATTTTTAGTGTATAGTTGTAAACCTTTGGAATAAATTTTGAAAAACTTTGTAAACTTTATTTTTGACTAATAAGCATTAAATTTAGCTAATTTATTAAAATAAAATTAAAATAGAAAATGAAATTTTATTTTAGAAAGGAGTTTTTTTTATAGAATATAATAAAAATATTAATAGTTGTCAAAGTTATTAAATTAAGTGATATTTTACATGCAAGTATTTGTTTGAAAAATATAAATAGTATTCGAAATAATTGAAAAAAAAAAATAAAATAAAATGTCATATTAAATGAAAAAATTTTTGAAAAGTTAAGCCTGTAAATATTGTCTATGTTATTTTTATGACCCATTAAATGAAATAAATGAAGATGTAAAGGAAATTTAATATTCTAAAAACTATACAGAAATTATTTATAATATTAAATTTTAATAGCCAAATAGGATTCTTCACAGCAAAGGGTTTATGTCTTAAATCTTTTGTTTAAGATTTTATACGATTATATTTAATTTGTTAGAAAGGAGAAGTTTTAATAATAAATGGTTTCAGAAATAAAACGGTCGAGCTTAAGGTGTGCGTTTAAATAAAATGGAGCGTAGATATTTTGAACAATATAGTAAATTTATTGCAGCGTCTTATCTGCAGATTCTTCTGATGTATTTTTTTATATGTTACTTAATTGGTAACAAGATTTTTTTAAATCATTTTGGTGTCTCTTCTGAGAAAAATTTTAATGTAATTCCAACAAACTTTTGGCACCATCGGTCTATACAAATTTAAAATTTATAGTCGGAATTGATTTGACTTCTCTCCAGTTTCTTTCTAAATGCCACAATTGTTTGTTATTAAGAAACTAATTCTTTATAAGATAAAAATAGTAAATTTTTTTTGTAGTCAAAAAATATAATTTTCTCATCATTGAAGATTATCTGATTATTCTGGACCTTCTTGTTAGCATTATTATTTAAAACTTTCTTAGTTTCTGTCGATAAAAGTTCATATTTAAGTATTAACTGGACCATATTGGATTTTGCAAAAAGTATAAAACGTGCCATTACATCAGCAAATATGTTAGCCATAGCTGTTAGGAGCTTCTTCACTTTTTGGGATTGAAATTATTCAAGTTTCCTCTCATTACCTAATTCATTATTAAGCTTCTTGATTATTCTAAAATCAAATTCATTGATCTAAAGTCATTCGATTGAGATTTTGTAATAACTCCTCTGTCCTTTGTAAACGGACAAACCAACAGATTAAAAACAAAAAAAAAAATTGATCTGTTCTCAAATCTGACATATATGACATATTGCGATCAAGAAAAGTCTTTAAAATTAATGGCACTAGGAGTTATAATTAAAATTTTTATTATATTTTACTTGAACACAAACACTTTATAAAAAATGTGTGTATAAAATTTGTGTACAAATTTAGTTTTTTTAAATATTTCTTGATAATGTCCATGCAATTACTCTAATTTCTCAGAAAATGTTTGGTTTCTTTTGCATGCTGTTTTCTCAATTTTGTTAAAATTATTTTTATTTTCGTATGCACGGCTTATAGATTTTCTAAAACTCACTCTTTTCAATTATAAAATTTAACAGAATTTTCACGTATCGAAAAAAATAAATATTTTTATGTCATAGATTAAGATAATACTACTTTATGTCAAAAAATTTTTGTTCATTTAAATTTATTTATGTAGAAATCTTTCCTTGTATTTCTTATTTATATATTTATTTATTTTTTTCTAAATGTGCAGTTTTTGTGTGTATTGTTGTTTCAATAAAACACAATATTTCTATTTTGTAGTCTAGAAACAAATACCTTTAGTGTTGATAGGTGGGCGTTATTTTAGCAAAAATTTTAAAATTCAATATTATATATTGCATTTGTATCTTTTTCAGAAAATGTTTTAAAATTGTATAATCTTTTAGCTATTTATGGTGTTTTCCTGCAAAAAAAAAAAAAAAAAACATTAAAATTTGGTGAAACACCATAAAATCTCTAAAGAAAGTCATATGAAAAAGACTAAAAAAATCAATATTTCATTTAGAAAATATTTAAGTTTTATTAAAAGGTCTTGCAAATAAAATTCAACAAATTTTAGAATTTTTGTTTATGGATAATAAACAATAAATTTAGATAATAAATTTTAAAATGGAAAATTAAATTTTATTCCAGAAAGAGAAATTTGCATAGAAGTAATGAACATACATTTTTTTTTAATTTATTAAAATAAATATATAAATGATATCATGTGTAGTAGTGAAAATTTTTAAAAAAAGAACCTTTAAAAAACAAAAAAACTTTAAAAATATCATGAATAAGTCTTTGAAAAATATCAGTGTTTAATTTGGAAAATATTATTTTATTTTTAGTGTATAGTTGTAAACCTTTGGAATAAATTTTGAAAAACTTTGTAAACTTTATTTTTGACTAATAAGCATTAAATTTAGCTAATTTATTAAAATAAAATTAAAATAGAAAATGAAATTTTATTTTAGAAAGGAGTTTTTTTTATAGAATATAATAAAAATATTAATAGTTGTCAAAGTTATTAAATTAAGTGATATTTTACATGCAAGTATTTGTTTGAAAAATATAAATAGTATTCGAAATAATTGAAAAAAAAAAAAATAAAATAAAATGTCATATTAAATGAAAAAATTTTTGAAAAGTTAAGCCTGTAAATATTGTCTATGTTATTTTTATGACCCATTAAATGAAATAAATGAAGATGTAAAGGAAATTTAATATTCTAAAAACTATACAGAAATTATTTATAATATTAAATTTTAATAGCCAAATAGGATTCTTCACAGCAAAGGGTTTATGTCTTAAATCTTTTGTTTAAGATTTTATACGATTATATTTAATTTGTTAGAAAGGAGAAGTTTTAATAATAAATGGTTTCAGAAATAAAACGGTCGAGCTTAAGGTGTGCGTTTAAATAAAATGGAGCGTAGATATTTTGAACAATATAGTAAATTTATTGCAGCGTCTTATCTGCAGATTCTTCTGATGTATTTTTTTATATGTTACTTAATTGGTAACAAGATTTTTTTAAATCATTTTGGTGTCTCTTCTGAGAAAAATTTTAATGTAATTCCAACAAACTTTTGGCACCATCGGTCTATACAAATTTAAAATTTATAGTCGGAATTGATTTGACTTCTCTCCAGTTTCTTTCTAAATGCCACAATTGTTTGTTATTAAGAAACTAATTCTTTATAAGATAAAAATAGTAAATTTTTTTTGTAGTCAAAAAATATAATTTTCTCATCATTGAAGATTATCTGATTATTCTGGACCTTCTTGTTAGCATTATTATTTAAAACTTTCTTAGTTTCTGTCGATAAAAGTTCATATTTAAGTATTAACTGGACCATATTGGATTTTGCAAAAAGTATAAAACGTGCCATTACATCAGCAAATATGTTAGCCATAGCTGTTAGGAGCTTCTTCACTTTTTGGGATTGAAATTATTCAAGTTTCCTCTCATTACCTAATTCATTATTAAGCTTCTTGATTATTCTAAAATCAAATTCATTGATCTAAAGTCATTCGATTGAGATTTTGTAATAACTCCTCTGTCCTTTGTAAACGGACAAACCAACAGATTAAAAACAAAAAAAAAAATTGATCTGTTCTCAAATCTGACATATATGACATATTGCGATCAAGAAAAGTCTTTAAAATTAATGGCACTAGGAGTTATAATTAAAATTTTTATTATATTTTACTTGAACACAAACACTTTATAAAAAATGTGTGTATAAAATTTGTGTACAAATTTAGTTTTTTTAAATATTTCTTGATAATGTCCATGCAATTACTCTAATTTCTCAGAAAATGTTTGGTTTCTTTTGCATGCTGTTTTCTCAATTTTGTTAAAATTATTTTTATTTTCGTATGCACGGCTTATAGATTTTCTAAAACTCACTCTTTTCAATTATAAAATTTAACAGAATTTTCACGTATCGAAAAAAATAAATATTTTTATGTCATAGATTAAGATAATACTACTTTATGTCAAAAAGGTCTGTATCACTCGAACTAAAAACTTAATATCTGATGGGAAATCGTGTTATAAACAATTTTGAATTATGAATTTGTTGACGGATATTTCGAAGCAACATTTAAAGTCAGGTATAAAATTAAAAATGAAGACAAGGGCTTCATTCTTATGCAAATATATGTATGATTACAATTAGATCTTCAATGAGCTATTAAAGATATATATTTCGTTGGCTATTACATTATTCATTTACCTGTAAATATTCTTAATAATATATTCAAACTGTTGAATTGTATTTCCAGCTGAATAGAAAAGGAATTCTTAATTCTTTATTTCTTTATTCAATTAACGCATTTTTACAGTCCTGAAAATTAGAGGATATTTGAAAAATAACATATTGAAGAATATGTATTTCTCTTCGGATCAATTTTCAATACTTTAATGATCTAGTTGTGTCTGTTAGTACGTACGTCTTCAAAACCTAGCTGTAAACATGGTGTGCGTTCCTTTAGAAATATCTAAGTTTTCTGTAATTTTTAGGGCAGAAATTTTCAAAATTATGAAACAAAATCCATTTTAAAACTGAATAAAATATACAAATTTAGTTTGAAATAAAAATATCTAATAAATCTAAAGATAATTATTTTAATTTGTATTTGAAATTTCAGAATGTTTATTTTATATGTTCTTAATGTTTTTAGTTTTAGCAGGGCTACCAAAAATATGCAAAATCCTATTTTCCCTGAGCTTAAAATAAACATTTTGCACAATTTTAAGAATTTTGGCATCGATTTCTAACAGCATATTTTTGTCATAACATCATATTTTTTAATATTTTGGACATATTTTTTTAGCATATTTTTGTCATATTTTCTTAGAAATTGCTTATTTAGGAGCATATTTTAGCAATTTACATAGCATATGTTGCATATTTTTTACGTAAGAACATAATTTTGCATATATTATACTAAAGAGCATAATTTAGCATATTTTACACGTAAGAGAATTTTTTTACATATTTTGTCATTAGAGAATTGTTTTAACCGTCTCATACAATTTTCAAATCCGATTTCTTAATAATTTTCATTTTATAAAATGATAGAAATGTGATAATTTGTTTATAAAATGTATTAGATTTAAGTGCTTTTAAGTACAAAAAGAAAATATTTTTTTAGAAAATGCTAGTAAAAATCAAGTTATTTTTAATTTAAATTTTTAGCCAGAAACAATAATATTTTAAAAACATTGAATAAAGTTGTGTAGAAAGATTTAAGTGCATGCTGGTGTTGGAAAATTTAACAACTTTATTAAATTGATACTCGTATGTATATTTACATATGTAGACAATATGTAAATGTAAAGTAAATGTAGATATTTTGTCTTGTATTATAATCACTTTAGGTTAGAGTTTCATATAATGAAATAAAACAAATTAAATAGATTGATTAATGAAATCTATGCGTTTATTTTAAAATTAAATGCTTACTGTTTGGTTGTTGAAGATAATGAGGGGAAAATTTTATTATAAGTTAGTTGCAGGTAAATTATTTTTTTGACAGTAACTTGTTCTAAATTCATTTTTAACAAAGCGATGTTTTTGACAGCTTTACAAAAGTAATAGAACTAACGAGTTTTAATATTATGTTGATCGTTAGTATTTAAATTCAGGATAAAATTTGCGGATAATAAAAAACCATTACATTTGTTACTAAATATTACAAAATTCAGTAATTATAAATTAAAAGTATAAATTATTATACAATAAAAAATAACATTTGAACTAGAAATATTAGTATTCAAACTTGTTTGAGCAAATATATTCTTTAATTTTAAGAGAATATTTTCCGATTTTAAGAGTATTTGTATGCGCATAAGGTTTCAAAATAACTATCTTTCTTACTTGAGTTCATAATCGCCATCTAGCATTCTTTAAAAGGCAGCAGTTTCTTAAAATTATCCTATATATCTTATTTATTTTTGTTTACTGTTTCCATTGCCTCCCTATTTTACTTTAAACATTTCATATCATAATAATAAATAAAAATTTTAATAGCTAAACCGATATTTTATTTTAGTATACTTTATATCTTTATTCATTAACCATAAAGTTCGTTACTTAAGTCTATTTCTTTATAATCATGATAACTAATAAAACAACAAACATAATCCCACAATTTGTTTTATAGTAATTTATCATAATTTTCTTTATTATTTAGTTTGACGAAATAAAAAACCAACTATCCACACCAATAACCAACAGTCGAAAAAAACTTTTAAAATAGTAAAATGTTAAAGGAACCAAAACTAAAACTTATAAAACAAATAAAGAAACATCTTCAAAAAAATAAAATTACCCTAATAGAGTGCGAGTGAAAGTTTTGCACCTTTTGCTAGCAGCAAACATAATACAATAGCTATTTTATTAGCTGTTTAATTTACTTTAACAACAAACCGAAAAATAAGAAAAAAAAACTAAATAAAATTTTGCTTTTTGAAACTAAAACTTCATAACATCTATATATTTTTTTTGCAGCAAAGTATCTTCCAGTAGTTGTTTTGTTTTTTTTTCTCTTTTTTGATCCATTAAAATGACTGGCATTTTGAAAGAAAAAGTTTACATAAAAAATATGCAAATAATTTTTTTCTACAAAGTTTTTCTTTAGAAAGATGTAGGAAAAAAATTTTACTAATGTTAAATTGTTTACTATTTGCTTAAGTTGTTGGCTAAGAAAAAAAAACACAAAACAAAAATTTAGTTTAAAGGGAGGTTATGTAGAGGTCTTTTCTTTAGCTCAGGTTTGTATTATTTATTTATTTTAACATACTCTATTTTCTTTATTATTTATAGTAGTTTATTTTATTTGTGTTTTTTTTTGCATTTTGTATAACAGAACAATATTTGTTTATTTCGTACGTTAAGTATGTCATGAGTTCATGTTGGTATTGTTGTTTTATGGAAATTTAAAATAAAAGAAATATATTTGAAATGTATGATGAGTTTGAAAGCTGTAAAAATAGTGTTGAAAAACTATAAGCCAAAGGCTACTTGTGGCACTCTTGGAAATTTTAATAGCCCGAAGAGTAATTTAAATATGTAACTGTTTAAATGAAATAAAATTTTGCAAGCAATTGTTAAGAGAATCTACAAAAGATCGAGGAATTTAATTTATTTGAACCCCTTTCTAAATTAAACCTTATCTAGGAATAAAAGGATTTAAAGGAAGATTTTAAATACCTCTACAAACAACTAAATTAAGCAGCTGATATTACAATCCCATGATTTCCATTAATTTATTTCCCTTCTCTGGTTTTTATCACATTACTTTAATGATAAAATTTTTTCAAAGGCAATTCCCATAACATTGCTTTGTTTATGAAAGTTGTTTTTTTAAGTTCAGCTAATGAAAGTGAATTTGCTTAATAAAATATTGTTGTGTTAAATTTTGAGTTTGTTTTAAAAAATCACTTTTATAATGGGTCATTGACGGTTTTAATGATGTGAATTTTTCTCTTATTTTAAAATTTCAATAGTTATGGCCCGTCAAATGAGGGAAGATTTTTGAATAAAACTAAAATTGAAAATATAAATCAACTTGAAATATGGTTAAATGAAACTGAAAAGAAAATATATAAAATTAAAATAAACATAAAATTTAAATTAAAATATTAAGCTGCTTAAAAGTTTAAGTTTTAAATTTTAACTTTCGGAAAATGTTTCACAAGCAGAAAACACTTAACATATTTGTTTAATGATGAAAATTTGAAGAGTGAAGAAATTGTGCATAAATTTATTTAGGCTAAATTTGAGGGTTATAAAGAAAACCTAATTTAAATAAGTTTAATAGAGAAATATATTTTAGTGTCAGATTTTATAAAACGAAATGAAAGCTGAATTCGAAAATTGATTTGTTTTCACTACAAATTTTTAAATTAAAAAAACAGCACCAACTAAATTGATTATAAAAATCTTTGTAACGCTGGATAAGTAAAAAATACGCCTAAATATAAAATTTCTTTATATCTTCTTTTTTAATTTAATTCAAGTTAAATTCTAGCAAAATTCCTGCAATAGGTACTTCAATATTTATAAATTTTGTGCTTTCAAACATAATACATTTGCAATATGAAATTTCATATTAAAAACAAAAGACTTAAGCAACAAGGATTCTTTTCTTTATAGCGAAAACATAATTCATTTGCTGTTAATAAGTTTTAATTGGATTTATTATTTACAATTAGTTTTCATAAAAAAAACACACAAAAATAGAAAACGTTCCATGAAAAAATTTTAAATTGTTAAATAAGAGATTGAAATGAGTAGTTTTGTTTTATAATTTTTTACATTAAGAAAAATGTTTTTTAATTAAACAATTTTAATAAATATTAAAATTTATTTTAATTCGTTAAAATTGAAGATAATGAAGGGATAATTAAATTAAATTAAAATTTGCATTTTTTTAGTTATAGAAGTCATTTTTTATATGTTAAACTGGACTTTAATATAAAAGGTATTTTAAAAATTTAAGAAATCGAAAAATGTTATAATATGTTTGGCTAATTGCATTTGGAATATTGCAACGTTAAAAGTAGGTTTAAAATAAGTAAAAAATATTTAAAACAGAAAACTTAAGTAACAGATAAAGCATAAACCTTTAAATTTTACTACAGAAAATTACCTTTCTTATTTTTCTTTAATTTAGTTTCGCAGGCTGGTCGATAATTTATAGAAATACCTTTTAAAAAAATAGTTTTAAAATTTATTTAGCAGATTTTGTAGCTATTGTATTTTTTTTTTATTATTTTCTTCCTTTTATAATACGAAATTTATTGATTAATTTAGATTACTTTAGCGAAAGTATATTTTCTTTGGAAATAGAGATAAATATTGAAATATTTTTCAAATTTGACATAAATGACTATGCATTTGAAGAACAAAAATCAAACGACTTAAGAAAAAAACCCTCATAAAAATTGTTTTATAATTAACTCTATAAAATATAAATTTAATGTCAACATAAACTAGTTAAAATATTTATTTCAAACAAAAAGATTCAGAAAAAAAAATTTTTTAAAGTCAGAATAAAAAACAAGAGACTTAAGCAAATAATTTAACTAATTAAGTTTATATTGAGAATAAATTTATTTTCATAGTCAAATATTTTAATATTTATTAAAGTCTTATACATACTTTAGTTAAGAAATCAAAAGATTCCAAAAAATATTATTTTCACCTCTAAAAATGCAAATTTTAAAGCTTTGGTTTAGATTTTTATTTATAAGCTGAAAAATCAAAAGACTTAGAAACAAACATGATTTAAATATTTTAGTAAATTTTCGCATAAATGAATATTATTTTTAATTCGGTTTAATCAAGAATTAATTTTCATTCGACTTAAGTGAATTTGATTTGTTGTCTAAATTTTAATATTGGTTCTTTTGGAAAAATGTTTATACAATTTTAAAATTCTTTTTAAAATTACATTTTCTTTAAAAATTAAAAAAAAACTGAAGAAAAATATTATTTTTTATCATTTAAAAATCATTTTAATATTAAAAGTTTGAAGTTTTGAAGCTCTGATTTTTATTTATGATTTGAAAAATGAAAAGACTTAAGGAACAAACATGATTACTACTTATAAACAATTAAAAGTTATTTTTATTTCGGTTTAAATGGAAATTATTTGAATTTAAAATTATTATCTAAATTATAATTATTGTTTCTTTTCAAAAAATCGTCGAAGTTAAACAATTTTCATAATTTTGAATTTTTTTTATATGACTTTTTTAAACAAAGAAATGGGGAAACATTATCTCAAAACCCAATTTTTATTTTTCACTGTCTATCACAATTTTTATTTTTTTCATAAATCTTAAAAAAGAAATTTTTATAATTATTTTTGAGGTTAAATTTTATTTTTAAAATAAAATTTTATTGTTCGGAAATTTATGTATTTATTATACGACTTTCAAAAACTATGTATGGAATTTAATGTATATTGTTAGCAAATCGTTGGTTTTTAAGGAACAATCAATTTTTCAAAGAACAATCAATTTCATTAATTCTAGATGCTGAAAAATTAAACTTTTTCGTAAATAATAAAAAATCTTATTTTTTATAATTTATAATTTTAATTAATTTTAACAGAAGTCCTTCTTAAGGATATTTTTATTTAATTAACTTGGGCATCATTTTTTGTTTATCATTTTTTTTTATTCTTTTATCTTCACATTTTAGAATTTTATACATAGTCCTTTTTTCTTATTTTTTTTTTATTTTTTTTTTATTTTTTAGATAATTAATTCAAAATTGCTCACCATTTTCTTTTGACAAAAATAATCCAAAATTAGTACATGCTTTTGCCAGCTTAATCAGATTTAAAAGTTAAATCAACAACAAAAAATTATTTTTGTTGTTTTAAACGCCTCTTTCCCTACGTTTGAAAGCGTTAATATCCGTCAATTTACAACACTTTTTTTCTTATACACAACAAACACTTTATTTGATTTTATTTATTTTTCCCACTATTTAACAATTTCTGTTGAATTTTATTTTAAAGAAAACCAAAAATTTTAAAATCTTTTGTTTGCTTTATTTGATTTTATGAAACAGCAAACTTTCACTTGAATAGAAAAAATACTTCACACACACTTTTTTCTTACTCAATAAGATTTTGGTTTGGTATCTTTAATTTGTATATATTTTTTCTTACTATCTTTATTTATTTTAACTTCACACACTAAGTTAAGATTTGAATTTTCCTAAGACAAGATTTTGATTTTTCTTATTTGTCAGTTTGAAAGCAGAAACCAGCAAAGATTTTGCTTTCTAGAAAATCCAACCGTACCGCACGAGCGCTAAAAACAAACTGATCATTTGTAGTTGGCACTTGAAGCCAACAACCATTTGTTAGAGTTGCCTATGAAATCGGCAACAGGTATTGAGAGAGTAAACCAAGAGATAACAGGTGAGTAAATATCTTTGCACTTGGTAATGTTAAGTTAACAGAGAATTTGAAAATATTGTTAGTACGAGGACGACTAAAAATTTCTGTTTTTTTAACTATTGTTGTTATTGCAGATGATGTTGATGATGATGTTGGTAAGATGGCTAGATCACTAGTTATTTGAAGCTGCCCACACTCATTTATTTGAGACCATTTTTGGTAGGTTGACTTTGGTGCTCTTTTTGTATTTATTCGTTAGTTAGCTAGTTAGTTTTTGTTGGCTAAAATTAATTTTTTTCTTATAGTCACTAAAATGAAGAAGATGTATATACTTTTTTTTGCTTTGAGTTAAACTTTGAAATCTGTTTCGTCTATATGTATAAACATATGAGTTTGTGTTGTTAAAATTAACGCCTTAGTAAGTCATATTTATTCTATTGTGTATATTTGTTTTTGCTTTTTTTGTACTTTTCTTAAACAGGTTGTTTAAAGTATTGACATGTTTGATCGGTTCATTTATTAAGTCAAGTTTATTGACGCAATTTATGAGATTTTTTGTTCAAAGTGTGTTCATTAATAAAAATCAAACGAAATGTTATCTGTAAGAAATCAATTTTAACGCCTACTAAACACCTACTTCTTATTAAAAGTATTAAAAAAAAATTTCTTTTACATCAAACTTAACTAATTTACAAATTTTTTAGAAATTTTTGTTGTTGAAAAAATGAACTTCTGCTAATATTTAACTGCAGATGAGCTCTTTGCAAAGGTTGCTTAAAATACAGTTTGTCTTCAGAGTTAAAAATTTGAAGGATGACTATATTATGGGGTCTGTTGGCGTAGGTGTTTTGGTTTTTGTAGGTAACTGCATAATGCGTGAATTTTGTAATTTTTAGTGTTTTCAAAAAATATATGAATGAAGTCATTGAAGACTTGAAAAATTAAAATCTAAAAAACAAACAAAAGACTTAAGCAACATACTTGATTTCATATAGTAAAAACAAGTTTTACGTGCAGACAAAAACCATAAAAATCAATTGAACACTAAAGACTTTAAAAAAATTAAAAGTTTTAAACAACAAACATGTCATGAATATAACAATTTAATAGTAATTAATGATTATTTGGTGGCAAATTTTAGTTATTATTTTTTGATTGACCCCATTTTAAAGCAACTTTTAGATTTGCCGATAGGGGGGGAATTCCTTTATAAAATATGATGGGGGTAGAGTATCCAAAACTGAAACCAAAAACTGGTTAACCGCTTTCCGGTTTTATACAAACGCTGTCCTTTTCTTTTTTTTCTAATTTTCGGTTCCATTCGAAATCGGTTTTTCAAAGGCGATTAACCAGTTTTTTAAAATAACATTTTATTTAACTTATTATGTTATTTTACTTAGAAAAAAGTCAAAAAAAGTAAAAACAGTAATAATAAATACACGACTACAAATACAAATTTCATGTAATTTGCTAAATGCAATAAAAATGACATAAGTTTATTTAACTTGGACAATTTTTTTAAACAGTTTAAATAGATCCAAAGATGGAGTGTGAATTAAAAAAATTGTGCCCTAACATTTTTGTTTTTTTTTATCATTTATCATTTTAACATTTATAATTATTACTATGATGTTGTTTATGTACCAAAGGATCCCAAATTGCCCAAAACTCCGATCAATTAATTATTCAACAAATATTACAAAGACATTAAAAACTTGAAAACACACTCCAGCAAAAAGGTTGCCGAATACAGAGTTAAGGTTTTACAGAAAAGCCTGTAAGTTTTATTAAAACTGAATAAGAAATAAATTATTATTTCAAATTTAAAGATCTCTTTCAGAAATTACATAAACCATCTATTGGTATAATTTTTATAAACAGAAATTTATGCACTAGTTTTTTCATGCTCACTCCTGAGTACTTCAATCAAAGAACTAATTTGGTTTTATTTTGGAAAGACGTATTTTCATATATCACTATTGGGAACAAAATATTAAAGAAAATATTAAATAAAATAAATAAAAACAGGTAAGAAAAATATAGTATAAAATTACATTAATACTAACATTTATATGAATTTATGCACTTTAGGGTTATTCCCGAAAATGGGCTTATATGGGAGCTATGGTAAATTATGGATCATGATATATGTCACTGTGATTTCTAGTTACATAAAACTTATTTCTGTCGAATATATACATTTTATCGAATTATCTTCAAAATTGTCACCTGTACTTCGTGAACTAGTTTTGCATAGACAGACAGCCGTCCTGCCAGCCAGTCGTCCAGCCATCTAGCTAGATCGACGCAAAAAGTGATTCTAAGTTGATTGGTATACTTTAAGGTGGGTGTTGGATGATTTTTTCTTTGCGTTACAAACATCAGCACAAACATATAAAACCTCAATCACCTATGGTGGTGTAAGATATATCAATATCTATTTAAAATTCAAAAAATAAAAATTTCAATAATTTCTCAAAAGATATAATGTGAAATGAAAAACATTCAATTTAAAATTTAATTTCTGTTAAAATCAATTTTATTTTAAAATAGAAGTCTTCTTTTTTTTTTCTTACCGTAAGAAATATTTAAAATACTGTTTTAAAAGCTTTTTAAAAGCATTAAAAATTCATAAGCATTAAAAATGATAAAAAAACATAATGTTTTTTGCTTTAGCTTTTGTGGTTAGGCTAATTAACTTTGAAATTATTCACACCAAAATTTATTAATTTTTCAGAGTAAAACTTATATGCAGGTATAAATTAAGACTTTTGTTTTAAAAAATTATACAGAAAATTTAAACTAATGGTTAACCGGTTTTTTCAAGGGATCAAAAACGGTTAAACTGAAATGCGGTTTTCTAAAAAAGTTGGGTTTTGGATATTCTGGATGGGGTCTTTAAAATTTTCTTGAAAAACTGTGGTAGAATTGATTTTGTTATTAATTTCTAAAAAATTTTTAATTGTAGATTTGTTTTTGCAACTAAGTTCGGAGTTAGGAATATAATGTCATCCTTTTTCCAAATTTTTAACACATTGAATTAGTAGAATATATTATTATGTAATTATAATGGAAAAATAAGTATAACTTGATTACAGAAAGTAATTAAAAAAATATTTAAAAAATTAAAAAAAAAATACATTAAAAAATTAAAGTTAGAAATCAGAAGCAATTTTATTGCAAAAATCTACCATACATTCTTCAAAACTACAGAACCGAAGAAATATTTCGAACAAATATTCTTATATACCAATCCTTTTTCGCAATTTGCATTAGTTTTAATCCTGTGAGTATAAAACTATTTTTTTATTTTGTTTTATGTACTGATGCGCAATGAACTGTCTAGTTTAATAATAAAATTTACATCAGATGATAGCTAAAACTTTCAGCATTCCAGAGAGGTCTCCTTTTTCAATGTGCAGTTTGTCTGCATGAGACGACTCTAAAGTTGTGGAATTTTTCAAGTATTTTTGTAATTTTTGGTAACAAAAAATTGATTTGGAAAAAAATTCGAAAAAATTCGGTTTGGATATTTAGATTATTTCTGTGAAAAAATTGTGTAGTTTTGACCAAAATATCAAAAATGTTCTAAAATATTATTAACATTTATGAACCAGTAAAAAAAGGCACAAAGGAAAACAACCTAAGTCTGAATGGTGTTCCATATTTTGAAATGATTTCTATAAAGCCCATATTAAATTATACGTGTTTTCTATGCCAACTTTTGAATTAGATTAGTAGTTATTCAGCTCAATCCTGCAGTAACAGTTCATTGAAACGTAACAAATCAAAACAACAGTATTAATAATTATTACGTAACCAGAAATTTCGAATTAAGAGATAATTTCGCATACTATATTTAAATGATTTAATCATTCAGAAAAACAACACATTAGTAATATTTCATAAATAATCTACGTAATTTATTGACCCAATACAGGCAAAATATTAAGATTTTTTTTATTATAAATACTTTTTATAAATTCATTTTTAATATGGGTTCAGTTCACTGTGTGACGTAGAGAAAACATATTTTTCACAGCTTCTTTGTATATAGGACTATGCAAAAATAAAACAATACTAATTCTGCGTCAGAAGATTTTCAGTCAATTTGGATACATTGTGATTTTTTGAATTGATTCGTTACATAGAAAATAAGTGAGACTGTACCACATATTGCAACATACCTCAAGAACGAATTGTTCCATTTAAGCTCCGCATAAATTATTAGAGAATAATTGGAGACCCAAAATTTTAATTTAAATAATCCTAAGTAATACTTCCATTACTTTGTGATCTGCTCAATAGTTTCGGAGATATTAAAACAAAAAATTTTAAGAAAAATAAATTTAAAAAAAAATTCAAAAAATTTGCTTTTTAAAAATTATGAAAAAATTACCCTAAGGCTATATTACATTAAATTCTATAAAAAGGTCGACTTTATTCAAAATTAAGTAAATGTGTCTTATTTAAAAATTATACAGAAAATAATAATTTTTTTTTTTTTTTAATATAAGAAGTTAAGAAAAATGTATTTTTAGTGGGGTACCATCACTTAGTTCAAAATATAGTAGACACTTCTGTATCGCTTTTAATGTAAGATGTAAGAAAATGGAGCATATATATTTAGTAGTTTTTGAATTTATATTATATATTTTATTAATGTTTTTTGAAAAACGTAAAATATTTATTTTTTACTAAAAAATCTAGTGACGCAGAAAAAAAAATAATTTATATCGGCCTTCTTAACTAATAATAATTTTATCAATTCCTTCCTTTTAAATATTAAATTCAATTATATTTCTGTTCAGTATAGTTGATTTCACTAGTATAGATTTTCCTTATATTCAGAAAAGTTAGACCATCTAGATCATTTAACTATGTATTAACTGCTATATTGGTGTTTGTTACATCCAGAAATTCTGATCCATTTCTGACCTTAAAATATACCAGTCTACTTAAAATTAGTAAACAAATAAATTTAGTAATGTTGGTTTATCTGTCCGTCTATACAAAACTTAGTATTACCCTTAAAATAAATTACATATAAATTTGGAAGCGTGCCAAACTGCGTCCGTTGTGTACGTATGTCCATTCATTTTGAAGATAATTTAACGCATATATATATATATATATATATATAAATATATATATATATATCGTACATCTTTTTTTAAATTTCTCACGCCCACTTTTTTTAAATATATTTATGAAACTTCAAATGAAATTTTGCCCACTTGCAGTAAAAATCAATTTTGCTACTTTCTTAATGCTACTAAGACAATTCAATTAAATGAATAGGAAATATTATATATTATAAAATTTTATATTTTGATACCACTTTTGTTATGCTGTGATATTTCCGTACTTCCTCCGAAGATATACATAAGTATATGCCAAGTTTCATTTTATTCGTCTCAGTAAACAATATTGTGATAAAAATGGGTGTATCCAGCAAAAATCTGGTGTAATAATCCATGAAAGAACAACACAAATATAACATTTGCATTCAATTATATAAATGTATTTTATTACCAATCATATTTAAAAAGGGCTCCGAAAAATTCAAATTTCAAGAGACCATAAAACCTAAATTGGAACTATCTTTGAAAAACCAAAGGGTAGTTTTCTATTTTTTTTTTCAAACATTCTTAGTTATTTTTGATATGTTGCAATTTGTCAAAGTGTACTAAGAATTAAGTTCTCGTTCTCGAATTTTTTCTGCTTTTAGATAATTATCTTTTACAATATTTTAAAGTAATGAATTTTCATAAAGTCATTACATAAATACATTTTAAAATACTGTTGATTTTTGTGACAATTTATCTTGTTGATACGATCTTAAAATACTAAGTTTTATTTTTTCGCTACCGCGCCCAACTCTTTCCACAACGCTATGCTCTATTTAAGGTGAAACAAAATTAAAACGAAAAACACCAACATCAACCAACCTTCATTACAAATAAGTCATAAATGAAGTATATATAAGACCTTAAAAATATTACTTAAAAGACGTGCTCTAAATTTTAATGCAAAAAAGTCCTTATAAAAATCGTGCTCATATTAAACGGTAACAACCCCCCAAAAATGAAGAAACAGTGAGCAAAAAAAATAAAAATATAAAAAAAAACAGAAACAGTAGCCTGGTAATAAAGAAGATGTTTTTTTGTGGCGATTGTTTAATTTACCAGAGAATAATTAAAATTTCTTATAACACGTTCAACAATTATGAGTTCTTTGTTTTATTTTTTTTTTGCATTTTCTTTTAATGCAACAATGGGTGTTTTTTTGTGGACATTAACACGCAGCAAGTTAATTGATGCATTATATGTATGTATTGTATGTAGGTTTGATGTACAAACATAATAAAAGTACAATTAATCTGCCTGGTGGGGTATTTTTTTACTATTAAATAATTATAATTTAAGTTTAGTTAAAAGCAACAAACAAAGTAGTTATTAAATACTACAACTATTAATAATACCAAACTATTTAAGGTGCTAATGATGAAAGTTGAAAAACAACAATTCTTCTTTTGGTAATCATATTTATACAGGATTTAACAGTTTTTCTCTATGAAATATGATACTAGATTTTTTTTCAGCGTGTTTAATTCACGTGTCAATTGCAATTAACAAAGTAAATCGAGCTTTAATTACTTAATATTGTTGTCGTAATTCACCTATATTTCAAGGATAACTTGATTTTAGCCACCTACATCTACTTATACTAAAATGCACTTTAATATACTATATCATGATCATGTTCATTAATATGAGAAGTTTCAACACATGACTGATATACTTGCAAGTAACTGATTTAAAGATTTTATAGTAGTATATTATTTTTTTATATATGAATTACTATCATTTATATATATATATATATATATAGAACAGATGTGTTATAGCTGCTGCTAAAGCTACCGTTTTGCCTTTAATATCAGAATAAATAAATAAAAAAATAATACTACTGTAAATGTTTATAACTGAATTAACACACACTTACATTTATTCAGAATATCAGAGAGAATTCATTCATAAAAAAAATATACCTACAACACACAAACAAATCAAGAATGAACGAATGAAGAAAAAAAAACATGAATAAAATACCGAATGATCGAATAAACGTACGACTACTATGTTGATTTTAATTAAATATTCACAAGATGTAAAAATACAGAGCAAAAACGTTAAACGTTGTTTACAGTTTTAGACAATAATTTTAATGATTTTATGAGACCGAATTATCGTAAAAAAATCGGCAAGAATTATGTAACATTTAAGTTGTTGTGCCAAAAAAGAAAACAAATCTAGAATTTTAACATACGTTTTTCCGGTGTATGTGTCTTGAGTCTTTTGTTTGACGTAATAGCTATAAATGTATTTTATAGTTAAGCACTTGGCAGATAACCTGGAATAAATTTAAAAGAAATTTTTTTCTTTTTTTTATTCTTTTCTATAAAAGAATAAAAAATAAATGTTTTGAATAAGAAACAAACTAGTAAATACAGACATTTTAAAATTCCAAAGATTCTGTTGGCGAGTGGAAAATAAATTATCTAAGATATTCTGAATTTAATAATATACATTACTCTACGTCTACACGAACACATTTTTATTTCTTAACATTAGAAATAACGTCGGCAGAATAACGGAATAACAATTTTGTTTCCAACTTTGTGTTAAGGGGTGGAAAAACCGTGCATAAGAAATGTATATATTAAATTGTCTTTTTTATGGAAAATTTTAATTTATTTCGCACTTTTATTCTTTATTTGCCTTTTGAAAATAAAATAAATTATTTTGCACTTTTATTTTTGTTGAAAAGGGCAAAATTTTAAAATCGAATAATAAATTTGACAGTTTATGTTAAATATTATTGTTCAGCTTTGTGTTTAAACATTTATTGCGAAATATATGTCTTATTGGTCCACACGTAATATTTTAAAGAGAGAGATAGAATTTGACAATTGCCAACATAAAAATATATATCAGGGGCTTGAGCAAGGATCTCCATCTCTTCATGCTTCACGGACTCTGCAAGAAACTTTTGTTTTTTCGCACTTTTTGATATTTAGTATAGTAGAAATGAAAAATAGTTAAACTCACAATTGCGTTACGTGATCTAAATTTCGACTTTGTAAAATATAGGGCAGAAAATGGTTTCGCATAAATATATGAATACAATCTTTAGCAAAAGTTTTAATACTTCATTCCCAAATCGTGTAAACTTTTTAATATTTCAACCAAAAATATTCAACCAACATAGATTCAAAGCCAGCTTTGGCACACGTTCTATTGCTTATTGTTGAAAATTATCGAATATGTCATCAATAGCAAGGCTGAATAGATTACGCAGTAAACTGGATTAGTAAGAATTTTTTTTAAGCTCCGAATAATATCGGAAAAATTCAAGTATTGTCATACTTTTCATATGTATATCCTTTTTGAACATCAAATTCAGCAGTAGAAATGAGGAATATTTTGGTAAAGGAGATCGTAGACTTCTTTTCCATTTCACTTCCTGCAATAAATATGCAATAAAACAAAAACTGCTTTAAATTAGAAACGTCAGTGGTTTCAATACACTTCAGGCCATTGATTATTATGAAAAAAAAAGAAACAACTGTGTTAGTTGAAAAATATACGGCAATAATTTTTTCTGTATAAGTAATAAAATAATGAAAGTTTCGAGCGAACTAAATTTTTGAATATTCAAAATTTATTTTTTAAAAAATAATCTTCTGTACTTTTGTGCGAGTCTTTACTCAGACTTCAGTCTTTTAAATCCCCGTCTAACAAATTTAGGGTTGAAAGCATGAATTCATAAGTGTTGACCTTAAGTCTGTGAAACAATTTATTTTTCATTAGTGATAATTCAGAAAATGTTATGAAGCAAAGTAAAAATGATCCCATTATTTTTAGTGAACAACATGGCTTTATACGTGGTCGTTCCACGATTTCTAACTTAACTGTTTTCACTAACTATTTTATATCAAACTTTGAATTAGTATTTCAAGTTGATACTCTTCATATTGATTATTCAAATGCTTTTGATAGATTATCGCATAAAATTCTATTTGCTAAATTAGATAGTATTGGTTTTATTTAAAACTTTTTGAACTGGATACGTTCATATTAACATTGCCGTATTTTTTATTTGAATATTGAAGATATTTTTTCACTTACCTATATTGCCACTTCTGGTGCGTCGTAAGGAAGTGTATTAGGACCATTTCTTTTTAGTCTTTATATGAACGATATATCTTCATGCTTTAAAAACTGCAAATTTTTGCTTTATACAGATGACTTAAAGATTTTTTTTATCGAATTAAATGTCAAACTGTTTTAGTATTACAGAATAGTTTAAATGTGTTAGTTTTATGGTAATGAGCAAGTTCAAAAATATGCACGAAAAAATTAAAATATGCGCTTGAAATATCACGAAAAATGAGATAAGATGCACAAAAATAGATATGCATAAAAAATTGACAAATTCATGTGTTTTCTTATATAAATAAGTTTTGGATATTTCGTCTATTCTACCCAACTTACAAAAGTTGAGGAGATAGTAGATTTGGGAGTTGTGTTTTATAACAAACTTAAAATCTTATTCACTTCTTGCCTTTGTCAAAAGACAGGTTATGGAATTTCATAATCAAAAAAATCGTAAAATGTTTTTTTATTTTTTATATGTCATTTACACCAAACAAAAACTACGTAAATTTGTTTGGTTTTTCCATACAAATCAAAAACCATTTTTAAGTAGATTTTTTTTTTTGAAAACCAAATAAAAACCACTAAAATAACTATTTATGATACATCCTGTTTAGCAAATTTTAGAACGGTAGCTTTTATACATAAAGAGAAAAATAAAATTTCAAATTTATAGAAATTATTTGTTTTGTTTATGAAATTATTACAACAAATAATTTGTTAAAAATTCTTAAAGTATGTTTTAATATTGAAACTATGTATTCTTTGATCGAAGAAATAGCAAATAAAGCGGAAATCAAAAATATGAAAGAAATGCGAATGTCAACAAAAATTAAATTGGGAAGAAATAAGGTATGTAAACGATGTAGTCTTTGAAATTTAGTTTTTAAAAAACCAATTAGTTTTTATATTGGTATAAACGGCATATTATATTTTCTTTTCAGGTTTTATTATTGTAGTTTTTTTATTTTAGGAAAAACATTCCCTTTTTCTGACCATTTACCGAACACTAATATAGGCCTGAGCTTCGTAAAAAGAAAGGAATTATTTACAGAGAGAGTATCGCGTTAAAAAATGTTTTTCCTTAACCTGAATTATTGTAATCAATTTTATTATTATTTTTATATTTTGTTTAATTTATTCTATTTTTTTATTTTTCTTTCAGGAAAAGGTACTTTCTACACTGTTTACTCCATCTAATTGTCCAGATGCAAACTTAAAGATCAAGTACAAAAACTTTGCTCCCAAATCACCACTGGCTTCGAGGTGCTGAATAGCTACTCTAACGTATGGTGAGATGCCTGTGGCAAGTGGTTGATGAAAACGACAGCAGAACTTGCAGTGATATTTTTGGTTTGTGTTTTATTTCTTAATTTATATATATATATATATATATATATATATATATATATATATATGTATATATATAAATTAAGAAATAAAACACAAACAAATATATATATATATTTGTTTTTACTTTTAATCTAGTTTTAGCTGTGATTTAATGTAATGATTAAATTTTGCCACTCAATATGCTGATTCTGGTTGTTTTATTTGTGCTCGGCAGCCACAGATCTCACCTTCATCGGGAATCAAAAGGAAAAGGGAAAGACTTTTCGCTAATTATCTCCCACGAAACCTCTTTTCAGAAAGTATGTCTGCCTAAGCCATTTTCCTAAACTTTTCAACAATTTGTTTGTTTACTTTTGCTACTTCTGTTTGTTTACTTTAGCTACATTCGTTAAATTTTTTCTTAAAATATTTATATACTTGTCATTTTTACTGGTTCGTGTTGCCAATTCTGTTTATTCTTTCACCACAGGGTGCACACGACATAAATACTAAATATTATTAAGCGAATAGTTTGGAAGGATATTTTGTCAATCCAAAGACTATACGTAATTGAATAAATAAATAAATAGAAATATTCATCGAATCCGTTTTTTAATTTTCCCAATCCGGTGCAAAAATATTCGCCATTTGATGTTTTAAATAGTTGTTCCTAAATTTTATCATTAGCTATACTCTCTCGCAGTTTCAGTTCATTTATAAATTCTTCTGGGTTTTTTCCTGGGTTTTTCACTATATTGTGCAACAGTCTCAAAATAATTAATTTCTTCGTTGGAATTAATATATAATGGGTCGAGATATTTTGAACAACATAGCTTCTAGTCATTTAGCACATAGTCTTAAAAAGCGTCCATTTAGTCCCATTTTAAAAAGGGGCCAACAAAGTGGCAGTGTAGTTGAAGAAGACGCAATTGTAATGGTAACGCTGTACGTGATTACAGAATTCAAGCCCATAAATCTCTATTTTTTTAATTGAAAAATTTAAAAAAAACCAAAGACTTTTTAAATCGTTACTTTTTCCCTTGTATAACAAAGCTGGAAATTTGATACATACCTTTACTTAATTGTAAGTAAAGTCGGCATTTAAACATCGATTTAAATGACCAATTTTATTTGTAACACATACAGCTTTGTGATAAAAGAGAAAAGAAGCAGTTTACAGATTTTTCGATTTTTTAAGATGCTTAAAAACGAAAATTTAAATCTTTTTTAATCTCAAAATCAGATAATTCTTTCTTGAGCTATATTGCAATATGCTTCTTTAATTTCTTATTTAATTGTTTATCTCGTAAACTATATTTTAAATTAAAGTTCAAAAGCAAATGAAGTGATTCGATCTCAAAACGGACAGCAATCGGATTTGAATTATCCGATATCTATGAAATTCACATAAAGACATTGGCTATTGGAATTGTTTTTCAAATCATAAACGTCTATACTCATGGGCATTTCTGGTCAAAAAATACAACGTTTTGAAAAATGAAGAAAAGCTGAAAACCTCACAAAAATATACTTGTTTAATTGCTAATAACTTCTAACTATACATGACAGATCCCTAGTTTTAGTTTCGTATTAAATAAAAATGTATTGTCTTTATAACAATATGTATAGAGTTTATTTATATCAAAAGTTCAATGTTCAAAGTTGGCCATATAACAATCAGACCATTATATCTAAAAAAAATGGTATTTTTCATTTCGTTTTTCGAAACATCATATTTTTGGACTAGAAAGGGCCATTGGTCTAAAACTTTAGGATTTAAGAAACACTTCCAAAGTCTGTAGTGAATTTCATTGAAATCTGAGATGTCAAATCCAAAAATGGCTATTTTTTGTCCATTTTAATATGGAATAACTCAGATGTAGTATGCAAATTAAGGCCTATCAGTGTAAAGTTTTGCTTCATTTTAAATATTTATAGTAAAGCAAAGACGTCAAATATTTTGATTTCTTTCTTGTCAATGATAAAAATAATTTTAACTTTAAGCTATAAACGTTTAAGTGTCAAATTATGTCATTAAATTTCTCACTAAGTAAAGTAATGACAAGCTTATCAACAATTTATGAAATTAATTTATTGATACTTCTTTTAGAAGACTAACTAAAATTTAAAAAAGTTATAAAAAGTTGCCAAAATTCAACTTTCAACAACAATTAAAAAATTACCACACGTATATAATCCAAATCAATAAGTCTAATATACAAATTTGAAGTGATAGGATATTGCTGATGACACCAAAGATAACAGCGATCATAGTGAGTTTTTAACATTAAACAAAATAGACAAATTTTAATCAACAAAGTATACATAGATTTTTAATTTTGTAAAATTAAATTTTTAATTTTATAAATTTTTTTTATATATTTTTAATATTCGAAGGAAGTTCGGTAAGTTTTATATTATTGAACATAATTGCGACCACATATCAGGTCAGAACATGGAGTAAAAATCAAAGTATACATAGTTTTTTGATATTTTTTTAATTGAATTTAATTCGCTGATGTATTTTTCATACCTGACAACAAAAATATCTTTACAAGCTGTTAATAAATAAAAAGTTGAATGTCTTAATTATATAACTATAAAATAAATTTTTCAGTGACAAAAATACGCACCCAAAAATGCTAAAAGTTGCTTTAAATTCAAACGCGTAATTATTTTTGAGTGAAACTTGATAAGCTGTAATAACAGCGGCAGATTGGTATATATTTTCACAGATTTAAATTAAATTTAAATTCAAAACGTTTTCGAAATTTAATATTTTATCGCGCCAAATCGATTTTAGGATTTAAGTTGGAATCATTTTTTGATCACGACACATTGGTTGCACACAAGTTGGTCTATTTCCGCAAGTATTTGTAGTTTACATTAGAGGAATTGGACACATATGCTAAAATCCGCGACTAGATGAATCAAATGAAAAAACTTGTTATTTTTAATTTTTTTTAGTTTTTTTAACTTTGAGTGCTTGCCGGTATCACATGGAACTATTTCAGATCTTGAATATTTGCTGTTTTAATCCACGGGGTGATATTAACATAATTATTTAAAAAATCGAAATTAAAAACATAAAATAATATTTAGTCGGTTTCTTAAAGGTAAACGTAAAGACAGAATTTCCCATATATACATATGCTAAGGAAATTTAATTCTAAATGCAAAGATACGATTTTTTTATGTACTTAAAGAAGACATAAAAAGTTGTTGCCTTTTATTGTGCAAATATATTAATATTATTTAAACGTTAATAGTATCAATAGCAATATCATTACAGTGACAAGAAATACGAGCTGCAATATGACATATGGGGCGGCGCCAGACAATACTCAATAATATTATTTTTTGAAACTTTCATACACAATGATACTTAATTAGTATTTAATCTAATGGAATATTAAACTTATCCATTTCAGATAAAGAAGATAAATGTTTCATTACATATAATAGTAGAAGTATTGTGATTTTACTGATTTTCTAATTATTTAGTAAAAAATAAAGAAAACATTTTAAAATTATTAGCAGTAGCTTTAATATAAATGAAATTTCGTGTCTTATGTCTTTCGTTAAACGACTTATAAATAAACATTAATGAAGTTGTACAAATAACTTTTTTGTCTTTTCAAAAATAAACATAATTTTGAAGTTTTGTAAGCAAATACTTTTTTTTAATATAGATAAATTGACAAATTTGCCTTAAACTATTTGAGTTTGAGGTTAATTTGATATTTGTTTTAGTTATGGCATTTGTTTAAGCAAAAAAAAGTTTTTTGTTTGTCATTTTACTTTTTTGTGTCAATTTTAAAAGCTGTTAAAATATATTATGCCAAACTCACTTTCACAAAATCGGAAATCAACAGTAAATGCAAAAGATTTTGAAATGAGAAAGATTGTTAAAATTTGATTAAAAGGAATTAGATACACCCTGCTTGAAAAGTTTATAACAAAAAAATTTGTTAATGGACTCCGCATATCTTAATCAAAAGATCAATACTAAAATCTAGGTACGAATAACAGTTATACTTAACACAATAAATAAATATAAAATATTAAATCGCATTTATTTAAAATTTTGCATAAAAAAATAGCATTGAAAAATATTTTAAAAACTCAACAATAAATTGAATTTTATTAAATATAAAATCAATACCTTTAAAATGTATTCAAAATAATAACAAACTAAACAAACAAAGGAAATAGCAAAAACAACCGCAAAAAATCTGCAATAATAGTTATAGAGAAAATGTTGTGGTAATCAAATATAGTCACGAATAAAAATGTTCGTACGTTTGTGTCAATATTTATAAAAGCTAATGATGTTTAAATGATTTTTAAAAATACTACAATTGTTATTAAAAATGGGTTACGGTTGTTAGTAGTTTGATTAGTTTAGGCTCCTTCTCTCCATCAGGGCCGGACACGAATAAAGAAGATGAGTGATAGACTCCTCCTTCTCGTTGTAGCAGCTAAAATCGTTATGTATAACCCCAAATCTGGGAGCGTGCCTATCAATAAAACAGTGAACCCTAAGAATGGTCACAATAGAGGAAGATTTATCTTTCTTAAGGCGTTAATTTTCTAGATCAGCTTGAATTGAGCTCTGGTAATAGACTTCTGGCAACCTAGGAAGTGTTCATATTTTCCAAACGATCGTTTGCCTCTTGAAGAATCAGTTCCCTAACAATCAGCTTATCTACTGCTAGCCATTGGTATTCATCTTATCCGAAAGGATATTTATGGTAGTGTCATCTCTGGCGTGCTCGTCTGCTTTACAATTGCCGTTTATGTCAAGCTAAGTGGTGATTATACTGCAAGCAGATCTTATCCAGAAATCTGTGGCAAACTTAGACTACTCTGGGCGTCATAGTATTGGCCGTAAAGACCTTGATTGCCGCTTGGTTATCAGGATAGTAGCAACGCCCTACTTATAAGGAATCCAGCTACCTCATGTGCAGTCATGACTTCGCCTGGAAGACACTGCAATGGTCGGCTAGACGGAAGGATATATAAAAATCAAGTTCCCTTCTATAAACCTTACCCCAGACTACTCCAATAAGGTTTATAGACCTCACTGAAGAAGTTTATTTTACCTTTAGTTATCTATGTAATCAAAAAAAAAAAGCATGTAGAAAGAAAGATTATCAGAGATTTCATATCTTTAAAATTCAAGCACTACACCCTCTGAGTTCTGACGGCAAAATAAAAATACATCTATGTTTGTCAACAGGATCAGCCTGTTAAAAAGAGGAAGAGTGAGTGTTCTACTACAAAATTTGGTCATGTAAGTCAAGAAAATGGGGCTTACATTATTTTCCCAAATATTCTTAATTTGGACCTCAATCACTGTTCTTGACATAGTTTGTCGTTGAATCAGTCAGTTATTAATGATAGATTTATTTCTACAATATCTGGATTCGGCCCCTTAACAAGTCATTCTGTATACTATAATATTAAGAGTCAACTTATTTATTCCGTTTTTTCTATGAGAAATATCATTATGACCATACCATTAATGATTGTTTGATAGTGAAAATAAGCAATTCTTAAAAAGATTTTTAATACAAAAGCAATTCAAAATTTACATTTTGATTTTTATACTTTTTAAAACTTTGCTGTACATTTGCAATGTAAAGTAGCTCATCAAAAAAGAACTGAAAAGGATTTTTTTTATAAAAATATTATTTAACAAACACAAAAAAAGGTTCTGTAATATTTATAAAGTTGTAATTTTCTTAGAAATTATTAAGTTTTTTTCGTGCTAAAAATTCATTTATTTTCACTCTTTTGGAAGAAATTTAGAATTAAATTTTTGAAGTTGTGGAAATATTTTTTTCCTTTTTTTTTTTTTTGAAAACACTTGTTCGCTTTTTTTGCTGGAAGATTATGTTAATTTTTTTTAATACAACCTAAATAATCACAGGTGCAGTCAATAAAAAAAGACTATGTACGCAATAACTTTTTAAAACTTTGGAGAGGCAAAGGGCTCTAATTTAGGATCAGTTGTTCTAAATTACTAGTAAAATCCCTAGTACGAGGTCAGTCACTAGAACTGCGAAAATGTTATGTCTAGTCCGTTCTGAATTCGAGCCAGTATTTTTTTTTTTTAATTTAGGGATAACAGTTTCAAAAATCCAATTTCTGTTTCACTTTAAAAGGCAAAATGAAGACGTCGTTCATTTATTTAATTTATTTTTGCTTATAAATAACGAATAATTGAGAAATCATTATAATATGATGTATGCTTACTTTTAACTCTAACTGTATCGTATAATAATAATAGTAACCAATTTGCAGCAATGATTACAGCAAAAATATTAATAATAATTTTTGTAGGAATAACAAATAATTTATACCAATACATTTAAACACACATTACACATGTTCACATAAAAAATATTTTTAAACAATTTTTTAAAAAATTAAAAGCCAAATTTGACTTGTAAATTCCAGACAGGAGGGGAGCCAATATTTTGAGATTACATAAGTTTGTCTCACTCTCTCTATGTATATCATTAATTGTTGCTCTCTCTTATGCTTATATAGATGTCTTATTATTTCTGTGCTAGTTGTTAACTTTATGTTAACTGACTTATTTTTTTATTCATGAAAAGTCACGTAAAACAATTAAATGTAGTTCACATAAATTTAAATACTTATTTGTTTTCAGTAAATCATTTATTTATATGGCGCCAATTGTAACGCACACACAAAAACTTTGAAATTCAATTGAAATCTATAAAATTTTAAACAAAATAAAAAACATTTGTTACATTCATTATTTCATATTTTATTTTCAATTTCTTCAAAGTATTTTCTTTTTTCAAATAATATTAAATTACTTTTATTACACACACTTTCATAAAAATAGGTTTACTAATTATAATTATCATGAAAATTCAAATTTGTTTAGATCCGCTTTTATAATTAAAATATTCACACGCTATTCAAAAGTTACGTAGTTTCGTTTCAACTCTCGGTACTAAACTGAATTTAAAGTGAATTTCAATTTAAATAGTTTAATTCCTACCATAAAATCTGTGAGTAACTTTAAATGTATCTGTGTGTACTTGGGGCTTGAAGTAACTAAATAAGTTAGTGTTAGTGTAGTTAGTTTAATGTTTAATAGTTTAATTCAATTTAATAATATTTGTTGTTGTTTAGACTTGTTTTAATTTCATGTTTGTTTGCTATTTTTTTTTTGTTTTCTATAAACAATTTATAAAAAAAAAAAAAAAATTAAAAATAAAGTTTTATATTGTCTGATCAGCTGAGTTGTTTGTATCTATTTTGTTATTTTCTTTAAATTTGTTTAGTCGTTGTTAGAAAACAAGTTTAGTTAGAAGCTTGTGTATCTGAAACGAGTATAACAGTTTTGGGTTGTAATGTAAGTGTTATAACTTAAGAGTTGCCAATAGTTGAAAATACTGAGATATTTTGGGAATATTTATAAGAAAAACAATTACTTGATAGAATAAAATTTATAAATACAAATGCAATTATAATATTTTAATAAAATCATTAGGGCTATAACCAAATTTTTGGCATATTACCACGAAGTGGCTAAGAATGTTTTAGTAATGAAAACACCTGTCTCCCGTCGTTTTGCGAAAAAAAACCTCACGCAGGGAAGCAAATTTCTAAAACCTTCCAAGAAATTGTTTTTAGAAAAATTGTTTATTATTTATTTTTTTTGTATTTATACAATATTCATGTATTAATTTATTCTATGTTTACATAGTAGTTTTAAATTTATATACTATTGGATGAAATAAACTTTAAGTTTAATGTTCGCGATGATTTACACAGTGAAAAAATATCTTGTACAACTTTTATTGCTCTTTAATACTCCTTTGTTGCAAAGGAAAAATTTAATAATATATAAATACGCAACAATTTCCATGCTTTATAAATTAAATAAAAGTTTTACAACTTTTTCTTTTATTTTGTGATTTTTTTTTAATTTTGCATGAATTTTGATTGGAAATGGTGTATTTTTGAATACTCATTTAATACTCTAGGCATTTAGTGTTGATACAACCTATGAAATTCGAATCATTGCTTATATTTTTATATCGTTTTAAGCAAAAGGTATTTTACTCAGGTTTTTACTTATAACGAATTTTGAACCGCGATGAATTATAAATCTAAAGCAATTGATAAATTCCAAAATAGCATTTAAGTGTAACGTAGTATAGGAATATATATAAATATCAGGTGTATATTTTTTAAAATATCCGTGAGATAAAAATGGTTGTTTACAAACTTCAACCCGATCCCTGCGTGAACTTTTTTAACGATCCGAAAAAATTATCATATTTTTTATTAATAACTTTTAATGTTATACACGACTATACTATCCCGTTTTTGATATTCGCAAAAAGTGTGAAAAAGTTATAGTCCTAATAATCATATTGTGACTAGTGTTTTATTTAGTTATATTTAATAATTTACTTACAAATTTAAGTCAATTGATATTGAACATACCTGTAAGAAAATAAACAAATATATATTAGTAATTTATAAGAAACAAACTAATGTTGAGTATTATCATAAATTATAACAACTGAGAATATTCTATTCGTCTTAGCCAAAACTATATACCCACTATCTGTAACTTTTTAAAATTTCTCCTTATATGGGAGATGGGCGATAAAGTTGACGGATCACGCCTATTTTTATTTTCCGAGTTTACATTGGTTTTTGAACTATTTGTGCAAAATTTCGTATGAAAATAATAAAAATATCATATTGTTTTGTAATGCCCCATAAAAAATATATTGTTTGGTGTTACATTTTTAAGAAACCATATTTTTTTAGTAATAATGATTTTATTAGATTCTGTGATAATAATAAAAATGTACTCATATGTAATAAATTTAAATTGATAAAAAATACTATTATTATCATTATTATTATTATTATTATTATTATTATTATTTTTGATAATAACACAGGTAATAAGGTTTTGGACTTGAGCAACTTAATTCGAATTTTCACCCATTCTTTTTAATTGGTTTTACTTTTCGATATATCAACAAAAATATTTTTTACTATATTTAACATCTGATAACCAATTTACTCAATAAAAAGTAATAAATCGATATTAAAGGTCGGTCAAAATGAATCGTTCATATTATTTGGGATCTGTTTCACGTATTAGGTTCCAACTCATTTATTGTACTCTCTCCTTTCGCGTTACTCGTACCGACAAAATTTTTAGTGAGAAATTGAATTATAGTTTAAAGAAAATTAAGTTTTAAGATTATTCAATCTCCAATCTTGTGGTATTTCTGAAACAAACTCTTATCGAGAATGTAGTCAATAAGATTTTCTAACTGTCCTTCCGTTGGCGGTTTATTGGACGTTAAACATTTTCTAAAGATTCCGTTAGTCATTAGTTTTTAAATATTAGGTTTAACAAATATATCTTCTTCAACTGTTGTATTTTGTAGAAGTTCTTGATAAGGTAAGGTTCTCTATGAGGATGTGTATTGTAAGTATTCCGTGAGCTTAAAAGTGATGAAAAAGAGACGTTTTGTTTCCCCCATAAATGATATCGAATGGTGTATCCATAGTATAAGCAACTAGTAAGAAAACTATCAAAAATACGCAATGCTAAGATTGCGTTAGTAAAATATTATTTATATGTATTGGTTTAAAAACCAAATTCACTACATTTCATATGCACACATAGCTACAAAAAATTTTATTAAAAAATTACTAAATATTTTTTTTTTTTTTACATTTATATTCGCATATTGCAACAAATATTAAATATTGTAATGTATATGGTATTTACGATGATTTAATTATTGTATTTATGTTACTAAATATCAATAAAAATATATATTATTTTAAAATCTATTAAATTTTTAATATAAAAATTGCAACTGTTTTTGTTTAGTTTGAAATTCAACAACCAAAATAAAATGACAAAAACAAAAAAAAAAAAAAAATATATATTTTTTTTGTTTTCTAAAATTTAAATATGTTTTGAAAATTAAAATATGATGGAAGTGTTTAAAAACTAACTTAATATATTGTGTGTGAAAAAATGTGCTATGAATGTTATTTGAAGGGATAATTTCAGCATTTTTTGTTTGTTTACATCTCTCACAAATCGTCATTTGAACGAGAAAAATAATTTAAGATTTTCCTAATTTATTTATTTATTTTTTAATTAGACAAACATTTTCTACATATATTACATCTGAGATTTTACTGATTTTTTTCACGCTGATTTACAGCATATTTACCTGATATTGATGATTTTACAAAATATTTCCCTGATCAAGCAGCACACAGTGTGTGATCCGAAAAATTAAATTGATATAATTATGCAGCTACGGAACGGCTGGTCCGATTTTAACGAAATTTCACATAGTGATACTAGAGGTGCTTTTGCTATATCTTTCCAACAGATATCGGGGAGCAAAAATTTCTACTACCAAAAAATTAAAAACATTTTAGATGTTATAAAAAATATTAAAATTTTTTGATTCCAGCAAATTGCTAAAAAAATAAATCAACTTTGGAAACTTTCGTCAACCCTGGTTTCCACAGAAATTCAGTTTTTAAATTTTTTTCCTTCAAAATATTTTTTATTTAGTCATCTTTCAGAAAAACATAAATGCTATACATGTTACTTAAGAAAATTTGTTTAAAACAGAAAAAGTATGCGACCATTTCTTTTTTTTTTTTTTGCAAAAAAAGGGGGAAAGTCGACTTTTTAAATTTAAGTGCTTATAACTTTTGCCACAAAAAACTTTCACCAAAGCACATTAAAAAGTAACAATTTTAATCTATGAGGAGCAATATCTCGTATAATAAAAGAAATAAGATAAGAGAAATAAGAATAGATCTCGACCAGTAGAATCGTCTCGTATAAAAGTTTTTCATATCGCTTCAGATATAATGGATCAGGATCGTTTTTAAAAATGTTCACAGGTATCCAGACCCTGAGGACCCGATCCCGCATAGTGTCACATTTATTCAAATTAGGACGACAAAAATATAAAATAAAAATTTAGCAATTGAAGTAATTTTTTTCGTATTTACTGGTAAACATATCATATATTATGGAAAAAATATCTAAAATATTTGAAAGTGTCTATAGCGCGAATTGCGTATTTTCAAAATTGCTTCTTTAAGAAAAAATTATTATTATATTTTTATTTTTAATTTTGTGAAGACATTGAATTAACTTTCACTGCATATATATCTTATAATTTCTTGGTATGTAATAATAAATGTATTGAAATTATTTTGTTATACATTTTTGGGTAAAAATTCAATATTGAAGCCGATTTCTATTTGATAGAAATCCTGATATTAAAAAATATATATTTTTTGGAAATTTTATTTTTAATAAATGAAAAATTGCTATCGAGTTCATATTTAAAGATACGTCTAGTATATAAAAAAACATCCATAGAAATATGTTTGAGAATATTGGCTGCGACTTTTTGTGATCTTTTAAAATATTAGAAAAAATGTTTGGCAATTTGCTAATAATTAATTTAAAACTTTAAGATAATGTTTAAAAACTTGATACGAAAATAGTATATTAAAATAAGTGTGGTCAGATCCAACGACGTCTACCTTAAACTATTCCTTTTTCTAGTAAAATTTATTAAAATATATCCGAAATTCAAATGAAAAAGTTTTTTTTAGTAGCAGTGGCAGTGATTCCATCCCTCCATTTTGAGTGCGAATGTTTAGGGCTTGGTCTACTAACAGAATGTAGTATTTCAATCCAATATCTCTAAAACTGGACTTTTGTCGTTCTACAACTACCACATATTTCCTTCAAAATAAAACAAAATCATCATTCTGGCAATACTGCACATAGCACATATTATGGGTATATCCATGAAATCGAAGAAATCGTTGATAACATTACTGAAGTATATGTTATATTTCTCTTGGGAATCAGGAATAGTGCCTCATTTTTGGTCCCGTTCACAGTGACGTTTGTTACAGTGTCCAAAATGTTTTACCCCTGTAACCATAATGCGAACGGTTTTGTCGGTCATTCAGTTTAGTTGGTGAAATACATAAACCAAGGTAATGAAACCACTCACCCCTGAGCATTTAATATCCATTTTCCCGAATATATAACATACGTAAACATAACCAAAACGCTTGAAATCGTTTTTGTAATGCCTATCCTATATTTCTACAAGATCTGGAAAAAAAATCCAAAAAAAAAATAGTTACGTCAACACCAAAAAGTTGTTATGACAGCGCACTATTCCAATATGCGAGAACTCGAAAACTAGACCTAAACTTGAAAAATGAATTTCATATTTGAATTCAGCGCTTCCAATTTCATTAAAATTAGTTGTGATCTGCTCAGGTCCAAGAGTTGACCCGAATTTGCAAATTTGTATAATGTAAATTTGAAAATATTTAATATGAAAGAAACCAATTGAATAAAATTTACTGAGATATTATGATAATAATAGTGACCCATGTAGTAACTGACTTAATGTCCATGAATAAAATGACACTTCTTGTTATGAAAAGATTTCTTTAGAATGAAATTGGTTCTAACTGTGGCCTAGGTAGGACTTTGGTCTTGATTAAAAATGTGTCGTACATAGAGGCTGTCGGCCGTGTGCAGGTTTTTTAAGCTCTAGTATATTTATTACGTAATGAGTCACTCCATTTAAAACCAACACGAAAAATTACAAATTTGAACCTTACCTCTACGAATTTAATGATATTCTGTATAATCATTATACGCATCAAAACTAAAATTGATACAACATTTCAGGTAATTTTATCAAATGGTTCGCGAAATATAACTGTTTTAAAGTGTAAAATAGCTTAAGAAATATACAAAGTTGTATACAAATATCGTTCAAAATATTTGTGGCATAAGATTCATTGAGATGTCATATTAAAATTACCATTAATATGACATACGACATGAAATTTTTCTCAACATTAAAAATTATATTTCGCGGGTAAATATCTCAAAAATGGTATTTTTAAAAATTAACAAAATATATATATATGTTAATATTAAAAATTTTTTCTATGCCCTTTGTGAGTGGAAATCTGGGACTCGCAATAGTTTAAGAATTATTAAAAAAATGTCATAATAAATACGAAATATTTATTTCGATTTGTATTGTTTCGTTTATAATAAAACATAAAAGTCGCCAATTGCTTCCACAATTCATCCAATTTTACTTTTAAAATGATACCTAAAACCTGTTTTTTGTTGATTGTGAATGGTCGATAATTCGCGAATTAAATTTCGCAGTTGTATATCTTAAAAAATGTTATTTTTAAATTAGTCAAAAAAAAAAAAAATAAAATAAACATTTACGATGAAGCCTTTACGTATATTCTCTGAAAGTATTCTGCTTGGGCTCTCAATAGTTTTTGAACTTTTGAAAAAAAGTCACAACGAATAGTGAACAAATTCGTGGTTAAAATTTCTGAAAAAATAATTATTTTTTGTTTTATATTTTGTTTTATTTTTGTAATAACTCAGAAGTCATTGAGAGTCCCAGTATGATACTTACAAAGATAAAGAGGTATTTTTTTGAGATACATGACCGCGAAATTTAATTCCGTTCCATTCACATTCAACATAAAAACAAGTATCACATTAAAATCGTGTATTTGCATTACTAGCGTTAATGTTAATAGCCTTGTGAAAATTTTATTAAAATTGCATAAATTGGTAACTTTTCTGTTTGATTATAAACGAAAAAATACAAATCGAAATAAATAATTCGTATTTATTATGACATTTTTTAATAATTCCTAAACTAAAACCTAAACCCATAATGTCACTTACCAAGGGTATTGAAAACATTTTCAACATTAACATATATATATTTTTTAATTTTTAAAAAGACCATTTTTTGAGATATTTATTTTAATGTAGAGAGAAAAGTCATGTTGCACGTCATATTAAAGGTAATTTTGTTATCTTTAATATGACGTGCATTGAAAATTACAAATAACTTTCAAAGTATTTATGATACACTTTGAAAGATATTTATAATCTTGTGTTTGAAATTTTGTAATCTTTTTTTAGCCACTTAGTATTTTCAAGTCGTTATGTTTTGCGAACTTCTTGATAAAAATATTTGAAATTTTGCGCCATTCTTAATCTTGACGAGTATAATGATTGTACCAAATATCATCAAGTTCGGAAGAGGTGAGGAAAAAGGGTGACTCGTTTTGAATGGAATGACTCTAATGCCAAGTTTTGTATATTAGATTCAAACACGATATTAAATTTATTAATTAAAATAATAATCTAATTTATTTTAGTCAACATTTCTTGACACAATTTTTATAATTCGGGAGAAATTTCTAAAAGCCACTGTATTATTCCTTGGTCTAGATGAATAAATTCTCTGCTATACATAGGAATGGCACCAAAAAGCCACTAACAAAAACCTATTTAAGAATTAACAAAAATGGTATATTATCAATTACTTATAAACTTCTGAATTAAACTAGACATGTCCGTGTTTTTGTCTATTGTAGTTTCTAAACTTTATTTCAACTAAAACCGCATTCAACTTTATGCTGTCAGTTAAATAAATGCATTATTATCAAAAAACTACTTTTAAAAAATTCGTTCTAATTCTAAAAATTTTTATGTGTATATGTGTGTATGTATGTATGAAGGTATGTATGTATGTATGTGTATGTATGTATGTATGTATGTATGTTGAATTTTTGTTTATCAAATGCATCTTTAATATTTCCGTTAGTAGTAAATTACAAAAAAAAATTCATTCATAGCAGGCGTCTGTCATTATTTAAAGTCACGTTACTTTAAATTAACACAGACAAACATTGTTGACACTAGTAATTTGTACAATATTTCAATAGACAAAAAAATCACAACAGAGAAGTATAGCCTAGAAGTACATTTAAAATTAAAACCAATAACAAGTGAGAATGTTATATTCGGCTTGGCCGAATCTATATACCCATCATCTGCAACTTTTTAAGATTTCTCCGTATATGATAGGTGGGCTCTAAAGTGGGCGAACTACGCCCATTTTTTGTTTACGAGTTTACTTTGATTTTTGAACTATTTGTACAAAATTTCGTTGATGTTTCACCTTATACGGGAGGTGGGCGGTAAAGTGGGCGGACTATGTCTATGTTTGGTTTCCGAGTTTACATAAGACTTTGAAATTTTTGTGTAGAATTGCTTCTTGGTAAAAGATATCGGGTGAAAAATATAAACTGGAGTTACGACGGACACCCTATTTTCTTAGTATTTGGTTCATAATTTTTCTGTTTATGAATCGATTTTGCTCATTTTCAGCATCAATTAAACCTTGTATGAGACAAATATTTGTGCCAAATTACGTCTCCCTAGTATGTCCGCCCTGAGCTTTATCCTACTTTAAGTAGGCAGACGGACAGAAGGATGGACATCGTTAGATCATCTTAAATTTTCACGAGGACCTAGAATATATGTACTTTGTGAGATCCTATATGATTATTTCGACATGTTATACACTGAGTGACAAACCCAATATTCTTTCCATCATTTTTTGATGCTGGGTATAAAAACAAATGGTTGTAATAAAATGAGGATAGTTCTCCTGTTTTAAAATAAGTGTTAATACATTGTATCTCAATAAATATAGAGTAAAATAAATAAAAAATAAACGTGAATAGTAGAAATAAAAAAAATTATATAAATATTTATTGACACATATTTCTAATTTGAAAGAAAAATATTAATAATACTGAGTCGTTTGTAAAAGTTAAAATGTTAGTTAAAATATTTGCAATTATTAATAGTTTTCAGTTACGATTATTATTTTTTTGTTCAAAAATAAATGACACAATTTTTGCCTAATTTGTTTGTTATATGTATTTTTTTTTTGTTAATTTTGTCATTGAGTTATGCATAAAGAGACTATGTTTTTTTAAGTAGAAATAACTATTAAAATTGTTAATGTTTATTTGTCTGAATGTAGATTAAAGTGACGTTAAACATTTGTATAAATACTGGAAATTTTAGATTTTATTTTCGTTTGTAGATTTTTTGCTGCTGTTCAGTATTGCAAAAAATGCGGTTATAAATAATATGATATCATTTATTAAAAATGTACATACATCTCGATTGTCACTTCATCATAAAATACCCAATTGAAAAAAGGTTGTCGCTTGTTTAGTTTGAAATACACTAGAGGTTCGTTTTACATCATATGATTTACCATGAGGTCAAATTTTTATAAAAAATGTCGTCAAATCGACTATTTTAAATCGTCAAAAAATCGTCAACATCAAAAACAGGTAAGAAAGAAATAGTCGACAAAGCCCGACCATATAATTCCCTACACTATTGTGTAGGTGAACCAAAATTCGGGGTGTGGTCTTATATTGAACCTGTGGCCAATTGTGAACCAATACTTTTACTAAGTGTAAAATAAAATATACGGATACAGTATCAATGTAATAGATACTAACATTAATATGAATTTATGCACTTTAGGGAAATTCCTGAAAGTTGGCTTATATTGGAGTTATGGTAAATTATGGACCGATCCTCTAAAATTTGGCACTGTGATTTCTACTTATATAATACTTATTTGTGCCGAATATTAACTTGATACTAACATTCGTATGGGATTTTTGTACGTTAAAGTGATTTTCAGAAGAGGAGTTTATGTGGGAGCTATGGTCAATTATACACCGAACTTCATGAAATTTGGTACAAAGATTGATACTTATGCAGGACTTTTTCGCATAGAATTTCAATAAAATACTGCTATATTTAAGGCATTTACAAGCGACAAACCCCTATCTCGGGAGGACATTTGTATGGGGCTTCGTCCTTGTGCCTTCATAGCAAATTTCATCAAGACATGTTTTTTGTTCATAAGGTTGACATGTTAAATATATATACTACCAATAATTAAATACATTTTTTAAAGTTTGTTTCAGGCGGAACAATTTTTGTTTCACTTAAAGCATTTTAATTTAAGCAAGTCTTCCCGTCTCTCATTTTTTTAAAGTTTATTCACATTTTAATATGAATTCTTACAAAGAACACTAAAACCTTATAAACTTATTTAACCCTTGAATATTTATACTTAATTTTAAAAGTTTCTTCAAAATTAAATGAAAAAAAAAGTAAATTACATAATTGTGGATTATTTACCAAATATTTCTTAAAATTGTCTAATTCAAATAAAAATGAATTGCAAGCTTATGATGGTTTTGGAAAATCCCAATTGGGTACTTTTTCATTAAACTATTTTTTTTATATTCAAAATAAATTTATAAATGAATTTTAATTATTTGCGAATTGTTATTGCTAGTTCGCTATTTTTAGTATTTTTTTTTCACTGAGCTGTTATTGCTGGATATATAAATAATTTTTTTTTCGTATAAATTTAACCTAAATTTATCAAGCGTAAAAAAAGTTTTGCAAATTTATCTTTTTTTATTTTTTGCTACTCAATTTCCATTATTTTATGCAATATTGGGTTGGAAGATGTGTATAACATGGGAGAGAATTTGCATGTTGTTTCTATAGATTATAATGTTTAGAACATGTTGCTTAAACACAAAATGATGTTATTGACAGCGCGTGTTAAACATGACACAATACACACAAAGCTTACTTACAAAGAAAACGAAACAGCCAACAAAAAACAAAAAAAAAAAAAAAAATCTACCACAGCTTTAGATTTTGTTCAAAATCTGCTTTACGAAATGAAAAAAAAAAAAAAAATCAAAATTAAAAAAGAAAACAATTGACCTAAAAATACTATCAACATTAAATTACACCGTGATCAGTTTATATCACCTGAGTTGTTACACTAATCAGATGCATATGAGCACAAGTACGACAGCGACAATAAGCAAAATAAAAAAGGTGATGATGTCGACAACTACAACTGTGCTGGAGATGATGATGATGATGAGATGTGCTTAATTTTTTGTGAATTTTAAACACGTATTAATTTCTAGTTGTTGTTTAGAATTATCATTTTAGATTTTTGTTTTTAGAATTTATCATAAAGAAATAAATTTTATATAAATCATACATCTATATGCATGTCATCACTAAGGTCATTGAATATTCAATTTACTATAGTATAAATTTATTTTTATAACATTTCTTTTATTTATTTTGTTTTGAGTTTGAAAATTGATTACATTATTTTTTTGTGTTATTGTGTTATGCACTATGGTTGAGATTGTACTAAATACATATTTTGCAAATAAAACTTGTTGCAAAAATTCAGGAATACAAAACAGTATATAAATTTTTGACACATGAATTTTATACAAAATTTAACAATTCACAGAATACTCTTTACATGATATTTGTTCCTAGTGTAAGGTACACTATATATATTTTTTTTTAATTTTTACTTTTTTTAAAATCTTTTTACCTCCGCATAAAGGGATAGAAATGCCAAAAATGGCGCTTAGTTCAGGGAAGGTGTATAGTGCTTTGTTTTCGATTGTGTTGTAGCTCACAAGTGTATCAAAAAAATACTTTTTGAATTTTTAGAAACTTTTTTAGCCTAAGCCTCTGTCCGTCCGTCTATTTGTGCATCAATAACCATTATCAATTTAACGAAATTTGATATTTAAGCCTTTTTTTGGCCAATAATGTAACATAATAAAATTGGTTAAAATCTAATCATTATTTCACTCAGCTCCCATATAAAATTTTTCACGAAATAAGTAAAATGCTCATAAATATCTTATCACATAATATTACCCCTACCACCCCCCCCCCCCCCCGGAATAACTTTACGTTCATAATTCCTATATATAACACCGTGTGACAGTCATTTTCACACGTGACAAAATCGATATATGCATGAAACTAGAGACCATACGTAGTAAAACTGCGTATTTGTTTTTTTTTCTTCAGGATGTTAAAATTCCTCATAAAAGGACTTGAGAATTTAGAAGGATGCACATTAAAAAACAATTTATATAATATTTTCGAATCCCTATAATGTAATACTATTTTGTATTTAAATGTTGCACCACAAGAATTTAAGATCTTTTGAAAATATTATCTTTTATTATTTATTTTCGCATGTATGTCAGCCTGCAACAATCATTCTCTTACATGAAAATATCGTTATATATATAAAACTAGAGACCATCCACATTAAAAATATCTACCCAGCTTTTCTCCGGATGTCAAATTTTCTCTCAAAAGGACTTCAATATTTCGAAAGATGTGAAATTTTTAAGAATATTATAAAAATTTAACGAAGATTATATCAACCCAATTTGGATGTCAAATGAAAGCTACGCATATATTAATAATTATGGTGAAAAAGAAGCCCATATCTCATGGGACTGATAAGATTTATTTCTTCAGGAAACAAAGTATAGAGACAGATCTATGAAAGATCGAAGATCAAGGCTTATATAAGGTTGGCAAATGATAATATTTGTTTTTGTTTGTCTACCTTTTTTGATAAATATGTACTCGTATGAAAAATAAAAATAAAAAGCTAAATTCTCGAAAGCTTACCCAATGTATATATTTATATATAAAACATGCGCCATGAAGGCCATAGTTAGGAAGATCGACTCAGTTTTCCAACTGGTTTTAAGATTGTTTTCCTCGGTTTAAGTAATGACGGATTTTTCAAAATATTAGTTTTTCGTATGTCGAATAAACCGCTTTTTTTAAACACAAAAAACCGGGTTTATAAATAATATTTTATTATTAAAAAAAAAAAACATACTAATGAAGGCGAATTCATTGTTATGTTTTATAAATATAGTTTAAGATTAAATTGAAATTAATTTTATAACTTTAAAAAAATATTAAAGTAATAATTATCTTGAATGAAATACACATATCAATGGAGTTAGGTTTTTTTTCTTGTAACACCTGTAACATCTTATCGATTTCGGATAATGCTTTTTCCATATTAAGCCATAGTTTCTGTATATTTTATATAAAACTTAGTCTTTTTTTGATGATTGTTTTTTTAATTTAATTAAAATTATTCTGAATAAATTTTAACTTTAATATTATACGATTTGTTGGGTCTTTTGTAGTGTTATAGACTTTTGATAGAAATATTTAATTCTTCAAATAAGGTCAACCGGTTTTTTTTTTCAAAATTTCAAAAACAGCAACCAGTTTTTTTCAAAATTTCAACTATTCAGACTATTCGAAACCCGATTTCTCCAAAAAGCTGAATAATTATCCTAGCCGTAGTTCTTATCAAATTAGATTTACTTTTAATTAAGATTTGAGATCTTTATTAGTTTAAGCAAATCAGTTATTAAACGGAAGTGACAAGTCAAATATTTTAAAGCAGCTTAGTAAGCAGATCTAATTAATAACAAATTTTTTAAGCAAATAAACATTGTCAAAATAATTAGTACATATTTGCCATAGTGCATTTGTGAGCTAAAGCTGACATTAAATTTTAACAATAAAAAAAAAGCAATCAAAATGTACATCTACATACATTCACAATCACACAAGTACTAAAATACACAAATATTTCATTCAATCTTTATATAAAATCTACGTAACTTTACTGTAACGTTTGGCATATTGAATTAGTTTTTATTTATTCTTTTGCCACTCTATACTATACAGATATGTATACTTATACGTATACAGATACATATGCAATTTGAAACTATTGGCGGCTTAAGTTTCCATTGAAAAAAAGAAACATAAATACAAATACAATAAAAAAAAAAAATAAAAAATAAAAAGAAGGTGATAAATGTTGTTAGGTTGCATGAAACGTCATCGCATAACTGATTAATGCGTGAGGCGACACTGAACACAATTTACTCAGGCATACATAAGTACACTCTCAACTACATACATACGTACGAGGATTAACTAAAATTTTATAATTTTAAAGAAATATTTTAAAAATATGTTGACGCCAAACTGTAAAAAAAAAAACATTTAATTACAAAAATGATTTTATTTGTTGCATTATAAGAAGAGGAAAGATATATTACAGATGAGTTGTGGGGGTGTGGGATTTCTAATTTAATGTGAATATGTTAACAATTTCCTTCAACATAATTCATATTAATTATATTTCCAATTGACAAAAAGTATATTATAATTTTAATGTGGGCAGGGGTACATGCTAAAAATGGACATTTTGTTAAGGATTTTATTATTATAATTACTTTTAAGATTGCCCTCGTTTTTATATAGTAGTTAAATATGTCTGGTGTGTATCAAATACGAGTACCTAGAAATATGAATTGATATTGAAAATATGCAAAAAATAAAAAAAAGTAAATAAAAAGACTCAACTAAACGGATTTATTTCGTTGCTCTTTTCAGTTTGCTGGTATGTGTGTGAATCAAAGAGCGCTGCAAACATAATCAAAAGACTTAAAAAACAAGTACTATGAAAACCAGATTACATAGTTATAATAGCAACAACACCAACAATAGCTCTAACAACAACTACAACAACATCTAGAGTATTGCTGCAAGTTGCAAGCAAAATAAATGTTAGTTGGATTTTTATTTTCTTCTTACTGTTCTCCGACGCTGGTGTGGCTTTTCTTGTTTCTTTTGATGTTGTTCTTGTAGCGGTAATTGAAATGTAACGGTAAATTATGTAAGTAGAGTAAAGGTGAATTAATAGAAAGAAAACAAGAATCAAACTGAAAATAAGTTTAAAGAAAAATTCTCTGATGATGATGATGACGAGTAGAACCATGCATAATAAAAAAGAGAAGTTTTCTTTGTCATCTTGTTAAATTTCTTGTTTTTTTCATTAAACAGCTGAAAGATATCATAAGAAGCAATCCAGCCTCAGCCTAGTCTAATACATATCAAAACTCATACAGATGAAAATAATTAAAATAACATTTTAAAGTGTTTGATAGAATGACATGTGATTGAAAGGAATGTCTATGGACGAACGACTAGAAGTTGTAGGAAAAATTAAATCAGTAAAAAATAAGAATTAAAAAGAATCAGGAAACAACTCTATGATTTCTATTTATGTATTTTCTTTTTTCTTTCCATCAATTAAGTAAAAATTACACATTGATCGATATGATTGACAAGTATTAGTTCATAGATATTATTATCATAAATCATAGACTCTAATATTGTATTCATTGATGTGATCAATTTTTTTTTTTAAATTAAGAAATTTAAAATATTTTTTCTATTGCTATTTATTATATAATTTTAAAATTTTAATGACTTTAGCTGCCTACAGAATAATTTAGCTGAATATTTATGGGATTTTTTTTTTATCTTAGATAGACTTTTTAGTGAGGAATGCCTATTATATAAATTGATTTTTTCATAATTTATTAGTTTAAAATGATTGTAAGAAATTTTATAAAAAATAAATAAATTAAATAATAAGTAATGATATGACTATTAGCGGACTAAAACTGTCGAAAATTCATTAATTTATTGTATAAAAAATAATTTTTATTGACTTTTTCATTTTTACCTTTAATAAAGAAAAATATTCGTTTTCGGATCTAAGTTTTGCAGATAGCTCTTGCGATTATTTTTGTTCTTCAAATTAACAGGAGTGTCTAATTTTGTCACAAAATTAATTTACAAACAAGCTTCAGTTTTGTTTCGTTGACTAAGCTGGTGTATCTAGAGATCGAAAAACTAACTTTAAATTATTAAGAAAACCAATGTTGTTCTAATTCTTTTAATGCCCAAATTTTCCAACCGATTCAAATTCGCTTACTGATTTGAACGCAGTTAGTCGATAAATCTTTCTGTCAAGGTTGCACCGATTCAAAAAAGTAAAAGGTTAACGTAATGGTATTTTGGATTATTTCGGTGATGGTTTTTTTTTAGCGTCAACGGTATTCGTAGTTATTTCGGTAATGGTATTTTAAGCGTAACGGAATTTCAGAAATTTCGCAGATATCACTTTGCAGCCATGAAACATAAAGTGGAGTCAAGTGTTTAAAAGTTGGGCTGGGATAACCATAACACTCTTACAAGTTTTATTTTAATTTTATTTAAAAGAACAATTTTTATCAAACTTTTAAAAAAATGGTATATTAGTGGTAACAATAATATTTTTTATTTCGGTAAAGATATTTCATCGGTTTTGGTATTTTGGGTTATTTCGGTATCGGTATTTTAGCGGTAACGGTATTTTCAGCTATCTCGGTAAAGGTATTTTAGCGGTAACTGTATTTTTAATTAATTCGGTAACTGAATTTTAGCGTTAACGATAGCCAACCCTACTCTCTATTATTTGTATTCCATGCGAATATTTTAAAAAGCTGTTCCTTGCATTTTGGAGATAATTTTAGATCCGATTGATCACCAATATATATGTTTCCCCGAAATGAAACATTTTATTTTTTATTGAAACCTAAATATGGCAACTGCTTTCCACTGCTCAATGAGAAATTTTTGTAATTTTCTGATCAAAAACCTGTAACTCCTAGAGATTTGATAATAATTGAGTACAATTTTTTACCAACAGCCTTGAGAATATTTTCCAAAACATTGTTCAATATGAGCTACCCATTCGCAGATTTTTTCATAATTTTTCACTAAAATTTATGTGGCATATTTTTTATAATACAAAAGTTAAAATTACTTAAAAAATTTTAAAATTTGGTGTTAAATATCTACATAATGAAGACTTAGTATGATTCCGAGATATTGAAAAAAAGTTCCTATAACACGCTTCTACAATATGGTACTTTTTATTTTCATTTATGATAGTTCCTGCACTATAGATTTCGTAGCTTCATATATTTTAGGTCAATTTAAGATTTTTAATTTGTTTTGAAAGCAGAAGGACGTAGATTTTTAACCATATTACCATATTTTATACGCACTCAAATTATATAATTAATTATTCACTTTTTTCAAACTTTTTTCTATTTTCTTTTTCGACTTTGTGATTTTGGTGTAAATTTTACTGATTTTATTTTTCAAAAAAGCTACACATATTTGCTTAAAAATGTTTAAAATGTTGTTTTGTTCAAAATAAAACGAAATATCCCAACATAAATCGCTTAAAAACTTAAAAAGTTATTAAGTATTTTTTAATTTTTATTAAAAAACTCTTCATATATTTTAAGCAAAATATTTTTTTATATATTTTTTTTACTTGGTTTCAATCTCTAAAAATCTGTGGAAAGTTTTAGTAAGATTCACAAAAAAAGTCGAACAGGTTCTACTGTTTTTTTTCCAATTTAAAAATATTTAATTTTTCACAACAAAAATTTCCTTTAAAATGTATGTATGGTTGCACAGGTTTTTACCGAAAAAAATTGTAATAAATCGCAGTTAAACCCGAAAAATTGTGGAACTATTTTATTTTTTGTAGAAGTTGTTTGAAAATTTGCTTTTAATATTTTACAAAAAGAAACCAAATTCATATAATTGAAGAGCCTGTTTCTTTTACCTTCTATAGAAATATAAAACTACTTTTATACATTTGTGCAAGAACATATCTAAAAACAGCTTTTTGCAAATAAATCGAAAATTTGAAATTTTTGTATTGCAAATTTTTCAAACTGGTATATGATGTCTTCAAGAAGGCCAATAACCTACACTATGTTATTTCTCGAGTGATTTTTCACAGAAGCAGTGTGTAATTAATTAATTTTAATTTAAATAGAATATCTTTTTGAGTAATTTTAAAAAATTTATGAAACATTCTAATATACCAGAACATTTTTGTAAATAAATCAGAAACTGATCAAATAATCATGATGAACATTTTTTAAATATGAAGATTACAACAGTGATTCCACTTTTTTTCCTGTAGAATTATGAATCTTCTTAATAAAATTATTGTGTCCGTGTGAACGTCGCGCATATTTATGTCAATGTTTCCTTATACCCTCACTACTACTACTTTCGCAGATTTCCACAGATATATACAAAATGAATCAGAATTTTTCTGCATTAATTCTGAAGAGTAAAGGGAGTAAAAAATGTCTATCTTATTGAAAATAATTTTTGTGTTCAAAAATCTTGAATATCTAATCAGTATAATCATTTTCACAACGGATGTATTATTTTTGAAGCTTGTGGCGGGAAAATACTTACCAAATGTTCCTTGTATAAAATAGTTGAAATTATTTTTGGCAAAAAAAAAAAAAAAAAAAAAATAATAAAAAATAAAACATGCGAAAATAACGCCCTTGAAAATGTTCAACAAATCTTGATTTTAAATATAGTTACTACTTCAGGATAGTTGTAATGATTGTAATTTTGACTTGTACACGAAGTCCGAAACAAAAATTCTATAGAATTTCAACATTTTTTAAAAAATATGTATAATTAATTCGTACTACTAGCGTTTCCCACAGTGCTCTTTTGCAATTTTTCGGAGCCTTAAATACAGAATTAAGGTATAGAATATGGCGTCATTAGTGCTGAGATCATAGATATGATTACACGGATCTACTTTCTGACTTGAACGACTATACAAAAGTTCCAACCAGTAATTGCGATTTTTGTTTCTATTTGGAGCCACCAAAGTAGAGCTCCTATAAAAAATCTATTTTCGAAAATTAACTTAACTTTCCTTAATATCATATAACTCTCTTATAGGGATCGAAATTAAATTCAGCTCAAATAAATTTAATATAAACCATAAAAATTATGATAAAAATTAATAACAAAATCAAGATTTACATTGATTATGCACTTTCTTCTACATCTGAAGAAAACTTCGAATATATTTTTAAAAATAAAAAAAAAAATAAAAAAATATCTAAGCTATTTTCTACTTCAAATAGTACAACAATGCAATTTCAACTAAGAATTTTGCGTATCCCGTGTCAAAATATATTCCAGTGTTTTTTTCCGAACTGTCAAAAGCATTGGTTTTTCTCATTTTTTTTTTCAATAATTTAATTTCTTTTAGTATTTATCAGTTTAAGGCGATCTAAAACACGTTCTGAATAAGTCGTACGCAACTATTTGTAAATTCAAAGCAATGAGTGGTAGATAAACATTTATCATGAATGCATTTGTAATTTTAAATAATAGCCTTGTAACATAGAAAAACAATAAAATTTTTTTATCAAGTGTTTTTAAATAACTGAATGCAGAAAGTGTCTTACGTTACATTGTGAATTTTATGGGTTGTTTTAAATTTGTATTACAAAATTTTAACATGATTATAATCATATATGTGATTTATATAATGTTCTAATTTTTGGCACAAGATATTTGTAAAAGCTTTTAAACAAATTCTATTTTACTTACGTTACAATATATACGGAACAGTTTATATTGCGTTGAAGAAATTTACATTTATTTAATATTCGATAATGTTTTACCACGCTGACATAAAATATGCATGCATTTAATTTTATGGAATAAATAATAATTCGAAAAAATTCGAATTTATTTGCATTTTTTAAATTCTTCTTTTAGTTCTTTTACTAGTCAGTTCAGATAATTTTCTTAAGCAATCTTTTAATCATTTCAGCAATTATATGAAACTTGTAAATTATGTTTTTAATAACTGACTTCAATTATATAAATATTTTTCCAAGCCTACATTCCATGTAGAGAAAAGATTTAGGAAATGAACTTGTTAAAATAACAAAAATGCTTATTTCACAAAAAAATAGCGAAATAAAATTATTAATTAAATTAACTGGGTTTAGACAAAAAATTATAGTTTCAAAAATTTTACATATTTTATTTTTTTTTTTTAATTTGGAATGTGCAATAATTTGTACGTTCACTATCCGACTTTAACAAAGTTAGTGTCAATGGAAAGGACTGATATTCCCCATTATCATAAAGTCATAAAAGTTACAAAATCCGGCGCAAAAACCTCTAAAATGAAAAAAATATCCTTTATTCTAGGATATCCTGAAAAAGGGTTTTTTAATTTTCATTATTTTTTTACATGACGTTTAAAATCAATTTATCATTGTAGTGTAAACATTTGAAAGCTTGTGTTTAGCAGTTAGTACAATTTTGCTAACAAATTAATATCTTTTTAAGAGTCCTGATACTTTTATTTTAAATATTGAAAACAAATGTGAAAGGACAAAAATAAGCAGTGTTAGACAAAAACAACCACATGATACCCTACATACTTGTGTATAAATACTAATATGATTATTTTATATGTGACCTATGGTCAATTGTGGAACGATTCTTATGAAATTTATTGCAATAATTTATTATTTATGAACAATTTTATTTCGATATTAGCATTTATGTGAGATTTGTGCACGCTTAAGTATTCTTCGGGAACGAAATTCAGGAATTATATGGGAGTCATGGTCAGTTACGGACCTATCATTATGAAATATAGTGTAGCGGTCTATACTTGTACAAAACTTAGTTTTGTTGAATTGATTTTCATGAATGGGGATATGACGATTTAATGTATAAACACTACAAGCCCGGTCCGGAAATTTTCATACAAATTCGTATGAAAAATGCGCAATGCGGCTGGGTTAAAAAATAAATTTTATTTTAAATTTTCTTCGGATATTTTATTGCTTTTACTTTCTTACAAGGAATACTACAATACTTTTTAAAAATTTATATGAATCTCGTAAACAAAACTGAAAGGAGTTTGAAGTAAAACAAAGAAATTGAAAGGAAATAAATAAAATTGTCTAAGTTTTTGTTTAATTTAACAATGCGTGCTATGTAAAGTAATACGGACTTATTGTGTTTATATATTTATACTTATATATAGATATTATATATATGGATTTATGGGCGTTTAGATATTTTTTAGGTAGTGGAATATAATGAAAGATATAGACCGATCATTATAAAATTTGGTACAACTTAAAACTTTTGCGTACTGAAATTTACATAAATACGATATATTTCAGATATTTATATGTGTTAAACTACTACTCCGGGGAAACATTTTATATAGGGTATATTTTATCTTTGTAATCTCATGTAGTAAATTTGAGAAAATTATCTTGAAAATTGCCACAAAAGATTCGGCGGACTTTGTAAAGTGGGTTGCGGTGTGTTAGAGGTATGTTATTGTGTTCCTGAGACATCTAAAATAATATCATATTTTTTTTTCTTGATCCGGACTGCTATATGACTCGTGTTTTAATATAAATATAAATATGATATATTTATATATAATATAAATATGACATCCAATAGAAATTGTGTTAGATAGTAAAGAAAAATTGTTGTAAATTCTGATAAGGATAAATCGATTGTTAACATTGTGTAAAAATATAATGAAAATTAAAAGACCCTTTTTTAGGATATTCAAGGATAAATATATATATATATTTTCATTTTAGAGGTTCTTGCGCCGGGGAGATTCTTAGTTGTTAAGACTTTATATTAAAGTCCTCTTCAACGAAATTTGAAATCTGATAATGAACATAAAAATTATTCAAGTTTAAATTAAATAATTTTTAATAAAAAAGCTCGAGGTGTCCAATTTTTGAGATTCATAAAATATGAATCGCTAGTTAAATGGTAATACTTAATACGCCAGATGAAACACATAGGGGGATAAATTCTGTCAAAATCCAAGCTGGGTTGAAATTTTTAGAATCACCCAATTGATCAAAAAAAAAAAAAAAAAAAATAAATAAAAAAATAAAATAATTATAAGTATAATTAGATTTTAGATACTCATAAAATTGTTAGTTCTGCTATTTAATACATAAAATATTTGTCTGTAACAAACACCTTACTAATTTTAATTATAAAATGCTTAAGTCATTTCCACTCAATTAAAATGTCCTCCTCTCTCACTGTCTCTCGCTGACTATTACATCATCATCACCAGCGTGTTAGCAATACATAATTGTTATTTTTATAAATAAAAAAAGCAGCAAGAATAATGAAATAAATTTTAAATTAAAAATTTTCACAATCAGTCCCACAAACAATGTCAGAAGAAACAAAATCGAATTATCATTTTGAGAATATATTATGGAAAACAACATATAATGAATTTTATTTAAAAGTAGTTTTAAACTATTGAAAATCAAATTTAAAATTCTATTATTTTTGTAATATTCGTTTGTAGCAGCGTTTTTGCATTACCTTTTGTTTTGTTTATTTTTAAGCCCCCAAAGGTGTTAATATCTTAACAAATAGTAAATTATACAACTACTAACAATAACAACAACAATAACACTACAATAACTTCTTATTTTAGGTACTTTGAACGTGGCACAGTCTTAACATCTAAGTATTTATTTATTCTTCCTTATTTCAATTTTTGGAATGATATTGAAAATTTGTGTCTTGCCAGTCTATTTGAATATTTATCTGTATACACAAGTATTTGTTTGTGTAAAAGAAATGTTAGAACATTAATAATCTAACTGGTTTTCTTCCCGGTTTGTTCTTACTTTTTTATCATTGGTAGCATGTTATAGCATAGAGTTTTTTCTTGCCTCATTATTATTTTGTGTTACTTACTTACCCAAAACTTTAGAAATAAAAATAAAACGAAATATCGAAAATAACCACTACCTGTTGCGCAGTTCTTACATTGTTGGAACTTTTTGTTGCTTTTAGTAGAGAGTTGTAACGTTGTTGAGTTGCAAGTTTTTCTTTTTTTTTTTTCTTAATATTGTTAGAAAGTATTTTGTGCGTTCATTATTTCTTGTGGTGTAATTCTTTTCATTAGATTTTCAACAGAGCTTGAAAAGAGTTCATTCGTCATTATTGTATATAATTTAGAAAAGGAATTAAATTGTTTTTCTGGGAAAAATGTAAACGATTTTTATTATAAGTAAATAATTGTTTCATTGACGAGAACTAATCTAATAAATTATAAATATTGTTTTATATTTTAATTAAGAAATAAACTCATTAGGAGGATTATATTCTTCAGTCCTAATGTTTTTAAAACCAATACAAATTAAAAATTATCTTGATTAATTTTGTCTTGCTAAAAGACTCAAATATCTCTTTCGGAAATTAAAAAAGAAATTTATTAAATTAAAAATTAAATACGTATAAATAATTCTATATTTATTTGTTTAAATACGAAAATTCACACACTTTATAGTTAAACATATATTTAAACATTAGTAATTAAATTTTATTACTTTTCATTTCCTTATAAAATATTACAGTATATAAGAGAGTAGTGCTCTCTTCTATTACCCGTAAACAGTATTTGCAAACCTTTTTTTATGTTAAGGTATTGAATATTCTAATTTTATATTAAATTAAATTCTTTTGGTCCTGACTATCTTTCATTTTTGCTATTTTTTTTTATCAATTTCTTAGATGATCGAAAGAGGCCAAATTACCCAACCATTAGGGAAAATGCGTCAAATGGGTAGGACAGAATAGTTTGTCTATATATAGTATTTTTAATTATTTGAAGACTGAAATAAATAAAACAAATAGTTATATTATAACTAGATTATCCATGTGCACTCCGCTAACTCTTTTGAGGCTATAACGAAATTTATCACAGAAAATTCTTACAGTAAAATAATGGTGGATTTTTAAAATCAAATATTCACGTCTGCCTCCAATCACATGTTGGTACAATTAAAATATCAATGTTTGATGGATCAAAAGTCATCAATAAAGGAAAATCAATTAATTTCACAAAAATGATTGCTTTTTTTTAAATTAATTCAAAACATTTGTAGATGTGGCTATTTGATAAATGGTCCTTCTTCTATCTTAAAGGCTTTTTGCCAAAATCAGCAAAAATCAAATCGCAGGTACGGCTTGGGCATACACCTTATTCTTTTTTGGTTTTACTTTCTGTGATATTGTCTATAAACTTAAATAGTTTTGTTTGAAGATTTTTTTCAATTTGTTTAACAAAATTTTAACAAGTATGAAATTGGGGCCGTGAAACAGTTTTGAAAATAATCAATATTTTTTAACCATGTATGAAAAGCGTTTGGATAAACCTATAGAAACAAAAATTTATTTTATGGTTAAAACGTAATTAAAAGTAGTATTTTATTTAAAATTTTTTCAAAAAGTTAAAAATTTATTTATACACTCTATACAAAAGAAGATTAAAGCACATTAATGGTTAAACCGATTTTTTCTTTTTATACCTTGTTTGATAGATAATTATGTGTATATTACAATTCCTTAACATTTAGTTACAAAGCAAAGTATTTAATAGCTAAATTTTTCTAAAGATTGTAAAAAGGTCATATTATCAACATATAAACGTACCCTACAAACTTCAGGTTGGGGTAAATTCTGGTGCAATCTAGTATACGTTTAGTTTTTACCATTGATGTACTAAATAATGATATATCTCCGAGGTTTTCTTAGGAAAACATTGTTTATATTACATTTAAGTGAAACAATCTTAGATCTATTTTAATAAAGTGTACATTTCTTGATAAAACATATCTTAAAAAACAAAACATTTTCAGGGCTAATAATAATATTGATCGACTTGATCTAATTCATAATATGAGGTCATAGATTTTTTAAAAAATCTAAAAGTTTTATCAAACAATTTATTTTGTAAATTACAGTATACCTCAACCTTTATTTTCTGAAGGTAAAGAAACGAATTGTTCTGGTATTAAAATCTTATTTAAACTAGATTTCGAATGTATAACAGTGCTTTCATAATCATTTGTCTATATTGCACAATCAATTTATGAACAAAATCAATGTTTTCTGGCAAAACAGTGATATTTGAAGGTTCTTCAGAAAATCAACAAAATTTGTACCTTATATAATTCCTTGTGACGTAATTTGAGGTATATAGAGACATTCCTAATAGAGGTTTAAATTATAGTTTGTAAACCAATAACAAAGTAATTAAAATTAGTTTAAGGAATTAGTATAGTATTGCTATATATAACTATAAGAATAACTAATTACTAATCTACTTGCATTCCTTAAACCAATAACTTGAAAGACTAATCCTTGAAACTAACTTTCGAAAGAAAAACTTGTAATAACTAATGAATTTATTTATTTAAAAGCTATCTAAGAGTGGAACAAGTAGGTTCGGACTTTTTTATTTTTGCTACTTTTTCAGAAAATTGTAGTGTGTCTTACATAAATATAAAATTTGTTGTCTTAAGCTACAAGTATGTACAGCAAAGCAAAAAAGAAAAAAAGTCTTTACAAAAATACAGTTTATTTTCTTTATATTTCTTTCCTTTAGTGATTACAGTAATTTTTAGATGCTCCCTACATTCCATTTACTATCTAAATAAACAGTAGTGGTAGCTACTTGGGTGTGTTGCGTCTCTGTAAGTTGTGCATGTGTGTAGTTATACTCATCAACTAGAAAAAGCAACATTAATTGAAAGTTACAGTAACAGTAGCTTAGTTTAAGTTCACTTGTACACATCTTTTGCTTAAGTTGAAGACTTTAAATTTTATTTGTTTATTGTAACGTTTTAAGTTGTAGTTGTTATTATTTTTCCTATGGCTTTTGCATAATAGTTTTCCATTCGAAATGAACACTTTTTTTTCTTTTTTTTTTAGTTTTTATTTAAAAACATGTTTTTAAACCTTTAAGGAACGATTTTTGAATTACGTTGGAAGAAATGTTTTTGTTTATAATATCTAATATAGCTTTAAAATATTGCCGTTATTTGCAGACTATGTAGTGAAAATTAGATTTTCTGAAAGGAATTTTGAAATAGTGCACAAAGAAATTCTCTATAATTTGTTTACTATTTAAAGTGTAAATTTCTTTGTGTTCAATTCGATTAATTTTCTTTGTTTTTGATTTGGCTTTTAGTCCAATATCAATTAAAAATAATTTTTACATTTAATTCTACTAGTATCGGATATAAACTTTTCATTAATTCTGTTTTCACTTCTTATTCACCTGAATCGCCTTAACGAAATCCCAACGACCTGAAAGAGTCAGTCGCCTGCGTAGTGTTCTCGTATTATTTGTATCATTTACCTCTAGCTATGACAATGATTTTATAAAATAATATGACATAAAATCGTGATAATTTTTGTATTAAATATGAACTATCGTATAATAACAGAAACTTGTTTATGGATGTAAACAATATTTTTTCTTAATTTTGCAAACATTAAAGTTTTATGAAAAAACCAGAAAATCCATATCATTGAAACAATGATTTACTTTAAGCAGGAGAACGACTCCAACACCACTGAATGAAACAAAAAACAGGCTTGGTCTTAATAATAAATAAATACAAATAATAAAAATCAACTTAATTTTTTCTGTAAAGTTTATACATAAATTGGCTTTTGGCCAAATTGAGGTTTGGTCTTATTGGAAACGTGGTTAAAACATTATGATCTACTTGAATTCGTAACACAAATGATAAGCGGATTTCGTATATTTCATTTGTGTGAAAAAAAAATAAATAATAAATTATGGGTATTTGAAAGTTCTCTAGAAATATGTTGGTGTCCACTTAAGGTATAAAATTTGAAAAAAAAAATCTCAAAAATGTTACCTGCAAAACAAAACGTCCTTGATAATATGGCAAATCTAAAATCCCTTTTTATATTTGCTTTTCAAATTAAATCAATTCCTTTAAAAGAAACAAACATTTTATACATTTCTTGTCACAATCTTAATTTTATGTCTTAGGCCCTGTCTGCGTGAAATCTAAGTAAAGATCAAATTAATTCCATTTTGCTGCCCAATTTAAAAATGCAGCAAAAGAATCTTAACATATGGTTAGTGTATTTCACACACTGAAAAAATTTAACTTTACTCAAAATAACGCAAGTTAAAATATCACAATCAATAGGCGACATGTTTGTATCTTAAGTCTTTCGTTTAGCCAGCCATACCATTAAATTCTTATTTTTATTTTATTTTTTAAATGCTTAACAATTTAAATAGCATAAATTTTTTAATATTTCTATTTAAAGATTTTTCATTTCATTTCTTAAGATTTTTTTATCTTACAACAACTATCAACAATTAAATATATATAAATATATTCGTAAGACCAAGCGATTTTATATGAAATAAAATTAAAAGCATTTTTTTAACAAAAATATTTTATGACAGAAAGCAGCAAAAGCTTAGTGCAAACAGCAAATCTTCACTAAAGATAAACAAAATATAAGTTGAGAGTACAGGAAAAAAATATGATAAAAGGGAAAGAACTCATAAGACAACCTACCACTTAAAAACTATTATTATCATGATTATTACAACTTATTATTGGCACACATAACTATTATTACTTGTCCAAAGTTTTCAGCCCTTTTTTTGTGTTAAAGTCTTTCATAGAAAAATGTAAAAAAATAAAAACACCATGAACGTGCCTTCATATTCCATGTGGAATGACCAACGAATAAAAAAAACTTAGCAACAATAATCATAATAATAACAAATAGTAAAACTGCTGATTGGTACTAGATGTCGATTTCTGCTGTTATGGCTCGTAATCGTATGAGTCTAAAGTTTAAAAAACAATTTTTTATTATATATATTGTAGAATTCTATATATATATTTAAGGAATTCTTTAAAAACATAAAAGATTAATACAATTTTGTTTAGAATAATAAAAAATGGAAATATAAACATTAAATTAAAATTGGTATAATGATATAGATATGTTGTCAGGAAAAATAAATTCCAAAGGAAATTCAATAAAATCAGCAGTGGAATTGCAAAATAAATGTACATAAAACAACAAGAAGAAATTGGTAAATTTGTATGTAACTGAATGACGTATTAGTTTTATATAATCTAAAGCATTTTAATATTTTATTAAATAAAATTATGAGTCAATATTACTAAACGTAAGTGACAAATAATTTACGTGTCCTTGGGTTAAACTCTAAATCAGACATGCACTTTTCAATTCTTATTTCATTAGCAGTCAAGTCATTGTTTATGATGATTTAAATTTCCATAATGTATCACAAATAAAATATTTACAATCTTTATAGATATGGAAGTCGAAATAACGGTATCTCTCTGAACGTTTATATGTTTAAACGAACTTTCCAAAGGCTATCAATAATTGAAGAGCTTATTATATTTTAAAATATTGGATAAGTTCCTGACAAGTTTTATATTCAAAAGCATATTTGCTTTTTATTTTAAAAAATCATTTAAATTGGGTCATTAATAGCTGAGGTATGGGCGAAGAAGCATGAATTATTCTTCACCATTCGAAAACGGTTTTTTTCTCTGGTAAAAATTTATGATTTTGATGAAATCATCAATCGATTCATTAACAGCTGAGATGTATGGGAAAATACGAAAAACACTGAGATAAAAAAAACGGGCAACGTAGAATAATGATTAACTTTCATAAATTGCGGATTAAATTTTATGAAAAATATTGAATTTTTTCTGTAAATATACATGACTTTGTACCAAAATTAATAAGTAGGGATGAATTTTTATGCAAATCAACTCAATCATTCAGACCGATAAGTAATTATCGGTCTGAATTACTCTTTTTTTTTGGAAAAATTACATCGATTTGCTGGTGAATATTTTTGTATATTTAGTTAGTAATGTATTTTTTGTTATATTTTTCTTTATAATGTATATTAATTTACATATCTTAATATTAAAAAAAAAGTTATTTTAACTGGAAATTATGTGAAGTCTTGCTATCAGTAGTCATTCCTTTGAAAAAATTAACTAATCCGATTTTGTTGAATTACTCAAAGTATACCATCGACATATTATAAATGTAATTGATTGCGTTTTGAATCACATAAATTGGACGCGGCTCTTCACATGATAAAGTCAGCAAAAGCGTTTAAAATTTGTTATCCAAAAAGTTTTCTTAGCCATAGCCGCATGTTACCAAGTAGCTTAGAAAGTAATAATTTTGATTAGACATTAGTTGGTTTCATGTCGGTTATTACAAGATAGAGAGCTTGGCAGAATACTATAAAATATTACGCACAACATTTTTACGATTTTAAAAAAGCTTTGATAAATTTGGATAATGATTTTATGTTTAAGCTTACCATAGAAGGTTTCTTGCTGTTCTTGTGTTTTAAAAAATAACACAATTCCATGAAAGAGAGCGTAGAAAAATACCTAGTGTTTTTCGATTTTCATAAATTTTTGTATGTACATATCGATTTCAGATTTCAGTTTCTCCAAATTGTTTAAAATTCTCAAAAGTATATTACTAAAAAACGCTACATTTTTGAGAAGGCTTTGTGAATTTTAATGATTTAGATTGTGCTCATAACAGCTTTGTACGAATATTTCTAAAATAACATTTTTTTTTGAATACATTTTAATGCAATATTCTGCCCACTTGCAAAGACAGTAGGAAACTAGATTTAATTGAGAATCCTGGGAATATAAGTATTTCAAATGCTTATTTCTATTCGAAATATGATTAATCCAAGTGGAAATAAATCTCGTTATAAATTTAAAGCTTGATAAAATGTATTTTATATTGGATTATTATACATAAATATACAATTCAACAAACTCTTTTCTAAATTCAAAATTTTTTAAAACGACCTTCAATTGGTATAACAAACCACTGTTTGTAGAATAAAGAGAGTGAGTAAAAAGAAACCTAATAGTGCTGACAAGCCCAAATTGGTTATAAACTTCAAAACAACAAACGGCTACAAAAATATTCGCCAACACAACAATTGTAATAATAACATGTATGTATATATATTGCTGTTTTTATGATACCATTATAGTTCTTTTACTTTTATAAGAAAATACAAGAAGTTGAATAAAAATAGAGTTGCCAAGTAAAAAGTGTTATTGTTTTTATTTTATTTGTAACAACTCTCCACCCAACAATCACTGCAGCACAATCACCTTTATTTTGTGTTGAATTCAACCAAGACCAAAGATATAATAAATGTTTTGATTTTTTCTGTTTTTGTTTTATTTATTTTTTTTTTAATTTTGTATGAAACATAGTTTGGATTTTCTTTTGACTAACGCGCTTTTTGCTTTTGTTTGTGGTAGTGACTGTTGCTGTTGGTATTTTACCAGTTACCAGTTACGTTGATGGCCGTTCACTTCAAACTATTACCGCTGCTTTTATGGACTATGTTTTTTTACTGCACTACATTGCTGTTGTTGTTAAATTCTCTCAGATACCTACAACTTGGTCAATACAGACATCGTTACATGGTTTACGAAGAGTTATAGAAAAACCACTTATATAGTTACCGGCATTGGTCTTTAAAGAGAGCCACCAAGAGCGTAAACCAATATAAAATAGTTGTTACCAAAGACAAAATCTTTTTCAAACTAATTTCCAGACTTGGCTTTAAGACAAGGCGCTAAAAAGTTGTTTTTATTTATTATTTTTTTTTTTCAGAAAATAAATATAAATAAAACAAAAATGCTAAAGAAAATCTTACTAGAAGAAAATTGCAGAAGAATTACAACAATTGCAAATATGTTTTTCATCAACAGTTGTGAAGATCATCAAACAGACAGTGGTACAATGTATATATATATATATATATATATATATATATATATATATATATATATATATATATATATACTATATTTACCTTTTTTCTTTATTTTAGAAATACTTGTTCTTTTAAAAATACTCAGCTGAGTTTAATAAAATGTTGATCACGGTACGTGTAGTGATTTTTTTCTCTATTAAAAACATTAATGATTAGAACTAAATAACTTTGTATACTTTTCTTCAAATTTTTGTTTGGTTAAAGGTGAAAAGAGAAAAAACTTTATTTAATAGTTACATATTTCTCGGAATAATATTTAGATATACACCCACTGGAAGTTGTTGTGTGTAATTATGTATAGTGCTACCAGCTGAAAGAAATATCAAGAAATTGATTAATAGATGTTATGGCAAACCTGAAATTTATGTTTTATATTGGTAACTAATAATATGTACATTTTTTTAAAGGTGTCAAATTTATTAGCTCAGTAGACATTTAAATATATATGTTTTCTATCAACTCAAATGGACTTAGGCCACAATCAAAATTACTATAAAGTTATTAATTTTGAAAGAAAACTAGGTTAATGAAATAAGTTTCTCAGAAATTAAATAATATGGGTATATTAATGGATTTATATTTGAAATTGAATAATTTTCAACAATGAAAATATTTCACTTCACAAGTTGAATAATTTTCAACAATGTGAAAACAAAAGTTATATTGAAGTACAAATTAATTTTATTACTGATTTCCTAATAGCACTCATTCATCCGTAGATGAATGAGTGCTATTCTGCATAAATATATATTTTAACAAAATAATGTATCGTTGCATTTATAAACAATTGATAAAATAAATAACTTTATCATTTGAGTAATTCCATTCTAAATTTAAAAATTTTGACCTCTCTAAAATTTTCTCAGTAGCAAGTATACCGATATGGCTTCCTACCAAAAAAATATAAAAAAAATTAAAGATGGACCTTTTTAGATATACTTCACTAAAGAAAATTCTTACAAAAAACTATATTAAAAGAAATATTTTCAAAATTTTTGTATGGCATCTTAAAATACAAGATTTTGCAAATCTACTCTAAAAAAATATGGTGATAACTTTTATATAACAAAAGCTATGATCTGTATCCTCCTCTACACATGCACCAAATTTTATATAAATCGATAATCAAGGGTTAAAGTTTTTTTAAATTTAAAATGGAATTACTCATTTCCTTCATACATTTTGCACGTAAAATGACCAAACTCTCTTAAAATGTGACTTAAACAATCTGCAATTCTGTTCAAATACCCGATAATTTTTTAGTTTTATTTTTCGATCAATATGAATATCTTTACTGTTCAAAATGTTTTTTCATTTGTTGAAAAAAATATGTGAGGGATTTTTATTTTTAATATAAATATCCGTCATGATTAAAAAAATAAATATCTTTAAAAAAATATATATATCTTTATTTATAAATTTTCAATTTATTGTTTTTTTTTCATACTTTTTTTTGTTTCAAAAAATGTTTTCTACCATCTTATTTATTTGAATTTTGTATGTATTGTGTGAATACCATAGAAAACAACTAGAAGTCCAACTTGCTCTAAAAAACCTAATTCAGCTGTCAAAAAACCGAACTTTTTATATGCGTTAGTAGAATTTTCTTCAGAAGAATTGTGAAGAGAGTATTTTTTGCTGAGCGAATTAAATAAGTTGGACTTCTAGTTGTCTTCTGAAATGCTATATTTCTCATAAAAAGCTAAAGAAATTTTCTTTATTTTTCTGGGCATTTTTATTCCCTACACCACAATAGGTGGTTGGGATATTATGTGTTTGTACTGATATTTATAACATGCAGAAAAACTCTTTGGACTCCCATTTTAAACTATACCTTTCGACTCATTATGAACAAAATACAGGTCGTAATTTTAAAGCAATTTTGAAAATATCTTGATTAAAATTTGTTGTGATCGGTCTATTATTTTACCTAGAGTTTATACAAATGTTCTCCTTAAAAAGGGCTTTAACGATCATATATACGGTGACTATAGCAATATTTTAATGAAATTCAGCAAAGGTAAGTTTTGTATTATTATAGATCTTTGTGCTAAGCGTTATGAAGATCAGTGCATAATGGGCTATCGGTACACAATTGGCTGCCATGTAAATCCCTCCGAAAATCACTTTAATGTGCATAAGTCCCATAAAAATGGTAGTATCAAGTTATTATATATTTGAAACAAATATGTTTTATATAATTAGAAATCACTGTACCAAATTTTACCACAATCGGTACATAATTACCCATAGCTCACCTTTAAGTACATAAATCCAATATACTTAAGTATTAATATCATCACAATATAATATATATGTATTTTTTATAAAAACATGCATTACATTTAATTAAAATATCAGTTCACAATTGATCATATAAGAACTTCCTCGAGTTTTGATTCACATACACAATGGTGTAGGCTATCATATGCCCCTGCTTGACCGTCTATATCTCTCTTACTTGTTATCCATGAATTTCAACGAAAACATTGCTGAAAGTTGGCACAGGCAAAGAAACGTTCCAATGGTAGTCTGGTATTCGAATTCAAAAAAAGTGTAAACTGGGACTCCGATTCATAACGCTGACTGCTTCTTAGGCGGCTGGCAATGGGATTTAATCTTTCTTCAGAAATAAAGGAAAGCAGATTTGTTGATCGTGTAATATTTTTTTAACTCTTTAACTCTGTAATAAGTTTGTACTGTATGGCAAGAAAATTTATTTTGTACGTGCAATGATTGGGGCATCGAATTTCCACCGCAGGTGTTTGGAAGGATATAATGTACAATAACAAAGTATAATTTAGAGGCCACCGGTCCGTAATATGTTTAGTTAATTTTTAAAGTGAATTATTGGTTATTTAAGAAAAGAAATCTCACCAAAAGTAGAAATTTCTAAAAAAAAAAAATATAAATTCGGATAAAATCGCGACTAATGATTCAATGATTCTCTTTTGTTTGATTGTTATGGAGATCTTAGAAGCATTTATTACCTTTTTATAAATTCATTGATATTTAAATAAATAAATACATCCATACAACTTATTTGCAAAAATTGCTAATTTAACTTTATGGGAACCAAATGTACAAAATTTACCTTCTGCTGTTAAATAATTAACTGTTTCTAATTTTCAATAGTATCAGGATAGACCTTTCCAATGATACCTTAGAATGTAATCCATTCACAAATATAAGGATATTTTAAAGAATAGAGAAAAACGATGTCAATAAAATAATTTCAATATAATTGAATTTTATATTTAATCGTGAAAATTAGAGCAAATTGCCTTTCAGTTGAGCTCCCCATGGACTGAATGCACAAGATTAAGATAGCGTCCCGTAGAAATTATCAGTGTCGTCAAATTTGAGTTAAAAATAATTTAAAGTGCAATTAAAATGGTATGAATAATTTGTTATTTTTTAAATTTATTTTTAGTGTTCGATGAACAAAACTATTGAGTTTTCAATAATTTTTTAACGAGTTATTAAATTGAAATACTCATGATGATTTGAATATAGCGAAGAATTGCTTTAATAAACAAATTTTGGGTTCGCACTAATGAACTAAAAACTAGTCTATTTAAACTTTAATTAATGGCTAAATATATGTATGGCGGACACATCAAAATCAGGGGCCGAATTACCGCATACGAGAACGAGATAGATTTCGTATTGAATAAAATTTCGTCACGTTTCGAATGGATGGATTATAGCATTCGAAAGCTAACGTAACGAAATTTTTGCAAAATGTACTAGATTTGTGTTACGTTGGAATAGAATAAAAACATATGTTTAGTGCATATTATTCTCAGCTGAAAATAAGAAGAATAAGCACATGTTAAATAAAAAATTTAAAACAAACCCAAATTTTCGCGGCTTATTTCAACATATTCAGTGAATTTAAATATTTTTAAAAACAAAAATAAAATTATAGAAGGAATGGCAACATTCTTATCATTGTGCTTATCGTCTTCCGATTCTGAAGTTGAATATAACACAGTACGTATCCGAAAAGAAATGAGAGATAAAAGCGATCCAATGTCCTTGCCGGCTAATGCGAAAGTAAAGGTTCATCCCATAATCTCTTGGCTGTTGCTTTTCCTTGGTTACAATTTGGCAATATGTTTTTTGGCTAAATTAGGATGATCGACCATGCACTGCGCCATAACTTCCTTTTGTTTACCATTTATTTTGTTGGTATTAGTCCTATAAACAATAATCACTTTATTATCTTGTTTTAAAACTTTAAAAATAATAATAAACTTACATCTTTTTATATTTTTTGCACACACAATTGAAAATTTTATGATTTCGATGAGTACTGAGATGACGAGTAAAATTTAAACAGCTGATACTCGATTACGCCCTCGTTATCGTATGCTATCATCTCAAATGTTCGATAACGAATGCAGTAATCCCAAAGAGAAAAATTACGAACAATTTTATTCGATCACGTATGCGGTAATTCGGGCCCAGCTTAAAATTTCGTAAGGATCCATAATATTTCTTCTTTATAGGGCATGAGGCAAACGGAAAAAATGCTGCAAGAAGCACTACCATGAGTGTTTTTATACTCCACACCACCATAATGGGGAGGATATTATATGTTTGTAATGATAAGAAATATTTTCCACCAATAATTGGTTCCGAGTCACTGATTTATTTAATTTAACGATGGATTGCATAACTTATTTCAGAAAAATATCGCTCTTCAGTTATGTTTTTAGTATGTGAAATAAACTTCCTGCAGGAAGTTTAATATCTACAAAACACTATACCCTCAAATAATCTATTTTCCTAATTGCAACACCATACACTTTATAAATAGGATCCATACACTGAGTGCAGCGCAACCGTCGAGAATTTGTAAAAAGTGTTCAAAAAGGGCGATTTTAAAAAATAAATTCGCCAAAAAAGGGATTTTTTTTAAATAAAAGGGCCAGCTACTTAAATACCTAAAATATTCGGTAATTTTTTTTATTTGATAAAAAAATATAATAAAACTAAAAAATGAAATAAAGTTTTGTTCATAAAAATAGTTAATTATAAATTAAACGTCTGCAGTTTTGTACAAGGTCTCCACTCAGACTCCGGTCTTATAAATCCCCATCTAACAAATTTAGGACTGAGAGCATGGATTCGCAAGTGAATTTAAAAATAGGCAGTAAAATAGGAGTAAAAATATAAATTAGGATATAAGTATTCTAATCTATTTTTGAATTTTCTCAACATGGTTCAAAAATATTCGGCTTTTGATGTTTTATATAGTTGTTCATAAACTTATATCAGTAGCTTTAGTTTTTAACATAATACTATGAAATAATCGTCATAATTTAGTTCCACTTTAAAAAAAAAGGGACCAAAAAAGCGGCCAGGTGATTGAAAAATGATAACGCTGACTGAGTGTTTAATTTAGGTGTAAATTACAATTTTAAATTTCAGAGGAATCGGTCCATAATTGAATATCTCTTTATCGATCGTGAACAATGTTTTTTTAGATTATTCGATAAATTTATTATAAAACATTCTTAGACTTAGGATTTTTTGACAACTGATATCTTTAGGGTTTTTCAATTAAAAATTTAAATTCCCAAATTGTAAATTTTTCTATGAAATTTGCGTGCATTAAGAGTATTTCGGAAATGGGCATTTTAAGGATTGTGGTAAATCGTGGATCAATCTTCACAAAATGTGTTAATATAATTTGTAATCCTTTAAGCCAGTAAATTGAAATTTTATTTTTCTCGTTTGAAATATTTTTTTGGATGAAAGCCAAAGAAATTCAATATGTTTGTATTGTATCACAACCCTTTTATTAATTTGTGCACTTTTTATGCGTCAGAAGTAAAGCTTTTCTTTTTTAGATAAAAAGTAATTTCTAAGAAAGTTTGCTCATAGTATTTCTCTTATAACTCCACCCAAACACCTGCATTTACTTTTGGCAGCAATAATTTTGATACACAATGGAATAACATCGACACTTTGTAGTCTTAAATGACAAAAAATTGTCAATGGTAACTTATTCGGAAAAAAATTCATTTTCTTGAAAAGCGCAACAAATCACAAAACCAGATTATACGAAAAATATAGCCCATATTCCAGCCTATTTGCTTCCATTGAGCTTGTGTTTACTAATTTTCACCATATATTTTTATACATATTTCAGATTTGCTTAACAAACTGAACTGTAATCTGTGGTATTATGCCAACAAATTAGAAAAAATAAAAACAAATTTTATTTTCTTACATTTTGAAATATAATACTAAATTACGATAATAAAAATACAAAAGGAAAATGTGACAAAAATTGAATTTTAGCTAAAAAAAAGTGATCGTTGAAACCTTTGTGTATTGTTGTGAAGTAAAAAAAATTCTTTAAAGTTTTTCGAACTTAAATAAATTCAGTAATCCGTTATGATGGTTTGTTTTAATATCAGCAAAGTTTTTCTAAGCAGAAAATAGTTGAAAGGTAAAATAGTAAAATTTTTCATTTGAGTTCTTTCATCCAAAAAAATTTAGTTCTTAAGAAATACTTATATTGTTATTTGTATTAAGATGTAAACTTTATATATTTATTTAATTATTTCATTTACTGATTAAATCTATATATTTTACATCTATCTTAAATCAGTTCTTTACAACAATATAATGACATCACCTTCAGAATTGTTTAAAACTATATTCCTTAAATTTGTTATTTTATTTTGCTTTCAGCATGAGTGAAATTCTTTTCTGCACATATGCAAATGTTTATTTTTATTTCATTCTTAATTTATAATTTCCTCTTGTTAGAAAATCACACTCTAAAAATGTGTTTGCACAAATTAGCTTTGTTTATAAATTATTAAAATTCAAATAAATATTAAATAAATCGCTATTCTAGGTAAAATTAACCGTTATAATATTATAATCATTTAGACATTTTTCACATAATGTTATCATTATTTACAATAATATTTTTATAGAATATTTATTTTTTTCTCTTTTTTTGTTGGGATTATTAAATTTAACAATGATTTTCATAATGTCAAGCTATTTTGCATTAATGCGTTTTTGTTTTTATTTTTCGATGTAGATTTTTTGTTGTTGTCCTCTCTGACGTACAAACCATTCATGCAAAACACTAAAATGGACAATTTGTTTTAAGTGTATGGAGTATGTCTTTTGTTTTAAAAGGTCTTCATGTAAAAAAGTAATCATGTTGTTTTTCATTTTTTATATGTATATTTTTGGTTGTCGTTTTTGTTGCATTAAGAAAAATAATGTTAAAGAAGGTCCATTTAATGATATTTTGTATCGTTGTCATCGACAAACATTGATATGGGTACTCACAAAAAAAGTCAACATTAAATACAAAGACAAAAAGGTATATAACCAAAAGTAGGTCTAGAGTACTTATATATGGTTGTTTAAGTTTGCGTCAATATCAAAAACCAAAAGTTCAAGGTTAACTGCCTGAATTTATTGGTCATTAAATATAACTAATAAAAAACAATTTAAATAAAATTTTTGTTTTTATGGATAATTGGAAACTTCCTTTGAATTCTGTTAAATAAAGTTGCTGTTAAAACAAAAGACTTATGCAACAAACTTGTTATTGGTGAATGAGTGCTTGAGTTGTGTGATCGAAAGGGAGAGGAGAGAGTGGTGATATCAAATTAGTTTAATTTTTGCCAAGTTTATGATGATTTTAGAAAATAAGCACATCTATTTGAATTTTAAATATAAACATTTTATTTCTTCCGCGATTAAAATATTTGATAATTCTACATAATTTTGCTATATATTCTCTACAAATCTGCAAATAGTTTTTTATAGTTTGTGTGCACTTGAATATCGCAATATGACTTTAGAAATAAATAATTTATTAGCTTTATATGTTTTTATTTATTTAATAGCCAATGAAATTACAATTTCTTACAGGCTAGCATATGTATTATTTTTAAAGCTATTAACAATAAAATATTTTCATAATCATTCAATAACAAAAACTTATTATTTAAGTAAGTTAAAAATATTCCTCTTAATGCGGATTGGATTTAATGATAAATCAATATATGGATAGAAACTGTTGAATTGATTGCATATACGTCTCATGGGATCAAAGTTGGCATAATTGGTTCGAAAATATTTTATTTTTAAAGGAGTATAATTTATAGTTGGACGATTTGGGATTACGAATTCGATCTTACGAAGCAGGAACTCAGAATTAATTGAACCGTTTACTAAATTAATTACAAATGAAATATTCATATATTTTCTCCTACTTTCAAGAGTAGGGAGATCAATAAGCTGTAATCGACTTTCATATGACGGTAAATTAATATTAGGATTCCATGGAAGATTACGAAGACCAAATAAGAGAAACTGTTTCTGGACCGATTTAATTTTCTTTATATGAACTTCGTATTGAGGATCCCAGACTACATAAGCATATTCCAGGATTGGTCTTACAAGAGATATGAATAATTGCTTGGAAACGTAAGGATCATTAAACTCTCTTCCCCAGCGCTTGAGGAAACCTAGAACTCCTTTTGTCTTATTAACGATTTGCGAAACGTGGGAGTTAAAGGATAGTTTAAAATCAAGCAACACACCCAGATCAAGAAATTCTTCGACTAGATCAAGTTGATATTCATTTATTGTGTATCTACAGAGTACTGGACTTCTTCTATAGAACATCATGTGTTTACACTTTCTTAAATTCAGATCCATTAGATTCATCATACACCAATCATAAAGATTGTCAAGATCTGATTGGAGTAAGGAACATTGATAGGAATAGCTAAAGCTATGGAAGCTTTACATCATCAGCATACATTAATATTCTAGAATTCTTAATGCAAGCTGGTAAATCATTTATAAATATTAGGAATAATAAGGGGCCGAGATGACTACCTTGTAGAACACCAGATAAAACAGGAATGGTTTTTGATGTACATTCTCTGAATAATACACATTGGCACCTATTTTTAAGATATGGATTTCCATTTAAGGAAACAGGAGAAAATCCGAGTTTATCCAATTTGAACAGTAGGAGATCGAAGGCTTTACTGAAATCTGTGTATATTGCGTCTGTCTGTAAACCGGAATCAAATGCGGTTATAATTGAGGTTGTGAACTCAAAAAGGTTAGTAGTGATGGAACATCCTTTTTAAATCCACGCTGAGATGGCGAAAGATAACATACAACTTGATGCGAAAGGATTTCAGTAACTATCTTTTCGGAAAGTTTTGGAATAACACTTAATTTAGCAACACCTCTATAATTGGAAATGTTCGATCTGCTACCGGATTTAAACAAAGGTATAATATAAGATTTCCTCCACATTTGCGGAAAGTAACCACTAAATATTGATATGTTGAATAATTATGTTATTAGAGATATAAGAGAATGTAAACATTTTATAAGAACACAGCTTGGAACACCGTCAGGTCCACATTTATCAGAATATTTTAGATTCTGTACAGCTCTCAGTACCATCGATTTATCTAATGTTGGACAATTTATTAGGGTTGCAGCTGGAATGATGAGAAGAAAACAGCAAACATATGAGAAGAAAGCAGCAAACATATCGCAAATATCTGCATCGTTTGAGGATTCTTTATCTCCAAATTTCATCATGGACGGATACCCAGAGACTCGATGCTTAGAATTTACGAACTGGTAAAAATATTTTGGATTATTTTTAAAGTTTCTTTTCACCCTAAAAAGATAGTTATTGTAACATTTGATATTTTCCGAATTGTAAACTGATCTTGATATGGAGTACCTCATATAATCAATAGATAAACCGGATTTTTTATATTTTCTATAATGTTTGTTTTTCAAATTTTTCAAGCCATTGAGTTGCTTTGTAGTCCAAAGCGGTCCATGTGCAATTTTTTTCTCGTCATTGGTATTGATTTCTTAAAACATTTAAATAAGCCATCATAGAATTTATTTAAAACGATGTCAATATTACGAGGGCATACTTTATTGTAAGGAATATATTAAAACCAGTTTTCAGAACAAAGTAGGTGATTTAATTTGGAATAATCAGCTTTGCTAAAATCAAAAACCATCTCATCATTTACATTGGATTGTAATGATATCTTTGTTTCGACGTATACACTTATTTCAAGAGTGGGGTGATACGCATTTTCAGGTGTTAATAATGGATTAATGCGAAGAATCAACAAATACAAGATCAAGTAATTTGCCAAGCTTGTTTACTGTTGAAGAATATTAACAAATACTTTTTCATTTTTTAAATCTATATTAATATATTTGGACATGTATTAACTTTAGGTATTGTTATAGTCGTGGATTTTTCTTCTATAATTGCACGTTTGAGAAATTTTACTCTGCTTATGATTTTGAACAGCGAATATTAAAAAATTAATTATAAAATATAAGTTAAATCCTATAACATTTCTTAAAAACACTCATCAATATCAAGAAAAGTCTCTTCAAGAGGAAATTAATAACATTATAAATCTTTATATATATATATATATATATATATATGTATATAATTATTGTTCTTAATGTTGTACTTTTTTAATTTTCATGACGGTTTTTTCGATAAAACAAAAGATTTTAATATAAAGAACAAATACCTGTAGTTCTATATAGTTCTGGTAGCTACTAGACTCAACCGTTTGGTGGGCACGAAAAAAAGTTCGAGCATTATTGCTATTAAAATTCCTCTGCTCTAGTTTAGCCTTTTAATAAAAATTAAAATTCTCAGGCATTTTAAAAGAAATAAAAGCAAGGTAAGAAATTAAAATGCAAAATTGTTTCCGTATCCTTTAAATTTAATCTTACTTAACTCCGGGAGTCCTCAATTTACATATATGAACATCTTATTGGCTTTTTTTTTTAAAAATTTTTTTTAATGAAAATCATAATTAGTGCAGTTGTCAAATTTCTTTTTTTTTTCTTTTTTTTTTGATTTATTTTTTTGGTTTGTGTTTTGATTTCAAAATTATTTTACCCAATTAAGCAAGACATCCAAATTAAACTTGTTTTTTAATAAAATTTGAAATTTGTTCCAAAGTCAAATAGCCATTTAACAAAAATATTTTTGTCATAAGTTTTTCTGTGAATGTGCAATTTTTAATCCCTTAATTATAAAGCTGGTAATACTGTGAATAAAATACGCACATATCATCAAAATTGATGCATCAATATTGTTTTTATTCACAATTGAGGAAAATACCCATGTATACCTAAAATTATGTTGAGATATGCAGATTAGATGGAATTTGGCATGCTAAATAAGAATCAGCTTTTACTTTTTCCAGATGATTTTTTGGGCATGACTAATATGACTTCTTTTTATGCAGTCACAATTGTATAACTCGTGAACGGTTTATCCAATGGATGCCGATTAAAATTATCTTCAAGCTATTTCTTCTCCTTAGCTACAAAAATAATGAGCGGATAAGAAAAAATGTTTAGAAAAATTAAGGATAATTTTCGTGATATGCTTTCTAGACATTAAAGTAGCGTAATTTCGGTTCTTCAACCTTTCTATACATAATAAACAATTATGTCGTAATTTTTATATTATTTGAATTTTCAAACTAAAATCGTGCACTTTTTGACTCAAATTTTCTTCATTCAATTGATAATTTCGTTCTTTAGTTAGTTAAAAAAAAACTAATAAAATCGGTAGGAAATATTGTAATATATGAAAAAAACTGGACCAAGATATTGAAAAATTGAGGTAGTTAAAATTTCAAATGCAAATAACTTGAAAACTGTAAAAGATAAATATGCGTTACTGGAGGTTTTAATAAGATGTAACAAAAAATTGGCATTTATATTTTCTATGTTAGAGGCATTTTGACTTTTGACTTTTGCCCCACTGTACAGTAGGCTATTCATGAATACAAAATTTTTGATTTTGCATGCTCCGCAGGCAGTTTCTGCTAGATGAGACTAAAAAAATATATGTGTGCAAAAACTGGGTCGATTGGTCGTAAACCGACTAGTCGACTTTGAATTTTATCCCAAAAAAGGTCTAGAAGTAACTAAATAACATCACAACAAGTCAGAGTAGCCAAAAAGTTATATGTCAAAAATTTATACTTTTTATTCTGAATAAAAAAGCTTGTATAGTTTTTTTTCGCAAAATCTTAAATTAAAGAGCTATAGCGCAATAAAGATTTTAGTTACTTTTAAGACCTTTTTTAAGACAAAAGTCAAAGTTGACTGGCCGGTTTACGACCGATCGCACACACCGATAGCACGCACATTATTTTTTGTAGCCACTTCTATCAGAAACTGCCGGTGGAGGAAGCAAAATCAAAAAGTTTGTAAATCCAATACATTTCATGGGTGGTCTACTATGTAGTGTATCTCAACTAGTTTTGTCAATTATTCGTCATTGATGTTGATCGAATAAAATTTCGTAATTTTTTGGTTATTCAAGTGATTGAATAAAATTAGAATTTTCATCGATTAATTGAACGAATAAAGAATAAAATATATTGTTTGAATTATTAATTATAAGTTAAAAAATGCAAAAACTGGTATTCGTTTCAACAATTCTTGGGTTTATTAACATAAAACAAACTTAAAGATAACAATTCATTAACACAGAGCAAAAAGGTATCCAAAAATTGAAATAATACTAAATTTCTTTTAAAATTATAATTCATAAAGAACGAAATTAAGCATTTTGGTTTTAAAACGATTATTGCTTTTTTAATAAAAACAGATGTATGGACAAAATTCTTTCACTTACTACATATTGATGGTGGCAATACATAGCATTAAGAGCAAATCTAATTTTTCTGTTCTTTTGATATTTTTCTAAATAAAGTCAATGATTATCAATATTGCTAAAATTTATTTTTTAATTTTTGATATTATTTAGGGCCTAATTTTGTAAAACACTTCACGGAGCTTTGAAAAATAAATTTCATGTAAATTGTTTTGTTTTTCAAGAATTTATGTGAAAATTTTATTAAAGTGAGGTGAAGCGATTTATAAAATAAGTAGGTTATTTATTGATTGAGTTCAGTTAACAAACCATCGTTATAAATTTCGGAATCTTCGGTTATTTCCACATCAATTGAATCATTAAAATAATTGTTGAAATAATTAATAAATTAAAAATTCTCTAAAATATGTATATACATACTTTCGTTTCACTTTTTGTTGCATATTAAAAAAAAAGAAAAAAAATATTATGTGTTGAAAAAGTTCCACAATTTAATAATAACTTATATGTCTCCCGTTTATTCTAACTTTAAGACGTTTTAGAAAACCTATTCATTTTTTCCAAATTACATTAAGAGATCTATTAAAACGTAATTTTCACATTTATATTTATATCCTAATGGAATTTTCAATCATTTTCAACAGAGTTTTCCCACTAACCAAAATTTTTACACTTATAATTTCGAAAAGTCATAACAATATGACAAATCTCGTTTCGATTAATCGTTAAAAATTTATCGAATAATTTTTTCCTCGTTCGAAAAGAATAAAAAATTTATTCCTCCAATAATCGAATAATTTATATTCGAATGACAATCCTAATCTCAACTTAATTGAACTTAATTGAATATTGATATTTTCACTGAACTGTGAATAAAATCAAGATTTATGCATCAATTTTAATGATAAGTGGCTCATTTTATTCATAGTAATATCAGCTAAAAGATAAAGAACATACACATTTTTAGTGTTTCTTGAGCTATGGTGAAGTATACTCGTGAAATCATCTAATTATGAACGATATATTAAACACGAAATCTAAAAGCAGATACATATTTAGCACATAAAAATCCATATAGTCCAACTATTCGTTTTTAAGGGAGGATTTTTTGTGCCGACCAGTGCAATTGGTACATCTCTCTTTCTTTGCGGAAAATTAAGATTTTATTAAAATTTTTATAGTATTTTCTTCATTTAAACATGTAATTTTATATATAACGGAAGCTTTTCAACATATATTGGGTTTTAAAACACTATTAGAAGGGTTTATCCAGATACTATTGAAGTATCGCAGTAATGATCGAATAAAGGAGAGTTATTGAAATTGATTCGCTATCTTACTTGAATTTATAGCTGATCGATTTATAATTTTGGTGACATTTGTTTTTTAATTTTTTAATTAACCATTTATTACCCATAAGAATTAACTCAAGTTACGATGGAAAATGCCCGAAATGTTCAGACTTTAATAAAATAATTCTTAAAAAATTTTACTAAAATCTTAATTTCATGACAATTAAAACTATTAACGGTATTTTACAAATGGTCCAGTTAACGAAGGCGAAATAATTGAAACGAAATATTTTGGGGATTTGTTTACAACATATCAATTTTTAATTTTAGTGGGGTAAACGTGCATCATTTTTTGTCCTCATACTAATCAGGGCACTTTAGTGTTCCTTATTAAGTACTCTAAACTAGGGATAACAGCTTCACGACATTGCAACTGGAAAACGACCCACCAAAATTTTTGTGTAATAAGTAAACACTAAGTTTTATTTCTAACCGAGGTTGAAATAATTCTGCCGATACTTTTTTATACAAAGGTGAATATTAAAAAAATGTTATTTCCAAATTTGTTATAAAATAAAAATAAAAATTTGCTATAAAATTTGTTTTAAATCATTCTTATACCTAAAAATAAATCAATTTTTAAGAGAAAATATTTGATACTATAATCTCATATTATTCTTAAATTTTTCTTAAGCTTAAGTCAGAATTTTCAAATTTAGCAAAATATTAAATTTATTAGGTTTAAAATTTGTAGAGGAAAATTTTTTAAAACGTAAGAGTTCCGGTGTAGTTTTTAAAATAAAGGGAACAATTTGTTGTTGATATTAGACACAAAAAAATGATAAACTTTTTTGTCTTCCTCACAAATTTTATGCAACATTTAGAATTACACTGCCTGCCACTTGAATAAAGAATCACATTTTTTTGACTTTAATTAAGTATATCTCCTAACTAAAGCTAAAAAAAAAAAATATACATATTTTGTTATATATGTTGTTATGTTGTTTTCTGTGGTACTTTTTCGTGTGTCACTTGAATAAGGAATATTTTAAAACTAAGCAAAGTGTAATTTATTTTTAAATTTTAGGAATATTTTAAAACTAAGGAAACTGTAATTTATTTTTAAATTTTAGGTTATAAAAATGAAAGTTATTATCTTCAATTAGTAATGAGTAATGCCACCATTTTTAGAAATAACCTCAAAAATGCGATTTGGCATTGACTTGTATAATGACTCTATGTAATTTAGTGAAATTGAACTCCATGCTTCCGTTAATGCATCCTTTAAGGATTCTATCGTCTCAAATTGTTCTCATTCTTCATAAACTTTTCTTGTAAGCCATTGGATTCAGGTCTGGTGAATATGGGGGCCGATCCAAAAGTTGAACACCTTGTTGATTAATCCATTGTTTTACTGCTCTGGCGGTATGAATCGGAGCGTTGTCGTGTTGGTACGTCCAAGGTGTGAGTCCAAAGAAATCATTAAATTTTGGAAATGCTTCCTCCAGAATGTTTTTGTAAGTCGTTGCAGTCATTTTGTTGGATACAAAAACCAATTCTATGGTACCATAATACGAAATGGCACCCCATACCATTATTCCGCCCTCTCGGCTGTGTCTGCGGCTCAAAAATAATTCCTTAGGTTATAGAAGTATAGCTATAGCTGTCGGGACCATCAACATTAAACTTTTTTCATCAGAAAATACAACTTTAAACCATTTGTCGGACCATGTCATTGTATTTTTGGCAAACTGTAGACGTTGTGATTTGGGTTTTTCATTAAGTGGTAGTTTTTTCTACAGTTTTCGTTTGACTATGTATTGACACGACTTTAAAATATGGTGCACTGTTCTTAGACTGGCACTGACTCCACTTTTTTCACGTATTTTTGATATGGCAGAATTTGATGTAGTTCTAAGAATTTTTCGTCTTTCTTTTGGAGTTGTAGCCATTTTCTTCCGCCCTTTCATGTTTTTGCCACATCTTTCTACGTTATTTAAACAATTATACACAACTATCTTTCCTCTATTAATGTTTTTGGCTATTTGGACCAGATTCTGACCTTGAGATTTCAAAATCAGAATTTTTTCTTTTTCGGAGTTATTAAGAGCATTACCAAGTCCCATTTTGAATTCAAACTATTTAAAAACTATCAAATTAAAAATTTTAAAGGAATTCAAATCATAGCCTTCCTGATTAATATTAAAGGAATTCCTTATTCAAGTGACACACGAAATAGTACCACAGAAATACATGTCTTTAAATAAATGCATAATTTTAGTATAACAAAATATGTATATTTTTTATTTCTTCAGGAAACTAAAGCCAACACTGAAATTTGGTTGCGCAAAAAATTATTTTTTTTTTTTGAACTTTAGTTTAGGTGATATACTTAATTAAATTTAGAATAATGTGATTCCTTATTCCAGTGTATATATTATCTCTTTTGCTTTTACATATTTAAGAATTAAGGTTGAATCAGTTTTATAAGTAATAAAATTCAAAATTTTTGAATTTTTCCCTTTGGTGAGGAAGTTTAATTTGGTATCATCAATTTGATGGTACTAATAATACAGGAATTGTAATTAATGCCATGGCTATCATGTGTTACATTTGGACATAATTGATATAATTACTAACAGGGATATTATTACAATTTTGTTTATTTTCGACTTCTGTATGCGTTGAGTAGTTCAATGAAGTCTTTACTAAATTTCAAGACATTTAATGAAGTAAATTTGAATTATCGGATCTTAAATAAAAATGCTTTAAATCTTGTGTTAAAGTCAATGGTTTTCGCGACCCCCCCCCTCTTAAGTGTTTTTACGGACTCCTTATGGGTCATGGATCCCCATTTGAGAACCGTTACTCCAGAAAAATATGATAAAACAATAAATAGTTAATTTATTTATTACTTGAAACTCATACACACCCTCTCATAATAACGGATTTTGTTAAACAAAAACGGAGAAAAAATTAATTGCAATAAATTATTTAATTTATTGCTTTCAATTTCACAACATGCATTCAAAAGCTTACATCATCTTGAATTGAAATTATGTTTCACTGTTAAACATCAACGTCAATCCAAAATGTGACATCCCCTTAAAACGGCAATTGTCACAAGAAAAAATTACAGAAATTCCTATTGCTCTAGAGTAACAAATTCGTATAAAATATTTAACTGAAAATACACTATTTATACAATAATTTTTGACTTCCTTTAAACTAAGTAAACAAAAAAATTAATATTTTTATTTTGTTTATCATGCATACAACATGCTATAAACGGTGTATGAACTAAAACTAAAAATATAAATACTCGTAACTAGAGCAGACCACATGGTTGAAGGCAAGTAAATAAGTGAATGAATGACAGTATAATCCGACGGACGGACAGACATGCTGAGAGTTACAATAAAAGAAAACAACAAAATGTCACTTAAGTTTGTAATCGGTTTTTAAAACAATAACAACTTTCACTTTTTTGTGAATTGTTTTGCATTTAAATAATAGTTCAATAAATACTTGTGGCAGCTAAAACCTGGCTTCTGTCATATAAATAAAATGGGCCAAAATAGCCACAAGATTTGAAATACTTAGCTTGAAATAAGGAAGAAACTATACAAAAATTGACCCAGTTTTTTTTTTTTATAAACATTAAATAAAACAGGAAAAAATAAGCAGTCTTTTGTTGAAATGAAATGGTGTTAAAATGTCTTTATTATTTGCAAATATTTTTTTATGCAAAATTTTCATTAGTACTAAGCTGATCTTTAAGTCTTTGTAACTTTTCTTTTTTTTATAAAATATTTTCTTATAATATTTTATCACATTTTTCCTAAGTAATCACAACACTATTAAACTTTTAGCTTTTTTTATTTAACTTTTTTCAATAAATTCTCCATATGTTGCTCTACCCATTAATCATACTAATTTTCATTTATTACAGAATTTTTGCCTTAAGGTTATTTATAAATGAAATTCAAGACGAAAAATCCGGTTACAAAAACTTTTCATAGTTTATTAAATTATTACGATCTACAAATTGGTTTAAAAATTCAATTATCGGTAATTTTATATAATCCAGAAAAAAATCGGACAGAAAAAATCTCTACCCAAATTACCATAATTCAGTGTAATAAGGAAATCATATAGATGCTTAAATATAGATATTATAAGACAACTTTATATAGAACAAAGTAGAAAAGGTCATCATTATTGGGTATGTTCGTATATAAAGCAGAACTACTTTATGAAAAACTGTGAAGTTGATGGCACTTGTATATCTTTAAGGTAGTTTAAAATGAACTATTTTGTTTAATTTTAAAACAAATTTCATTATATTGTGAGATTAAATTTAATGCATTAAATTCGTTGGGTTTTAACGTCTTTTTTATGACTTAAATAAATTTTTAAATGTTAATGATATTTTGATGTTATTTTGCTCTTTTTAATGAGTACGAATATAATCTAGAATTTAAAATTAAAAGTTGTCTTGTCGCATTTTGACCAAATTTGTTAAAACTTTTTATCATCATTTTACCATATTAATGTGTCTATTTGGAATTTTAAGTCATCACTTATTATTTTTTAATTTTAAATTAAATTGGAGATTAGCATCTTTGCAGCGCTTTTTGTGGTTTGAAGATTTAAAATTTTATTATTTTAATTAGAATAGTCAAAATACATATGTTATTTATTTTGTATGCTAAGGATTCAATTTTGATTAAAAATAAAAAATAAGGGTATTTATTTAAATGATTAATTTTCCCTTTTGAAATGTTATCAATATTAAGGATAAGAAAATAAGAATTCATTGTAATTAATTTAAAAGTTTTGTTGAAATCAGAGATATATGCAATGATTTTATTGTAATTAACGTAACTATAATTTGTTACATCCCAGTTATTAATAACTTCTAAATATAAAGGACAGGTGATTTATAAATGCACAATTAAACAGCACACGTTTGCGATACTAAATAGTAGCGCAAACTTATAACTGTTGTGCAAATGAATTTTCATTCAATTTTTGACAGCTCATTTGCGAGTGTACAAACTTGCACTCGCAAACTGTGCATTCACGTTTTAATGAGGACCCTTAATATATATTTTTTATTATTTTAATATATATTCCAAAATATTATTCGAAGATAAAAGAATGATAAGAACTACCAACAATAATTTCTTTAATCATTTTCAATGAAAACGTCCTCAACAAGTTTACTTGATTCGAGATTAAGAAATGTTTTACGATAAAATCTTATTTCCTAACATGTTAAAATATATCCCCAAATTTAGTCTTAAGTTCTGATCAGACTAATCAAGTGCTTGAGGAAAATAACGTAACCACTAAGTAACTCTTCACTTTTTTTTTTAATTAAGAAAACAAGTAGTTAAATACTCGTACTTAAAATAATTTTTATTTTTCTTTTTAATACTTATTAATTAATTTCAAAATCATGCAGATCATTGAACAAATCATTTGAAATTAGAGTTCTTCAGAGGGTCTTTTTATGTATAAAAATTTAGAAACATTCTTCTCTGACATGAATGCATTATATATATATATATATATATATATATATATATATATATATATATATATATATTGCGATTTATAAAATATAAAAAGTCTACAATGACATATTTTAGGCGTCCATTGCTTTTACATTTATTAAGTTTATGTTAAAAGGTTCACTTCAACATTTTCTTGGCAATTAATTTTATAAAACTGTGAAAATTTTACAAAAACGTGTGTATCGACGTATATTGCTCAACATTTCTCAACACTGAAGGTTATAATTTTTATACATGCTTTTCTTGTTTACTTTAGATTTCGGTGGAACTTTCCCAGCTGTAATTTTAAATCGAAGCCATTTTTTTCGTTTGAGATTAGCTCTTTTTCAAGAACCTAGTACAGGTATACTCTCAATAGTTAGATCTTCATTGAACAATCTGATTAGTTTATACACATACTGTCTAGTCAATTTTAAAATTTTCCAAATCTAATTTAAACGATGACAAGTTTAAAAAATGGTCTGTTCACCTGGTTTTGACTCTACAAAATAATATGCAACTAATTCGGAAAATTCATGGGACAGTTGCCAAAGACATATTGATAGAGATATTATGTTTAGTACAATTATAGTTCAAAAAGTTTTTTTTATTAAATTTTTTTATTGTTGCATAAAATAGGTTTTTGATAACTGAGTTGGTATTATTTTCTTTTAGTTATCTATTTACAATACTTTTTATTCTGTTGCCACAAGATTCATACCAAAAAGGGCTTTTCATAACTATAAAAATGTCCATGAAGTCCAAATTCCCTAAAATATAAGGTCAGAAAAAACTAATATATATTTCATAACGGTACTGGAACTCAAATGTCCCCTAAAATGCACTTCATTCTCTCTCCCCCAAATTCTTTCGTCTCTTGGCTACACCAAGGTTCTAAACAATAATAACGATTCCATTTATTCGCCTTTTTTTTTCAATAAAAATTATAAACCAGATATGAAGATTTATCATTTTTTTGAAAAAAAGCAACAATAATTTGTTAAAAATAATAAAAAACTAACTTTAATAATATCTGGAAATCTAGAAACAAGATTACATATAAAACGAAATAAATATATAAAATATATGCCACAAATAACCCTACAAATTATTTTTTGTACTATTGTCTGTAAATTAGAAACTAAATCGGTAAATCCAACTGATCAGCGTTACCGTTTGCCCCTTTTTCCAACAACTTAGCCATTTCTTTGGTCTTTTTTAAAATGGTACTAAATGGCGACTTTTTAAGTCTATGTGATAAATGACCAGAAACTAAATTGCTTGAAATATTTCTACAAATTATATACTAATACCAACGACGAAATTAATAATTTTGATATTGATTCATAGTATAGTGATGTAAAAAGAGCCCGAAGAATTTATAAATGAACTGAAACTGTTAAAAACTAAAGCTAATGATAAAGCTCATATTTTTACTTGAATTCATAGCAGTGCCTCGACGGAACGAATTTTTTCTAAATTATCCCTAATGAAAAATAAATTGTCCCACAGGCTTAAAGTTAGCCCTTGTGAATCTATGCTGAATTTTTTAGATGGGGGATTTGTAAGACTTGAGTCCGAGTGAAGACCTCGTACAAAAGTAAAGAACTTTAATAATAAAGGGGGATTTTAATTTAACTATTTTTATGAATAGATTTTTACTTTTGCAATAATAAAAAATATTATAAATAAATTATTTTGTTCAAAGAAAAAATTATTACTGTATATTTTTCATTTAACTCAGTTATTTTATTTTGCACCTAAATTTAATAAATACATTCGAATAAATATAAACTAATAATAAAATCTAAGTAGTATTTTATTTCTTACTTAAATTTTTAATTCATTCAATTGATTGATTTGATAAATTTTTTGATCGGAAAAATTTTTTCTGTTTTTCATCTTTTACAGTTTTTAGTAATTGATATAATCAGTTTGGTAAGTCGTGCAAATTTAAAAAAGTTTTTAATTGAATGAATTATTTACTAACATATCTGATGATTGGTAACACTATTCTGTGCTATTAATAAAACTGAGTCTAGTAGTTTTCTGAAAATACAGTTTTAGTTTTTGTTTTGATAGAATAAAAAAATTAAGGAGTTTTTTAGGTGCTGAAGTATATAGCCCCATTTTTTCAATAATCCTCTTTTTTGGTGGTTTTTTTTTTAATTCCCTTTTTTGGACACTTTTTAAAAATTCTCAAAGGTACCGCTGAAAGCGATTCTGTAAAAATAAAATTATTAATAGCAAATAAGAAGCTATTTTCTTCGCTGTTGAAATACTAACATCTTAGTCTTTATAAGCCAATTTTTAAAACCGGAAAAGTCAAGAAGTTTAAAAGAAAATAATTTAGTCTTAGAAAAACTAAACTGTCACCACTGATAGACATATAAATTATAAAAATTTGACTTGAAACGTAATTTAAAAAAATTTGAAATCAGTTAAATTTGACTTGATTTTAAATTTCCTTTTTTACACACAAAAAATTAAATTTCGTATTCAAAAAATAAATTCGTAAACTCAGTAATATTTTTAAATGAAAACGGACTTATCAAATAATTTATAAATTCCAATAGTCAAATTCGTAAATAATTTATTGAAAAAAGAAGTTTTTTCTTTACTAAAATATTATAATATTTATAAAACGTAGTATTTGAACAGCCTCATAAATTTTAATAATTATTCTAAAGAATATAAAAAAAAAAATTGTTTTTATAAGAAATAATTTTTTAATTGTTTTTAAAAGAAATAATTTTTTATTAAATTAGTAAAAATTATTTATAAAAAAATTAAATAATACAAAATTTTTCTTTATACGAGGGCGGATCAATAAGTCCGTGACTTTTCGAATTTCCCTCATAGTCATATGAAATGCAACACTATTCACATCAAGTACTACCTGTTATTAGACTACTGTCAAATTTTGAGCAAGTGTCGTCATTTAATTTGCGTTTAACAGCTGTTAAAAACATACAACCTCGTGTTTTTTTCTAAAAATGGAAAAAAGTGAATTTCGAGTTATTTTATGCGAAAAAAACAGTCAATCAAACCAAGGAAAAGCTCGATAAAAACTATGGGGACTCTGCACCATCGATTTCAATGGTAAAAAAGTTGTTTACTGACTTTCGTGGTGGTCGCAAACGTAAAAATGACGCTGAACGTTCTGAACGGCCAATTGAGGTCAGTACACCCGAAAATGTCGAAAAAATCCAAGATATGGTGTTGGCCGACCGAAGAATAAAAGTGCATGAGATTGTTGATGACATAGGTATTTCATGTGGTAGTGTGGTTTCGATTTTAAATGAACAGCTGGGTTTAAGAAAGTTGTCTGCAAGATGGGTGCCGCGTTTGCTCTCAATTGACGTAAACACGTGACAACTTCAAAGGATTGTTTGAAGTTGTTTAACCGCAATCCTAATGAGTTTTTCGGCGTTTTGTAACTGTGGATGAAACATGGATCCATTACTGTACCCCGGAGACCAAGCAGCAGTCTAAACAATGGGTTTCTCCGGGTGAACCTGCTCCGAAGAAGGCCAAGGTAACTTTGTCGGCCAATAAGGAGATGGCAACAGTTTTTTGGAATGCACGCGGGATAACCCAAATCGATTACCTTCAAAAGGGAAAAACAATAAATGGCGAATATTATTCCAACTTATTAGCCCAATTTAATGAGGATTTAAAAAGAAAACGACCCCATATGGTCAAGAAAAAAGTTCTTTTTCATCAAGATAATGCACGGGTGCACAAATGTGCAGTCTCAATGGCAAAACTCTTTGAATTGGCCATATTTTACTTCCTATTTCCAAACCTAAAGAAATGGATCGGTGGAAAGAGATTCAGCTTGAACGGTGAAATTATTGAAAAACCCTATTTTTTATGCAAAGTAAATGACTACACTGGCTCAAAATTTGACAGTAGTCTATTAACAGGTGGTACTTGATGGGAATAGTGTTGCATTTCATATAACTACGAGGGAAGTTCGAAAAGTCACGAACTTATTGATCCGCCCTCGTATTTAAGAATGTTATATAAAATGTTATTTAGTACTGTTGTAACGTGTAATGAAATATTGAGTTCTAATATTCCAATGTTTTTAAAGATAATACATTCATACAGAATTAAATCGAATTATGAAAATAAAGTTAATATTGATGTATAATGTAATGTTTTACAATGTTTTGTTCAGGTAAAACATATATTGCTCATTTGCTTCATTCGCACCATCCCAGCAAAAACTTGGTAACGACATATAGTTACCAAACGACATGTTTTTCAATACAACGCCAACACCACCATTCCGTCTGCAATACCTAGAAGTTGTTATGTATCAACAGTTAATATTTCTCTGCATTACATATAACTAGTTGTGTAACTATTGAGTAGATTTGTGTGCATTTATATTAGAGTAAATAAATATTTAAGACCCTATTTGGAGCATATATGATGTCTAGATGCCTCTAATGATATCACCGTGTTAAAATTATGAGTTAAATTATTATAGTGTAAGTAGTGTTATTATAATAGAATTTTAACTCATTATTTGGTAATGCAAGTTTTTGCTGCGATAGTAAAATCTACAGAATCTTCATATAAAACAAAAAGAAAAATATGAATAAAATTACAATTATATTTATAAACATACATACATACATACATACATACATACATACATACATACATACATAGATTAATACGTACGTACATACATATTGGTTACCTTGTGCAATATGCCAAAATTTGGGATTTTTATTATTTATTTTTTTTTTGCAATATCTGTTTTTGGCTTAACTAAAAGAGAAATAACATTAAATAAGAAAATTATAATCGTTCAATCCCGACTATAAATTTCTCTACGCCATTGGCAATTGTCTTCAAAAAAAGACCTTTTAATGGTCATACACTCTATACTATATCTGTATATAGTAGCACTTTGATGTTAATTGTGCACGTTTGTTGTTTATTATATGTAGGTGTTCCTTAACAGGATCGCAGTTAATGATATTAAAATTATTTTCGTGAAAGATTTTTATATGCGACTTGTAACGAGTTGGTAATCGATATTGTAGAAATTTAATACAATATTAACACTAAGTGAGAAAATGGGAAAAGTTAGATATACTTTTGAAATGACCTATTCTGGGCCGTAGAACTAGTTAAGTCGATAAGTTTGTAATTTTTAGATTTTTCGATACACCCACCAAATCTGAAGTTATTGATAAGAAATGTTTTTCTACAACTTAACGGAGTAAACATTTTTTAACAATTCATTCTTCTCACCAATTTTGATTTTTTAAATTTTTTAGATAGAAGAGATATCATACTCAACAAATATATATACTTTTTTAATTAAACGAACTTTTGCTGAAATATTGTTAAAAATATCTGAGATTTTATTTTTTTTTTTTAATTTTTTGAACTTCCGTAGCATTTTTTCATATAAAATAGTAGAATTCTATGAAACCCTATCTTTGTAAATTTATTTTAAATTTGCGAACTGTTGAAGCCCTTTTTAGCTAAAATCGAGGACTTATTAGTAAGGATATTAATTTTTTCGTAATTATTTAAAAAAAATTAGAGTTTGTGCTACTCCTTAAGTATTGTAGATTCCAGATGAATTTACAAAATAATTGGGTTTCATATAAAATACAGGTAATTCTTGATTTACGCGATACTTTATTTACGTGATTTCTTTATAAAGCGATTCAATGATAGTGATCATTTTTTGAAATACGCGTTTTTATTTAACGCGTAAAAGATATTGACAAGCCTTGAATTGCACAAAATACAGAAATGTGTTGAAATGAATTTATTGCAAAAAAAAAAAAAAAAAAAAAAAATAATAATAATAATAAATAAATAAATAATTATGAAAGAAAAATAACAAAAGAATGTATTTTATAAGCGAAATGCTTTGTATGTGAAAAAAATAATGTTTTTGATAGATTAAAAAAGGCAAAAATATAACAAGATCTTAAAAGTGTAAAAATACAATAAGAATAACTGAAAACAATATGTACTACCAATTGAGCAAAATGTGTGTCCGAATTTTGAGATAATTTAATATAGCAAAATTTAAAATTCGATTTTTAGGCCTCAAACTAACATTTAGCATCAATGTTTCAATTCACGTGATATTATAAAACCTTGTTTTACGCGTTTTTGATTTATGCATACTTTTTCCGGTCCCAATAAATCTCGTAAATCGAGCGTTACATGTAATAGAAAATAACAAAATCTGAAAAAAATTAAGAAAAAAAAAGAAAACTGTAGATTAAAAAATTTAAATTTTGTAAAACTCTTTTTATACCGCCAAGTCGCAAAAAAGCGTATTTTATTGATAACTTCAGATTTTGAGAACGTATGAAAAATTTTAAAAATGACATAATAACATACTCAATGTTATCTACAACGTACACTAAGTCATTTCAAAAGTATATTTTCACTGTCACACTGTATAAATAATATATTTATGAGCAACAAGGTACGTTTTTGTGTGAAATTTCTAGTATATAGGTTAGACAAAATAATGAATTAATGATAATGCTGGCAATTTTCTATATATAATTTATCCTTCATCTTAGAAAAAAAATATTTCAATTTTAAAATTGCATTAAAGCACCTTTAAAATTGTAATATTTACTTCGTTTACAAAATGAACACGGACACACGCCAGACGGACGGACTTCATTACATAGACTCGGAAAATTATACTAAAAATATGTTCTCTTATCGTTCAGTATAAACTAAAGCATAAACGCGAAATACTCTCCCGTCTATGGCGATGTAGAGTATTACAACTACAATAAATTAATTTTATTTAACCCTGGAAGACTTGAAATGGTGCAGATTTTCTTCGCCTTGTTCATTTAATTTCAAAAATTAAAAAAAGTATATTTTTATTAACGTTGTCAAACTACAAAATTGCTTTTGTATTATAGCCAGACTATTAATTAATTTACATTTCTATAAAGCAAAGTAATAAACTAAAATATTTTTTTTTTATTAAATTAAAATTTAAAACCAATCAGTGATTTATTTAAAAAAAATTTTAGTCACAACTTTTCTGTGTTCTGGATAATGCTATTGAAGTAAAGTATAATACGATTACGATCACTGCTGAGAATACTTTTGGTTTCAATTCTAATTTCAGGAAAATTACTTATAGAAATGTAGCATTATTGAGAATATTTCAAATTGTATTCATTTTTTTTCCTAATGTAATACCATAAAAGATTCAACGTCAAGATATTACAACTATGTTTTATAGCAGAGGTCAAATTCTGATATTTAATGATCTTCGTTCCAAGTTAAATAAATTTACTTTTCTTTCATCTGTTAGCGTGACATTTTATCTCTTACCATTTGACTAACAATTTGACTTATTCTTCTACGAATTGTAGTTCGGTTCTGATAATGTTTTTAGAAATATGTGATTAATTATATTCACATTTTGATTTAAAATTTTTTTATTGCAAAGGTTTTTTTTACTGTGGTTTTCAAATTTAGATTAAGATTAAATTTCTAGGCATTTGGTTTATTTTTAACGAAGCTTTTATTTTTAAGCTTTTCCTTAAATGCGTAATTCGAAGCTCTTGGGAACTTATCCATTTAAATCCAAAATTACTATGCAATTTATCTCTGAGACATTATTGATGTGGTGTTGTGTAATATACATAACAATGACACCAAATTACAAAATAACCTATGAAGCAACTAGTTGTTTTTACTAATAAACAAAAATATATTTATGTAGAATTCAGTTTACTGGTGCTGAATTATTTTATGTTATAAAAAATTTATGAGTTCTACTGTTTTCCTCACAAGAGGTAATTATGTAGGAGATATGGATAAATATTGATCGATATTTAATAGTAGTATTTAAGTTTATGTAAAATTTATGGGTGGACCATATGGAATGTCAACAGAATTCATTCTTAAAATCTTTTATTAAATTTAACTAAATTGTTTAAGTTAAAAAAATATATCAACTAATCTTTCTAAACTATTTCAATATTGAAATATTTTAAGAAAATGTCTATGATATCAGTTTATTGATAAAAAGAATAGCTAATCTACGAAATTTTGTAATTAATTATAAGAAAATGAAATCTAATTAGAATGCTCAGTACGTATTTTCAATTAAAAGTGAATTTATTTAAATAAGGCATTGAAATATATGTTTTAAAAGTATAGTGCACATGCCTTTCAAACTACAGCTTCACATTTTATTTATTTCATTATAAGGTAGTGAATTAAGAATAAACTGTTTTTAAAATATACGAGTATAGAAACAAACAAAAATATAGCTTTATAGTAAACCTAAACAATAACCTTAACAAATTGAAAAATATCTCAAGATTGATTTCATATATAATATAAGAATGTTTAATAACGGTACCCATTTAATTAAAAAAGTATATTAAAGTAAAAATTAATAAAAACATAAATTATCATGATGTTGATTTTTAAACATTAAGGTGGGAAAGCAACAAAAAAAAAAAAAAAAAAAACATAAGACAACTTAATTTACTAGCAGAAAAAGTACCACAAAAATGAATATAAAACTACACAAAGGCTGTAAAAAAAACAGTAGCAATTCCTATAAGCACAGCCAAGAAATCGACATAAGAATGTTTATTTTTACAACTTTTATATAAAAACTGTCAACAGTAAATTAAACGAAGGAAAAAGCAATGTGCAAATCTTAACAAAAGTCCGAATAAAATTTATGGGTCAAATAAAATTTTATTATTACCTAGACCAAAAAAAAAAAAAAAGCAAGAAAATTGAATTAAAAAACATAAGATCATTAAAAATTCAATCGCCTCTTCTGGTCTTACATGAACTCATTAATCTTATAGAGGCAAAAAAAAAGGTATTGTTTACTCTAGATAATTTGGGAAATTTTGAAGTTCCATTGTACTGTTATGTTATTTTTTAAAAATATTTAAGTCGGAGAATGTTAACTTATTGTGTGTATGAAATAACGGCCTTAAACCCTAGAGTTAAAAATACTCATTATTTGAAGGAATGAATAAAACATCAAAAGTTCATAGACTTCTAATGATGCTTGAGAAATATTTATATTAAAATGTTTTTTTTTTTGTTACTAATTTAATTATACTTTTATAATTCAGCTAATTAAACACATTGAATGTGGGTATTTATGAGTTTGTCTATATTTTAATGAGTTATTTTGTAAACAAAAATACAACTACAGCGACAGTGATATATTATGACTAGGGTGATGTTAAAAACTTTTCTATGTGTAAAAGATTTCCCGAAACTTTTAAGCAGGGTAAAACGAGTTATTTTTTGGATGTAAGCTAAATTAAAATTTATATAAATTTTTTGATAACACTTAAGAATAATACAGATATTTAAAAACAAGCAAAATTAAATTAAATGGTCTAATAAAAAAGTGAATAATTATATATAAGAATTTTTGTCAGCGCATTGACAGAATCTAATGAATTATTTGCTTAAAAATTTTTTCGTGGCACCGTTTTGCGTTTGTTACAAATATTCCAGCGATTACCATAAAATAGTTATTTTAATAAATCTCCAGTCTTTGCATAGATTGAACAATTGCTCTGAATATAATATATGTATCATAAAGAATTTTTCTAGATATGTATTTGAAACTTTGCTATTTAAAGAAAGATAATAATTATTTATTTAGTTTTCTATGAATCTATGAATATCCCAAAACTACTCATATAGAGTTTCGGTAATACCATTTGCTAATAAGTTAAATTCTAGATGACTTAAAACATGAACATTCCAAGACGAGCAATCAAAAAGATGTCTTTTCTTAAACATTTCTACAATTTATGATACGTTATTATGCTCATTTATAATTATACACATATATTTATTATTTGGCTATGAAGAAATTTTAATTAAAATATTAATGTAATTTTCGATGGGCATTCCATCAAATGCTGTTAAATTTTACACAAGGTTTAATAACTGGATTAAGAAAAATGTTTTGTGTTTTATTTCAAAATTTGTTGTGCTATTTTTGTCTTGTTCAAAAGTATAAAAATTAGACTTTATGAAAATTTTCAATGAACTAATTTCTTAACAAAATAAACAAAATAAAATTTAAAACCAGAAAAAGTTTTTCGTTTTCCCGGTAACGCTAGTTGATGATTTCCGGGAGTTCCCGTTTTCCAAACTCTAATTGTGACCCTTATTAATCTTAATTGTTGATAAATTGAACTAAAATTTTCAACGAAAATAGATTTTTTAATAAGATTTTATACTTTATTCAAAAAGTTGAAACGAGGACTTCTCATGTAATAGAAAATTCGAAAATTCAAAGGGATGATCTTTCAAAAACTCGTCAAATTCGACAATTTCTATTGAAATTGAGGAAAATTTTTTTGTATGATTTATTACGATTTTCGATGTATTCAGTATAAATTTCCATTAAACATTTTTGGAATATTTTTTTTCAAAAATTTGGTCAAATATCGTATCTTTTTTATTGCCTTAGTTGTATTCTCAAATAAGTGACAGCTATTTGTAACTGAATTTAAATACCTTCCTACAAAATAGAATTACATAAACTTCAGCAAGACATTTGTTTATTTTTTTATATTACCCAAATATTTAAGAAAATAAGCAATATTAAAAATAATAAATGAAAATTAATATAAATAAAAGTTATTTCGCTTAATATTTGCCTAATGTGATTTCATACTTTTATATTTTTTTCAGAAAATAAATCATATTTTTTGTTTAAATTAAATTTGATTAACTTATTTTATCTCATTTAAAATCAGCTGTCAATCAACTATATACTTAATTATAAAATATAAAAATCACAATGAAATGTATCTCGAATTCGTTTTGACCTTCTTTTTTATATTTTCTATTAAATAGTTTCTTTTCTTCTATTTGCTACATGACTAAATAAGCCTTTAATAAGATTTTTATTATATGGTTTTTGCATTTTTTTTTTTTTGATTTTTTAAACTTTAATTTTTTTCTTTGTACTTTACACATGTTTGTTACTTATAAAGTAAAAACGTGTTAAATAAAACAACAAAAATTGGCAACAAGTTTTGTATTTTTAATGAAACTGGTGTACGTACGAGCATTTTTGTTTCAGCTTGAGTTTTTTGTATGATCAGACACCGTTTTAAATGAAATAAAAAATATATGAAAAAATATTTATGATCGCTGGTAGATGAAAACAATGATGTCATTGTGTTTATTATCAAGTAAAGATAGTGATTATATATATAAAATATATTTATATATTAAAATATTAAAGATAATTGTGCTTTTTTTATATGTAGTCGGTTTGAAGCAAGTTGTGAAGAAGTGTTAAATCATTTGAAACGAATTAAATTAAATTTGAAAGCGTTACAAGCTTATTATTCGATAACTTGATGTGTATTATCTTCATCTTAATTTAGTTTATAGTGTTGTTTATTTTGTAATGTCCGAAATAATGAAACAGGGTTAAATGTTGAACATTTTTTTTTAACTAGGTCCATCAATATTTTTTTTAATAAATTTTCGATTCTTAATAATTTATTAGGAGTTAGAATTGACTAATAATTATGTATTATATTACAAGAATATGGATTAAAACTGCTTCAATATAAGTGCAAATGGAATCAAAGAAGAAGTTATTTCAATAACATACATATGCATTTATAGTGACTGTATATATCATAAAATCTATTTCCTTCCTCGCTTCATTGGATAAGTCGATAGATCAGACGTGCACAAAACATATCAGATGGTTTGAATTTTTGATCTTAAAAACTACATAAATGCAATACATTTTCTGTCATGGCATAATACCAACATATTCCAAAATGTAGTTGTTTTATAAAATTACTTTAGTGCATAAAGTAATAGAACTGATTTGAATTATACCATTTGCTATTTTAAAATAAAATTTTTATATATTAAAAGTACATTTAGTAGATGTTTAAAAAAAATCATCTGTGTAACTTCAGAAAAATAAGACAATGAAAAATTTTTTATATGATTAAAAATTTGTTTTTGATTAACTAAGTAAAAATATGTTGAAAAAACTTCAGATGATAACAGCTAGAGAACTATATGAGATAAATAGCACACTTAAGCGTTGCTTTTAAAGGCCTCAATGAGAAATTTAAACGAAAAAAACATAGTTATTAGACATAAAATTGGCCAGTATTTAAATAGTTTCTTGATAGAGGTGAAAAAACTTGTGACCTCAAAGCAACAGTCTGTAACATAAACTTGAATACTTATCTGCTGCGATAGTGAGAATTTTCACGTCAAACTAGAGATGTTTTATTTTATTTCCAAGTACTTTTTGATGAACTTATATTGATTCCCGTTACTGTTTCACTTTCTTTTATCTTTTCTAACGACAGGCTGAATATGATAATGCAGAAGTCTGCCTGCCAATTGTAATTGTTGCTTCAACATTTATTCCGTTAAATAGCAAAAAAAGAGCATATTAATAAAAAAATAACACGTAATTTGTTTTGTTTATTTAAAGATTTTTAATTTATAAAAAATGTTTAATACTTTTATAAATTTAAAATGTTTTTTATGTTTTTTTTTGTGAAATATTTTATACAAAAAAGCAAAATACAGTACAATGTCAGTTATGATTTATGCTAATTAAAAAAAAGGAATTAAGAATTATTATACATATTTTATAATTATTTGTCTTAAGAAATATGTATGTGAGCTAAGGTATTAATTTTAATCGACTTTTTCATTATTCAATTTACCAAATAAGTTGAAAATGCAGTATTGAACTTACTCGAATAATCGAGCAAAGGTATTAATTTTAATCGACTTTTTCATTATTCAATTTACCAAATAAGTTGAAAATGCAGTATTGAACTTACTCGAACAATCGAGCAAATCTTTTAAATTGCTCGAGTTATTCAAGTAAATTCTAGCTTAAAATTTTGCTCGTCTCTTCAGTGCTTATTAAAAAAAAATAGTACAAGCATTCTTATTTTAACAAAATTAAAAATTGTTTAAAAGATTTCAGGTATACCTAAGTTAATTGAGATGATCACTCAATTTAAAAGAAAGAGTTAAATAACTCTTTTGAAATAGTCTTTTCAAAATAATATTTATGTAAACTTTCCCCTTTTGTTTTCATAAAGCCATTGTTGCTCTATATTTACTAAATTCATTGATAGCTAAATAAGTAAATAGCATTAAGAGTATCATCTAAACTAAAGATCTGTTGATATTTATGAATTCAAACAGAATTCTAATTCATTTTAGATAAATAAGATCAACCATTCTTAACATAAAGTATAAATTTACTTGCTTAACCCAATTTTAAATCCAAATTCCTTTTATATCAAAAGCTTTATCCAAGCCATTATCATATCCTCTTCACCAATCTGAGAATCTCCATATGTACTCATATCATCTGTACTGTCACTCGTAAACTTGCAATAATAAGTTTTTCAAACTCAAGTTTAAAATCCTCCAATTTGCTTCTTACGAAAAACTTAATATAAAAGGATTAATCTTTTTACTTATCGCCTCCAAACCCAACTTATAAAAAATAAATAATGTTAATTATAATTATTTAAAATGACGTTTATATAGTTTCTTGATTTTTGTATCTGAAAAACGACTTTAAACTCTGTGTTGTAATTTAGACATATTGCGCCATTTCCAAAAAGTTTTAATCTTAGTCCTTAAAAAAAAGAAATATTTGTTTTTGATGAAACAGTAAAATCTATCCGCAGAAATGTAAAGTGGAGAATCGTCCATGGGTGCGAAAGTTTATGTATAATTTGATAAAAATTACGCGCAATGTCAAAACTGAGTTATTCAAATAAAATTTTTGATATTTTCAATATTTGATGATATTAGTGTATCATATTTTAAGGTTTCCTAGTAGAATATAAAAAAACGTGTTTGTACTAAAAATCGCAATTTTTAAAAATTTTACGAACAAGGGGATTCGAATCTAAGTTATTTCTCCATATATTATAGGGAAATATATTTTATTAGATTTTATTACAAAGAAAAGCTATTTAATATTGTGATCCTTTTTTTAACCCAAGTCAAATTTATTTGCAGCATAAAATATTTATCTTTACAAATTTTTTGTTGCGCCTCTTCGTTAAGCATTGCACCTATTATTTATGAAAATTATGGTAAATATTTTACTGTCCATGTAATGTGCCTAGCAAGATCTGTTTTCACAAAAGTGTTCCGTTTTCAACTATCAACAGCATTTCAAATTCATGGTGTCCTTTCTTATATCTATATTACAAATTGCAATTTGTTATATAAAAATACAAAAAAAAGCTGCAACTTCAAAAACTAAGTTTACGCAGTAATCCATGGTACTCCATGTGAAACTATATATGAGCGTCGCAAAAACTCACTTTTCTAAAAATATTTCGCTCTTGTTTTCAAAACTTTTAGACTATATACCGCGTTGACTATTTTGGGCATATCATTGAGATATAGTCCGAAATACGCGTAATTATTCAAATTAAAAAATTCGACAACCTTATATTTAAATTTTGAAAGTCTGCACAATAACAAAGAAGCTGCAGAATATATTAAGAAAGTCCGATTAATTTATAAAAGATCGAATGAGATCAAAAAGTAGAAACGCGCGAACAAAAAAATTAGAAGAATGGGAAAAGGTAAGTAAAGTAAAAATGCTTAACCTTTTTCCTAAGTTTTTGAACTTTGAACAACAATCATGATTATAAAATGTGAGTTTAAATCTGCAACAAGTTTGTTTAAAATAGTTTTACCACAAAACTTATTAAGGATTTAAGTCAGTTTCAGCCAGGTTAAAAATTACTGATAATGGCTCATATATTCGGTACTTTTTACCAAATACTTTTTTTATTGTACTTAATATTACAAACGTTTTTTAAAATAGTTATGAAAGTAAATCTTTAAGATATTTTTATTTCGAATTATTCGGTTAATCGGCATAATTTACACGAAATTTTTGACCTTAATTTAATCGAACAATTGTTTTATTTTAATTTGGCGCTTAATCCAATAAACAATATTCGAGTGAATACTCTAATGTAAACAACAAATAAGCAATTTTATAATCGGACTTACAAAGATATTTAATGAATTTTTTTATTAAATAAGTAATAAATAGAGTCTAAGGAATTTTTTCATGAGTATGTTCTTTATAATTTAAAATAATAATCAATATAAAATTTATATAATAGTTTAATAAAACAAGCCTAAACAAGTTCTAATAAAGTTCTAATAAATCAAATAATTTTGATATTAAAAAACAAATCAATGAATATTCGAAAATTTTCAACGGAAATTCGCAAATCAATAACTCTAGTTTTCAGCTATCAGCAGCGTTAGAATAAATTAAAAGCTAGTGCCTTTGAATCTTAATACGGAATATAACAAATGCGCTTTGACTGAAAATATACTCAGCGATATAAAAAGTAACCACGTGTTTTTGTCATTAGATGGAGTTGGTGCCTATATATCGTGAAACATTAATTCGATTGTATCAAATTATATTTGTAGTGAAGACAGTTCTTTATTTCGTTGCTCGTGGAAAAAGCTATAGTGATTTGAAAATGAGTAAAATATCTGAATAAATGCGGTATGTGATGCTTTTTACTATAAAATAAAAGGAAAACGGAGGCAAAAAAAATCCGAAAAATGTGTAAAGTGTACTATGAAAATGCAAAGTGTAAAGGCACGTAAGCTGTCAGGATATAGCGGAGACATTAAGCAAAGAAATTTGACTAACCGTAGTACCATCAGTGAAACACTGCTGAAACGCAATGAAATCGAACCATTTTTGAAGCTGATTATTACCGGCAGTAAAAATTAATTATTTACGAAAATATTAGGGGAAAGAAAATATATGGTCAAAAGCCGGCGATCCTCTAAAAATGACTTCAAAGCCTGGTTTAGTGTATGGTGGGATTGAAAGGGAATTATCCATTACGAGCTGCTATAACCTGGCGAAACGATTAATTTTGAATTCTATTGCTAACAATTCAACAGCTTGAATGAAGCAATCAAGAAAGTGTAACCAGAATTGGACAACAAAAAAGGTGTTTTATTTCATCATGACAATGCCATTCCAAAAACTTCATGGATCATCCGCCAAAAATTGACCGCCCAGACCTTGCACCTCCTGACTACCATTTGTTTCGGTCTCTGCAAAACTCTTTTGATGGTAAAAAAAATTGGCCAACTGAAGAGCTGCTGAAAATCACTTGGCCAAGTTTTTCTCAAATAAACCACAGAAGTTCCACATCGATGGAATTATGAAGCTACCCGAAAAATGGCAAAAGGTCATAAATAATAATAGCGATTAAAATTGATTTCCATACACAAAATTTTATATGACCAATATAATATATGGATACAAATATATGGATAAAATTTTTGGACAGATAGATAGGATTTTATGATGTGATTATGAAAAACAGAGATTGAATAATATTTAAGAACTAAGTTGCTCTGTTTTGTTTAGACTTTACATTAAAATATATCTTGAATAATTGTACTATCGCTATCGCTTCTCTTTGCACTGAATTAATACACTAAATGTAGAATTTAAATTTTTAAATTTTAAAATTATCTAACAATTTTGTATTTGGTTCACATGAATTCTTTATATTGAGGGCATAGCAATTAATTATTTGTCATCATAAAATAACTACAAGACCCTTGACAAAATCACTTTATAAAATTATATGTATGAAAATTTTAAAATAAAATCAATATCATCATATTATTTATAGTAGGTACTCAAGGTTGAAGTATTTTTAAAATTACACTTAAAAGATGTTCTGCTTAAATAAACACAGAAAAATGCAAAAAATAGTTAAATAAACAATGTAAAAAAATAATATGGTGAATAGTGAGGATACATGTTCAAACACATAAATTAAGTACTCAAATAAATGTTGAATATTTTAGCATGTGAAAAAAATAATAATAAGTTAGGTTTTCAATGGTTCTCAACTAAAAACTTATATGTTTAAATATTGTTTGGTAGTTAATAAATATTTACCTAAATATTGATGTTAAACATTTCTTCGTACAAAAAATCCTTGATGCATTAATATTTACGCTTGAGGTCCGTTTTTCTTTTGTTTTATTCCTCTCTCTGTTAATTTTATTTAACTTAATTATTTATTTTTTTATGATTTTTTTAATAAACAATTTTAACGTCTTTTTGTGATTATTTTTTTGTTATTTTATTTTTAAATATTTTTTGCTAATTTGGTTATTTACATGTTAAAACACTGAGAACAATTTAAGTTGAATTGAGTTGTTGTTGATGATCTTTTTCCATTATGAAGTAATGAATTTTAATTATTTAAATATTAATTGGTATAAAACCACATAATTATAATTATTATTACTCTTTCTATTATTTACAATTAATAAATAAACTTTTGCTGTTGTGGTTGTTAAAGGCAAATTTTTAAGATAAAAAGCTGTAATGAAAAAGTTAAGGAAAAAAGTTATAAATAAAAAATAATTGTCTTTATAGTATTATTAAATTAGTAATTTAATATATTTTTTGCTGAAAGTATTTATAAATAAACATTTGCTGTTAATTTTCCACAATATCATAACTTAAGCTTATTTTTTTATTTGTTTTTGCTTCACCCACATTTGATCATAATTTATTTGGTTTTAAGCAATAAATTTGGCTTTAATTCAATATTTCAAATGGATGTTGGGGCCCTGTATGGTGTAAAAAGTATTGCCAACGCGGCATTTTTCTCGTTAGATGTAGCGGTATTTATTGTCGCTGAGGAGGAAATATTTTCTTTTCATAATTCATTAACTTTTTACAGCCGTATTAAAAAAAAAAAAAAAAAAACTTAATACAGCTTTATTAACCATTGTTAAGTAAAATTCCTTGAAGCAGTATTCAAAAACGATGATTCGCTTAATGTAGCTTGAGTAAGCCGTTGTTAACTTTAAATATTTTACAGTACGATTGACCCTACTTCAAAGCTACTTTAATACTATTTCCCTTACATACATATTTCAATAAAAAAGATTTTTTGTATTCATGCGTAAATTTTTGACAAAAACGTCATCTTTTTTAATTTTACGATGTTAAGATTCGTTCCGAAATTAAAAAGTGCGCCAATATACCTATTTAAAAACATAGAAACTGACAATATAATATTTTCCTCACATATGTTCAATTTAATAGCTTCATAAACATAAACAGGAAAAAGTATATTTTTCCTGTAAAAAGTCTATTTTCCTGTTTGGATTATAATACCATATATAATGCCCGCTGATTTATTTAATTTTTATTTTAAATTATTTCATTTATTTTTAAACTAAAAACTTATTTATCATCAAAAACGTACTAGAACACAAAAATAATAATGAAATAAAACAGTTAACGAATAATTTATTATAATTATTCACAACACTGACAATATAAATTAGTGTGAAACTGGGAAGAGTTGCCTACATAAACAAGAAACAGTTTATTAGTTCATATAGTCTCCAAACAGTTTTTTGAATACGATTTTCTTAATAAAGATTTGAAGGGTTAAATTGTGTATTATCTAGTTTATACTTTATATATATATATATATTTAATTTTTTTTCTGAACACGGCAGTTAATCTTTAAAAATAAGTGAACAAAAATTTACACCAATAATCTTATATATTATTTTCCATAACATTAGCTAATATGTGCTTAATCCATATGCAAATTATTTGAATTTGAAATTTATTTTTATTTGTTTACATAAGTTTAAATTATATTAAAAATTATTCAAAGTTAGAGGAATTGGGGTAGGAACATTAAAGCTGTTGGCTTAAAAAATTGATGTAAATACTTTAAAGATTAATTTTTTGGAAAGACAGCCGGACGAACATAATGCGGTCACCATATAATTTTATAATGATCTGTGGTAAATGGTGTTTTATTTAGTATATTCTCCTCCAGCAGCATACAAACTTTCATTGTAATGGAATTGGAATTAATTGGATTCCGAGATATTAATAAAAAACACTACATTTTATTGTATACTTAATGTAAACAAGTTTTTTTTTGAAGTAATTCCATTTGTCTTCGAATAAGAAAAAAATGTAAGTTTTGAATAGACACTTATTATGTCAATACAAAATTTAAAGTCTTCAAGATTTTAAAATTCGTTGTAGTTTAGCTTTTTTTATTGTTCAAAGTTACCTTTTTTTTATAAATTTCTTTAAAAGACCCGAAGTTTAAATACAAATATCTAAGGACTTATTTGTCCGATTTCAACAAACTTTGGCTCAAACTGATGTTAATAAATCTAGTTCCTATTTATTTTTGTAAAAACGCCTCGTTTGAAAAGAAAAGGATAATGAAATAAATATTCGTCTTTGTATCAAAGATATCTAAAAAATCATTTCTTCCATTTTTATAGTTTTCGTTTATAATATTTCTTCAAGTTTTGGAAATAATATATAAAAAAAATTAGAGTGGAGGGATGCTAAGAAAATTAATATTTAATAAAAAAATCATTTATTTCAGAAATAATTTAAAAATTTTCAATGTTTTTTTAATGAAACAAATTTGTGTATGTACAAAAAAAAAGAACGTTAAAAAATTCAGCTTATTTTTAGCGATACTATTTTATGAAGTTTGACAATTAGAATTATTTTGTATTCTTTTTATATTTTGCTCTTTCCGTTTCCAAACATTTTAAGTTTTTAGTTAAAATACATACTAAAATTCAAAGTAGAAAAAAATTTCCATAAAAATATTTTTTATTTCAACTGCTTTTACATATTGCCAATTTTCATTATTCTGCGACTTTTATATCTCCATAAATAAAGAGGGTGTATTTATAGTTCTGCAACGAAGTGTATTTCCATAATCCATATTTAAAATATGCTGAACTTTAAAAATATTAATAAATTCCTTATTTTTAGTAGTTTCTAGAAATGATGTAGTAAGAAGTGTAGTAGCAGCTGAATTTTATATACACTTATTAATGACACCTAGTGGTACAATATCTTTTTAGGAAAATGTCTGGTCCATCAAGGTATACTTTAAAGTCTTTTATGGGATAAAATAACTCAACTTTTTTACTGTCGCTAAATACGTGAGAAAGATAATTTTTGTCAAAAATATGACGTAAAACCGAGTTTCTCAAAAAAGATGCAAATCCTATATGTGCATAACATACTTTGTTTATTAAAATTTAAACAGTATTTCTGAAAAACAACGATTATTGAAAAATATTCCATTTTGCGTCACTATTGCTACGAAACTAGATATGCAATGTGCAAAAAAAAAGTTACGAATCATATTATCTGAAATGTTGAATTTATAATGTAATAAACATTTGAACAAAAAGCGATTTTCGTTTTTTGGCTGGAATTTACCACTGTGCATTAGTGATATAGTATAAGAAAACATGAACATTAGCACAGGCCACACCAAAGAAATTTTATTTATATCATCCAGTAGGATTGATTCCAAGACTTTTTTTTATTATAGTCGTCCTCCAATTATACTTAAAAAGCTACCTAAATACATATTCACAAGTAATACTATATGTTATTATTATTTTCTTTTCTAATTTATTTACTTTTAATTTTGTTTTTACTTTATATTTTAAAGTTGGCACATGAAAATAATTCCTTTCTCCTACGCCCCTACCTTATCTAGTCTAATTGTAGTTATATATAAACTTCTTTGTATGTGAGTTTTACAACAACAGTTTATTAAATCATGTAAGGCTTATTAAACAGCATAAACTCTGTTTATACCAAAGCTTGCAATTGTTTACGTAAATTCATAAAATAAATTTACAGTAATTAACGTTAAATGAAAAATTGCATATTGAATATTATGTCTATGTACTTTGGCATTTGTTATGATTTGTGAGCTTAAGAAGTAGAAACAAAACCAATAAATATTTTTTTTAAGTTTACAACTTAAAAATAAAAAAAAGTATATTAAAAACAAAAGACTTAAGAAGCAAAGCTCGATACAATGGTAATTAGAAAAAAATCAAGCAAATTGTTTTTTTTTTTGTTTTTTAAACACAACTTAAAAGGGGTGATTTTTGTTGTTATTTAAAGTAAAAAAAAAATAACAAAAAAAATCGTGATACAGATTTTTTGTTTATGTTAGCTTTTTTCAGGCTGTTGATTTTATATTTCAAATCGATCTATATGTATGTTTACATACACACTAAACCAAAAAAAAAAAAAAAAAACCATTAAGTCTAAATATAGAATAAAGCTATGAATATTCACAATTTTTATAATGCAGATTGGCTACAAACATAGCAACACCAACAACAGCCAAAGCAATAGCAATGGCAACAGTAATATCAACTGCAACATGTAGCATACCATTATTATATGGAACCGGATATGTGGGCATATTACGCATCTTTACTTTATACTATTTTTTTTGCAAATTTTTGGTGTTGTTGCTTTAACGCAACAACAATATTGTATATTTATATTTTTGTTTATAAGTAAGTATGTATGTCTCTACGCATGGCATAGAAACTAAAACGTACCAAAAAATAAATAAAGAAAGCGAAAAAACTAAGAACTGAAACCTAGTTGAACAAAATAGTAGCCAAACATGGTACTGGCAGGCATACAGCCTCTGTTCTTGCATATTATTTAAAGCAACCGCCAGTTATATTAAGTTCTTTTTAGTAAATACAATATATTCTATACATACTTATGTACATACATAAATATATAGAAAAAAATTAAAACAAAATATAATAAAACCTAATAATCACACAATGGGTTTAAAAATCGCGAAAATTTTTAAGGACGATTTTGAAAAAATCGGTTCAAAATTTGTAAAATTTTCATCATTTAGAAGAATCAATCAACAATCATATTTATGAAGAAAAGTGTAAATACGGCCTATCCTTTATTTCGTTTTTTGATTTTAAACTGTTCGTTTCGCTATTTCCATAGAAAATAATCGAATTTGATTAGTCTATTTCCACTGTGCAATAACAACATCTTGTAGAACGTCCAGTTTAAGAAATCAACTGAATATTTTAAGTTAAATTTAAACGTAAAAAATCTAAAATAATTTTTATTTTTTTAATCCCTTCTTAAGCAATGAAGGTAATGTTTTTTTATTATTATTCTACTTTTTTGTAGTTGCTGTTGTTGTTTGTTTCTTATGTGCTGCATTCTTTGCATATATTAAGTAGTTTATAGAGTTAAACATTATTGTATTTAAGCTTAGCCGCCACTTTATTGTTATTTATGCTGTGGCTGCGATTGCTCATCTGAACAAAATACTACAATCATTTTCTCGACTTTTATAAAACTCCTCTACTTACACATATCGGGGTTGATAGTGCTATGATCTTAAATAAGGGTATTTTATGTTGCTAACAAGGGTTGTAACATCGAATACTTGGAAAAAATGTGATTTGTACTGAACATTTATTTAGGTATATTTATAGCAAATTTTAAAAAATAATTTAATTATTACAATAAATAAATCAGTGTATATTTATTGAATACCTTGGTAATATCTGAAGACTAAGACAAGAAAGTGTTTGAAAAGCACAGAATAAAGGACTATTGGTTATTTATTTTCAAGTTTATTCTCCTCCTATTCGGGAATTGATGTTACATAAACCAAATTTGAACACTGGCATAATTAAGAGTACATAAAATGTTTGGTAATGGACATGCTAAAGTTGAAGAAGCTATTTCAAGAAAAGTCCAGGTATATAATTTGGGTAGTGCACTCAAAATATAAATTAATTATATTATACTTAAATCAATCCGGAGCGGTGTCAAAAGGACGGTAAGTACAGATTTTCTTGAACCAAGTGTGAAATACTTGAATCAAGAACGGCGAAAAATTCTTAATTATAGTTCTATTTAAGCCAATTTTGAAATGAATCAATCTCAAATTTAAGCTCGAATTGTTAATTAAGTTGATCCGTAAAGCGCTTGTTCTTAGAATTTTCATACTTACTTTGTATATAAAGCTAAATTGAAATATATATATTTTTTTTCAAATTTATTGCTTATTATACATTTATTATGTGTTCATTATTAAATCTTCACTAAATTGACAGCTTTAGCAGTTTTTGTTCTAGAAGTATAACCTTCTACTTTGTTTTCTCTTGTTGTCTCTGGAAATGAAATAGTAATCCTGAAAAAGTAAAAAATAAAATATTATAAGCGAGGGTTTTGTAAATTTAATATAAAAAAAATTATATTGAATATTCACCTTATTTAAAATATGTTTTCCTCTAAAACCGCCCTTCAACCAATTGTAAACTTTGGATTTGATCGAAATGTTATCCTCATCGATGCCAAACTATATTATGAAATTAAGAAATTGAAACAAAGACAATTTATTACAAGCCACAGATTTACCTCAACCATTTTCACAAACTTTACATATTTTCAAATTAGTTTTTCAAAATATGCGGAAAAAGAAAAATTCTTCCCCAAAAACGAATGACATTTTTTAAGAGAACCAATTCATTGATCAGGAAATTATGTCTTGATTTAAATACAATTCCCACTTACATATTTATACATGTATGTACATATATTTACAAATACATGACGAAACATGTAATGCGAAAAAAATTCAAAGAGAACAGAATTGTACGTAATTTCTTAATCAATAAAACGGTTCTCATAAAAACACGAAGAAAGTCACCTATTTATAAGGAAGAATTTTACTTTTTCTGCGTATTTGAAAAAAAAAATAAATAGCATATTTTCTGTACATACATACCTAATACATAACAAATTATTTTTGGGAAATAAGTACATTTTGTTATTATTTGTTAATTTTTTTAATTACAATTATGTTAATAAATAAATAATAAATTGTACTTAGAACATAGATATTTTCAAAATACTTTATGTACGCAATGTCCGCCAATTCTTTTTTTTACAATTTTAATTTGCACTTACCTTTTAAATAATCAAAATCAGCTTCTAAATTAAAAGTAAATGCCAAAGTATTTAAAAGACACACAGTAAACGACCAATGAAAATTACATGACGAAACTTGAAAGCAACCGATAGACAAATAGATATTGATAGAGCAGAGTGAGTAAATATAAGATTTCAAATTAAACTTAATTTCAATTTCAAGAATCAGTTACTTGATTTAAGTATAATTTTTACTCAGTATTAGAATTTTCATATTTAAGATAAGTATTTCATGGTCAACTTTTATCCTGTTTTATACTTGTTTTAAGTATATCTCAGCACCAATCTTACTTAAATTACTAATTATGATTGAACAATAAGAAAAATAAACTTGATTTTAGAATGCAATTTTTCGTTCAGTGTGGTTGAATTACTTGCAGCCAAAAAGTTAACTTTGTTAATCAGATTTGTGAACATTTATTCATTCTTCAAAAGAGTTGTAAAAAAGAAAACAGAAAATCTAGCTTCTCCGAAAAGTTTTAAGAGTTCTGGTATGAAGATGCTTTTTTTCAAAATGAATTGAAATGGGCAAATGCAATGTAGTTTTTTGAAGCTTCTTACCTCTAAGGATGTAGCACTAGTATTATCCTTGCACCTACAAAAGTGCAAATAAAGGCACCAAATTTTCTATGGAAAAATTAAAGTAGCGGGTGATGAGGACGTTCAAGACAAACCAAAAGACGCCAACATCGCCATCGTTTACTATGACGGATTTGAAATTGTCTCTTAGAATTGCCAAGGAGGCTTGTCATCTTGGAAAAATGTCGCTCCTTGATGTATAGCAATCATTGTAGAGAAAATCCTATCATGATTGGCTTTCAAGATTAGTGTTGTCTATTTGATAAATTAGCGGGCAGGTCCAATAGTTTTAGCAGTACCCGGATTTGTCTGGAGTCCATACTGCCAAAAACAACCTTTGGGACTTGACAAGAATTTTAAACAATCACGGGACCTCCTTGGATTTAGATCCTAATTGGCTATTGGCAAATACCTTCCGGGAGTAATGTGATGGCTATGGTTTAAACACAAGCATTGCTGAGAAATCATTTTTCCAGTAAGGTCAAAGTGCTAAATTTAGTCTCCAGTTCTCAAGTAAGGATAGTTTTATCTGCCAAAACAGAACTTGCTGCTAATGTGTTCCTAAACTACACGTTGGGCGCTAATCTATGAATTGTATTCACTCTATACTAAGAGCATCATAAGTCTACAAGGCAGGTCACCAAGTAAGTTAAGCACATCAATCCCATCCGGACTGTACTGTAGCCATATTCGGTGAATATATTTAGTATGCAAAAATATCAGGTGGTAATATTCCAATTTTGCTGACAGTATAGCAGCCATTAAATCCATACACAATATGTATACCACTATGAAATTCGCTTATATATATATATATGGTAAGCCGAGACATTCAACGGTTATCTTTCATAATATATGAACATTAAAGGTAACTACCAAACAGATAATATCGCCAGTTTAGAGATTGGTATTACTATAAAATTATTAACACCTTAAAAACCAAAACATATATATCTGAGGATGGAAAAAGAACCTATCCGCATATAGATGTTACTATCCTTGAACGCATGTAAAAGGGAGACAACAATCAACCTATCAAGGTTACGTTGACTACTGTATAAGCTAAAACAATAACGAAGAAGAGGGTATTAATGAATATCTATTCTTCCACTGCACGGCTTTCGACGACTTAAGATTTGATAGTTCACTGATAAGCAGTGTTACCAGGATTGTCATAGAAAACAAGGCTAATTTAGACTTTAAAAAATGGTCACGGATAGCGTTTGTATCAAAAAATTAATATAATCGATTCAGTAAAATTGATAATAGCAAATAAGTAACTATTTTCTTCGTTGTTGATATAATAAGATTTTAGTATTTTTAAGACAATTTTAGAAGCCAAAAAGTCTAGAAAAAAAACTTGAAGCTAAAAGAAAAATTTAGGAATGTAAGCAAAGCAACGAGGACGGATTTGGCTTAAAAAAGGTTAAACTGACAAAAGTTCTGTAAGGCTTGATTTATCAACAAAAAGGCTAAACTGGCAACACTGCTGATAAGACTTGTCTTTCCTTTATAAACCCAACTGTTAGGCTACGAATGTAGTAGGATAATCTAGAAATGAATTCGGGTTTATTTCTAATCTATTTTAGTCTCGCTATGGGATCGTGCGAAGGACCCAAGTGAACTTACTCCGAGATGGCTACCACAAATCAACCTTCTTGAAAAAAATATCAAAATATTTGTAATATTATGACAAAAATATCTCTAATGAATGGTTCATATAATCGTCAGCTATAGTGCCTTATAAAGCCCGCTATGATCATTTTTATTTGCTAACTTGTTCTTTATTTATTTTTAATATCTTTGTCTATACTGTTTTTGCTTTTGCTTTTTATTTCTTAGCAATTTACATGTAAAACAATTTGCTATATTGTTGGCTAGTTTAGTAGCAGTTTTTATTACTATTATTCTTGTTGCATTTGTAACGAGTGCAATGTTAACAGTACAACAGCAACAGTTCATATATTTTACGAATTAAAAAAAAAAAATACTACAAAATCGACAAGAGCAACAACAACCTACAACAATAGTAATAAATATTGCATGTATATAAAGTTGCTTAATGTTGTAGTTTAAATGTTGTAATCATTTTATGTTTGTTATATTTTGTTTTTCTTGTTAAATATTTTTGTTGTTTACACTTTATGTGAAATTGATTTAAATGTTTGTAATTATTTTGCATTAATTTATTTGTAAAAAAAGTACAATGATTAAGTAATTAAAAGTTTTGATTATAAATTTAAGTTATTTGATAAAAAAACAGTTACTTATTAAAAAATCAAAAGAAAAGAGATATGAATAACATAACAGAATTATATAAATCTATTTATTAATTATCATTTTATTTATAAAATAATATTTGAAATACAATTTTTTCTTTTAATAATATATAAAATTTATGATTATATGTTTTTATATTTGAAAGGTTTCCATTTTAAGTCTTTTGATATTTAAATTTTTAATTTTATAACTGATCGGTGTCATACAATATACATACATTTGTATATTAAGATAAAGGGAACGGTGTTGAAGAAATATAATAATAAACAGAAGTAAACGACTTTAGAATCGATAGTGCTATTGACCTTTTCAACGTAAAATATGTGAACAGAAACGATGCGGGGAGAGATTATAAACAGAATTCTAATTAGTATTTAAATTAATCAAAGTTTTAATAATGTATTATTAAAAGTTATTAATGCTTGAACATGATGTCAAAAAGTTTTAAAAAGTTTTTAAAGCTGAAATTAAGTAGGTCACAAACTTTACAATTTTGTACTGATAAAAATAACTTTGGATGGATGAGCTTTTACAGGTTATTATGTATATATAAATCCGTTGGAGTCTTTGCTACATTTACTCCTATCGGACGCGTCCCCAGGTGGCGGATCGGGGGGATTGGTTGTAAGGCACATGATATACACACTCTGAATGGTGCATTCTGGCTCATCGCATGGGGGTATATATCATGTGTATTATCTCTGATCTTAGAGCTTTTACAGCTTCTCGCGGACCAAATAAATGTAGTGCACTTTAAGGTCAAGGTGGTAGGAAGCAGTGCTGAGGACCTGAATGGTTAGTTGGTGCCTAAACAAACTAACAACTAACAGCTCCCCTCCAACGCCCATGGCACGGGTTGGTTGTAATTCTAGCCTAGTCCGCGCACGCCGTCACTGCGCGAGATGGTTCTTTTCCTTTACTGGCATACTCGTGGGACAAAATAGAAAATTCAAAGTATCCTAAAAATCGGACACAAGATGACGGACAGTCGCAGGGCGACAAGACTGAAATGGACGGGAGTACGGACGACGATAATGAGATGATAGGGGTCCAACGTGACATTCTTCTTCAGGAAAGTCAACTGTTGGGCCAGCTATCAGAGATGGATGAGATTCTGGGTATCTCGAGGGATTCCTTCACTGGGACCAGCGCCACTGAGAAACTTGAGAATCTTACTCTCGGCTCTGAAGATGAACTTGAGATCACTGTAATCTCAGTTCGCGCTCAGAGTCTGGAGAAGAACTCGAGTGTTGAGACGGGGTCTGAGCGGGGGGATGGCTCGACGAACTCAGAGGGTCATTCGTCTGGCAGTGGTTTAGTTCGGCAAGACGCGGTAATGCTTGATGCGACAACCGGCGATATAAACCGAACTAAAGAGGAGCATGCTCGTAGTGGCGCAAGAGCCTCCTTTGCCACTTACAGGTAAGGATAAGTACCTTATCAGGAAGCACAGGAGGAACGTCAAAAGATTCGAACGAATCTACGGTCCTGTCTGTGCCTCTTTGGGAATGTCTTATCCTGAAGGATTGTATGTGGATGCTGGCAACACTCCAGAAGTGTCTCGTGAGAGCACAGGAGAAAAGCCAACCTCTTCATCAATCCCTACTGGTAGTGGCAACCCGGGCAAACCTGCACTCCTAGTGAAACAGCAGGCAACGTCTGGTAAGCCAACAACTACCATTGAAATGGTTGGTCATACACCATCTAGCAAACCTGGCAACCAACAAAAAGTTGTCAGAGATGCTAGGTCTGGAGATGATCAGCCATCAACTAGTAAGAGGACTTTACTTTCGAAGCCTGCCAGCTCCAGTAGTGGGGCTGTACGAGCTTCGATTGGGAAGCCCTCTACATCGAAGAACGCTGGTCAAAACCCATCCGGCTCTCTTAAAGGCCCTCATAGGGGGGTTGTTAAGAGGGCCAGGTCTGGGGATGACCAGCAACCTTCGATGGCCAAGAAGGTTGTTCACACGCCAAACAGCTCTAGTAAGGGCCTCCATAAGAAGGTCATTAAGAGAGCTCTCTCAGGAGGTGAACAACCCTCAACATCGAAAAGAGCGAAGGAATCAGTGTTGCAGAATTGTATTCAAGCTGCTGTCATTGACAGGGTTGATCCAGATGGGAGGATCAGCGTTGAGCAATGGCGACAAATTGAACACAAGCTCATTGAGGAAATCGCTCTTGTTAAAGGAAGGCCGGATGAGGTATCCTTCAAAGGCGCAGACTGGATGAAGGGTGTCAAAACTATTAACTGCGGGAACGAGAAATCTTTTGAATTTCTCAGGAACGCAGTTGCTGGATGCGACACTCTCTATCCAGGAGCGAAGCTTGAGGTGATACTCGCATCTGAGCTGCCCCTGCGTCCAATAGTGACAGCCTGGTTCCCTCCACCCATTTTAGAGGTTGGAACCATTCTGACAGCATTGGAAAATCAGAATAAGGGTCTTCTTACAGGTCAATGGAAGTTGGTTAACACCATGACTTGTAAGGAGAACCAAGGCAGAGACTTCAGATTCGCAGTGGATCAGGAGTCTCTGAAGAAGCTGGAGTCACTGGGGGGAGTTGTCAATTTCGGATTTGGGGTGATCAGGTTTAGGTTCAACAAATCTGATAAACCCAAAGAGGCTGTCAGTGGTGCAAATTAACTTGCATCACTGTGAGGCAGCCTCAACCGAACTGACAAGACTCCTCATTGACTCCAACGTGGACGTGGCCCTCATACAGGAACCCTGGATTAAGAACACCAGGGTATGTGGTCTGAGGGTCACGGGGTACAACCTGTTCATACCATCCACAACGGAAAAGGTACGGACATGTATAATGGCTAGGAATAATCTAAATATTAATTTTCTTCATTCCTTTAGCAGTGGGGACCTTACAGTCGTCCAACAGGAAGCCGCAGGATGCAGCGGGCTTATAATGGCGGCTGTGTACATGCCGTATGAGGCAGCCGATCCACCAGGTATCGCTCTGCAGCAGTTGGCGGAGCACGCTAGGAGGAAAGGCGCGTACATGGTCTTGGGATGTGATGCGAATGCTCACCACTATCAATGGGGAAGCAGGGACATCAACAAAAGAGGTGAGTTGGTATACGATTTTATAACTTGTTCTGATCTGCATATCTGTAATAGGGGTACTACTCCTACGTTCAGAGCGAAAGATAGGGAAACAGTTATAGATGTAACGCTGGCTAACCGTGGGGGAAATTATGTTAGGGATTGGAGAGTAGTTTTGGATTACTCTTTTTCTGACCATAGCATGATATCTTTTGGTCTCGACTTTGAGAAGGCGAGGGAGCAGACCTATAGGAACTCGAGAAGGACGGATTGGAAGTCCTTTAAGAGGTCAGTCTGTAGGGACCTTAGGGATACTGAGGACTGGAGAGATTTAGTTGAGGGTATCGAGTTGGCGGTGAATAATTTCACGAATGTTATTAGGAATAGTTTTGCGCTCAATTGTCCAGTGATTTATCCTGGGAAAAGCAAACAGCCGAAATGGTGGACTAGGGAACTTAGGGACCAGCGGTCTACAGTTAGGAAGCTGTTTAATAGAGCCAAACTAACGAGGAGTGATGAGGATTGGAATAGCTATAGGGATAGTTTCTCTAAGTATAAGAAGGACATTAGACGAGCGAAACGGACTTCATGGGTAAATTTCTGTGAATCGGTGGACTCTGTTAACGAGTTGTCTAGGTTTAGGCGAGTATTATCCAAGGACCCAGTGGCACCAGGATACATACAACGTGAGGATAACTCGTGGACAGAGTCTAGCTCAGAGTCCCTCAGTTTACTTATGGAGACTCATTTTCCAGACTGTAGGGATATAGAATCTGTTGGAGGGACAGGTAGCGTCAGTGATAACCTACAACCCGAATCAGATGCTGGGGATACCGATGTGATAAGGGAGATGATCACTAGAGACAAAGTATTATGGGCGGTAAATTCATTCGAGCCATACAAATCTCCTGGCCCGGATGGAATATTTCCGGCCATGCTACAGAATGTCGATGAAAGAGCCATCTCTCTATTGACGGAGGTTTTTAGGGAATGTCTTAGAATGAAGTACATTCCCAGGGGGTGGAGAGAGGTAAGGGTCATTTTCATACCCAAAGCGGGTAAGACGACTCACTCGAAGCCCAGGGATTACAGACCGATCAGCCTATCGTCTTTTCTATTGAAGACAATAGAAAGACTGATCGATCTTTATCTTAGGACTAGTATAGGAACTCAGGTCATTAGCGAGTCTCAACATGCTTATCTCAAGGGTAAGTCCGTTGAGAGTGCTCTGCATGACGTTGTGAGTTACATTGAGCGAGGTCTGCTGCAGAGGGAATATACCATGGCGGCTTTTCTCGATATAGAGGGGGCCTTTAATAATATCACGATAGAGGCTATCGATGAATCACTTGTTTCGCTGAATGTAAGTAAGCTCCTTGTTGAGTGGATAATTCTGATGCTTAGCAGCAGAGTTATCAACTCAAACATGGGAGGCACTTATATGAGGAAACTCGTGACTAGGGGCACACCGCAAGGGGGGGTCCTTTCTCCATTACTGTGGCTCTTGGCCGTGAACGTCATTTTGAGACAGACAGGTTTACGTGATCTGTCCCTTTGGGCCAACAGTAAGGGATTAGGGGTAAACCCCGAGAAAACGGAGCTAGTTTTGTTTACTAGGAAATACAAGGTTGAGCATTTTAGCTTGCCAGTATTGAACGGGATTGAGCTTGTATTGTCAAGTGAGGCCAAATACCTGGGTGTGTACTTGGACAGTAAATTGTCTTGGAGGAGAAACACTCAGGAGAGGGTCAAGAGGGGACTCAATGCCTATTATACCTGCAGGAATTCTATAGGCAAGAATTGGGGTCTTAAGCCGCAAGTTGTATACTGGATTTACACTTCGGTTGTTAGACCTATTCTTACTTATGGCTGTACAGTCTGGTGGAAGGTATTGAGTAGGGAAACGTACAGGAAACTTCTCTCTAAAGTTCAGAGGTGTGCTTCAATTGGCATCTCAGGTGCCAGGAGAAGTACACCTCAGGCGGCGCTGGACATAATCCTCCACCTTCTTCCAATTGAGGAATTCGTGAGGGGTATGGCTGTCCGTGGCCTATTTAGATTGAAGGAACTGGGTTTATTAGGTTCCTCTAGAGCGGGGCATGTCAGCATACTAGATGAAGTCAAATTCAACGGTCGGACACTATCCTTGGCTGAGCCTACGGATTATGTCGGGACCACGATTGACTTCGGGGCTACTCCCGCTTTGGTGTTACCTAGTAGGGATCTTTGGGATGGAGTAGAAAAGCTCTATGAAGGGTGCGCGGTCTTCACGGACGGTTCGAAAATGGAAGTTGGCACTGGTGCAGGTGTATACTTTATGGGAACTGATATCAGACGATCCTACAAATTGTCTGACAGTTGTAGTGTCTTTCAAGCAGAGATTCTTGGCATTTATAAGTCTCTCGGCTTGATTGAAGGGAATATTGAACGGGGGTCTGAGATTACTATCTATGTTGATAGTCAGGCGGCGTTATTGGCTCTGACTAGTCATTTTGTTAGGTCCAGATTGGTACTTGAGTGCAGAAGGGAATTGAGAAGGTTAATGGGTTCCTATATGATGAGACTATGTTGGGTTCCTGGTCATTGTGACATTCTTGGCAACGAAATAGCCGATGAGCTAGCTCGCAGTGGCTCGGAGCTAGATAGGTCTTTCATAGAGTCATCTGTTAAGATTCCAATTGGGTCCTTCTTTAGGGCCATAGGGGAGTGGACTCTGGACAACACGAATCGAGCCTGGAATGACAGATCGGACTGCAGAGTTTCTAGGGCATTATGGCCTAGCTTAAAACTGGCACATTCCAAGCATCTTCTAGGTATGAGTCGTGGTAGTCTTAGAGTCATAGTAGGTATGGTTACGGGTCATTTCTCAATAGGGAATATGATGAGTAAGTGGGACATTGGCACATCAGACTTCTGTAGAACGTGCGATGATGTTGAGGAGCTAGAGACAGTGGAGCACATACTCTGTCACTGCGTAGGGCTTCAGCGTAATAGGTTGAAGTGGTTTGGAAGCCATACACTACATGTACTAGGTGAGGTTAATGGCAAAGGACTTGTCAACCTCATAGGGTTTGTTATGGGGATAAAATGGCTTAGGAACAATCATAACTGATTGATTGGGTATAGGTTCCACTTTTCTCTTTTTCTTCTTTTCATAAAGGGATCACAATGGGCCGTTTGGCCTCTGGGTGTAGGCGTGAATGCGCCGCCCTTTCCAACCTAACCTAACCTAACCTATGTATATATAAAAATAAATCCGCGTATTTGTTTGTGTATTTGGGTTATATAGAAATCTGATTGATTTTCTTGAAATTTTCACAGGATTATTCTGTAATAGCCGAAAGAAAAATGGGTACTTTATTTTTTGATAGGAGCAGGTGGTACAAAGTAAATATTTATTATCAAATATCTCCAGAACTGTCACAGATAAAGCCCTGAGATTTTGCGTAAATAATTTTATTTTCTATTGAGATAACTGAGATGAAAATAGGGCTGATAGCTATAGTGGAAGTGATAGCCTCCATTCAAAGAAGATAATAATTATCGGATAACTCAAACACTGCTACAACAAAAGTCTTAAAGTATTAAGGGAATATCTTTCTCATTAACCACTAAACAGGAAATGAAAGTGTTACGGATAGGACCAGGGAAAATGGTGTCCCCTATACAAAGCAATTAATGAATATCGTATTTCTTAGGAACTATTACAGTAAAAGTTTTAACGTTTTGTAAGAATAACTTTCTCAAAAGCCTTCATAACTTTAGATCAAATGGGATGGCTACGACCAGGAGAAATAGTATAGGAGTACTATAAAGCATTTCTAAAGAACTATTATAATGAGTGTTCTCAAATTTTGTGGGAACTACTTTCTTATCATATTGCATTGATAAAATGCAAATAGAACGGATAGAGCCAGCACGACGGGTTGCCCTCATATAAAGAAAAAAAAGAAAGATTTCTGGATTTTTTAAGGACTGATTTACTGAAAGTCTTAAAAACTTGTATAAATAATTTTCACTTAAATTTTTGAATTGGGCAAATAGGTCAAATGGGAGTATTAGCTCCCGTATAAAGCAAATATTAGTTATCGTATCAAAAGGGGTAGCGAAGCTTACAGGGATAAGATACAGATATGTATAAAAATAACAGGTTTTGAATAATACTACTTAAAGTACTACTATATTGTATTTTCTTCTAGCAATCGATCGTTTATACACTTAATTCGGTAATCATATTATCAATTGACTCGGAGCTGTAAAATGAATAAATTTTAAAAATTTGATGTTGTTAGAAATTTATATTCGGATGTACCGAACCTTATTATCCTTCTTCGTACTTTTTTAATGTATTTTAAAGTACTGAATTTATTATTTTTTGTTAAATATTCTGTTGTGTAATATCTGTATGCATGGTTGTTAAAGTGAGAGAGTAATATACATACATATATGGAAACTAATGGTTAATTGAGAATCGACTCTGATCTAAAGTAGTGTGAATTATACTTATGTGGTGTCATTTGTGCAGAACATTCGCCAAAGAGGAATAACTGACTTTGCCAGTTAAAATAAAGCGCTTTGTAAACAAAGTTGTCATTTTTGTCGCACTAACTGATTTTATTTTATCGACGATTTCTCGTCTACCAGCCTTAAAATTTTTAATTTACATATGATCGAAGATAGACGGGAATAATTGTTGTTTCGAAGTAAGTATTTTTTGTAATAACTTTTATAGTTTTTATAATTTAAATAAGATATTGCTCAGTAGTGTAAACTTGATAACAATAGGAATTAAGTGTTAACTGCTGTTTTCAAAAATTTATTTAAAGTGAGAAATAATATCATCATGCGGCATAAGAATCTCCTGCAAAGCATTCGAGAGACTCCTGATGCATCGAGACCAGCTTATCCTTCAGGATTGTCCCACTCAACTTAGACATTCGTTTGTACACATCCCTGATTTTTTATTTATTATAAAACGTCATTTATTTCTTGCATAACAAACATTTCAATTTGAGATTATATTTATTAATTACATATAAATTTAAGGAATTAAAAAGGATAAGCCATCGTATAAGCTGCTGTTTCTTAGTAAAAATAAATGCTTTAATTTAATTAATTTAATATAATGTTTGAATAAGTTACATATTTTCGTGAGATAATCGTTTGTACGCAGTAAAAATAATTATCAAATATAACTCCTAAGTGAAATGTGTACCCAGTAAATAAAATAAATAACTCCCAATTTTTTTCTATCAAAATTTGGTTTTATTTCGTTATAAAATAATGCTCAGTGAGTTGGAATCTATTTATTTTTTTTCCATGGGAAGTTATTTCATAATGAAATAACTTCTTACGAGATTTTTATGGGAGTTACTTTAAGGCCTTTCACAGTTATTTATTTCATTTAGTTTGGGACATTTATTTTTTTTTTTAGTCAAAAGTATTTCTACTCTATATTATTTGAAACACTGGCTTCGATGATGGGCGCTTCTTCACATTTTGTAATTTTTTTTTGGAACTTATTTCATTATGATAAATGTTTAATTATTTAATTTCTTTTGGAAGTAATTTTGTTTTTTAAATTTAAAATGTTTTTAATTTTTTCTGGGATTTATTTCTTTTGATCATTATTTCATGGAACCAAAAGTTATCTAATTGGCTAAATTCAATTAGTTTTAAGTCAAAAACAATAAAGAAATATTTTGTGTTGAAATAGAATTATGAGTAAAAAATGAATTCTATAAAATCTTCCTTAAATAATAGAGCCTGGATCGTTTTTAAATTATACAGAATGAATTCTGATTGATAGTTTAAAGAAAAATGAGAAATTGCATCATAAACGTTCGAAAGGAGTGATCAGAAATTATATTAAAAAAGGCAAATCATATGTAATAAAACTTAAAACTTAATGATTTTCATACAAAATATCATCTGACTTGTAGGAACATCAAAGAAAAATTGCAATTTACAAGTAGCTGTATGAACTATAACTCAAATTTTGAATGTGACTTCGTGCATTAAATGGAGAAAATTATATTCGAAGCCTCGCCGTTCTATTATACATAAAGAACTTAGAGCTTGGGTAGATAATTGACTCATTTCAAGAAATTTTAATAGAGTTCCTGGAAAATGTCCTGAAGTCACAATATTTATATGTATAAACAAGTGGAAAAGGAAACCTTAAACACGACTATTATTGGCATATTTTAAGGTAAATTTTGGACAATTAATATGTTTAGTTTTACAAAACTCAGCTAAAATGCATATTATTCTCTCTTACATACATATGCATATACTAAATTAAAGTAAAACGGGCTTAGTAATTTGTCGAATTTAAAGACTTTTTACTTAAAGATCTATGCGCGGATTGGATCTATTATATCAAAATTAACTTTAGAAAAAATAGTCGTAAATTACTTTTGAAAATATAATGAAAATCAGCTAGCAGTAAGGCTTAAAGACTGATTGAAACATAAATTCTTCAATTAATTTATTCCATAGTGTTAATTATGGTCTGGCATTATTAGCAATATACTTTTTACATGTCTACATTAGGTATTAAACATCATTTTCCACATACATACATATCGTAACAATTAGTTGCATCTTTTTTTTTTGATTTGCAATAAACGAAACAAATATCTATTTTTAATTTTCACCTTATTGCAAATTAGTTTAATTATGCGCTAAAAACTAAATTCAACCCATACTCACCATTTACTCTATAGACTGGTAATGCCACACGATGAACTTGTGTTCGCACATCAAATTTCCAAATAGATTTAAAGAAGGGGAGAAAAAAGATACACGGCAAAAGAAGAAATCGAGATACGAATGATAATTACGTCAACGAGAGTTAGTAATGGAAATAATGATGAACACAATAATGAAGTTATTGAGAGATACAAAAAAGTGAGCTAACGTTTGGGTTACGAAATGCGAATTTCTATTAACTACATCTATTTTTGTCTTTTTCTTCTTGAATTTGTTGTAGCCGTAATGATGTTGACGCTTACGTCAGCAATTGGCGTTTGGTCTTAACGTGTAAACGTAGAAACAACCGACCGTTAAGCGACAAATAGATCAACTTACTTTTTTGTGTTACGTTTTCGAGAGTTAGAGAACGCGATTTTATTTTCTTTGTTTCCTTCTTTAAAAAAAGAGAATAATTTCCTCTTTATTGTTTATTTTCGTTGTGTTTTCAAATGCCTGCTACCACTAGTTTTGAGTAAAATTTGCACACACACATTTACTCGTTTAAAGATTAACACAGTAGCCAGACATATAGATCTTGAGCTGAGGTAAGCCGTCAACTTAGAGAGGCTTTTGCCAAAATAAATTGCACTTGCACTCTTACACTCACTTGGTTAAAACCAAAAACACTCACACTAAGTTCACTTTTTTCTAAACCGAGCACTACTTACGAGTTAAAAACTAAGCAATTAATCGGAGTTGTACTTCACACGAAGTCTAAAACAAGACTAAATACGAATTGCATAAATTGGCTAATATAACGTGGAAAAATTATATTGAAAAACTTGTAAATGCTAAATTAGGCAACTAGTTAACAGTCGTGTAAAAAATAGAGACTAGAAAACACTTGCTCTCTTATAAAAAAGAGTAGCTAATCATTGTTCATATGACTGCAGCTTAATATGAAACATTTGTTGAAAATTCTTGTAAAGGAAAATCTTACATTTTCTTCAATACTCAGTGGTCGACATTGCATCGGCAGCGCTGTTAAAAGTCTACTTCAAGAAATAGTTGAAGTTGTTATGGTTGCTGGTTGATTGCCTAAAAGTACTTACGAGTATTTTTTCACCACGCTTGAACTTGACCAAATGCACAAATTGCAGAAGAATTGCAATCACACACATACACCAAGTTGTGAAGATATGAGCATGGGTATGTGAAGGTAAACAACCAATATCTCAATATACATATGAATGTATATTACTCACTAGTCTTACACAGAGAGTGTAAGACTAGTGAGTTGAGTTATTGTACTCACCTGTATTTTGTGACTCTCATTTGTAAACAAATATTTCCAATATTGACAACTGGAAATAGATAGTTTTTTTGTTTTGTTTTTGCTTTTCTTCTCTATTTCACGTTTGTCCTACGTAACTCACGTGGTTATATACTTTTAAGCTGGAAGTTTTCGTTGTTTGTTTGGACGGTTGTTTTACGTTTTGTTTATTTTTGTCTTATTTACCTTTTGTTATTATCTGTTTTCATTTTTCCATGTTTTGACAGTTATTATTATGTGTATTAGTTTTTTGTTTCTATCTATAGAGGTGAATATGTTGAAATATGTGGTTAAAAGTATTACGTGCGTGGCAAAGAAAACAAAAGACTTAAGAAACAAACTTTTTCAGTTATTTCAATTTTACTTGAAATTTCTAGCAACGACTTAAATAATCAAAATTTGTTTAGATCATTAGTCATTTGTATATGTTACTAAGCAACAAAACTTCTTGTCATTACATGTGGGTGGAAAATAAAGATTAATTCTCTTATGGACAATATTTAATGGTTAATATAAAATGGATTTTTTTATAACATTAATGTTTTCAGTACTAATTGTTTATCAAACTAATAAGTATGACGCAATGTCATTTATATTATCTAGAATGATCTAATATCTATGCAAAATATAGATTTATTAATAACTTAAAGTAATCGTTTTTCAAAGCATATTTTTATATTATGTTATCGCTAATTAATTACCTTTTTAAATTTATATACCTTTGATTTTATTTAAAGACTAATTTACGTTTATATAATATTTAAATCTCTCAAACTTTTCTAGAAAATCTTCGTTTCAATCATAAACATGTTAGACAAAATATAAAGCCTTAATTAAGAGAAGTCTGCAGAAAAATAAAATTAATTCGATTTGAATTAAGGGTTTAAGCAAATTCTGAAATGATATAATTAAGAAAGTCCTAATAGAAATTACTAAGAATTGTAGTTGGGGATATCCAAAAATATATTATAATATGTACAAATGGGATTACAAAAGAGAAAAAATGACATTGTGGATAGCTTAGTGAATACATTGACGTTCTTATGGTTGAACCATATATTATTAAAAAATACTAGAATTACTACTAGCGTTTCACAGTTCAAATAGCTAGAAGACGGAGTTTAGCCCGGTGACCTGGCATCAGAAATGGAAGACATAACGGCGTGGCTGGCGGCTAACCGTATGGCCGATTTTTTTTTAACAAGCCACGTCGGGCTCAGTTATTCGGCTGATCGACGGCTCAATCTTCTGTTAATTTCAGTTAACGACTCAGTCGAATCTTTATTTGCTTTTTTCGATTACTGGTTACTAGTTTTATGCCAGAGCTAAGCCGGTACCGGTTATTTTTTCTAAATTGAATTACAGTTTTTATGGGCCAATCTTTCAAAACCAATATGGTTTTATAAATCATTTTTAAAATCAAAAATGTTAAAAAAACAATAATTTTAATTGCTAAATAGTTAAAAATAGAATTCTTCTATTTAAAGGAATTTGAAAATATACTATTTCGCAGTTTAAATTATTAAAATTTGTATAGTTTTAATATTAAAGTTCGTAATATATTTATGTTTTATTCTGGTTTTGTTTAAAAAAATATACTTTACGTTTAAATTTTATATACAGGTCTGATGGACTTTTTAATTACTTTTCTAGGTTTTAAGTCTATCATATGAATAATATTTATTCCATTTTTAATTATTTAATTCTTAACTTTTATTTAATATTTTTTAATTTTAATTTTTAATTTATTTTTTTATTTATTTATTTGATTAAATCTATGGATATGAATCCATACAGACTACTATATATTACAAGATTTTATATAATGGAATTATTAACAAAAAAAAAAAAAAATTGTTAAAACACGGTAATATTGCGTTTAATTACATTTACATTAATAGAAAAATCGATTAAGCTATACAATTCATTGAAATTTTTGTATATTCTCCTCAAAGGATCAGCATCGGCATAATTTGTTTGAACAACAGGAAGGTGCAGAGGTAATAGGTGTCAGGTAAAACGTCGTGCAATATTAAAATTTATGTTACAAATAAGGAATTCGGAGAGGACATCACCATTAATCAAATTAATAAAAATGCCACATTTAACATAGTCCTTCGGCTTTTTAAGGTAGGTAGTTTAATTAATGATAACCTCACAGTATACGAAGGAAGATTACCAGAATAACGACCAAATGAGCTCCTCAGGTTTTTGAACAGATTCTAATCGGTATATGTGCATATTAATTTGAGGATTGATATGCACATTAATTAATAAAATATAATAAACATAAAATTTTATTATTTATAAACGGATCAGCCGAAAAGTTTTTTCATTCGATAAAAAACTCGGCACGGATCTGTTAAGTTGTCGCCGTAGGGTGGTCCTGAAAACCATTTTAGTCGCCAAGTACAAATGCTAATGTTTGGGACAAACTACGTAAAATTGTGATTTGAAAAAAGTTAGGACCAGTGTGACTATTTTAGTATATTTGCAGCTAAATTTAGCATTTTTTACTCCGATTTAGCCGAAAATTTTTCATTTAGCATTTGTCATATTATTTAGCAGTTTCTAATAATATATTTAGCATTAAAAAAAAGGACAAAATTTGTATATTGAAATTAAAAGTTAATGCTCTTGTCTGCAAAATATAGACATTAACGAAAGTAGTAATTTTTATATCAGCATCAGCAAAAACTTGTCAAATTAAAAAAGGGGCAAGTAGTAAGTGCTTAGTTCAAAAGATTATTTTAGTCCGCTTCGTGAACTCAATAAAAACGAAAATTAGAAGCCCTGCTAAAAACAATAAATATAATTCTTTATATTGTATACGGTTTAAAAATATTAAATATATTTCGTTTTGTAATAGAGGTATATTTACTTGATACCTCATCATTTAGTTTTTAAGCAAATACGTAATATTATTTTAACATGAACTTGAAAGTATTGAAGTAGTGGATTGTGAACAGAATTTACCATGCATGGAAAGTAAAACAGTTGGCAAGATGTCAAGATCTTTGTGGATCGGTCTATACATGATAATCTAACACATGAACAAAAGAAGTTTGAAAATAAATCACGGGATATTGTACGATTATATCTAGGTTAAGTAGATGGGACAACGGCACACCGGATTTTTTTTAGGTTACGCGAGTATATTAAGAAAATATAAGTGGTATTGCAGAATGGAAATTTTATGGAAATAAATATGTAACTTCTAATCTGCTCGTTGGATTTACATAGAATTTTACATATGTATATCAAAAGAGTGTGCAATTTAAAGTTTGGAAGTTTGACCATACTCATCCCTCAGGAGCGGATCTATTGGAGTTCAAAATAGGGTACATCTGACATAGACAATTTTTCAAATTTTTATTTCTTATCTTATTTTAAATATTTTTACATCTTCTTAAAGCCCTCGATAAAACCTATGAAGAACAAGCTTACATGTGTTTTTATCCCTTATAGTTTTCAAGTTGTTTGCATTTGAAATTTCAACTATCTCAATTTTTTCAAATCTTTGTCCAGTTTTTTCAATATATAGACCAATATTTTTATCCGATTTTCTAAAATTTTTTTGGGTAAAGAACTAAATTAGCTATAGAAAAATCATTATTTTTTTAGATTTTGGAATTGAAAACTGAAAAAATAATGAATTTTTGTGTGAGAGTGTATGTGTCCTTTTTTTCCGAAAAGTGTCTAAAAATTTTTTTCTCTAAAATAAAATTTTTTTAAGAAAATATATTAATTTTATACTTTTCTGAAAGGTATTTTCACAGAAATGATTCCAAAATTAAAACAAACTCAAACACCTAATAGAACTAAGTGCAGACCCTCCGGAATTTAAACTATTTTATATAAAAATTTTTAATTTAGCCTATATGTTTTGAAATCCCAAAGATCAGTTCTGCAAACCGAATGCGTTTCCGAAAACTCTAATGTGTTTCAAATAGTTTACCAACGGCCTTTTCCAAACGTGCAAAAAAATGTTGACAAAATTCAAACAAATTCCATTTTTGGAAATTTCGCCGCATTTATGGGAATTGCGACATTTCTTTTACAACAGTCACCGGAGATTTTATTAGGATATCTCAACTAGCAAATATTATATTAGAGATAAAATATTTAAAGTTTCTCCAAAAACAAATTTTTTACAAACAATTTACTTTAATTCCAATAATCATAAAATGTATTGACTCCATTCCAAACATAAATTGTACACTCCTCTACTACGCCTGTGTACAATTTTTTGTAAATTCAACCAGCAGATTAGAAGTTACAGATTTATTTCCTAAAAATATTCGATTATGCCCCATTGTGTAATGTACTAGGTGCAAAGTGAATAATATTGTAGGCTTTATTATGTTCTTTTTCTTATTTTTCATCTTATATTATATTTTTTATTCTGTTAATATAATATGTTCTGGTTTTGTAATTACATAAGGGCAACATTATAGAACGCTGAAAAAATGTGCTTTATTAATTTAGCATTATTTTTTTAGCATTTTTAAATAATTTATAGCATTTTTTAGCTTTATTTTAAATGCGATTTAGCTGAATAATTTTTTCACATCTGGTCACACTGCGTAGGACCCATAAGTTATAAAGTAACATAACATTTTAGGTATGTGCGATAGAGAATGTAGAATTAAAAATAAAATATTTTAAATTATGTCACAGAACAGCAAATTATTTTTAAATTATATTAATTTTAAAAATATTTTAATACCACATTTCTTCATTTCAACAGTTCAAATTAAGATCAAAAATAAAACGTGCGTTTATGTAAATTTTATTTTCGAAATATATGTTGCAATTTTACATATTAATTATATAAGTTAACAAATTCGGGTACACCTTTTCACTTAACAGATAAGATCTGACTTCAAATATGGTATTCGTTTCTCAATAGAGGTTCTAATTGCCAAATTCTCGCGTGTTGGAGCAATGCGCTGTTATTAAGAATTTCTGATGCTAATGTCGCAAAATAATGATTTTAGTTATGTTCTAAATGTTGCTTAATGTTGGATTTTTTTCCTGATCATGTAGAAATATAGAAAAAAATCTTAAAAATACTATTTTATGTGTTTTTATTATGTTTACGAATGTTATATACTTGGGAATATTGATGTTAAATGCTCAGAGATTAGTATTTTCATTACATTAGTTTATATGTTTCACTAAGTAAACTAAATAACTTAGTTTAAGTTTCGAATTTACTAACAAAGTTGGCAGAGTTCATCGCATCATGGTATCAAGGGTAAAAAGTGTGGGACACTGTAACAAACGCCAATGTAATCGGGATCAAATATCGGACACTATTCTGGATTCTCAAGAGAAATGTAACATATACTTCAGTGATTATATATGATATATTCGTTCGATATCATTTGTTGTTGAAAAACTAAACGCCACCTTTTCACCACTTCTAAGCTCACATAATACTTTCAAACCTCATCTTAATATATAATCTGTTTATTTCTCTTACTTTTCAAGTATTTAAAAAAATCTTTTACGATATTTATTTAAAAATACGATTAAATCTTATGTATAGCTCATTTTTAATATTTATCAATGTTTGCAGTTTTTAAGAGAATTTAAAATACTCAATGTATATAAAAAGATAATTATATAGTAATAACTATATTGCAATATACATAAATTTCCATTTAATGCATGATTTTAGAAGTACTTAATCTAGTTAGTGATATGAAAAGCAACATAATTGAAATAGGCTACTTTAAAAAAAAAAAATAATTATTACATATTTAAACAACTATTAGAAGGAAACCTCCACAATTGTGGTGAAAACTGGAAGGGTATCTATAAAAGTAGTGGTAGGTCCACAAAGTAAAATTTTTCTATCGCATAATTGAAGAACTATTAGTGAGAAAGGTCTTAAAATTTTGTAAGAATAATTTCATTATCCTGATTCATAACTGAGATGAAAACATGGCGTGCAGCTCTGGGAAAAGTACTACCCTTATAAATTGTAAATCTCTCTCATACATTGCATATCTAAGTCTTAAGATTTTTGTGGGAATAATTTTCTTGTCAAGTTTCACAATTAAGATGAAAATAGGTAGGGTAGGTTTGGAGAGGTAATAGCCGCCATATAAAGTGAATATTTGATATTGGAAATTATATATGTTATATTTATATTACCAAAAAATGAATACAATACTAAGAGATAGAGGGTTTCGCAATAAAAAAAAATATAGTATAAGATAAAGGAATAATAAATTGTTGATAAAATTGAAAAAAAAAACACAAATTTTATTTTGAAATCAATACCATAGATGATGGTCTCTGTACTGAATATAATGGTTTCAAACGCGTGATTTCATAAAACCCTAAGATAGAGGGCTTTCAATATTTTTCAAACCTAATACTAGGTAATACTAGACAATATGGCATTAATTTTTCAGCTTATAAGAACCAAATTTTTAAGAAATGCAATATGCATATTTCAAACACTGATATCAAAAAAACCTCTTCTACACAGAAAAAAATCGCAACAAACCAGATAACTGAAACTGTTCATAGCAAGTGAAAAACAGAAAAGATCATCGCAAAAAAATTGCATTGGAACCTGAACAAATAATAAACATATTATTCTACTTTATATTTCTTCTAGCGTTCACTAGTTAATAAATGATCAGTTCAAACTAAGCTTTGGCAATAAAGTCAGCCTGAATAAAACCGTATTAAAACCAGTGTGGACGTAATAGAGACTGTTGGACTTTTATTAGGAAGCTCATTATGTCATCTAGACTCTCGTTAGAGAGCAAATAGATATTATTTTTTTTTTAGTTTTTAAAATTTAAATACTTAATATGAGGCCTTAAAAAAGGCAAATTCAATAAATAAGCGGCTCCAGCTAACGAAATTTATGTTGTTTTTATTTAAGGAACGATTGACAAAAAATATATAAACAAAATGTTCGCTTGTAACTCTCATTCAATATTCAGTTAATAATAATACCAGTTGTATTTTTAATTTTTTTCAAAACATTGTAGTTTTATTTAAAACCTAAGCCATTTTGAATTAAAATTAAAAACCCCATCAACAATTTAATAGCCTAATGCCAATGATTCTATTTAGATTCTCCAATTAAGCACAGCAGTCAAATAAAAATTAGTAGTAAACTGCCCTTTGTGTACCAAAGTAAATTGTTTAATGGCAATTAATAAAATTCTACATACTCAATTTATATGAATACGTCTATGTTCAAATTTTATTTCTATCTAAGTTTTGCAGCTGCATTTGGTCTATATCTCTTCTACATCTTTAATAAAATTTTATTACCGTAAAAAAAAAAACAAAAGTCAGCTAAAATAATTAGTAAAGTAGTAAGTAGTGGTTGGAAAAAGCCCTATTGCGCCAAACTAACCTTAGAAGTATAATGAATAACTATAATATGACTACAATAAAATTCTTTTCTTGTGGTTTTATTATTATTATTTTTTTCGCTTCTTCATCATCTTCCTCAATTTGAAGCATACAATAAAATAACATTGTTGCAACTAATCACTGTTATTGTATGTTGAATTGTGTGTTTATTTTCTATACAACACAGTGCCACATAAAATGATGACACACCATAAGACTGTGTTATAAAATTTTGCAGATGTGCTACAAGAATAATATAATTAGAAAGTAAGAAATATTTTTGTAGGTTTGTATGTTTATACGTTTTCATTTTTAAGGTATAGACATGTAGCTATAACATCATAAAGATAAAATACATAGTATTAACGCAAATTAAGAACCATAAATTTACGCAAATATATCAGTCAGTATGTGTTTCCATTAAAGTTATCATATAAATTTCTTAAGTCATTTTAATATGTTTGCTAAAAACTTAGAGGAATAAATAATTTGGAAAAAATATTATATTTCCATTAGAAAAGAGTTTAAATATAAACAACCTGGGAGTTTCCTAGTACCCTGCAATACCAGAGCTTTAGTATAAGAATTTCATGGCAGATGGAGATCGACTCAATTGTAGCGTAAAGAATGCATTTTCGAGAAGTGGTTTATTTTAATAAATTATTTGTCTTAATCAGCAACGCCTTCACACAGTTTAAAGATGATATCATTTACAAAGATCTAGAGAAATTTAACCTTGAACTATGACGAATTATTTGTGTATTCTAAACCGAATGAAGAGTTTAATATTTTTGAATTACGAGGGCTGATCACTAAGTCCGTGAATTTCCGAACTTCCCTCGTAGTTATATGAAATGCAACACTATTCCCATCAAGTACCACCTATTGTATGTTTTAACAGCTGTTAAAAACAAAGTAAATGACGACACTTGCTCAAAATTTAACAGTAGTCTATTAACAGGTAGTACTTGATGGGAATAGTGTTACATTTCATATAACTACGAGGGAAGTTCGAAAATTCACGGACTTAGTGATCAGCCCTCGTAATAAAGTTCGTAACTCGTAAGGAAAGTTCGAAAAGTCACGAACTTATTGATCCGCCCTCGTACATATGATACATTGCAAAAAATAACAATAAATATAAAATAAATGCCAAAAATATATAAACGGCCAATGGCAGCAACATCATCGTGGATTCCTTCTACATATTAAAAAAAAAAAAAAAAGATTTAAGAAGCAAACCTTGAGAAACTTGAGTACGTTAAGTAAAGCTTAAAATGCAAATTCTACCTAAGACCTCTAAATTAACTCTAAGCTTTCCCCCATTCTTCAAAAATAATTTCATTGTTTATTTGTTAATGCTATCAATTGATTTTGCATTATCTTTTTAAATTTCTCAATTTGTTAACAAATCAAATTAATCATAAATTTTATGTACTTATTTTTTGTCAGAAATTTAAAATAAACGAAGCTCATATAAGCGTTTTATTTATTTAACAAAACTTTTTTGCATAAATTAACGAAATATAAACAAACATACCAGTGGCTTTAAATTCGCATATCGTGGCTTTAAAAATAATTTTGTTGAAATATTTTTACTGTTTTTATTTATAATTTGGATTAAGCATTTATATATTTATCGGTTTTGTTAAAAATGCAAATGTGTAAAAATGTACTTATTTGGGATTTGGTTTAATTTTTTTCTTTATATTTTTTACATATCTACATACTTATAAATTTTTATATGTTCTAATATTAAAAAGCCAATAATTGCAATGCAATTATCGCCAACTCAAGGAAATTAATTTTTTTATAAAATATTTTTATTAGCAAATTTATGTACTTAACACTGCTTATAAAAATAATTAGTTTTTTAGTATTTACAAACATTCCACAGTGGGGCAGAATCAAAATTTTTTGGAAATAAATCTGTAACTGTAATTAGCTGGATGGAATTACATAAAATTCCACACAAGCGTAGTAAAGGAGCTTCCAATTTTAAGTATAGAAGGACGACCTCACACATCCCTTACGAGCATCGCTTGCCAAATTTTTATTTCTTATACGATTTCAAATGTTTTTACATCTTAAAGCTCTCGACAAGGCCTATGAAAAATAGGCTCACAAAAACTATTTATCTCTTATATTTTCCAAGTTATTTGCATTTGAAATTTTAACTATTTCAATTTCAAAAAATCTTGCTCCTGTTTTTCAATATATATTCAAATATTTTTTCCTAATTTTTAATTATATACAAAAAGATTAAAGTCAATATCTTTTATTGGACCAAAACTATGCCACTTTGGAATCTAATATTTCGCGAAAATTTTGCCTTTTTGTTAATTTATCACAAACACACCTTCGAGCATTAGCTGCGAGAACAAATTATGTTTTAGTTGAACCTTTTTAACATTCACAATAGTACAATATTTTTGGAATTTTTAAAGAAGCGTAGTTTTGTTCCGGTAAATGATATTGACTTCAATCTTTTTGTATATAATTAAGAATTATATCAGGTTGACAGAGAAGTTTTTTAAGTTCATAGTTTTTCTGGCTGTTATAACTAGCATAAAATTTTTATAAAAAATTATTTTCTGAAAACTATAAATATTTGATCTCTAATAAATTCCTGGTTTTTTTAAGATATCATAATGAAATTTTCAACGATTATTGATTTTATCATTTGAATAGTTAAGTGTAGACAAATTTAAGATTTTTGGTAAAAATAATGCCAAAATTCCCAAAAAGCCGACGAAAATCTTCAGAATGGAATTTTTTAAAATTTTGCATATAAGTCCATATTTTTTGCAGGCAAAAATCATTGAAAAACTATTTGGAACACATAAAAGTTTTCGAAGCTACATTCGGTTTATAGAACTAGTTTTTGGGATTTTAGAACATATAGGCTAAATTAAAAATTTTGATTTAAAATAGGTCAAATTAGGTGTTTGAGCTCGATTTTAAGTCTGAAGTTATCCCTGTGAAGATGCCTTTCAGAAAAGTATAAAATTATAAAATTTTAAAATTTTCGGCAAAAAAAATCATAATCCTTGCAATTTTAAATTTCAAAATTGTTTATTTTTGGACTCAGAAGATATATTGACTTAAAATTTTTTTTCTATAGGTAATTTTGTTCTTTCACCAATACGGTAAAAATTTACAAAATCGAACAAAAATATTTTGATATATATTGAAAAATTCATATAGTTGAAATTTTAAATGCATATAATTTGAAAACCAAAAAAGATAAATAGCATTTGCAATCATGTTTTTCATATGTATTATCGAGAGCTTTAGAAAGATGTAAAAATATTTGAAATCACATAAGAAACAAAAATTTGACAAGTGATGAAAAATTTCTATGTCAGAGGTACCCCAATTTGAGCCCTAATAGCTCCGCTCCTAAAATCCAATTAGCCAATTTAAAATCAAATTTATTTCCAAAACTTTCTATTCTGCCCCAATGTGCATTTCAATGTTAAGTTACTCATATTCCTATAAAAAATTAAAATAACATTTAATACTTAAATATAAATAAAATAATTGAGAGAATTCTTCATTTAAAATCTTAATTTGTTATTAACTGAAAATATTTTCTGGTCATTTATACTTGAATATCCGCTTAAAAATTATAATATTCGTTGAAAATTTGTATTTCAGATGATTCTTTTAAATACATTTTTCTAAAGAAAAGTTTAAAATTATATTAATCTGTAGAGCTAGTGGCCAATGCTAATTGTGCATTTTAATTGAAACCTACTCTTAGAATTACGTTCATTGAAATTAAAAAAGTTATTAATAAAATAATAGTATAATAAATATAAAATAATTATTATAATAATGAAAATATATATTTCTTTATGTCATTCATCCTGTGATATAAAGTTTCTTAGATAAGTTTTACTAACTTCATTATATGCGCTATATGAGCTAAATATTATAGTTCCAAGTGCGAAATTTGAATAGAAATGTTCAAATCTTAAAGCCGATAAAAAAAAATAAATTATAATAAATATCGCCGAAGTACCTACAAATTGGTTAATGTATAAATTTCTAAAATTGTTCAAGTATCACTATTTTAGTTCAGGATATCAAAGGGATTAAGGTATATAAGCCACTATCAAAAATGTTTAACCTGGCTGAAACTGACTTTATTGCTTAATAAGTTTTCTGGTGATAATATTTTAAACAAACAGATCAAAAATCTGAAATCACAAGACTTGAAACTAATAGAGTGAAAAATTTTAGCACCATAGGTTTGATTTTGCAATCATGGTTATTGTTCAAATTTCAAAAACTTAAAATAAAGGCATAAAATTACTTAAATTTTTTTAATTTTTCTAAACTTTTTCTTCGCTCGAATATAGTTGTTGATCACATTCGACCTTATGTAAAATAATCAGATTTGTGGATAAATTCTACACCTTCCCTATTATTGTGAAGGCTTTCAATAGTTTAGAGTTGGTAATAATATTTCTTGTTGGTGAATTGTTCATTATCGGTCAATACACAGAAAAATAAAAATAAGTTTTAATTACGAGATGGTTGACATTAAATAAAATTTTAATGTTTTTTGTTCCAATCGCTTAAATGATAATATTAATTAAATTAAATTGATAGTTTTTTGTATAATTTCAAACAAATATTTAATTATATTATTGAAATTATGCTTAAAATCAATTAATTTACTAATTAATGCAGTTAAAATTTTAACCGAATCTGAACCATTTCAAAATATTCCCTCAATATAAAAACCTAAAATTCAAAAATTTATATTCTTAAAATTTATGAGTACCTTCTTTATTTAAATTATTTTTTTAATACAAAAACACAAACATATTTCGCAATATTTTGTTTACAATGGCAAGAAAATGGTTGTGTAAGAAAGGCACCAATTTTAATGGAACATAAAAAAGGAAAATCCTATAGAATAACACAACATTAAAAGCGATAAAATGATTAGAAAATCTTTAAGTTACTTATTATTATTATCTAAGACTGCAGCCATTACAATTAATCTCAGAAATTCTATTGATCATGGCATGACAAAAAAATTTAAATTAATGCAATGCACTTAACAATATATGTATATTGTCAAATATTCAAAACATATACATATAACTTACCTCATCATAAAAAAATAAATTGCAAATTATAAATACAATATTATACCCAATATATAATTTACAATTATTTTTTCTGTGTACTGCTGACGGAAAGCTTTCTTTGTTTTTTTCATATTTCATTTACTGAAGTGTGTATGAAATAGAAACGAATGAAAGATGTTTGTTTTTTAAAACAATAATGCCAATTGAGTGGTTAAAGAATTTTTTCTAATATTTTCTTGATATTTTGTTTAGATGTTTTGAACATTCTACATTTGTGTATTACTTATTTACTTCAAATTAACTTGTTGCCGGATGAATTCACATATTCAAATCAGCTGAAAAGAAAAACGGAATACGCTGGAAACACTGAAAGAAAGAAAACTGAACTATAAACATTAAAAATTGTGAACTATTTCATAGCTTTCATTTTACTGAATTGTTCAATACAATTCTACAACAATTACATAGAGGGTAGACAAATTTTTTGGTTTTTTTGGATGGGGTCTGTGCATCCCTCAACTGAATACAAATTTTGAAGCAGGGATTGATATTTGTTGTAATTATGCATTTTTTGCTTTATATCTCGTTGATGTGCCGTACATAGTTAACACAGTATATGTCTTAAAGTTTGGAAAACAAGAGCGAAAATAAGTTTGTCGCGAGACACGGTTTCTAGTGGAATAAAAAAAACTAAGTTCATTCAGAAATCCATGCTAAAATTTCACTTTTTTATGTTTTTATATAGCAAATTGCAATTTGTGCAAATCTTGGATATATATTTAGATATAAGAACGGCAATAAATATAATTGATCGGGACCATAAATTTAAGTCATTGATAGCTGAATATGAGTACTTTTATCAAAACACATTTTGCTAAGGCACATCGCATAGGTGTAATCAATAGATGTTTGCTTAATGGAAATAAAGAGTCGCATCAAAAAATTTCGTAAGTTAAACAGTTTCTATATGGCAACCGAATTTTTTGCCAATTTAATTTAGTGTGTACTATTTCATAATTCGATTGGGATATCTATATTTGATGATAGATACAACAAAATAATTCTTTTGAAATATTTTCAAAATCTGTATGCATAATATAATATTATAGTATACTTTTAGGATTATCCAATAAAATATATATATATATTTTCCTTAAATGTTTTCTATTATAAGTAGAATGTAAATGATGACACTTATTATGCATTAAATATGTTAAAACTGAATATCTTAAGTTGGAGACATTCTCCTTCAGCTTTTTATATTATTCTGCTAAATATTTGCGGCATCAAATAAACGTACCACAACTTCCCAGGAAGGGACAGCTGAGATCGACTTAGTGCTTCTATTCTATTAGCGTATCTGAAAATTAACATAAAATCATTAATATTTGTTGTAATTATGCATATTTTGCAGTAGAGGCATACTATACAAAACCATACAAGGTATTGTTAGAAAAAAACTCACCAAATTTACAATTGAAAAGAATTTCTAGTAAAATTACTCATCTTGCACAAATAATACAAGTAGTCTGTAGTGATCGTTAGTCATCAAGCAACTAAAGCGTCTTTAAATAACTGGAATATTAGCAAGGAAGCTATTGAAGTCATTAATTTTTAGGAAATATCTAAAATAAGTACGGAATAAAACAATATGCACTTCAACATTTATGCAAAATAAAATAATACTGCACTTACTTACAAATTAAAAAAAAAATTAGCAGAAGATTAAAACTTAATTATTATGCGTATTTTTTAATTTTATTAATTTTTGAAAAATATCAAATTAAATAATTTAATTTTTATTTGACAAATACAACCTTTTGTTGGTTGAGAAATCCGAATTGGATTATTGTGAGTACATGTGACCGAATTTTTATAAAATTTATCAGGTATTGCAAACGAATATATGCCTAAACTTTAATTTATTTTAAAACTATCAAATTTTTAATAGCAATCACCAATATTTCGTTTTGAAGCATGATTTTATTTCCTCTATATTGACCAATTTATTTTAACTAATTTAAAAAAATACAAATTGGTGGAGCTAATTTAAATATTACAAGAACTCTAGTACAATTATATTAATGATTTTTCTTCTATAATGAACCAAAATATATTGAGGTGATAATATTTTCATATTTATAATACATTTTGTATTTATATAGTAGATATATAATAATAGTAACCATTTTCCAATCAATCTTTTTCTTCATAATATAAGAAGAAAAATCTTAGATGCAAAAATGCTAAAATATGTTACGCTAATAGCATAAAATTTTGAAAATATCATAACTTTTAGGTTTTGATATTGGACGTAAATTTTACCAAAATTACATGGTTTGTAAAAATTTTTATATGCCCAACTTAAAATCGCGCCCTCCACGAAATGATTAACGCGAACTGATTCTAATTTCTTTAAAAAATGTTTTTATATGTGAAAATATATTAGTACCGTTAACCTCTTGTCTTTATAATTATTTTCACTAACTTTTTACGTAGCAGTTAAGTGACAAATTTTAAACTAATTCTTAAAGCAGGTTTCTACTTTGATTGAAGCATCTCCAAATAATAAATTTTTATTACAGTAAACCTTTTTTAGGTATCTATTATGACACAATTTATGTTTTATATAAGGAAATATAATAAAGCCCTTTAGTGCCAAAACTGGACTGTACGGCAGATAACCGATTAATTGGATGTTTTTACTAGGGATTTTATCCCGAGAATTTCCGGGATGACTTTCCCAGGATTTTTTCCCATTTTTCACTTCCCGATTCTCAAGACTTTTTTGTTGGGAATCCCAGGAATTCAAAACTATAAAAAAATTTACATTTTTACCATTTCTTAATCTTTGCATCCAGTACGATATAAATAACTCTAAAGAGTTTATTATTTCTTAAATGATAATGCTACTTAAACATTTGGAAAATCCGAATTTAAAATTCTCTGTGTTTTTCAAACATTGCTATTAGAACACGAAGCTTAGAAAATCTCACCAACGCACGATGTCACATTTAACCAAATTAGAACGGCAAAAATACGAAAATAAGAGCTTATTAATTGCAGTAATTTTTTTTTTTTTTGTAATTTTACTAGTAATTATCATATATTATCATATAATGTCAAAAAACACCTAGAATATTGGAAAGTGTCTGTAGCTCGAATTTCAAAGCTGCTACTTTTAAAAGTATTTTAATTTTATTTAAATTTTTTGTGAGAAAGTATTATAATTTTAAATGCATATATCTGAGTAAATGCTGTAGATATTGATGTGATTTTTTTGGTATGTAATAATAAATAAGTCCAAATTATTTGACCATAATTTGTTAGATTAAAAAGTAAATATTGAAACATTTTTTTTTATTTAAAAGAAATCATAATGTTAAAAAATATATTTTTTTGAAAATTTTATTTTTGATGGACTAGAACTAACAAGTTCCAATGAGTTTTAATTTGAAAATACGTTTGGTATATAAAAATACATCCACAAAATTATATTTGAGAATATAGGCCGCAACTTTTTACGATCTTTTCAAATATTAGAAAAAATATGGGATACCTCATATCAGAAATTTGTTAATAATTATTTCAAAATTTTAAGGTATATGCTATAAGTGTATGCAAGTATTATGCTAAGATTTGTGTGATTATGTCCTGCCACGCCTACCTTTAAAGTATTCTTTGTCCATAATAATATTTATAAAAATATGTTCGAAATTCATAAAAAATATGTTTTTTCAGTATGGGAATATTTTTTTTTAGTGGGAACATTTACGCCCTTATCTACTAATAGAATATAAAATTTCCATCCAATATCTCAAAAACAGGATTTTTGTCATTCTAAAACTGCCAAATATGACACTGTGCAATGTTGAATGAATGCCACAAGACACAGTTTTTTAAATTAGCGATTTTTTACTTCGACCTTTCACTTTTGTAAATGTTAACACTGATATTCACACACATCTTTTAAATTTAAAATGTCATTTAAGACTAATTTCTTATGAAAATATTGTCTCTAAAATGTTTCTTTAAATTTAAAACTTATTTGCGAATACGGGTGCAAATGCACATCTTATTTTTACCCAACAGAAACGTTTTTAAAAACTATTTTCAATATCTATTTTAGTTTTTATAAGTGTATAATATTATAACAAAAATGTCATTTTCAAACATGCATATATTTTATTTTAAAAGTCGGTGATATATTTCCGTGAAAATTATAAGTAAAAGATTTTTTGTTTAGTTTTCTTGCTTTTTAAATAATATTGTATTTTTCGGGAATTCCCGGGAATAGTTCAAATAAAATTCCGATTCCCGGCAGTTGAAAAAGGTCGGGAAACTAAAAGCCCTAGTTGTCACTTGTAATATTAGCGGTTTATTAAGTCGAGTTGTAATAGCTAGCATCATCATGGTGGCTTCGGATTTGGGTTTTCTTATTTCTTTGAACTATTCAGAACTCATAAAACTGTGACACTAAAGTGATTTTTGAAATAACAGTAAAGTATTCGATATGAAGTGATTCGTCGTGGTCTAGCTTTTATCGAATTTTAGGTACTTTGAACCACAAATACAGAAGACTGATGTTTCGTCACATATAATAATCTCATAGACGCACAAAGGCAGATCATTTCTTTGTATCAAATCGAGTCTCTTTTGAATCTTGAACACGGGCCGCTTGCATTGTTTTCTTTTTTGTTTTCCGCATTATCTACTGTTTAAATTACTATCATGGTTTTCAGAATTTTTGAACACCACTCGCCAAATTAGTAATCAACAATCGCCAAAAAACTCCAAATAAAGAAAAAAACACTGTGCGACAAATGGAAGGGGTCAGTGATCGGGAAGGCTTCAAACTACCGGGGAAAGTTATATCGGTAAAAAAGAAGTTATACGTGTCCCGGCGTTTCGCTAGGTCACGTCTAGGAATCGAGATATATCGATTTGAAGTTAGTAACTATCATATAGGGGAAATTGTAACCTTTGGTGGTCTTTTTTTTTGACATAACTCAGCAAAATCGGACACCAGTCCGAAACAAATTTAAAAAAATTAGGAATTGCAATTCCTTTAATCTCTTCATACAACGTTTTGCTAAATAAGCAACAGTTTCGCAGTTATAAATAAATGTATGAAAAAAAACTATTTTTTGCCTAAAAAATTGAATTTTTTTATTTTTAATTCATAAAAAATCCAAAACGGTAAAAAAAAGTGTCAAGTCCTATTACTTTCACGTAAAGCCACATAACCTTTAAACAAAATGAGACATAGATCATGAAAATCGATGGACGCGTTTCGCTTTTATTCACAATTAAGTGTAGGTATGAATTTCAAAAATTTGCTCGAGATATGCTCAAAATTCCTTGGAAAAAACATTGATGACTTTTTTTATGATTGTCAGAAGTATTAAGAATTAACTTATATATGAATACATGGTTCATTGTGACTGATAAAATAATTAATAATTTTAATAAACATATATCGGAAACAATTTTTTACCAAAAAATTAATATATATGTGCTGTTGAATATATTTTACTTTGGGTAGGATATCTCAAAATAAGTTGAAGCGATTTATAAAATAAGACCCTTAATTTTGATAGACAGCAAAATACTCAAAAAACCCTATTTATTAGTTAGAAAAAGTAATAGTTTACACAAAAACATATTTAACAAACACTTAAATATTAGCCAATTAAATCGCCAATAAAATCTGTGACGCCGCCAAAAGGAAAATTCACTAGCCAAAAGTACTTAAAATTTTCCTAGGTTGGCAAAAGATCGCCACATCTGGCAGTTTTGATCGTTACAATATACCTAGTTTTTTTTCTGAAAAATTCTAAAAAAAGCTTGCTAATAAGTCAGAACAAGTAGCGATCTTTTTACCAAATTCTTTTACCAAATCATCTATGGTGGTGTAGGGTATACAAAAATCTCACGCTAAACTCTAGTAACACTTTTGGACATTTATAGATTTAATTTATCATTATGCTAAGTAATAAGAATATTATACAATGACATATGTATATTTAATTTATATTTAAATCATATAATTATGCACCACTAAATATAGGTCACTAACTTTCACAACTTTTTTTTATTTGTTGCCAATGACTATCATAAACTTTCTTATGCAAAAATAAATTTGTTCATTTACACTTTAGGCCATAATCAAAACTACTTTCCATACACTCTCAAAAATAAACAGATTAAAGCCATAGATGCAGTTTTCATACCGCTGACTTATTATTTAGAAAATTATAGCTGACTATTTGATATTCCATTTTTCTATTGTAATTATGTATGTAAACACGTACATGATTATATATTCATTCATCCGTCTACTGGTCCATGTAAATGCAATGCAACATACAACATAAATAAAGTTTTCGCCTTCAGAACGTGTGTTTTTACAAGTTCTATTTTTGCATCTGTATAAATATGTATAAATATATTAAAGTATGTCATTCACTCACTGTTTTAATAAGAAAATAAATTTTAATGTGAAAACAAAACATGACACATTTTATTTTACTCGTTTGCAAGTTTGTTTTTTAAGTCTTTTGTTTCGAGGTGTTGTTTGATCAAGTTACAAAAACAAGCCGCCTTTTAAAAAGTGTTACTGTGCTGTACTTTTTATATTATCTAAAAAAATTAATTTGACTAAAGAGCTAGACCTTCTTTTAAGACATTTGATGTCATTTCATTAGATTTTGTCTTTATGCTTGGCCTAACATATTTTATAAAAAAAACAGATTTTTCTCATTCTGATCTTGTTTGCTGTCAATGTTTCAGAAAGAAAGAAAGAAGGCTTTCTGAGTTTGCTTAGAAAATAATGTTATTATATTTTTATCTTATTTATTGTTGTATTTTAAGGACATTAAGCTTAATAGAACAAACATTTTTCAATCTGTATGTTTCCTTTAGTATTTTCAACCTTTTCCTTAATTAGTTTTCTTTTTAAGTTTATCTTAGTTTTGAGATAGCACAAAAATAAACTGATTCATGTTGTTAGCAAAAACTGTTTTTGCTTTTTCATTAATGATTTATCTTGTTATTTTAAATGGCGAACATGTTTTGTGAAAATGTTGCATAAAACGATAGGAAATTAAAAATTTAATTTCATCATATATAACAACTAAAGAGTTTGTAGATTCTTTTGTTTGTTGTTTTTGTTTTTTTATTTTTAATAATGTTAGACCCTTTGGTAGATATAAAAAAAGTAATAATAATAAAATAGGCGGCCAATAGTGCCTACAAGATACCGTACTACAATTGAATTAAAAGTATTAGACCTACTTGCTGTAATAAGCTTTTTGAAATACAAAATATAATTTAGTTTATTAGTGATTCCATATATAGGCAGACAACAATCAAATTTAATATTTCCGACTTCAATGAAATTCACTACAGATATTGACTAATTGAAGTATTTCTTAAATCATAAACTTTTAGATTTTTATTACCTTTATAACGATATGTATAAACTTTATTTATATCAAAAGTTCAAGTGTTACAATTCGACATATAAAAAAAACCACTATATCTCAAAAAGGTATTTTTAAAATTCTTAAAAAATATAATATTTGCATAGCTCTTGTCCGTACACGTGCAAAATTTCAAGGTAGACACTTACTTGGTTAAGAAGTTATCCGAAATGGATGTCCATTTTGATATGGCATAACACTTATACCTGCTGATTATTCAGAATACTAAAAGCTTTTATTTCATTAAAAAATTTAGGTTATATTCTTAAAAAACAATTTTAATCCTGCTTTTCGGACCATTCAATGAGTTAAGATATTTACCTTAATATAGTCAAAAGTTTGTTAGGTCGAATCCAAGTATATGGATAATAGATAAAATAAATACTTGTACATTTGGACATAATAAAATATAAAACATGAAAGTTACCTTCACGATCTACGATTAGACCGAATGAAGAGAACTGCAAAAATAATGAATTTAACAAGGTTTCGCCATTTTAAAGAAGCAATTAGTACTAAAGAAGAGATACAGAAGTAATGATTTTAACCCTTGACCGCGATTGAAATAGTGTTCTTTTTTATTTGTATTTTCGTAAAGTATTGTATACATAACTAATATTATTTTAAATTAATTTAAAGGTAATAAAAATATTTTAGCTACTTTAAAATTTTGTCAATATTATCTATTAAAGTTAATTTAAAATAGTATAAAGTTACTATACTGGCATCATTAAATAAGCTAATTAATTTAAGACGACGACTGGGCTTTCGTTTAAAACTGTTCAAAAGATTTTTAAATATCTGCTATTGAAGGTAATCTGTGACTCTTAAACCATCACTTTTGTTGAAGATAATTTGCGATTATATTATATAACTTTGATTTAAGCTATACTAGGACTATATACATTAAACCGAAATTTAGTAAATTAAAATAAATGTCTGATCTGGATCACATTTCTTCGGTTCCATTTTCTTGAGTTGCTAACTATATATTGCATTTGGTAACTAAAAAGGATAAAAAATCAAATCGATATTTGAAATTAAATCAGAATTTAAAGTGCATTTTTCAGATGCATTTTAAAAAGTTGTTAATTTGTTAAATAACAAAATTTAGATTTATACGTATTTGCATAAAAAATATATTTTTTTAAATTATTTGATAATTAAAATTCGAATCACTTATAAAGCTAATAGTCCTTCACATCCTAATGAGCCAGTTTTTTAAATTTCGCTCAGAGTGAAGACAAGCGGAGTTTTTTTTTTATTTTATTATAAAATATAAAGGTAGATTTTCAAAGTATATTACATCCATGAAACTTTTGATTTAATTGAGCTAATATTCCTGAGAGAAGAAATCAAAATCAAGATCATTTGGTAAACACAATATTAGATATATTATTTTTCACATCTTTCGATTGAAAATAATTTTTTTACAAAAATATAATGCTTTTTCAAATCTTAACTTAAAGTAAAAATTATGCAATTGGAGTAATAAAGGATTTACATTTTGGAAATTAAAAAAATGCTAAAAAACTTCAATAACTTCAATTCAATAAGACCTTGTGAAAGTTCTGGAGAACGCACTGTAAACAGTATTAAAGGAATTTTATATAAAGAAAATGTAGTAATGTACAAAGTTAGATACCTAAACGATTGGAGAAATAAAAGAAACCATCAAAGTAAAACTGTACCTTTGTATGAAGAAAACCGAAAACAGAGAAATCAAAATTTAATAATTTACAACCCTTAAAAAATATACACATAAAGATTTCTTGCATTTTATACAAATTTAAATCACAAAATTTTTAATTTTTAATTAATATTTATTAACATAAAAAATTAATATATTATTTAATTTTTATATTACAATCTTTCTAGTTAATATACAACCATTCACCAGACGACTTTTATGCAACAATTTACATTTCATACGCTTATATTATCCTTATACATTTCTTAACTTATTTCCGCTGCTTTACACTTATTAATATTAAGGACATCATTAGCAAAAAACGTAACAGTTGGAAGAAAAAATTAATTAATTGTTATGACACCACATCCATATTAAATTATTAAGTTATTTCTTGGAAACTATATAAAATTTTCAAAGTAAAGTTTTACGAACCAAAACAATAATGTGTAAAAGATATTCTAAATCAAAAAATAATTTGATTAAAAATGTTCCACCAAAATGAGTTATGTGTAGTTTTTTGAAATATCTTTTTATTGCTCTCTTGTATCTAATTATCCAGATGTTTATTTACGTAATATCATTAATAATTGCACAAAGGTTCCAACAAATCGTAAAAGTTTCAAAGAAGTTACGAAATAAAACAGTTTTTTCGCTCTTCTGAAAACCTAATAAAACACTCATAACAATTTTAGTCGCAGCAGTGACTACATAAAAAATATAAATAACTCATTAAACTCCATAGTGCTGAATTTAAAAATTCCCAGAACCAATATAAAAAATAACTGTCTATTTTAATAAATTTTATTTTATTATTTTTTATTAGTTTTACTGTTTATTACCTTTTTGTTTTCATCACTTACTTGAATTTTTATATTAGCATGATCTGGTAAATACCAAAGACATTAAAAAATATTTCATAAATAAATTTAAAGTTACCATTTTTATTATGTTCCATTTTATCCGAATATTTTTCATTTTACCCAGAAATCGTTAATTTGCAAAAATATCGAAAAATATTACCAAAAAATAAATGAGTCGTTTTATTTTTATGCAAAACGTTAGACAATAATTCGTTCTATATAATATGTCCATTTCAGGGTTCAGGGTTATACTTTAGTGACGATAGAAAAAAGTATGCTTCACTTTAACCCATTCTCCTATTCTTTATATTTTTAAAGTCAGGCTTTGGTTTTAAGAAATATTAAATTTGCTATAACCATTGTTCGCTCTTCAAATCCTAGCAGAGACAGATTTTGTATTTCGATCAGAGAGCGAAGTATTGAGAAAAAGTTTTATTGTTTTTTTTTTTTTTGATAATGTAGTTTTGCCTGAAATGTGTAAGTAATTCGTGATATATTTAATAAGTCATCAAAGAATTGTTAATATCTCTCTGAAAAAAAATTATTCAGATCTATTCCTTGCATAAGAATTTTTTACTAGATCAGAACATTATTTTTTTAGTAGTATATATTGTTAAAAGAGATCAGAGATCAGACCTATTCCTTGCATAGGAGTCGGCTACTAGATTAGAACATTATTTTCTTAGCAGTATCTATTACTAAAAGAGAATTAAATATCTTAACGACCACATAAGTTTCCTTTATTTACTAAAATAACAGATGTCGTTAGAAATTTCTTTCAATTTTTAAGGTTAAATTCTTTTGTATATTCATTAGGTGCACTGTTTATTTCTGACACCCTACATTTACATTAAATTAAGGAAAAATAAAGTTACAAATCGACAACAACTATGATCACATTAACAAATTACTGTGTTGCTTTTTTGACAACATTTCTTTACAACTTTTAAACATATATCAATTCTTCGTAGATGATTTGAATGTGCGGTATACAATTTGAATACATTTGGTATACTATTGACACTGAATGTTGTCGTATTTACAATGTGGTCGATATTACTCTCGGTGTATATTCCCTACAATTACTAAATAGTTTAAGTCTGTAAATAAATAATTTATTTTAGTCCAGTCATTCCTCTGTTATTAGTTATGTTGCTATACTTGATATTTTGTGTTAATTATCATAAAATGTAGCTGGAAGTTGCTAAACCGCGTTGGTTTACTTTAAAAATCTTGCACGCGGAAGAAAAAAAAAGACCAAATTTGACAATTCATTGATAGAGAACTTGATAAAAGCTGCTGGATGGTTTTCTTCCATCTATAAAACATATGTTAGAAAAAACGTATGATCATTTATTTACAAATGCAAACAAAGAAAATTTAGAATATAAAAATTCAAATTCTGCGATAATTTAGAAGAATCAAAGTAGTAAAATTTTTTTAATTTTAAGCAAACATTTAAATATATAGTATTTTTTTTTAATTTATTTTATATAATTAGATAAGAGATAATTTATAAAAGTTTTTATTTGCTGTTGAAAATAATTTCAAGAGATGACATCCTGCCGTTTTAAGTTAAATATTTTGAGCATTTTTTTTTAACATTTTGGTTAAAAATTAAAGTGTATTTTCTTTGTTTTTATAGACAAATTAGCTTTTAATTTAAAAAGGAGACATTACTAGTTTGTTGTATACAAAAAAATGAAAAGTTTGAAAAATGCTTTGAATATTTTTCGATTTCAGAATAAATTTGTTTTTACTCTCTCTCAAAAAAAAAAAAAAAAAAGAAAGAAAAAAACTGCTTGATAAATCGTAAGAATGATATAGCTGCTGAGGAAACTGTGGAGTCCAGCCTCAGGAATTTCCGAAGCTATACTCAAATTGTCGAACACTATATTAGCATGAGATCTTAACATGTTTTGAATACTTTGTATAGTCTGTCAACTCAAAACTAACTTTTTTGCTTAAACTTAAAATACAAAATATTTCAGAACTTTAGTTTCTATTTCTAACAATACATTTAAAACGGCAATTAAGTGTAACTCGTAACAGTCAGTACCAGAACTGATTGTAGTGTATTCAAATTAAAAGCAGAAATAAAATGAAATATGTAACACTTTCAACCAATTAACAGGCTGTAAATTAACTGTCATCTTAAGAGGAAAAGAAAAAGTAAATTATATTATATTATAACATCAAATATACAAATGATATGATATCATGGCTCATCTTGATCTCTTCAGATACACCTAGTTTGGTCTTCCTTTTTTTATTATGAGAAATTTCTTTATTTATTTATTCTTTATTAAAAAAAACTATAGAAAAGTATTATGGTATTATGTTCAATTTTTTATTTATTTTTCTCTGCTAAAATCTTTAAATTATGAAACAATCATAATTTTTTAAATGATCTAAACAGCTTTTCTTAAGATTTTCTTTCATAATAAAGAACAACAAGTAAAAGGCTACTTATTAAAAAGTTAAGTTAAGAGAAAAATAAAATTATAGGCTCCAACCGAGTGGTATCATTTCATTACATTTGAAAATGCTTGTACAAGAATATAAAGGCAGTTTCTAACTATCAATGAAAGATACATTTATGCTTTCTGCACATGCAAATAAAATGTTTCTGGGAATCAGTAAAATATTCTATTTCCATTCTGCAAAAAGTTATGTGCCATATACACGATATTATTGATAATCTACTAATAGTTTTTGAATAATTTAGAACTTCCGTTTGAAAACTGTCATTTAAGAATTTATATTTTTATAAAACGTGATCACAACGTTTAACTGTGTTACTTTTAATAGAGAGAGACAGAGAATATTAGTTATTATTGATATTCATTAAGGAGCCTCACAAAAAAAGTTGCAAATGTACTCCTCTAGAAATGAAATTGGTCTGCTCGTATGCGATTCGCAAAGTATTACATCTAAGTGTTTAAATTTACGTGAGCTGGACCATTTCAAAATATATCTAAAAATACGTATTTCTTTCTATATCATTATCAAAATTTTCGTTAAAAGAAAATTAACTTGTAATTGTAATAGTCGCGGAATATTAAGATTTTACTAACGTTTTTTATTATATGTTCTTTATTCAAACATTTATCAATATATACCCAATATAATTTACTATTGAAATGGTCTATCCTGACAATATTGAGGATTGCACGTAATTAACCCTTTAACAGCTAGAGGGTCAATTTTATGCATTTAGTTCCCAAAAGGCTAAGTTAGCAGTTTTTGTAAATAAATCACATGGAAGTATTTATCATTTTTAAATATAGGTGAATTTATAAAAACATAATAAGTTCCTTTAAATTTTATACGAATTTATGGTTCATATAATAAACGTATTCCTTTGGTGACATTTATTTTCTTAACTAACAATTTATTTGACACAAAAATTAACAACCAATTATGGACCAGAAATCCCAAAATATTACATATGCAGCTAAAGGGTTAAATGAATACATATATCAGTAGTATTGAATGAGGCGATGGAAAATATCCAAAATATTCAAATTTTAATAAGATAGTATTTGAAATTAAATTATAGAAAATTTTTGATAAAATTTTAATTTCGCGGGAATTAAAACTAATTTAATTTTTTTTTACTTATTATGTACTAAACGTCATTTGTCTATCATACGCTGTAATTTGTTTTTGACAAAAAGTTAAAAATTATGTACACTGCTGATGGAAAACTATATTTTTTGAGGTATTTTACAAATGGTCCAGCTCACGCGAAATATTATGGGGATTAGTTTTGTCGTCATACAAATCAATGCACTATAATATACATTTAAGAACTTTAAATATTTCTTAGAATTATTGTGTTAAAGAATGAGGAAAATATATAATTTGCATACGTTAGATAAAAAATATTTAAGTAATTTTTAACCGAAATGACCAGAAATTCTGGATCCTACAGTATAAAAGGGATATTTAAAAATGTTGCTATACTAAAAGGAAATAAAAAATAAATTAATGATAAATAATTTACGTTGTAAAGTTTATTTACTCTAAAAACATTTCCAATTTCAAAACAACTTTTCAATTTATTATTTTTTTCCGTTCCTTTAAATTTAATGGAAAAAATAAAGAATCAAGTTCGTGTCTTAAATCGTTTGTTTTTGAATATCCAGATAATTATTCTCATTTAAAGACTTTAGGTACTTTACCTTTTAGTTTTATTTAATAGTTTACATCAATTTAACATTAAACAAATCAATTTATACAGAATAAAATTCTTAATTGATAAACGCCTAGAAGAAAACACCCCTCTTAAATCATTTTATATTGTAGCCATTCCATAAAATACCATTACGAAATAATGGAAGTACATGATTTTAACTTACATATATTGCAAAATGCAATGTCTATAATACTGCGTGTATTTATAAGGATGTTGTTACGTTACAAGCATTTCGGTTATTCAATTTGTAGTTCAATTTCTTTTTTTAATATTTTTTTTTTCATTTTGTATGCGAAATAATAATTTTCCACATTATAATAATGTTACAGTTTAATTGAGGTTTAGCACGCAACATTTTAAATTCAATTTAACTGTAAACATAACACTTAAAAACCCTTAAGGTACATTTTTCATCTATATATGTACGCATAATAAACATATTTATATATGTAAAGGAATTTTACATCATCATGATGATCACTGTTGCTTAATAATCATGTTGTCGATGGTGGCAGTAGATGAAATGTTATGCAAAATAAACACATTAATTTAATTGTTAATAACGATTTTAAACTTGTACTGCTATGACAGACCTCACACATTATTTGTTTACGTCGAATATTTTAGTTGACTTTAAATTTATGTATATGTATGTATATATATGTATATATATATATATATATATATATATATATATATATATATATATATATATATATATTATATATATATATATATATATATATATATATATTTATGTATGTATGTATGCATGTATGTATATATATATATGTATGTAGGTGAAAATTCGATTACATACGTTTAGAAAACGACACCATTCTAAGTAAATACGTGTCCAAATCATTAAGGAATATTGATACCGCATTGGCATCAATTTGACACAAATTCAATATGGAATTATTAAATTGCATTATGTTTTCTAGTTTGTGTATTTAAAATTAGTAAACAAACGGCAGCAAAAAGTCGATACCGTAAATTAAATATCAATGTGACCAGAACCGTGGTGGACTTTGAATTAATTTGTTTCCCTTAGTGTTAGAATTGTAGATTCTTGTAAATAATTCAATTGAATGATAATTGTTAAACTTTTTGTATTCCACCTTTGACATTCATACAAAGACTTGTTTACAAATTTAGCTGTATGTTAAAATAGGAATTAATAAATATTTTTAATATCTTATGAAACTAGATAAATTGATGAATTTATAATTGTCAATTTTAATTATATACATTGATCAGTTAGTTAGTTTAATTATTTCTATAAAATAATTTTCTAAATAACAAAAAGGTTTTTAGATTTTATACTATAACGATTGAAATGAAAGTAGGACGGGTAGCGAAGTGCTTCTTCTCATAGACAAAAATCAAATAAAAGTGTTATCTCTTATTGTGTTGAAATATAAAGGTCACAATATCTCGCATAATTGTGAAATAATTTTTTGGCTATAACTCCTTTTGTAATCAAAGAATTTAAACTGTTCCAAGAAAATAATTATCAAAAATTAATTGTTTGAATAAATACATTGAGGTTTTGCTTTTCCAATACAAATTAAATTTAGATATATATAATTTTTTGTTCAAATTTGTACACATATTTTTTTATCGAAAAAAATCACTTAAATTTCATAACGTATACATGGCAAAAATATTGGTTGGATATCTGTACCTTTCATTAAAATTTAACAGGATAAAGAGAAACTGTATTGCTATTAATGAAACTTTATAATTTCTACTAATTATTACTGCATGGGAATATAAAAATACTATTACCATCAAAGTTTAGTTTTACTTAGGGTTTTCGACTAATATGTACTTCAGCAAAATATTATTTAGTCTGTTTGGAAGGTACAACTGAATGAAATTAAGAATTTGTTAGAAATATAAGTGGTTGTAGTGTAAAATAGTTTTCCTATAAATTTTCAAGTACATTAATATTTTTTAACTACTATAAGGGAACAATTGTAAATTATAAAAATATAAATTCAATCAAGGAAAAAGAACCTTAATTCGGTTTTCTCAGCCCAAAAAAATTATTAAATTGTTTTGACATTTTAGAAAATTTATTCAAATAAATTAATTTCAAACATTATTGAAATACATATTTCAGAAAAAGCTAGAAACAAACTTAAAAAAATTTCAAACAGAATATTATTCCAAGAAAATACAAATGAAAAAGTAAGTAGTATACATACCATATTCTAAAGATCTAAAGATCATTAAAGTTCTGTATCTGCGTTAATGACGTGCTTCTTTAATTTAGATCTTTATAACTATATGGAAAACCTCAAGTTCGATATTAGGAAAATATTTTACAATATCCCCAATATTGGACTACATCAGCTTATTGAATTCCTTATGAGAAAATAAACTTTTGAGATGTTATATGTATATTATTTCCGAAATATATGCCGCGAAAAACCTACATAGGAATAACAGCAATCTTTTGAACCATATTATCAAGCTGATAGTGTATTGTTTCTGTTATTAAAATTATTTTATTCTGTACGCCAAATAAAGAAATTATAAACAATATGTTTTGATTCATCAGTTATTACCATCGAATTTGAGATAGTCTTTACAACCGACAAAATTTTATTGGCGAAAAATTTGGTTGCTACAACGAATGCGTTTTTTCTGTGTATAAAAATTATAAAACTTTAAAAGTTTCTTTATCGTTTTCTAATTTTTTCAGCAATTTAAAGAAAGTTAACCTAAAAAAAGTGTCTGCTTTCGAGATTTTACTTAAATTTTAAAGAGTTCTTAATATTAACTTTATTTATTTAATTATTCTGTTAAAATAAAATATAATTAAAAATATTTTGAAATTTAATTTTTTTGCTTGATTCTACAACTGTTTTTTTAATATATAAAAAATAATTACGTCCTATTTTTTTTGCAACAACTCAATAAAAACATGATATTTTCAGTTTTAATTTTGTCCGAGATTTACGTGAGTAATTGTTTTTTTCAATACTCACCCATACATTTCACAGTAGCATTTTCTGTGATAACTTTTTTAGTTTATGGATTTTAATAAAGAATTGACTACAGGTGTTTCTAAAAATTGGTTTTATGAACCAATTATAAAAAAATATAATTATCTCATAAGACTCCTTCTGGGAAGCATTCCCCAGACTGCTGGTGGGTCGTCCCGGCTTATCCTCAAGGAACATGACAATCAGCAATGATGTGCTTACTAGCTGCAGATTTTCCACTGTACAGATGGAATCCCTAATGTTTACAAAATTTATATAAAAAATTATTTAGTGATTTTCGTAATGCATTGATTATGGATATGTATTAATAATTAAATTTTTTTTATTTTACAAAAATAGTGAAATGGCTATAGACGGACTAAACATACATCAGTTGATTATTGGCATCATATGGAGACTTCTAAACAACAGGGTTATAATCTCCACTATGGGTACGTCTACCATATATAGAGTAGTAAGTAGAGGCACTCGTCAGAGGGGAGTTCTTTCTTTGGAATATTGCCATTAACACAATGTTTAGTATTTAGATACCATATACCACAGCCTTCAAATTGCGCTAGGCCTACTCAGTAAATGGAGTACAAATAGTGGCCTTAGTGTAAATCCAGGAAAAACGAAACTAATTATCTTTTTAAGAATATACAAAATTCTATCTTTGCCACTCCCTTTCCTAAATGGAGTTGAATTAAAGATGTCGGACAGTGCGAAATACTTACGAATAATACTGGACTCCTAAACTGTCCTAACTGGGCATTAAATCCTACGATTTAAATCCTAAGAATACAATTCGATATGGTGATCGAACCTAAATTTATGTATGGAGCGATAGTATTGTGAAAAGCGATGGAAAAATCTACCTTTGGCGGAATTCTGCGTAACTCAGCGCTAATAATTACAGGTGCGTTTCGTACAACACCATCCAAGGTATTATTCGTTCTGATGAACTGGATGACAGTGGATCCAATGGCCAAACAAATCGCCATCATGTGGGCTCAGTACCATAGGTGCATGGAACAGTAGGAGCTATGGCCATACGACCATTTTGTGAATTTCGGATGACATCCCTGACAATTGATTATTGTATTCCCAAACTCTTTCTGGACAAAGGCTTCTCAGTTTCAATTTCAACCGATTACGGATGGATTAAGATTTATACTGATGGATCCAAATCTTAAGAAGGGTTTGGGGAGACATATTCATTTTTTCATATACAATGCTCTTCAAGATGAGATATCGGCCATTAGAAGAGCGGTAAAGAGTGGATATTCCAATTTGTACCGATAGTCAACCCGCGATTAGGTCTCTTTCGGATGTCTATTCGACATCCAAGCTGTTACATGAATGCCAGACATTTTTAAATGACATGGCGAGACATTGAAACCTAGAGTTGTTCTGTGTAAGGGGTTACTTAAGTACCCCGGGAGATATTATTACGGATGAAGTAGCCAGAACTAATTCCCTTCTTCAAAGTGAAGAAACAGACCAAGCAGTTGGTGTACCGCTGTGTTCTTGAAGATCTATGATACTGCAGTATTTGTCGAGAATAGCTCAACAAAGATGGACAAGCTGGCACTAGATTGCTGGTGCGCACGCAATAGATATTAAAAGGGAGAGGAGGGCTTCCTTTTAATACCTTTTGCTGAAGTTGTTTTAACGAGAAGGAAGAAAGAGTAGAATATTTTTTTTACTGTTCTACTCTTGCTAATATAAGGACTACAGATCTTGGGATCCCACACATGCATGCATAATCTGAGGTCCACGCAATTGATGTCAGACGTACCAAATCATCAGGTTGATTCGATTCGAATCTATTTTCGGACATGTGAAAACAGATTCATATGATCCATCAGGGTAACACAACGGAGTCAATGCGACTCAAGTGAGATATCTACTTTACATATTTACTGCTGCCCATCTAACCTAACCTGCATAAAAGTCAATCAAATATATTTATTTTTGTTTTTTTTTTCAATTGCAGTACACAAATAAAATTAAAAAAAAACATCATATGTGGGTAGACGATTCTACCCCTTCACTTGGCGAATTTACCCCATCTATTGTTTGCCGTTTTTAGTCACCTCAGTAATTCATAAAAAAATTAAAAAAGGACCTAAATTAAAGCCAACATATCAAAACCTTTATTGCAAAATGAAAGTTGACAGATATCATTTACGGTTATGAAAAGAGAGCACTTTAAACAAAAAAGTGGCAAATGGTCCCCATTCTGCTCTACATATGTGCCGTACAATGGTTTCAAAATTACGGATAATTTCACATTCACATTCTGCATATAACTATTTTTATTTAGATTCAGCACTTAGATGTTCGTTGTGAACAATTTTATAAAATTTAAGAAAAAATTTTATTTTTTATTAAAAAATTTTAGAATTAAATTCGTATGTTCAGTTCATACACTTTATGCTAAAATAATTGCAGGATATATTGGATGTAGGTGTGTCCTTAATAAAATTCCAAGTTTAAATTTTATTTACCAACTTCTTTTATACTTTTCTTTCTGTATCAATAATTTATAGCTTGATAGAAAGTTTTTTACTTGTTCTTTCCAATTTTACAAAAAGACTTACGAAGCGATCTCAAAATTAATTAATCTAAGATATTTGTCACTGACACCATGGATTAAGAAAAATATATTTAACTTGTTTTGCCAAAATTTACTTAGAAATCATTGCTTTGAAATCCATATAAAATTAAATAATTTTCAGTTATACTTTCGTTAAAAAACTCAAATATTCCAAAACTTGTCTTTCTACCTTCCTGTTTTAAGGGTTAGTGTGGTTCAAGTTCCTTAAAAATTTCGAAACATATTTTCTGCAATCTATATAATCATGTAGTATTATAATTTTTATTAATCTGTATTCAAGTACAAACAAATTTACTCTAAAACACAAAAATCGAAAAATATCTTTTTGGCGATATACCGACCTAATTTTTTCTTATTATTACTTGGTGTGATGTTGTATATAAAACAGCATAAATTTATCGCAACTTTTTTTAAAATTTGTTTAACAATTTTTCAAAAATCAAAATGCTTTTAATAAAGAATGAGAAGGAGTTAATGTATCCTGCAGCAGTCAAATATTATTTTTCAGCAATTCTAATTCAATTTGACTAAAAATATCATTTTATTTCAACATTTCTTAAAAAATTAAAAAATTTGTACGTTGCTTACACAAGTGTTCGAAAATGGTCGGAGTAATTTCTAATAGCTTTAGTATTTTCTAACCGATTATAACTTTTTCACCATCTTTGATAGATAGTTATGTCTAGATTATGAATTCTTTAAATTTATTTGCAAAAAATAGTTTCTAATGGGCAATTCCTTTTTTTTTAACTGTAAAAATATCAAAATTTCCCTATACAAATGCAGTGTACAAATTAGGGTCGCTGCGACACGTGTTAATGAAATACACTTCTGTGATTAGGAAAGAAAAAAAATAGAGTTTTGTGAAAATTGACCCAAGGTACAATTTATTGCTTTTTCATTTAGGAAAGAAAAAATTAAATTTTATGAAAAATCGAATCAAGAAGGTTTTACAAAGTTGTTCTAGGTAAAAGTGAAAAAATTTCAAAAAGAAAAAACAAAATAACAAAAGAATAAAAGAACTGTGGAAGCATTTATACAGGAAAAAAACAGGAAAAAAAAAAAACAGTTTATTTATCTTCTTCTCTATTCGAGTGGACTTGAATCACAGGTTTGAGTTCTATCCGAAGCAGAAATATTTTCAGGACTTATTGAAACTTTCAAAACGGATTTACAATGTCCACAAGAAGGCCTATTACGTATGCTATGTCACTTTTTAGTGAAGTAGAGTGTAATTATTATATTTATGCGCTAAAAAAAATGATAAAAATAACTCAATTCGTATCTCCATCTAAACATATTATTCAAAACTACTTGATTCTTTTTTATAGAAGAGCTATAAAGTCAAAATGAATTTTCAAAACGTGATTCGGGGTGTTTCTGTTACAACAGCAGCAGTTACAAACAATTTCAATTTCTGGCAACTACATACAAATATAAAAATAAACGCTTTTCCTGTCATAAAAAAAGAACATTGAATTTCATAATCGAGTTAATCCAAGCTTCATCTCTCTCCTAAAAAATATAAGAAAAACAAAAAAGGAAAAAAATATTAAAACTGCAAAATTAAAAAAAAAACAATGTAAGTTGGTAAGACTATGACGGTATTTGTAATATTTTAAGAAATAAACCCTGTTATATACGCACTACACGCACTTGTTGTAACTGACACTTTTGACAGCTTTAAGTTGTGGCGCGTATGTGTCATATTCCTGGACACGTGATATATAAGAAAAACTGGCAACAGCCAACAACAAATAGTTATAGTTACTAAATAATGTACTATGTAAGTTTCTACATAAGAGTAGCTATAAAGTAAATCTTTAAAACGAATTAAAGAAAAAAATATTTGAGTAATACTGCTGATGTTATAAGGAACTATATAAAAGACCTTTAAATTATTAAAAAATTGGAAGCATTTAAAAGTTGGTTAAGCTTGAAAATATATATTTTTTTTAATTAAAATTGAAAGGAAGTTGTATAAATTTAACACAAAAGTGTATTACGTAGGCTTTGAACTTGAATTTCACACTAATGTAATTTAGCAGTTTTTTTACTTTAATTAAGTATCTGCAAGAGAAGTGTATTTGCTGTCATAAACACGATGAACGAAGAACTAATATAAAATTTAAAATCTAATGCATTAAATGTCTTTAAATATAATTAATTAGAAAAAAACTAAAAACGATTGTCTAGTAATGTATGTATTTCTAAGAAAGAAGGTTACATATTAGATTTAAAAAAAAAATATATCACCTAAAGGAAATAAATAATATATATGTACTTCCAATGTAAGGATGTGAAACGGCTTTCACGAATTAGATGATATAATAGTTGTTGTAGGATGTTTAACGACTGATTTCAAAATTAACCGTTTTACTTAATAGCCAATTAAAAAGCTATGACATGAATCATTTTACTGTGAACACAGATACTACTACAAATAACATTTATCTGACATTTAAACGATTTTGATCACCTTTCCTACTCGTACATTCTCTAATTCAATACAAATTTCCTACACATTTGTCAGGCAACTTTTGGTGCAAATAATAAATTTACGTTAAAAAATTATAAATTGTTGCAAAATATTTTTATGGTCATATAAACAGGTCTCTTTTTTTGGAAACTAAACAATTCAATGTATCACAAAACCTCGTAAATGTCGCTTTGTTTGAGAATGAGCAAAGTGTGTCGTACATTAAATAAATAAAATATGAGAAATTTACATTCTTAAAATAAAACAGCAAAATAAATTTCATTCAAAGTCATAAAACCAATATTATTTTGGCTTTAAAAATTAAAAGAAAAGACAAATGTGTATCTTAAAATTTTACCATCCTACACAGACAACTTGCCACGAAAAGAAGAAATAAAAAGCAACTAATATAATTCCATATCAAAACCTTGAACTTGACCTTAATGATTTGATGTGGCAGACAACAAATCAAGCAACACAATGCTGAAAACTAAACTTTGGTAGGTCGCATACAATGGAACACACATTCGCATAAACAATGAAAAAAATACATATACCTATATATATATATCTATATATATATATATATATTGAATGGCATCATCGTATTCAACATCATCATCATCGTTTTGATCTTCAGCATGGGTGAAGTTCAAGTTTAAATTTGCCACAGCTGAAAAGGCACAAAGAACAAAAAGATGCAAAAGAAGTAGAAGACACAAATTTGTTGGTTAAATTTGTATAATAAACATCAACAAATGTGGCACCATGTCTAATATGATTTAACATTATTAAACTACGTATAATAATCATTATGTGCAGAAGAAAAAAACAAGAATCTGACGGAGAAATATAGCAATCGTCTATACTAAACTGAAACTAAATGCACAGAATAAGGGAAAAAATTCAAATTAAACTTTTTGACATAAAGTTTAATACTGTGTTTTGTTACTGTTTTTATTCATGTATGTAAGATGTACTATATTTATAAACAACGAAAACACAAAACATAAAAATGCTGGACACAAATCAAGTGGTAAACCCATGTGATAACTTAAATATTAGTGTAAACTATAAAATATATGGCACAGTAGAACAATATTGAATCAAATAAGTACAATTTTAAAATCTATTTAGTTACGCATTATGTATCAGCTGCGGTGTCCGAGTGGTTAAGGAGATGGACTTGAAATCCATTGGGTTCTACCCGCACAGGTTCGAATCCTGTCCGCAGCGGAAATATCTTTTTTATTATTTTTATTTATTTATTTATTTTTTCCTGGGAGATATATTGTCTTTTTAACCTTTTTTCATAACTAAATTAAATTAAAATTCCTTTCGGCAAATTGTATTGGAGAGTTCCCAAAACGAATTTTTATTTTTTAAGTTTTATAAAAACTAGTCCCCTTTTGTATAATTTTCAACAAGTTTTGCATATGGATTGTGTCTACTTAGGATTATAAAATCTATTATTATTATTATTATTATTATTATTATTATTATTAGTATTATTAGTATTTTTATTATTATTATTAGTATTTTGTTTATTATTGTTATTATTATTTTTTATTATTTTTATTATGCTTATATAAAATAGTTCCATCTTGGTGAACTTGATCTCAGTACATATCGGTTATTGGCAATAATTTAATAACTCATTGCTCTGATATTTTACGCATGTGTGCTAATTATTTATTTTGAAACTTATAATGATATATATATATATATATATATATATATATATATATATATCTGATCATGCAAACATTTTTTCCTTAATTTTGGCTTTTGTCAGTTAGAGCTTTTAATGAAAAAAGTATTAGATATGTCTTTGGCATTCTTAGGCAATTCGAAATAGCCTAAAAATAGGTTCAAAATGTACTCTTTACATCTTCTAAGGCAGCAAGCTCATGAAAAAATTTTTTGTTCTATTGTGTTTAAGGAAATAGCAAATAAGTGTTTTGGACTTTGTGGAAATTCAAATGTTTACGGGCTAAAATGGGATAATACCTTTTCATTCCTCTAAATAACTTTTGAACTAATAATTATAGAAAAATAAGTTTAATCGTTTTATTCTCTGCTCTAAAAAAATTATAAAACATTAATGTTGGTAACTTTTGGTACTCTAAGTATATTTTGAAGCAATAAAAAAGAAATACATTTTTTTTAGTAATTTTTTGTCACGAATTTAACCATTTTTGTTCATCAAGAATTGGCAACATGTTGATAATTCTCATACAAAGCCGATTTCCGAAAATCACATAAATGTCCGTAAATCCCATATAAATATTGATCACTGGTCCTATGGTCCTTCGCCGGAAATCTCTTTGACTTATATGGGTAAAAACAAAAAGAAATTTAAAATTTAACAACATTTTTTTCAGACTTTTTTTTCTTTGCGCAGTGAAGCGTTGTAAATGAACAAGGAATAATAATTCAGCGTTTTAAATCCGTTAGCGTCTTACAAGAAGCTCCCAAAAGTTATAATGCTTTAAATTTGAAAATTTAAAAAATTCATAATAAGTTCAAATTTAAACACATTTATAAATTTTGTGATTGTCATTACTAGCTAAGTTGTATGGAAATATTATTAATTATTATTATTATTATTATTATTATTATTATTTGAAGGAATTTTTGTAAAATTTTGAAAATAAAAAAAAGGATAACAATTGCAAAAAATTAAAATATATACATATATATATATATATATATATATATATATATATATATATATATAGTTTTGTCATTGGATTTGCACTGAGGAACACAATATTGATGAAGTATTTCACCATAAAATAATTGCTGTATCATAAAAAAAATTGTCCTTCCACATTCTTTGAGTATTTCAGATTTGAATGAGTGTTCGCTCGCCTTTTAGTAAATAAACTTTCATCATATCTAAATAAAATAATTTTCTATCTCCTTCATACTTATAAAAGTGAAATATATAATAAATATGGTTAAACATTTCACGAAATGTATTCGTTTTAAATTAGAGATATGTGATAGGTTTGTACTTTTTCCAAAAATTTAAGTGGAAGAAAAATTTGCAAATGCAAGTAATATATATACACCACAGATTACTACTGTACCTACTGTACTACTCCTAAAAAATATACCGAACATTTTAAATTTATCTGGATAATTTTTCTAGATCTCCATCCTAACGCCAGTTCTGAGTTAGGTAGGTTATGATTTGGTAAAGCCAAATACACGTATTTCAAAGTGTAATAGATAAAATACAGATTTTAACAGCAAAATTAATTGATAAGATATCTCTTAATATTAATATTTATCTTTTTGTGTAGGTTTAATCATGAGGAGTACAATGGGTTTATTCCCGACATCTGCAAACCTCTTGTTATTAAAATATTAAAAAAAACACAGAGAAATATTTTAAAATCGATTTCTAATAAAATAATAATGCCACAATAGACTATAACTTAAATATTTTTTGAATTAAATTCTCCCAAGTGACTTAATTATAAATAAAACCAATAAGAAATGTTAAAAATAACTATACAATAATCATTATTTGCTAGATTTTTTGGAGTGATGTAATAGAACGGATTATATTGACAATAAGAACGTATTTTTAAATATCTTAATAACTAAATTACGATTATTTTTATACACACCATCAAAGAATATGGGGTTATATTGGGTTTCGCATTCCATGTGTAATCATTTAAGACCCCATAAAATTCTGCGTCTTTGTAAGATTTTGAGTTGATTTATTTGTTGTCTGGCGGACCACTTATGGGGACGAATTATTTTTAATGTATAAGGCTTGTTTGGTATTAGGAAAAATCGATTTATAAACATACATACATCATACGTTTGATTTAGAAAGCTAACTTGTCAACTTAAAACCCCTTGTCAGAATTTTTTGGTTCTACACCAAATTTTTTATTTCTTAAATTATTTTCGGATTAAGCTATAAAAAATAACTAGAAGCCAATCAGGCAACTTTATTTTAAAGAATATGTTAGAAATTTTATTCTCATTTTTGAGAATACGAAAATGCATTTATGTCTATAATATCTACAAATATCGTAATATTTTAAGACGCCCTGGATTTTTGGAAAATCTTGACAAACGATTATTATTGAGTTAAATTTTAATAGTTATTAGCTGCGTCTTGGATATGCCCAAGCAAAATGCATTTGGGTAAATGTTTTGCGCAAAAATTGATTTATTTTGACAGTTTAAAAATTAACTATTAAACTAAACTGCAGAAAATCTCCCAATGTACCTTACATAATTTTAAGACATTTTTTTGCAACCAAAAATGCTCCGTAATATATGAAATATCTCCAGAGTTCTCTTATACAACCCCTGCACCAAAAATTTGAACTTGTTGGAAGAAAATCTAAAATATATAAAAAAACTGATTAGATTCAATCAATTTTTTCTAATTTTTAAACATTGAAGATCCATAACTAATAACGATAAAGAGTGAACCACAAAACTTTGTAATTTGAATGCTAATAATGTTATAAAATAGGATGTTATTAGCCATTTTGCCAAAAACTGAGCCATGTTCGAAATTATTGTAAAATTATTATTGATTATAAAATTTGTGTATTTTTGGCCATATACATATATATATATATACATACATCCATTCATACATGCATTCATGAATGCATACATACACGCATACATACATTCATAAATACATACATAAATACATACATACATACATACATACATACACACTAGGATATCTAATCGATTAACGGTAATTCGCTTATCCGATTAATTTGGTCGACTAACTTTTCGAATTACTTAAGATTGTCGAATAATTTGTGTCGAATAACCGATTAACCGAAATATAGTTTTCTGGAGTTATAAATTTAGAACATATTTTATTTTTAAGATAAATTTATGTAACTTCATAAATATTTAAACCAGTGACAGTAGCAATTTTTAAAAATATCAATTTTTTCATGCAAAGATAAGATGAGCCGTTTTTGAAAGAATTTGATATATATTATGTTTTTGAAAAACATAATATACGTTTTACATGTATTACTAAGGCTATTCGGTTAATCGAATAATTTGCAATTAATCGGTTATTAACCAATCAACTTTTAACCTCCAATAATTATTTGTGGAGCTAACCGATTAATGTAATAATATATAATAAAACCCGAATATTTGGACACCATAGTATGTACTTAAAAGTGTAAAGTATAATATGATAGGGTTTGAACGACTATAACTTTCTTACTTATTTTTTAATATACTTAAATATCCTTACCAAATACATGTTTATCCTTTATTTGCTTCTTTTCTAATATTTTGGTTTCAAGTAATAACAAATATTCAACTAAGCTGTGGTAAAAAGCAAACTAAAACCTAATCCAAACCTTACAAGCTCCACTGTAAATATAATAATATAATAATGCATGAATCTTTCTTTGTATTTACAAAAATTATAATTTCGTCTGTCCATTTACATTTCCCACTTTGAGAAAATACAAAAATTTCATACACTTTACCACACTTGTAAATTTTTTGGTAAAGATGATCATGAAAATGACTTTGAGGATGTTGATGAAGAACTTTTGAAAATAACTTGCGACCAATGTAGATGGACGAAAAAAATCATACTTTTGGAATAATATAGATGAGAACAATGAGAGAATAAAGCCAATTACTTGTGGTCTCTTTGATGGTTAAGTAGGTAGAAAGGTTGTTATTGTAGTAAAGTCGATAATGTTGTAAGAATTGTAGTTGTTATTATTGCTGCAGTTATTGTTGCTGTTGCTAGTCATCATGCACGCAAAGAAAAATCATGGTTATAGCATTATCACTTCAACAACATTATGTTCTCATTGTTAATTTGATTGAATTTTAAAATTTCTGTGTTCATGATAATAATGGTTTTGATTTAGTTTTGTCATTTTATATTTACACTCAATAATTTTGAATATAATTGACTGCAAAAATTACATGTTTTTAAATATTTTTACCAGAAACAACATTTTGTTAATACGAAACATATCATTACTTCTACAATCACTAAATATTTGCAGTCTTTTTCTTTATTATTAAACCATATTCTGTTTTTTATAATAATATTTATTATTAATATTATTATTTCTATAAAAATAAGATGTTACAAATAAATATAATACCTATCTTTTTCACTTGTTACTTGTTTGTTTTTAAATATATATATGAATATATGTTTATATTTACTCATATATAAACTAAGTGAGAATTATATTGATGTTGAAAACACACACACATATATATATATATATATATATATATATATATATATTTATATATTATTTATATATTATCTATATTATTTTTAATAAAAATTTTATAAAAATAATAATTTTTATTCATATATGATAAGAAGAAATAATAATATGACAAAATAAAACAATAATATGATAAGTTTGGATAACTATATGATAACATAACATAAAATGGAATTATAATATGATAATGTAGTGTAATAATATAATAAGATTGTTTAATTATATGTATGTAAAAATATTATCATAACATGAAAAAACTAACCATTAAATCGGATACAATATGACAAAGTGGAATCATAATAATTATTACTTTTAATCATTTCTATTTTTTGCTGCGATCATATGTTCTAATCATAGATTATGGTCACTACAACTATATTTTTTCTCTGCGTGTGGACATCAAGTCTTTTGTTTAACATATTTGGTGTTGATAGCATCTTCTGCTTGATTTAGCATGTCTACTTGGTTCAACACATTTTTTTTATTGTTTTTCTCATTTTACTCGTATTATTATTTCTAAATCCCTCATGATGATCATTGAATGAATCTCATAAGTCCTTTTACAATAATTGTATTGTTACTATTTCCTTAACGATTCTTTTTTTTTTTGAGCTTTTGGTTTTTGTTTAATACTCTGTCATCATCATCTGTTGCCAACGTCATCACTACGCTACTTATGTTGTATGACTAAATGAAACAAACAAACAAATAGAGATGCAGTCAAATAGTTGGACGTTCATATGTAACTATTCCATTTTACAGGTCTTTAAACACTAGGTTTTTAGGAAAGATTTACCCTAGATTTAATAAGATATGCCAATTGCCTAAATGGATTCATTGTGGATAGTTGTCGTTCGAGATATTTACATATATATGCGCTGAACATAAATCTTTAAACTAATATCTTGAATCTAATAATAGCTTTCAATAGCTTTTATGAATGGGTTCATAAATAAATTTAAGTATGTTTTTAAGCATCTTCTAGAGAACCAATACCTTTCCAACTCTGTCATTTAGATTAACTCTTCTTAACTGTTGAAGTTTTTGTAAATTTTCGCCGACTTACAATGACTTTATAATTATAGCAGAAATCAATCAAATTGCACAAAACCGATTCCGAATCTCCTTAGGAAAATCATTCTTTTCCCTTTTTTACAAGGAAACTGAAGAAAAAAAATTTTTATTACATTGAACATTTCAACACATTGTGAATGACAAGCAGTGTGTGTATGTTGAAATGCACATAAATGTTGCATAAATGATTGTTACAAAAATAAAAATGTTTACTCCTCGTATTTTAAGGATTTCATAATGCAATTTGTTTTTAAAAACAAAAACAAAAAAATCGAAAGAAATTCTTACCTGTTGCAGTCTCAAACTCATGTCATTCTATTTGATTGTTCAACCCATCATTATGTTAAACATGCTTAAACATGCTGATGTGTAGAATCTCGTATAATAAAAATGTAATTAATTGCAACTTTAGTGATGGTAATTTTGTAAGAACACAGAAAAAATTATAGTTAGGTTTTTTTTTTTATAAAAAAATTTATTTGATTTTAAAATTTAGTTTTATTGATTTTGAATTATGGAAAAATAAAAAAAAAACAAAAACTATTTTTTATGTTTTGACATCTATATATATAAAAGAAAGTGATGTTAGTTACTATTGTTATAACTCAAGAACGACTAGACCGATTTTGATGATTCTCACCAATTCGGACCGGTCACCGGCCAGAAAAGGATAATACGAAAAAAAATTCGCGAAAAATCCGCGATAAAAAAAAACTCTTTTTTGTCATAATTTCTTTGCCTTAATAATCATTAAAAATATTTTTTTTAATACAAATTATAACAATTACTGTTTCTGTTTCTATCGAAACGCTTACTTTTTTGTGCAATTTGTTTTCTAGTGGTGGTGTAGAATTCTATTTCCAAACGGTAAGTTCCAAGTAAAGCTCATCATTTAGTGAGGTTGTGATATTTAAAACTATTTGCTGTATTTTTGGCATTCGTTATTAAGTGTTATTCACAATGCCGCGACCCCGGAGATCTAATATTTCGCGTCGAACACGTAATGCAAGTACTTATCGTAATATCGTCAATCAATTGAATATATATGAACGAGAAATCGCACGAGAACAACCCCGTATTAGTTTGGCCCGACTTCGTACATCACAAACGCAGGAAGAAAGGCAGGCGAGAAATGAAACGGCTCGGTTAGCAATGAGAAATCGTCGAGCAAATGTAGCAATTCAACAACTTTAAAATTTTTAATCAACGCATAAGAAGAATTGCTTCAAGTTCTGATTTGAATCAAGCAGCGTTCCATTACAACTGCAATTTCGACTACAGCTCTCATCATTCCGTTCAAAAAAAAGACATTGTCTATCCGCTAACCTTAAGATGAAGTAATAAATAAATATAAATTCAAATTTGCCTTAAATACATGCGTATATTTTTTGATTGAGCCCACATCTACATCATATTTAAATTCTTCTGTAAAAAACACTTTATAATAGGTATTCCTTAGATTTTTATTTAAAGGTCGTAAATTTCGTTAAAATATCAATTTAAATCGTTCAGTAATACAACACTAATGTTTGCTTAGGGCCAGCAACGCGGCTCGGGTCAGCTTCTACATCATATTTAAATTCTTCTGTAAAAAACACTTTACAATAGGTATTCCTTAGATTTTTATTTAAAGGTCTTAAATTTCGTTAAAATATCAATTTAAATCGTTCAGTAATACAACACTAATGTTTGCTTAGGGCCAGCAACGCGGCTCGGGTCATCGTTCAGTAATACAACACTAATGTTTGCTTAGGGCCAGCAACGCGGCTCGGGTCAGCTTCTACATCATATTTAAATTCTTCTGTAAAAAACACTTTATAATAGGTATTCCTTAGATTTTTATTTAAAGGTCGTAAATTTCGTTAAAATATCAATTTAAATCGTTCAGTAATACAACACTAATGTTTGCTTAGGGCCAGCAACGCGGCTCGGGTCAGCTAGTTTTTAATAAAAATTAAAATGAAATTATAAAATTTCTTAAGCTAAAAAATATAAGAACAAATTCCAAAGGTAGGTTATCTTAATTATCGAAGAGATTTTACAAATAAATTGATATTTATCTTCTTCTAGATTATTTAAAAACGAATGAAGTGGGTATTTGTTCATCCGTAAATATTTGGCAATAATAAGCAGGAAAATAGATAAGTAATATTACTGTTTTATCTCCTACCAAACCTATCATGTTATGGATTGATTTAAGCATGTTCGTAAATACACTACGCTACAAAGAAATCCTCCTTTGAAGAAAAATAGGACATATATGTATAAGAAGCTTTATGTGTGTAATAAGAATCTGTTTTAAGTTTTTATATAACGAACAGATTTTTTTATGGGTATGATTTAGATAAATACATATAACACCAAAAGATGCTGAATAAAATTACTTTACAGTTATTTTAACTTAAGAAAGTTGTAATTCTTCACAATAGTTAAATATCGCAATGATTTGATAAATCTATGGTATATATACACACATATGTCTTGAGTTAAGATCGGGTCGTAGCTCACATAACCAGTGTAGCAATAAGTATTCGAGTTTTACAAACCCACCTCTGAAGCAAAATTATTATTATGGTATGCAATTATTCGGGTTATAATTTTATTCGGTTAATTCGACGAATAATTACCTGATTTACACTTTATTTTCTGTGTAAGAATGACTTTTTGTCATAAAAGTTGTTATTTTCTTTTTTATGAAAATTAAAATTTTGTGACTGATATAAACTTGAATTTACTTTATTCAAAACTACCTAGAGAAAAAAAAAGAGAAAAAAATCCAATCGAATTTTTGGACAAGAAAGAAAATTTTAATACTATTATGAATTAATTTTGTAATTATTTTATTTTTTTTTTTATTTTTTAATACATATAAATAAAAAATTATAATACAAATGAGAATATATAAAAATACTAAGAATTTCAATTAAATTAGAAATATAATGCGATGTGCGTCTTTAATTTGTTCGAGTTAAGGATTCTTGCCATTTTTAAAGCAAACAAGAAGTATTATTGAAAGTAGTAATAATAATAATAATAATAGTAATAATAATAATAATAATAATAATAATAATAATAATAATAATAATAATAACTATTATTGAAAATAACATTGAAATCATCTGAAAACACCATCAGCAGCAGCTATATCAAAGCGAATATTTCATACATTTGTACTCAAGCTCCCGTAGTAATGTTCACGAATAATTCCAAATCATGTTTTTCTTAAAAAGCTAAGAAATTAGTTAAAACATTTCCGAAATGCTCAACTATATTTTAATTACAACTGCCAGTAATCCCAATTCGATTGCCTAATCCGAATAACTTAATAAATTTTATTAAACACTCACATCGGTACAGCAATTTACTAAAGAGTTTTTACAACTTTAATTCAATAAATTATGTAGTTTTACAATTCTCAACATAGAATAGCTAATAAAATTATATTTTTTACAATAAAATTTTCATTTCCTTTAGAATTTTATTATAATGGAAACCGATTTACAAGCAATTTCTCTGTATGTGTATGTTTTCATAATTTCTATTGTCACAAGTTTTAGTATTTATAAAGTTATAATATTATAATCTTTTCGTGTCGCATTTTATTAACCATTCTGTGCCATAAAAAAAAGAAAGAAACATCCAAAGTCAACAAGATCCCGAACTTGTGATCCGGAGGTAGCTCAGAATGAATGAATTTATTTTAGACTTGTCATTGAAGATGATCTCTTTTTTTATACCTAACTATTCACTGAGAAGATAGTCATGTTCACGATTTCATGCAAAATTGTAATGAACATCCAAATCCTATTCCATTAGAAACTGTGAATATGCCTGACTTTTCAAAAAGTTTTCGCTCTTGTTTTCCAAACTTTGAGACTATCTACTGCGTTGACTATTTCGAAATATAGCGCAAAATATGCATAATTATGAGAATCAAGCCCTGTTTCAAAATGTGAGTTTCATTGAGGAGTGCACAGACCCCACCCAAAAAATTTAAATATTTAAAAAATCAAAAACTGTCATCAGAAATTGACTACCCTGTATGTATCTATTGAAAGTATGCACAACAACAAAGAAGGCGTAGAATTTATTCACAAAGTCCGGTTAGTTAATATAAGATCGCATGAGATCAAAAAGTATAAACGCGCAAACAAAACATGTAAAAGAATTGGAAAAAGTAAATTAATTTTTTGCCCTTTTTCTTAGTTTTTAAACTTTTAGTAATAATCATGAATATAAAATGAAACCTATGGTGCCAAAATTTTCACTCTATTAGTTTCAAGTCTTGTGTGTTTATTTATATCTATAACCTGCTTGTTCAAAATAATATTACCACAAAACTGTTTCGGACATTTATTTTCCATTTATTTATTATTTTTTTTCTATAATTAACACCACGTTTTGAAACACTCCATAATTCATTCTTGAATAGACCATTAGTGATACAAGTCTGAGGCAGGACTGTGTTTACTGGCTGAGCTAGTATCATTAACAGGAATTCAATATGGATAAAATGTTTGTCATATAAGAATGTCTGTAATATAATTATTATGTAATTAAGTCATTATAAGAATAAAAACAACATGAAGTATGCAAGTTATTTTTTTTATATTTATTATAACAAAACATTAGTCATTTTTATGGCAAAATTATATATATATATATATATATATATATATATATATATATATATATATATATATATATATATATATATATATATATTGTCGTCTTTAATGCTTTATTTATGGCTGATGCTGTTAGCTTATCTGCAATTATTTTAGACACATCCATAAGATAAGAGATAATATTAAAAACTTGTTTAGCAGTATCGATCAAATTTCAGTTGTGGACGATCTTTTTTAGAAATCAATCGTGTTGATTAGTGCTGGCAAATTCTACTACTTTTGAATACTCAATCAATACTTCTCGATACTTACCAGATTTTTTAATTTGAAATATATTTTCTACTTAGGGTTTCTTTATTTAAAAATAAAAAATACATGTTACCGATTAGCATAAAATTTTATAAATTTATTTATATAAAACATAAAATTAATGAATTCAACATTAAAGAAAATAAGTAAAATTATTTTCATATATTTAAAAACAATTTATATCTTTGTGTAGAGTTGTATTTTATCCGTTATATTTTTAATACGATATCATTAAAAAATTTAATTCTGAAATTATCCATTAACTACTTTACAGTATTGAGTACCCAAAAAAGGTTCAAATACTCAGTACTGGATACCTAATACTAAATACTTGCTCAAGAATAATGCTGACAGAATTGATATCTACCAATTAATACGGCAACATACATATATGAACATACAGTATGTCAAGAAATTGTTTTCATATTGAAAGAGAACATGATTATTCCATAGTTTGGCTTTAAAAAAGTACTTAATTTTTAGCTAATGTAATATTTTTTAATACTAATATATGAACTAATATATTTATTTAAATATAACACAAAGAAAAATAACACATAAAGATTTTAACTATTAAAAAGTGAGCAAAAACTAATATGCCATTTACACCAAACGAAAACTAGTAGTTTATGAACTTATTGGGTTTTGTTTAAAAAACTTTATAAATTTCTTTAGTTTTTCCATACAATTCAAAAACTGTTTTCATATAGTTTTTATTGAAAACTTAATAAAAACTACTAAAATATATTTTTATAATGTATTTATGATACAGCCTTTTCAGTTGATTTCAAAACAGTAAGCTTTTATATATATTAAAAATATATGAATAACAGAAAATTTTTATTATTTCATAAATTATTTAATTTATTATACCATTTTTTATTAAAAATATTTTAAGACCGTGTAAAATTTTGTCTATAAAAACAAATCTAATTCGATTGAGTGAAGAAAACAAATAAATCAAGCAATGCAAACGTTAACAAAAACCACATTGAGTGGAAAACGAATTAGCTTTTAAAATGTTGTTTTCGTCAAAGCCAATTGGTTTTGTTTTGGTATAAACGTAGAAATTCTTTTTGCATATATGGAAAGAAAATCACAAAACTACGGTATTTAAAATTTAATACTGGAAGGTATATCTTCTTGGGGAATCTTTTTCATCAAATAAATTAATGTCATAGTCAATTGGAATTTTAGATATTCCACCAAGTTTGCGTTTTTTAATTAAATATGGGCTTATAATGCAATACGTTCTTCTTCATGTGGGATTCAAGTTTAGATATTCAATACTTTTTGCAATTAAACAATAGCCGGATTATCACCCTTTGCCTCTATCTGTTTGGAATAATTTTTTCAACATAACTTGAATTTTGGCTTATTGTCTTTCATAAGATCATGATTTATTACCACATTTTATTTTTAAGGCTTTCAAGTATTGTTGCACATCTAAGATATTTTATAAAAATACCGAATACTTCAAATAAAATATAAATACAAAATATGTTTGTATGTGTCTGTATTTGAGAATATCTTTTAAACATGAATGTATGAGTATCTCTTTTTTTAATTCTAAAGACTTTTGAAGATATTCGTCATACTCTGTCTGTATTAAGTTATACTACAACATAAATTTAGCATTCAAATTTATCAGTACAGATCATATCGAATGAGAGTCACTTTTCAACATTTTTCCCCAACAAGAGTGTTTCTTTTCTTATAGCTTTCAACCTGTATTTGTATTCGTTCAGTGTTTTTCTTACTGTTTCTTGAGAGATAAAAATTACGTAGTGTTCCTGGAGTCCTTTAACAGTAGCGATGGTGGATATTTGCAAAGTTTCGTTTATTTTTCTAAGTTCAACACTGCCGACTATTTTATTCATACGGCTGCTACTAGATTTAAGCTCCAAAATTTCGTCATTTTTGGAGCGATTTAATACGATATTAAGTATTTGCCTTAATAAGCAATACATTTATGCAACATATTTGAAACTTTTTCCAATTTGTGGGTTATAATAATCCCCAGCGGTTATCCTTTGCAATTCTTTCACTTGACATACTTAATATATAATGTGTTATACATTATAACTAGAATGAAAATTCTTGTATTACGTGATTAGAAGCACCGCACTGAAGCATGGAAGGCTAAAAATATATTTGCCCCTCCCAAAAAAAATAAATTTTTTAATTAAGAAAAATGAAACACCAAAAAAAATTTATAATAGGAAAAGGAAAAAAATATTTTGGGAAAAATTAGTTTGTCATAAATAGAAAAATGAATGATAAATTTAACTTCAAAATTGTTTATCCAAAACTTCGAATCTTCTTTCTAAAATATTTAGGTAATCAATACGCTCTAAAAATTGGCACTTGTTTAATAAAAAATGTAGAAAATACAAATTTTAAGTAGTTTTATTTCACTTTTTTAAATAACTACTTAACATATTTATGAAGTTTTGTAAAATTTTTAATTCTTCTGATAATAAATAATTTTATAATTTCATTTATTTTTTCTGGGTTTCCGAAATTCCAAGTTTCCAAATTTGGTGAAATTTAAGCTTATATTTTACGGATCATATGATTAAAAATGTATCTTTCGACAAAAATAATTTTTCAAAGTACTAGTTTTGTCAGTTAATGAAAAATATTTTTTATTTTATAAATCAAAATTTTATAAATCAAAAATAACACAGAAAAAGTTTTCCTCAAAATTTTCATACAAAATATAATATTTATCCTGGACACCATTAAGTTATACATAATGAATATTTTGAGTATTTTGAGACAATTTTATTTTGGAAGTTAAATAAAAATACTTACACATAAATTATAAACAATAATTGTCTAAAAATGGTAATTTTTCAAATGAAATCTTAATAAAAGTTTAATTGAAAATAAGCATAATTTTGCAACTAAAAATCATTAAAAATTTTGATTTACGCTCAAAAAAAAAAAAAAAAAAAAACAAAAAACAAAAAAAAAAAAAAAATAATAATAATAATATTAATAATTATGAAAAATAAAATAAAAGACCGTTCTTTTTGGTAAGTTCCTAGATAAATTCTCTTGTTTTGTTAATTTCTTCTTTTTAAGATTTCTTAGAAAGTACGATAATCAAGCTTATCCATATACATTTGCTTATGTTTTGGTCAAATATTGAAATAAAATTTTAAAACAAAATTAAAAAAACAAAGTTTCCAAGTTTCAATACTATTTAGTATACATTTTTTCACAAACGATGTAATATTTTTTAAATACTTTTTTGTAAGCATAACAAGATTTATTTTTTTTTTTAATTGGACAAAAATTTTGGAACTCATTCAATTTCACATGGAATGATTTAAGCTTTTTATACGTTTTTATTTTTACCCCAAGTATGTTTTAAATAAAGCATAAATAAAGTGATTTGCTTAAAAATAAATTAAAAATAATTTGATAAAGTTTTGAAATTTTTAAATAAATGTTTAAATATTTAAACGATTTGAAAGATTGACATTTTATTATAACTGAAATAGCATTTAAAACTTGATATCTTTATTGTTATTTTGAAATAGAAAAGCAAACTTAATTAAAGACAATTTTTAAATTATATCTTAATTAGATAATTATATAATTTTTCATATTAGCTAATTTTATTAATTTTCTTAGAGAAAATGGTAATATTAAAATTTAGATATAAGATATTGTTACGAAATTGTACTTGAATTCAAATATAAAGGTTTTAACGACTGGTTTAAATTTAAGTAATGCTTCTCAACCTTTCTCAATGCTTCTCGACCTTTCCGTTTATGTTAACAGCAGTTAACCTATCTGTAGAAATTACTAAAATAGCTGTAAACATACAACATTGGATGAAAAGCTTTTGGCATTGTTTGAAAGTATGGCAACACTAAATGTTTAAGTTGCTAACATTAACATCGAAGGCTCTAGAATTCGAATATTCTAGTTTGTCCTTTAAGAACATTGTAGAAAGAAATAGAGCTTTCGAGAAACATCTAGAAGGTAATGCAGTGTATATAAATTGGCCTTGAGAACACCACTGAGCCAGTCTAATTGGAAGCATCGTTAAGTAAAGACAAATTAACTGCCTTGGTTGTATATTCTTGTACATTATTAAAGTGTGCTGTATAAAGTGTGTAATTTAAGTGTTTGTGTATTAGAACACAAGTGACTATATAAACTATTGTTGTTGTACATTTTAAATAAAATAAAGAGTCGTTACAATTTTATTTGCAATCAAAGCAAAACCTTTTTATTTAAAAGGAAATAAACCACAGTTTTTAGAAGGTAAAAACGTAATAATATTTAATATTTTATGTTCATGATATGACGCCTAAATGTGCATATCCCAAGACTAGTTACATTAATATTAACTGACAAAGTTTTCGTCCCTCTATCTTTCAGTTTCAGATAAACATTTATATGAATGTGTGTTTTTGTTTATTCTTAAGGACGAATTCTACATAATGGTTTAAAATTATAAGGACTTAAACTTATTTAATATTAGAATAATAATTTGTTTTACTTAATTGTTTCATATCCTAACAAAAATAATTGAAATTAAACAATTAATTTTGAAAAGACGTACACAAAATTGGAAGTGGAATGTCCATTCCAAAAAAATTTTTCAGCCGCCAATATATTCTCCAAAGGATTATATAGGTCGTGTTAGTAAAGCTTTTTTTATTAAATCAGACCACCCAAAAAGTCGGGAGACCATACTATAAATGATATCTGAGCGTTACTTTTTATATGTTGTAATTATTTTCATCAAAAATCATATTTTTGGTCCAGCTCACGAAAGCGAAATAACTGATCATAGATATTTTGCTGATAAGTTTATGACACATCAATCTTTAATTTTAGAGGGGTGCATTTGCAACAGTTTTTATCTTCACACAAACTTATGCCTTTATTGATTTAACGAATTTTTATCAATTCGTTAATTTTTTTCTTGAATATATATGTATATATATATATATATATATATATATTTTTTTTTTTTTTTTTTTGAAAATCATGAATTACTTTTTAATTAGCTTTTCTTTAGCTATCGTTTGACATAGGTAGCACTAATATTTTGGAGATTTTTTTATTTTTTTGAAGGTTTCTTTTGGGATCATTAAAACATTACCGTATAATAGCATGTTCTAATCATCTCAATAGCTTGAAATATGACAAATATATTACAAATAGTACCTCCTTCCACAGTTCGAACTTGTATTTAATTAAACTTAAGAACTTACAAAAATAAAAACACAAACATATCCTACTAAAAATTGTTCTACAAAATTACCTACGTAAATTTTTCGTTGATTTGCTCCAAAACGCGCAAAATTTGTTGTTTTATTTTATGGTTATTTTTCACAATATACATTAATTGCATTACTAAGCGTATTAATAAACGGAAAAATTTTGTAAAAATTTTGCGAACTAATGAAAAAATATCGAAATTAGTGAATCTTTCTTGAAAAATATTGAAAATTACATAGGTAATTCAGTCAGCGCAGAGACGTTTTGCTTTCTTCATTCAATTAAATTGACTTAAAATTTTGGTAGCTACGATATCTTTAGAGCACCAGCTATCATCAAAACGTTTTTTTTTTCTCGATATTTCCCAAAATTTACAGGCTATTTTGAATTAAACAACTTTGTTGTTTTTCTGTTTTGTTGCTTTTCTTACTGTTTCTTATTTTAGCATGTAATGTAAAGTAATGAAACAAAGCTATTATTATCTGAAATCAAATAAAAATAAAGTATTTATTTTATTTACTTTTAGAAAATTTAGTTTTGACTGTTTGCAATTAAAATAACGATAAGTGAAAACGATTATAATATGGATTGATTTAAATCTCATTTTTGGTATTTGCGAAATAGATATTTCAACTGCACATCTATACATTAAATATTTTGCTTACATTCCTCTTTTAATGAAGGGCGTCTAAGTTTAAGTGCATTTCTTGTCTCAATTTTTTGTGTGGCTATAAATTTACTGTAACTATATCTTTATTTATCTATACATTTAATGATTTTACTAAATATAGGAAAATGAACTTTTTATTGCCCTCAAATCTTAAATGTATGAATTACACCTTAAATCAAAGCACAACTATAAGGATTATAAACCAGTATTAACTTTCATCCACCTAATGTTAAGCATTTTGAAAAATCCATGGCCATTAAGTGTAATTTTAAGTGCTCTGCAATTGCCAACATGTATTCGTTTAACATCTGGTAATTGTATTTGATAATTTATAGAATTTCTATGAAGTAATGAAATTTATATAGTCAATCTGCCAGAAGAAATTAGCATATAATTTATTGTATTATATTTCTAAGTGAAAACTAAAAAACTTTTCAAAAACAATTTTTACATTTTATATCCTTATAAATATAGAATTTTATAACACTTTTGACCATTTAATACCAGCCATGTTCCCGTCTAACATTTCTAACACGAACAGCACTCACAATTAGAGAAAAAACTTTACATCTAATTAAAAATGCGAATACAACCTGAGTTTGCATGATAGAAAAATTTACGCACTAGACAACGACAAAAAAAAAAAAAATAATAATAAAAAAATAAAAAAGCAGCAACTTGTTAAAATTTCAATTGGAACTAAGTGTTTTTGACCATAAAAACTAAGAAGAACAAATAACACAAACTAGCTCGTCTGACAAATACGACTAAATGCCAAAAGCATGTACTCGTGAATAGTAGTCAGAAACCAATCGTAAATCTAAGCAGATATCCAGGTACATTTATAATTGTAGCACAAGATACTATTGTAGGACAAGTTAAATAAAAAAAGAGAGAAATAGAATCAAATGAAAACAACGCTACTGGTCATAACCATATTTAATGATAAACGACATTTTTGTAAAGATGTGTGTAACAATTTTTAGAACTAACGAGAAAGAAAATCTTCAGCTACTTAAATTACTATTCTCCCAACTATAACTATAGCTAAAATTGGGGATAAAATATGACTTAAGATGGTAAAAATAAATTAGTAGCAATTGAATTTTTATACACATTCGAAATAAACCGTATGCAGTACATACATACGTAATTGTATAATATACTACACTTGAAGAAAAAATGTTATATAACTATTATTAGTAACAATGCATAGAGTTGTGAAGATAATCTGGGGACTTGAATTTAAAAAGTCATTTAGAAATATTTATATGGATAAAATACTAAAATTTTAATCAAAAGTTAGTAAGAACGCATGACATGATAGTTCATAGGAAAATTAGCTGATTGAAAAGCAAACGAAAAATCATTAACATTTAGACAAAATAAACCATTTCTTTAAAATGTGTAATCAGGGATCGAAAATAAGAGTTATTTTTTGCATTCGAAGAAAGCATATGCATATATCCAAATGTCGGAGAACCGCTTCATATATATTATAAATATCGTTATATACCAGATTTTCATAAAATATTACGCTTTTAAAATTTTTTATGTTAATTTTTTCGTATAAAAATAATTTATTTTTAAGCATTATTAGAGTTATTTCTGTTTTTTGCAACTTTTTTACTTTTTAGAGCAAAAATAAAGGCTATTATCATATTTTTATTATTTTTTAACACTCTTTTTAGGACAAAGATTCCACACTTTACGTACCATTTCAGACATTTTTCGTATGTGTTTTTTATACATGTAGGTGTTATAAGTTTGTTAAGGCAGCATGGCCCACATTAGTCAGAAACAACTTTTAAAATGAAAACCGGAAAGACATTTTATGAAAGATGCATCTCTGATCCAGAAAGGAAGAATAAGTCCTTGAAAACCCAGAACAACAAAATTCGGTATGATGAAATAATGTATATGTATAATTTACTCCCACATCTCAGAAACAAATCGTATTAATTTTATTTAATTACTAATACACGTCGATCATCTTATTTCGCCATTGGATTGGATTTATTATACATAGAGTCTCTTAAATGTTACCATGGACTCTCATTTGAGAAGCATTTAGAAATATCTTAAAGCTATTGCTCTAGAGCTACGTGGCCAGGTGCCAAAAAAAAATTACACCTGAATCGTGTTTAAAATAAACTTAAAAATATTTAAAGAACGCTTAAAATAATTCTAAATTAATATAATACTTTTTCAGTGGTATATTTACAATTCGTGTTAATTTTACATAACTTTGAAGTCACTATTATTATTATTATTATTATTATTATTATTATTATCAGAAATATCAATTTTAAGAACTAAATTCGTTATATTTACCGCTCCTAATTCTCATTTTATTGAATTCATAAAACGGACTTATTTGACCTAATTATTTAGTATTATTTCCCTTTTTTTAATTTATTTACTTTTTGATGGTGCTGATCTTTAGATCTACATTCGTAAGTGTCCATATATAAGTATTTTATTAAAGAATATACACCAGTGACTCTGTAATATAGAATTAAAGTTATTATATTTGAATTTTATTCTTAAAAAAACATATTAGAAAATTCTTAATGAATTACTAAAAAATGCTAAATAATATGGCAAATGCTAAATGAAAAATTTGCGGTTAGGTCTGAAAAATATGCTAAATTTAGTTGCAAAAATGTTGCAATGGTTACATTGCTCTAGAAAAATTTAAATAAGTATAAATATTTATATATCTAGCAAAGGCCCAATCTATAGTAATTTTGTATCTACTGCCGATGAACATCTGATCGGAATGTCCGTATACAGCTTGCTTAATGGATTTGTAATGTATAATAAAATGGGTCGTTTTATAATTTGGAAAATAATTTACTAGTATATATTCCAATGCCTTCGGGAAACACTAAAATTCCAGCTACTTTTTTCTTTTTAGGATCCGATAAAATGCATGAAGATTTTACAGATGGTTCATAGAAAGACCTAGTTTTAGTAGGAATTAACATCGTTAAGTAGATCCTACACTTCCTGATGAATATATTTAGTCGGGGACAAGAAATTACTATAGAAATTACTCTTTACATAGTCAGACAGGATGATCAAAAAAGTCTTTATCGTTCTTTAGGCAGAATTCATGTTTTTGAAAAAAATTAATCTCTATAACTTTGGTCCCCTCTTTTGTCATCACATTTTTATAACTTATAACATAAATAAAGGGCATATAGAAGTTCGTCATTCCATTTGCATTTCTATAGAAATCAACATTTTCTGGTTCCTAATAAGAAATGATGTCGATAGTACGTATATAAAGCTCATATATATGTATATGTAAATATATATATATATATATATATATATATATATATATATACCTGTCCCGAAAGCTGAATTTTCTCCATAACAGGTCCCAAATTTTTATTGAAATATTTTATGTTATTTTAAAATTAGAATTGTTTTTATTGATATATTTACATTTTAAACATTTTTAAAGAAATTGGAGATTTTGAGTTGCTTTTTTGGCAAATTATTTTTTAAAATAACAGCTAAATCATGTAGTTCATATAGTGCTGTTGTCGGCTTATCATTTCCCAAACCCCATTGTATGCATATCTTTATCGATGTTATACAATCGTCCACTTTAATTTTATTTTCTTCATGACCACTATCGTATAAATCCTCCGATTCCGTATCTGATAATTCCATTTTTCCTCATTACTTTCCATATGAAATTTCTTGAATTCAATTGTTTCGTGAAAAGATGTTCCGTACCAATTTGCGGTACAATCGTTGGCTTTAAAATATACTGAACCTTTCCCATATTAAGAGATCTATATACACAACAAATGACACGAATAAACTGGAAATCCCCGTCTTTTGGCATATTAACCCTTTTGAATATATATATATATATATATATATGTAAACTGAAAAAAAACAACAAGAAATTAAGGCATATTTGGTTTATTCAACTTTTGAAGAACCTGTGTAAGCTAAAAACTTTGTTCTTTTACAAAAAAAATCGGAAATTTTTTAAAGAATCTTTGTGTTGGAAAAAATGATGTAGATGTAGTAATAACCGAGTTATAGGCCAAAACACGTTATTAGAATTTTTGAGGCTTCTATATAAGCTGTGGGCCTCATTCTTGCATAAGTCTATCAAAAATATTTTTTTCGAATTTCGCTTTTTTTAAATCAGTCGAATCGGCCCATAAATTTTCCATCATACATTTTTTTAATTTAGTATTGCTTTACATTTATAAAATATTTGTTCCTCACCGAAGTGATTATATCTTCCTTAAATATGTGCGAACTTTTGTAAATTTCAAAGTATTAAATTTGTTATTTACTAGATTTACCGATGCGATTCTCTGCCCTATTTAATGCGATAACTAATATTTACTTTAAATGGGAAATTTGATATGAAATTGGCTTTTAAAGTTTTTAAGACTTTCACTCCAATAATAATGGGGGCTACATTTTCCCCTGGACCTATCCGCTATATTTTCACTTTATTAATACGATATGAAAGAATATACCATAATGAATATTTGTTTTAAATGGGGGTACTATACCCCCTGCTCCGATTTTAAGCTAATTGGTTCATCCGTTTGACAGTTTTAAAAAAGTGGGCATAAAATATAGTCATGATATCCGATCGAGTTCCAAGATATTCTATAATATTCTACAATTCAAGCACTATATGTGCATCAAATTTCATGTAAATGGCTGCATTAATAACGTGTGAAATTAAAAAAAAAAATGATTTAGGCATAAAATGTGGGCGTTACTTCCAATCGAGATCTAACAAAGTCTATAACCACCTCTGTTACTGGTGTTATATGTGTGTCAAATTTAATGAAAATCAGTTCAGCCCTTTAGTCGTGATTGGTACACAAACAAACAAACTTAGACCTCAAATTATCTAAAGTTTTTAGTATTTACATAGATATAATATATATAAATATATTTGTAATTATATCCAACATAACCCAATAAACCAAAAAACGATATGATACTGAAATCGATATCATCTTAGGTACCGATTATAGTATTATATCTTATATCTGAAGACGATATAGTCATAGTATAATACAAAAAATACAAACATTTGGAAAAAACTTCAAAATAAAAATATTCATATTAAATTTTTTCAACAAACACACTTATATTTATAATCAAATACAAATAGATTAAATGGTCCAACCAAATTTATATGTAAGTTCATAATTGAAAAATATGTATCCAATGAAGAAATATGCATGTAAACAAAATGTTTGCATAAAAATATGATGCATTAAATTGCATGTTTTCTATTTGTTTAGGATCTTATCTTATTTCAGCTAATTATTTTACACATCCTTACAATATTTAACGGCTAAAAGTATTATTATTATTATTGGTAATAACTGTATTCAGAATAAAACCTAGATTATGCCGATTTTTCTATCGGCGTACTATATCAATTTTGCATGGAAAAACGATTTCATAAGGAAAGGTACACATTAGTCCGTAAAAACTATTATTACCTATGATACTTTTTATCACTTATAGGATAACGTTTCGATAACGTTATAATACCGTTTGGGTTATTGGGAAGCTATTTCACTTTCATATAACACATCTCCACATGGGTAAAGGGGATATAAGATTCGGCTCAGCCGAATATAGCACTCTTGTTTTTTACTTGGTTAGTTTTCAGGCCAGATGTTTTAACTTTTCTGATAAAAGTTACAGAGAAATTTAAAGAGAGATTTTTCTCCTAAAAATCGTATTATTTTGTCTGCGATCCTACAGTCTGTATGTAAATCAACTTTTTCTTTAGTTCTCAGAAATCATTCCGGTGATCATGAAGTCTTTGTAGATCTTATGACTCAAGAATTTGTATTTCTCGATTCATCTGAGTTTCTGGCAATAGTTTTAAATATTCGACATGTGTTTCGATAATAAATTTGAATTAAGTATTTGAAAGAATTTTCTTAAAATTTCATTTTAAGAAAAACTAATCATTCTGTTACAACAAAATTTATTACATAGTTACTGCGAATAATAGCAAATGCAATCAAGTTAACGGTACTAATTTTTTCAAGTACAATCAAAGTTATAAGCCTTAAAGTGTGCACTAATTTTTTCGTGCGAAGTCCTTAAATCATTTTCTCAAGTAGGTTTAATTGTGGCATATTTTTCAGTGTAATTTTCACTCTTATAAGGAAAATGTTAGTTTTTGCCAAAATTGAGTTATTTATGATCTGCAACCAAGTTGGTTAATTTCAATACATTGTTTCTACTGTGTTATGGAAAATTAATGATTAAAATTTATTTGGATAAAATGTATACGCTTGCCTTATATTTTTTTACGCTAAGAGTGTTGGTTGCTTCAGTTCTAATAATATTTATAAGCTGCTGTTCAAAGGTAAATAAACATTATTGATGGAATTTTCTCATTCATTTAAATGATGTCACAATTCTTTTTGCTATGAAGTCATTGATTTTATTTCCTTAAGCAATCGCGTGATAAATTTTTCCTTTCAAAATTCTCTTCTCAAGTGCTAACAAACATGCAAACTTTAAATATTAAACTGTAAATATTTCATTATCGAAATCAATATGTATTAGGTTTGGAAGGCAAAAAATAAGTCAAAGCTTCAAAATAATTAAGAGAGAGTTGCCAAATCTAGGATTTAAAAATAAATTAATATACTAAATAAAGCACAATAATTTCTTATAGCATCACAACCCGCCTGACCTGAGTTTCAATATTTTCGAAACAAATATCTTTGAGAAAATATCGAGAAATGTATTAATTATGAATGTTCGTAGCATCGAACTTTACTCCATAATTTCTTGATAGTTAACATTCGCGTAATTTTCGAGAATTTCAAAAATATCTATATCGCAATATTAAACCTTTCTAAGTAGAATGTTTCGAAAAATTGACTAATATTCTAAATTTCTCGAGAAATTCTTTTGCAAGTAGAAGAGCAACGTATTTTTGTTGTAAATATTGTGCTTTATAATTTAAGATTCTAGTTAAATTTTTAGCAACTTTTAATAAACAAACAATATAGCAAAATTTTAGAAAAAACTGTAAGTAATAACGCTACTTGTCAAAAAAAAAAAAAAAAACTTAGATTTGCAAAATGTCATATTTATCTAAATATCTGATATATCTTCTTGCAGATTAATTCAGAAAATTTTGCACTGAAAGATGCTGATTTGAGAAACAGAAAAATCCATAATATTGAGAGAAAAAATATTGATGAAATTTCGACAAAATTCGACTAATATTACCATTCATATGTAAATGACTTTAATAATTTTATTGTTCATCATACGAATTATTATTTTTGAATTGTAATTTATTATGTATATTTTTTTAGTATTTGCTATATTATGTTGTTTGAAATAAAACATATATAAATCTAAAAATTTAATTAGCTTTTAATTTTAGATTGGAAAAAAATTGAAATTAAATAAAATAGAGAACCACCGTTTTCAAACTACTATAATAATAATAATAATAATAATAATAATAATAATAATAAAAATAATATCAATATCGAATTTTCTTTATTATTTTTTGATATCAAAAAGGAATCACTAATGAATATTTTTACATTTCGCTATTGATATCGCTAAAGATACACAGTTAATACGATAGACAAACATTCGAGATTGAAACATTTGCTACCACAAAGTGTTTTGTCGCGAAATATTTGAACGGCATATCACTATCGAATTTATTGCATATATTGGCAACTCCAGTTGAAAAACTTATAGTTCTACCTTTATTTTCTAACTTCTGGCTATAATTTTGCTTTCTGTTTGCCAATCTCTAATAATGTTTTACATTTTTTGTTTTGTTTAAATACATATCGTTCTTGTTGTACATTGTGTTCGTATTGAATTTTCATATGAAGTGAGTATTGGTTGAACTCGCTTATATTCGGATGGCCAACGATAGTTGTTCTCGAATGTTTTGTCAGAGAAATGTTCACGAAAGGTTTGAACGAAATATCACTGTTGAAGGTTATGGTGAGCTATTATTTCTATTACTAAGAGCAAAATACTACTGTTTTCAACACTGCATATTAGTAAACTATCAAAATTTATTGTATACATTGGCAACTCCAGTTGAAAAACTTATAATTCTAAATATATTTTTCAATTTCTGGCTATAATTTTGCTTTTCGTTCGCCAATCTCTAATAATGTTTCCCATTTTTTGTTTTGTTTAAATGCATATCGTTCTTGTTGTACATTGTGTTCCTATTGAATTTTCATTTGTTTTGGTTTTATTCTTATTTCATGTCGAATTTATTTGTTTATTACTTTAAACATGCATTCAAAACTCCACTACAATAAACGAGACTATATTAACCAAAAAAATAAAACATTAGTTAAACAAGATTTTATTAAACTGGTCATAAAGAAGATAGCATATTTATAAGAGAGTGCCGGAGCGAAAGAGAAAAAATTTCAACTTCAATTATTGTAACTATTTTGGTCTACTAGTAGTATCGATTTGTTCGCGCTACACTTGAGCTCAGGCAGCTGCCGTGGATTATTAGTGCCAGATTTGGGAAAGATTAATCCAACTTAAGTCTTAAAGTTAAGCTTTAACGCAATTCATACAGTCCAAATGAGAACTGTTTAAAACGGTACATTTTTGTTTTTGTTTTTCTGTTTGTATTTAGTAGGCGTTCTTTCATTTCATTCGTTTTAGTTGATGCTGATGTTTTTTTTTAGCTAAGGCTTGTTTGGTGACTGCTTAATGCGGGTGTATTAAGTCAGCATTGGAAAGATGTTTTAAAGAATTAATTCTTTGTGTAACAGTTTCAATACACAATTTTACTCTTTGAATTCAAACATATTGCAAATGCTCATACTAGGCCTGCTTTATTAATCCACACCAATAAGTGCTTCTTCAATATTGTATAGTGATACAAAACATGTTGAAAGTACATTTTTAATTTCGAAAACTTAATTTGAATTGGGATACCCCTAACATTTGTATTTTTTTATTAAAGAGAAAACTAAGGCCTTTGAAAACATGCTTTCGTATGCGGTTTATCTTTTATAGTTATCAAAGTTATTCTTACCTGAATTGCATACTTTCACAAAACCTTTTTTTATGATGATAAAACCGATTCAAAATATAATAAAATCGAATTATAATATGAGAAAATCAAATCATAATGTAATGAAACCGGAACATAACATGAAAACGGAAAATTTGTATATACAATATTAAAAAAATCTGATCATAATATGATAAGTTATACCGTTTTATAATTATAATTTTCATATTTATTATTTATGACTATGAAAATTTTTACAGTAACAATATCTGAGATTATGGTCACCGTAACTATATTTTTTCTCTGAGTGTAGAAATCTATAAAATTGTTGAATTCAAGAATTTCCCAATTGAAACTCATTAAACCACGGAAAGGGATATGGTGATCGATTATTCGACTATTTGGTAAAACCGGTTCTCGCACAGTTGGAACAAACCTGTTGCATTTTTTCGAAATTTTGAAAGAACCAGTTAGCGGTTTTTTTTGCTAATATTAGATATTTTTAACAAAATAATGTATTTCTTTAAAAAATGAAACAAATCTTACAATATTCAAGTTAAAGTTTATTAAATATTAATATTTTAAGAAACAAGTTTTAATTAAAATAAGAAAATAATCATTAAAATTAAAAATTTTATATTGTATGTACAGAAAGTATGGCTTGATATGGAAAAAGCATGTCTCAATTTTTTCGAAATCGATTTGAAGGCAAAGCTCTTTCAAATGCATATTGAATTAAAAAAATCTTTAAATTGTTTGTAAGGTGTTACATGAGAAAAAACTAATTTCATTGATATCCGCATTTCATTCAATTACTTTAATATTTGTTTAAGCTTATAAAATTAATTCCAATTTAACATTAAACTATAACAGGGTAAGTTTTATAAGTTTTTTGCTTAAAAAGTAAGCTTTTGCGTATTTCGCAAGTCTTTTATGACTATCAATGTCTATTTACGTATATTTCTAATACGATTTTAGATTTTTATAAAGAATCGAAAACTACTTATTAAAATTTTAAAGTTAGAAAAATTGAATTTTGAATTGGTCTGCATATTATAAAATTTTTTCGAGATTTTGTAATCACACATTTTAATTTTTTTTATTTTTTTGATATTTTACTTGCCCTGTTTATAATACATAAGAAGAAATTATAATTATAATTTATAAACATTAATCATTTAACACATTTTTTATAAAATTTAATTTCTAAAAACGTTTTTTTTTGTGTTTAAAAACCCGGTTTATTCGACATTCGAAAAATGAAAATTGAAAAAAGAACATACACTAATTTTGAGTCGATAACTCTAGTAAGGTAGAAGTGGATGTGGAGGAGAAATTTATAATTTAGTAAATTACATATAACCGTAAATCTCTAAAAATAGTAAAGTAATTAAAATCGCACTGACATAAAATACATGGACATCAAAAGTTTGAAATTGAAAATCCAAAATCCAGACTCAATAGAAGATTAGAAAATGAATTCTATGGCGAATAATTCCCTGTAATACTTATTCTTTAGGCTAAATATAGTATAGAAACTTAAATGATACATTTCCATCACACTTTTAATCCCTTGACGACCTAAGAAGTTTTTAGGTTATACAATAATAGGTATAGCAAATTAGAAACCCATGTTTTATAGAGATAGAATAGTGCTGCAAATATATCTACAACTTGAGTAACATACCCCCTGAAAGTCTTTAAAATTTTCAAAATACTGAAAATATGAGAGCTTTAATGGTTGAACATGGGGGGCGTTTTCACCAAAATATAATTGTTAATGAGAGACAAATGGAATAGTGATTGGTAAATTGATTGTGGTCGAAATTCGATTTCTGTTTTGAAAAGCGATTATTTTGTGCTCGCTTCTTCCCAGTGAAGTAGATTATTCTACAATTACTGAATTGCACAAATTGCAAAGGAAAATCTTAAACTTTTTAAAAAATAAATATTGAGATAAGTTTCAAAAAGATTTTTATAAAAATAAAATCAGAAAAAACACAATTCAAGAAATAATTGTTAAATACAATGAACGAATACGAGTTATATAAAATCTACATTTTGCAAGAGAAGAGCCGCAAAAATACTTGAGTATGCATTCATGCTTTATGTGCCGGACAGTCACATAAAAAATGTTGCTCATAACTTCCGCAACAGTCCCACAGCACTTATTTGACAGTTCAACCAGAGGAATATGATTGTGTTTCGGTTATGTCCCGCACAACTAATTTCTTGCGCACTCGTTGGCTGTTTCGATCCCACGAATACCCTGTTATCCAAACTAGGCTGAGAAGTTTAGATAGAGATCGAGTGTAGTTGAGTAGATACTACGACCTAACTACGTAAAAATTCCGCACCATAATCACGACATTAGTGTTCAAATTAAAGTATATCTACTCCGAAACATGTGCCCCCTATAGCAGCAAATATTCCGCACTCGATTCGAGTGTCGGTTTTATACGTAATCTTTTATGTCATTGCATATTTGGTGAAATGACTAATTTACTTCAATGTTTTAACAAAATTCACGTATTTTAATTCAATTGTGATAAATTTAATTAGAGTGATCTGCGAAAGTAGACTAATACTAAAAATAGATAGATCCTTTTCATTATGTTTTCATGCTTTTCTAAGAGACGTACGACTATTGAATTTATACGTTACACCCTCGACATTTTTAGTTTGGGCTTTTGTTGTTAAGCATATCGAGAGATATGCATATTTAAACGTCTAATGGTTATTTTAAACAAAATATAATTTAAAATTAAGTATTTTTTTTATTTATTTTAGAAATAATAATCGATTATAAAAATTGGAATTAAAACGGTTGGTCAAAAAATCGGGAATCGATTATTAACTTTTCACATCATTCACTAGAATCCTGCTATACTGACAGACTATTGCTGCTTATAAATAGCAATAATTAAAAACAATATACATGTAAAAATTTTTTAATGAAGTTGAAAACAAAAACATATTTTTCAAAATTATGACGTGATGGAAATGTTTCATTTCACTTTTTACACTACATCTAGTTCAAGAAACAAGAATTATGCTAAATTATTTTTTACTCTTTTGTTGACTTTTTTATTTAAATTTTGATTTTTATTTATTTATTTCTTCACTTTGAGGGTCCATGCATTTTATGAAGTTGCAAATTTAATTATTATATTTCCATGGTTTAATGAGCGTTGATCGAAAAATTCTTGATTTTGGCAACTTTAAAAATTTACAGGCATTTTGGAAACTTGTAATAGATTTTGGTAGCACCGTCTTTTGTCTATAAAACCAATTTGCTCTACCTCTTACTTTCAAAATTACCTAACTTAAAAACTCCACACACATTTTCTTTGGTTGTAAATGGGTTAAAAGTATGACGTAATGGAAAAACCGAAATGTTTCTGGTGAATATATCTACTATATCTATAATATTTGTAACATATTTTTCACGATATTTCTTCAGTGTTGACTAGAGAATGCTTCCCGGGATTTCCGGGAAAATTGTAATTTTTCATGTCCCGGATTTCCGAGAATTTTAAAAGCACCTAAATGGAAGAAAACTGTGTGAATTTCAACAAAACCTTATTAATTTTAGTAACCTTTTATAGAAAATTAAAAATTCAGCTGAGAACTATGTCTTAATAATAATATTTTTAGTTTTCATGTACAATTCATGAGATGACCCTATTGCATGAGTTAAATTTAATATCAGCACTAAAAACCAGCAAGTGCGAAAGTATAACTGATTGAAAGAATCTTGTAGATATTTGAAATATATTAAATTTTTCTGATAGAAAATTTACGAAACATTAAGCAAATTAAGAAGAAAAGTAAATAGCGAGTTCTAAAAATCATTAATTATTCATATAATTTTCAACTGGAAAGCTATATAAAATATTCTCTGTTATGCATGAGAACGTCTAAGCGATCTATAATATAAAAGTGAGTACTTTATATGGAATATTCTAGGGAAATTTAATAGACAACAGACTGAAACTGCGGGTGATCCAAATTTTTTTTTAAAGCTGCAGTTTGAGAACTAACTAATAAAAATTACTGTAAGTGTTATATTGCACATAAATATATATACAAGAAATTGTAGTTTATTTTCAAAAGTTATACAACCATCAGAAAGTCATCTTAATGAAATCATACCTTAAAATATCTATTCATATAACTGTGTCGTGAGTTAAGCTTGTTAAAATGTTATTGTACTTTAGTAGTCATCTACTCTTGTATACAATTTTACAAACAACATGTTACTTAAAAAAATAATTTCCAAAGAAGTCTTTCGGTCTTTCTAAGTATCTATCTGTGTATCTATCTATTCATCTGTCTGTTTATTCGTTCGTTTATTTCTAAGTTTTCTAACTACTTACTCGTATGTATTTGCGTTACCCTGTCTATTTTTGTTATCATATTTGGTGTGGGAATTAATGGGATGATGATGACGATTATCATCTGCAACTATTATTATTAACTTGGTTTCCTTTTCTTTATGTTCAGCTCTTGTTATTCGTTCCAAAGTTGACCTTGCTTGTTTGCTTTAATTATATACTTCGTGCTATTCGCCACTCTCGTTTCGTGCGCATGACAAGAAGCTTTTTTTTCTTAGAGCGAAATACAATTTGTGGTCTATAATTTAAATGAAATTTGTGTTAATTGCAATATTAAACAGAAAACATAACGTGAAATGTTGTTTTAAATTTATTTGAAAATAAATTTTTATTAAATTCATAAAGCTGGCGACATAATTAACGGGAATTCTGTGCAGTAAATTAGAGTTTAACAAAATATTTCAGGAATTCTCAAGTTAAATTCAAATTTATATTAATGCATTAGATAGAAGCACAATTTTTAAAATTAAGACATTAAATCCAAAATGAGAATACTTAAAAGAAACTTCTGGCAATGAAAAAGTTGGTATATTTTCTAAGTTAAAACTTTAATATATTTTTTATAAAATATTAATCCAGAGCGCAAATTAACCACGTATTAAAGTTTTGATTTGGTTTAATTTGATTTCTACTCTATAATTTGAATCAATTGTTTCAAGACTTTTTGTTATTGTTACTGCTATCTATGGTGTTCATCATAGAGAATTATACAAATTGCTGAAATGTTAAAGCGATTTGTTAGATTTGATTAAAGTACGAGTATAACCTTTCGCACTAGAAAAATTAAAAGAAAAGATACGGCGACTTTAAAACAACTTCCTATTTAAGTAATGTAAAAGAATTTTATGAAACGCAGTTGTAAAATAACTTTAGAGAAATTTGATATTGTGTGAACTACAGATGAAATACGAATAGAAAATACCCTAAAGTATTATATATTGGCTAGATACATTGTTAAGCAGGGTTTACACTAGGTTTAATAACATATTGGGTATCCAGATTTAGCAAACGCCAACCTATTTTAGAAGCACGGCTTTGATTTTAAATCTAATCAACTAAATTCTTTTAAATGCATCCCGAATCCCGATATCATAATAAAATTTAACATGTAGGGTACTTATACGAAAATTTTCGGTATAATATTACATTACAATAACAACATCAAAAGATTACAACAAAACAACTGAAAGTAATTTTTGCAGCAAGTTAACTGTCAAAGTTTTATCTAAGATAAAACAGACAAAAAACGCTAAAACTGAAAATTTACAAAAAGGAGAATGAAAAAGAATAGTGTATAATTTTGATACGCAAAGTAAATGGGAAAAAGTACTCAGAAATAAAAACAACTGTACTGCAATGACATGCAAGTCAAAGAGATGCGAATTTATATTATGAAAACAAAAAAATAATAAAAATAAAACAATAATACACCAAACAGCCCCATTATGTAGAATTTTAAACAACAAAGTCACAAAAGCTACATTGAGAGTCACACTTAAGATCAGCTGCAATTCAATGATGACCCTTTTTTTCTTGCTAAGTTACTTGCACACGTTACCCATTATACGAATAAGTATCTGGGACTGAGGTACAAATTAACATGAAAATTCAGTCGTACATACATACAAAACACCAGCGATTGAACTGACAGTGATCACAGAGTTACAAGCATACATATAAAATACAATCTTTCAGTTAATTTGTAACCAGAGGTTGAGGTAACACACCGACGAATATTTCAAGTGTAAATGGCATTAAGCGTGTAACAGTAATTTGTTGTAAATAAGTTGAGAAATAAAAATAAAACAATGACAATAAATGAAAAAAAAGATCTTTTAAAATATAAAAAAGGAAAGACTTTATAACATTATAAAAGCTGTAAACAGTATGTTACTATTGCACTATGGGTCAGAATGTCAGAAAATATTACTACTAGAAGAATGCTATGAAATGTCACTTTTCATATAATATTTAGATTAAACATGTGAACAGAAGGTCTGAAATTACTTAAGATCAAGTTCAACAAACAATAAAAAAAACTATATCGCATATCATGCAGTTACTACAAATTATTAGGGTATTGAATAGGGTATCCAAATTGTTCGGTTTTTTCATTATTTGAATAAAACAAATAATTCGAATAAGTTATTTGGTTTATTCGATTTTTCGAATAATTCCAAAAACAAAATAAAAATGTTAAATTTTGGTAAATTTTCAAAAATTTTATTGTAAAAGGAAAACAAAAACAACTTAAAAGTTAATAATTCTTTGTAAATATACTTTGTGGGTGCCAAACACAAAAACAAAAAATAAAATTAAATTAATAATTCTTTTAATATAATAAATAGAAATGACTTGTGTTAATACAAAAATATATATAAGGAAATGACTAAAAATAATACTTCAAAAAAGAATAACAAGAGCGAAATTGGCTTAAATCAAGCCATTTAAAATTTAAGCCGATTTTGCTCTTTAGTTTTTATAAAATTTGATTTTGAAAAGGCTCTTTCGCAGATTTTTGAAATTGGCAAAATTGTTAAAAGTGCATTGAAAAGCATTTTCAACTTATCCGTTCTCTTCTTCGTTCTGTCTATATATAAAAAATCATCCATTATGATATCATGGTCTTTTTAACTTTTTAAATTTTGTATACTTTTAGTTGTTGCATTCAGCTCCGATAGAAAATCACCAATAGATGTTTCAAAATATTTTTCCATCTACATAGATTCATGCGATTCATTTCTCACAGTTTCTCTTTCGAATAAAATTCCAAATATCTCATTTCCAAAATCTTTAGTTTCTGCTTTGGAGCTATAACTTAACTAGTTAGAACTGGTTAGGCATGTTCCAGAATTTAAATATAATATAAGAGTATTTAAAACTTTTAAACGTCTTTCTTGAACACGATGTTTTAAATGTGTGATAATTCTTTAAATTCTTTTCTAATTTTTTATTAAAAATATTATAACACCTTCAAACCTAATTAATATTATCGAATCTTTACTCAATTATTTAACGGTACCATCAAGTGGCTCCAAGGTCGCTTAAAAGTTCTATACCTCTCCTCTACATTTATTAAATGGCGACCTTTATTTTCAGTAATTTAGCAGATTTTCGAAATAATAAGTTTTACTTTTCTTTCCAGAATAAAATTGTCAATACAATTCCATATTTCAGTTAAAATTAAACATTAAATGGAGTTAAAATATTATATATTTACACAAATAGTTAAAAATAATGAAAAAAAGAAGTATATTATTAAAAAAGAAAATTATTCGTTTTGTTTCATCAATCGACATCAAAATATTCGAATTAATTTTCATTCGAAAAGCTGTACTTTTAAATTCTTAGAAAAATTACTCATATTAAATTGTTCGAATTATACGAATGAACACTATTCGAATGGTCATCCTAGTAAAACAAATAATTCGAATAAGACATTTTAGTTTGTTCGAATTATTCTATAACGAATTTAAAATTATTCGAATTATTCGAACAATAAAAAATATATAATAAAATAAAACATTTATGGGTCATTCCATTTAAAAACAACCAGTTGGTTTCCTGACCTATTCAGAATTTGATAATATTTATTACAATCATTATACTCATCACAACTAAGACTCACACAAAATTTCTCAAGTGGTTCGCGAATTATAGCGATCCGAAAGTGTAAAATAGCTAAAAAAAAATGTACAAAGTTGTATACAAAAAATTACAAATATCTTTTAAAGTATTTATGATACCAGATTAATTGGGGTATCATATTCAAGAAATCAAAATTATCTTTAATATGCAATAGTTTATGAATGTCATAATAAATACGAAATATTTATTTTAAATTGCATTGTTTCGTTTATAATCAAACAGAAAAATCTCCAATTGCTATCACAAATCATCCAAATTTAATGAAATTTAGCAAAAATATTAACATTAACACTTGTAACGCAAATACCGAGCTTTAATATGATTTTCGCGATAGTTCGTGATTTATAATACTTCTAAAATAATATAAACTATCTTTATTGAAATATGACCATTTTTCAAAATATATATGTTACAATGTTCATTAAGGTCTTTAACTATTAAAGGTAATAAGTCTATCTTTAAAATGAGATCTGATACATGTTTTTATGTTGAATTTTATTGGTAGATATTTCACGGTCTCCTATCTCAAAAACTGGTATTTTTAAATTCGTGAAAAAATATATGTAAACAATGAAGCCTTTATATATTTTTCAGTGAGTATAAGTACTTTGATAGAAATTTGTAATTTTGTTTATACAACTTTATAAATTCTTTTAACTATTTTACACTTTCAAATTGTTATATTTCGCGAACCACTATATAAAATTTTATGAAATTTTGTATCAGTCTTAGTTTTGATAACTATGATTGTGTTGAATATCATTAAATTCGGAGAGGCAAGGTCCAAATTTATGATTTGCATTAATTCCCATTTCTTCTAAGTATTGGAAGACACAACTTTTTACTATTTGGGTTTTAATCCCAAAACCACTTTTATTTTTTTTTATTAAACGAATTAAGCCAATTTATGATACCTTGTTCTGAAGTTAAGCATGCTTCAGCTATACAGCGGATGGGGAAAATTTTTTCAGAGCCTTAGTTTTTACCGGCCTAACAACATTAGGAACATTTCGGACTCATGTTTGATGTTATACTCTGGCCATTTTTCGCACAATATCTCTTTTCAAATCGTTTCAGCCATTTTTAATAGCCCATAGATGACACTCTTCTGGTCCCTCCAAATACAGAGCATAATATTGGCGATAGGAATTTTCATGGTTGTCCAGGCTTTACATAGGATTTATTATCAGAATGGATGCACTTGTCATCTCACTTTATAATTCGATGCAGAAATGAAACGATTTATGGCATTGAAGCGGGATTTCGTACATGCAAAATCAACACTTGACGTCTCTTGGCTTCATGTTGTGTGGTACCCAACTTGCATGCTTTTGGATGAATATAAGTTCTTTTAAATATCTGGAGATAGTTACTTGATCTACTCCCAATAAAGCTGGATGTATTTCTTCTGTTTGATATGAGTTTTGATCGAGTGAAGCCTCCAATTCTTCATCTTCAAACTTGTTCGGGATGCTCTCTCAAAATCGCTAGTTTTAAAGTGACTAAACTACTCACAACAAGTTGTCTCAGTTAAAGCATAATTCCCATAAAATTCCACCAAAATGTGACGGCTTTTCGCTGCGATTTTGTTCAAAAAATAATAATGTAGTAAAACTTCCACAAATGCTCTATTTTGGTACCAAAACCTCCATATTCAAAAAAAAGTGTGCTATTTTCGTTTCATCAGAATCACACATGCTGAATAAGAAGGCCTTATGACAGTACTTTCATGTAGAATACTTGTCAAAATGGACCGCTTGGTGCATACTATTAACGCAACCCAATGTAAAACGATGGAAATTAATGCATACATAAAATAAGTTAAATAACCTTAAAGAATATTTTTAAAAAAGCATTCTTAATATAAATACAACATCGTCCACTCCAGGTGTTATTTTTATACACTCAATAGATTTGGTATACATATTTGATATTAACATACAAGATGTTAATTTTATTCAAAATTTTAATTTTTCTACAAGTTAAAAACCTACAAAATCTATAAGAGTTTATTTACATCGCATCGTATTTTATGTTATTTTATTTTAAAGTTGCGTCAAAACCCTTTCTTACTTTACACATTTAAATTTGTATTCTGAAACTTTCCAAAAAATTTTTGACAAAAAGCAATAATTCAGAAAAAAAAATCCAATGAAAACTTATCCTACTCCGCTTGCTTTTCTACACCTGTTGCTACTAACTTAATAGTGGCAGGAAAAATTCCCAAAGTAAATAGTAGGGTATCCAAATTGTTAGATTTTTTCATTGTTCAATTAAAACGAATAATTCGAATAAGGCATTTTAATGTATTGGAATTATTCCAATGTTCATTGAAGATTATTCGAATTATTCGAATAATTAAAAATATAAAATTAAAATAGAAAATTTTGGTAAGCTTTAGAAATGTTATTTTAAAAAAAAGTAGAAACAACTTTGAAACATACTTTATGTGTGTCAAACACAAAAACAAAAATTAAATTTAAAATAAGGAAATGACCTAAAAATAATCTTTCAGAAGATAATGGCATTTAAATGACTTAATTTAAGTTTAGTTTGCTCTTTAGTTTTTATAAAATTTGATTTTAAAAAGACTCTTTCGCTGATTGTTCAAGTTGGCGAAACTGTTAAAAGAGCAACTTATCCGTTCGCTTATTTGTTCTGCCCGTATAAAATTGTTTATTATTTATTAAAATTTTACAACATTTGCGTACGCGGTTAATAATATCACTATAGAACTTTTCAGATCATATTTCCATCATGTAATTAGTACAACGGGTCATTGTAAGTTCAGCTGAAATGTCAAAATATTTTTTACGTTCGCTATCAAAATATTCGAATTATTTGTTATTCGAAAAGTCGTACTTTTAAATTCTTCGCATAAATTTTTTGAACTATTCGAACGAACATTATTCAAATAGATATCCTAGTAAATAGTATCTCAATATTTTGGAAAATTTTAAAATAATTTTAAAATATTCCTGGAATTTGAAAATTAATTTTAAGATATTCTAGGAGAGCTAAAAGCCTGTTTAAAAAGTCAACAAATACTATTTTATTTTAACTGTAACTCCAAATTAAATAATAGTTGAATGACTCCAATTGGTATAAAGAATCCACCTTCAAAAGATCTTTTTTTGCTTTAAAAAACTTTTAAATTACTCTAAGTTGTCAAAAATCTTTAGAAATTAACTTAAAATGATATAAAATTTTTGTGAGTGGATTTAAGTTTTTGTTTTTTTATTTTAATTAAAGTTTGATTTTGAAAAAGCTTTGATTTGAAAAAGCTGATCATTGGCGAAATTGTCAAAAGTGCATTCATCTAAACTTAGCACAAGGAAACATTTTTTGATATTTTTTATATAAATAATATAATAAAATTACCTCAATTGAAAATAAATGAAACTATTCGTTTAATTCGAATATTCGATATAACAATATTCGAATTATTTCTTATTCGAAAAAAATCATTTTTAAATTCTTAGAATAATTATTTGTAATAACTTGTTCGAGTAATTCGAACCAACAGTGTTCGAATGAATACCCTATAAATTATGTACCTAGTGAAAACTTTGGATAACGTGTAATGAGTTAAGAAGCTACTACTTACACATTAGCTTTAATAATATTTTAACAAGGCGATGACATTGGAAGCTATTATTTGAATTTTGAACATTCATACATTCCATTATTAAATATGTAAATTTTTAAGATAAATTAAAAAATCAACAAAAGGTAGTACTTCCAAAAATCTGTTTATAAATAAGTAATTACACACCGGGTTATACATAAGTGGTAACTACATGCCATTACCAAGTAATATTTTACACTGTGCTATTAGTATTCGAATATGTGAGGACCCGTGTTAAAACCAATGCCTTAAAATCCATTGAATAATCCCCATACTAAAACCTGAGAAAGACGTGATTGAGGAACATCCCTAGTAGTCGATATTCTTACTGTCAGTTATTGCAAACAAACTTGAAGGCCTCCTATTTAGCTGCAAGTAAAGAGAGCGTTAGAAAAAAATGATTGCATGCAATTTTATTAGATTTAAATAAATATTTTATGATTTCTAGAAAATCGTAACAGCTTTTATATTATTTATCAATGGATACATTTTTTTTAAATATCTATTTAATTTTTTTCTGAGCTTATAGTGTCCTTTAAATGTTTTTTATTAAGTCCCAATACATTGTTGGATCATCCTTCTTTGATATTTACCAAAGAAAGGAAGAAATTATTTGTTACTACTTTGCTGTTTTTTCACTGTAACGACAAGAATCGATATCAAACCGGACAATTAGATAATTTCCGAAGATGCATATTTATGTATTTCCCCCACTTATACAAATAGCTTGCTAGACCGATTTTTAGACAATTTTGACATTTTTGTACAACATTTACTGACAAGAACGTTGTAAAATGTATTTACGTTTTGTCGTCTATTATACGGTATTCATAATTTTGAAAGAAACTTATCTCAAAATTTTCCTTCTGCCTCTTGCTTCCACATATTTTTTTTCAACATCTTATAAAAGAATTAAAGCAATTTAATTAATTAGCCGCTTTATTTCCAAAGATATACGAATTTCCTCACACAGCCAGAAAATCTAGATTTTCTTTAGCTACTATATTTCATTTCGGAGACCATGAACTTCATATATATTTTAAGACCCAAAAAACTGTTTTTACCGACACACCTGCGTTACTAGAAATTGTTTTATATATTGGTACCATTCAGCATTACCGTTGAGTATTTTCAAAAAGTGTCCAAAAATGGAATTTCAAAAAACACCTTAAAAAACTGCTCAAAACTTGTTTATTGGATAAAAACATTATTTTAAGAAAATCTTCTAAATAAGATTTTATTAATAAGAAAATAATTAATTTATAATATTTTTTATAATTGTAAGAAGTGATTTATTCATAAATATAGTTAACATAAAATTCTCTTTTTTTTATTTTACTTCTGCATTTTGTACAAATCCCCAACTGACAAATTTAGGATTGGAAGCATGGATTCACAGGTGTTGACGTTAAGTCTGTTGGGCAATTTGTTTAGTGATAATTTAAAAAAAAGACGTTCCGTCAAGGGACTGCTATGAGATAAAATAAAAATATATATTAGGATTTAAGCTTTCATTAAATCTATTTTTTAATTTCCAGAATCCAGTTCAAAAAAATTCGGCATTTGATGCTCTAAATAGTTGTTCATAAACTTTATAATTACCTTTAGTTTTTAACAGTTTCATTTCATATTCATTGGAGTTCATTTAACACATATTCTTAACAAGTCGCCATTTGGTTCCACTTTAAAAAAAAGGAACAAAAAAAGTGGCTAGGTAGTCAAAAAAGCGGCAAACGATAATACTACTACCAGCATTGTCTTTTTAAGACTAAATCTAGCCATTATATTTGCTTTTAGCCTCAAAATTTTCGTATAAGCTTCTAGTTTTTTTAGTTGTCTTAAAAAGCTAAAATATTATTTGAAAAACGAATAAAATATTGCTTTATTTGACGTTACTAATTTTACTTTTACAAAATCATCAATTTAAACACCTTTTTTTTGTATTTATTCGCACAAAAAATGGACATTACTTATATATTTATTTTCGAAATCAAAAATAACTAATTTTATGTATTTATTAAATTATTGTTATAATTATTTTTTAATATACTTCATTAAACATAGAAACTATTTATGAATATTACTAAAAAAATTCTTATGAAAGCGAAAATCGCCCAAAATTTGGAAATGCCTAATCAAAAAGGAATTATAGCTCAAAAATTAAGAGAATTCACTTCGAAGCATTAGCTTTTCGTATGAAATATAACCCAAATCTGTGGAAACTTTTTGGTCGAATTTTCATTAGGTCTTTTTGCCAGAAGCCGTTCCATGTTTAATTTATAAATTTATTAAAGCATCTTTAAAAAAATCAAAAACTAATGAGAAAGAGAAAAAATTGTCTTAAAAAAATTAACTTTTTTCTAATTAAATTTTTTGGAGTATTTAGCCTTTCTTGGCCTTTTTGAACGATCAATTTAGCCTCTTTTTTTCCTCACCTCCTGGCAATATTAAGATTACAAAAGAACGTTTTACTTAAAAATATAATGCTTCCAAGTGGGAACTTTAAAAATGAGGCATACGAGAACCTTATCGTCAACGGCGAGCAATATAGAGGACCAATTGAATGGGATATTTACTATAAATATGTTTTACATATTTTGTTTTACATGTTTTACGTTATCTCTCGAAATGATTCAGTCAACTGACTTCAAAGATAGTGTTATTTGACGGATTCGGATTATTTTCTCTGGGGTTACGTGAATTCGAAGGTTCATGTATATCCAAGCCAACCACAGCGCCCACATGCTCAATATCATATTCAAACACTAATGGGATATATAATATCGCATACAGAAAAATATAGACCTCATATGTATACAATACGATACCATTCAGTGCCAATATTAAATCAACCTCGTATGTGTTCAAACTGTACACTTCGTATTCAAATTTTTAACGAAAGTTGACACCACATTGGTATTGAATTATAAAATTTCATTATGTTTCCAATTTTATGTTTTTAAAATTTGTAAACGAACGATGTCAAAATGCCAATACCTTAAATTATCAATGTGACTACAATCGTGGTGGATTTTGAATCGTAATTTTATATTATTTCAACTAAAACTTTTATATGAGCTCCTTCACTGAGTAACAGTCTGTGGAGAAATATTTAACGATGTGAAATTGTAGTCTTAAGTACTGCAACAACTATCTACAGACCACCCATCTAAAGAGATTGCGAAGATTTATCCAATCAATGAATTTTGTGGATGCCATCGAAGAGGTCTTACAAATTTCAACATCACATATTTAGATACTTCCTGAGATTGATAGGAAAGACCTTTGCAGCGATATATTCACGATACGTTAGGTTGCAACTCGTATATTGTAGAAAAATAATATATCTAAATGACACTTATAAAGACGTCAACAGCTTCAAAATTTCAATTGCTTTTCACCAAAAGCTTGCCATATGTAACACTTTTGCAATATTAATCTTTATTTGAATATCTTTAGAAAAGTAATTTCCATCCCACTGTTACGATGTATTTTTTATAAAGTGTTAAAAAACGTCACTCTACCTGAATGATGTTGGGTGTCGTTATGCAGGTTTTTTATACATATGAATGTATGGCAAGCAACAAAGTTCAATTGTTGCCGGTTTTTTTTTGCGCTGCTGTTACAATCAGTGTTGCCGTTTTGGTTATTTTTAAACAAAAATGGTTATTTTATTCTGCAATGTGGAATTGATGAATTTTTTTCCATTTTGGTTATTTTTTTGTTAAATCAAAATTTTATTTTTATTAGTTTTAAAAATGCTTTTTACTCTGTTAATCTTACCAACAATAAAAAAAAATAAAAAGAGAGTGTGCTAAAAATTCATAATACGTTTAAAAACTAAATATTCCTATAAATTCTCATTCCAATTTTAACTGACAATGCACAGTGGGGCAGAATCAAAATTTTTTGGAAATAAATCTGTAACTTCTGATCGGCTGATTGGATTTTCATGAAATTTGGTGCAGGTATAGCAGAGGAGCGTACAATGTTAAGTTTGGAAGGGGGGCACAACAAACCCCTCAGGGGCGGATCTAACCGGGCTCAAAGTAAGATACCTCTGACATAAAAAATTTTTAATCGCTTGCCAAATTTTTCTTGTCCGATTTCAAATATTTTTATATATTGTTGTATGCCCTGATAAGACCTATAAAAACGTGCTTACGTGTCCTATTTATCTCTTATAGCTTTCGAGTTATTTGCGTTTCAATTTTTAAGCACTATAATTTTGCATGTTCTTGGTCCAGTTTTTTTGCATATATATCCTAGTATTTCCGACCGATTTTATTAGTTTTTTTCCCTAACTAGTTAAAGAACAAAATTATATATTGAATAATTTTGTTTTTTTAACAAAATGAATTTTAATAATGAATTTGAAGTCGATATCTTTACTGAGTCCAAAAATAAACGATTTTGAATTTGAAAATTGCAAAAAAGACTTTTTGTGTTTTTTTAGTCGAAAAAGTATCTACACTCTTTTTTATCTAAAATATTGTCTTTAGCAGCATATAATAATTTTACACTTGTCTGAAAGGTAACTTCATAGAGATGACTTTATGATAAAAAACAAGCCCAACAACTCAATTGGTCATGGTACACACTCTCCCGAATTCGACCCATTTTATATGAGTTTTGATTTTAGACCATATTTTCTCAAACCTCAAAGCACGAATCGACAAGCGGAACATATTTTAAGAATCCTCAATATGTTGTTAAAAGTTTTGAATCAAAATCTACGGGACTTCGGAAAAATGTGGATTCTATATCCAAAAATGTAAAAAATCCTATTTTTGGGAATTTTCATTAGTTTTTTTGGGAATTCGGGAAAACCCTACCCCTGATTGAATTTTGGTTAACGCGCTTTTATTTATATTAATAAGGTCCACATTTCCTGTGAATTTTATTAAGATAACTTTATAAACAAATATGTTATTACAATTAAGAAATATGTATTTTCTCCAAAAACCCCAAATTAGGACTTTTTTTTGTTTATTTCTAAATAGCGAAAGAAATTTTAAAAATAAGTATTCTGAGTTAAACTTATCCTTTAGCATATATAATTTTCAATCTTCTGCAAAAAAATCAGGTCAATATGATGACTCATTTCAGAAATATGCGCGTTTAAACTTTTATATTTCCAATTTATTGTATATATATACAATATATTTTTACAAACTTGCAACTTTTGCCTTTAGCTTTGCGTGAATAGTTACTTAGAAAATTATAAATATTTCTGTATACTTTTAATAATATCTATACACAATATATTTTTATAAAAATAATTAATAAATATTTTTTATTTTTAATAGGGTTGCCACATTTCCCAAATTTAAGTAAATCTTTATCCATTTCTAAGCATTCATATATTTCTATTAATGAATTCAAAATAACTAAACAAACAAAAAATGTCTATTTTAACTTAATCAGTATTATTGTTTTTGGTATTTATCATCTTTCTTAATAAATATTCTATATCTAGTACGATTTTTTATTATTTATTTACATTAATTTATGTAGACAATTTTTCTAATATTTTAAACTTATACTGCTTATTTTCTATAAAATAATCTTTTGTGTCTGTATACATATCTAAAAGATAATAAAGGTCCTTCAAGTCTTCAGTATTTTGAGTTGATAAAGGCTCATAATAAATCCAACGTTTTCTCATTGATGATAGTACAGGGCCTGATGATAACAATAAGCTATTAAAAATATCCTCGTTCTGTGACGTTCTGGAGCATTTCCCTGAGCTGAATAATTGAACGTACTTAAAATCTCTGTTTCTTGCTTCTTGAGCCTCTTCTGTAAGCTCTCCAAGTGGAAGAATATTTCGTTCAATTATAATTTCGCCATGACCCAATCTTTATGTACTGTTGGTGTCATTTATTTCAATGGAAGATTTTGTAATATTTAACCAAAAAGTGAAATGGATTGGGAGACTTTTGTAAGAAAGTTCTGACCATAGATTAATAAGTAGATATCTATATGAGAGAAAAAATTATTATTAAAAAAGAAATGTATATTCGATGAAGGCCGACTATATAATATCCTACATTATTGTATATGTGCCTTAAAGTAATACATACTTGAGAGAGATCATTATATGGGTGTTATGGTTAATCTTATTTGAGCCAAATTTTATTACCATACTAAAATTTATGTGGAATTTAAGTACTTTTAACTGATTTTCGGGAGAGGACTGTATATAGAAGCTACAATTAATTTTAGAGCGATCCTTTTGAAACTGAAAATATTAAAATTAAAAATATTAAAAATATTTTATTTGTGTAGAATTTTATAGAAATATGCTTATATGTTTTTAAGATATTTGAGCTTCAAAACATTACTTCAAGAGAATAAGGTGAAATAATGAACCATTAGGATCCTCAATATGGTGCTGTAGGAAATAAAAAATTTCCTTATTATGTTCTATCAGTTCCGATGTATTTTCTATTGGACTACAATTTTGTACATAATTTTTAAATTAACTTAATAAAATTTAATATATGTGAGTACTTGGTACGTGAACGGTTGCTATTGAAACTTTTCGCCAAACCTTCCAATTAAATATCTTTTACTTAAATTTTAACTCTTCTAAAAAACGGAATTCATATTATAAAATGACATTGGCTAAGTTCCTGTGATTTTTGCATTTTTCTTCTGTAAACATAATTCTAAAAGTCAAACTTATTTTCTATTACTATTTGACCCAGTTTTTTTTTCAAAATTCTAAATTTATTACAATCTGATTTGCTTTCGACATCATTTCATAAGGACGTGAGAATAATTAAATTTTTATTATTAAATTTTATATCTCGACCCCCAACAAAATTAAATCAGGGACCACATTTTGATAAACATCTTTCTAAACAGTTAAATTTTAAATGTTTTTTTTTCTCCTAAAGACTAGCTGACGTTTATGATTAATATGCAAAGTATTTAAAATTTTAATATATACATTAAGATTATATAAATTTTTACATAATAACTTTGAATTTTTAAAATTTGGTTATTTTTTCTTAATTATTTATTTTTTCCAAAATTTTTGTTAGAAGAAAAATCTTTGCCATGTCAACACTGGTTACAATTACATTTTAAAAATCACCATTAAATGCAAATTACTTTTATTATCAATTTTTGTTTAGTTGTAAAATAAAACATTTCTGTGTCAATTTGCTGTAAAACTCCTTATTCATAAAATATTTTTTTTTCAGTTTTTATTTCTTGATTTTCACAAGAAAATGAACCGAAAGACATGAAAAAGTTATAAACATGTTCTATTTTTACCACGGTTGTTTATTCGATCGTACGTTCTGACGTCTTTTGCCTTTTGTTCTGGGCATTTTCCATAATTCCTGTTATTGGTGTAGTGTTGATTTTTCCTGGCATCATTAAATTCTTAGTTTTCAACGTTTGCTGTTAATTTTGAATCGTGTTTGTATTTCAAACTCATCAAAATAGAATCATAGCAATGTTTTGAGTTCTATGAATGAAATTCTATGTTTATTTTCTTTTTTCTCATAAAGACTTTAAAAATTGTTGCATTGTAGTTGGCAATGTTGGTGATTTTAATATTTGTTGCAATTTCCAAATCGTGCCTTACGTACAAAATTCCAAGATATGGAAAATTTACAATGTTTGTAGTCTGTTTTTTTTTTTGCCAATTCGAAAACAGTATAATAAGCTATAATTTTTGCATTTGATAACTATTTAATGGAATAAAAGTAGCCATTACATGGAAAAACCTAGAAATGCTAAATTTTTGCTTTATACGTGGAAAATATTAATGGTGATTTTATGCTGAACAAAATTTGTATTGGGGTCAGTAGGTAAAACGTTTTAAAAAGTTTTTGTTTCTTTTTTTGCTTTAGAAAATATTTCGTACTCGTATAAGGATTTCATTTGAAATAGGTTGTGTATTTCTAAAAATAAAAGGCAATTTAAATTGCTTTAGTTCATTTTACACTCACATTTGTGGATGGATTGTTAAGGAAAACAAACATTTTGAATTTGTAATGCGTTCAAGGTAAGTACAATGGTGTAAATTTGTGACTAATGTATGTATCAGTTTTAAGTTCATGGTTATCATAAAACGTATTTATTATTTTTATAATATAATCAAGTAAATGAGATGCCTTTTATTTTGCTGCTAATTTTAATAAAAAAAACATAAATCTCTTAATTATTTAATAATTTATCTATATCATTTTATAAAAAAAAATTAACTTCAAAGAAATCCAATATAAGTATGTAGAAGTATGCGTATCACATCACTAAAAAGACACATTTAAGATTAAACAAGATTAATCATACTACATGTTTTACTCTTTTTAGATAAGATAAATAATTTAGAATGATAAGACAAATATGGTCAATTAATTAACACCCAAAAATTAGCTATAATAATATAAATGTATTAACAAAAATTTAGAACTAATATTAGCAAACTAATCTGTTTCTAAAAATCATTTCTTTCTATTCTTAAAAAAACTGAAAAAAAAATATGTAAATTTTTGATAAAATTTGCACTCATTTAAAATGTTACAGGAAATGAACATAGACATAAATATAAAGCAAAATTGCTAACAACTTGAAATCCCAATGATCTCATATTTCGCTTATATAGATTTATAATGAATTAAAAACAGAGAAAAAGAAAGAAATACAAAGAGTAATTTCTTAGCCATTTCTGGTTGAATGACTCTTATGACTTCTCCAAGATATTAACTCCTCCAAAACCAAAATATTATTTCATAGTGATTTAAATGAAATTATTATTTCAATTACTTTTTAATTCATAGACAAAATATGAGTTTAAAATCTTTTAAATTAAAGTTGAACGAACGACAAAAGACTGTTTTTTAGTCGTATCAATAATAGGAAAGAACTTATAATTGATTCTCCATTAGAGAACAAACAAACGTACGCAATTATTTTAAATTTACAACTAATTATAAATAAACTAAACTAAATAAACTAAATAATTATCTTAATTAATGAACAACATACGACTTTTATACCTTAATCCACCATTTTTGTAGCATAAAAAATATTAGTCACACACCAACTAAATACCAATTATCTCATACTTTTTTTTTAAATCGATTTAGTGATATCTGCCCATCTGTTCATCCGTATAATCTTATAATGAAACTTCATAAAATTAACTTGATGAAATTTGACACATCTTTTTTTGTACCTTATTGAATATGGTCGATAATTGTTAATTATTTCACATCTTACACATAAAAATATCAATTTTTTTTAATTGCCTAAGTATTTATATACCACATAATTTCTGTGTATTTTATTTCAAGATCCCGGATTAATTATAAAAATTCCTAGCTTTGTCTAGACGCAAGTGCCAGTTACTGATAAATTAGATTCAAATATTAAAATTTAATATGAAAACTTAATAACGTTAAATAGGATACATCTCCTCCTTGACTATTGCCACAAATTGAATCTATAATTTAAGCTGAAACAACAAAAACTTGCAAATGAAATTACATTGTGTTTATGACACAAAAAAAAAAAAAAAAGAAATAATAAATGGAAATAAAAACTACTAATAAAAAGGAGCCTTTATCAGCAATTCTACTGGTTAAACTAGGTTATTTATAACAAATCTTGAAGAATAATTTTGTCGCGTTTGCCTTTTGTTTTTTACTTCTTTTTTTCTTTTTAGGAACACAAGATGCTGCGGCACTAAAAATAAGTCAACTAAATCTTATTTTTTATCATACAACATAATTCAGAATTCTCTTCATTTTGCTACAAAACAGCACTTTGTCATTCATAAAGGACATTACACAGCACACACACTAAGTATGAAGAAAAGCAGCAAAAAAAAAACAGAGCATTTTTTACTATTGTTATATTCGCATATAAAATGCTGAATATATTGTAAATGCATGCTGACTGAATTACAGACTGACAGATAGATTGACGGACGGACATAGAGACAAAATGAATTACACATCACCATAAATGACAGTCAATAGATCAAAAATAAGTTTGGACGAAGAAAAAAAAAATACAGAAATCTTCAAACAATTCTTTAAAAGCTATTTTTGGAAACTGATCATGATTAAGATGTATACTTACTTCAAGAATTTTAAATAGTTTTTACGAAAAAGGGATAAAGTTATTTTCTTTTGTCTATAAACTACAACTATGAGGATTTACAAAAGAGCTATTCATTCACTTTTTTGTGGTATTTTCTTTAAATAATTTTGTGATTTCCATAATTACTTTATTATAATGGGATTTGCAAATTCCATTTGATATACGACTAACTACAAGCATCTGTTGAAACCATTGTTATTTTTAGTGAAAATTAATTCCACAATTACTCAGCACTTTATTTACTTACAAATTCTAATTTGTGCAAAAAAATTGCTGTAAAAATTGTATTTCCAATATCCGCTTTAATATTTGTGGCATCATTAATTCTATTCAATCTCTAACACATCTTTTTTTTTATTCATTTTACGATTTACAAAAAACTGTCTGGTTCTGTGATGAAATATATAATCGGTATGTCTATCTATCAACACTTGATAGACCAGTCATCGTCAATCACCTAATGGTGTGAGTAAATAAACAGTTAGAAACGCAAATTATTTACTTAAATTTGTTAATGATTTTTTTTTTTGTAAAAATGCCGTCATTCTATTGTTCTTAACAAAGTTGAAATATTTACAAATTATTACGTTATTGATTTATTTTTAATAGCGTCAGCTTAATATAAATAAAAAATGAACAGGTTGCAATCTACATATATATGCAATCTATATATATATATATATATATATATATATATATATATATATATATATATATATATATATATTAGACTGCAGCAAAAGAATCGTTCAATTGGTTGTACAAAAGTATTGTGTGAAATATATTCAAATAGAATATCGTTTGTGCCGCATCGGACTTGAAGTTTAAATGGTGCTTTTATATATTTATTAAATACTTTGCTTTGTAATTATTAAAAAATCGTAATCTACATATTATCTATCAAAGAAGTTATAAAAAGAACAAGTCGGTTAAAACATTTGCGAGTTATTAAAGAATTCCCCAGACCATTAATATGTTTTAGACCACTTAAGTATAAACAAATTTTTTATTTTTTAAGAAATAGTAAAACAAAATAATATTTTTAAATAAATTTGAACCATAATTACAGAACAATATAATTTCGTTTCTGTAGGCTAATTCGAACCCTTTTTCATGCTTAGTTAAAAAATTTTAATTTCTCTTTAAGGCTGTTTCCAAACTGCAATTTCAAACTTTTAAAAATTTTGTTAAACAAATCTCAAAAAGTTGAATAAACCTTTGCAGATTTATAGACAATACCACAGGAAATAAATTAATGATAAACTAAGTCAATACCTTATAAAACTAAGCCGTGTCTGCGATTTGAATTGGTTGGATTTCCAAATGGGTCACAATAAAAATATTAATAATTCCCTTTTAAATTTGGTTGTATTGTTTGTTTTTTGTATGTGTGTTTGAAGTGCGTTACAAATACGTATAGAATAAATAAAAAGAACTGTCTTTCAGATACGAGTGTTTTAAATCCGTTGAAAGTTAATGTATTGCCCTACTGAATCTCGTCAAATGTATTTAATTGAATACACAGAAAGAAGTCACCAATCACCAAAATAATTCATCCAATTAAAAATTATTTAAAGTTGCTCACTAAAATGATTATATCAATTACTAATAACTGTAAAAAATTAAAAACAGAAAATGTTTCTAAACAAACGAAATTTCGTACAAATTATTCATCGATATGTACTCGGAAACCAAAAATGGGCTTACTCCACCCACTTTACTGACAACCTAATTTAATAATTTAATAAATGCATTGAGATAATCAAGATTGATTTTTAATATATTCTTTTAGGCAGAGGTCAACATTAATAAAATATTGTGAAAAATGTGCTACGGATTTCGTAGGAATACTCATTCCAATCACTGGAAAAATTTTAGTTTCATTCCATCACGTCTCAAATTTCTACTGAGTTATATTGTGGTAGTAAGATCTACAGTAAATATGTAAATTATTCTTGTTGATGAGAAATAGAGTTACAAAAATGTAGTACCAACTAGATCCTATCTTGCCTAATATAACAATAGAAGTTTTAAAAGTTGAAGGATTCAAAAAATTTCTTTTAAACCGAACACAACTGCTGCAAAATGTGTGGCAAAAAGAGGATGCTGAGGAAGAATTTTCATATGATCAAAATAAAAGATCAATAAAATTGCACTGAAAAAAAAAAATTGCGGACATCAAAAATATGTCAAAAATAAAAGTCTTTATGTCGTAAAATTCTGACGTGATGAAAATTTAACTTAAATTTAACTACAATAGCTTATCCGGGTGTGCCTCGCTACCCGTATTGATGCGATAACTAATTTTTACTTTGTATGCGGGCTACTACTTCCCATGGGCCTACTCGCCTAATTCTCATCTCAACTACAAAATGTAAGAAAATTATTCTTACAAAAATATTTTATGATTTCTTTAGATATAAGTAATTCTATGTCAAAAACGGACAGCAATCGAATTTGACATCTCCAATTTAAATGAAATTCACTGCCTATTAGAAGTGTGATTTGAGAAAATCATAAATTTTTAGAACTATGGCCATTTCTGGTTCAAAAATATGACGTTTTGGAAAACAAAAAAAGTAACAACATCATAAAGTTGTGTAACATCTAAGGTATAGATAACTCCTAAACCAAACGAGTATCCAGCATAAAATTTTGCATGTTAACAATTGTTTTTCTATATAATAGTTTAATTTTTATAAATCTAATTTTGACCTTTCACTTTTCGAAATAAGTTAACTTTCTTCATATTACATTAAAATATTATTATATATAGTTCAGAAGTTATTAGTAATTAGATTTTTCTAAGAATTTTAAAAATACTGCTTTTTGAGATATACTGTTTGATTTTTATATGTCCAACTTTAACCTTTGAGATTTTGATATAAGTTTATTTATATCAAAATTTACATAGATACATACACACATACGTACAAATAGATACAAAGGTAATATATAATTCCTTAATCTGAAACTAAGACCAGAGATCTACCATTTATAGTTTAGAAGTTACTAGTGATTAAACAACTACACCTTTGTGAAGCTTTTAGCATTTCTTCGTATTTCGTCCCGACATTTTTTTGGACCAGAAAGGGCCATGAGTCGACATCTTTATGATTTTTATGAGTCGAAAAGTTTATGATTTATTTATTTTTATTTTTCAATTTATTTTAAAATGTCAAAAAATTTATATTCTTATACAGAACACATTTTAAGACAGTAAAATTTAAGCATATAACTCGCATATAAAGCATTTTACAAGTTTTGATGCTATTACAACATTTATAGATAATACAATTTCCTACAAATTTCCTGAAGTACATTTTTATGCACCTTTATAAGTTTTAGTGTTATATTGCATTTTATGTTTGATATAATATTTCATATATGGTTTCATATAAAAAAAAAAAAAAAAAAATGATTTCACATATGAAACCATATATGATACAAATTTTACATGTGTATTTCCATATATCACAAAATAGTTTATATAGTTAACCATATATCGCTCCATATATTGAAAACTCTTCCATGTATGAATCCATATATAATCCGCTATATAAAAATATATCATAATACATGAGTCATATATAGAAATATATAATTTATAATTTAAGTTTAAATATTTTTATCTATACTTGGATTTCTTAATTTGGAGCCTTTATAAAATGTTTGCCATTTAGAATATTGTATTGTAAATTAGATTGATTTCACAAATTCGACTGAAATATAACAAAATCGAGGAGATAATTAGCTATCAATAATATTCGCACTCTCGCCTTCTTTTGATGCTGTTTGTTGACAAAACGACTCCTTAATGGTAGATAATTCCTTTTAGTTGAATTTTTGATAAAATCTTTATTATATTTTATTTTAATATTTATTTTTTAATTTATTATAAAATGACAAAAAATTATATTCTTGTCCAGAATATATTTAAGGCAGTAAAATTAAACGAAAAATAACAGTTTTTGCATATAACTCTCTTATAAAGCATCGTGCGTGTTTTAATGTTAAAACATCATTTATACATAATAAAATGTACTACAAATTTTCTATGTGTCTTGATTTTTATGTGTCTTGATTACTTTAATAGCTATATTGCTTTCTATGTTTGATTTAATATTTAATTCATAAAAGGAGTTATGCTAATAAGCCGTAGTATGTGAGTGCATTTGGTCGGGATTGTGTGATACATTTAAGGAAAAGAAAAATATGAAGTTTTTGTGTTAGGATTTACTGAAAAAATTGTGGGAGCTTAATCTTGGTAAAATATTCTAATCTTATAGAGAGTTTGAAAGGATATGGACAGTTTTAAAATAATCGAGTACATTATATAATATAAATTCTACTTAAAATCCTTAAATAGATCCAAATCAATAATTTAAAAAGCATTCTCACATATTTAGTGAGGAAAAAAAACACAATTTGTAGTAATGCGGTATAATATCTTAGCAAGGAATTTTAGGGTTTGTGTCTTTGCAATACTAGCGATAATTAAGGAATTTCAAAAAAATAATTATGTTCTTTCATGCTATTATTATATTTTATTAATATTTAGTCTCAGAAATAGAAAGTTATTTTGTAATTTTAAAATTTTTACAAGCACACCTACTTTATTGTCCACAGAAAAATATGGAGTTTCTTCATAAAAACGATCTTCCGACATTCAAACTCCAATATACAGTGTCGGCCATAACTAACTGAACAAATCCTAGATTTAGAAAATTGTTTTTATATAAGCAGAGTAATATTATTTTTTTACAAAAATATTTACTTCCATACAGAGACCATTATAAGTTTAAGAAAATAAATCAAATTTTAATTATTATTTTTGATTTTTATTTTTTTGTTTGAAAAATGAAAATTTGCTTTGATTTTTATTTTATATTTTTATGTATTTCCGATTTTTTTTTTTTTTTTTGTTTAATAAAAATCAAAAATACAAATCAGTTTGTGAGTTTTAAAATATATATGAAAAATATAAATCAAACAATGTATTTTTGTTTTCGTTTTTAAACAATATAAATATCATCCCAGCAAAAACTTCCATTGTCAAATAATCACTTAAAATGCTGCTATAATTACTTACACTTTAAATTAATTATAATTACTTACACTTTAGCAACTTAACTCATTATTATAACTCAGTGATGTCAGTAGAGACAACTAGCTACCATTATTGCTTCCAAATAAAGTCTTAAATAATTAAATATTCTAATATAAAACATATAAATCCGCTCAATCGTTAATAAAAGATATTTTTGTTCGAAAAACATTAATATATATAACATTACTATATATATATATATATATATATATATATATATATAATATAATATATATATATATATATATATATATATATATATAATTATTCAGCTACAAAACGTTTGAATAAAAAAATCATATGATTTTTTCAATTATTTAAGTTAAAAGGAATATCGTAGCGATTGAAGAATTTTCAACAAATAATGTTTCTTGTGGTTTCTCCACAAAGACCAGCTATGAAATTTATAATAAAACTAAAGTATCTAAAATTTTAACATGAGAACAATAATATGAAACAACTTCTTACTAAATTCGTTAGAGCATAGATAAACAAATACATAGATATTTAGTGAAAAAAAAACCTAATGCAATAGTCGAAAACCTAATTCATGCAACATTAACGTTCTACTTATATTATATGCGTTAAGCTCGTGTAAGTACAATGTTTAGAGTAACGTCAATCTTTAGTTGCTATAGAATTCTGAAAGTACGATAATATTTAATTTTCCGTTTTCTCAAGAAATTTAAAAAATTCCCGAAAGTATCTCGACGGGAAATCTCGGGATTTCTCGCCCGGGAATTCCCGGACCCCAAACCCTAGTATTGACTCAATTTAAAAAAAATAAGTTTTTTTTTTTCGAATCATCAAAGAAAAATTACCATTGTGCAAAAATATGTTATCAGAGATTCATATTTAATGTTGTTTTATGAAGAAATTTTGTAAATAATTTTACTTTGTCTAAAATAGTACAAGAAAGGTATATAATTTTTGCAAAGAGTAAATTGAAAAACTGTTGATAATTTTGAAAGGTTTTAGTGATGAAAATTAAAGTTGTTAAATAAAATACAGCCAATAAGTTAAAAATCACCACATTAGAGATTTTCGAAGTGTTATGGCCCCTTAAGATTAATATTAAATATTAATATGGCAAAGTCGACGGTAAGATACGTTACAAATAAGTTAAAAACGAAAGATATAGTGCCGTCCAAGAAATCGTGTGTGTGAAATCGAAAAAATTCTCCTTTTCAATTTTACTAAATTTCGATTAAATAAATTTTTATTAACATTCTAATGTTCAATGAATGTACAGGTCCAATTTTTATTCCTATATCAGCCTTCTTTTTTATAAAGTGTTAGAATTGAAAACTTTCACTTAAGAATTACTGATGTGAATAAAAGTTAGAAAAGAAGAATCTTTGTTTAAGACAAATCTTTGTTTATTGTTTAATTTTTTCGGGAATTCCCGGGTAGCCGGAAACACAGCAAAAATATTCCCGATTCCCGGGAATGAAGAAAGGAAACTCTAATTTTATCTTTTACTATTTTATTTATCAGCTATTTTTTCTTTTTTTTTTTGCATCGCAATTACTACTACTTGTTCGTTTATCGATACACTCGTATGGCGTTATTTTTCTAAATGAACTATTTATCTTAAAAATTAATTCAAACTTTAATGTTCTGCATAAATCAATTTCATTTAAATATTCTTTATCTATGAAAGGAAAGCCAATAAGCACAAAGAACAAAATGAAAAAAAAAAATACAAAAGTGTGATTTGTGCTTAAGCTTTACAAATTAAATGTTAAAAAAAACAGTAAATTAAATACTTAATTAGTACAAAATATGTGTGTAGAACACGCACATATTGGCTTTTGGCTTTTAGGTCTTAAACTAGCTTTAAGAGGACGCCCATAAACAAATGTTCTCTGGCACATTGTTTATCAATGCAAAAGGTATAGTATGGCAAGAATGTATAATCTTTTAGAGGAAAAATTGCTGGCAAATTGTAGTGAATAACAGAAAAAGAAAAAAGTCAAAGTGTTAGGTAAAAGTTGGATAAAAGCAAAAATTTAAATTTTTTATTTTTTTCACCTCTAAAATGAAGTGTCTATGTATACGTAAATATGGGAGTAGAAGAAAACACATTCCTTTTTTTACATAATTGTATAGTTTTCAATGTTAAGATTTTTAAAGGAATGTGGTCAAACCTAGAAGATTACTTATTCAAATGAAACCGACAAAAAACGTATGTGAATTTGCTACAAGTTATCTCATATTTATACCTTAATTTTTCTTTGCTTAAGTGTAAAAGTGCCTTAAGTTGCTAAGTGCTTATTAAAAGAGTAAGAATTTCATTCAATTAGAACTCATTAAAATTCTATTAACTGCTTTCAAATATACCACTTAGTTAGCATAAGTATGTATTTTGTCCATATTTGCTGTATAATTTAGAAAAAGCCTAAAAATGGATGTGGTGGGCTTATAACACTTTTTTTAAACTATACACTTACAATTATATGACAAATTTTATAAATCAAGAGCTTATTAACTGCTAAGAGTTAAATGCTTTTCACTTTTAATATATGAGAATTAATATAAACAGTTTTTTTTATTATTACTTTAGATTTTTTTTATAAAATTTGCAACATAAGTGATCTAAGCTCTAATTCACGAAGTCCAAACAATTGGGTCACATAACAAATTTTGTTTGCAGATTACTCAAAAATATTGAAAAAAATTAAATATTTCATACCATTTTTCTAAACGTTTCAATTTTTACAGGCCGGAAAGCTGGAAAAGGAGACTTAGGACCTATAGCTAAGTCTCCTTGTCCGGCTTTTTTAAAAGTTCTTATTTCAATTGCATTTTAGATTTCTAGGATTATAGCTAAACTTTCAAGACATTATGTATTTATATAGGGCATAATCATATAAAATAAATCGAGAGCATATATTTATTGCTAAAAGTTAAATGCTTTTTACTCTTAATCTATGAAATTTATTATAAAAGGTTTCTATTTATAACATTAGATCTTTTTTATAAAATTTGTAACTTAAGAAGACTAAACTCTATTTTACGAAGTCCAAACCATTGAACCATATAAGAATTTTTGTTTGAAGATTACTCAAAAATATTAAAAAAAAAAAACATTAAATATTTCATTCCTTTTTCTAAACGTTTCAATTTATATAGTTCGCTCATAGATCTTAAATCCCCTCTTCCGGCTTTTTCGAAAATTCTTATTGTATTTTTGATTTCCAAGATTATAGCTAAACTTTTGAGACATTAGATATTTATATAGGGTATTGAAATTTTTTGTACATTGTTGCTAATCTTTAAGTAAATTTCTAGAAGTACGAAAAAAACACACATACGGAAAGAAGACAATTTATGCCTAAAACTATAATTTTCGATTGAACCTTAATGATGAACTTACATGGTTACTTGTACATAATAAACAAGTAAATACTCATAACAATCCAGGTGAAGAAGACCCATCCTTAATACTAGTAATAAAAACTACAACTGCAACAAAAAGAAATCAAAATCAACAACTGATCATCACAAATACTAAATAAATATACTATAAATTTGTTGCCGCATTTTGAGTTCAGTTATACCATCTTTATTATTAAAAATGAATATGTTCGATTGGAAAGATGCTTCAGCGAATACAAAGCTAAATCTTAAAATGAAAATAATGTAAACTAAACTATGAATAGAATATCAATAAAGGTGAAATAAAGATTTGAAAGTATTATTTTTTTATTATTTTTTTTTTCTTTTTTCTTTGTGCGCTGTTGATCTAAAAATTATAAGAAAGCTAAAGAGACTTCAAGAAATACTCTACAATAAATGATAATCGTCAGTGGCTACAAATTCAATGAATGGAATCATGTAGTTTAGATATGAACCACAAATAATATATAGGCAGCCGAAAGTCTCTCTCGGGATGTATCTAAGATAAATTACATATATCAACATATATTTCGGCTTTGATAGGCTGTCGTAAGATGATTTAAATACAAATTCGTAATATTGAGCAATACATAATTCTTCTAATATTTTGAAAGTCAACATCCCTTCCTTAGTTTCCTTGAGACTGAATTTTGTTCCGTTAAAAAAATAATCTAATATTATATTCAACTTCACAAATATATTTCCTAATACTGCATCAAATCTAACAACCAACTTATACTACTTTCATTTTTTAAAACATCTAAAAAGTGAAGAAAAAGATGAAATGTTGCGTATTGGCACAAAAACTTAACTAAATGGCAGATTGTACGATTTATGGTTACTTGCCACGAATATTTTTTTTATGCGTTTGCATTATGAAATGGGCAGCAAAATGAAACGAATCAGAGGAAATAATAAAAAGAATAGCAAAGAAAATTTTCAAGGGATCACGGTAGTGTGTAAAATACCATTTGGACATCAACACAATACGACAATACATTTGGTAGTTAAAGTTATGATTTGCTTTGAAATTGTTTATTCGCTTTTGCTTAGTTTACCATCTATGCATGAAGGTTGTGATCATGTGCTGGTCTATCAAACACTTTTGACTCTGGAATGTGTACTGATGATGATGACCATCGTCATTATTATCGTGCGACGATTTATGAATTATTCTTGTGTTCTGTTTTTTTATGTTAGCTTTTCTTGTCCTATTCTTTCTATAGAAAAGTTGTTTTTATGAAAAGGAAGATGAGTAAATGTTTTGACAACAAACATAAAACCGTCAAAAAGATATTTTAAAATACCAATGATCATACCTTAGAACCTTAAATTTTACTAAGAATCATAATATACTGTGGCTGATTCAGTAATATGTTCTTATTACTTCTTTATCAGGGGTGTACAAACTTCGGTCATATTAAATTTATAAACATTACTAAAACACTATACAATTAACCAAAAATTAGTAGTAAATATGGTAAAAAAAAGAGTATAGAATAGAAGAAAAGTAGGTTAAATATCAACCAACAAAATCATTAGTTAATTCAACAGAAATTTTAATAATTTTTCTTTAATTTGTCAAAAAACCGTAAAGATGATTAATTGATTTAGTTAATTAAAAGGCAGTTAATTTGACAAATTTTTTGCCAACTTGAATAAAATATTATTCAAATTAACTAACATTTTTCTTAAATAATTAAATATATGAGTAAATGTTTTGACAACAAACATAAAACCGTCAAAAAGATATTTTAAAATACCAATGATCATACCTTAGAACCTTAAATTTTACTAAGAGTCAGAATAAAACTAATATACTGTGACTGATTCAGTAATATGTTCCTATTAATTCTATATCAGAGGTGTAGAAACTTCGGTCATATTAAAATTATAAAAATTACTAAAACACTATACAATTAACCAAAAATTAGTAGTAAATATGGTAAAAAAAGGGTACAGAGTAGAAGAAAACCAACAAAATCATTAGTTAATTCAACAGAAATTTTAATAATTTTTCTTTAATTTGTCGAAAATCGTAAATATGATAGTTAATTTGACAAATTTTTTGTCAAATTTAATAAAATATTATTCAAATTAACTAAAATTTTTCTTCGTGTTAAAGAATTTTTATTCAACTTTACACTATTTTATTTAATTCTACTAGTTTTATTTGAATTGAATATAAAATTTATTCAAATTAACTAATCGGTTTCTTCAAATTAAATAATGTTTATTCATTTTAACTATTGAATTTTATTCAATGACAAAAATTTTTTAACTTTAAAATTACCTTTATATATAAATGCATTATTTTATTCAACTAATAAAAAAAGTTATTTTAGTGAATAATACATTAATATATAAACGACTACTTATTATCATCAAAAATAAAACAAATAAGAAATTTAAAACACTTTAATAATATTTATAATTATAAAACAATTAGCAATTTTTTTTTTTCAAAAGAACTAAGTACGTTTAATATATGCATAAAAAATGCAAATTTTTATAAAACGTAAAATAAATTAAAAATATATAAATAAATAGTATAAAATATTATAAAAAGGAATATTTTAATTAAACTTACATGCCTATTCACAAACAATATTGTGACTCTAAAATAGTTACAGCATATAAATTATGAATATAGTATGTAGTCTATTCACAGAATAAAATTATATAATTTCAAATTTTCAAAATTAAGATCCGATATATTGTCGATCACAAGAATTGTGACTATGAAAATGTGCCAATTTGTTTGCAATAAACTGACATAAAGCGTTATAAATTAGTATTTTCATATAAAATAATATTTTCATTGGTACTTACTTTATATTTTTTGCTGTTTTCAGTATTTTTTTTTTTTTAAATTTGAAAATTTTTTTATCTTCAGTTTTTCTGCTTTTAATATATTTTAATTATCTCAATATTGAAAATTCATAATTTAAAGAAGCCTCAATTTATACTTAACAGAGATGTAAAGCAAGAAATTTAGGGTTTTTGTGACTAAGTTAACAGAATACGAAGTTATGACCGAGTCAGATGAATAATCATAACCTTTAGTCTTAACAAAATTGTGACTTTTTTAGACTTTTTCTATTAATAGGCATGTCAGTTTAAACTTACATAGCAGAAGAAGTATTAAAAAAATAAGTAATTTTGCCATTTAATAATTAGTAATACATTACCTTTATATACATTAAAAGTTAATTCAATCACCAAAGACGGAGATGGCTTTTTATGCAAATACTTCATAATTAGTATGGAAACAACCCGTAATTTGTACAAATGTTTAAAATCGATATTTATCTGAGAAAATTCAAAACATAAATTTACAAAAAATTTAATTAAACTAAGTAAATTATTTCCGTACCAATTTAAATCCTGGCGGCTTTTTGTACTGCGACCATTTATTGAGTACATCAAATGAGCATTTAGAGCATGAAATTTCATTTAAACGATAATTTGTGCTTGTTATCACTCAATATTAATTCAATACTATTTCTTGATGATCTAACCTATTAAATATATAGAAAGAAAACTTATACATACATATATATATATATATATATATATATATATATATATAACATAATGTTTGAATATAAGACCTTTTTTGTAGAACACCATTTTGTTCAATTTTTCTAAGTACGAGTACGTAGAAATATTTATCGTAAAGTTTTCTATAATCTAAAATGGAAAATTATTTTAATGGGGTAACGTTATTTTTCTTTTAATTATTACGTTTATTTGACAACCTTTATACTAAGTTCTCCCTATATTTTTAGAAAGACTACATAGTACACAAAATTTGTCCGGAGATCTTAACAATTAGTAATGAAAATTTAAAGAACTAAATAATTTTAGTTCGAGCTTCAAAATAATAGTATCTCTATAACCTGCATTTTAATTTACCTACTTTGATATTAATTCTGCTATTAATATTTTTTCTAAATGGTTGATTAATAGTAAAAATGTCGCTTATATGTTTCTTTTTTACTTTATGAAATAATTTTTTTTTTCGCAAAACTTGTTCTGATTGTACCGCAAGACTGCTGTCTTTTTAAATTTAGCTCTTTTTAGCAGTTTTTTCAAACATTTCTACGCGTTTATGTTGGTAATAGTTGGCATCACTGCAAAAAAATTAAATTTTTTCATACAAATCAATGAAAAAACTAATAAGATGAACCTTTGTGGAAGAATTTTATCAATATTATGTTTCTAAATGGTTGATTAATGGCAAAAATGTTGTTTATACTCGTATGCTCCTTTTTACTTTTCAAAATAAATTTTAGCCCATTTTTGCGCTTTTTGCAAAACTTGTTCTGATTGTACCGCAAAACTGTTTTTAAATTTAGCCTTTTTTAGCACTTTTTTGAAATATTTTTACTCTTTTATGTTAGTAATAGTTGGCATCACAGCAAAAAAAATCTATTTTTTCATACAAATGACCGAAAGAACTAATAAGATGAACCTTTGTGGAAGAATATATATATATATATATATATATATATATATATATATATATATATAGAACACCACTTTGTTAAATTTTTCTAAGTACATAGAAATATTTATCGTAAAGTTTTCCATAATCTTAAACTGCTAACTGCTTTACTAAATAATCTCACCATAAACTAAATCCTAAAAAACACGTGAAAACTAAAAAAGGTACAAATAGTCCGCACTAAAATGTAAGTAAAAGGGAAATTTTGACACATCTTTGTATAATATTCTCTAGTACATATCTGCGGCAAAAAGGAAAAGCTACATAAATGATTTTTATTACTTTTCAGGAGACCGCTTTGTAGATTTTAAATTGAAACTAAAGATCGTGGGTATACAATTTAGAACTATCTACCGTTTACATATATCTACAATTTTTACGAAAATTATTTGTTATATTTTTCAAACCGATATGTATATTGATTATCGAAAAATATGACAAAAAATAATTGTATTGTCTTTATCTTTATAAGGTTAATATCTTATTTAAATAATATCTCGAGTTGTAGATTTTTTCCAAAATGGAATTTTAAAATATATCTTGAATATATTGAATTATATACTTACTCCATTTAAAATAAAATAAAATAAAATAAAATAAAATAAAATAAATATGAAAATAAAATTTGTGTCTTAAAAACTACATATTTTAAATAAGTATTTTAAATTCAATCATGAATTTCAATACAGGAAATATGGAAAAAAGCATATTGTCGCTGTTCCAACAAAGCGAAAAAACTGCTTTATTTTGTAATTTGGCAAATGTCTTTCAAACTTACACGATTAGTTGGAATATTAGTACAAGTATTACCGAAATTACATAAATAAATATCGGGATTGTTAAACAGTAGAGAGGAATAATAAAATCTTTCAAAAACCTGCACATAACTCATATTGCTGGAACAATTTTAATAAAATTATTTGTTAATTTTGAATATTTTTTACACATAACTGTTCCGGTTCGTAAAATTTTACTTTGAAAATTGTATATAGTTTTCGAGTAATAAATTACTTAATGTGGATATGGATTCTTTTAATTAATTTTTTTCTTCCAACTTTTAAGTTTTTTTCTAATTATGTCCTTAATATTAATAAGTGTAAAGCAGCAGAAATAAAATAAATATTATATGGATAATATAATCAGCAGAAATGTAAATTGTTATACAAGAGTATGGTTTTTTTATTGCGATATATTTCGATAAAAGAATTTTTTAGAAAAGGTAGTAAAATATAAAGTAGAAATATTACAATATAAAAATTAAACAATTTATTATTTTTTAAGTTACATTAATTAAATACATTAATAACATAAATTAAAAACTAACACAGCAATACAGAAAAAAATTTAATTTCGTATTTTATTACTAAATTTATAAAGCCAATTATATTTTCTATTAAAATCGGACCTACTACTGAATTAGTAAAATCAAACATTAAAATTCATAAAAGTTTTATCGAAAAAAAATTTAATTTTTTTCTTATTAAAATATGTTTATTATTTATAAATTTTAATATTTGAAAATTATCAAAAATTCCATCACTTTTTTAAATAAACTAATAAAAATTATATTTAAGTTTTAGTAAATTTTTAAACAATATTTATTTTATATTTAGTAAAATGTTTAATAAGAGGAATCACAATTCGACACTTAAAATTCTTAAAAAGTTAGCCATGGTATATATATATATATATATTGGTTTTTATAATTATTTTTATAATGTTATATTGTAACATGTAAATTCTTATATGTAAATTTGGTGTTGAATTCATGAAAAGATAGGATCCGTTTATCTAAAATAGGACTAATCAAAGTAAAATTCTTTAGATGAAATATAAGCTATGATACATATAAATAGTAAAACTATTGTATAAAGTGTGATAATGTTGGTGAAAAATAACACTTCAATACTAGTTTAGTACATGTTACATTATAACATTATAAAAATAATTATAAAAACCAATATATATATATATACCATGGCTAACTTTTTAAGAATGTTAAGTGTCGGATTGTGATTCCTCTATTTTAGATTTTGCTTCATACAAAGATACAATTTTACTTTAAGGATTTCTTTTATTTCTTTTTGTGGTAATAGTTTCCAGTTGTCTGGGTGTCTTTGTATATTACTAAATTTTCTTTATATAAAATATCTCTGTAAAGTACACAGTACTTCCTCCAGAGCTTTTGCCAGGTCTTGTAGAACTGAATTTTGCGTAGTATTACCATACTTATTGCGGTTGACCTTTTCTTTTGTAATTAAATTAAATTCTGGTCCATAACTTCAAACTAAATGGGTATCCATCTTGAAATTCTGCAAGAGTACAAAGGGAAGCTATGTCAATATTATGTAATTTTTTTAGAATTAAAAAAAAAAAGTTTTTTGAGATAAAATGGTTTAGTTTTTATATGTCAAAATATAACTACTGAACTTTTGGAAAAAATAAACTTTATAAATATGGTTGAAAAGGTAATATTTTTGTCTATGATATGAAACTAAAACCAGCAATCTAAAATATATATTTTAGGATTTATAAGCAATTAAACAAATAAAACCTTTTTAGCATTTTTTGAATTTTCAAAATGTCATATTTTTGAATCAGAAAGGGTCTGATTCTAATAGTTTATATTGGAGAAAAACTTCCAATAACCAGTAGTGAATTTCACTGAAATCGGAGATGTCAAGTCTCAAATTTAATATTTTTTTGTGCTTTTTGATATAGAATAACCCATTTATAAAATCTGTAAATACTTTTTTTAGTTTAACTTAGTTATTGACTTGTTCTTGAACTTTTTTTTTATGAATGGTTCTATATTCTAACTAAATTTTATGTAAAATTATAAACTTAACTAATTATGTTGGAACTTTTCATATATGATTAACACATAGCTAATTTTGCTAAATTCTAAACCAATCAAGATAAACTGAAACAGTTCGATGGGAACAGGTAAGACCAATAAAGGTTCAAAATGATACAACAATAAAAAAATGTCACATAACCGATCACTTTTCGAAAAAAGTAAAATCAAATCCTAAAGTAATGGACGGATTTTTGTAAAGAATTTACACAATATATAATGTAATACAACAATTCTAAAAATTAAAAAAATGAAAACGACATAACTTAAGTAATGTAGTTTTTCCTTTTAATCACAAATATTATACCGTTAAATAGTAAATTTATATTCAGAAAGTTCGAATTTTGTACATACGAGTTTGTTTCTAAATAATATAAAGTCAAGTAAATAGTTACCTCTAATACTTTTTATTTTTTATATTTTTTTTCTAGATAAATTATCTAAAATATGTTCCAATGCATAAATTATAAAGTAGATTAAGGAAATTTAAAATACTACTGAAATAATTTGTTCAACAACTTAAATATAAACTAAACTGAGTTAACAAACATTTAGTTAAACTTTAATAATTGACCTAATAATTTTTTTTATTTCTTTCACGTTAAAATAAAATTTAAAATAACATTTTTACCACACACTTGTCGACATAGCCTAAAGTATTTAAAAAACCATTGTTTATGGAAATTTTAACGTTTTTATTCCTTAATCGTTTTCTTAAATATACATTTTTGTTTTCTTATTTTTTTTATTTCGTGTTTTTTTTATTCCTTGTTATTAAGTACTTTATCTTGTTGAAATTGTTTCTTTGTGCTCTATAGCTGTTTTTTGACCCAATGCGCTTTGTGGCCAATGTCTTAAAAAAACGTATTTAGTTAACAGAACCAAATCTGTTGTAGAAGTTGGCGTTGAATGATGGCTTCTGAGTCTTTATATTGTTTTTAGTAGTAGTTGCATTTGGTGCAGCTTCCTATCAAAGTTGTTGTTTAGTGCTACTTACAGCATGATCGCGTACTACAATATTAACGTAATGATGTGTCATTAATTTTATTATATTGCTGTTGTCCGTCTGTTTATCATTAACTATACAGAGAAAAAAAGAAAACAAACAGTCAGCCAAAAAATTTATGCTATAGAGAAATTTCTTTGTGTGCAGAAATTGATGCTAAATAATATAGCTACAAGCCTGCATCAAGACGATATGATAAACGCAAAGTAAATTCAGCAGCATAATACTATATTTAAAAAAATTATATGGACTAATATTTTTCGATCGTATTCGAAAGCGATGCCAAATGAGCCCTCCATCTGAAATATGTAGTTCTCTCGAAGATCTAAAACAAACTCAAACTTTAAGACAAATATAACGTACCACACGACGAACTAATTATTCCGCTTAATATTTAAATTGGTTAAGATTTGATGTTGTGATATTCTTGCTGTTGCTGATCTTAATATTGGAGGAAAAGACTTTAGTTTTTCTTTTAACTTTTAATTAATTTTGACCACCAACCAATTGGAGCTATTGGAAAATAAAAAGGAGTACTTAGTATAAAGAAAACAAAAATAAATAAATAAAAATATTCCAGCTATATTTATTAACTCTTTGAGTAGTATTTGAACATGAAACAAGTTCAATTAAAATTGTTTTCAACAAGTTTTTAGTACCAAAATTTAATGTGATCACTAATTGCTTAATAAATAAATTATATTACAAAAAAATAAATTGTTAAAGACATGTTTGCAACTTAATCTTTTAAAAGAATTAATTAAGCGTTATGTTTGCTGAACTAGAAAATAATATGAAATAACTTTAATTGAATTATATTTTTATAGTTCTGAATGAAATAAGGAAAGGTAATGGCGTACGACAAATAGACGACATATAGATATGTAAATGAACTTCTTTTATGTGAGCACCATTATAAAATTATAACACATATTAAAAAATCGTGTAAAAATGAAAAAAAAAGAAGAATGAATTTTTACAAAATTTTTTAATATCTGTTATAATTTTATAATGACTTTTATATGAAAGAAGTTTATTTTCATATAATGGTATGGCTTTACCACGTCCGTATTTCTTCAAGATCTTTTTATTTTTCATATTTTAATGTCTTCTTTTAAAATGTTGATACTATAATGTTGATGCCAATGAAAATTATAACATAAAAATTCTTTTATAGTTTTATTGCGAAATTAAAATATTATATATATAATATCTTTGTCTATTAAATGCATTATTTATTGGAATGACAGTCATTCCAGGTAAGGACAATAAAAACTAAAAGTTTTCAAGCAAAATTTTACTATAGCTAATAAGATTTTTAAAATGTTTTAAGTATTAGGAATATTTATTATTCATAATCCTTTTAATCAACATACAGAAATTTTATATATTAATCTAATTTTCACAATTCCTTATAATATAGAAAATTTAAATAGGACAGCGTGAGAAACCAAGAATTATTCTAATTAGTTTAACAAGGTCTTATACGCTTGTGAAGTTATTAAAGATCATAAAATAATTTATTTGTAACCATTATATAAAATATTTTACATTTAAAGTTATCTTTGCTAGTTTTTACATTTACAGCTTAATATAGTATTATTGCGTAAAGTATTGAATTCATTCAGTGAGAAGAAAATATTTAGTATAAAATTTTATGCTGCATGCTGGGAACATGTATTTAATTAAAACTTTACGATGTCAATTTTTAACAAAATGAAAAAAAGTTATAGAATGAAATACATAAAAATATATAAATAATAATAAAAAAAGAAACTGAATCCATAACGAATTATAAATACTCATAAAACCACTTGTATTCATATAAAACTGCGACAGTAACTTTATTACAAACAAAGTTGAGATGGTCATAGAAGATATGAAAATACTCTATGTATACATTTGCTAAGTGAAAAATTTAGTCCATAAAGTGTTGAAACTTATGGAATATTTTATTACACTTTTTGTCCATATGCCGTTTGTAGAACTTATTTGTTATTGATCCGCTGGTATAAGTCGAAGGTGTAACAAATAATGATATCTTCCTTAATCAAATAATTTTCTAAATAGAGTTTAAACTAGTTTTAAATTTCTGACAAAAAAATAAAATAAAAAAATAGTCGGCACAAAAAGCAGATTAAAAATCTCTCTTTATCCTCAACACCCCAATAATAAAATTTTTCAATACCGAGCTACGGAACATAATTCCCAAATAATTCCATATCGTCTTTAGTAAATCAGCCACCGTTCGCCAAATAAATTTGTGAATGTTTCGTTTTTAAAAACGTAGGTACTATGACCAGTTGATTCCGAAGTGAATGAAATGCTTTGGTTTACGCTCCAACATTGTATGTATAGTATAGGGTGTTTCATTTAGGGTTGTTTTTTTTATTCTAAATAAAGCATTTAAAATCTCTAAAGATAATTTTATTCAAATGTTGGCCACGACCACACTGTAGGTCCCTTCGAAAGGTTAAATTTTCATTCACACTATACACATTATGAATAACCGACATCGATCTTTCGAGTCTACTATGCCAATAACATCCACAAATTTTAGTCACAGTGTACGTTATTGGTTGATGCGGGACCAAATAAACGACATCCAGCGAGGAGTGGTACTGCCAACAGAAGGCTCAGAAGGTTGATGATGTACACCATAGCAGTGCTGCAAAGTGTGATTGAAAATTTAACTATCTAAATGGACCACTTACAGAGTAATGAATGACATTATATTTCAAAAGTAAATGTCACAGGATGTTCTTTCAGGTCATAATAAACTAATTCCGACAACCAATTATATTTTAAGGGTTTTATTTAGATTTGAAAAATTCCTAAATTGATCACCCTATATTAGTAGTCCCACTTAATAGACGACAAATAGAATAACAATAGACACTTCAATCTTTCTAAGATACAAATCGAGTTAGCATATTTCATTATCATAAGAATCGGCACCTTAATTTTATTATTCAGGAATTGTTGCCACAAAACAGGATTGTTTTAGCAAGATTATGTTAATATACTTCGATAAAACATGTAACATATATATATATATATATATATATATATATATATATATTTTTGAAGTATATTTCCACTTTTACGTAGCATCATTAACTATATAAAACAGTCAATAGAATTTTGTCATTCTTAATGTAATACAAGATAATTATGCCTTAAAATAAATTGAAAATTTTTAAAATAGTCCGATGTTATTTACTTGACTAAGTTTATGTTTTCTCATAAATTATGTCAATATATATATATATATATATATATATATATATATATATATATATATATACAAAATTCTATTGACTGTTTTATATAGTTAATGATGCTACGTAAAAGTGGAAATATACTTCAAAAATTATCTAGTGAAGAATATAGATCTAGTCGGTGGATCAATTTGTCATTTTCGGAAATTTTTAAAAATTTAACAGTTATTTATCTACCGATTTAAATTATTTTACATCCACCTATTCGTATAGCTATCATATAATTTGACTTGCCTTCTCTCTAAATTACGATCTGCTACAAAATTGCACTTCTTATTTACACTCGGAAAACGACCTAACATGAGTTGTAAATCTTCTTGAGTATATAAAAAACTAATTCTTAAAAATTTCGAATCACTCTCTAAATTTTGAAGTATTCCGAATAAACTTTTTTGGGGGTAGTTGCTCCCTAAATTTTAAGTAAATATTATATTTTATATTTGATTTGAAAAGCAGAAGAACCTAGATTTTTCATTTATCTTCTGTTTTGGATCTTTTTCTTTAAGATTAAATGTATTAGTATACAAACTTTTAAATGCTATTTTGTTTACAATAAAACGAGATATTAGTCTTCAAAATCGCTTAAATAGTCCATAGTTTTGTAAACTTTATCAAAAAATTTTTCATAATCATAATTTATGACAAAGCGTTTTATTTGATATTTGATTTGGTGCCTGCTTTTTGGGACAAAAATGAGAAATATATATATGATACGTTTAATAAGTTGTTCCAGATAATATCGAATAAGTCAGATTTTGTCTAATTTTTAAAAACTAAAGTTTATTGTGTAAAACTCGAAATGTTGTGGAAAAATTTTATATATATATTTTTTTAAATATTTAAAAATGTCCGTTCAATTTTTGACCAAAATTTAGTAATTATATACAGTTGAAAAGCCTTATTCTTCTACTTCCATAGAAAGGAAAAATTAGCAAATTAGGAATGTCCATGGACATTACGAAAATTTTGAAAATGACTTAATGGCCATGGATACAATGACATTTTATGGTATGAAATTTAATACATTATATGATATAATTTCTGGACCAAGACAGCCATCTTCAAGATGAAAATCGTTCTAACTTTGTCTTGGATAGGATTCTGGTCTGGTTTAAAAGGTTTTCTGGACTGCCGGCCTTCGGCCTCAAGCAGGGGTTTTCAACTCTGGTGTATTTCAAACACTGGCTTCGCTAAATCAACGTTTTTCTGAATAGGATGAATAATTCCTCCTATCCAATTAGTTATTTTCGTAAAGATATTTTTCAGAAATTTCACATGTTGTTGGAGAAAAACACAATTTTTGCAGATTTAAAAATATGAATTTGGAAGAAATCGAATGAGAAATGTGTACTGAACACCTTAAAATAATTGGACTAAGGATTTCGAAAATTTAGATTTTTAAACTCGCTAACTATAAATAGCAAATGTAAGCATCTTTTTTAATGCACTTAGTGTGAATTTTAAGTAGTCGGTCGATGGACTATTGCAAACTGTAGCTCATATTTAAATACACTCCTATGAAAGAAAACTTTCAAATGAAGAATCTTTAAAACCACGAGCCAGTTAAACTGCTGCAGAACTACTGTATAAATGGTTTAACTTTTCTTTATGATGATAGTTGCCACATGTAAACTGTTTTATAATATTTACGATTTCATTGCCAACATAACATATATCAACGTGGATGTAGCACAGTAAATGTTACACATAAGTTTTCTTGGATACATACTGAGTTTTTGTATAATAAAAAATATTATACGAGTACTCCGCTTTTATGAGTTTAAGGTATTGTGCACCCTACGTTATAAGATAGAGATCTGAAATGGTTCCATTTCAGATGAAGAAATCAAAAAAAAGTGTATGAAAATAACTAATAAATAAATAATTTTTTTCCTTTTTTTGATTGCTATAATCGCGGATTTTAACATACGTGTCCAATTCCTCTAATATAAATTACAAACATTTGTAGAAATAGGCCAAATTGTTTTCAATCAATATGTCATTGACCACATTGTGAACAAGTGGTGAAATTTCAAAATTTTAATTCTTTGCAGTTTAGAAAATTTTCTTTTGCAAATCCATATGCAATATAGAGGTCCCTTATAGTTGCTACTAGCCATTAAATATAATTCTTTTTCTCCAAATTTTTTTTTTTTTTTGAATGAGATTGTTTATAATCGGATTATGTTTTAATATTTTAATATAAAATGTTTTAAACATTTATGGTACATATTTATTTCCACTTATTTGATGTTAGTTTGCTTTTATATTATTTCTTTTTTTTACAGATTTTCATGCACGATTGGCAGTTACAGTTCAAATATTCTAAATTCAAATTGCATTTAGTGCTCATATCATTGTGTATAAAAATATTTCTTTATTTTTGTAGGAAATGTTAAATTTGATCTGATTTTATGCATGCTGATGATGACGGTGAAGTCCACAATATCATATTGACTTTCTTTATTGTATGGTAAATTAAAAGCAAATATATGGACATACTTTCATATATATGTACATTAGAGTGTCCCAAAAAAAAATGTTTTTTTTTTGAGATTTCGATATAGGAAGTCCCCTTAAATGATGAGTATTTATGAGCTGAATACGGAAAAAATATTTGAAAAATTTTTAAAGTTTATCGTCAGTTCTCTACCAGTAGTTAAAAATCTGAAGTCTGGTACATTTTGGCTAAAAAGGTTTCGAGTCTTTTCGCGAAATAGGTCTCAAAAAAAAAAAAAAAAAAAAAAAAAAAAAATCGAAGTTCTTTCGCATCGCGTACAAAAATGACGATTTATTAACCAGCATTTTTGGGAAAAAAATTTTTTTATATATTTTTTTATAACTGGCTCGAAAATATAAGTTTTCTAACACCCATTTCGAGACAAAACTCAAAATATTCTAGACCCGTGACTTTCAATCGCTAGTAGAGAACTGAAGATCAATTAAAAAAAAAATTAAATACTTTTTTTAAGCTAATTAATACGCATTACTTGACAAGTTTTCCAACAAAATTTTTTTCTACGGAACACTCTAATGTACATATTACGCCGCAACAGCATAAAAAATTTATAAAATAAAAATATTTTATTATATTAAATTTATAATAAAGCATAAATAAGCATAATTTTATTTGAGAGAAAAATTTACAGCTGTGTAGAAATAAATAGGTAAACAAGAATTTAGAGAATTTATGTAAGGAATAAACCCGAATCTTATAAAGAATTATATTTCTGTGTGTCAGGTGTTAAAGATTTTCAAATGCATTTGACCACTGCTATTATATAGCTCACAACTATGAGAATGTTCCTAGTCTATACACTTTTTAAATGCTTTCTTTACTTTAATACAATTTCAAACAATAATAATTTCTTAAGTAATTCTTGAAGATAAAAAAGTATTTTCTTTTATTAAATAAGAAATTCAAATTTTTAAAGATAAATAAATTATAATCCGCAAAATCATGAGGGTGTATGATTAAATTTAATAAATATTAGAATATTATTTTGTATTCTCATATGTATGTTTCAAATGAAATAATATTTTGCATAATCACAACCCGGAAATCCATTAGAAATTTAAATTTACCTACATTCCTACAAAGATATAATAATACATTTATGTGCACGTTAAATAATATTTTATTTTAAGTATTTATTTGTTTGTTTGTGCTTTTTGACTTTTAATTTTTTACGATTTGTATGAAATTGTGTTTTACTACTTAAATTCATTTACTACTACTTGTATTACACAAAATATATATTTTTGTGTTTCTTTGTACAAATATTTCGACTGTGTTTGTTACTCGTACTACCTGACTGACTGACTGACTGCATTTAATTGACTCAATGATTGATAGTTTTCTAAAGAAATAATGAAAAATTAAAAAAATTGCGTAAATTTAAAATTTTATTTTTAATATTTACTGTTTAAATATTCACCACACAATTTATTAAAATTGTTATTTATTTTTAATTTGTGTGTTTTATTGAAATCGTGAGAAGTGCGTGATTTTTGGCATAAAAGCTGACATGTCCCATTTAATGAAAAAAGTATTTAAAAATTTACAATTTTTTTTTTATGGAAACCGTTACGTCTTCATTACTTGTTGAGGAAATGGGTGATTTGAATAGTGTTAAACTTGCTTTAAACATTCTTTTCTAGTTTGTAATAAGGATTAAATGCATTTTTGGACAACAATTTTTCCAACTCTTGCAAACATGAACGTTTTTGAAAAGTCTAAAAAAGTTTAAATTAAGAAATCTATGGTTTTTATGTAAAATAAAAAAAATTAAAAACATACCCCGGCAATAAAAGAACATCCAAAGAAATCAGCAAGATCCAGAGATGGCGCAAATTCGGATCAATTTCAATGAATTTAATATAGGCTTGTCATTCGAAGATGTTATCATTTTTGATACCTATTCACTGAGTAGAAAGTCATGTTTATGATGTTATGCCAAATTGATTTTGTGAACGTTTCTTTTTTTATAAGTGCAGGGAAATTATTTTTAATTTTTATATAAATCCTATCTTTAATGAAAAAAATTAGTATTATTTTTCATTTATGTATTTATTTTATTTTATTATTATTATTTTTTTTTTTTTTGTAACAAGTATTTGCAAACATAAGAACCGATTAAAATATTTTATAGCAGAAAAATTTATTTGATAGCTTTTTAGTAATATTTTTGGATGCTGTTAATATTATTTCTTAAGCACAATAAAACGTACACCTATTGATATTTTGAAAGTAATGAAAAAGGTACTCCCTTGAAAATGTCATATCCTTTGGCGTTAAATGGTACTAAAATTATATAATATTTCTTTTGAAAATCATACAGACTTTAAAAGTGAATAGTTGATAAATAAAATTAGAAAATTATATGAAATAATTTTTGAGAAAACTGCGCATAGTGTAAGATTTAGCCAATCTTGATGGACAAAAGTCGATTTTTTCAGTTTCAGTTCTAGTAAATATTTTAATCATATTTGATATAGAGGACATTTTACTGATTTTCTTAACAGCATATATAAAGGTAACAGTAATATATAAATGTACTTCAAACTTGAATGTTTTTGAGAGAAACATTACAATTACTAATTTTTAAAAGGATATAACTTTTGATTGGAATATACATACGATTTTTACAATTCTTCCTTCATTTTGGACGATAGCTTCTTTACTTTTAATTCTAAATAAATTCGTTTCTAAACCTTCGAAAATATTTTTAGTGTGATGTGATTAGAAAAACAAATTTTGTTGAGAAATTACTTTAGCCAAACAAATATCTTTAAAATATAACTTTTTGTGTCGATCACGGTCAATCTCCAAATTAATTACAAAATAAATTTAAAATATTTTCTTAATTAAATTGTTTCCCAAAACTTGCCGATTTTATAAAAAATCTATAATGAATACCATCACTAGTAAAAAAAAAATTACCTCCAAAACACAAAAATCGCCTTTTTGCCGAAATCCGCAAAACTCAAATTTATACTACGGCGAATTTAGAAGAGATATATTATTAACTATGCTTTATTTTTACTTTCTTTGGTACTGTTTTGTTAAATAGCATAGCTTTTTCGTAAGTTTTTTGAAATTCGTTTAACAAATTTTTGAAAAAAATTTAAAGTGGTGATTTGAAACACCTATAATAATAATCACAACTTTTAATAAAGCTTGAAAAGAGTATTATATTATCCTACAGGTTTCAAAACTTTTTTCAGTAATTACGGTTTAAATTTAACTTAAAATAGCATTTAATTTCAACATTTCTAAAACAATTTAACAATTTGCATGGCCAGGGAAATTTCTAATAACTTTAATATTTTTATCTTGTTTGATAGACAATTGTGTCTAGATTAAGGTTCCTTTACTTTAAATTGATAATAAAATTTTTTAATAATAGATTTTTTTTAAAACTGTGAAAAATCAAATTTTCCTATATATGTAAATGCGCCCAAAACATCAGGGTAGATGCGGCACGTGTTAGCGACATCCGATCAGTCTAATATTTTGCACACTCTATTTCTATATAAAAGGTAATAATCCTGCTGGAAGTTACGGTAGAAAATCGAATGTCGGCTTTTTTTGGAGCAGTCTAATTAATGTACATACAATTATTCCTATGGTATTTAATTCAATTTTAATTAATCCATGCCCATAAAAACTGACTTTATCAGAAGTCAATTTTAGCAGTTGTAAAGGAGATGCGCATGAGAATTGTCCAATTCCGCTCATTTTTAAACTAAAGCCTCATTTTAGTCTATACCGAGAAAACAGATTGGTAGTGGTAAACGAAGTTTTCGCTAATCCAATTACGTCGGTAGCACGTACTATCTAAGAAGTCGATTACGGCGACTGATTAATTTGTTTACTTGTGATATTTTATTGGTCGAGATAATTAAAAATTTAGAACAATATATTAGATACAACTATTTTAAAAAAATGCAATTCGGTGAAAACAACTGAATTCTAAAAATATATATTACTTTTACATACTTTTTTTAATATTTTTTTACATAAAAAAATGCATAAATAAAATGTCTGCATATTTTATTAAATCTTGCATACCCGAGGGTTTTTGATTTAACATATCTCTAATATTTTGACTAGATTCAATATAACTTGATTAAAACTAGATTTTTGGAATGAATACAACTTATTATGATATTTGTGCCACTATATTTTTTCCTGTAAGAACACGTAAAATTTAAAATTTCATTTTTTTCACACCTAAGAAATTGTGATGGTAGTCATCAATATTTGTTACTCAAATGTGAATATAATTTGGTTATAACCGAAATTGATAAATTTATTTTAACAGTACACATTGATTGAGCTAATTGATTTTTTAATAGATGGAGTTCTAATTTAACTACAATTATGACTTCCCTATATTAAAGATCAACTGAATGTTATTTTTGTACACCTTGAAGAGCTACAATAAACTTTTGCTTTATAATTATGAAAATTTTCTAATCAATCTTTTTTCTGTAAGTTATAATACTTTATTTCAAAATTCATAGGTATATCTGCAATACTTTTCAAGATATTTAATTTTGTCTCCCTTAAATGCTGAAATCTCACACTGTGCTGCGCCAAGAATTTAGTAGATCAATCAGCACTGAAGTGTATTATGAAGACACATCAAACTATTGACTTCTATTATTTAGTACCAAAGTTTTTATAATTATGAAACTCAATCCGAAATTTGTCAGAACTATTTTTCCACACATACAATTTTAAGGTTTGAAGACAATTTTATCATCTGTTAAGTTCATTAAAAATTAAGACTACACAACAGGAAAAACCCTGTGAAAAAACACCGAAATAGTAAATTAACCATTTAGTTAGTTATACTTAAATAAGGAATACCCAGAGACCGGAATATCATACCACTTCGTTACCTTTTATGAGTTCCTCATTAAATAACGCAAGGTACAAAAAAACTACCGAAGTGTAGATAACACCCAATTAAAAAAATCTAAATTCATATTTTTGAGCTTTTTTTTTTGAGTTAAAACGAAAATTATTTAAATATTGTTCTTACATACCCAAGTCTACAAGATATGAAAAGTATCTTTTATAGACGCTTTAACTATTAAGAAACCAAATTTTTAAACATTTTTGGAGGATATATACAGTTCAATTTCTCTAGGACATAAAGTCCTAGAGCGTAAACAACAATAAAATTTTAAATAATGTAATTAAAAAGTATAAAAATAAAAACTTTTTAATCCCTAATTAATGGGATTTTCAAACGACATGTTTAATAGATTTGTGATAAGAAAAGAATAGGTGATTTATTTCTATTATTATTATTTTTTTTAGTAGAGATGAGTGTGACTAATTTTGTTCCTGCGTTTACTGGCTAAAAAGATACATAGGGCTTGTGGATTCTCACCCACATAGAATCATATATTTTTAGTTTCATAATTCTAAGTTAATTATACAAAAAAAAAAAAAAAAAAAAAAAAAATCATATCTTACAACCAAAAGTACTACAAAGGTCAAAAAATATCATTATAAGAACGAAAAAGTACCACAAAGTTTACACTTGTAGATTATCTTACAAAGTTGACCATACACTTTTAATTTCATGTTTCATTTTAAGAACAAAAAGGTACCACAATATCCCTGCTTTTGTATCTTTAATTTCACGTTTTTATTTTCAATATTATAAAAAATTCAAAAAGTTTCATAACAAGAACGAAAAAGTACAAAAAAGTCCCTTCATGTTGGATCTAATTCACTAAGGACCGTTTATGTTTAATTTCATGCTTCTGCGCACATACTATATTCTTAACCTTCATGATTCGTTGTTTTTCAGAAATGGTGAAAGTCAAAAAAATTTACCTACCAATAATGAAGTAGTAGTAGAACAAATTTTAAGTAAAATACATAATTTTTAACTAGATGTATGCCAGAAAAATAAGAGATCAATAAAAATTTGAAGGAAAGAAACGGAATAGTTTTATCTTGGTTTCGTGTGTGATCTACATGAGATATTGACGGTTAAATTCACAAAAGTCGGTTTTTAGCAGATTTCGATCGCTTTAAGCTACCTCTAAATATATTCAAATTAGTTTAAAACTTGACATTCCTTGGTTTTTAGGCTATTTTCAAATTTTTAGGGGGTGAGACCGAGAATCTGAAAACCAACAAAAAAAGACATGTATGTATGTAAGTATGTAGGTATGTATGTATGTACGTATGTATGTATTATATATGTATGTATGTATGTATGTATGTATTTATGTTTGTATGTATGTACATATGTATATGTCATTAAGTAAAAAAATATTTTATGAAAAAGTACCAAAATTAGCTACGATTTTTACCACCTAGACGTCCAAATATCCAAAAATACTGTTTTCACTCGTTTCCTCCCTAAAAGGGCTGAATTTTAATAAAGTACCAGGCATCTTTCCGTTTATTTTTTAAATAAATAAAGATAAATACTAAATTTTAATTATATGTATATTAGTTTAGGAGTTATAATGTTACCGACTTTACCCTTCTTTAACCCCTAAACATTCGAATGTCCAAAAATACCGTCTTAGTGGATCTATATATTTAAATTTCATCTTTCTAATTTCTAGATTTTGGACTTTGCGATGATGAATTTGTCAATCAGTCAATAAATATCATTAATTCCATGAGACATCACATTGACGTATCTATTTTAATTTTGTGAAATTTCCAAAAATCGCTCTTTTAGTTTGGTAAAAATGAAAGTATTTCACTTTTTATATATGCAAGTATATATAAATATATATATAAATATATATAAATATATATATAAATATATTTATATTATATATATATATATATATATATATATATATATATATATATATATATATATATATATATCTAATGCAATTTATAACTAAAATTTTAATTTTGATTTAGTTTTATATATTTTAAGTTGTACTCTATTTGCGTAAAATGTACAAAACACTAAAATATTTCAAAAAGTAGATTTTTGTATGAGATAAAAAATTAAAAATCGTAAGGGGAGAAGAATTTAAAAATGCATATGACAATTGCACTTGCATCAATAAGAGGTAAAAAAAAAATATTTAATACATTTCTTATAAAAGAGGACAAATGTAGAAATCTAATAAATTTTATATAACACACCTTTTCGATTAATTTTTTAATAATTCCAAACCGCAAAAAATAAGGTTTTTATTATTTTTTTTTTTAACAAAAGTAGGATAAATTCTATTAGCATTACAGGGAATATATTTAATAATATAAAGAAAATTATATTCATTAAAATACCTGTTTTGTTTTGTCTTGTTCTCATTACTTTGATAATTTTAAAAGATATTGTAATAAATTTATAAATAAAACATAAAGCGTGATCCATTTCGAGGTTCCCTACTTTTTTAAAGAAAAAAAAAAAAAAACACAGAAAATTTAAATTTAATGGGGAATGTTTATTATCATTTGAAAGAACATTCGTTGGCATTTATTTTTTGAAGATTATGTCTATCAAATATTGGCCGTTGCTACGTCGCAGATGGTCCATCCGTTGAGTCCAATTTTCGATGACTCGTTCGAGCATTTCGACTGTTAACTGGCGAATGACACGCGCGATGTTTTCCTCCAAGGCCTGAATCGAAGCGGGTTTATCCGCATAAACTTTAGACTTTACATATCCCCAGAGGAAAAAGTCTAACGGTGTGATATCACACGATCTTGGTGTCCAATCGACCGGCCCTAAACGTGAAATTATGTGCTCACCGAAGTGTTCTCTATATAAACCCATTGATTGATGCGATGTGTGGAAAGTGGCGTCGTCTTGCTCAAACCAAATGTCACCGAGATCACGAGCTTCAATTTCAGGCATCAAATAGTCGGTTATCATGGCACGATAACGGTCGCCATTGACGGTTACGTTCGCATCGGCATCATTTTTAAAGAAATATGTACCAATGATTCCACCGGCCCACAAACCACACCAAACCGTTTTTTTTTCTGGATGAAGTGGCAGTTCATGAATTTCTTCAGGTTGATCTTCGTCCCAAATGCGGCAATTTTGTTTGCTTACAAAATTTGCCTCGAGAACGTCGGATCTTCTTGAAACTTTTCAAGAGCCCATAGAGCGAAACGATGTCGCTTGGGAAGGTCGAGCTGCTTCAGTTGTTGCACAGGCTGTATTTTGTACGCTTTCAATTTAAGATCTCGACGTAAAATGCGCCAAGTCGTTTCATACGTCAGTCCGAATAGACTCTACACGGTCTTCGTGTACACTCTCAGCTACGGCCGCTGTATTTTCTTCACAGCGAGCTGGACGTGGTCTATTATCCAATAATGAATGCTGGGTTTCAAAATGGGTGATGGTGTTGCGGCGAATAGTACGCTCAGTAGGCCGATTATGTTGACCATAAGTTGAGCGAAGTGCACGAAACACATTCCTCACAGAACGCGAATTTTCGTAATAAAGTTGAACGATTTGTAAACGTTGTTCAGGCGTAAGTCTTTCAAAGTCTGTCAAAAAGAGGCTATTGAAAAAAAGTATATCTACTTGAATCACCCATTAGAACCACTGCCAGCAAAATGACCCAAAAAAATCGACCAAAAAAATTTCCATTCAAACTTGGAAATGTAAAATAGCCCAATGATTTGAAGTGATTTTTCGTAATTTTTGAAGTATAACTCCGTTTTGATGAGACATTTCCAAAATGTTGCGTGATTTTTCGTCTTTATAACATTTGTTTCTATGGTTAATGAATTATATTAAAGATAGTTATAATAACCAATTTAGTAAGTGCATAAAATTAATTGACTTATTTTTGACTTGGAGAATGAAGCGCGGAAGGCGAATTTTTTTATATGAATTATCTAATTTTTTTTTGTGCAAATAAATATGCAAAAATGCTTAAATGGATAAGTCTGTAAATATAAAATTAGTAATATCAAATAAGAAATTATTTCCTTTGTTTTTTAATGTAAAATTTATTTAGAAAAAAACTAGAAGCTAAAACGAAAATTTTGAGTCCAAAAGCAAAATAAAATGCTAGATTTAGCCTTAAAAGGATAAATTAATGATATATAGATAAAACTTTTTTAATTGTGAATTAAGACCAAAATCAGTTAATAGAAAATTTTAATTATTTATTTTAATTTATATAACATGTTCTTTTCTTTTTGTTTTAGTATTCTTAAGAAGATTATAAAAAACTTCATATGAATGTATCGTAATATTTCCGTAAAATCTGCCCTCATTCGATCAAATTTAACAACTTTGTTGAACACAAAAGTATGTTCATACAAATATATATGATTTAATTATAATTTAATTAACCAATCAACACAACAACTAATGATAAAGAACACACCCAGCGATTATTTTTAATACATTAAAAAAATTCGTTAAAGTTAACCTCAAATATTTACAACCTACGATATTTTTAAATTAATTAATGAATAATAATTTTTATAGTGAGACATTGCTATTGTTAAAAATACGTACAAGTTATTAGCATTATTTAATATAAATACAAATTGACAAATATATAAGTACCCTGTGGGAATTTAGTACTAAATGACATCTTGCTCGTCACCAATATTCCAGTTGTAAACCAGTTGGCACCACCATATTCACTAAATATCAGTTCAGAGTCAATTTCTAACATGCTTGTCAAGTGCGCAATTAGAAATTCGCGCACAATAACAATCTATGGCTGAGTGGTTAGTGTTGAAGGCTATAAAACAATCAGCAAAAATTAAACAGAAAAGAAAAAAATTGAAAAGTAAAAAATTTTTATAACATTTTTATTATCATAGTCGACTTTGAATATATCCTCTTGGAGCAGTCCTGTGACTTGTCCTATGACTTGTCCCAAGGTGCTAATTAGAACACCTCCAATGACAAATCCATGTAAAAGTGATAGGTTCCTCCCATATAAAGTTCCGGAACTGGAACCGGCCTGAGAACCTGTAGCGTGACCAGTTTTGAACCGGTTCTCTTTCCTCTATGGTATTTATTTTGAAGGGATGGTTGAGAGAAATTAGCTTTCAGGTAAAGACTTTTAAAGGATATAAAAGCAAAATTTTTTTAAATTTTCAAATGGCTCGTAAAATTCTAAAATAAAGATAAACAATTTCTTTGTAGTTTAAAAGGTGTTTGACCTTAAATTTTTTCATATTAAAAAGGCGCTTATAAAAATTTGCGTTTCTCTAAATATACCTTAGGCTATAATCTTTCTTCCCCTTTCTATTTATTAAATAAATTCTTAAAAAGTTAACAAAATTAATAGTGTGAAATGTATTATTTGAAAATAAATTAGTTTTTAATAGCAGTGTTGAAATTATCGTTGGCTTAACAAAGTTAATGAACTTTGAAAGCAATTTGTATTTGAAATAAAAATTGTTTAAATTAATGGTGATGTTCATGATATTATACCTGGAAGAATAAAAAAGCAGACATAGATTTGATATAGCGGAGTAATTTTATGTTGATAAGTAGTAGTTTATAATGACTACTAAAATTCTTGTAATAAGTAAGAAAATATAAAGCAAATAACTAATTATTAACGCCATTCTTTAAAAATGCTAAATTAAAAAATAAGCTTTTAAAATACGTTATCAGATTAAATTAAGAACACATATAGGAAATAAATGCGAACTCAACTAAAGTTCATTGAAAGTGAACCTATTATAATTATCTCTATGCAGTTTTAACATCAACTTTCAATTGATCTCCTTAGATTGTTTCTTTCATTGATATATTTTTTTGTTAACATACATAACTACAAGCACGACTAACTGCCCAGCAAAAACTTTTTGGTTTTCGTTAATGGCAACTCCTTATTAAAGTAGTTTCTTGGTAATGAGGAGTCATTATTATTTGCCTGCTCTGTATTACATAAATAAGTACTCAATAGTATAACAGCACAGTAATATTTCAATCACGTGAATGAGTTGACTAGAGGGCTGGATTAACAACCAGAAGGTTTTGGTTCAACCCCATTCTGATGCTATAAGATTTTTATAACAAAATATCTAAAAACATATATTTATACTAAAAAAGTTGTTGTTACTTAGAAAATTAAGTGCAAGATGTAATGAGTAAGACGTTAGTCATTAAAAACGAATGGATAAATTGTGCCTAAGTTCAAATCTTACTGACGGCAAAATTGTTTTGTTTTGTTACATATTTTTGAGTACCCCTAGAGTCTAAAAATAACTACATGAATTTGTGGACAACTCGAACAAAAATAATTAGTTATTCAGGCAAAAAATAAGTTGTTTATCAGGAAAGCAAAGCTTTTGCTTGGTGGTTAGTAAAATCACCAACCAGCGTTCGTCATTGGAATTAAAAGAAAAATAATCAACTTGAAGTCTCATTTCAGCTATTAAAAGCAATAAAGTGTACAAATAAAGCAATATTTTTAATGAATTCTTAGATATTCAAGCATGGTAAAGACTCAAAATAAATCTAATATTTTATGAAAAATTTGTTATTAAGTAAGTGGTAACCGCCATGGACAAGTTTACACATTCGCATGATCTGAAGACAATTTAAAACCTATGAAAAATTGTAAATCAGAGGAAATTTGGGGAAAAAGTCGGAAGAGTCCCAGAAAAATTCCTGTGCAATTCTGGAGCTAGACAGAAATACGAATGTTAATAATATACAAGCCATAGTGCTGATCAACGGTGGGGAGAAGATGTCTCCCCTTAAAACGAATTCTTCAACTAAGAAAAATTTACGAAAAAAAAGGGATAAGAAAAATAAATTCTTTTGGATTTTTGCGTATTGAATTTCTCTACAATTCTAAACGTCGTTCGATTTTCCTAATAGTATGACTTGCTTTTATAGTTTTCAAAAATAATTCAAAATTATGTGATAAATTTAAACATAGATTTAAAGGTCGATTAAAAATACATGTTATAAACATTTTTGTTAAAATAATAAAAAAATATATATTTTAAAATTATTTTGTAGAAGCTTCTTGGATGGATCTTCCGAATACTGCATTCAATTTGACACAAATATTAATGATAAACGTAAAGTTTTTTCGACAAATTTGGTTCAGGTTATTAATATACATAACAGGCATTTTTTATTATATTTCCTTCAAATTTTCTTTAGTTAAACAACAAAATTAAACAACTTTTCCTTGCCTACCCAAAACTTTGTACGATTTTTTGTGACTTTTTAATGAATAACATGATATTCTTCTTAAAAATTTTTCATACAACACAAAATATTTTTTATTAAATTTTAAAATACTTAATGATAATTTGGCGCATTTCCTTTTTTAGTTTTTGGTTATTTCCCAGATTTTATTTAGGCAAAAAATATTAAAAACTGGTTGAGAATGTTACACATTTTTCTGTTCCGCTTATATAACCATCTAGAAGCTTTTCATTTTAATATATTTTCGATTAGTTACGGTTATCAAAAGGATTAATATGTAATTTTGTATGGCTTTAAAAAAAAAAAAAAAAAATAAAAAATATTTCTTTTCGATCTACTTAAAAATTTATGGAAAATATATATGTTTTAATCAATCCTTCTTAATTTTATTTTATTTGAAAAAAAGTTAGAAATTTTGATATTTATGAAATAATTTTTAAACATTACACTCTGCTACAAAATTATAACTTTTATATTCACCATCTAAGTTTGAGTTTGTCTTTCAGTTTGTAACATATCGAAATATTCATCTTAGATATCATAAAGTATATATAATCTGAAATTCTGAAACGATCTAGCTATGTCCGTCCATCTGTCTGTTGAAAGCATGATAGGGCTCGGAGCGGATCATCTAGGGGAGAGGGGCCAAATTGTGCTCAAAAGCACACCTTCGATGTGGTTTATTTGCTATTGAAAATGGGCAAAATCGGATTATAAACAAAGTTATGTGCCCAAAAATCAGAAAACATCGGTATCTTTCGTAATTTCAGTTTTATCTCATACAAGTAGTTAAAGGATCGTTATAAACTCGGAAACTAAAAATGAAGATGGTGGGTATAACAGATTGGGACAAAACCAATCTTGCTTTTTATTAAAATTTTTCTTTTTACAAAATTTCGACTGCGATGTAAATTTGTTGGGTTATTTTCTTTGAGACTAAACATAATTGTGTACACAATTTAAATGCCACTTTGTTTAGAACAAAATAAAAAATCAATCTTCATTTAACTTTTTCTAAACCTTCAAAATTTCTTCATATGCATATTTTAAGACAAAATATTTTATTTATATATAAGCTTTTATAGAAAAAATTATACAAATTTCACAAACATGAAAAATTGTGCAAAAATTTTATTGCTTTTAATTTTTTAACACAACATAACCAAATGTTTACTTTTGAAAAGCCTGATTTTTCTACTTCCTAAAAAGAAATTAAAAAGAAAAAATCAACAAATGAATAAACAAATTTGGGATACATCTACATATATAAAAATCTAAACAAAAATCATACCCAATAAGTCAGAATTTTTGTTGTGTATTAAACATTTTTAAAACTGATTTATAATGTCCTCAAGAAGGCCTACGTATTACGAAGGATATGTAATTTTTCAATTGATTTTTCACTGCAGCTGAGTATTATTACTCAGCCTTTAGTGATTTTCACATCAATCATTTTAACAAAATTAATTTTATCTGAAATTCTTAAGAGAATAATTCTAAATATAAAAATTTTACTGTTCAGAAATCTTATATTAAAACCTATTCTTAAAGGTGTTGAATTGGTTAAATAAACATAATTTTTTAGTGACGATCAGCTTAGATTGTTAAGAATTAAAATAGTATTCAAAAATAAAATTCAAAATGCACCTGTACAATCTTATTTGTTCAATCTAACATAAAAGATTTTCTGAAGTGGTTCAAAGAAAAGAGATTGTCACAGAATATTTAACTCAGCAGTTTTGTCGCGCAAATTTTTTTACTTTTGGGTACATTTAATATTCTTATTAATTTTATATTATGATGAATTTTTCACTTCCCGATTGCCGGGATTTTTTTCGGGAATCCGGGGAATTGAAAACTACTAAAAAAAACGTTGATTTATCATAAACAATTTTTTTATATTTTTTAAAAATGTATGAATATGAAAAAGAATTAAGAGAGTTAACAAAAAACAGGAGATAAATTACAAAAATCAACAAATATATCGGAAATAATTTCAAGTATTTCTTGTTCCTTGTGTCAGGTAGAATATAGATCAAATTATAATTTTTAAAAATTTAAAATTTTTTTGTGAATTCAAATCATTATTTTTCTGTACAAGTAAACCAAATCATAAGAAATAAAATATAATGTAAACAAAATTTGTTATAAATCCGAGTACTTGGAAAAATTTTTGTGACGTTTGAAAATATTAAATATATAGATATTTTCAGAGACCAAAATTAAATATTATTTCTATAATTTTAGATCAAAAAAATCAATATAAAAAAATATCCCGAGTAGACTAAGCTGTTATGTAATAAACAATTATTTTTGATCTCTATTTTATTTCTCCGAAATAGAAATTATTTCTGATGCTTATTATATGAATTTCAAATAACAATTATTGATAATTTTTTAAATAAAACTCAAGTCGTGATTTTTATTTTCTCTTACAAAAAATAAAATCAGTCTTTGATTTTTATTTTTTTAAAACAAGAAATAAAAATCATAAAATGATTTTTAAGTCTTTTGCATTTTTGTAATTGACTTTTTTGTTAACGGTGAATAAAATTTGGAATTGCTTTCCCAACGACTTCAAATTAGTATTGCGAAACGCATAAATGATCCATTTGACTATGTTCTCAGAAAATTGTATCTATGTTTTTACTCTTATATATAAGTAACATAAAATGGAAGCAAAATTTTAGCTAGAAAGAACTTTTTAAGGATTATCTGAAAATTTATTGGAACTAACTAAAATTAGTCTAAAATGCTAGTTTAAGAGGCAATATATGTAATAGGAAAGATATCAAGGACAGGCAAGGTTAATGTAAAAAATATTTTGCACATTATAATAAATTTTATTGTAATTTTAATCCATATATAGTAGGTAACCTTTCTCCTACTATAAATGGAGTAAAAATACACTTTCAAATATATATAAGTACATAGTGTTTAAAAATTTGGGTACAAAATGTGAATATTTACTATTTTATGTATTTAAAAAATGTTGATAAACGTCAAACTTTTTATGTTTTTAATTTAGTTGTATATGAAATTACAGCTTAAATGTCTAAATCTACATAGACATGTGTACATACCCATATATACAAATTAAATTAAATATATAATGAAAAAACAATCATTTTATTTTCAAAAAAGTTCTTATTGATAAAATGTTTACAAAACAAAATAAGAACTGGAATAAGAAGAATACAAATACAGTACTTTTTTAAAGCTCAGTATCGTGGAAACCATTTTTGAAAGTTTCTAAAGGAGGTAAATGTATTTTCGGCATAAAACATTCAATCGGTTATTTTCCATATTTTTTTCTGAGACTTTCAGTTTTTATTTAATTTAAATAATTTTACTTAATTAATTTCAAATAATTTTATAGATATAATTATTCGCATTAATTAATTATTTTTTCAGCACTTTCAATGCGTTTTATGCGTATTTTTTAATATTAGATTATATTTTAACAATTTTCAGTTCTTTTATGTTAAAAAAAAAGAAAATAAAACATATTTTTTTATTTTACTATTTCAAAGTACGATTATATTCATATTTTTGTTAGAAACATATTTCTTACCTACAATATCTGTAAAAATAAATTTAAAATATTTATTATAATATAAGCAGTATACATAAACTCAGGATATAACATGTTCTATGTACTGATAAAAGTGTGTAATTAATTCTGATAAACAAAATGTGCTCAAATTTATCAATTTTCAGTAATTTTACAAGAAAACTTGTTATATAAAAAATAGTAATTTTAAGTGTATTTTTAACAAAGTAGTTGCAAAAATTATAATTTTTAACTCCTAATTAAATCTTTTGCTTCAAATTAACTTTCATGACACCTATGCATAAATATTTTAAAATAGATTTATCTAAATACATTGCATCCTAGCCCAATCTTACCAAGATATCATAGAATTTGATTAAAAAAAACCTCCCCTACATATTAATAAATCTTTCATTTCCTACGTATTTTAAAACAAATTTGAATACATGATATTTATATTGTTTAAAAACAAAAATAAAAATCTTAAAATATTTTTTATTTTAATTTGAAAAATTGTTTGATTTTTATTTTTCACCAGCTGAATAACCCTATATTGTATGGAACCTAAAGGGTTAATAAAAAAAATAATAAGAAATCGTAAAAATATAGCTTTACCCAGTTATTTTCAAATATCGTTGTTTCCCGTAATGCTTCTTCTTTTAAAACTTCCAGTTTTATCAAAAAATTAAGAAAATGTTAAAGTGCAAAAAAAACTGCAATGTTTTCGCTATTTTCATCAATTTTTAATTTAATTAATTATATAGTAATTATATAGTTCCTTCCGCTCTAAGGTTCATCTGTATTTAAAATTTCATTAAAATCGAAAATATAGTTTTAATTTAGAAATATACATATATTTGCGTGCAAATTATACGTAAAATATATTTTTTTTGTTTAGTTTTGCTGCTTTTTAAATAATAATGTTTTTTTTTTCGAATACCGTGTAATTCTCGAGAATGTCTAAATTAAAAATCCCTATTCCTGGGAGTTGAAAAAGGTCGGGAAATTAAATACCCTAGTTATGGTTATGAAAAATATATTTCTGTTATTATGTTAACTGGTGTTCAATCTTTTTATATTAATAATATTTTTCTTCAAAATCAAGTAAAAGTTCCTATATACCCAGATTAATTAAAAAGTAACTTTTATTCAGTTAGTTTTAGCCGACACTGTATACGAAATATTTATGTTTAGATTTTGATGAAATATATTTTGTTGGTGTAACATCAACATCATTTGACTAATTTCTTTTGTCCTCATTTGAAAACTATTGGCAAATTTCTATAGATATCAATTATATAGGAATAAGCCTTAAATCATTGTATCGTACAAACTATAGATAAATAAAAAAAAAAAAACATTCTTTATCATTATGTCATTATGTTCTTGTCATTTATTAGCATCGTTGGTGTTAATGAAAACTTAATATTTAATTTGTCATTTAAATTAACAATATATTTTATGATAGATAAATCTACCTAATTACCATGTGTGGTGGCATGTGTATGACATAGACAACAATCGCAGATACTCTCACTCATTTGCTAGATTGACGCGTCTGTGTAATATTTGTTGTGCTGCAAATTTGTGCCTTTTTGTGAAATTTTGTGTTTGTCTTTTTTTTTTTTTGTACTTTGTGTGGGCTTTATGCAAGAAACTTTAGAACTTTATGTTTTCTGCTTTATTTGCTAATTTTATTAATAAAACTTTTGTATAATAACCTCGTGTTTTATGAAATTTTTTGTTATGTCTACTATTTTTATACCGTTCAGAGGATATATATAAGTTTGTCATTCCGTTTGTAACTTCACAGTATTCATTTAATTTCAATATAACGATGTCCGTTTGTCCATCTGTCTGTTAAAATCAGTTTTTGGAAAAGCCAAATTATAGGAAATATTTCTTAGAATGAAAAACCATCAAAATCGGTCCATTAATGGCCGAAGTATCGCCATAAAAACGAAAAGACTTCTAAAAACATATTTGTGTTTGGTTTCGTTTTTGCATAGAAAATTCGGAATCCATTTTTGGAATGTTTTTAGTAACTGAGATATCGATCAAAACGCATTTTTGTACAAATCTATTGCTAATATTATTCTAAAATTTCAGTTTTTTGAATTAACCATATCGGTTTATAAATAACCTAGTTATAGGCAAAAATCTGAAAAAAATTATTAAAATATACACACAAAGATATATATAAAACGTTGCAATGACTTATATATATATATATATATATGCACAATAATTTTTTTTATGTATGCTGGACGTTTTTTAGTTTGAAATATTGCAATGACTCAGTGTTGTTGTTTTTTGTATAAGCATGTATCTACATACAAACATATAAACTTTGTAGTAGCTTGACATACAGACAAACATTTATATGAAGCATTTCAATCGCTGCCAGTGTTGTTGTTTTTGTACAATCAAGCAGTATAGTTGACAACAGCAGTATTATAATGATTGTTGGTGTCTTATTTTTTGTATATGCAGTCAGTATGTTTGTATATACATACAAATATATATAAATATATTTATGTTTATAAGTTGTTGGTGTTTTTTTTTTTTTTTTTTTTGTTTAAGCAAGCGTTGCTTGTGGAACAAATGTATGTATTATTTTTTTAAGTATAAATTGAAAATATTAAGGCATCCTATGTCTTTATATACCCTACACCACCATAGGTGGTTGGGGTATTATGCGTTTGAGCTGATGTTTGTTGTGCACTTTTTGGGTCGATTTAACGATGTTTGTCTGTCTGATCGGCTGGCTTGCTGTCTCACAGTAAGCAATTTAAAAAAAGAAATGGAAGTAATTATGAAATTTCAGAAGGGCTTTTCCGATTTCAATGAAATTTCACAATGTGATTTCTTTTGCCCTCATTTGAAAGCAAATTTCTATAGATATCAATTCTATAGGAATAAGCCTTAAATCATTATATCGTACAAACTATAAATAAATAAAAAAAAAAACATTCTTTATCATTATGTCATTATGTAGAGGTCTAGGCGAGTTTAAGTTTTGAGCTTGAATCATATGGACCTACAGGGAGCGGGTCAGCAGGGTCCCAAAGTTGGAAAGTTAGGGGGAATCTTGTTTTCTTTTACTTTAAGATATATTAGGCTTCAAAAACTACATTTTGTACCTTTTAGCCTGCCTTGGTGAAGTTTTTCAAACTTCAACCGATTTTTTGGATTTTTTTTTTTCATTAACAACAAATAGAAAAAATTGAGGAAAAAAATATTTACGGAGTCAAAAGTTATAGGAATTTAAATTTGAACTTCGAAAAATGTTGATTTTTTCTCGTCTTTTGCCAAAAAATAGTGGTGTCATTTTTTTTTTCTGTTATATAAAATTTTTTTGAGTAATATTTATAAAATTTATATTTTTCTGAAAGATGACCAAACGCAAAATATATTGAAGGAAATATTTTTTTTTTTGTTTTGCTAGAACCAGGGTTTCTCAAATTTGACCTAATTTTTTAACAAATTTCGAATTTTCGCCCTAATTTTTCAAACTACAAAGATGGAATCAAAAAATGTTATGCTTTTTGTAAATTTTGATGTGTTTTTAATTTTTTTTTTTTTTGTAATAGAAATTTTGGGTCCCCGATATCAGTTGGCAAAAAAGTAAAAATCATGGGATTTTGGACATTTTTGAAACAGTTTTGAAAATTGCGGGATTCTTGTTCGTAAGCCTAAAAAAACAATTTTGGTTTTAAATTAAACGTCAAAAGGTATAAACAGTTGTAAAATTTCATTAAAAAATATATATTAAAAAAATTTTATTTTTACAAAATGTCTTTAACATATTTTTGTATTATAAACATTTTTATATATATTAGAAAAAAAAGACAAATATAACTTCAATTTATTTTCTCTCTGACGGTTCTAACTAAAGAATATGATTTTATTAATATTCTGAAAAAAGAAAATATTGAGGTTTATTAAAATATTTCTTGTTACTGCACTATCAGGAGCGGCATTACCAATCGTATAAAATAAAGTAAAATTAACCAAACTACTTGAAATTATTAAATTTGAATCCTTTAATTGCACAAGCAAAAGCAACTGCCTATTTTTCTGTTTGATTATAAACGAAACAATACAAATTGAAATAGATATTTCGTAATTATTATGAGACTTTTTGTAATAATTTATAAACTATAGCGAGTCCAATAATGCCAATTACCAAAGGTATACAAAACATTTCATTCACGAGATATAGACCATCTTAGCGTTGAGAGAAATGTGTATGTTATATTAAAGGTGTAGCATTAACTCGGCTTCAATACTTTGAAAGACATTTGTAATTTTGTGTATACTACTTTGTAAATTTTTTTATCTATTTTGTATTTCCAAATCGTATTTAGATACGAAAATTAAATGCAGCGACCAAGGACCACAAGACTTTTTGAAAAGATAAAACACAATTACTAATAATGCTCGCATTTGTCCCTTATTTATTATAGTATCCATATAAAACATTTTATAAAGAAAGAATTATTCGAAAAGATATCTCAATTAATTTAATTAATTTACTTTGATTTATGTATTATATCACTTTATTAAACTATTAACTGATGTGATGAATTTTTAAATTATTTATACGTTCTTTACAAAAATCAACAGAAGAAAAATTAATCAAATATATATAATATTGTATGAGATCAAATAAAGTTCTAATCAATGTAAACATTTTCGTAATTGAAATAAATATAAATTTTTCTTTTGTATTTGGTCGGATTTACTTAAATATGCTTTCCCACATGTTTATCAGTTTTAGGAGTGACTGATAAACATAAAAAAAAAATTTATAATATGTTTCTACTTTCACGTTTTTTTTTTTTTTTTTTTGAAAAACATGTTATTTTGAGAAAAACTAGTTGATTTTTTAATGCTTTCCCATACATTTTTCACAAAACGAAAACTCCTCGTTTTGCTAGTTTTGTTTCAAAACTTGTCGAAAATATTATTTTTCGAACTAGTTTTGCTTTAGCAACAGTGAAATGTGTCTTAAGTAGAGTAAAACATACCTGAATATTTTTATCGACAAAATTGGATTACATTTTTTTATTTATTTTATTTTATAACAAACAAGAAACACATTTAGTAAAAAATATATTAAAAAGAAAGAAAAGAAATATGAATTAGAATTCAATAATTCAATAATTGACGAAATATTTATTACTACGAATTTATGTTGAAACAAAATGTCAGAATAATTCGAAAATTCGACTGTACGAAAACTAATCGGACCAGTTGAAACAAAACGTGTGGTTTTAAACTCAGTGTAAACATAGTATTATATAATATTTTTTGAAAAATTTCTTAATCTTGTTTTTAATAAAATTTAGTTAAACTATAAACTGATTTAACTATTCTGTTTAATATTATTCAAAAATAACAACAAAAAAAAATTACAACGTTTATAAAAATAAAAAAACATAAAAAAATAAATTTTTGTTAGAAACCCACATATTTAAGATTAATATGGACCAATTATAATATTCTGAAAAATTGTATTTTTCTGATTATATTATAAATTCGAATATTATTTTAGAAGTTTCATAGATAACCGACTGAAGTTATTCCCAATAGCTGGGAACGGTTTTTGTGTTTATTAAAACTAAGTGCTGATCATAAATTGGAAGATGCTTTTCTACCTCTTATAGCGATTTTAGGAGGAATAATTTCACACTAGTTGTAACTGTATATTATAAATCGTTTGCCGATTTTTCAAACAAGCTATCAGTTTTTATTAAATCAGTACTATTTCTATGTTATTTCCTAAATGCTTAAATGCATATTGTAGGAAAAAGTTACCAAGTTGAAAACCTTTATTCCATGGATGTTATTCAAGATAATTAATTTTAAAATTCAACAACTTTTAGAACACCCAAATCACAAAATCTGTAACAATTCTCTGTCACTACAAGAGCAACGTCACAAACATTTTTAAACTAATGATGCTGAGTTAATGCTATAATAATATTGAACACGGTTTAGTTTTTGCCAAAATGGCTAATAACATTGTATTAGTGACACTATAAGCAATCAAATTTCAAAGTCTTGTGGTCCTTAATATTTATGGTTATTAGTAACAGTTCTTTAAATTTAAAAAATAGAAAAATTTGACTGAAAGGAATAAGAGTTTTTTACAATTTTTTATTTTTTCCCACAAGTTCAAATTTCTAGTGTCAGAATTGTATTAGAGAAGTATTCTCAGGACCCAGGACTCAGAAACAATATCACTTGTAACTCTATCGCTATTCGGTCAAAAGTTATACGATGGCAAACCTTGAAACCAAAAAAAAAAAACACTGTATGTGCACCCTCATGAAGATGCAATTTGATGTCAATTCTGCTTCGTTTATGACGCATCTTATCAGCGATGAACTATTTAACATTCAAAAGTACCAAAGTACTCCCTCGAGCTATTTGATGCTGTCAAACGATTTGCTGGATATTCCACAATTAGAATTAAAAATAAATATTTCAAATGAAATATATATATTTAGAAGATATATAATTTTCAAAGAAAAATCGATATTTTTTAGTACCTTTGGTTTATACATATTTACAATAAATGTTCAGAAGTAATAATGAAATTGTAATAAACACTATGTAAGTTTTTATGCTCTGTAATTCAAATTGAAGTGAAAATGTTCAAAATTTTAAAGACAACAGGTAATGAATTATATTTTAACAAAAGTAAAGCTGAAGTGCTTGATTTATGAGGAATTGATCTTAGACTTTTTTCTCCTTAAGTTTGTATTAATAACTATATTATAATACGAAAACAAATCATTTACTGATTTGGTATCGTATTTAATCTTTCATTTTAAATATGAGTTTTGCACTAAATAAAAAATAAATAATTATCAAAATTATATATACCCTGAGAGTGAAAAATGTACTATTTGAAATTTATGACAATGGGTATCAACATTGTCATTTTCTATCCCTATATCTTATTAATGTGCCTTCATGAATAACAGAGTTTGGTCTCCTCAAATCTTGAAAAAATAAGCGTGAACTATTAAAAAAAGCACTCTTTTACGACACGCATACCCTCAGATCTACTTTCAGAAAACCGGCGTGAATTGATTTTTTTAAAAATTTAGAAAAATTTTCAGATTTTGCTTCAGAATTTTTGATTGCCAAAAAATATCTTCGAATTATATAAAACACATTGGTGACTTGCTGCAGTTTATTTTAATGATATATTTTTTTTACTCTGTCAAAATAAATCATTTGTGGTGGAAAACGAGAAATTTTTATTTAAACACTTTTTGCTTAGGCACATACAAGGCCCGACGTAAAAATATCAAAATGTGACTCAGTAGCAAGGTTAGTTTTAAAAATAAAAAATGGACGTATATCGTGTAGAACTTAAAAAGGATACTAAAAGTTCGACAAATATCATCCAAAAAATATCCTACAGTAAAAACTATAACAGGAAGTTTTTGGTTAACAAGTTAGCTCTCTAGATTAAATTTAGGATGTCAAAAAAAAAAAAGAAAAAATAAAACAAAACACGAACAATAAGAAACTGTCGTAATTACGTAAAAAACATAATAGTTGTATTCAAGTTATTAAAAAATATTGGAAAAAACGTTCAGTAAAAATTAAGGGTTTGCATGATTTAAACTTTCAAACCATTAGTTATATTAATTTAGTTTTCTCGTTATTAAATAAAGAATCTTAAAGTTAACAAAACATATTTTTTTTAAGAATTTGCAACCAATATATTTTTTATTATTTAAAAAGTTGTGCAAAAGTTATTAAAAAGATATATATATATATAACTCAGCTAGTAGTGATAATATTGTCGGTCTTTTCGCAAGTGGTGATAGATTTTCACAAGATTTATGGATGTGTGCAATAATGTAAATAAAGGAAATTTTAAATTTTAAGAACTTTTTTTAATTTTCCAACTTCAAAACGCGTAAACTTTTGGGCCTCTTTCGGAAGTAATTCAGGCCATCGAATTTTCAACGGTGAAATATTGCTTTTTATTCATACAAATCGCACATTAAGTGCCAAGTAAAAAAAGTTTGAAAAAATTTTTTGTCGAATTTTGAAAGTTTTATGTTTTTGCCCATATACATATGAACATATAATGTAATCATATCACAACAGAACATATTACATATGTACATATTTCCGTTTACATACAATATAATAAAAGTGTATGTAATTCTATTTGAAAAGCTATAAATTTAAAACAAAAATAATAATTACAATATTTGAAACTTGGTTAATTTTTAATTACTTTAAGTAAAATGTTAGGTGATTTTTGATCAAATTTCTCTTATATACGTAACTGATTTAATTACAATTATAAGTAAAAGATTTGGGAAAATATCAATTATTTATATTTAATTAATATTATCAGTTTCATGATTGGAGCAAAATTAATTAAAAAATTAATTAATATTAGCAATTTCGTAATTCAAATCCAATTTTATTTTTTCTGTGAATTGATGCATGTAGTACATGTAGTTTCAAAATATTTAACTTGACTAACATACATACGAATATATGTATCTTATAGTCAAACAATGTTTTACTACGTGTGGTCTTTAGTTTCATGGATATGTCGATTCGTGAAAATGACTGCCGCACGGTGTATTTAATAACAAGTATTTATTATAAATAAATGTTACCATATTAGTAATATAACAATTAAAAAAATAATAATTTATTATCTGGAACTCTAATTAAACATTAAGCAAATTTAACTTTTCTTGTTGTTTTAAAAGGAGTGGTTTTTAATTTATACAAATAAAATTTAAGGAAGCCTAGAATAAAATAAAAAATGTATACCAAAAAATGTATCTATGTTGACTATATAATACCCTACAACGTAAGCATTTTTTAAAACAAGTGTATACAGTTATTTCATAGAGACAGTCATACTGGCTAGCACAAGCTAAGAGCAAATATTACCTTTTAATGGATTATTTGTATCTTTACCAACATCAGTTTCTTCTCTTATTCTCTGTAGAAAATGATATTCCATTCCATTGTGGTTCAAAATTTAGGTTTAGGCGAACAAGGTTCTTGAATGTAAACACATATTGAAAAATATGTACAGTAACTATTTCTCAACTTACAGTAGGGTGTTAAACTCGGAAAATATAAAGAAAGAATATTTCTATTATTAAATATTGTAATTCCTAATTATAATTTATAGATATCATAAAATAAATAGTTTACAGTTCATAAAGCATAATTTGAGACATTATGTAATATAGAAAAGAAGTAAATTCTATAAAATAGCGATGAAACAAAAATGGGACGACGTGGAATGAGATTTACTAGGAGCATTTACTTTAATATATGCCCTTTAAAATAAGATTAATTATTCAATGGCTTTTCTTTTAAGCAAGCTATGAAAGATTCATAGTGCAAATCATAAAAGATGTCAAATATACTTCTATTCGTTATTGAGAAGAAGAATTTTTGATACATTTCTTTTTGCTACCTTAAATCTACTGTTTCTGAAGCAAGTACTTACAAAAATTAGTAGAATTCGAACTGTTACTGGAGGAATAAGAATTAAAAAGCTGTTCATTATAGAGCCACTTTTTCCGTATGGAGGAAGTGAAGAAAATTTCGAATAACCTAAAAACTAAGAAATCCAACATTTTATACTGATTAAAAAAAATTTAGTGGTAAATTATAACTTTTAAATTTTTTTCCTTTTGTTTAACCATAAATAATTACACACAACTGAAACTGGTCTCGTTAACATCTTTCTGCAATGGCCAAAATAAGAAAAATTTAACTACTAAAAATGAAGTAGTTAGTAAAACCATTTTCATGTAAAATAAGTAATTTTTAACAAAATATACCCCAGTAAAATAAGAGTTTAACCAAAACGAGGAAAATGAATGAAACTCGTGGTGTCTTATATACATATCAAAATTACGCGAGTCAAAATTCACAAAAATCAGCTTTTTGCATATTTGGATCGCCTTGAGTCATCTTTCATATTTTCCAATCAATATAAAGCTTTGTATTCCTTAATAACTGGGCTATTCATATATTTCTGGGAGTAAAAACAAGAATCTGGAGACCTTTCAATATGAGGGCCATTTACTTTTCATAACATAAAAGATCTTTCTCGGTAAGACAATAGTCAAGGAAAGGGAATACAATTTAACTTCTAATGTTACTTTTTCATATTTTGTAATTAATACCCTTTTTAGCAATGCTTTATTGAAAATACCATTTATATATGTATTACTCCATAAATAAATGACAGAATGCAAAATATCATTGTTTTTAAATTTCACCAATTTAACCCTAAGTCCTTATTAGTCTAAAGAATAAAGGTTCAAAATAAAAAAATATAAGCAAGTAAGAATGTTATATTCGGCTTGGCCGAATCTATATACCCACCATTTGCAACTTTTTAAAATGTCTCCTTATATGGGAGGTGGGCGGTAAAGTGGGCGGAGCGCTACCGTTTTTGGTTTCGTAGTTTACATTTGTGCAAAACTTCGTTGATGTACATACTTTATTGCGATAGATATCTGCCGAAAAGTTTTCCTAGCATTTGGTTTATTTATGAAACGATTTTGCTCATTTTCGTATCTCTGGGAAGTACGCTTTGAGCCCCACAGACGGACGGACCCAGATTATATATAATTTATGTGGTCTTAGACGATTATTTCAACATGTTACACATGGAATGACAAACCCAATATACCCTCCCATCATATTTTGATGGTGGGTATAAAAATAAAAATATGATCAATTGCTTTATAAGAGTAGTCCGTAACCTCTACTAAATTTAGATATAAAATATCTAGTTTTTCCACGTTTTTTATATTTCTTCTTAAATATTTTTTTAGAATTTTCGCATCAAAGGAATAATTTTGCAATTATAAAGAGATTAATGCATGCTATAGTTAATTTAAAACCTGTGTATAATCATTTTTTTTTTTTTTTTTTTTTTTTTTTAATAATAATTTTAAATTTGAGTAGAGGCGCTAAAAGACTTATTGGACAAAACCAAAAATGAAAAGATAAGAAAAAAAAATAATAATAATAAATAGTAAAACTGAAATAAGAACGGCTTAAATTATTATTACAAAGGAAAAAAGTAATTTAAAAACCATCTGACAAGAACAGACAAATATCCGTATGAACGCCAGCACAAAGCAAGAACAAATTATATGAAATTATAGAGTAAAATAACTTTGTTCCTCTTTTGGTTGTTGCCCTTTACAAGCAGCAATAAAAACAAAATACGAGAAACATGATAAATTAATTTTAATACATAAAAAAAAAACATAAAAAGCTAAAACTTAATCAATGACTAGCAACTACTGAAGATACAATTTGTTACGGACTGATCAATAAATTTTATTTCGATACAAATTTATTTTTAAATGTGTGTAACAATTTTTATATTTTAAATCTAATATTCCGCCTTTTTAGAAGCTATTCTTTTTTTATAAAAGTCTGTCCTATGTAGTGAAATTTAGGGAAGGGTTTCAAACAAATTTGTGTCAAAATGATGAAAAATAACTGTAAGGTGTTAATAAATATCAGCTAGCTATTAATACTGATTAATTGCTTATAAAATAAATACAGACTGAACTATTAAAAATAACTTATTCTGTATTGAGTATTTTTTAACTCAAATAAAAATATAAAATAATACTTCCAAATGGAATTAAATCTATTAAAACTTTTTAATAAGTTTCAGTCAATTAAAATTTAGGTTTGTTTTAATTTGGAGCCCGGTAATTCCAGTCAAAATACCCTTGGGAGCTCCCGGGAGTGCTTTAAAATATTCGCGGGAAAATGTGAAATTAAATATTCTCGTAGTTTTAAAATTCTATAGCAAAACTTTTGCTATTTTTAATATCTTATATCAATTTAAAATTGATGTTACTCTAAACATGGAATGTACTTGCAAGAGTTTACATATCATCTGAGAGTAACATCAATGATGCATGAATTATATTTATTATATCAGATATTTATATATTTGTTTATATGTAGTTTAACGAATTTACTTATAAGTTGTTTAACATGGAATTTTAAATCAATTACTCAGTTGGAAGATTTCTAATTCCAACACAGCAGTTTCTTTTGAAACGGTATCTCTTATCCAAACAATGAATATCTGAATGTTAGATATAAATGATATAACTTCAAAATACTTGTAAAAGAATTAATCTCATGTTGTATTCATACGTATATGAGATTATTTACATCAGATTTCTGAATACTACGAATCCGAAATACATTGTTGCGAAATGGAAATAAATGGCAAGCTATTTATAATGAAAATTATCCAATAGATTACTGTATATTTTTAAAAACTTTTAGCATCAAAAACGCAATAACGTAAAAAACTGATTTTGTTTGTATAATATACTTAAAATTATACTTTTATATTATTTCATTTTTCATAATTCACTATGATTTATAATGTTTTTGTTTTATTTAGTAAAAACAAAATATCTTCTTTATAAGCAATCATGGCCTTTTTTTACAAATAAAATTTTAAAAAATTCCTGGGAAATGAATTTTTTCGTTCCCATTTCCCGGGAAAAGAAATATTGCGGGAAATCTCAAACCCTACGTTTGACGACACCAACGGATTTTAAACGCTAAAGTATTGATTATTGTTCGTTCAAAGAGTTGTCAATACGTCAAGAAAAAAGTCCAATAGAAATCTTGGTCGAAATTTAAAATATGTGTATTTTTCCCATATATCCCAACTGATTATCGCATCACACTTAAAATGTATGTGAGTGAGAAGAAAACAGAAGGTTTTTTATGACTATATATTATTACGTTTATACGCCCGATTATTACAAATAAAAATAACTTGCAAAAAATAACTCACTGTTTATACGCAAATTTCATAAAGAAATATATTTCTTTATTTGTCGTGCCAGATGGGAAAACTACAACTATCATCGAAAATTCTATGACCGTATAAGGATGTGACAACATCCTTTTACATCCATAGACATTTTTGGAAAGCTAATATAATGGCTTAACTAATCGTGAAGTTTTCTCTACCTGTTAACAATAGAAGGCGCCAAATTATATTCATTTGGGCGCAACTTGCGTATGTAAAAAGTGTTTCTTTCATGTTTATAGAAAAAAACTCGCTAAAATTCTATTTTTGAAGATTGATTCAACGTTTTTTTTTTTTGAAGCTGAATATTTAAAATGAAAATCTATTTTGAGGGCGATTTTTTATTATCTCTATCTTTTAATGACATCCAAATTCAGATATTTTTTGTACCAAAAAGAAGAATTTTTTTTTTTAGGGAAAACATGTTACTTTTTTAACTTTAGTTTTAGGCTACGTAAAAATATGTCCAAAATACTGACATCAAACTTAAAAATTTTATGTTGCTTGATTTAGCCATTTGTCAAAAATAAACAGAGGCCTATATTTATGGTATATGAAACAAATTTTCCAATTAAAAAGCTTAAACCAGAATTTAATAAAAAAGCATTTGAAATTTTCAGTAGTTAGCAAATTTTTTTAAATGTGCGCTAAATTTAAGAAATTTCAGATTATTTTAATCGGGTTTTTGTAATATTTCCTAAAAAATCATCATTTCATCGAAGGAACAAAGAAAAAAAAGATATATATATATATCAAAAATTTTCAAATATTAAAAAAAATGATAATAAAAGTTGTTGATACTTTTATCATATGATGTATAAAATAATAATAATTTATTTTGTTTTTTGCTTAAAAATTAAATAAACAAAAATAAAACAAGTAAATCACATTCAAGAAAGCACCCAAAAACTATTGCGGTTTGAAGTAGAAAATATAAAAAAATTCTCAAAATGACAACTTTAACTTATTTTCACTATAATTGTAAACACTCATAAATCTAGTGAAGAACTATCAAAACATATACAAGACTCACAATGTTATCATGACATAGAAAACTAAGAATTCTTTAAATAATTTTTGCACAAAAAAAAAAAAAGATATCGGATATTTTTAAAAAATATACTTTGTTAACTTCAAGATTCTTTATGTTTTAGCAATTAAAAGAGGTTTATTTTTTTTACTTGATTAAAACATGTTTTTTATCTTCTCTTCTATTTGGTCGTGGTTTTTTTGACATCCTAAATTTGATTAGAAGAGCTGACAACCTCCTGTTTTAACTTTTACTGTGATATATTTTTATGATGTTATTAACGAACGTTCCATATACTTTTTAAGTTCTACACGATACGCGAAATTTTTTGTTTTTAAAATTATTTTCAGATTAAGCTATAGAAAATAACCGGAAAGCTTTTAAATTATTCAATAATCTATTTGAAGGTAGATTTTATAACTTCATCACTTTTAAGATTACGAAAACGTATCTTTGTTTATATATTCCGAAAATTTTCTAATTTTTTAGGGTGAAATTGATTTTAGGATAAATCTGGACAAAACCTAACTATTGAGATACATTATGACAGTTTTTACTCCGGGACTTGGATGTTCACAAACAAAATACATTTAGATAAAAGTATCAGACAAAACTAATTTATTTTGCATATAAACAATTAAATATTTCGATGGGCTCCTTCGACGAAACGATGTTAAAGCGAGAAATACTCAATTCACACAAGAAATAGATTTTCTGAAAGTAGGCTCAAGCCTACTTTTTTTTTAATTCATGCTTATTTTTTCAAGATTTGGAAAAACCAAACTCTGTCTGGGAACATTAATGAGATACGTCGCAAAAAAAGCAGAAATACATGATATCAAATTGCATCTTCATTGAAGGGCTTACATACGCTGAACAAAAGATTGAAAAATGTGGAAAAAAGCTAAAATTTTAGTTTCAAAGTTTACCATCGTATAATTTTGAACCGAATAGCGATAGAGCCATAAAATAATATTGTTCCTCTATGTCCAGAAAGCAGTTCTTTTATACAATTCTAATACAAAAAATTTTAACTTATGATAAAAAAAAACAAAAATATATGAAAACTCTGATTCTTTGAATCATATTTTTCTAATTTTCAAACTTTGAAGAATTGTAACTAAAAATTATTGCACACAAAACTTTGCAATTTGTATTATTACTAATACAATTGTATTATTACTAATACAATGTTATTAGCCATTCATCCAAAAACAAAATCAAATTCGAAATTTTCGTATCATTAACTCGGTTTTATTTTTACCAATATATGCATGTCCGTTGGAGTCTTTGCTACATTTACTCCTATCGGACGCGGCGGATCGGGGGGATTGGTTGTAAGGCACATGATATACACACTCTACTGAATGGTGCATTCTGGCCCAACGCATGGGGGTATATATCATGTGCATTATCTCTGATCTTAGGGCTTTTACAGCTTCTCGCGGACCAAATAAATGTAGTGCACTTTAAGATCAAGGTGGTAGGCAGTAGTGCTGGGGACCTGAATGGCTAGTTAGTGCCTAAACAAACTAACAGCTAACAGCTCCCCTCCAACGCCCATGGCACGGGTTGGTTGTAATTCTAGCCAAGTCCGCGCACGCCGTCACTGCGCGAGATGGTCCTTTCCCTTTACTGTCATACTCGTGGGACAAGATAGACAATTTTAAAAACTTTAAAAATCCGGTCGCAGGGCGACAGGACTGAAACGGACGTGAATACAGACGACGATGAGGTGATGATAGGGGTCCAACGTGACATTCTTCTTCAGGAAAGTCAACTGTTGGACCAGCTATCAGAGACGGATGAGATTCTGGGTATCTCGAGGGATTCCTTCACTGGGACCAGCGCCACTGAGAATCTTACTCTCGGCTCTGAAGATGAACATGAGATCACTGTGATCTCAGTTCGCGCTCAGAGTCTGGAGAAGAATTCGAGTGTTGAGGCGGGGTCTGAGCGGGGGGATGGCTCGACGAACTCAGAGGGTCATTCGTCTGGCAGTGGTTTAGTTCGGTAAGACGCGGTAATGCTTGATGCGACAACCGACGATATAAGACGAACTAAAGAGGAGAATGCTCGTAGTGGCGCAAGAGCCTCTCTTGGCTATCTGCACAAGATAGCCAAGAGAGGCCCTTTGCCACTTACAGGTAAGGATAAGTACCTTACCAGGAAGCACAGGAGGAACGTTAGAAGATTCGAACGAATCTACGGTCCTGTCTGTGCCTCTTTGGGAATGTCTTATCCTGAAGGATTGCATGTGGATGCTGGCAACACTCCAGAAGTGTCTCGTGAGAGCACAGGAGAAAAGCCAACCTCTTCATCAATCCCTACCGGAGCGAATTATTCTGGTAGTGGCAACCCGGCAAACCTGCAGTCCTAGAGAAACAGCAGGTAACGTCTGGTAAGCCAACAACTACCATTGAAATGGTTGGTCATACACTATCCAGCAAACCCGGCAACCAACAAAAAGTTGTCAGAGATGCTAGGCCTGGAGATGATCAGTCATCAACTAGTAAGAGGACTTCACTTTCAAAGCCTGTCAGCTCCAGTAGTGGGGCTGTACGAGCTTCGATTGGGAAGCCCTCTACATCGAAGAACGCTGGTCAAAACCCATCCGGCTCTCTTAAAGGCCCTCATAAGGGGGTTGTTAAGAGGGCCAGGTCTGGGGATGACCAACAACCTTCGATGGCCAAGAAGGTTGTTCACACGCCAAACACCTCTAGTAAGGGCCACCATAAGGAGGTCATTAAGAGAGCTGTATCAGGAGGTGAACAACCCTCAACATCGAAAAGAGCGAAGGAATCAGTGTTGCAGAACTGTATTCAAGCTGCTGTCATTGACAGGGTTGATCCAGATGGGAGGATCAGCGTTGAGCAATGGCGACAAATTGAACACAAGCTCATTGAGGAAATCGCCCTTGTTAAAGGAAGGCCGGATGAGGTATCCTTCAAAGGCGCAGACTGGATAAAGGGCGTCAAGACTATTAACTGCGGGAATGAGAAATCATTTGAATTTCTCAGGAACGCAGTTGCTGGATGCGACACTCTCTATCCAGGAGCGAAGCTTGAGGTGATACTCGCATCCGAGCTGCCCCTAAGTCCAATAGTGACGGCATGGTTCCCTCCACCCATTTCAGAGGTTGGAACCATTCTGACAGTATTGGAAAATCAGAATAAGGGTCTTCTTACAGGTCAATGGAAGTTGGTGAACACCATGACCTGTAAGGAGAACCAAGGCATAGACTTCAGATTCGCAGTGGATCAGTCTCTGAAGAAGCTGGAGTCACTGGGGGGAGTTGTCAATTTCGGATTTGGAGTGATCAGGTTTAGGTACAACAAATCTGATAAACCCAAAGAGGCTGTCAGTGGTGCAAATTAACTTGCAACGTGGACGTGGCCCTCATACAGGAACCCTGGATTAACAACACCAGGGTATGTGGTCTGAGGGTCACGGGGTACAACCTGTTCATACCATCCACAACGGAAAAGGTACGGACATGTATACTGGCTAGGAATAATCTAAATATTAATTTTCTTCATTCCTTTAGCAGTGGGGACCTTACAGTCGTCCAACAGGAAGCTGCAGGAGGTAGCGGGCTTATAATGGTGGCTGTGTACATGCTGTACGAGGCAGCCGATCCACCAGGAGAGGCGCGTACATGGTCTTGGGATGTGATGCGAACGCTCACCACTATCAATGGGGAAGCAGGGACATCAACAAAAGAGGTGAGTTGGTATACGATTTTATAACTTGTTATGATCTACACATCTGTAATAGAGGTAGTACTACGAAGTACTACGTTCAGAACGAAAGATAGAGAAACAGTTATAGATGTAACGCTGGCTAACCGTGGGGGAAATTATGTTAGGGATCGGAGAGTAGTTTTGGATTACTTTTTTTCCGACCATAGCATGATATCTTTTGGTCTCAACTTTGAGAAAGCGAGAAGGACAGATTGGAAGTCTTTTAGGAGGTCAGTCTGTAGGGACCTTAGGGATACTGAGGACTGGAGAGATTCAGTTGAGGGTATCGAGTTGGTGGTGAATAATTTCACGAATGTTATTAGGAATAGTTTTGTGCTCAACTGTCCAGTGATTTATCCTGGAAAGAGGAAACAGCCGAAATGGTGGACTAGGGAACTTAGGGACCAGCGGTCTACGGTTAGGAAGCTGTTTAATAGAGCCAAACTAACAAGGAGCGATGAGGATTGGAATAGCTATAGGGATAGTTTCTCTAAGTATAAGAAGGACATTAGAAGAGCGAAACGGACTTCATGGGTAAATTTCTGTGAATCGGTGGACTCTGTTAACGAGTTGTCTAGGTTTAGGCGAGTATTATCCAAGGACCCAGTGGCACCTGGATACATACAACGTGCGGATAACTCGTGGACAGAGTCTAGCTCAGAGTCCCTCAGTATACTTATGGAGACTCATTTTCCAGGCTGTAAGGATATAGAATCTGATGGAGGGGCAGGTAGCGTCAGTGATAATCTACAACCCGAATCAGATGCTGGGGATACCGATGTGATAAGGGAGATGATCACTAGAGACAAGGTATTATGGACGGTAAATTCATTCGAGCCATACAAATCTCCGGACCCAGATGGAATATTTCTGGCTATGCTACAGAATGTCGATGAAAAAGCCATCTCTCTATTGACGGAGGTTTTTAGGGAATGCCTTAGAATGAAGTACATTCCCAGAGGGTGGAGAGAGGTAAGGGTCATTTTCATACCCAAAGCGGGTAAGACGACTCACTCGAAGCCCAAGGATTACAGACCGATCAGCCTATCGTCTTTTCTATTGAAGACAATAGAAATACTGATCTATTTTTATCTTAGGACTAGCATAGGAATTCAGGTCATTAGCGAGTCTCAACATGCTTATCTTAAAGGTAAGTCTGTTGAGAGTGCTCTGCATGACGTTCTGAGTTACATTGAGCGGGGTCTGCTGCAGAGGGAATATACCATGGCAGCTTTTCTCAATATAGAGGGGGCCTTCAATAATATCACGACGGAGGCTATTGAGGAATCACTTGTTTCGCTGAATATAAGTAAGCTCCTTGTTGAGTGGATAATTCTGATGCTTAGCAGCAGGGTTATCAACTCAAACATGGGAGGCACTTGTATGAGGAAACTCGTGACTAGGGGCACACCGCAAGGGGGGGTCCTTTCTCCATTACTGTGGCTCTTGGCCGTGAACGTCATTTTAAGACAGTTTGATGCTAAGGGACGGAAGATTGTGGCCTACGCCGATGACGTTGTTTTACTGGTCTCTGGTAAGTTCTTATCTACGATCAGTGAGGTCATGCAGACAGGTTTACGTGATCTGTCCCTTTGGGCCAACACTAAGGGATTAGGGGTAAACCCCGAGAAAACGGAACTAGTTTTGTTTACTAGGAAATGCAAGGTCGAGCATTTTAGCTTGCCAGTATTGAACAGGATTGAGATTGCATTGTCAAATGAGGCCAAATACCTGGGTGTGTACTTGGACAGTAAATTGTCTTGGAGGAGAAACACCCAGGAGAGGGTCAAGAAGGGACTCAATGCCTATTACACCTGCAGGAACTCTATAGGTAAGAATTGGGGCCTTAGGCCGCAAGTTGTATACTGGATTTACACTTCGGTTGTACAGTCTGGTGGAAGGTATTGCGTAAAGAAACGTATAGGAAGCTTCTCTCTAAAGTTCAGAGGTGTGCTTCAGTTGGCATCTCAGGTGCCAGGAGAAGTACACCTCAGACGGCGCTAGACATAATCCTCCACCTTCTTCCAATTGAGGAATTTGTGAGGGGTATGGCTGTCCGCGGCCTATTTATATTGAAGGAACTGGGATTATTAGGTACCTCTAGAGCGGGGCACGTCAACATACTAGATGAAGTCAAATTCAACGGTCGGACACTATCCTTGGCTGAGCCTACGGATTATGTCGGGACTACGATTGACTTCGGGGCTACTCCCGCTTTGGTGTTACATAGCAGGGACCTCTGGGATGGAGTAGAAAAGCTCTATGGAGGGTGTGCGGTTTTCACGGACGGTTCGAAAATGGAAGTTGGCACTGGTGCAGGTGTATACTTTATGGGAACTGATATCAGACGATCCTACAAATTGTCTGACAGTTGTAGTGTCTTTCAAGCGGAGATTCTTGGCATTTATAAGGTTCTAGGCTTGATTGAGGGGAATGTTGAACGCGGGTCTGAGATTACTATCTATGTTGATAGTCAGGCAGCGTTATTGGCTCTGACTAGTCATTTTGTTAGGTCCAGATTGGTACTTGAGTGCAGAAGGGAATTGGGAAGGTTAATGGAATGACAGATCGGACTGCAGAGTTTCTAGGGCATTATGGCCTAGCTTAAAACTGGCGGATTCCAAGCATCTTCTAGGTATGAGTCGTGGTAGTCTTAGAGTCATAGTAGGTATGGTTACGGGCCACTTCTCAATAGGGAATATGATGAGTAAGTGGGACATTGGCACATCAGACTTTTATAGAACGTGCGATGATGTTGAGGAGCTAGAGACAGTGGAGCACATACTCTGTCACTGTGTAGGGCTTCAGCGTAATAGGTTGAAGTGGTTTGGAAGCCATACACTACATGAACTAGGTGAGGTTAATGGCAAAGGACTTGTCAACCTCATAGGGTTTGTAATGGTAATAAAATGGCTTAGAAACAATCATAACTGATTGATTGATACATAACAAAACTGCTCACTCACCTTTTCTCCATAACGTCATGTTTCGTATTAGAAGGACTTGAAACTTTCGATGCACCTTTTTCTAAAAACACCTTTTTCTAAAAATGTATAAAATATATACTGATAAAATATGGATATCAAATGAAAGCTAAGAATTCCTGAAATAGAATAACATTTTTTATTTACACAAAATATTAAGAAAATATCATTTGACAATTTATTTTCAAACATCCATGCGGGAAGTTGGTACAATAGTACCGGTTCCTGCGCAATTAGGAATGTGTTAGCGTGCAAGACTATACAACATGAAATAAGTAGGAAGTAAAGTTTTCTGAATCAACTTTTAAATAATCGAACAATCGACAAAAAATGTGCGAAAAAGTCGAAAATAGTCGAGAAGAGTCGAAAAAAATACTTTATTTAAAACTAATATACTTTATTTAAAATCATTATTTCACTCAACAAGGATATCAAAATTCGGAGAGGGGTCTTATGTGGGACCTATGGCGAATTGTGGCAAATATCCAAAATACCATGGCAAAGGCTTATAGGGCATGGGAAGGTATAAAGTAATATGATATTAATTTTTCGCGATCATCAACAAAGTTCACGCACCAATCGCGGTGAAAATTTTTTATAGAAAATATTGTTTTAGTACGAGTATTTTTTCGCCAAATTATGTATATTTTTATATATGTATATTTTTCGCCAAATTATTTAAAATTTTATCACTTGCTAGTGTTTTTTTTTAAATAGAATAATTTTAAATATTTTGTGATGTTAATACAAAAATTATGAATAAAACAATCAGCTATTACTTTTTTATTTTATTGGTGGTAATTTTCTTGAATTCTTAAATTTCTCTACATTTTATGACGTAAATTAAAATGTGAAATCATGTCCTATCAATTCCATACAAAATATGTGAAAAAATAAGCTAAATTAGTTTATAGTCATATAAATAAATTCTAAGTAATTCTCTACTAAATAATTGACCATATCACAATATTTTTCATATATGGATGGAAAAAGAATACACACATAAGTTCTACTATTTAAAAATTTACAGCTTTATATTAAAAAATTTCAAAGAAAAATATTAAAAATTATACAGAAGCATTTTAGAAATCTCGCTCGGTGCGTAGAATTTTTGGTCCAAATTGACTAAAAAGTTCGATTTTTATTATCGGGATAATATTGACTGTGAGATAGTGCTATGGTATTTTGATGTCAGAAAAATTTTATAATCCTATTATATTAATACTAATATTTATATATGAGTACGCACTTTCCGGAAGTGGGCCGGAAGTATGGTTTCTACTTATATAAAACTTGTTTGTGTCAAATATTAACTTGATATTAACTTTAGTATAGGAATTATGTACTAGAAAGAGATTTTGTGAAGAGAAGTTTATATGGGCGCTAAATTAAATTATGGAACGATTTTTATGAAACAGCAAACAGAACTTATTTGTACCAAATTTCATAAAAATATTACTATGTTTAAGGCATTTATGATTGTTATGTTTATATGGGGGCTAGGTGAGATAGTGAACTGATCTCAATAGGCTTCGTCCTTGTATCATAAATTTTATTTAATCGCCTGCAAAATTCCGATGTGCGCTTTATGCCAACCATCCAGACGGACGTACGGACATCAAAAGATCGACCTAAAAAGTGATACGGAGTCGATTGGTAGACTTTAAGGTGGGTATTTTTATGCAATACAAATATTAGCACAAACGCATAATACCCCAATTACCTATGGTGTTGTATATTATTAAAAAGTTGAAAAATCCACTATGTAAAAATTTAAAAATTCGACCTTTTGAACGTGGTTTAATTCGGATTGTCGCCATTGGCATCAACAAAAATTGTAAAATAGAAATAAAACAAGTCAGAAAATATATTCGGTAAAGCTCGACCATATGATATGTGCATTGTAATTTAGGGAGGGGTCTTATATAGAATATGTGTATAATTGTGCACCAATGCTTGTATTAAATATAATGTATATTTCAATGAAACATAAGTATACATAATACTATGTTCATGCATGTTAAAGTGATTTTCAGAATAGGGATTTATATGGGAACTATAATCAAAAAAACTGGTTGCATTTTTTGAAATTCCGAAAAAACCAGTTAAACGATTTTTTATTTTGCAGAATTTAGTATTTACATCAAAAGACTATATTTCTTTCAAAAAACTAATTAAATCTTATAATATTTAAGTTAAAATTTATTATACATAACTATTTTGGGAAACAACTTGTAATTAGGAAAGAAAATATTCATCAAAAATGAGACTGCGTTTCTTTAGTAAAAATATAAACTATTGATATGGAAAAATCGTGCCTCAATTTTTTTTTTTTGAAATCGATTTCGAAAGAAGACCTCTTTTAAATAAATCTCCTTTAAAAAAGGTAGTAGGTGATTCCCTGCCGGAATTTGGTGCTATTTGTGGCAATAGACCGCTCCCTGAGTACCAATTGCCACCACTACGCTTATCAAGTTTTAAATAATAATAATAATAATAATAATAATAATAATAATAATAATAACAATAATAATAATAATAATAATAATAATAATAATAATATTGAAGGAATGAAATTTACGAAAATTGTTCTAAAGGTAATTGATCCTGACTATAATATAGTGATCAGTATTGAACAGGTACATTTAGACTAGTCTGTGACCGGTCCAATAGTAGCTAAACTTCATTAGTTAGCCACCTCCAATAACAACCCCATATAAAAGTGACAGGATCCTCCCATACAAAGTTCCGGAACAAGAACCTGTCATGTGTCTAGTTTTGGGCAGCTTCTCTTTCCTCTATTATAACAAATATTAAAAGAACCCTACATTTTTTAAATTGTTTGTAACAATGTTACAAGCGTTTTAACACAATTTATGAATATTAGTCAGTTAAAAAAATTATTCCTAAATTTTCATTGAAATATAAGCATTTAGCACATATGTATATTTTTGGAAATAAAATGTTAATTATAAACCAGGTTTTTTGTGTTTAAAAAACCGGTTTTTAAAGCGGTTGGAAAACCGAGTCGATCACCCAGTTTCTATTGATTTCATATTTTAGATAAAATACTTAGTTGTAGAAGTAAAAAATCTTTCTGAAATTTCTTATTTTTTAAAATAATAAAAAGTCTATAGAAACCGCACAGTGGGGCCAAACGTAAAATTTTTGTTAATAAACCATATCTCTTAAACTACTAGTCGAATCAAATTGAAATGCATAGAAGAGGACGCCTAAGCGTTTAGAAAAATAGTCCTGTAGTAATACGAGATACAAGGTATCAAAGTTGACTACCTCGAGTTTAAAAAAATCGTAACTTTTACAAATCAAGTTCGGTTTCAAATATTTTTATAATTCTGTAATTTTTAATTCTGTACTTAAGTTATCTCTCGCAGTTAAAAAGATATTTACGCTTGAATTTTGAATTTTTGCCTTGACTTTATTTCGTTTTTCGGGAATAAGGGCGTATGAGGGAAAACTTTTTAAAAATATTCTACAATTTGCAAAATATATATTCTGAAAAATTTTTTGATTATTTTAATTCGTCTAGACGTGAAAAGTTTTAAAAGTAGGTATTCTGAAATTAGTATGAAAAATGGCTATTTTTTATAAAAATATAGTGTAGAAAAAGAATTCACTCCTTTCTCAAAGTTTTTTCAATAAAAAATTTTTTCTTTACATATTTCAAAAAATGGTTAATAAAGAAATTTTAAATTGATTTAGGTTTGAGCACTACATCTAGCATTGGTCGAAAAGTATGATTTTTGAAAAAAAATTTAAACATACCGAAGTTAAAATAGTTTAAAAAATATTTTTGTTTCGACAAATGTTTATTTTTTACTTCATTCCATAATTTCTACAATTATCAGACCAAACTTAAGGCATAACCATAAATAAATAATATTTTTCATATCAAACAAATTTTTTGAATATAACCTTATAAAATTCAACAACTTTGTTAAGTGAAATAGTCTTAAGCTTACAGTTTTTTGAGCCTTTGCAATTTTATTGTTTATGCATAAAATGAAATACTTTAAAAACTAAAAATAGCAGGTTTATAAAAGCCTTCCATTACATATGAAAATAATTGGATATTAGAGGGAATGTATTCGAGATACCAGAAGTGACATCGAGAATTTGATGACGAATTCAAAAATCAGCAAAAAGAAAATTTTAGCAGTTCTCAAACCATTAACAACAACATACCACATTCTACAATCGGACTTAAAATGGCGACGCTATATACAAAGAATAAAAGCGGTATTTTGGGGAATGGCAAAAGAATAATTTTGAATTTTGAAAACCTTTTTAACTTTAACTATTCTTTCCTTCTAAGGGGTGACTTGTATAACTTTTTTTTTTTTTTTAACCCACACTAATGTACATCAACGAAGTTTTTCACCAAAGAAAATTCGGAAAAAAATGAGCGTGATCCGCCACTTTAGCGCCCACCTCCCATATAAGGAGACACTTTGAAAAGTTGCAGATGGTGTGCATATATTCGGCCAAGACGAATATAACTTTCTCACTTGTTTTTATTTTATTTACTTTTTACTGGTGCTGATCTTCAAAGTTACTGATGCTTTCGTTAATGTCTATATTTTGCTTGCCCTTTCGATAACCAATCATTGATACACATAGAAACACTCATGGAATCAATTATTACCAAAAATTGTAAATGTGGGAATTTTATTTTATTTTAATATTCGATTTAACCGAATCTTAAAAAAGAACTCAATTAAAAAATTACTCAAAAATGCACACGAACTATAATTATTTTTGTTTTCAATGAACTTTTTACTAACACATTCTTGGACTTAGGTTTTTTTACAACAGACTTAGGTTTTTGACAACGGAGTTTCATATTTATGTTAATCTATTGCTCAGACCATATGCGTTGAAGAGCTGAATAAAGAAGACATATGCAAAACTGTAAATTTTTTTTTTTTTTGGTTTTATATCCACAATTTTTTTGTGAAAAAGATACCTAAGAATTAAATATTTTAAACTTAAATTAACTATTTTAAAATTTTCAGAGTTAGTTTATAGTTTTTTTTAAACTTTTTATAGTTTTTTAGAATTATTTCGGCTTAAGTTCATTGAATAATTGTAGAAGAATACATTGTAAAAGTTTTATTGGACACTCGGCAGAATGGAATGCATTTTCTGGTCCGCCACGACCAGACGAGTGCAGAAGAGTGCTGATGACGATCGTGGCGAACCATAACTTCCAAAAAATTTTCAGAATTTTTAACTTTAACGCTCTAAGACATAATTCCACCAAACATGATATGCCAGCTTATTACCTATATTTAAATACCTAAAACTCAATTACAGTTAAGCGATAATTTTTCAATAAAAACATCTCACATACTCAGATTTACTAGTCAAAGATATTTTTCACCAAAAATAAAAAAATCAAATGGATACGAACCATGGCTTGGAGATTTTTAATCTAGAACAATTCCACTAGACTATCAATACCCATAGAAATTTTGTTGAAAAGCAATTAAATGTACTCTCCATAAATGTGTACAGTATAAAAATCGATTTATAACACTATATGTTGAATATATTTATTATTAAGCAATGTTTAAAAACTATGTTTTTACACAACTTAAAGTAAAACTATTTTATGAATTTTGAATTTCAAGATGCTATGTGGCCAGGGCGTAAGAATTCAAAACTAGGAGTTTTAAAGTATTTGTACGGGTTTGAATCCGGGCGAATAGAGATTAATTAACTAAAAATATATTTGTCAGTTTCTTAATTTGATATTTCAAAATTTTAGTTTTTGTTTTAAGATAAATTTTAAAACAATTTTGGGAAGTCTTGGCTAGGGATCGAACTCAAGACTTAAACTCTTTCAGTCAAAAACCAAATCGGTATACCACTTCGATATGTTAAAATTTACTATCTTTATTGCTTATATAAAAAGCTTAACTAGGCAACTCAAATCTAAGTAATATTTTTTTATAAAAAACACATCAAAACGTACCTATAAGTTCTAGTCAAATTATTATTATTTTAATAATGAAAATTTTTATATTTTTTTATAAAAAACGGAAATTTATAAGGACTCCCGGAAATACGAACTCAGACTTATCGGTTTGTAATATAGAATACTTTCTCCAGACTATTCATTCTTACAACTTTTCAATAGAAAAACATTTATATATTTTTGTACGTGAAATAGAAAATATTATTAAAACTGAGCAAAGAAAATTGAAAACATTTTTGCGGCTGTTTTAGAAAATCGTTTATAACTCCGCCAATCCTAAACGGATATGCAGACAGACATATAAACTTAAAAGTTATTTTCAATCATGGCAATCGCGAACATTTTTCATTTTGAGGCCCTGGATATACATTTAAAGTTTTTTGTGTAAAATGACAAACTTATATATACTTTTTATTTTATGTGAAGAGTATACAAAATGCAATTGTTTATTTTTATCAAAGTTTTACAACAAGTAATTTGAGGAAGTCGTCACATAGTGAATATAAATATTTAATTTTAATATTTTAATTTTATTCTTCATTTCAAAAAGGCTATCAAATGCTAAATAAATTATTAGAAACTGCTAAATAATATACTAAATGAACAATTTGTGTATAAATCGGTGTAAAAGATGCTAAATTTAGAAGCTAAAATGCTGAAATGGTCACATTGATTCTAATTGAGACTCTGCAAAACTTTTTGTAATAATCGGACCATCAAATCTGAAAATGAACCCTTAAAAACTCTAAAGACTCATATCTCAAAATTCAATTCTTTGACTTAGAATATATTACAATATATTACATTATGTACATAATATAAGTTTGATTTGAAGTTTTACAGATGGGCATTACAACCCAGTAAAAACTACGTCTATTAAATAATGTGTTTTGCAAGCGAAAACAATATGAAAAACAGATTCCTTTTTTGGTGCTATAACTAGTTAATTTTTTTTCTGCGAAGTCTAAAATTTCATCAGTTTTTTATTTCAATACAAAACTATTCTGTATCCTAAATACAGAATTTTTTTATGCCCAAGAAGGAACATTTCGCTCAGTTCAGATTTCAACCCATGTATCACAATACTGTTTATGTTTCTTATTCTGCCGTCTTACTAGTTACACCCAGCGTTACCTTTTGCCGACTTTAGTCGCTAATTCCCACTTTTTCTACCTCCCCCTTTTTTAAAATGAAACTAAATGGCAACTTTTTATGACTTTGTACTAAATGATGAATGAGAACCTATGTTGTTTGAAATATCTCGATCTATTATATATTAATTCTAACAAAGACATTAAATATTTTGAGATTGTTATAAAAAATCCGCAGAATTTATAACTGAAATTAGAATTTATAATTGAACGATTCTTTTTGAACAGGATTGGGAAAATTAAAACATATTCCATTTTTGATTTGCCTCATAGTAGTGCCCCGATGGAACGTCATTTTTATAAATTATTTCTAATGAAAAATTAATTGTCTAACAGACTTAAGGTCAACAGTAGCGAATTCAAGCTTTCAGCACTAAATTCATTAGATGGGGATTTGGAAGATTGGGGTCCGAGGAAAACCTCGTTCGAAAGTACAGAAGGCTAATTAATAAAAATATTAAATTTCTATAAATTAAAATTTATGTTTGCAGTAAATAAAATACAAATCTTTTATTTTTATCAATTAAAAAATTTCAAGGACTTTCTTAGGTATGGAAGCCCCTTTTTTAAATCCCTTTTTTTCTTCTTTTTTGAAATCTCCTCTTTTGGACACTTTTTTAAAATTCTCAAACGGTAACACTGACTACACCACAATTGACTTGTATTTTTATGCGTTTTAAAGTGTTTTTTATATGGGGATATAAATAAACTTTATTTATTTAAAAAAATATTTGTCTCGGTTGGGAGTTGGACCCTCTTTGAGTTTTAATACTGATTTTTTAGTAAGACTATTAGTTACTAATTATGTAAGTACAAATAAGTAATGTTGGGAGTGGCGATTAAGACTACAATGCAGGAAGCTGTTGCTTTTAAAGTCAAGTTTTTGCTGGAAAGTTTCACATTTTGGATGTTCGCTTCTGTTGCAATCTTTTGTAATTTTTTTTTTTTTTTTTTTTTGTTATATATATTCTGTTTTTAATTTGCACTATACACATAATTGCAACTATATGGTGACGATTGGTAATAAATCAAAAATGCGTTTTATGATACAATTGTTATATGACTTTAAAGAGGACAATTTTTTACACAATGTTTGTTCGCAACGTTTGTTATCAACGCTTATGTGTGGTCGTGACTGAAGTCCAGAATGAAAGAAAAATTAAATACTTTTAAATTAATAAAATTTCTGTTTTCTTATGATATACATTAGAATCAGAAAATATTATCTGACATTGTAATAAAAATAAAGAGTTTTTTCTATTTATGATGGCAAATTATTTTATGAACTAGTGTAAATATTTTTGTACAAAAATGCAGTTGTCACATGATGAAATTGAAAATTTATCAATATAGTACAATTAATATTATTTTTTTTTCTAAGTTTTGAACTTTTTAAAAGCAAAAACGTAATACAAATATTCAGAATAATCCATAAGTTTTACATATGCCTTAAAAATCAAAATGTATAACTGTATATTATATTTTTAATTTTTAAGCCATTTTTAAATGTTTGAATTTCAAAGTTTAAATTTTTTGGACCTGCAGCTCACAATCTTGAATAAAATTGAATGAAATTTGGTATCTATAGTTTTTCTGAAACGATTAGTTATCATCGACCCATTATTTCATCTAGATTTCACCTAGATTATTTCATTTTTTCACAAAGATTTTCCCAGGAAAGTGGTTTAGCGGTTTTAAATGACATATATATATACATAGTCATATTTTGACAAATACAACCTTTTTGGTAACCATAAATTGCTCTACCAAATTTCATAGGGACTGGTCAATATTTGACCACAGTGCTCATATATAGCACTTCCCGAAATTCAGTTAAAGTGCATAAATCGCATAATAATTTTAATATCAAGTTCAAATTGCGCCAAATTTGAACCTATCTTTTATTTATGAGATTATAAAAATTTAGAATTACCGAAAACCGTGACGACACAGTGGTATGCATGGAAAAATTATATTTTCCCATTACCTAATATGTTAAGTAAACTCCACAATAATTTTCGTATTTGTATATAGTTTTAATTATTAAATAACAAAATAATATTTATAAATTTAGTGTTGACCAAAGAAAAAAATTAAGAAAATAAAAAAATCTATATGTATATTTTCATTGTTTCTTTTTGTTATTAATTTTATTCGGTAGGTTATAATATTAAAACATATTTAAAATCTAAAGAAAGTTATTTCTTTAGTGATACCAATCACTTATATAAAAATATCCCGCTTTATTTAATGTCACTTTGTATACCTTTGCTTCTATGCACAACGTAGAATCTCTTTATTGTAGCAACTTTTTTCTGCATAAAAATATGAATTAGAAACCTTTTATGAACATCATGAACATTCTAAACATTATCCAAAAAATTCTATATTGTCCCATTTATGGATAATCACACAGAAATCGGCAACAATGCTTACGGAAATATTATATCATCTAGTAAAAATTAGCAGTCTAATTTCGTTTTCTATCGTTTATTTTAACCTATTTCAGTAATTCGTTAAATGCTGGTTAAATTAAATTGCTCAACTCTATAAACATATTTCGGAGTCACAAACAAAAAACAACAAACTGAGTTCCATTACTTAAATAAGTCTTTATCATTTAAATATTAGTGTTTGTACCACAATATACAATTTAAGTAAAAATCTCTACACAAAAATGATGTCACCTATTTAAGTATTTAAAAATATTATGGAATTGAAAAAAAAAACACTTACGGTTTTAATATTAGAACAAAATAAATAAATAAGAGTATCCTTTGCACACACATTTTGTTTGAATATAAAAACGTTTCCTGTCAAAGAACCCCTTGTTATTTATATAAAATTGTGTTTGTGACAATGAACATACATACCTACATATAGATACAATTTAGATAAAATATAAGAATAACCACAGAAATTATATGTGTTTCTTTTTTTTCTGCATAAAATAAAAAAATTCTGAACACAAATATGCTTTCCTGTATTATATCAGAAATCGTAAAATATATAAAAAATAAAGAAATACCTGTGGATTTAAGTCTTAATAAATATTTCAAAAATTCTATTTTTAAACACAACCTATCAACCTTCTTCACTTGTCAGCATATTTGATATTTCAAAATCTTTCACAAATTCGATTTTTGTGTTCCTGCTGCTGTTTTTTTTTTTGTGGTTACTATTGTTGTTGGAATTTCATTTTCTTTCGTGGTCTTAAATATCTTTGGCAATGCATCATCATCGCATACAGTCATCCCGTCATCTCTTCTATACAATCTTAAGCATTATAGTCACGTAGGCAACAAAATTTAATATTTTTAGCAAATAAAGAACGCCCACCATCAGGGCGAATTTAAAAACACAAACTCACATACTTAATTTACAAAAAAGGTATCCATTCTCTTGGTCTTGTCTGGGATACAGGACAGGCATGCGTGCCAACAAAACACGCCTAAAAAGCTAAAGTATTGTGACTGGAAATGAATGAAATATAAAAAATGAAATAAAAATCGATTCAATTGAACGGAAAAACGCATATTTGTGCGCACTTCAACAATTTATTTTAATTTTTGTTTTCCCCATACTTGAATTCTCATACATTAAAGCCACTACAACTTTTTATGTACTAAAATTAAAATATGAAAAAAAAAAAAATAAGTAATAAGTAATAACAAAATGTGAATAAAAAAAAAGTTATTAAATCACGTAGTTTTCGAGGTGATGCAGGAGCATATGTTAAGATACCAAAAAACAACCATAAAATGAAAACATGTCGTCACCCATTTGTATGAGTGCATTGGATTGGCGGTTTATCTGAACTTTATAAAATGTACGAGAATAGTTTTTTTTGCTCTTAGCGGGACCTTAATCTCAGCTTGCAATACAAATGCCATATAAGACTCATGAAGGGAAATGTGCCAGCAACTCCATGGATTCATATCAATAATTAACAGTAGGAGTTATGAGAACATGTGAATTAATTTGGATTGGGAAAATCTTAAGTAAATTATTAATGACTCTTTAGTTAAAAAAGTCATGAAATCTATGAAATTTAAAGCAGAGTAGAAATGGTATCACATATAAACTACAAATAACTATGATTTTGCATATAATTTTAAATTAGCCCAATAGTATTAGATTTGCAAAAGATGGTTTATAATTTTTAAATTATCACCTTTATTTCACAATTAATAAATTGGAATAGATATTGAGATATACGATATATCACACCCCAGTTTTCATTATTATTTCATTTGTTTAAAATTTCAAGTGGCTTTGATGTAAAGAGGTAGGACATGCTCCTTGTTGTAAAAAACCTAATTTATATATAAGTCCATCATATATGTAAACTTAGCTACTCGTGCTATTAAAACACACATTTTTAAAAACTTTTTTAAAAATCTAATATTTTCAGGGGCGTGACACAACTATCTTTGTGTGTCATTTTAATACCAAATTTTAAGTCATTATCTTAAAATATTGATTTAATTCTTTACAAATATTAATATAGGGATCTTAGATTTTTTTCTCGTATTTTAAAAGATTACAAAAACATGCAACCAATATTTGCATATATGTTTTTATGGAACTTCCTGGGTCACGATTCTGAATTTCGGCCATAATTAGAATAATTGGTGCACATAAAAAATATAAATAAAATATCGATTTTTTGATGGTGCTAATTTAGATTCTGCAATAAAAAATAAGTAAGAAAGATATAGTCGGTTATTTTATATGGGTTTATGCAATTTAGGTTGATTCCCGAAAGTGGGCCTTATATGGAAGCTATGTTCGATTATAATAATTATGACCCGATCCTTATAAAATTTGGCATATTTGGTTTTTCGTATATAAAACTTATTTTTGTTAAATAATAATTTGATACTAACAATTGTATGGGGTTCAGAAGAGAGGATTATATGTAACCTATGGTCGATTGTGAACCGATTTTCATGAACTTTGGCGTAAAGATTTATATTTACAACTCAACTTCATTAAAATATTGCTATATTTAAGACATTTGTGATCGTTAAAACCTTATTCCGGAAGAACATTTGCATGGGGGCTAAGTGAAATAATGGTCCAATATCAATCAATTTCAATAGGGTTCGATCTTGGGCTATGTAAAATTATCTTCAAAATTGCGACTTGTAGTTTTATTATAAGGTTAACATGGACGGATCGGTAAATCGACTCCGCTATTGATTCTAAGTTAAGTTGCTTTTGGGTGTTACAAATATCAGTACAAAAGAATTATATCCTCCCAGTGAACAAATTTATTTTATAACTTGATGAAATTTTAAATAATAGCATTTGACAGATATGTGGTCACTGAATAGGAATTTATTTTCTGATTTTCCGAATTCAGAAAGGGAAGCTGTATGGCGGATAATAAGTAGCAGAAAGGAATTTTTCCGTCTTATATTAAAATATGGTATTTAAATGCAAACAAAAAGAAAAAAAAGTACGTAAGGGTCTCACGAAATAAAGTTGCAAATGTACCCCTCTGTTCTATATGATTCCCAAAATATTATATCTAAATGTTTAAATTAACGTTCTCTGGACCATTTTCAAAACAACTTTAATCTTTCAATATCATTATCAAAATTTTCGTTAAAAGATAATTAACATCAAATTTTTAATAGGGGCATGCTAAGGCTTAGAATATTTATTTAAATAATTGTTATGTTTCTTTTCAGTTGCGAAATATTAAGATAATACGGAAGTTTTATTTTTGTCATATTTCCTTCATTCAAACATATAATTTTATATATTTCTGACATTTTTCAACATATATTGCGTTTTAATGTAAAATTGGAATGGCCTATTCTGATACTACTGAGGATTACACGTAATTAACCCTTTAATAGCAAGAGGGACATTTTATGTCACATGGAAATATTTGTTTTATTTAAATGTAAATGAATTTATGAAAAAATATATTATAAGTTCCTTTAAAACAGCGATAGTAATCGAATTAAATAGATTTTTGAAATTTAGTGACTACATGCTTTTGGTGACATTTATTTTCATAACTAACAATTTATTTGACATTTAACTAATTACGGACTAGAACTGCCAAAATATTACTTGTGCAACTAAAGACTTAAATGAATACATATATCAATAGTATTGAATAAGACCTTTCTAATGATGCCTCAAAATATAAATTACAATCGAAGAGGTCTAAAATATTCAAACTTTAATAAAATTTTACTAAAATGTTAATTTCGGAATGATAACTAATTTAAAATTTGTTTTTACTCATTATGTATTAATCGTCATTTGTCTATCATGTGTTATATTTTTCTTTTTTTTTTTTGACAAAAAGTTAAAAATTATATACATTATTGATCGAAAACCATATTTTTTGAGGTATTTTAAAAATGGTCCAGCTCAAGTGAACTTTTGTAATATTTTTTATCTCCATAAAAATCAGATCGGTTTATTATTTATGAAGTTGTTAATAACGAATTTAAGGTAAATTGTGGCGGATTAAATGTGGCGCTCAATAAGTCGAATTTATACCATTTTGCAATGAAGTAGATTTTTCTTATATAATTTAAAGGCGTTTTTATTTTAATCAAGAAAATTATTGTCATATTAACGACATATTGGATTTACCGTTTTTTATTTTTAACATTTTATATAAACAATAGTATTCGACATTTTTCGAAATGTTTGAAATTGACTATAAATTAATATAAAAATATAAGAAATTGTTGTCGCCATACTGTATTCGCCATTTTTAATCAATTGAAATCAAGATAAACCTATTTTCTTAATTTTTATAAAAAAACACACAATTTTTTACAATAGAAATTAATGAGGTTTTTTAGTTTTTTAGCTTACGAATTTATGAATGGTCGCAAATACTTAGGTAGAAATGACTCAGGAAATCCAACAGCATTTTTGCTATGAAAATATTCCCTTGGCACTAGGCTTTGAAGATTCAGGATTTTGGATGAAAATGGTATTTTGGAAAAAAACATTACTAAGGTTCCTAACAATAGATTAGTTATCAGGTTATGTGATTATGTCCTAATATTATAAGCGGCAAAATTCATTAAAAATAATAACCCACTTTGCTCAACCCTTACCCTAGTTTATAGATTATCTGATTATTTGTTTATTTGTAGTATTGGAAAATAATAAAAATTTAAATAAGTAAATTATTGTGCTGTTTGTAATATAACTATATAATCACATAACCTGATAACCAACCTATCGTGAAGAAGCTTACTATTTAATGTCAGTTTTCACTTTGTAACGTGGAAATAGTATATTGAATATGTTATTAGTAATAGGTAATAACTAATTATTAGTAATAGGTAATTACATTGAGCGCCTCTACTGTAAATACTACATACACATCCACACAAATGTGTAACAACTGCTTTAGTTGTGCAGTTGATATTGCTTAATGGTCAACAAGCAATATAATTCTCATTTAGTTGATACATGACTAAGTATAAGTAAACAAAGTTTGATCACAGTCGAGGCGATTCAAACAAGACAAGAATCCACCATATAAGTCTCAAAGATTATTTTATATAATCGGAGAGCCGACTAGATTTTGCGAAAGTAAAATTTAGTCGTATTTTGCACGCTCAACTTCGGTTGAGTCCCTTAAATAAATTTTATACGCGTGAGTTCCGTTATAGCGTTCTCACGAGTGACTTCGGTTGTTCGTTCTCACGAGTGACTTCGGTTGTTCGTTCTCACGAGTGACTTCGGTTGTTCGTTCTCACGAGTGACTTCGGTTGTTCGTTCTCACGAGTGACTTCGGTTGTTCGTTCTCACGAGTGACTTCGGTTGTTCGTTCTCACGAGTGACTTCGGTTGTTCGTGCTCACGAGTAGAATATTAACCCGTAGAATTGCATGGTAATAGTAGTAGAGAAGTAGCTAGCCATTAGCATTAAGAAACCATTGTACGTATTGTAGAAAAAGACACGATCTTCGATTCCCGAAGCTGCCATCTGTACCAGAAACCGATTCAGCCGAATACCCGAACCCGATTGACAGCTGAGAGTGTCGAAGCCGAACGTACGACGCCGATCTTGATTCTACTGCTGAACCCAGAATCTTCGATTCCCGAAGCTGCCACCTGTACCAGAAAGCGATCCCGCCGTAAACCCGAACCAGTTTGACAGCTAAGTGTGTCGAAGCCGAAAGTTCAAAGTCGAAGCCGAACATACGATGTTGCTCTTAATTCTACTACCGAGCCAAGAATCCTCTGACCCGACGCTGCCACTTGAACCAGAAACCGATCCTGCCGTAAACCCGAATCAGTTTGACAGCCGAGAGTGTCGAAGCCGAAAGCTCAAAGCCAATTCTACTACCGACCCGATCCTAATATAAGCCGAAGAACCGTGTCGATCCTAATATAAGCCGAATAACCGAACCGATCCTAATATAAGCCGAAGTGTCGAAGCCGAACATACGACGCCGATCTGGATTCTACTGCTGAACCCAGAATCTTCGATCCCCGAACCTGCCACCTGTACCAGAAACCGATCCCGCCGTTAACCCGAACCAGCTTGACAGCTGAGTGTGTCAAAGCCGAGAGTTCAAAGTGGAAGTTAGGAGTGTCGAAGCCGAAAGTTCAAAGTCGAATACCTGAGCCGAGCCTATTACAAGCCAATTAACCGAAACAAACATAATCTAAGCCGATCAACCATACCGATATCAACATACGCCGAAATAAGCCTTGCTGAAGAAGGAAATGCAGAAACATTTATTAAACCGGTGGTATCCGAATTGGAGTTATAGAAATTATTCTCTCGTAATATCTTTAAATATGTACTTGAAATATTCTTGACTTATTCAATAAAGAAACTATTATTATTTTAACACCCCAGAAAGGGTAAAACAAACGTCTTATTACTTAAGGTTTGTGGATCCGTAAGTAGACCCTGGAGGTCACTAAGTTACCTCAGCCGACGACAAAACCACGTTATAACTTCTTTAACTGAGACCATTTCCGAACACCTTCTTGAGTATTTATAAATAAAAATTTTTAGCAAAAATATGATATTTTGAATTTTACCATACTATTAAAAAACGGTTAACCTCATTAATATAAAAATTATAAAAATAAAATTTTTTTGTCTCTAGATTAAAAACCTTTATAAAGGTTTTCCTTTTAAATAATTTGGATTTTTTTTTTACCAAAAAATCGAACTTGTGGCCAAGAGTGTAGTCTATTAAATATAGAATATCCAAAATATATGTCGGCAGCCTATATTAAAAATCCTCTATATCAGGATTTCACGAAGCTGCGTTTTTAATACCACTATATTTCCTATTACAATGCTTATCTGATATAAATTTCAAATAAAAGTTCATGGCTTTCCAATTTTATCAACGCTTTTTTTTTTTTTTTTTTTTTTTGTTTCTCTATCTTACAAAATAAATATTTTGTGCAAACCCCTCTATCTCTCTGAGTAACTGTTTTATTTTTGAAGATTTTAAATATAACATGTACCAATTTTGACCTGTTTATGTATGCTGAATATGAATCTGGCAAAAAAAATTGTGGAACAACATTAAAAAAATCTAATTTTTATAACATTTTTTGAGTTTAACTGCAATTAATTATAAAATTTTGTATAAAATCCATTTTCATTTTATTTTAGTTTTTCATTTAGATTTGGACAATAACTGGAAAACTTATTCGATGTTGTCTGGAATAACCTACTTAAACTTTCAATACATTTGATTTTTTCTTCAGAAATAAAAGATAATATAAAATGCTTTGTCTTTAAATACCCCAGGAAAATAAGTTGAAAAACGACTCAACCTCGGAATTTGATGGAGGGAAGCGAATTTTTGGCATATAGTTTCGTCTTGACGTCTTATACATATTGCTAAAAGTCACTGATAATCGCATGTACTCTACGCAAGTTATTCACGGCTAAAGGTCCCAAAAACCATTTTTTTTTGCTTATTATGCATAGCATGTGTTTTGATTCCATTAAAAAATTTATAAAGTATAAATTTTCAAACAACTTCGCTCAAGTACAGTTTCATGTACCATCACTAGTTACGGAGTTGTAGCACATCTTATGTTCGATTTAATGTTTTTTTAGTATAAGCCAAATTTTAGGACGAAATAGTAAGGATGATTATAATGTTTTTATTTTTGGCTATTTTTCAAATTTGTATCGTTCATGAGATGCTTTTTTCGAAGCATTCAGGGTTATGCTCTGAATTTTTGAATTTGTGCATCCGTTGCTCTTTTCCTACAGCTTCTATTTAAATAACTTCTCTAAGATTTATTTTTACTGTTGAAACAACAGAATTAACTGTATTTTTTTGAATATCATGGAGAATAAATGATTGAATCCCTGGAGTTAAGCCACTTCTTTTGTGATCTATGGCATGTATTATTAAATCTTTGACCCTATTTTCATGGAATTTTTGCTTATTTCTACATATGTGTACTGGAAATTACCATATTCCTTTCCTCCAAAGAATAATATCAAACTGCATACGAAATGTTACAAGGTAGAATGAAAAAGTAAAAATTATTAGGCGTCGATTTGCTGAATAGTTTATAATTTAAATATACCAGCTTCAATTAAAAATAGCGGTTAATTGGTAATGAACCGATATATTTTAAATTTCTTCCTTGCCCGACTTTCAATTGTGGAGCTTGGCATGGAAATTATTCTCACAAAATCCAGAATTCTCGAATTTCATTGTAATGGTTTCATATATATGCGATATTTAAGATTTATCTTTTATGCGTGCTAACACTACCCCTAGACCTGCCCGGCTTATATTCATATTAGTTATGATTCTTGATAAGGAAATTATTCCCACTCATTTTTTAAACTTTTGTTCTTATAGTTTTTCCTTTAAGTGATAAATAATTTTTACCTTAACAATAATTATTATTTTGTTTGTACCCCAATTCCATCTGCTCCGATTCCAAAATAAAGTATCCTATTTGCATTATGTTGGTCTTTTAAATTACTAATTAGTTATAAAACTTTAAAACTCATAAATTAAATGGTAATTAAATGTATTTTTTACAATGCAAAATCCTCTATCTGTTTTTAAAATTGTCAATATTGTAAAATATTAAAAACAAATTATTTGTAAGATTTAGATGTGGTTAAATAAGTATTGCAATCGAAAATTTTTTGAATACTTGCAAAATAAGAGAAATAAACAGTTTTTTTTTGCTCTCCTGAAAGGTTGTGTTTTTCAAGGTATAGCGTTTTGAATATAGGCCCCGATATACTTTTTAGTATTTTGATTTCGTTTAAATAAAAAATTGTTTAAAAATTTAGTTTTTACCCAAAAACTTATGATAAAAAAAAATTGAAATATATTTAGATTTTATATAAAAAAATCATATAAATATCTGCAGGATTAACTAAAATTATCACAAATACTGTTCCAATGTTCCGCTGTTCTATTTTTTTTTTTTTTTATAATATACGATATGTTTAGCAAAAAATACAAAAAAATTAGTTAATTAAAAAGCTTTTATTTTCGTGTTTTTTTTTCTACAATAGTTTTTCTAAATGTGGCACTATTTGGTGGAAAAGTTGAGGAAATGTTTCCAGGAGTCAAGAGCAAGAAAAAGGAAGTATTTTAATAATTATATGGACACAACAAGCCTGGTCCGGAAATTTCTGTACAAATTTGTATGAAAAATGCGCAATGCGGTTCGGTTAAAAAATGAAAATTATATTAACCTATCTGATTATATATATTAAAAAACATGAAAACAAAATCTTATTTAAGTTAATGTTACAATTTATATCTATCATATTTTTTAAATAAAAGTTGTAGTTTTTGGGTCGTAAATACACTAAAGTGATAATAACTTCTTCTGTATTAAACTTTAAAATATATTTTTATCTAAATGCAATATTTTTCGTAAATTTCCCATGAGTTCTTATTCAAATTTTCAAATTAATAGATATCGTTCAAATTGGACATGAAAATTTTTAAAAAGGTTACATTTGACCATACCGCATGTTTCAAAATAAGAGTGTTAAATTAACACTTAAGAACGGAAAAAATACTTATATTGTGTTCTTAAAAAATACGAAATACAAAGCAAATAATAATAATCAGATTTGTATGAGTTCGATTTAAAATAAAGTTCTATATAAGATCGTTAATGCTACAGACATATCACATGATACCATCGTTTTAATTTTAAATACTTAGTTGGGTTTCAAAAGTAAATGTGTAACAGCTTTTATGTTGTTTCACTACGATACAGATGATGCAGTCTAAACAAGGTGGGTTTATCAGGTAACAACGGCACGGCAACAATTTTCCCCGGTGCTCGTGGCATAATCGTATACATTTTAGTATTTTTCATTTAAGAAATAACAGTTTTCATTAATAACAATTTTTGTTTAAGATAAATTGTTAGACAAGTTTTTCGAATACAAAAATTTTGTATTTAAAAAGTTTGCATATAATACACTATTAAAGGTCCATTGACAAAATTGATGTACGCTTTATTAAATATGGAGAACTTTAATATACTTTTCTCTGGCGATTTAATTAAGATTCCTCAAGGAAGTAAAACGAAAACATTTCCAAAAGTTAATTTTTTATTATTTTTATATTCTCAATGTTCAAGTAATAAATTTTATCATATTGAGGAGATTCTAACGTTTTTACCATGGTTCCAATCGCAAATCTACCTAGAAAAAATTAAACTATTATTTCTTCGGTTTGGAACAAAATGCTTATTTTTATCAATCCTAAGACCTTACTTTAATCCTATCTATAACAGTCTTCAAATTGATCGTTCTAATTATGTATGAGGAATGCGCGAATATTCGCTTATATTTATATCCTACATTACCGTAGGTGGTTGTAGTATTGTGTGTTTGTACTTATATTTGTAACGCACAGAAAAAAATCTTGGACCCCAATATTAAAGTAATATTAAAGTATACCGTTCAGAAAGTGATTCTGAGTCGGTTTGAAGCTGTCCGTCCTTTTATCTGATCGGCTGGCCATGAAAACCTTGTGAACAAAGTGCTGGGCGTAATTTTAAAGATATCTTGATGAAATTTGCCACGAATAATTGTTTTGATAGAAGGGCGAAGCCTATTGAAATTGGTTATGATCGCTCTAATATTTCACCTCGCTTCCATAAAAATGCCATCTCGGAATAGGAGTTTAACGATCATAAATGCTTAAATTATAGCGATATATTTATGAAATTTGATACAATAAAGTTATATATAATACATTGTATTAAGATTCATCGATATTTGGCCATAGTTTCCATATAAACCTCTCTTCCGAAAATTATTTTAACGTGAATTAATCTTGTACAATTAGATAATAGTAATATATATATATATATATATATATATATATATATATATATATATATATTACTATAACTCGAGAATGGATTGTCTGATTTAGACTAATGAAACAGCAAAGTATGCACATAAAAATTATCTTGAAATTTTCAACATTATATTTTGTCCGATCAATATTTTCGGAGTTAATGACAAAAATTTTAATTTTTCGTGAAAAGTTTATATTTTTTCGCCACTAATTTCCGAATGAGTCTGAAAATATTGGATGGATAAGAAAAGATATCTTGAAGATAAGTCTAATCCGCATCTATTGGAGTTTCACTTACATAAATTGGACAAACCGTTCTCGAGTTATATAAGTTTGACTGTGTAAAAAGAGGGTCATATTAATTACGCACATAAAAAAATAACACGTGATAGAAAAAGAAGTGAAATCTAATCTAATCCACCAATTTTTTGTCTTCCATTTATTGTATTAATTGCAAATATATATGGGTATTTTCACTCAACTGAGAATAAAATTAAGATTTGTGCATCAATTTTAATAATATTTGGCTTATTTTATACATGATATTACTAAATTTATCAGAAAGCATTAAAAAGTGCATAGTTTTGCTTAAAAGAAAATCTCTGAAAAAAATCTTTAATTTTGCATTAAAAAGTGTATTTTTTTGACACTAATTTCTGAAAAAAAGTAATGTTAAGGTATTTCAGTTGTTTAAATCGGACAACCCTTTCTCGAGTTATGGTAAAATATACTCGCGTATACGCCTTATTAAAGGGGAAATTAGATATGCCCATAAAAAATATCACTACCTGATGGGAAAAATCTGAAAGCAGATTCGAATTTGGCATATCAAATTCTATCTAGTCCATTTTCTTGAAGGAGGGCAACATTTTTTATTTTTGTTTTTGTTTTTTTTTTCTGCCCATGCACTATCGATGTACTAAATTTCGTATGAGCCTCCACGTACCTTTTCATATCATATCCTTCATGACCAATAATGGTAATATCATTCAATTTAAAATCATCTATCGGACTTTATTAGTACATACACAGAAAAACCATTACCTTATATTTTTCAATTAACACAGTTGTTTCATTTTACATCAAAATTTAATTAAGATATTCAAGCAAAAATAAAAGAAATAGTAAAAATAAAACTCAAGTAAGTTTTGTTTTCTCATTTAAATTTTTAATTCATTCAATCATCTACTTGATTGATTTAATACATTTTGAATTGGAAAAAATTTTCTGTTTTTTTTACTGTTATAGTAATTGATATCATCATTTTGGTGAGAGATGCAAATTTAAACAATTTTTAATTGAATGAATAATTTTGGAGATTTTTTCTGTGAGTTTTTTCTGTGTAGACAAAATCTCAAGATACTAAGAAATTTAAATTAATAAAATAAAATAAAATAAAATAAAGCAATAACCAAATACAAAGTGTACAACATCCGCTTATATAAAATGATATAAAATTTTTGGTTACCGTTTTATGCTTGGCTAAGCTTGACTTCTCTTCTTGTAGATTAGCTGGGCTTTAAAATCTTCGCATAATTTTTGGTTTAATCTTAAGTCAAGTAATACACACGTATAAAAGCAATTAACACACAGTTTTAATAAGAATAAATTGCAAATTAAATAAAAAAACACACATTATAGGAAGGAAACCGATTTCATGATTCTTTTTGGGTTTTTCTAACTTTGTTTTGTGTTTCTAGCTAAAAAAAGGTAAATTAATTTATGCCAAAATACAAAAATATAAAAAAGAATTATAAGAAAAATAGATATACATTCATATGTGTGTACACTTGTAATTTTTAACACTTTTAACATGATGTCATCCAGCATAAGCAAAACTAACAACAAAATAAATGATTAACTAAGATAATGTTAAACTATAGTGTCATGCTACTAATACATAGTTGATGGATATTTTTTATGTAAAAATTATAAAAAAGTGTTGAAAATAGTATTTGTATATAAATACTTTAATTTAAATCGACATTATTTTTTTCCCAAATACATAACATAATTAATAATGATATGATTTTGTTAATAATTAAGTTTATAATGTAGGGAGCAAAATAAAAAATACATGTATTGTGTAGAAAAATCATTTAGTCTACGTTAAATTTGTGCTGCTTTTTTTAATGTTTTTCGTGTTCAAAACTTTGAAACGAAAAAGAGCCAATAGTTACGCCTCTTTGATTTTTAACTCAATAATAAAGTGCCTGTTAAACGCCAAGTGTATTCACCAAACAATATAAAAATGCCAAAAGAAACACCCAGACAATCCCATTAAATGAAAAGAACATATTTTTTTACTTTTTTAAAACAGTTTCAAACTATTCCTAGCAGCGGCAAAATAGTACAACGATAAAAGGAACCCTTTTTTCGCGTTAAATCTTTTCCAGAAACTAGGTATATAGAACTATTATCAATCTCACTGTTTTTTTTTTTTCATTTTTTCCTACTCAATATTTTGAAGGAAACTTTCGTCACTAAAGGTTTATTAATGTACATATATTTACTTATGCGTTTTTCAAGTGTGCGTTTGTGAGTTTGTATAAAAAAAAAATCACAAAATCTTGAAAACCTACGCTTCTTTTTCAATACTTTGTTATTTGTGGTAAATATTGATTTAACCACTAAACGAATAGAGGGAATACATTTGAGACATGTTGAGAGATATTACTGATTTGTCTTTTAGTGCACTGTTTTTCCTAAACCGATAAAAGTTGTAATATTAATACAACGCCTTACTTTTAAACAGTCTTCAATGTTCAATGTTTTTTTAAGATATTTTTGGCAAAAAAAAAAAAAAAAATTTCTGAAAAATATTGAATAATATCCAGTTTAAACTTTGTGTTCAGGATCTATTTAAATGGTACTATCTTTTTGCGAAAATGAAAAAACTGAATTTTAAATGATAATAATTCTTGTTTTCTTCAAAAAATCTCTCCTACCTTAAAGTTTGTCGGTTGGCTGGCTATCTATCTGACTGTCTGTCCATGTAAACATTGTTAACAAAGTACAGGTAGTAATTTTAAAGATATCTTGATGAAATTTGCAACAAATTTCATTATTTCACATAGGATTTGATACATTAAATGTCTCAAATTTGGTGCAAAGAAAAGTGTCAATCTTTGTGCCAAATTTCATGAAGATAAGTAAATAATTGACCATTAGGGATAAACATTTTCCTCGACTTTTCGATTTCCCGGGACAACATAAAAAATTTTTCGATTTCATGGGATCCCAGATTAAAAACTATAATTATCACTACTCTCATTAGTTAAAAAGCTGAGATCGAAATAGGATATGAATCTTTGCACTAGCAGATTTAAAACAGGATTATAAATTTACTGAGAAAAGGAAATTTAATCAATTGCTTAATCTACTATTTAAATAACTCGAATGATTACTGACATAGAAAACATGATATAAAAAAAGGAAGATAGTTCCACTTCTCTCTCACAAAAAATAATTTGAAGTTTATTGGGATTTTCTTTTATTTTTTTAAAGAAATAAGAAAAATGTTGCCACATATAGAAAAGAGGAAAAATATGTTTCTGGAAATTATTGTTTTTAATGTGTAATATGTACTTATAAAATAAAAATGTTTCTCATATAGTAAGAAACTAATTTAAATTAATTTTAAAAGTTTTCAATCTATATTTATTTTCAACTTTAATGCATCTTCTTAAATCTATAACTCTATTTTGTAAAATAACAATAAGAAATCTTTGATATTAAAATGTGATTTATAGGAAAATCTTCTTGATATTATAATAAAATTAGAAACCAATAGTAATGACAAAAAATTGGAGTCAAAAATTAGGATGGTCATTTTCTTTTGCGAAACAGCGTTTCTAAATATTTCCATACATAACTTTCATTATTAAATTCTCTAATGCTAATGAACTCGAACTGATTTATATTTTGGTGAAACATCAATGAATTTACCTCGAAAGTGATTTATATTACTGAAAGGCATATTATGAAAGATTGTATTTTTTGTATTAGACTTTCATTAGTAAAATTTCAAAATTTAATATTTTCAGTGACGATTAAGGTGATTTTTAATAAGTCCATATGCAAAGCTTCATTAAAAAGATACCAGCAATAAATTTGTTCAATACTTGTGAAAATTAGATTCAAATCACTTTATTATAGTTACTTTTATTTAATATATTTACAACTTGCTCAAAAAAATAGATTTGGAATAATTAGTTCAGAACATTAGCTACTTTGTATTCAATGAAATTATTGTGAATTTTAAACAACTTCCAATATATTTTGCTGAGTATCTATTCTTTAATGTAGCTATATTTTAGTATCTGTAAATATTATAGATTTCTAAAGTAAACTTTTCAAACGATGAAAAGGCTCAAAACAAGAGAATATAAAATCTTGCGAACTTTCACACAACTTCTTTGACAGTGATAAATAGACATAAATATATTTTATAATTTAACGTTTGGAAATGTTCGTCATCTTAAAGAAACACACTGTCGAAATCGATAACATTTACATAAATATGCCTGCATGAATTATATCATGCAGTTATATATATATATATATATATATATATATATATATATATATATATGTATCTTGTCTTACATCTCGTATACATATTATGTAAAACAAAATTGAACGAATCTGCTTTAGAATTCACTGCACATATGAATTTGAAAAATTATCTTTGGGGATGCATTTTCTTATCATTTTATACTTATATTTGTCTCATGATAGTTACTATATTTTGTAAAAGAATTTTTGTTGATATCGTCACAATAGTAAGAAATATTGTTATTCTTATTTTAAAAATATTTAAAAATTTACACCCTAACCACATTTTTATTAAAATCGAATTTACGTACCATAAAAAAAATTAAAATCTATTTTAAAAGCTTATTTTAAAGAATTTGAAAACAATTTTCAATGAACAGAAACAATAAAAGGAAATTTCAAAAAATTATAGAAACAAAATATTCATAAACTTTCAAAGCAATAAAAAACTGAAAGCTTTTCTAAATTTGATTTATGGTAGGAAATTTAAAATAATAGTCGACTGTTTTGATTTAAAGTCGAGGTTTTTTCTTTTGTGGTTAAGCTGTTAATTTATTAAAAATTCACTTAAAATAGTATAATTTAATATTTGTTAAAGCAGTATTTGATGATCGCTTTTCCTGAAACCCTTCGAGGTGATTTAAAAATTTCAAACTTTATTAAATTGTTTGCAGCTTCAAGATTGTATGAAAATAACAAAAGGGTATCTCACATTTAAACATACCTAAAATTATGAAAGGCCAAATTTTAACTTCCTACGATGATATTGTTGATATTTTTATTAAATCCTTTGTTCTTCAACATAACAGAAAATATTTTCTGTAGCTTTCCAGTTAAGAAATATATAAATAATTAATGACTTGTGAGATCTACTACAAACTTTTTCTCTTAACTTTCTTAATATTTTGTAATTTTTTTATGAGATAAATTCCGCAAATTTCCTTTATTATTGACAATCAGTTATACTTTTTCACTTGCTGGTTTTTAGTGCTGACATTTTATTAATATGTTTAATTTAATTCGTGTCATAGAGTCATCCTATATATGTAAATCATTTAATGAATTGTACATAAAAACTTACCACATAATGAAATTGTTATTAAGACGTAGTTCTCAGCTGGATTTTTAGTTCAATTTTCTCTAAAAGAATTTCTAATATATATACAGAAAAAAAATCACTAATCACCAAAATAATTCATCCAGTTAAAAATTGCTTAAATTTGCACCTCTCACCAAAATGAACATATAAATTACTAATAACTGTAAAAAATGAAAAATAGAAAAAGTTTTCCAATGAAAAAAATTATTAATTCAATCAAGTAGATGATTGAATGAATTAAAAATGAGAAAAAAAAACTTACTTGAATTTTATTTTTTCTATTTCTTTTATCTCAGTTTTGCTGGAATATATTCATTAAATTTTGAAACAACTGTGTTAATTGAAAAATATAAGGTAATATTTTTTTCTGTGTAAGTTTTTGTTTAAATTCACACAGTTTTCTTTTAAAATTCCCGGGAAAGCGGGACATGAAAAATTGCAAATTTCCCAGGAATCTCGGTACGTGATTGCATTCTCTATTGACCATAGCTCTCATATAAATGCCTCTTTCGAAAACCACTTTAACGTGCCAAATTTTATATATATAATTGCAAATTTCCCAGGAATCTCGGTACGTGATTGCATTCTCTATTGACCATAGCTCTCATATAAATGCCTCTTTCGAAAACCACTTTAACGTGCCAAATTTTATAATATATCCCTTATAAAGCCCGCTTTTAGGAATCATCCTAAATTGCATAAATTCATATAAATGTCAACGTAATATTTTGTATTCATATGTTTTATTTTACACTTAATATAAGTATTGGTCGACAATTGTCTATAACTTTATTACTTGTTTTTTTATAAGTACTATGGAGTTTCCTCATTATAAATTTCAATCGAAAACAGGGATTTACTGAGTTTCGCACAAGTTATGGTGACATAAACCATCAGAACGGACAAAGTGTACAAAAGATCCTTAACGATACAGACATATCACACGATATCATCGTTTTAATTTTAAATACGTAGTTGGGTTTCAAAAGTAAATTTGTAACAACTTTTATGTTGTTTCACCACGATACGGATGATGCAGTCTAATCAAGGTAGGTTTATCAGGTAACAACGGCACGGCAACAATTTTCTCTGGTGCAAGTAGCATAATCGTATACATTTTACTATTTTTTATTTAAGAAATAACAGTTTTCATTAATAGCAATTTTTGTTTAAGATAAATTGTTAGACAAGTTTTTCGAATATAAAAATTTTGTATATACTTTTGCATCTGATTTAAAGACCGGCTCTTTCGGTTGAAGTACTTTCTGGTTTTTCGAAATGTTAATTTTTCGAATGTAGAATAAGCACAAAAAAAGAAAATATTAATAAATAATAATTTTTTATGTCAAAAAACATGTACCAAAAACTTATATTTAAATGGAAATTTAGGAATAACCCAGAAAAATTTATTAGTTCTACAGCTAGTTCCAGAACGCAAGAAACTAGCCTGTACTGATTTTTGTTTAAAATTTTCACCTTCAGAACTAGTTCTGTAGAAGTGTTACTTAGCTAGTACCCATTCTATGGAACAGTATTAGAATTAGTTATTTAACAAATGATTTTTGTTCGAGATTGTCACATTCACCACTAATTCTATAGAAGCGTTAGGTTTCAGAACCAGTTTTTTTTACTGATTTTTCTTTTATAATTCTAATAAGCAATTTCCTAAATGCCATTTTCTGAATTAGTTTAATTAAAGTTTTTAAAACAGTTCTAGAAAGTCATGTGGAACTTGATGTAGAAATTAAACAGAATTAGTTATTAAGCAATGGTTCTAAAAAACATTTCTTAAACCAAATTTAGAATCACATTAATATTCTACTCAAGGGTTGACAAAATTTGTTTTAAAACCACTAATTCTAAGAATGTTATTAAAGAATCTGAAGTGGTTCTGATTACATCAGTTGTAGAACTTATGATTTTAACACAAGTACAGAAACTTCTCCTGTGAATTTTTAATCAATTAATAAAGTAAATTTCTTGTTGTGTTTTATAAGTATAATATAAGGTTAAATTTAAATTAATTCTGTAAATTTAAACAATTAATTAAGTAATAATAATTTTGAAAGAAATGTGTACATTAATGAAATTTGTTTTTTTTTCTCTTTTAACACTTGTAATATTTTTAAAAAAATTTAAATATTTTAGAGTTTTTTTTTCAATTTAATATTTTTATTTTAATAATAACTTATTTTTATTTAATAATAAATTTCAATAATAACTTCAGTTTTGAAAGGGGTTGTATTTCAAAGACCTGCCAAATCGATATAAAATTTAAAAACATACTTTTTCAATATTAAGCCATGAATTCTGTTTATACTATATAAAACTTTTTGATGATTATTTTCTTACCTTTATTAATAGTTCTTTCCCATATATTTAATAAATTTTAACTTCAATTTTATCAGATTTATTGACTTTAAAAATAAACATAGTATTTTGATAGAAATATTAACTTCTGCAAAGAAAACCATTTAACCGGTCATTTCGTAATTTTAAAAACTGCAACCGGTTTTTTCAAAATACCAACCTGGTTTGTCCAAAAACCGAATAAAAAAATTTGTTAATTTGTTTTATTTCGGTAAGGGTATTTTAGCTGCAACGTTATTTTTAGTTTCTTCGGCAACGGTATTTTAGTTTTATCAATATTTCGGTAACGGCATTCGTTACCGAAATATTTCGGTAATGGTATTTTAAGGGCTGTTTCAGAAATTTCGCAGATTTCAATTTACAACCATGCAATATTGGATGCAATATCCAAAACTTTCTTACAAGTTTCATTTTAATTTTATTCAAAATAATTATTTTTTATCCAACTGTGCAATAACCGCAATGGTATTATAGAGGTAACGATAATTTGTTTTATTTCGGTAACTTTATTTTAGCGGTTACGTTATTTTAATTTATTTCGTCATCGGTATTTTAACGCTAACGGTGTTTTGAGCTATCTCGGTAAAGATATTTTAGCAGTAACGGTATTTTCAATTATTTCGGTAACGGTATTTTGGGGTAACGGTAGTCAAGTTGAACAGGAATGAACAGGTTTAAATTATAATTGATTACCAACTAATCGTTTTGAAAATGTAGACACTTCTCAAGGATATAATGTATCCTTAGAAATACACATAATAATTTCTTTCTTTTAAATTCAAAGTCAAATTTGTTTGAAATATATAATAATAATAATAATAATAATAATAATAATAATAATAATAATAATAGTAATAGTAATAATAATTATAATAATAATAATAATAATAGTAATAATAATAATAATAATAATAATAATAATAATAATAATAATAATAATAATAATTATAATAATAGAAATAATAATAATAATAATAATAATAATAACAATAATAATAGTAATAATATTAATAATAATAATAATAATAATAATAGTAGTAGTAATAATAATAATAATAATTATAATAATAGAAATAATAATAATAGTAATAATAATAATAATAATAATAATAATAATAATAGTAATAGTAATAATAATAATAATAATAATAATAATAATAATAGTAATAGTAATAATAATAATAATAATAATTATAATAATAGAAATAATAATAATAGTAGTAATAATAATAATAATAATAATAGTAATAGTAATAATAATAATAATAATAATAATAATAGTAATAATAATAATAATAAAAATAATAATAATAATAATAATAATAATAATAATAATAAAAATAATAATAATAATAATAATAATAATAATAATAATAATAGTAATAGTAATAATAATAATAACAATAATAATAATAATAATAATAATAATAATAATAATAATAATAATAATTATATAATAGAAATAATAATAATAATAATAATAATAATAATACTAATAATACTAATAATAATAATAATAATAATAATAATAATAATAATAATAATAATAATAATAATGATAATAATAATAATAGTAATAATAATAATAATAATAATAATAATAATAATAATACTAATAATAATAATACTAATAATAATACTAATAATAATAGTAATAGTAATAATAATAATAATAATAATAATAATAATAATAATAATTGTAATGTTATTAAAATGCTAATGCCACTAAAGGGTTAAAATAATTTTCTTTAACTCAGCACTATTACTTCACTTTACTACGATGATTTTTTAATAAAGAGAAAAAAGTATTTGTACTTTTTTCTTGTATTTCAAGGTCATTTTATCGTTAAAGTTCTTTGTTTTTTAGCATTTTAGAGCTAGTTCTTCTACGTCTTAAAATAAATATTTTATTATTAATTTTTCTTTGAAAAATTTGTTTTAATAACCATAGTTTTTTTAGTGAGTGTGTATGTTTGTATGCTAAGCCGCTGTTGTTAATAAATCATAAATTATATATTGCCATGATTTACTACACATGTATATTTCTTTCTTATATTAAATACAAACTAGAACTATAGACAGTCCTAAATAGAAAAATTTGTTTCTACAGGTTGGTATCATATTACTTCATACATGATGTCATATAGCTCTAAATTTTTAATCAAAAAACAAATTATGTCAGTTTTGAAAGTTTTTATAATTTATTAACTAAATACAAATGTTAAAAAGTGAAGAGCAATAAAAAATTTAGAAATACTCTTGCAATCTAAAATATAACAATTGTTTTCAGCTCTTGTACTAATGGTAATAATTTTAGTTTACATATGAATAAGTTCAATATACTTTTAACAATGCTCTTAAAAATTCCAATAAAGATTTATTTTCTAATTTATTTAGATCATATAATATTGCATATATCCTTCTTTACTTTAAGAAGGGCCATATATTTTACATCTCTGTAGCTCATTATTTATTTTATTTTATAAATATATAATTGTATGTAAAACTAATTAACACTCGTACTCAAAACTCATTGTTTTTAATAGCAACTAGCATAATTATATTTTATAAAAACAACAAAATAAAATCTACAAGAATATCTGCTACTGAAAACTTTTGTTTTTATTTTAAGCGGATGAATTCATAAGAAATTATAGTTTCATAAATAAAATTCAAAGAATTTTACAGTATCTTGAAAGTAACATGGTGTAAAGTCTTAAAAAAAGTTTTTCATAATTTTATTTCTGTCTGTCTACTTGTTTATTTTTTATTACAAATATGATTATGAAAAACTTTAATAGTCCATTGTAGCAAAACGTTAAATAAAAATTTAACCCCAGAAATCAAGAGCAGTGAAATTTTATTAGATCATAAAATAGTTTCATAACCTTATGAACATTTTATTTAACAATTTATTTTGTGTTGATATTTGCAATATTAAGTAGGTATATTTAAATTAAGTTTAAGGTTGCACATACATATTTAGCAAAGTTTAAACAACCGCTTCAGTTGAAGGTTGAAAGCTTTGTTTAAAAGCAAAATTCAGGTGAAAATTTTTAAATAAAATTATATTTTTAAGTTTAAATATAAGAAGTTATAGCGTTATATTCGGCTGTGGCGAATCTTTTATACCCTTCACCACTTTACCAGCAAATAAATAGAAATAGTATGCCTTAATATTTTTATACATACTTATGTATTTATATATTTGTGCCACAAGCAACGCTTAGACATATTTATATATTTTTGTATTTATATCAAAAAAACTGATTGAATATATAAAAAACAACAACACCAATTATCATCTTAATGCCGCTGTTGTGAACTAAACTGATTGCTTATACAAAAAACAACAACAATAAAGGCCTAACCAGTGATCAAAAAATCATCGTATCGCAATCAGATGTTTCAAACTGCTTTATGCAGATATCCGTAATATACTTATGTTTACGTAGCTGCGTGACTTTTTGACAACTCAGTAGTTTATTTTCTTTACAAAATAACCAGGGAACGTTCACTATTGTTGACTGTTTGTACAAAATGTTTCACGCTACTTTTCTAATTCTGCGTTGCGTCGCAAATTTGACTGGTTGGGCCTTAATAGTCATTGCAACGCTTCATATAAATGTTTGTATGTATATCAGTGCTGCCAAGGGTAGCATGGAAAAAGTTAGAGGTTTTTGTCAAGAAAATTGCAGTCTTTCCTAAACAGGTTTAAAAAGTTTTGCCAGCTCGCACATACTTTACGAGTTATTTGTGGCGTAGCCGTTGAGAATTTTTAAAAAGTGTCCAAAAAAGGTGATTTTTTGAAAAAAAAACTTACCAAAATTAGTTTATTTGATAAAAACAAAAACCAAAAATATTCTATTTTAAGAAAAAGTTCCAAATTAAATTTTTATTAATAAAAAAATATTCTATTTATAATTTTTATTATTGCAAAAATTATAAAAAAGGATTTATTCATAAAATTCTCTTTTTATTAATTAAACTTCTGTACTTTTGTACGACGTCATCACTCGAACTACAGTTTTACAAATCCTTGCCTAACAAATATGGGACTGAAAGCATGGATTCACAAGTATTGAACTTAAGTCTGTTTCTATTTATTTATTTATTTATGACTATTTATTTTTCATTAGTGATAACTTAGAAAAAGGACATTCCGCACTGCTATGAGTCAAAGTAAACATATAAGTTAAGATGTAATATATATATATATATATATATATATATATATTTATTTATTTATGAAAATGAAATTACAATTTCTTACAGGCTAGCATATATATTATTCTTAAAGCTATTAACAATAAAATATTTTCATAATCATTAAATAACAAAAACTTATTATTTAACTAAGTTAAAAATATTCCTCTTAATGCGGATTGGATTTAATGATAAATCAATATATGGATAGAAACTGTTGAATTGATTGCATATATGTCTCATGGGATCAAAGTTGCTATAATTGGTTCGAAAATATTTTATTTTGAAAGGAGTATAATTTCTAGTAGGACGATTTGGGATTAAGAATTCGATCTTACGAAGCAGGAACTCAGAATTAGTTGAACCGTTTACTAAATTAATTACAAATGAAGTATTCATATATTTTCTCCTACTTTCAAGAGTAGGGAGATCAATAAGCTGTAATCGACTTTCATATGACGGTAAATTAATATTAGGATTCCATGGAAGATTACGAAGACAAAATAAGAGAAATTGTTTCTGGACCGATTCAATTTTCTTTATATGAACTTCGTATTGAGGATCCCAGACCACGGAAGCATATTCCAGGATTGGTCTTACAAGAGATATGAATAATTGCTTGGAAACGTAAGGATCATTAAACTCTCTTCCCCAGCGCTTGAGGAAACTTAGAACTTCTTTTGCCTTATTAACGATTTGCGAAACGTGGGAGTTAAAGGATAGTTTACAATCAAGCAACACACCCAGATCAAGAAATTCTTCGACTAGATCAAGTTGATATTCATTTATTGTGTATACAGAGTACTGGACTTCTTCTATAGAACATCATGTGTTTACACTTTTTTAAATTCAGATCCATTAGATTCATCATACACCAATCATAAAGATTGTCAAGATCTGATTGGAGTAAGGAACATTGCTAGGAATAGTTAAAGCTATGGAACAGCTTTACATCATCAGCATACATTAATATTCTAGAATTCTTAATGCAAACTGGTAAATCATTTATAAATATTAGGAAAAGTAAGGGGCCGAGATGACTACCTTGTGGAACACCAGATAAAACAGGAATGGTTTTTGATGTACATTCTCTGAATAATACACATTGGCATCTATTTTTAAGATATGTGGAAATCCATTTAAGAAAACAGGAGAAAATCCGAGTTTATCCAATTTGAACAGTAGGAGATCGTGATTTACTTTATCGAAGGCTTTACTGAAATCTGTGTATATTGCGTCTGTCTGTAAACCAGAATCAAATGCGGTTATAACTGAGGTTGTGAACTCCAAAAGGTTAATAGTAATGGAACATCCTTTTTTAAATCCATGCTGAAATGGCGAAAGATAACATACAACTTGATGCGAAAGGATTTCAGTAACTATCTTTTCGGAAAGTTTTGGAATAACACTTAATTTAGCAATACCTCTATAATTGGAAATGTTCGATCTGCTACCAGATTTAAACAAAGGTATAATATAAGATTTCCTCCAAACTTCAGGAAAGTAACCACTAAATATTGATATGTTGAATAAGTATGTTATTGGAGATATAAGAGATTTGTAAACATTTTATAAGAACACAGCTTGGAACACCATCAGGTCCATATTTATTAGAATATTTTAGATTCTGTACAGCTCTCAGTACCATCGATTTATCTAATGTTGGACAATTTATAAGGGTTGCAGCGGGAATTGGATATGGATAATTGGAAAGTTCATGTGAATCTTTATCAGAATAGGCGGATGAGAAGAAAGCAGCAAACATATCGCAAATATCTGCATCGTTTGAGGATTCTTTATCTCCAAATTTCATCATGGACGGATATCCAGATACTCGACGCTTAGAATTTACGAACTGGTAAAAATATTTTGGATTATTTTTAAAGTTTTTTTTCACCCTAAAAAGATAATTATTGTAACATTTGATATTTTCCGAATTGTAAACTGATCTTGATATGGAGTACCTCATGTAATCAATAGATAAACCGGATTTTTTGTATTTTCTATAATGTTTGTTTTTCAAATTTTTTAAGCCATTGAGCTGCTTTGTAGTCCAAGGCGGTCCATGTGCAATTTTTTTCTCGTCATTGGTATTGGTATATTTCTTAAAACATTTAAATAAGCCATCATAAAATTTATTCAAAATGAAGTCAATATTACGAGGGCATACTTTATTGTAAGGAATATATTCAAACCAGTTTTCAGAACAAAGTAGGTGATTTAATTTGGAATAATCAGCTTTGCTAAAATCAAAACCCATCTCATCATTTACATTGGATTGTAATGATATATTTGTTTCGACGTATATGCTTATTTCAAGAGTGGGGTGATACGCATCTTCAGGTGTTAATAATGGATTAATGCGAAGAATATTAATTTCTTCAGGTTGATCAACAAATACAAGATCAAGTAGTTTGGTAAGCTTGTTTACTATGTTGTTCATTTGGAATAGTCCTAAATCAGCAATAGCATCCAGTAATTCAATAGATGTTTCCGATCTTATTGATGGGCTTAAAAAGCATGAATCAGGAGTTTCGCACCATTTAATATTTGGAATATTAAAGTCACCAAGAACAATTATGGAGTCTCCAGGTTTGGATTGATTAGCTACGAATTTTATCGCGTTTGCATGTTGTTCATAAATTTGAATGTTTGACGCAGGAGGAATATAAGAGCACGTTATAAAAATTGTTCTAAATTTAGCTTTAACACATACGGCGATAAATTCAATATTTTGATCATTGTTAAAAAATATTTCTTCTGAAGGAAAAAGAGTTGAGACAGAAATCAAAACTCCCCCACCTTCTTTGCCCACTCTATCACGTCTATAGATTTGAAATTTACTGCACATTATTTCAGAATTATGAATTTCTTTATCAGATTTATTTCGGAGCCACGTTTCATTGAGTACAATGATATTATGCTCAATATCAAAACTCTCTAAATAAAGGGATTTTAACTTTGTGTTCATACCTCTAACATTTTGGTATGCGATGGAGATAGCTGAGAAGTTGTAATCATTTTTTGGACAAATATTAATATTTTATGGATTATTTAATTCAATTAGTTTTTTGGATTTGGATCAGAAGCCCTGGGAAGAATTACGTTGTTATCATCACGATAAATAAATTGTCGAACAATTGTGTTTTTTGGCCAAAATTGTGGATTAACGAGACGATCAAAAATACTTTCTGGGACAATTATTTTAAATGAAGCTCTATTGCGCGCATTTATCTTGTAAATTTGGACATTATTGTAATCTTCGATGCCAAGGTTCGTTTTAATATAGAATTCAACATCATTTATTGTTGTATCTACTGAAAAACAGCTAGCAAATATGGTTTTTCTTGGAGCAATAATTTTTAGAGGCTTTGGAGTTACTGTTGTAAACGGATTTACAAGAGGATTGTTGACCATATTTAAATTAGTTGGGATGTTTGACGATGAGGGAGTTAATAAAATAAGCTCTGGAGGCTTACTGGTAGCAAGATTTGGAATCATGGACAAGTTCGACGAATTAGATACCGTAGGAGTAACTAAAGTCGACTCTGACGGAATTATATTATAATTGGAAGCATTTGAAGTATGATGAGGCAGAATAAAATTATTTGTATTAGGAGTTACAACAGCAGCAGGACAACTACTTGTATTTGCGGTTGGTAACGGAATAGAATCATTATTAGTAGTAATAACTCCTGTATTTTTAGGAATACAAAAGGAGGTGTTGATGATGACTTAGCGGTTCTTTTACGATTTGGTCTCGGGGAATCAGCAAAACTATCTAAATTTGTGAAATTAGAAAAAAGTTCACCATATTTAGTTAGTTTTCCTTGTAGAGAAGAAAAGTCTTTTTTAATTCCATCGAACTCTGCTTTATAGCTTTTGAAAAAATTGTAAAATTCAATGCCAATTACTCTGCAATTTGGACAAGTCCATAAAAAGATAGATATATATATCTATATATATATATATATATATATATATATATATATATATTCATGTACGTAACAATCTTCTGATATCCATGGCGAAAGAAATTATTCTGTTTTTTGACAACACTGAAGACTGAAAATCTTCAAAATATAACTTTAGCGGTGTTTTCATTAAAAAAAAAACAATATTATAATAAAAATAAGACTATAGAAAAGTGGACTATTTAAGTTATGTGCTCTTGAATTGGTTAAAAACTAAATTTATGGCAATAGAAAAAAATCGTTGGATTTTTGCTATTATTTCATCACATTAATTGAGGCCTGAGGTATATAAAAGTAATTTTTTAATAGATTTTATGATTAAAATTTTAACGATAATATTTTTATATTATAAAAGTATTTAGATCATAACTGACTAATAAAATAATTTTCTATTTTAATTCACGCAGCATTCACTGGCGATTATTGCAAAATTGTTGTCGATCTGAAGAACGCTAAAGAAGTTTCAATGTTCAACAGTATAAAAAAGCGATATATATTTTCAAATGCATGTGTTGAGAATATTTATTCAAATAAACTTGTACAATTAGATCATCGTAACCGTAAAAATATGTTTTTTTCTGGCTTGAAAGTACAAAATTATGCTCCTTTTCTTGAAAAGTAAATTTTTGCATATTTAAAAAGTATTTTACAAAAAATGCATATTTTTGAAATCTTTGCATAAAACTACATATAGTGAATATCAAAATTAATATTAATGTTATTATTATTATTATTATTATTATTACTAATATTAATATTTGAACAAGAATGCTATCTTTATTTGATGTTTTAGAGATTGATTAACATATTTATACAAATAACTTTGTAAATTTTTGTAAAACTTCGTACATATTTGTAGTGAAAAAAGTTCATACGTTTCAAATATGACTATCAAATTCAATTTACGTACTGATTTTGACTTTAAAAACCTTTGCAACTCTATAGCCCTGAAAGTGGCTAAAAATTATGTTTAAATTGCCAAAACTTCGGTTGTATAAGAGATAAAAAAATATTTTTTCTTTTAATAAAATTTAGGAAAACTATTTTTTGAAATTTTTTGTACTTTCTCCCAAAGCAAACATAGAAAACGTAATATCATTTAAAAGATATTAAGAGTGAACTCAATATTTTTATATTCTATAAAATATCCTATTTTTCAAGTTTTTTTTACAATATTGTTTGTTATTTTTAATGAAAATTAAATTTTTTAAATTCTTACTTACCTTTAGATATAAGTTACTGGTGATTGTTTAATTTTTACTTAAAAAATATTACAACCACATTAAAAATTTTAAATAAACATAGTCAATATGGGTATCAAAATTCTTCTTTTGATAAGAACGCCAAATCTCTTTTAAATGATATCACATTTTCCGTGTTTGGGAGAAGATACAAAAAACTCCAAAAACTGAAAATTGCTATGTTTTTAAATAATGAAAATTATAAAAATTAGCCTTTTTTTTATCGCAAATGGAAGCACACTCGACCTTAATATATTGACGAAGTATATTTTATACATTTTTTCCCATCAGTCCAATATTTTGGATTATCGTCATTTAAGGAAGAGCATTCCTATAATATGGTAGATTCACTATCATGATTAACGGTATACTTCGGATTATGAAATGAAATCAGGGAATATCAAACATAGGTTTTATCGTTAGTACCAAACAAATTTATTTCAGTTTCATTTGACCATAAAACATGTTTTTACTGTGGGCGAGGTCCAATCGTTTTTTCTTATTTCGGTTGCATAGAAGTGGCACTTATTATGCGCCTCTTATGAATATTGTAGATTCCACTAACCGATTTTGGATTTTTACAACTTTCACATCTATGCTCAAATATTTTTGTAACCATGGTATTTTAAATGGTTTCATTTGTTGTAGAAAAAATGACAACAATATGGAATTTTCGCAGGTAAATGCCTCTGTAAAGAATTTCTAATGGAGTTGTCAGGGCAGTGGCTTGAACTGAATCCTATAAAGCATTTATTATTATTATTATTATTATTTTATATTATTTTTCGATCCACACAAGAGGCAGTAACGGTAGGAAATAATCCAGGTAGGGTGATATTCCATACATAAATATATATATATAAATATATATATATTTATGTATGTATATAATTATACATATATATACATATATATATGTGTATATTTATATATATACATATATAAATATAAATATAAATATATATATATATATATATATATATATATATATTATAGATAAACATATATATCTGACTACAATATTTAAGACTATTTAAGAATTTCTTTCATCATTCCCTAACGCCCATTATATATAGATTCCTCCGAAGAAATTTTGAAATTGTTTCACACAAAAAACTACAAAGTATTCATAAATAAACTTAAACTGTTAAAAAAATAAAGCTAAGTATGAAGAATATGAATAACTATTTAATAGATTCATCAAATCTATTTTTTAATTTGGAAAATTAGAAAATAGGTTTAATGAATACTTATGTTCAAATTTAAATTTTTAATGCAATGCCTCGGCGGAAGATATTTTTATTTTTTAATTATCACTAATGAAAAATAAATTTTCCAGCAAACAATTGCAAATCCATGCTTTCAGGCCTAAATTTGATGTGAAGCGGTTTGTAATACTGGAGTTCGAGTGAAGACCTCGTAAAAAGTACAGAAGTTTAGTTAATAAAAAGAAGAATTTATGTTAACTATTTTATGAAAGAAAAGTATATTTAATGTTTTTTCACTACATGTTTTTTTAAATAAACAAATTTTAAGGAGTATCTTAGGTATTGAAGTAGTCTTTTTTCAAAGAAATCCCCCTTTTTGAACACTTTTGAAGAATTCTCAACGCTAACGCTACACAGAACTAGTCTGAATGTGACAATTTGAAACAAAAATCATTTATTGGCCGTAACGCCAAACCCAGAATAAACTTAACTTCTAATTTTGAAAGAAACAGAATTACAAATTAGTTCTTATGTAAGTAGTTTTTAGTAAACATATAAGGAATATGATTTTTAAGTAGCTCAGTTGTCTAGAGCTTCTAACACAAAAATTGAGTATTAAAATCCAAGAGGGTTTAACTCCCAACGGAGGGAGATAATTTTTTTTTTATAAATAATATTGATTTATATCCATATATGAAAACCAATTTTTCACCCATACAAGTGGATTCATGGTGGCTCAGAAATTAATTTCATTGGCCAAAAGTCCAATTTTTTATTAACACCGATACACAGTGGGGTCAAACGCAAATTTTTTGGTAATAAATCTGAATCTCCTAAACTACTGGTCGGATCAAATTGAAATGTATGGAAGAGTTGTAGAGGAGGACCTAAGCTTTCAGAAAAATCATCTTGTAATCACCCTGTGATAACACGAGATAAGCTACAGGGTGTCAAAGTTGACTACCTCGAGTATGTAAAAGTTAAAAAAAATCGTAACTTGTACAAATGAAGTCCGATTTTAAAGATTTTTATATTTCTGGAAAGTGCTTGGCAAGATAAAGAAAAAATAAGCTTACTCATCTAAGTTATCTCTTGCAGTTAAAAAGATATTTACGCTTGAATTTTGAATTTTTGATTTTTTGGCTCGACTTTCTTTCGTTTTTCGGGAATAAGTCCGGAGATATATGAGGTAAAAATTTTTTAGAAATTTTCTGTAATTTGCTACATATTTCAAAATAATATGCTGAAAGAATTTTTGGATTATCTCAATTCGTCTAGACGTGAAAAATATTCAAAGTCAGCACTCTGAAATTGGCATGAAAAATGGCTATTTTTTTACAAAAATATAGTACAATTCATTCACTTTTTTCTCAAAGTTCCGTTAATAAAAAAATCTTTTCCTTATTAATTTCAAAAGATAAGGCTTCATAAATGGTTAATAAAGGAATTTTGAATTGATTTAAGTTTGCACCCTACATCCAGCATTGGCCGAAAATTGTCAATTTTAAAAAATAGGTTCATTTTTATCGATTAATAAAAAAAATGTCACGCGAGCTTTTTTAAATTTGGTACCCATATTTTTTATAAAAATAGATTTAGAATGATTTAACACTAAACTGCTTCCCGCCCGGCCAAAAACGAATGCGGGAGTGGAGATTTTATGTTAAAAGTCAGTTTTTTTAACGACTATTTTTAAAAGCATATTAAAAGCATATTAGCGTAATATTTTTAATATTATTTCTTATGTAATGTATAAAACACAAATCAAGCTTTCATTCCTAAAAAAATTAATAAAATAGCTCCAATAACCTATTTTTGGTAATTTTTCAAAAATAAATTTTTTTTTCAGAAAATAGCTGAAAATCCAAAAAAATTTAATTTTTTTAATACAACTCCACTAATTTTGCAAATACTTTAAAAATGTTAAAAGAATATAAAAATAGACTTATTTACCAATTCAACGATATATAAAATGTTGATATAGGTCATTTAATAATAGTAATATAATGGCCTCAAAACTACCAAGTCACGTCAAAAGTTGAAAAAATTCACAATTTTGTTCCGTATTTCCATATGTGTGTATACGTAACACTCAACTGCATTGCTTATTTTTGTTACGAGATAATAATATTTATTAATGAATTTATTTAAAGTGTTCATAATTTTTTCTACTGAAAAGGTTTTTAAAATTACCTAAGTACATAAATAAGTATATTTTCCTTCGTTTTTTATTAAATTTTTTAAAGTTTTTAAATAATTTACCTAGCTACTTAATTAATGTACTATAACAAAAATGATTTTTTTACAATCGCATAGGTACATTTTTTGACGTACCTGTTTAACACTACAGGTCATAAAAATAAACTGAATGAAATTGGGGGTTTTGAGCAAAAATTTAAATTTTTTAATTCATTTTTGCCTGTCACCATTTACCTGATATAAATATTCTTTTTCTATATATAAGTATCCTTATAAATATGCAGATTTATTAGTGAATTTGCCATTATGGAGATTACATTAAAACACTTTTCTATTTACAAAGTAATCTGGGATAATCTATCTGATATTATAAATCGTCCGGAAAAAATAAGAAAACTCATTGATACAGTAGTATCTTTTGGTTTAACTCTTACTGCAGAAGACAGTTTAAAGCTCGAAAATTTTTATAAAACATACGAAAAAAAGGATGCAAGCTTCAGATTGGTCAATACCAAAGTTCAAGAAGAAAAATGAAGAGTGGTTGGAGGGAGAAATACCAATTTTCATCGGAAAGCAGAAAAAGGGTCGACCAAAAAAAAGTTACAATGAAGTTCAGCTAAGAACAAAGAGGACCAAACAGGAATCTATTCTAAATTCACATACGAATGCCGCAATAAAAGATACATTTAAAGCTTTAGTAACACGGACGCAACCAAAGGAAGTAGAGAACGTTATAGATGTGTTACCAACAGCTTCTCCCAATCGATTACATCGGATAATCCAAAGCATAGTGACACCGAAATCAACATCGTCCTTTACCTCTGAGGATGCTTCAGCTCTAATATTAAATTTAGGATTATCAAGAAACCAATACGAGATTTTGAGGAAATCTGTTAGCAAAAAAGGATATGATATCTTTCCCAGTAGCAAATCAGTGAGAGAAGCGAAAAGTAATATTTTGCAGCCTATGGAATATCACCACTCCACGCAAGGATAAGATTTTTGGAGTTCTGCTTACATCTTGCATATGATATGAAGTACAGAAATATTCCCGGACAGGAAAATGCTACAGTAAAAAACAATTTGGAACTTCACGAATTACGAAAAGAGGAGAAGAAAAGAATTCAATTAGAATTCAAAGAAAAACTCGGATTAATAATTGATAAACCTCTACATGGCTATGGAAGCTCATATGATGGAAATACAGCAAGACGTTTCTTTGAAAATCCGGAACTCACATCTTCAATCACATGCATTGACTTAAATATTTTGAAGCGTTTTAAGATTATATTGGCAGCCATTAATAGCAAAAAACAAATTTAAAATTTTTGCTTACGAAACTAAAGAACTACTTAACATTACATACACCTGGATATCAATGACTCCAACAATTCACAAAGTATTGGCTCATGGTAAAGAAATAATAGAAAATAGTATTTTGCCATTGGGAGAGCTAACAGAGGAAGCACAGCAAGACCGAAATAAAGATGTTAAACATTTCCGACTCTTCAATACCCGAAAATGTTCGAAAATAGCGCAAAATATGGACTTAATGGAATATTTATTAATATCATCAGATCCAGTTATATATTCTATAAGAACACGATGGCTACCAAAAATCACTCTTGAAATAGAAAAAGAGGATTCCGAAGCTAAGGAAGTTAAAAATTTGCTAACGTTTGATGTTTCTGATTATTTTCAAGAAAATCTCTAATAATATCTTCGATAATATATTCTTAATAAAATAAATATACGGGATATATGTATAATAAGTATGTAAATATGTAGAACAAATTAAATAAACATTACTCCAATAAAGAATTTACTACTTTATAATAACAAATATATACCTACATAATACATTAGAAAACTAAAATGTTACGTATACACACATATGGAAATACGGAACAAAATAGTGAATTTTGCAACTTTTGACGTGACTTGGTAGTTTTGAGGCCATTATATTACTATTATTAAATGACCTATATCAACATTTTATATATCGTTGAATTGGTAAATAAGTATATTTTTATATTCTTTTAACATTTTTAAAGTATTTGCAAAATTAGTGGAGTTGTGTTAAAAAAATTAAATTTTTTTGGATTTTCATCTATTTAAAAAAAAAAAAATTATTTTTGAAAAACTACCAAAAATAGGTTATTGGAGCTATTTTATTGATTTTTTTAGGAATGAAAGCTTGATTTGTGTTTTATACACTACAAAAGAAATAATATTAAAAATATTATGCAAATATGCTTTTAATATGCTTTTAAAAATAGTCGTTAAAAAAACTGACTTTTAACATAAAATCTCCACTCCTGCATTCGTTTTTGGCCGGGCGGGAAGCAGGTTAGTGTTAAATCATTCTAAATCTATTTCTGTAAAAAATATGGGTACCAAATTTAAAAATGCTCACGTGACATTTTTTTTATTAATCGATAAAAATGAAACTATTTTTTAAAATTGACAATTTTCGGCCAATGCTGGATGTAGGGTGCAAACTTAAATCAATTCAAAATTTCTTTGTTAACCATTTATGAAGCCTTATCTTTTGAAATTAATAAGAAAAAAATTTTTTTATTAACAGAACTTTGAGAAAAAAGTGAATGAATTGTACTATATTTTTATAAAAAAATAGCCATTTTTCATGCCAATTTCAGAGTGCTGACTTTGAATATTTTTCACGTCTAGACGAATTGAGATAATCCAAAAATTCTTTCAGCATATTATTTTGAAATATGTAGCAAATTATAGAAAATTTTTAAAAAATTTTTACCTCATATATCTCCGGACTTATTCCCGAAAAACGAAAGAAAGTCGAGCCAAAAAATCAAAAATTCAAAATTCAAGCGTAAATATCTTTTTAACTGCAAGAGATAACTTAGGTGAGTAAGCTTATTTTTTCTTTATCTTGCCAAGCACTTTCCAGAAATATAAAAATCTTTAAAATCGGACTTCATTTGTACAAGTTACGATTTTTTTTAACTTTTACATACTCGAGGTAGTCAACTTTGACACCCTGTAGCTTATCTCGTGTTATCACAGGGTGATTACAAGATGATTTTTCTGAAAGCTTAGGTCCTCCTCTACAACTCTTCCATACATTTTAATTTGATCCTACCAGTAGTTTAGGAGATTCATTTAATATCATTCAATAGTAAACAAAACTAAGGTAGCCAAAAAATTAGATCAAAATATTTTTAATTGTGGGCGTGACATGCTGCTAAAGACAATTATTTTATGTTATTTTATAAAAAAAAAAATAATTTTCGTAAATTTTAAAAAAAGTGTAATGTGTCACTGTACCGTTTATACGTGCTGTTTATATATAAGTTGTTTAAGTGTTTTTTCAGGTATATTTTAGTCAAATTTGAATTTTAGTGGAATAGAACTTTTGAGGGTCAAAAGGGTTTAAACAAATTTTACTATCAAAAGGAAGATGAAAGTATCCCCTTTATTCTCATATATACTTTTCTATCTCTCTGGACGCGTTTGTAGAACACTTTTTCCATTTGAATGAAATTACTCCCAAATTTTTTTTCTATTTTTATTTCACCTATTCATATGATAGGTATCTTAAGTAGCGTATATTACTTATCTTTAGCCCTTTTTAGCACTTCTTTATTGTACTTATTTATGCTACTTAGGAGCAGAGTATAACATAATGTAAGAAAAGGATACGCCTGTGGTATTTGGATATAAACTCAGTTGCTATAATGTATGTAAGCAATAACAATCAAATTTTTAAAATCTTTATAAAACATTGAGTACTTCAGCTATGAAAAATTATCCGAAGAGTATTTTAAAAATAAAAAGCATGAAATACAGCCTCGAAATACAATTGAACTTGCAAAATAAAATAACCAAAAATATCTTAGGAGAACACCAAAATTACTCGACAACTGTAGCGATAGATATAAAAGGCGGAAATTTAAGAATTTCAAAGAAGAAAGATGTATCAGAGGAAGCCCAAGAAAAAATAAATAAGAATTACAAATTTTATAGAGAGCACAATATCAGAAAAATATCACAAAATTCTACAAATGAAGATCTATTTAATATATTACTGACAACGTCAGATCCGCCCATCTCTAGCATTTTAAGTCAATGGAAAGTAGAACATCGGGACTTAGATGAAGAAACAATAGGGCTAATAGAGGACAGAAATAATATAAAAATAAATATTTAATATTTACAGGCTATTTTCCAACCGAATGAATAATAATTATAATTTTATTTTATTGCTATTTAAGCATAAAATAAAATAACATTAAAAACTTTTAGTTATTATAAAAAAAAAAAAATATAAAATAAAATAAAATGTTTATACCCCACACCACCATAGGTGGTTGGGGTATTATGCGTTTGTGCTGATGTTTGTAACGCACAGAAAAAAATCATCCACCTTAAAGTATACCAATAGACTCAGAATCACTTTTTGAGTCGATCTAATGATGTCTGTCTGGCTGGCTGGTTGCCTGTCCATGTAAAATTTTCTCAAAGTACAGGTCGCAATTTTGAAGATAATTCAATGAAAATTGGCACGTAGGACCTCCTTGACACAAGAATGAAGCCTGTTGAAATTGGTTATGATCGGTCCATTATTTCATCTAGCCCCCATACAAATGTCCCCCCGGATTAGGGGTTTAACGATCATAAATGCCTTAAATGTAGCAATATTTTAATGAAATTCGGTGAAAGGAAGTTTTGTATAAGTATCATCTTTGTGCCAAATTTCATGAAGGTCGGTTCTTCCGAAAATCAATTTAACGTGCATTAATAACATATACGTGTTAGTATCATGTTTATATTTTTATTTTGTTTTATCTGCTTATAATTTTTTTTATAAGTAAAGCTACTAAATCCGCATTTTCATACTAAGTGCTATAAAAAACGTAATCTAAATCGAACATAAGAAAGAAAGATATCACAAGGGAACAAAATTGAACTTTTTTTGTGCGGTCCGGAACTTTGTTGCAAATTTTTATTAAATTTATTAAATTTATTATTAAATTTATTTTTATTAAATTTACTCTATCAGCTCGACTTTTGAGATATATCGTTATGTCCAAAATTAAGGCACTTTCACTACATATATTGGAATAATTTGAAAACGATTCACCATATTCAATTAAAAGAAGTCCGAAAATCGGCACAATATTATCTTTAAGCCGTTTTTACATTGTTTTTAAATTTACCCAGTAGTTTCAGAGATATCGTTAAAAAAAAACAATTAAAAAAAATTTTTTTTTTGCTCAAAATAAAAATGCGACAAAAATCACAGTTTTGGTCTAAAAACATTTAGTTAAACATATTTCGAATGAAATGAGCTTTATTTCATTGCAATCGGTGCACAACTTTTGATTTTATTAACAATTTACAGAGAAAACTGAATTAATAAAAATTGTGATTTCCATAATAAAAAACATTTTTTAATGTGTATGTTTGAAGAAAATTGAACTTTGTTTGTGTTGATTGTATATATATGCACACACTTACAATTTATGATCTAATAGTACAAAAATTACCCAAAAAAGTGATTAGTAGGCTCAGCCCATATCATCGGTACTCCAAATTGAAGCCCTTTACGGCTTCCTTGACAAAAGTATCGCAAAGATTCTACACAAGTCTTACAGACGATATTGGGTACCCAATATTTATTCTTTTGTGCAAGCTTTCTCCCAAAGTATGCTTCGTAGGTTTTTATCACAACCTTCGTGATCTTTTTTCTTTGCTTTTGTATAAAAAATTTGCCACATATATAACAAGAACTGTTGGGGTTGTTAACACAAGGTTTTCATAACCAACTCATATTTTTCAATACAAAAAGCACTTACAATATATGGAATCTAGGACTCAACTGAACTGTTAATTTAAGTAAATGCAATATATTTAAAAAAAAGAAAAACAAAAACAGTTATAAATGTATATTTATTACTGTTTTGACAGTAAAAGGAATTTAGGGAAAAAAGTGGTAAAAAACTTAGTAAACTAAAAAAAAACATTTTTCATTCAGGTGTTTTGATCATAAAAAATTATTTTAAACGCTCAGGTCAAAAACTTTATTCCTTCTTAAACAAAAAAATCGGTTATATGCTCAGGTCATAAAACTTTATTCTTTTTTAAAATGAACTCAATTCGTAACTTTTTCATTAAGGTCAATTAGCAGTTCACAGGTAATAAAATTGGAGCATAGATCATATACCTTTTTTGGGTGTTTTTTTTACTGTTAGGTCATAAAATCAAAAATTGTGCACCAATTGCAACGAAATAAAGCTCATTTTATTCGAAATATGTTTTGCTAAATGTTTTTAGACCAAAACTGTGATATTTGTCGTATTTTTATTTTTTATGAATTTTTAAAGAGCAAAAAAAATTTTTTTTTTAAATTGTTATTGTTTTCAAAATTTTAACGATATCTCTGAAACTACTGAGCAAATTTAAAAACAATGCAAGTACGGCTTAAAGATAATATTGTTGCCTATTTTCGGATTTTTTTTTAACAGAATATGGTGAACCGTTTTCAAGTTATTCAAATATATGCAAAATGACTGTTCCCCAGTGTATTATATTGCTTAAATATAAGGCCAGAAAAGAATTTAACACCATATTTTTATTATAAATGTACCATATTTTTATTTTAAAATATGATTTGTGTATTAATTAATATAACTAACGTTTTAATTAATTGAATATTTGTTTGAAAACAACCTAAAACTCTTAAAAATTCGGAATTAAAAAATAAAAATAAAAAATAAAAAATAAAAATTTTATTTAATTAATTACGCCAGAAATGCCGATTATAATAAATTATTTTTTTCTGACAAAAATCACAAGTTTTTATCTATTATGTTTAAAATACACAACTACTGAAACATTACATACATTACACACATTATCCATATTATATTTATTAATTCTATGTCAGCATTTATAAGGACATTCTTGGATTTTCAAAAGCAGAAAGTGCACAAATTTTTAATAACAAAACATGTTAGTATTTAATTTTGATCTAAAAAACTTGACTATAAAAAAGTATTAGTACTGCGGCATATTTCTTTCCGAACTGTAACTCTTCTTCGTCACGAAAATAATATTATATTCGAATGTTACTAACAACAGGAATGGTCGCACAGTGTGCGTTTCAAAAAACGAAATGGAAATAATTATGGAATTTTCGAACGGCTTTTCAGATTTCAATGAAATTTTGCAGTGATATTAAAGGTGTAGGCGAGGTTAAGTTTTGAGCTTAGACCATATAGGCCTACAGAGAGTGGGTCCACAGGGTCCCAAAGTTAAGGAATCAGGATCGTTTTTAAAAAATTTTATACCTGAGGTGCCTAAATTTGGTCCCTCTAGCTCTATATGGTCGAGACTCAAAATTAAAACTCGTCTGTACCTCTACTATCACTGTGTTTCACAGTGATAGTAGAAATTATGGAATTTCTGAAAGGCTTTTTACTTCCATTTCATTTTCTTTCATCACAAAGAATAAAAAGGGCATCGTCACGACCTATATGCTTTAGCTTCTTTAGGATAAACCTGCCAAGAATTTTTATGCGTTTAATAGCTAGAGTTACCAAATATTTGTTAACAATAATTTAAGTATCTCTTACCTTAACGTGGATCAACTTTTGCCATCTTCTATACATTTTAATGGCTTTTTTCTTTTTGGGCTGAAAACTTTCAATATATATAAAATAAATTCAACTATATGGATATTTATCAAATATATCAATATACATATATATATATATATATATATATATATATATATATATATATATTTATTTTTATTTTTTTGCTGAACCAATTAAAAGTGTTGGACTTCTAGTTGTTTTCTATAATATATAAATTCTTCTGACCAAGATGTTTACAGGATTAAATGTTTAAAATATTTTTCCAACATTATTTTTATTTTGAGTTTTGTATTTTTGATGGTAACAAATTAAAGAATTTAATTAAAATTTTTAGATTAATTTTTTAATGTCAATTTTTCCGTTTATGGTTAATTCACAAATACTATTTTATCAGGGGCACCAACGATGTTTGTCATTATTTAATTTTACTATATTAATTAAGTATTGTTAAAAAACAATAGTAGCACAAATTACCTAAACATTCGATTAGGATATTTTGTTTAAATAATTTTTTCTATTAGATATACATATGCATTACATTATATTGATATTAAAATTTATATGGGATTTATGTAATAATTGTTGATTCACAAAAGAATGAATAATATGGGAGCTACGGTGAATTGTGGCCGATTCTCATAGATTTTGACACTGTGATTTTTATTTATATAAAACTGGTAGCTTTAAGCATATAAGAAATAATAATTGAAAAAGGAGAATACAAAATAATTGCAAAAAGCATATAGGGAAAAATAAGTCACAGATTCCGTTTCCTAAAAAGTTGTAAGTAAAATAGGTGATGTTTACAGAGAACACCACGGTGGGACGGTGAAGAGTGCTGATGAAGTTCGCGACGTACCAGAAATTGCATTCCATTCTGCCGAGTGTCCAATAACACTTTTACACTGTATTCTTCTACAATTATTCAATGAACTTAAGCCGAACATGCAAAAATTCTATAAATAATTATATAAAACTTATTTCTGTCAAATACTAACTTGATACTAACATTTCTATGGGATTTATTCACGATAAAGTGATTTTTGGTAGAGGGGTTTGTATGGGAGCTTTAGTTAATATATTTTTTATAGCTTATATATTTATATAGAATTTACTTGTATCGAATTTCATTTCGTTATACTCCTATTCCGGGAGTACATATGTATGAGGGCTAGGAAAAGTAATGGACTGATCTTAACCAATTTCAACAGGCTTCGTCACTGTATCAAAATAATTATTGGTGCGTAATTTCATTAAGATATCTTTAAAATTGCGACCTGTAATTTGTTCACAAGGTTTACATGGACAGACAACCAGCTGTCCAGCCCAACAGACGTACGGACTTCGTTATACCAACTCAGAAAGCGAAAGGTATACTCTACAAACATCAGTACAAATGTGTAATACTTCAAAATCCTATGGTGGCGTATAAATAATTAATTGAATCTATTAAGAATATTATTAATTTTAAACATGAATTTCAATAAAGCCTTTATTTCGTAAACAATTAGTAATAATTTTTGTGAGTATTAAGCATTATAGAATATGTATAAAATCGTGCACGAAAAAATATAGAAATTTAACAAACTTTGAAAAAAATTAGGTTGACCCTGAATACACTTTGTATTCAGATGTTATACATATTCAATGTATGAAAAATATAACAAATTAAATAAGAAAGTATAGTCGGTCAAGCCCTACTATATAATAATCTACATCATTGGACACGTGCAACATGTAGTTGACCTGTGTCCAATTGTGGACCAATATATGTGTTAAGAGTAAACATATACATAAAAGGTGATTTCCTGAAGTAGGACTTATATGGTATCTATGCTTAATAATGAATCAATTCTAACAAAATTTAGCTCTGTGGTTTCTACTAATATAAAACTTATTTGAATCCAATATTAATTTGATATTAACATTTGTACGGATTTATGCAATAAGAGATTTTCGGAAGAGGGGTTAATATGGGAGCTATGGTCACCTATAGACCGATGTTCATGAAATTTGGATTATCGTATATAAAACTTAATTGTTATGAATTTTAATAAAATATCGCTATATTTGAAGCATTTCTGATTATTAAACCCTTATTCTGGGAGTAAATTTTTATGAGGGCTAGGTGAATAATGGATCTATCATAACCTGTTTGAATAACTTCGTCGTCGTACGAAAGTAATTATTCGGGTCAACTTTTATCAAGATGTTTTTAAAATTACGACCTGCAATCAGCTATTCAATCAGACGGACGGACAAACTTTATTAAATCGACTCAGAAAGTGATTATGAGTCGAGCGATATACTTTAAGGTGGAGGTTTAAAGATATTTTCTCTGCGTTATAAACATCAGTACAAACACATAATATCCCAATCACCTAGATCCTTTTTATTTTTACAATAATTTAAAGTGCATCACTAAAGCGTTACTATCGGAATGTGGGGGAAAATTGCAAAGCAATTTTCATTAATAAATCTTTTTAATGAAAGAAAAAATCAAACAAATTTATTTCATCTTAATTCAATTTAACAACTTTAAATAACCATTAACTATTCACATGGTAAATCATCGATATACTACAGTAATCATTTACTTATGATGTTTGGCATCATGTGGATACATACATATTTACAACCTTCCATGATTGGGCAGACACATAAAAAAGTTTCTAGTTATTTTATTACTTTTGGGATCTCATAAAATATTGATATGTTAAAATAATCTAGACATGAGTTGAACAGTTTAAGATTATTTTTCCTATTTTTAAGTTAATCTTTTAGGTTTTTAGGATTTTTGTACAACAGTCAGCCGCCAAAAGGCTTAAATTATATGCAGATGGTTTAATGGTGCTTAGAATAGAGCAAAGAAAAAAAAAAATTAGGAATGAGCTAATAAATAAATTTATGATCCTTGTAGTGATGGACTATTGTACGAGCAATAAAAATAAAAGCAAATTATTAGGAAAATAATGATTGATAGGATTAGGAGGAGAAGCAAATGCCAAACTGTACTAATATGTTCATGTCTGTATTGCTACGTCTGTTCTTCGCTTTCCTGGAAGGTTTGTTATTTAAGTCTTTTGTTTTAAATTAATTATATTCCACGATTCAGGTTCAGGGGGACGTTACCTCATAGATTTATCTACGCTGTTTTCTTGTACGAAGTAATAAATTAAAACAAAACATAAATCCTCATTAAAAAAATATTTATTTTTGCTAATGAGGTACTAACTATTTTATTATTTACTTAACTTTTGTTTTCTTTTTAATTGCCAGTAGAAGCACTCAAAGTGTATTGTAGGCAAAGTAATCTTTTATACAAATAAGCTCAAATGATTGTCTATATGGTCTAGTGCAACAGCCGAAAAGCCATTAAAAGAACATAGTCATGAATTAAGAAATTTGCAAGACACACCTTAAAACACTGTTCATTTTTACTTAAACTTGATTACTTACTTCAATTTCTAATGCTATAATATTAATCCATGCAATAATGAAAAACAATTTAATTGAACAAAATTTAAATAGAAAGATCCAATAATGTTAGCTTGTTGTTTAGTGTACGGACCAAAAATATAATGTGTAATTATTTAAACGAAAATTAGTATTATTTATTTAACCTTAAAAATAGTAAGGTTGATATATAATGAATATAAATTTCTTATAAAGTATTGATGTCTTTCTTAAATATGTAGAAGTATAAGTCATTAGAACAAACATTATACATTTTTCTTAATAGCTAGTACTTCTAATAAATTAAAATATGTTCTTGATATCGTTGAACGATTTGTCAGATTTAATAATGTTTACTGTTCTAAAACTCTGCTATGTTAGATTCAGATTGCATTTTATCTAACGATTCTAACGATTAATAAACATATGTTTTTCTTATATAAACACCAAATTTTTACAAGATGTAAGCAAGAAAATAGTCTACGAAAACATTTCTTTAGTGAAAGTGAAAATGAGGCAATTGTGAACACAGTATCAGTGCGTCTATATAATACGTATGCGAATTAATTGGTACTTATAGCAAAAAAGTATTTAGAAAAAAGCTAAATAGTGGAGCAAAGAAAAAAAAGCAACAAAAATCACAGTAAATTCAAGAGTTTATTGAAATGAATGAAAACTCCCTTAAACATCATGACGTTAAATGTTCTTCTATTCAGGGATTTTTTTAAAGGGTCCTACTGCTTCAATACCCAAAATTCTCCTTGAAGTTTGTTTATTGGATAAAAACAAAAACAAAAACAAAAATTTTGTGTTTTAAGAAAAACTATTAAATTAAATTTTATTATTAACAAAATAGTTTAATTAAAATATTTTTTAATTATTGCAAAAATAAAAAGTTATTCATAAAAAGTAAAAATATGTAAAATAATTCTAATTAAAATAGTATATTTTAATTAAAAATTTGAATTGAAAATATGAACAAACGGTTGAAAGTACTCATATTTTAAACTAATACTTATAATAATGTTTCAAACATGAGAGCTTTATAAATTTCTACTCTTTCATATATGGAGTTTTCTAACAAAATTTCATAACTTGTAAATTATAAGAATTCATTTCTATAGATAATTCCGTTGTTAGTAATATACTTACTTGTAAGTTGGATAAATGTTTGCATATAACTTTTACTTAGCACCGTAAACTTCCTTACATTTGATATTATTCTCGATAACTATGTGGTAAATTTTATAACTATGTGTTAAAATTTTTTTTATATTATAACTTAATAAAATTCATGCACATGCATGATTCACAGTTATACTCAAAACACATGTCGAATATATGAGTGCAAGTGTGTTGGAAAATTTAGTTCTAGAGTCCTAAAAAACACAAAAAGTTCAGGATCATCGAAACGAACTCTCATAGCCGAAGAAGAAGTTAATTTACAGACTATAGCACTGCACACAAAATGATACGAATTTTAAAAGAAATTTGCTACATCTGAAGAACCACAAAGTAAAACAAGTTCTTAATAGGAACACCAAAAAAAATACGGTGGCAAAGGAGAGAACGGAAAATTATTGAGTATTAATTTTTCTCAAAAATATGAATGCGTTTAAAGGGCAATATAAAGTACGTACTCTCGATCTTTTTACAACATCCTGTTCAGGATTTCCATATCACATATGTTATGGGGAAATGTCGCAAATAAATATCGTGTAAAAAAATCAAAAGTGGTCGATCAAAGTTTTGTTCTGAAAAAAGTACTTTATTCACACAAATTACACTTTTAACAGAGAAGTGCACATAAATGAGTGCTCTCGGAAAATATTATTGCTTATCACTAGAGATCACAACGAGTTCTAATTTTTCTGGCTTGATATTGTATCTCATCATTTTAACATGAAAAGTAGCTGAGTAGTATTTAACAAATGGTGCTGATATATACCAAGGGAGGCCAATCCAATAATCTGTCTAAAATTTAGCCCATTTGAAATTTATTTGGCTATAGTAAAAACCATTTAAATAACACTTAAAGCTGAGTAAAAAGTAGAATAGAGTTTAAAAAAAAGTGAACCCATTCTAATAAAAAAGTAACCGAAAAAACAATAGTACTTTTACTTCGGGTATTCCAGAAAATATTAAATATTTTATTATAAACGAATAAAAAATACATCTTTCTTTTAAATTTTAAACTAGAATATAATGGTCTTTAATAAAACAAAGTTTCGAAAAGATTAACCCATTGATTTTATTTTTATAAGCACTTTATGAAACTATATACATCTGAAAATATGATTTAAATTTAGTAATACTGCGTATCCAGTTGTTCATTTTCTGATCTTTCCATGTTTTTAAAGTACTTCCAAATTTTACAGTATATTCTTTGGCAATATAGACATCAAAGGAAAGGGAACAATCCATAGAAGCTTAAATAATTTTTTATTTTCATTCGTCAGAATGAAAATTTTGAAAAAAATATTGTTTAGAAATGTATCCTTTTATATCCTTGACAAATTTAAATAAATTTATATAAAAAATATAAGTTGAAGACTGACATTTACTCCATAAGATGCTTAAAATTTGTTGCTGTGGATCTTTCGACAAGGATTATTGAGAATTTTTGAGTAGTAAAATACAAAAAAAAAAATACTACTTAGAAACTTTTTATTTAATGAGAAAGAAGTTAATTTTATAAAATTTCCCGAAATTAGTTTTTGCACTTAAAAATATATTAATATGTTAGAAATTATAGATTCTACACAGAAAAATTGCATGTTTAGTTTTTTTATATTCTGATTCTATATCTATTCAAAGGGAATTTTAATTTTCAAGGGAATAACGCATTTCCAAAAATTAAATTGTACATATTGTTACGAAATTAAACTTGAATTCAAGTACAACGGCTTTACCGGCTGGTTTAAAATTAAATAATGCTTCTCAATCTTTCTGTTTCTTTCTTAATTCTTCTCGACCTTTCTGTTTTTGTTAACAGCAGTTAACAAGTATTGTAAGTATGGCCACACTAAATATTGAAGTTGCTAACATTAACATTGAAAGCTCTAAAATTCGAATATTGTAGTTTATCAGCTAAGATCGTTCTAAAATAGAGCTTTCGAGAAAAATTTAGATGGTAGTGCAGTGTATATAAATTAGCCGTCAGTGTATATAAATTAGAGTCAGCCTAACTGAAAGCATCGTTAAGTAAAGACAAATTAACTGCCTCGGCTGTATATTCTTCTACATTATTAAAGTGTGCTGTAAAAAGTGTGTAATTTACGTGTGTATGTATTAGAATACATAGCGACTATTTAAACTGTTATTGTTGTACATTTTAAATAAAATAAAGAGTCGTTACACTATTTAAACTACTAAACTGCTTTTCTTTGCAATCAAAGTACCGGTTTATTTAAAAGGAAATAAACTACAGTTTTTAAAAGGTAAAAACGTAACAATATTAAGTAATTAAGCTACTATCAATTTTAGTTTATGACAAGTGTACATATTTTGTCAAATTTGGATTTTGCCAAACTTTATTTTTTTAGAGCAGTTTTATATTAGTATCTAGTTAAAAATAATTTCTGAATTTTTAATTGCTTAAAAATTGTAAAATCCTTTTATAGATGGAATAAGATAAGGAAATTAAAAACTGCGCACACAAATTTATTATATAAGAATTTTAGATTCTCATTAAATGAGAACTTTTTTAACCGCAAAAACAAATTTTAGCCATATTGATATATTTGTTTTATTATTCAATTAATAAAGGTTAAAATTTTTATTTCTTTATTTGTTAATAATAAAGTAATGCAGCTATAGAAACAAAAGTTAAACATGTTATAGAGTTAATATCATTATTAGACTTATATTTCTTTCCACAAAAATTTTTAAACAACATTTTTTTTTTAATTTCTTGTCCTGACGAATTATTCACTTTCATTTGATAAATATTAATTTGAATTAAATATTATGGAGAAAAATAATAATAAACTATTTTTTTTTTTTAATTTTTATTTCCTTAAAACTTTGAAATCCTTTAAAAAGGAAAAAATCAGAAAATTATAATTCAATAAGGTCTTGTTCAAGTGCTTCCGCACGGTGTAATATATATTTATAATAATAAAATTTTAAAATAATTTATAGAATTATTTTCAAATATTTCATAAATGTAATAATAAAAAATTTTTTTTTTACTAGTATAAAATTAAGGCAAAGGAATTCTGTTTCAGGTGAATTAAATTCATGAATATTCGAAAATTATTTTTTTACAAATTAAACTTTTGTACTTTTGTACGAGGTCTTTCAAATCCCCATCTAACAAATTTAGTGTTGAAAGCATGGATTCGCAAGTGCTGGCCTTATGTGGAATAATTTATTTTAGTTTGCTATGAGGCAAACTAAAAATATAAACACTAAGTTAAAATAAATTAGGATATAAATATCCATCTAATCCGTTATTTAATTTTCCCGGCCCAGTTCAAAAAGATTCGGCATTTGATACCTTAAATTGAAATGATGATTGAAAAAGGAGCAGTTGGCTACTTAATTCGCCTAACGACAAAGCTGGTTTTATTTATTCGTATGAAAAACTTCATTCTACATCTGCGTATGTTAATGGAATTTAGATATTATAATATTTTAATTAAAAATAAAGTAATAAGTCATATATAATGAATATAAATTTCTTATAAAGTATTGATGTCTTTCTTAAATATGTAGAAGTATAAGTCATTAGAACAAACATTATACATTTTTCTTAATAGCTAGTACTTCTAATAAATTAAAATATGTTCTTGATATCGTTGAACGATTTGTCAGATTTAATAATGTTTACTGTTCTAAAACTCTGCTATGTTAGATTCAGATTGCATTTTATCTAACGATTCTAACGATTAATAAACATATGTTTTTCTTATATAAACACCAAATTTTTACAAGATGTAAGCAAGAAAATAGTCTACGAAAACATTTCTTTAGTGAAAGTGAAAATGAGGCAATTGTGTATCAGTGCGTCTATATAATACGTATGCGAATTAATTGGTACTTATAGCAAAAAAGTATTTAGAAAAAAGCTAAATAGTGGAGCAAAGCAAAAAAAAAACAAAAATCACAGTAAATTCAAGAGTTTATTGAAATGAATGAAAACTCCCTTAAACATCATGACGTTAAATGTTCTTCTATTCAGGGATTTTTTTAAAGGGTCCTACTGCTTCAATACCCAAAATTCTCCTTGAAGTTTGTTTATTGGATAAAAACAAAAACAAAAACAAAAATTTTGTGTTTTAAGAAAAACTATTAAATTAAATTTTATTATTAACAAAATAGTTTAATTAAAATATTTTTTAATTATTGCAAAAATAAAAAGTTATTCATAAAAAGTAAAAATATGTAAAATAATTCTAATTAAAATAGTATATTTTAATTAAAAATTTGAATTGAAAATATGAACAAACGGTTGAAAGTACTCATATTTTAAACTAATACTTATAATAATGTTTCAAACATGAGAGCTTTATAAATTTCTACTCTTTCATATATGGAGTTTTCTAACAAAATTTCATAACTTGTAAATTATAAGAATTCATTTCTATAGATAATTCCGTTGTTAGTAATATACTTACTTGTAAGTTGGATAAATGTTTGCATATAACTTTTACTTAGCACCGTAAACTTCCTTACATTTGATATTATTCTCGATAACTATGTGGTAAATTTTATAACTATGTGTTAAAATTTTTTTTATATTATAACTTAATAAAATTCATGCACATGCATGATTCACAGTTATACTCAAAACACATGTCGAATATATGAGTGCAAGTGTGTTGGAAAATTTAGTTCTAGAGTCCTAAAAAACACAAAAAGTTCAGGATCATCGAAACGAACTCTCATAGCCGAAGAAGAAGTTAATTTACAGACTATAGCACTGCACACAAAATGATACGAATTTTAAAAGAAATTTGCTACATCTGAAGAACCACAAAGTAAAACAAGTTCTTAATAGGAACACCAAAAAAAATACGGTGGCAAAGGAGAGAACGGAAAATTATTGAGTATTAATTTTTCTCAAAAATATGAATGCGTTTAAAGGGCAATATAAAGTACGTACTCTCGATCTTTTTACAACATCCTGTTCAGGATTTCCATATCACATATGTTATGGGGAAATGTCGCAAATAAATATCGTGTAAAAAAATCAAAAGTGGTCGATCAAAGTTTTGTTCTGAAAAAAGTACTTTATTCACACAAATTACACTTTTAACAGAGAAGTGCACATAAATGAGTGCTCTCGGAAAATATTATTGCTTATCACTAGAGATCACAACGAGTTCTAATTTTTCTGGCTTGATATTGTATCTCATCATTTTAACATGAAAAGTAGCTGAGTAGTATTTAACAAATGGTGCTGATATATACCAAGGGAGGCCAATCCAATAATCTGTCTAAAATTTAGCCCATTTGAAATTTATTTGGCTATAGTAAAAACCATTTAAATAACACTTAAAGCTGAGTAAAAAGTAGAATAGAGTTTAAAAAAAAGTGAACCCATTCTAATAAAAAAGTAACCGAAAAAACAATAGTACTTTTACTTCGGGTATTCCAGAAAATATTAAATATTTTATTATAAACGAATAAAAAATACATCTTTCTTTTAAATTTTAAACTAGAATATAATGGTCTTTAATAAAACAAAGTTTCGAAAAGATTAACCCATTGATTTTATTTTTATAAGCACTTTATGAAACTATATACATCTGAAAATATGATTTAAATTTAGTAATACTGCGTATCCAGTTGTTCATTTTCTGATCTTTCCATGTTTTTAAAGTACTTCCAAATTTTACAGTATATTCTTTGGCAATATAGACATCAAAGGAAAGGGAACAATCCATAGAAGCTTAAATAATTTTTTATTTTCATTCGTCAGAATGAAAATTTTGAAAAAAATATTGTTTAGAAATGTATCCTTTTATATCCTTGACAAATTTAAATAAATTTATATAAAAAATATAAGTTGAAGACTGACATTTACTCCATAAGATGCTTAAAATTTGTTGCTGTGGATCTTTCGACAAGGATTATTGAGAATTTTTGAGTAGTAAAATACAAAAAAAAAATACTACTTAGAAACTTTTTATTTAATGAGAAAGAAGTTAATTTTATAAAATTTCCCGAAATTAGTTTTTGCACTTAAAAATATATTAATATGTTAGAAATTATAGATTCTACACAGAAAAATTGCATGTTTAGTTTTTTTATATTCTGATTCTATATCTATTCAAAGGGAATTTTAATTTTCAAGGGAATAACGCATTTCCAAAAATTAAATTGTACATATTGTTACGAAATTAAACTTGAATTCAAGTACAACGGCTTTACCGGCTGGTTTAAAATTAAATAATGCTTCTCAATCTTTCTGTTTCTTTCTTAATTCTTCTCGACCTTTCTGTTTTTGTTAACAGCAGTTAACAAGTATTGTAAGTATGGCCACACTAAATATTGAAGTTGCTAACATTAACATTGAAAGCTCTAAAATTCGAATATTGTAGTTTATCAGCTAAGATCGTTCTAAAATAGAGCTTTCGAGAAAAATTTAGATGGTAGTGCAGTGTATATAAATTAGCCGTCAGTGTATATAAATTAGAGTCAGCCTAACTGAAAGCATCGTTAAGTAAAGACAAATTAACTGCCTCGGCTGTATATTCTTCTACATTATTAAAGTGTGCTGTAAAAAGTGTGTAATTTACGTGTGTATGTATTAGAATACATAGCGACTATTTAAACTGTTATTGTTGTACATTTTAAATAAAATAAAGAGTCGTTACACTATTTAAACTACTAAACTGCTTTTCTTTGCAATCAAAGTACCGGTTTATTTAAAAGGAAATAAACTACAGTTCTTAAAAGGTAAAAACGTAACAATATTAAGTAATTAAGCTACTATCAATTTTAGTTTATGACAAGTGTACATATTTTGTCAAATTTGGATTTTGCCAAACTTTATTTTTTTAGAGCAGTTTTATATTAGTATCTAGTTAAAAATAATTTCTGAATTTTTAATTGCTTAAAAATTGTAAAATCCTTTTATAGATGGAATAAGATAAGGAAATTAAAAACTGCGCACACAAATTTATTATATAAGAATTTTAGATTCTCATTAAATGAGAACTTTTTTAACCGCAAAAACAAATTTTAGCCATATTGATATATTTGTTTTATTATTCAATTAATAAAGGTTAAAATTTTTATTTCTTTATTTGTTAATAATAAAGTAATGCAGCTATAGAAACAAAAGTTAAACATGTTATAGAGTTAATATCATTATTAGACTTATATTTCTTTCCACAAAAATTTTTAAACAACATTTTTTTTTTAATTTCTTGTCCTGACGAATTATTCACTTTCATTTGATAAATATTAATTTGAATTAAATATTATGGAGAAAAATAATAATAAAATATTTTTTTTTTTAATTTTTATTTCCTTAAAACTTTGAAATCCTTTAAAAAGGAAAAAATCAGAAAATTATAATTCAATAAGGTCTTGTTCAAGTGCTTCCGCACGGTGTAATATATATTTATAATAATAAAATTTTAAAATAATTTATAGAATTATTTTCAAATATTTCATAAATGTAATAATAAAAAATTTTTTTTTTACTAGTATAAAATTAAGGCAAAGGAATTCTGTTTCAGGTGAATTAAATTCATGAATATTCGAAAATTATTTTTTTACAAATTAAACTTTTGTACTTTTGTACGAGGTCTTTCAAATCCCCATCTAACAAATTTAGTGTTGAAAGCATGGATTCGCAAGTGCTGGCCTTATGTGGAATAATTTATTTTAGTTTGCTATGAGGCAAACTAAAAATATAAACACTAAGTTAAAATAAATTAGGATATAAATATCCATCTAATCCGTTATTTAATTTTCCCGGCCCAGTTCAAAAAGATTCGGCATTTGATACCTTAAATTGAAATGATGATTGAAAAAGGAGCAGTTGGCTACTTAATTCGCCTAACGACAAAGCTGGTTTTATTTATTCGTATGAAAAACTTCATTCTACATCTGCGTATGTTAATGGAATTTAGATATTATAATATTTTAATTAAAAATAAAGTAATAAGTCAGAACTTACTCGGTTATCTAAAATTGTTTTTACATTACATTAGAAATTTAAGAATATTTAGCTCAGGTTTATTTGAAATACTAAATCGAATTCGTTGACGTGCTCTTTTATGATAAATTTTCACAACAAACAACGTTAAAGTACATAACGCTTACACAACGTGAGCTTATATTCAGTAGGAGCTATCTGCAGATTTCCAAAAAATATTTTTTTTTTTTGCATTTTTATGTTTGAGTTATCTACTACACATATAATTTTTTTTAAGAAAAAATGGACTATCTGCATGCTTTTATTTGATAAATAGCATTTTTTAATGTTTATTGAAAATTGAGATATTGATAAGAAATATAATACAATTCTAATCAGTTTAATTTTTTTTGCTGAAAATTTTTCTCATTTTTTTGCAATGTTTATTTTTATAATTGGAATCATGAACACATTTTAATTTTCTTCTGTACCCACACTTATTATTTTATAGTTGGAATGTTTAGGGATGGTCCTGCTAACCACCAAGCTTCGCTTTTTCATCTCTTGATTTGTAGAATATCATAAATTTAGTATATTATCTATATTATCTAATTTTAACTAAACATCTTATCTTTTACATTTAAAATAAACATTGATAATATACGAAGAAAAAAGGTTTAGTAGAGGTATTATTAATAATTCCTAGAAGACCGGATTGTAAAATTTTGAAAAACGAATGAAAGAAATAATTCTTATGCTTACCTGAGCAATTGGGGTATTGCTGATAGCCCTTTTTGAACATAAGCCCTCGATATACTATATTTAAATTTCAAAAAAATTGTTTTGAAAAATGTTTTCAAAACGAGAATATAATATGTAATGTTATATTAGTACGGTAAACTCGTAGAGTTGGAAAAAAATTTTTCTTAGATTATTTGTTTTAAAGGGATATTAGATGTTTAAAAATGCGGATCTGTCGACGGATAATAAATCTGCCGAAAAGATAATAAAAAGACTCGATCTATTTATTGTTAACCTACTCGTACTTCCGCTCTAAAATTCTAACCTCTAATAACGCCACTAAATATATTCAATTTAGCACTATAGAATTCAATTCCATGTATTTTGTAGAAACATAAGTATGAAATAAATTAGTCATTTTACCAAACATCTAGTAGCTCATGAGGCTTTTTGATTATTAAATAATTAAATAAAAAATATGTAATGATATAAAATATTTCATATAAGACTAATACAGGAACATAGTCCGGAATATATACTGCTAGATGAGGCAATAGTTTCGAAAGATATATACTATTGAATTTTATTTGAAAGATCATTGTTGCGATTAAAAAATTCGTACATAATAAAGTTATAATATTTAGTCACTGCAATCAATCTCTATCTATACTTAGCCTAGTCTCGATAATAGAAATGGTAAATGAGTATATTCTTGCGAATATAGATTTTATATAACTCGTGCTCAAAGTTCGTCCAGTGTATTTAACAATTATTTATTGAACTGTTTTTATTGATTTTTTTCTTATTAAAATCTCTTAAAAACTTGTCCCAATATTTATTTTTTTAAAAAGTTTAAAAATTTCCTTTGAAGTTTTTGCAATTTATTATTTGCACAAAAAATCTACTTTGCTATGCAGAGTTAATTTTTCGATTAATCGAAGCCTAAGAGTCGATTTCAGTATAAAGTTGGCTGGTAAGAAGCTTCCACAAAATAATGAACAATTTATTTCAATGAACAAATTATCTCGTTTTTATATCATAAATTTGTTCTATTTAAAATAGAAAAAAGCAAACTTTTTTATATTTCTTTGTTTCCGGTATAACCTGCTAAAATTTCCCGAAATTTATCGAAAAAATATTACTTTCCCTGCAATTTTTCCTTACTGTTTTTCGAGAATGAAAATCTATTTCTAAGAGCAGTCGGCGAAGCACCTTCCATTAAATTTAAATTGAATGTAAAAATGATGTTCCTTACCAAAATTGCCATCGTAAAAGTTTTTTTTCAAGTTTGTTATAAAATAAGTGAGAAAAATTCTGTATGTATATAAAAATTCGGGGTGAAGTCTTATATGGGATCTGTGGCCAATTGTTGCTCGATACTTTTTTTAAGTGGAATTCAATTCAAAAAAGCAAACATATTAGAATTGTTTTTGTTTTCATTGTAATTTTTTACCTGCAAGTTTATAGACTTAAGTTTTTTTGACAACCGACTTAGGTTTTTACAACAGATTTATGTTAATATATGGTCTCTACATGCAATATTTGGAATTTCTATTAAAATAAATCTGTACGAAAATGATATAAAGACAAGAGCGGATTTTTATAAATTTACTTTTGGAAAATATGCGCCTAAAAATGCATTTAAAGTTATAAGATATATGTCAAAAATTAAAAAAGAAACATGTACTTGTTTTTATATTTATTACATTAAACAAAACTCAGTCCGTGGTAAGCTATCCAATGTAATAAGAATATTTTGTATTTATGCCCTACAACACCACAGATGTTTGGTGTATTACGCGTTTGTGCTGATGTTTATAACGAATAGCAAAAATTATCCAACACCCACCATAGAGTATATCAATCGACACAGAATCACTTTTTAAGTTGATCTATCTACTTCCGTCCGTCTGGCTGGCCATCCATGTAAACTTTGTGCACAAAGTACAGATCGCAATTTTGAAGATAATTCAATGACATTTACCATGAAGGGACTTTATCATACCAGGACACTACAAGACTGTTGAAATTGGTTGTGATCGTTGCACTATTTCACCTATCCCCCATAAAGATATTCTCCTCGAATAGCCATTTAACGATCATAAATGCCTTAAATATTGCAATATTTCAATGAAATTCATAACAAGTAAGTTTTAATAATCATACATCTGTCCGACAAATTTCAAGATGATCGGTGAATAATTTAAAATAGCTCCCATATGTAGCCTTCTTCCGAAAATCACTTTCTAGTGCATAATTCCTATACGAAAGTTAGTATTAATTTAATACTTGACAGAAATAAGTTTTATGCAAGTAGAAACGACAATGTTAAATTTTATCAAACTTGTCCCATAGTTGACCATAGCTACCATATAAGATACACTACCGGGAATAGAAACGACTTTATTTCTTCAAAAAGTATATAGTTCACTTTTTTCACAATGTAATTATTTCTGAGCCTAGTTTTAGATAGAATGCTGTTATTTGTGTAGCTCTTTAACAGATTTAATAAAATCGAATTAGATAATTTCTTTGAAGAAATGTCTGCAGATAAAAGGGCTTCACATAAGCCTGTGTTGAAATTATTTGATTGCGTATGATGATTAATAATGATAGTGGGGCTTAATGATTGCATTTCAATATAAATTCCTAGTGTTCTATCAAAAAAGTAAAAAGAAGGAAAATTTAAAAGATATGTAAATTTATATGCATTAAAATAGAAAGTATGACAGAATATGCATTTTCCATTAAATATAAAAAATATGAACTCACAAATCGATGCCATTTTTTATTAAAATGCGTGATTCGGATATATAACTACATGAGATAGTTTTTAAATGTTTCAGAAAAAACATGCAATTTGTATGAAAATTCTAACCCTAATAATGACTTAATAAAGTCAACAATTTCTAATCCCCTAAACTATATTCTATGACTAATCTTTTACTACAAAATAAAAATTTTAATAAATTTCAAAATATTTAGAAAATTATTTACGATTAGCTCATAGTTTAGCATTTTCCACTGTGCACAGACCGCTCTTGCTACATCAATGTAGAAATATATATTTTTTGTTCTTTCCTAATAGATGCAATGAAATTTTATATTTACGATAATTTAAAATATACTAGTGGGCTACACATTTAACTTTACAGTTAATGATTGCAATTAAATGGAACAAAAAATATATTTCAAATAATTTTGATTTAACACAAGTATTTTCTACTGTTTTTTTTTTAATTTAATAAAATAAAATTTTTTAACTATATCCTTAACCACCACTCCATAATAAAGATATAATTTTATGCAAAATTTAATATATATAAGTCTGTAACTAGCAAATGCTAACAAAAAATGTAACAAAAAAATAACAAGAGGATGAATAAACCTTTAGGTACCTTTCCAATTCATTATCACCTAACCAAATTATTAAAATCACCATAATTTGCAAGTTTCATTTCTATACAATTTTCCCCCCTTTTGTCTTCCTCTATTTACTAATTTTTTTGGTTTTCTAAATAGACTGCAGTCGTGATGGGTGAATTGAAAAATAATCTATAAGATATTCAATGGAAATTTGAAAAACAAAGGAAGAAGTCTATATAAAGAGAACAAATCTCCCGCGGGTAACAAAAAGGGATAAAAATATCATACATTTTCCAATAAATAAATATGTACAGCTGTGGTCAATAAAATAGCATAGATATATAATATATAAAAACTGCTTGATTTATTTCCGATATTTTTTACGAAAATATACCTTATGCACAAAATTAACAATAAGTAAAAAATAGTTAATGAAAATTTCATTTACATTTTGTGAAAAAGTTATAAAATATTTGAAATGCTGAAATGCTATGAAAATGGGCAGTCATATAAATAGCACCAATTTTGAATTCGTTGGAATAAATTAAATTAAATGAAATTAAATTACCAATAAAAATAATGAAATTGAAATTAATGTTATTATGTTTGATGACTAAGTTAATATTTTTGTATTGAAAAAATTATATCGGTCTGCTCTCTTATTAAAATTAATGCTAGGTTATCCTACCTCCCGGAAGTTTCCAATTTTTGGAATTCTTAACTTAAAAACTTATGTAAAAAACCATCACACATTAGCCAAAATACTTCTCTAGTCGCATTTTGTGTTCCGAAAACATTGTCCTTAATTCAGACTATATGATTTTAATTATATTGTCATCTGGGACCTGTAGTAACCGTCTCATTACAAGGATCTTGCTCTTTCAAAACCGCATTTATGTCAATCAACTTCTGTGTTTCTGGTTAATGGGACCTATATTAACGTTATTTCTTTCGAGGTTTATGAAATGATGATTCTATCAAATATTTATAGATACTGCGAAACACATCACAGTAACAGAATCATGTTATTTTAGAACAACATATTTGATAACATTGTTCTGCTTACATATCAGTGTGATCTACTACCCTAAAATTAAACAAAATTAAAAATTTATCGCCACCTAACTATAGGAAAATATAGAAGAGACTTTTTAAATTTAATGGTTGTATAAGCAAATCATATGTTAAAGATGGTGGCTTTTTGGACTTCGAGCATAAATGTTTCATTCTAGGAAGTGTAAAAAAATAAATACAACACCGGTTGTCATTTTGTATGTTTTAAATTATGGAATTACCTACTGAGTTAAAATGGTGTATCATCACCATTTTCTGATGAACATTTTTTTTTTCAGAAATATTCCTAAACAGTGCACTCGCTTAAACGTTAATACTAGAAAGTGTGAATGATCCAGAAACGTGTACAAATTTATTTTTACATAGACTATTCTAAAACGTGAACAAAACCTTAAAGGTCTAAAACGTGAACGTGGTGTTTTTAAAAATTTAATTTATCTTTTATTTTAGCTTCTTTCTAACGTTTCCTTTTTCTATTTTGAAAAAGCTAAAAAGATCACACTTTAACAACGAAGAAAATAATTTCTTATTTGCAATAACTAATTTTATTTTAAAAAACAATTGTATAAGTTCTCAAGAAATTCATTTCCCACGGATGAAATATTTCTCCAGAAGTTTTTGGTTTGGACGGGAAGATTTCGTAAGAACATTTTTAATTCTTATTAATTCTTACATGAGAGTCGACACGATTAAAATACATTAAAATTCAACTCGGTTTTAATATTTCGACCTGAGATGCAGGTTTTGAATATTTACTCCTTGTTTAAAGATTTTTTTAATAAAATGGAAATAAAAAGCAGTGGCGCTGTATCATTCTCGAGTTCCACAGTACAAACTCGTAGTATATTTCTTAAAAAAATTCAAGATGCGAATCAAGGGACGTTTAAACTTGTAAACTTTTTCGTTAGCAACGAAGGATAAGGAGAAATAGTACTAAAAAATATGGTGCCGATTTATCACGATTTTTAAGGTTAAAAGTATTAAAACATTTACCCATACATAATCATGAAAAAACAAGTGTAGATGGAGAATCTGTAATGTGATCGTAGATCACGAAAATCACAAAACAGTAAAAATTGTACTTTATAAACGGCGGTTAAAGATGGATCCAGGATGTCAGGTTTTTTTGAAATAAATACCATATGGCAGCAAAAGTAATAATAATTTTGTAATCTTAACTTTGGCAGAAAACGTGTTATCGTCAAAATCATTGTTACAGTTCTAGTCAAAAATGGTCCAGGCTATAACTTTCTGAACGAATTGTTTTCTTCTCTTACTGAAGGTAAAATTAAACGCTCAATTTTCGTAGAACTAAATATAAAACAGTTAAAAAGGAATCTATCATAAATTTCAACATTAAATGATGTAAAAATAGAAACTTTATTATGTTTATCGCACTCGCAGAAAATACTTAAGGAAACCATAAATATTCGCAATATGATAAATCGTTAAAAGCCTATCATAATATGAATATCATATGTCTTCAGTAATATATTTTTTGGAATCTCGATAAGATTTTTCTTAAAAAATATGGCACCAGTGACCAATCAGGAGGAATGGAGTCATTACATAGCCGTTACTGAGAGACGATATCAACTAATTTATGAAGTTAAGTAGAATTATTTATTTTGGCAATCGAAAACATGAACAATCTAGAAAAGTGAACAGCTTTGGTAAAAATTAGTTTACGTTTCAACATCAACCATCATGGCTTGTTTCAACCAATAAATATAAAAATGATTCCTGTTTGTAGTAAATATGCTACAAATTGAATTAAAGATTGTCATTTTAAATGCTTTTATTAGAAAAGAAATTTAAATATTAAATTTTGTTTGATAATTTCTAATAACGGTGTTATTATTTTGACTGCATTATATCAGAGTTTTTTTTTTTAAAAAAAAAAACAAAACAGTTAATATTTCATGAAATATGAATCTTTCACAAAAAAAAAAGGACTTATATAGAGAAACAGTGCTTCAAATACCAATTTTATAAAGTATATGGAGAGAAAATATTCACAAATAAAAACCTAACTTGCGTTAAGTGAAGCTTGGTCTTGTGGTGCTATTATTTTGACAGGCACTGTATGTACAGAATATAAACCTTCATATATACACTTTTATAATATTTATATATATCCAAGTTAAGCATAAGAAAAATAGCCAAAAAGTTGAAATAATGTCTAAGGCTAAATATAAAGAATGAACGAAAAGTAAAAAAAAAAACAAGGAAACAATTTTCGTTTGGTAACAAGTCCTAAACCTAAAACGAAATAGTGTTTGGTCAACACTTAGAAGAACACGCATTTTAAAATTTGAAAACTTATTCATGTCGTTATTGTGTTGCCACAGTGGTTTGAATTAAAGTTTTTATGTAAACTTGGATTAAATTGAATTTAAAAGTATTTATTTTTTTAATTTGTTCGTCATATACGAAATAACCTAAAATCTTTGTTTAAATATACATTTTTAAAAGAGCTATTTCTTGTTTACGCTACCACTGTCTTTTGCTATCACCTTTCAAGTGTGATAAAACGTGTTAGTTTTAAGTCAAGTTTTGTACTACAGTATCATTATCAAGTCACGACAAATTCTTTAAGTTGCTTAAACTTAGACTTTTTCGATTTTATTTTAGAAACAGAAAACTTAAAAAACATTTGAAGTTTGTCAAGATTTAAGAGACAAATAAAGTTTCCATTTGAGGACTACCCTTTTTGTGAATTTAAAATCAGTAAGTAACTAATAAAAAAACAACAAAACAACAACAGTAAGAACCTTTTATGGAGTGAAAGAGTTTAGATTGTTGAGTAAGAACGACTAAAGTACAGAAAGTAACTAAAAGAAGTGTGCATCATCATCACCAACTAAAACATGGTCATCATGAATATATGCATGTTTAAAATGCGGAAAAACTAAAGCGTTACTAAAAATATTTGCACTCGTATTATATTCCATTGAAAGTGTATATTTGTGGCGGTTTTACTGTATGTATAGAATAAAGAATAAGAATGGCACGAGCAATTCAAACTGTCAGTAATCTAAGCATGACCATATAAGTGAAGTAGGTGTGAAAATTACAAATGCAAACAATGTTTCAAACTTTTGCTAGTTGTCTTGCCAACCCATCAAACAGTCAACCTAACATCCAGCAAACAAGCCAAGCAAGTAACCATCCAAAGAGTTATCTAATAAAACAACAAACTATTGTACATATAAAGCTGCGTCACTGAGCGTCAATGACTAACTGATGGGTTTGTTTGAAGTAGTGTGTGAGTACAAGTGCGAATGTAGTGTTTTTTTTTTCTTCCACATTTCGTATAAATTTGGTTTGATGTTGGCCACAATGAAAAAGATCAAAGTGTGTCAGTTTTACAGCAGAAAACAAAAATCAACAGCCAACATGTCATTTTTCGTTTCGTTCTTAAACTGATAAAGATGCAATTGTTGTAAATCTCATAGTTCATCATCAGTTTCTACTTTTTATATAAAGAGATGAATTTGAATTTTCCTCTAGGGCATTTTAAAAAGATTTGCTATTTTTTATGAATTTATTTTGCCGCTCTGTATTGCATGCATTATTTATTTCCTATAATACTTATTTTAAGTAAATCAGAATGCCGCTTCCACAAAAAGTTCTCCAAAGAGCCAATGATTTTTGAGTTTTTTTTATTTTGTATGTTTTTTTTTTTATTTTAATAGAAGATTACCATTTTGTTTCTTTCTGAGTCTAGTAGTAGCAGTAAATATTTCATTTTACGGAGTTCGTATGCAGTTCTTTAAATATTCATATAAAACATATTTATAGCTTCATAAAATATAGTATTTATGAAAATGATAAGGGAATTTATGTAAATATAACATAAATTGTTGCGACTAATTGAAATTTATTGTGGTGTTTAAACGTCTGATTATAAATCAGACCAACGAAAGAAAACAAAAACAAAAGACTAAGGATGCGAACTTTTCTTAAAGCATGTATAGTGTGGGTTCTTTGTGGCGTGATTTCGAACGTTTTCAATTGTTTGCAATAAATATGATTCTAGGATTTTTTAATCATACTATTAAACATATTTATTATTTCCTTAGAATATTTAGTAAAGTAATTTAAAATTTACTTACATTCGATCAATTATTTCTAAACTAACTTTAGTTTTTCTCCAAAGAGTTATTTCTAAGAGAACGGTTCCTCTAGTTTATAGGATGAAGGTAAGGGAGATCAGTTTTTGTGGATAATTGATTTCAACTTTTTCTCAAATTTAAATGACATTAAAGACATCTGTATGGAGTTTTGATCCACATATGAACAGTTCGAATAAACAATGAATAAACCAGATAATGTGTCTGTGATCTATAATGATGAAAAAATGATAAGCTCTTCTTGATATACGTACCACTTATAACCAGATAACTGTTGCTAAAATGATGACTTTATTGTATTTCTGATGATTATTTAACAAATGTGATTTGATGAGTTTTTCTGACAAAATATGATTTTTGTTTGAATAATTTTAGCAACGTTTTTCAAAGACTCACGATAATTTGTTAGAATATGTATATAAAAATTCGTATAACTAATTTCAAAATATATACTATACTTTTTTATTTAAATTTTATTTTATTTTTGATTTAATGACAGATATTCAAATTTATATGACAGAACTACATGACAAAAATCCTTCCGTTAATCTCTATATTCATATAGAAACACTTCGACCGAATTCTGCTAGGCCAATAAATTTCGGATGGAAAATTATTTAATTCCCATACAAAAGTACATACTAAGAGTTTCAAACTTATCTGAACATAATTTGTAATCCAAAGGATATTATCTCACTTATTGCTTTTTTTTGTCCAATATTAATTTATAATTTCGAGAAATGGAGACCTCCTCAGTTTGAGCATTGAAAAACACCTATCTGGAGAAAATGTTTTCTTTTGTAATTTGAATCTATAAAAATATCTCCTCGAAATTCTACAATTTGTACATTGATCGATATACAGATATAAAAGTTGTTTTTAATAGTGGCGAGCTAAACCATGAGTCATCAAAATAATAATTTTGATGATTTTTATAGCAAAATTATAATTTTTAATTACTTAATTATAATTAATTATAATTTTTAATGATGGGTTTTCATCTTCTCCTTCTCTTTAACATAGTTGATAAGCTCCAAAATAGAATTTGAAGCATAAGTATCATACCTCCACACATGAGTTTTGTACTATATTTTCGTTGGGATATAGGTAGGTAGGACAAATACTAAGAATAATAAGTGGTCACTATCTAAAAAAATTTACTTTAAAGCATATTTTATTTAAATTAAAATGTATGGATTACTAGTCAGATATTAAATAAAAAAGGTAATCACAAAATAAAATAATTATTAATTAGCTTGTCTTAATTAATTTGACCATTTGCAAGGTTAAACAATAGCAAACAAATTTTTTGTAAAGCTTGTGGTCACACAATTATGATCGAATATTTTACAAGTGTGGCAATAGTTTTATGAGAACATTTTTCCAATTTTTTCAGAAATCATTTGTGTCATCATAATTAAAATTTATAGGGAATTGGAGGATATAATTCATAACAATATATATATATTTAGGGCCATTATAAAACGATAGAACGATTTTATTATGTTCGTCCGATTGACTTTAAAAAAATAAACCTTTTAACCCTATCATTGATTAAACTACTTAAACTTTTCAACAAGAACAAGCTAAAATTGATTACAGAACAAAAATCGTATTATTCGTTGTACATGTAGTTCGACAACTTTCTTTCGATACGGGACTAGTATTTGAAGATCGACTGCATTGGAACTAAGGACCAATAGATCAATCTCTTTGAAACTTTGGTTTTGTTAAAGGCTGCTATAATCGAAATTTGAAAGAAAAATTAATTTTTTATTTGTTTTTAATAAAATATTCAATATTTTCTGGAATACCCTCCATAAGATCTCTATTGTGTTTTCGGTTACTTTTTTTGGTGCTGTGAGTCGACTTCTCTTTAAACTCTATTTTATTTTTGAGTCTGCTGTGAATATTCTTTAGATATCTTTTTACTTTGACCCAACACATTGAGTTACTTTTTTGCTTTAATAATGAGAAGAGACATAAAAAATAGTTATAGGAAGGAATATTATCCGACGGCACTTATTTGCGTACATTTCTCTGTCAAAAGTATCATTTGTTATGAATGAAGTGCTTTTTTCCCACATGTATAAATGTCTTACCAGATCAAAAGGTGCGGTAGTGCACGGAACCTTATTTGATTTCGTACTTGTAAAGATATTTTTAGCGTCTTGGTACTTTGACATACAAATGTCTCGTCTTTTTGCGCAACGAAAAAGTATCTGAACTATGATTATTAAATATATTAAATATATTTGATTCTTAAGTGTTCCTTTCTAGAACTGACTACAGTTTCGTATGTCTAATTAATGCAAAATTTATTTCTTCTTTTAAAAATTGTTTAATGATATTAAAAAATTCATTCTGAGATTGATTACATTTTCAACCATTTCTGTCATCTATGAAACAAAGTTTCCAATTGAAATGCCGAAAGCAAACGTTGTAGATAAATACTAAATACTCCTTAGCTGCTTATGATACGTTACTGAAGTAGAAAAATGAAAAGAAGACAGAAAAGCAATCAAGCCAGTGAATTAGAAAAGCTTACCAAAAATTTTTATGAAAAATAGAAACATCTTATTAGTAAACTTATTTAAGTGACCTAGAATTGCAATCGTTTTATTAAAAGGGTACATACATCCTTAAGTAAGACTAATTAAAATATGTAAAAATGTGCATCAATCGGTAGCATTCTAAACATTCACACAAATTTTTTAAAACTCTTTAAAAAAAAAAAAATAAAAACAACATTTCATAAAATTAATTTATTTAAGAGCGAGATGAGAAAAATAAATAGATTTCAATGAATTTATGTAAAAATATAGAATTTAGAAAGCCAAATAAAAGAAAATTGTCTATGAAATCGAAATTTAGCTGCTACAATAGCAACCATCACGGGTGTTTCTTTGAATCCAATCCAAGAATTTACTGACACGAGCATAAACACCAGGAGCATTAGGTTGGGCACAACCGAAGCCGAATGAAACGACACCTTAAAACAACAAACAGTAAATTGTAAAAAAAGCAATTTCTTATATTTCTCTCTCTTATACTTACCAGCCAATTTATAACGTCCTTCATTAACAATCAAAGGACCACCACTGTCTCCCTGACAGGCATCCTTACCACCCTGTTTAACCAAACCAGCACACAACATAACATCATAAATTTTATTCTTATATCTGGTATTGCGGCATTGTTGATTGGTAATAATTGGTACCGTAACCTCTTGCAAGTAGTTGGAAGTAACACCACCCTCCTTAATCAAACCCCAACCGGCTACAATGGCATCCTTGTTATCGAAGTTATGATTATTATTGGGCAAGCAAACTGGACGAATTTTATCATCAAATTTGACAGGCGATTCCAATTTCAGTAGGGCCACATCATTGACAACAGTGGTGGGGCTATATTGAGGATGCACAGTAACTTTAACTACCTGGAATGTAAAAAATGATTAAGTAATGATATTTAAGTCATTCTTATACAAATATTATTGTAAGTAAAAGTAGGAAGTAATTTTAGGAGGAGTAAATAAATTACTTGAAAATTGTTGAACACAACAATAAGAACACGAAATAAGCCGCCAAATAAATGTGAGAAATTGTATAAGAAATACGTTTCCGGCAAGTTTGTTACTTAAGTTTTTCGTTTGCCTTTTGAGTACACAGATAAACTGTGATGTGTAAAGGTATAATTGTTATGACAAAGAAAATATTAATTTATATTTAATGAAAAATATTTTTTTTTTTATTTTTGTCGAAAAATATTTTCATTAAAAAGATTTTGAAATTTTTCATGAAACAATATTTTAGAAAAAGATCACAGAACAAAATTACTGAAGTATGCTCTCTTTTGCATTTTTGGCAGATTAAATTGTTTAAAGTTCGTTATTTTCTCTTTTTTTAATTAGTTCTAGTAAAAGTCTTCTTAGAAAACCACTGTACTCTTAACGATAAGTTTAACTTTTTTCACTTCTGAAGGTAGTTTCTTTTTTGTTAAATTTTTTCACAGTGTGCTTTTAGGTAAACAAATAAGTTCTTTGCACAAAGAACAGAGTAATAAGTTTTATGTTTGTAGTTACATTCTCACCTTTCTTACAATACCAGCCTCACTAGATGATCTGTCCAATTGTAATAAACGTATTGTTATCTGATCACGATTGTTATGCACACAATGTGCGGCAGTCAACACGTAACGATCATTAATCAAAGAACCACCGCAGAAAAGTCGTGGATAATAGCGACCCTTGATTAACTGTGCCGTCCAGGGATATTTATTGTGGCGCACCTGTGTACCACCAACAATGCGATTGACATTTGGTGTACCACAGACTGTAATGAAAAGACATGTAAATAATTAACAATTTTTACAAAAGCAAAAAACGGACGAAATATTTTTATTTAATAAAAAATGTAATAAAATAAAACTTACAGCATTTATTACTGCATGTATTGCGTTCGGATCCTTCCTTAGCAAACGAGTCATCAGTTATATCCATTCTTTCATTAGCCACTGTGCCATAATTATTAACAAACTGTTCGAAATTTTCATTTAGTGTTTTCAACTGAACTCTGGGTTTATCGTAAACATAAGCAGCCTGCGATAAAGCCAGCAAACAGCCAAGTGTTAAGATGAAGAACTTCATTGTTTTAAGTTTAACTCCTTGACTTTATAATTTAAAATTAAAATAAATAAAAACTCTTCTTTGTTTTCAACAACTGAGCTATTTCACAGGCCCAGTTGAAATGTTGAAATTTTAATAAAGTCTCCCTCTTCTTATAGTTTCGCTGTAATAATAATTTCGTATGCATATACATACATACATTTTGTTTCAATAAATGATTCCGATTTCAAATCAATATTCTTAAACTTTCTTTGTTTTATTTGTATATTTTACCTTTAACTAAAGTGTTATGGAAATCACTTGAACTTCTTTTAATTTCTTTCGTTTTTTTTTTTCTTTACTCTTAAATCTGTCATAAAATGTTAATAAAATTTATGGTCACTGGAGTGTTTTGCATACTCATACATAAACATGCCTCCGAAATCATCTTACAAATGTAACTTTATTAATATATCTGTTTCTGTTCATTTTATTTTTTCGACTAATTTAAATTTTATTGGATTCTTTCTTCTTTCTTTTTTTTATTTTATTTTCAGATTAATAATCGGTTTACGTACGAATGTACGCTTAACAAAATATTTATTTAAAAAAACTTTGTTTATTTTTATACAAATATAAAACCATTGTTGGTAGACTTTTTATTACTTCCACTTTGAGTTTAACCCAAAAACAGTTCGTAATGGTCTTCATTTAAAGTGGTGAACTTTTATAGATTTTAATTTTAATGTTTCCACAATTATTTAATTAACAAGAAGATATATAATTTCGTTATTGTGTTTGTAACATTTTGTAACAATAAAGGATATTTATTTTGAAAACAGACTTTTTTGTAAATATGTATCTGATTTTGTTTGAGAAAAAATGTTTATGACCTGTACCATTTGCGTTGAAAATACAAACACATCCAAATTTTTCATAAAAGTATAGTTTTCCAGATTGTACAATTTGCTTTCAAAGCTATAATTTTTAGATAAGCAAGTAAACAAATTATAGTCTGTCAAATCCAACATTATAATACCCCGTATCATTTCTATGATTTTCGGAAAGAATATTGAAAATGATATTTAAATGTGTGTTTTTCATTTTTTATGGCTTTTATGATTATTGACACTAGATCAATAAAAGTGTGGATTTTGTTAAATCGACTCAAAAACCGTCATAATTATTTGGGATGGTTTAATATGTGTGATAAAATTACCGCTTCGATCAGACTCACTTTCTGGGACAATTTATCGATATCCGTTAGTCTGACTGACTCGACGGCTGGCTGTATATGAAAATATATGTACAAAGTACAGCTCGTAATTTAGAAGATATCTCAATGAAATTAGGCACAAGTAATTATTTTGATGCAAGAGCTTATTCAAATTGATTTATTTCACCTAGCCGCCATAAAAATTTCGTTCCGGAAAAAGATATTAACGCTAATAAATGGCTTATTTAAATGAAATTTCGCATAAATATTTTACATAAATATAAATCTGTTTGAAAAATTTCAGGATCAAAAATCTATTGCATCATTTTGAATCTTTATTGGTCTTAAATTGACCCATCAAGCCGTTTAAATAAATTTTGATTGGCTTAGAAGTTAGCAACATCAGCTATGTGTTAGTCTTATATGAAATGTTCCAAAAAATGAGTTATATGTATAACAGCACATAACTGTTTTTGGAAAAAATGTTTTCTTTGCAAGTTTTCTTTAAATATTTTTTAAAAATTTTATTAAAATATAAAACCATTCATAAAAAATTTTTCGATCTAGTCTAGTAGTTTAACTGCGTTAAACTAAAAAAGGGTAATTCCATATCAAACCCACATAAAACAGCCATTTTCGGATTTGACCAATTTAAATGAAATCCATTACAGATATTGTCTATTGAAAATATTTTTTAAACATAGTCTTTTAGATTCAGACCCTTTCTGGTCCAAAAATATGACGTTTGTAAAATTGAAAAAATGTTCAAAGTTTTTCTTGTTTAATTGTTAGTAGCTTCTAAAGTATACTTGGATTGTGGATATCTATTTTCAGTTTCATATTATAGACAAAAATATTACCTTTTCAATGATATATATAAAGTTTATTTTTAACAAAAGTTCAAAGGTCTAAGTTGTGGATATAAAAATCAAACCATTATATCTCAAAAAACGGTATTATAAAAATTCTTACAAAAATTATATAATATTGACATTACTCTCCTCCCTCCTCTTGTAAAATTTCAAGGTCTTTAGTTTAGAAGTCATGAACCAAAATTTAAGTTATAGACCAAACTTTAATTACAATAAAAAACGAGAAAGAAAGATATAGTCGGTCAAGTCCCACCATATGATACCCCACACCATTATGCATGTCCATCATAATTCGTGGATGGGTCTTATATTAGACATGTGGTCAACTGTGGACTGATACTTTTATTAAGTGTAAAATAAAATATACGAATACGCAATATTACGTTAATACAAACATTTAGATTAATTTATGTGCTTTAGGATGATTCCCGAAACTGGGCTTATATGGGAGCTATGGTAAATTATGGAGCGATCCTCATAAAATTTGTCACTATGATTTCTACTTATATAAAACTTATTTGCGTTGAATATAAACTTGATACTAACATGTGTATGAAATTTATGCACGTTAAAGTTATTTTCGGAAGAGGGTTTTATGTCAATTAAGGACCGATCTTCATGAAATTTGGCACAAAGATTGATACTTATACAAAACTTGCTTGCACCGAATTTCATTACAATATTGCTATATTTAAGGCATTTATGATCGTTAAACCCCTATTCCGGGAGGACATTTGTATGGGGGCTAGGTGAAATAATGGACCGATCAAAACCAATTTTAATAGGCTTTGTGCCATGTAAATCCTACGTGCCAAATTTCATTAAATTATCTTCAAAATTGCAAAATGTTTATATGGACAGTCAGCCAGCCGTCCAGCCAGCCAGCCAGATGGACGAACGGACATCGTTAAATCGACTCAAAAAGTGATTCTGAGTCGATTAAGGTTAAAAACATCAGCATAAACGCATAATACTCCAACCACCTATGGTGGTATGGGGTATAATAAGTATGGTAATACTGCGTGAATTTAAATTAAATAAGACCTGGTAAAAGTTTTGTAGAATGAAAAGCAAAAAAAATATACTCAGCAAAATTACTTTCAAAAAGTGAAAATAAATATACTTTAAGTCGGAAAATAGTGAACAATTAAACAAAATTAAAAATTTAACAAATTGAAATACATTTCTATTAGAAAAGTTATAAATATAATTTTCAAAGAAGTACTTCAAAAGCAATGAGCAAGAAGCATAAAAGAAGAACAACCATGGGTTAAAAAATAGTTTCTACAGCTCTTTTTCAGCACTAAGTTCTTCCTTTCAATGACAACACAATGTTAAAATCATGACTTTTTCCCCTCTTTTTCACTTCTTGTTTGTTTTTTTTTTTTTTTTTTTTTTTTTTTTTTGTAGTAATGAACAATGTTAGACACCTAGAATTAAAAATTGTATATTTGAATGAAGCAAAATCCAAAATAGAGGAAACAAAATTTAACAGTATACATTCTTAAAAAAATAAATGCGTAAAGATTTCCATGCATTTTATGAAAATTTAAGTCACTAACTTATTCGTTTTTAATTAATGTTTATTAACTATAAAAAAATTATAATAAATTATTTGCTTTATAAAAAAACATAAAACAAAATTTATGTGAATAATTAGGAATATAAAAAATATACCAATCGATTTGCTGATCGTTTGTTCTGATATTTGTAATGGACAAAAAAAAAAAACTTCCGACCCCCTTATATATAAATTCAATATTTTAATGCTAATTTTATTTCAGTAAGTATTAACAAACTTTGATTTGTATTTACACATTTATGGATTAATATGTTTTTGCATTATTTTACATTAGCATATTTTAATGTTCGGTCACTATTACAACTAAATACTTTATTTTTAAGGAAATATTTTTAACAAATTTAAAAAAAATGAGAAAACACACTTTTTAATTGAACCGGCCTAATATTTATATGTATAACTTATAGAATATTACTTTCATCATAACCGAATAACCGTTTTTAGTTCAGCTGTACCTGCCATAATATTCAGCAACTGCAATCAAATTATGAAATAGTACATAGAACCGACTAAATTCGATTGGCAAAAAATTCGGTAGTCACAATGGATGTGTAAAAAGTATTCTAAATCAAATACTAATTTTATTAAAAATGTTTCAGTAAAATGAGTTATATGTAGTTTTTTGAAAGATTCAAAGATCAAAATCCATCAAGTCCAACTATTCGTTTTTAGGGGAGAATTTTTTTCTTTTTTTTTTTTTTGCCTACCAGTGTAAATTTTGTTGATTTTCAACTTTTTGAATTCCGCAGTTTATTCAAATACAGTCACCGAAATGATAATATGTTCACCCATAAAAATCCGCTTTTTTCGTTCAAAATTGATACATATAATTTTTTTTTTCAACTTCACTGTTATGCAGTAGAAAATTATTAAGTCTATTACAAAGTTTCTTTGAGATTTTTCTGCATTAAGTCCAAAATTTTTAAGTTTTTTCATTTATGAAATCAAAATAATGATATGTGCATTGTAATTTTAATGCAATTTTCACACATAATTGAAGGATGAAAGTTAATAAAATTGTCATTAATTATTTAACAACATGTTACAATTACTTTTGGTAAGAATTGATTTCACCAAAATTTTTTTGTGGAGCTGAGAGTAAATTTTTAAAAATTACTTTATAAAAGAGGGGCTAATAAAAACTATTCTGTTTTGATATTTGATATTTTTAAGTAGAAGTATAATATATAAAATGAAAAGATATTTATGTATCACCAAAATACTTTTCAAATTATATTAAAATTTTTAAATTTTATCAAATCCCAAATAAACCTCAAAAGTATATAAATCAAACAACACAGAGTTTTAGAATTACATCGATTAGAGGTGCATTTTTTGTCATCTTAATAAAAACAACATTGATTTCTTCAGATGGATTCATGAAGTTAACTAAGTGCAAATGGGTTTTACTGAACTCAGAAAAAACAATTTTCAAAGAAAAACAAAATTAAGAGAAATGCAAGAATTTGAGAAAAATCATTTGTATTATTAAGAAATAGTGTCCGTGGTGTAAACAATGTTTTCATAAATTTCCCTTTTGTATAAAAACCGGTTGAAAATCCTTCCTTTAACTATTAAAAAATTAGTAAATTTACTAAAAATTTCGTGACCACTAGTTTTATAAAAATTTTGTTTGCCGATGTTTGATCTTGCAAAAACAAAACAGTGTCAAAGAAAATTCGATAAAATGTCAGCTATGATTAATGATAAGTAAAATGTCGTTCCCTATTAGAAAAGAGAAATTAGGAAATATTTTATATAGTGGTTACATCATTTTGGTCAAATATTTGATTAGTCTGAACGTATCTTAACTCTTCTTTCTTATGAAAACAAATAAAGCCGGTTCATTAATTACGATGAAAATAAATTTTGTCTTGACACAATTCGAAAAGTCATAGAGTTTTTTCCCAGAAGCGATTTTTGAAGCTGACCAGTGTTCAGATTAGTGTAATAATTTTTTTATAATTCGTTCTGGTTTACCTTTTATATTTATTCTGGCACTATTTAAAGACAATTAAACACAAATTAGAAAACTTTTTCTTTATTTTTCTTTAAAAAAGGAGTTTTTCTCGAAAAATTTTTAAAATTTAATTGCAGCTTCCATAAAAAAATAAAAAATAAAAAATTATTAAATAAAATCAATTGTTACCAAAAGTAATGGTAATATGTTGTTAAATAATTAAATTACAATTTTATTAACTTGCCTCTTTCAATTTTGTGTGAAAATTATAATGAACCTATCATTATTTCGCCCTCATAAATGGAAAAACTGAAAGATTTTGTATTTAATGTAAAAAGAACACAAAGAAACATTGTAATGGACTTTATAATTTTCTACTGCATAACATTAAAGTTTAAAAGTATTATAAAAGTATTATATGTACCAATTTTGAAAGGAAACAAGTGAGAATGTTATATTCGGCTTGGCTGAACCTATATACCCACCATCTGCAAATGGGATGACCACGCCCATTTTTGTTTTCTAGTTTATATTGATGCTTAAACTATTTGCACATAATTTCGTTGACGTACATGCTTTTGTTTAAGAGATATCAGCAGAAAAGTATGAACTGAAGTTACAACGGACACCCCGTGTTTCTAGCTTCATATCTTGTTTTTTTATTAAACGATTTTGCCCATTTTCAATATCAAACAATCCTTATGTATTTGAGACAAATTTCGTCCCCTAAGTGGTCCCACCGAGCCCCATTCTGCTTTCAACACCCAACGTACGGACATAGCAAGATCGACTCAGAGTCTAACCAGAATCCAGAATAAAAAATTATTTTTTTCGACATGTTATACACGGAATGACAAACAAAATATGCCCCCCAACTCCTCATTTTTTAAAAATTGATTTTTATGGTGGAATGTACCATTATTTCGGTAACTCTGGGTATAAACCTATAAAATTGTAATTAAAATAAATTATTTATGATCAAAGAAAAGAAAAAATTTAGAAGCCAAGATTTTCAAGATTTTGATCACTTTGAACCACTTCTAAATTTTTTTCAATCAGTCCAAAACTTTGTACATCTTAGTTTCTCGACTAATAGAACAATTATAGGGGGTAAGCACAAGAATCTGGATACTTTTCCTAATAAGGGTCATCCTAATATATATATATTAAATATTAGTATCAACATAATGTAATGCAGAAATATCTATTACACTTAATAATACATAATACACTTTTCACAGATCTTAAATAAGACCCCCAAATTTTCATGCACATTCAAAATGGTGTAGAGTATCATATAGGTGGGTAAAAATGACTATAGATATCTTACTTGTTTACATTAAAAGAAATTTCTGATAACGTTCATACATATATTTTTAAAATCCTAAATTTTATAAATATATACAAAACAAAAGCAATTAAAGGCAGAAACTATAGAAAAATTGCTAAAATGAACATACCACTCATTTACTTCAAGACCTTCATAACTCAAACAAAAAAAAAAAAAAAAAAAATTATATATACTCCTCATATATGTGAACAGCATCAAAATCAACGCTATATATTGAATATTTTTAAAATTGAACAATTTTTCAAATTATAATTTTTTTACACCAATTAATGTAAAACTATTTTTTAAATCCATAATTTCAAGATGCCATGTAGCCAGGAGTTAAAAATTCAAAGCTATGAGTTTTAAAGTATTTGAACATGTTCTATTCCTGGCGAGAAGAAATGTAATTTTTAGTTAATAAATATCAAAGAAATATTTCTTTAATTAATTAAAAAAATATTTCACTAAACTGACATTTCATAATTTTAGTTCTTGTTTAAAGATTAATTATAAAACGACGATTTTTCAAAGTGTTGGGTAAGGATCGAAATCAAGACCTAAAGTATTTCAGTCACAAACCCAAACGGTGTACCACATCGATATGCTGAAATTTACTATCTTTATAGCTTATATAAAAAACTTGAAATGCAACTCAAATCGAAATAATATTTTTCTATAAAAAACACTTTAAAACGTACCTAGAAATTCTTGTCAAATAAATTTTAAGATTTTTTAATTTTTTAGGAAAACAGAAATTAATAAGGAGTCCCGGTGATACGAACTTAGGCTTCACGTTTTGTAGTCTATAACACTTCCTCTCGACTGCTCAATCTCACAAATTTTCACTAGGAAAACATTTATATATTATTGTGTTTGAAATTGAAAATATTTTAAGATTGGGCAAAGAAAATTGGAGAAGTTTTGAGGCTGTTCTAGAATATCGTTTATAACTTCTCCACTACTAAACGGGTTTTTTCATTAGACTATGGGCTTCAAAACAAAAAATACATTTCAACATACAGACATCCAGATGGACAGAGATATATGCTCAAAAGTTATTTTTAATCATAACAATCACGAATATTTTTCAATTTGAGGCCCTTGATATACCGTATATTTAAAGATTTTCATATAAAATTACAAACGCAGAGAAAAAGCATGATTACGGTATGATCACTACAACAATATTATGTTCTCATTGTTAATTTTATTGAACTTTAAAATTCTGTATTCATGATAACAATGATTTTGTTTCAATTTTGTCATTTAAAGTTTACTTACACTTAATAAGAATTTTAATATCATTGGCAGCAAAATTATATGTTTTTAAATATTTTTAGCAGAAACAAAATTTTGTTAATATGAAACATATTATTACTTCTACAACCATTAAATATTTGTAGTATTTTTCCTTGTTCTTAAAGCATATTCACCATATTAATATTATTCCTATAACAATAAATTTTTAAAAATAATTATAATACTTATCCTTTCACAAACTTAGTGATCAGATTGTTTAATTATATGTAAAACTATAATCATAACATGAAAAAACAAACCATAAAATCGGATATAATATGACAAAGTGGAATCATAATAATTATCACCTATAATCATTTCTATTTTTCGCTGTGATCATATGTTCCAATCATAATATGTTGCTCTTAGATTATGGTCACTACAACTATATTTCCACATTACTAACTAAAATATCTCGCTTTCTGAGTTAGGAAGGCTCTACGAAGCCTTGAGTCCGTTGATTAATTTGCAAAATTTTAAGATATGTAAGTGTACTTTAAATAACATTGCTCAAAACGAAAAACATTATACACATATCCGCACACCGCGAAAGGGAAAGCAGCTATCCTTTTTAATATAATAATATATTTTTTTTATTTTCATTTCATAGTTTTTTCGTTAATGTCGATAGCGGTTCCTCGAATCGAACCCACGTTCTTTGTTCATATCTCATGTTTTATAGTGTTACATGCTAAATACTCACCCATGGCTGTCATTGCGCACAAATTACTAATAGCGGATTTAAAAAGCATGTTAGAAATTAGCTCTCAACTGATACATAGTGAGCGCGGTGGTGGCAACTGGTTCTCAACTGGGAGTTGATGTCAATTTAATGAGGGGTTGATGTCAATTTGTTCTGTATTTGTACTGAGGAATCGGTACTATTGCACCAATTGCCACAAATTTCTCGCAGGGACATTTCCTTACTAATTGGGTTAGAATACTTCTGAAATAATTGATTTAAGTGTATTTCATAATTTTAGTCAGAATGTTAATCATAGGAAAAATTTATTTATTCGGTAACTTTCAGATTGTATCTTAAGATCGATTTTCTTAACATAATTCATGAACTCCCTTTTTCTTTATAAAGCTAAAACTTCCACAGTGAAATGTAAGGGAAACTATGTTACAGCATAACCCTTTCCCTGTACAAGTTCTGGAACTTTTGAACTTTTTCGGATAATGCAAGATATTCCAAATAAGAGGAAACGACTTATTCCGACCAACATAAATTATAACAGGAACAATATAATATAGTCGAACACGGTTTTTACGAACTCGAATGGACCGACGAATTTAGTTCGTTATAAACGTAGTTTTTTATATATCCGTAAAATACTAAAAAATTGTATTTGTCAACAAAACATACGTATTTGTAATTAAAGCGTTTTTCTTCCCTTTAAAAGTGGGCTATATTTAAAATTTTAAAATATGTTTTAATGATTTTAGCATATCAAGAAGAGTATTTTTTTGCATTCATCTATCATTTGACAAGAGGCAAACTAAGGTTAATTATATTTTTAATACCAATTCAATGTTTTTATTTTTTTATTTTTTTCTTTTATTTGTCGAATAACATAGGTCAACAAAAAAATTTGTATACGAACTTGATGGGAGTCCAGTCACCAACTTCTATACAAACCATACTCATAAAACCATGAAAAAGTGAGGTGTAAAGAGTCTGTGAAGAGGATATATTTGGAGTAAGAATTAAACGAAATTATTTAATTTGGATTTTCATTTTTTTCAAACTTTTGATGAAGATGCATTTTCGTCAGTGCGATTTTAAAACTTAATTGTGAAGTTCTAGATTTTGCAACTTTAGAGACTTCTGAGAGCTATGTGGGGCAAGTTTGAGACCTGACTTGTACTATATTTTGTAACACCATTGCTTATCAATAAAAAAATGTATGAGCAAATAGATCTACCTATTACCCAGAAAATTATATTACCTAAGAACTCCTCGGGGAAGGATATGGGTTAAAAATTAAAAACCGAAATGTTCCCACAATATTTGCAAACAGTTTTCAAATATTCTTTTTTAATGTTGACCTGTGTAATTTAAATGGAATAATAAAAGTAATTTCTGCTAGTTTTACATTTTTGAAACTTATGTTCTTATTAAGACCATAAAAATGTGGTATAAAAAAAGTTATAAAAAAAGGTACGCAATAACCGTATTCATTATAAACGTTCTAAATTTGTTCGTTACAATTTTGTATGGAAAATTTCGGTAAAATCAATGAAGCAAAAAAAAAAAACGTGTTTTCTATAGCCTTAGTTCGTTATAATCTCATTCGATTATATATAAAAATTATAAAAATGTAATTTTATTGCAAAAATAAGAATCTATCTAATGAAAATGATGTAAAATTTATTGAAAGAAATAAATCCTCATATTATTTGAACAAAAGGCGTCATGGTAATAAATTTTAGTATGTCTTTGGTCTGATATATTTTAATGAAACGAAAAATGTGAAGGTTTTGTGCTAGAATTTATTAGAAATAATCATGGGCAAAGTATTCCACTCCTATAGAGTCTGAAAGAATAACGACTTGAATAGATCATCTATTCTGATGGAAATACGGTCTAGGAATATAATATGGAAGTTTTTAAATTTATAAAGTATTTCCAGTAATATAAATTCTGACTAATAGCCTTAAATAGATCTCAATCAATAGTTTAAGAAGGATTCTCGCTCAATTAGTCAATCATCAATCAACAATTAAGGAAATTAAAAAAAAAATAATAATGTTATTTCCTGATAGTAATATATTATTTATTAGTTTAATTTTTTTTTTCATTTGAAGATATTCAAACCTATTTTATTTTCCACATGTGTATGTATTTAAGATCTGTCAAAATCATTCCTCTTGCTCGATGCGAAATCAAAGTAGCTTATTTGAATTATGTTGCTTTTCAAATTACTATTAATATCTTTTAAAACCATATATTATATGATAATTATTATATATAAGACAAAAAGTCTAAAAAAATTTCCGTGTTAAATGTATTATGAGTGGGCCTTTGATTTTGTTGTATTAAATAACAAAAAGCTAACTTCACGCAGTAAAACGTTCTATTCTATATAAAACTGCGAATATGCCTCACGAAAAAACTAATTTTTTCAAACATTTTCGCAAAATATGCATAATTATAAGAGCTATCAATTGTTATTGCAATTCCGTGGTGAAAATCAGTTTATAAAAGAAACATACATTACATTACATGCAAAATTTTGTATACCGTGTTTTTGTTTCATAACTTCTAAACTGAAACTAGAATTTTTGCTCGCGTGGTTTGTAAACATTTGCTTAATTCGCAATATAAGTTGTAAAAATTAAAAAAAAAATAATATTTTTAAAATAGTTGAAAATCTCCCAATTCACATTCTCTATTGTATTGATGTACATGTATTGTAAAAATTTTCAAATTAATTTGTTTTTACTTTCAAAAATTTAGTTTGAAAAATATTTATGACATACAATGATAAAACAGAGGTTGTGAGTTGGGCGATTATATAAATATTCAACAATTTTAAAAGTATACGTTTTTAAATAAAAGAGTTTGATTTTAATATGTCAGACTTTGATCTTCGAGCTTCCAAAATAAATAAACTACATAGGTACTTATCATTATAAAGGCTATGTAGTTTATTTATTATGTGTAGTTTAGAAATTAATGGAAATTAAATATACTATATATAATGTACACTTTTGTGAAATCTTATTATGGTCTGCAAGGAAAATTTTATCTTAATTTCATCATTAGAATTTTAAATGGTACCAACATAACATACACCATTAATAGAGACGGGTTATCTTTTTTAAGGTTGATTTGCTTTTGTAAAATTATTTAATTTTTGTTTTAAAAATTTATATTCGAAGATAATATTTTGTACTAATATTTTGTACTAATTAGCATTCATTGACATTTATACAATATTTTAGGAGATACCGCTATTAAAAATATATAAATTATTCCATTATTCTATTTTAATGCTTTAATGGTATATTTTAATAAATCTTTCTTTTGACAAATTCAATACATAACACATAAAAAAAGTCGTGAGTAAAAGTTTGCATAGTTAATTAATATATATTGTTATTTGTCTAATTTAAAAATATTCAAAAATTGCTAGATATAGATCGACCATATTATACCTTATATATAAATCTCAAGTTTTGTATTTAAAAAGTTAAATTGATGACAATCAAAACCGATGCATTAGTGCACACAAAAAAGTTAAACTCATTCTCCTATAATCGTTATCAAATACAGTAGCATTCATTTGTCATAACATCCATGGATACTTTTTCTAAACTCATAATTTTACTGCGTATAAAAAGGTAAATAAACTGCACAATATATACAATTATTAATTGAGTTAAATGAACTGTAGTAATGAAAATTCTTTGAAGCAATTCATTATACTTTTTCTAAGCTTTAACAACTTGCCATACACTAGATCATCACAGTGTGATCGATGTATTATATGTCGTTGTAAAAATTCTTTAGTTACTGATTTTTTGTAGATACACATGTAATAAATTACTTTTGTAGAACGATTTCGACATAATTAAGATAATAAAACCCAATTAAGTACAAAACATAAAATTTTGTAAAGAATAAATACGATACGCTTGTAAATTCAAAGCAATAAAAAATGAAATAAATTTTCTTTTTTAACTTTTTATTTATTTATTGAATATGCCTTTTATAGGCCTCACAATAAGTATTTAAATTTTAAAACTAAAACTAAAGCTAGTTTCTCTCTAACGAGAGCCTAGCTGGTTAAATAAACCTCACATCAGCGGGGTGGTAGATCTTCTTCAGCAAGAAGTCTTGCTAGTGTGTGGATGACTCTGTAATTTAAGGATATATTTTTCTCTGAATTTCCTGAACTCGTCTTTAACTAATGTCACCTTAAAGTCTCTATGGATATTTTCATTAATTATGCATCATGGTAAATCCGTCATGATCCTAAGAATTTTTGATTATGCCCTCTGTATAAGATCAATACTCGTATTACTGGTCATTCCCCATAATTGGACGCCATATGTCCAAATTTTTTTCAATACAGTTACAGTTAATACAGGATGACTTTATTATCAAGGCTAAGCTTTGATTGGCTGTTGATTAACCAGTGAAGGCTAGAAGCTTTTAACTTCATATGGATTCTTTTGGATTTTATACGACGACGCTAAGTAAGTCGCCTATCTAAATGAATAAAAAATTGACTTGATTTGAATGTAGTATACTTATACCATTAAGGTGGATAATTTCCTCTTCTTAGAATAAACGTAACATGGCCACTTTTCAATTCATTTACCCGTATATGCCAATTTTTTAACTATAAGTTCCATGAGTATTGCTGTATCATCAACAAATATAGAAATAGTTAGTTCATCGTATATAGACAAGTCGTAAATGTACATTAAATAGAGGGTAGGTCCAAGAACACTTCACTGTAAAACACCTACTCTTTTCTCAAATTCTTCTGCCACAAAATCATTATACCTTACTCTAAATATAGGGTCAGATAGATAAGACTTCAGCAATAATTGGATTGTTAGACCTTTGTGCTATACTTTGTCAAATGCTTTGTCAAATGCAGCATCTAAAAAGATAGTTGAACAATAATTTTTTAATTCAAAAGATTTCCTTATCTTTCCAGTTAGACGATTTACTCGTTCAATAGTTTCATGCTTTTCACGGAAACCAAACTGGTGAACTGGGACTATATTTATATCGTTCAAGAACGGCATAATACTTTCTCGGAAAGTTTCGACAAACAAGAGAGTAGACAAATAGGTCTATAGGATTACGATGGAGTCAAATATTTTCCGGGCTTTGGTATCATTTTAATTTAAGAATTTTTCCAAATTTTTTGAAAGACTCCTGGTTTCAAGATCGCATTGAATATAATAGACAGCACGATTACCACATCCGGTAAGTTTATAATCTTGGATGGTATTATTGAATCATATACAGTATATATATATTTTTTTTTTTTGATGATTGTATTACGTTATCATCATTTAGTGTAGTGTCAGGTGTCTCTTCCAATATAAAATCATTATTTGGGGATTTGATTGAAAGAAATCAGCTTTACAGCAGGTGATCTGGTTTATTGCAATTGCCTACGAAATTTTCTTTTTTCAAGAAGAAGTTTTTCGATATCAGAATTTAATATATATGAATAGTATTTTCCAGAAATTGAATGTTCCAGAGCTGAAGCAATTAATGACGTAAAGTCATTGACGCAGTTGTTTATATCTTCCTAAAGCTCAAAATATGTATCTGTGTGGTTATGACTAATGATGATATATTTTTTATATTTTAACCAATTTGTTGCATAGTAAGTGTTATTAGGAAATATTGGTATATTAGTTCTTCCATAATAAGTTAATATTATTTCAGAATGATCAGAAGAGAAATCAAATTAAATTCCTGTAGTTATCGAATTTCGATTAATATTTTTAGATACAGCAATGTAAATGAAATCAGGAATTTTTGTAGGATCAGCCGGCCAGTACGTTGGCCGTCCAGGGGACACAAAATGTTTGCGATCAACGAGGACCTTATATAGTTGTCTACCTCTGGGATTTATGCATCTGGCAACCCAGTAAGTATGTTTGGCACTATAGTCGCCACATGCCAGGAAATGATCTCCTAGTATATTAAAGAAATCTTCAAACTTTTAATGTTATAAATTTATAGTTTTAACTAAATACAAATTAGGTAGGTAATAATTTATTCAAATGTATGCAAATATAAATATTAACACAAGTTTTGTATGTTTTTTTCTGAATATTTATATTAATAAAAGTAAAAGTTTTGTTAGAATTATTTAGAAAATAATGCAAATTAGACTTAATTAGCAGTTTAATACGAATATAATGTTACTGGTCGTAATATAAACATAGCTTTGGTTTATAGATTATTTTTATTAATTTTTATAAATATACTTGTGCATATGCAATATTTATATTTACTAAATGCCCTTTGGTCTGTTATATTTTGTAAATCACAGCGCTTTTTAATTATAAAATGGTTTTCCGTTTAAGAACTTGTGAAAAAATAATATGCATGTAAATTTAAGAGACAATTTCCAATGCCCTTAGGATCAAATGTAACACTATAAGCTAAAATTAAAAAAAAAAACTCAAATAAATGATGAAGAGTTCTGCGAAAATTAATGTATAAAAGTGAACAAACATACAATGCAAAATTTTAATCATTTTGAACAGAAGTTTAAATGACTTAATACTTAATCGAAATTGGAACATAATTACATCAGATCTTATTTTTTTTTTTGTATTTTTTATTTTACAGAAAAAATTGTATAGAAATTAAAAATATAATTCAAAAAACTCGAACTTGCACAAGTTCGAATTTAATTTCGGTATAACTGCAAATTTTGTCAAATATTTTTATGTAAAAAATTTTGAATACACAGAGGGAAGAAATTTTTGAGACTAGTTATTCACATTATCGTAAAAGAAGCGTTAAAAAAAAAATAAAAAAATGAATAGTGTTATAATTAGAAATACATTTGACTGCTAAAAGCAATTGAATTTTACTTATATTTAAAAATTTTATATAAGTTATAGAAATATCTTTTACATCAAACACTTTTATACTTACTTTACTGTAACTAAAAATATAGTTCATTAAGTTTGAAACTATTAATTTAATATAAAAATATTTGGTATACTGTACTGAGCAGATGAGGCGATTTTTCGCCAAACATGTCGATTTTTAATTTCTTTTGACGACTGAGAAAAACTATTAAATTTTATACTAGATGTCGACTATTTTTAGTATTTGCCTATCTAGCAAAATGAAGAGCTTTAATTTGTAAATAGCTTCAACTTAGTTTACGAAATTATATCCCTGAAAATATATTTTATAATATTTATTCATTAAATAATAATTTGATAATTTGTTTTCGATTATCTTACAAATATATTAAGGATATTAATGAAGTAGACGTTCATGAAAAAAATAATTCTTTGAAACAATTTATAAATTTAATAGGATCAATATTGTTATATAATGTTAGAATTGTTCTTTTTAAAAATATAATAAAGTCCAATAAATTTTAAAAGTTGATGACCTAGAAAGGGACTACACATCAGAAAAGTGTATTTGAAATATATTTGAAGCTGTATTTTATTCCATTACACTGTGCTCAATGAGACTATTTTTCTTTAACAATGTGGGCACCCATTGGGTTAAATTATATCGACAACGAATTTTGTGGTGTTAACCATTTTTAAAAGCGCTCGATTAAAAGATATTTATCCCTGAAAGGCTAAAAAACATTTTAGGGAAATTAAATTTTAAAGCTTAAGTTTATTAATTTACCCCGTATTCACAAAAACTTTTAAATTTAAAATGTATTTTAAATTTAGAATTGGTTTGTGAATACGGTGGTTAATTTTTTATTTTAATTGATATAAACAAATAAAATTCCATTGAAGTATATAATAAAGAATTCTTTTTATGAAATATATTTTAAACGCTAATAAACTAAATTTTAAACTGGTAAAAAATATTACTATAATTCTATAAGCAAGCTAACTAGTGTTACCAATGAGCAACTTTTTAAACAAAAATATAAAAACATTTAAAATCGGGCTAAAACTGATTTAATTAATGATTGGAGTATATATTCAATCGATATATTGATTAATATACATAAATAATGTTCCTTTTATTTCTAATTTTCAACTGATTCGCGAATACGAGCCCCAATTTCGAAAAACGGCTGTCACCATTGAATTAAGCGTACTCAAATTAGCTCAGTTTGTTAAAATTTACAAATAGCACATTATTATAAACTATTGCAATTATTGTTGGCTTTGTTTAAGGTGAATTTACATTTACAAATTATACAAAATTTTAAATACTAAAAATTGTACGACAATTAAAATTTTAGTTATTTTTTAGTATTTCTTTAAAATACCAAATAAAATTTTAATTTGCGATTTCTGATTACCAATTTGGCGACAGAGTCCCAAAATATCCGATAACCCTGGCACTGAGTACCAAAATACTCCATAATTTACAACTCTAGTCTCTATTAATTTAACAATATATAACAACCATGTATGTAGTTTGTAATTTCTGTGTGAACTTTTGCACAAACGCCAGTTTGCATTCTTTAAGAAAAAATTTTTGTAATAAGAGAAAATGCTAAATTTTGGAACTATTAACGAAGAAAATGTTTTTTGTTCTACAATAAACAAATTAAAAAAATATACTAATCGTTTTAAATTAAAATGAATGCGGTAGAAAAAATATGATAATCATAATGAAAATAATTGAGAGTAAATGTCAACTATATCCATATATATTCGGACATATGAATGATATATACAAAATATGTCTTTTAAGAATTTTATTTCCCAATATATATATATATATATATATATATATATATATATATATATATATAAAGAACATAATTTTATCATGCATAAAATGACATATGAATATGTACAAACTATATATCACAACACTTCTTCTCTGTGCTGACCCTTTTTGTTGATCAATCTGAATAAATTTTTAACAATAATTGATTTGGGGCAACAACAAGATGCAAAGAAAAAAAAAGTTTGATAGTGTTTATAATGATAATCACATAGAACTTACTTGCATTTAATGTTTGACAATGGATCACAGATGATCAATATAATTGTAGAGGAAAGCTTCTCGTATTCAATTTATTTAACATTTTAATATTTGTTTGATTTTGTATTGATTTTTTTTTATAAATTAATTTGAAATTATGTGTCAAAATTTCTTTTAAAATTCAATGTATTCTAAAAAATTTAAATCAAATAATTTTTTATTGCAAGCAAGTTATTCGGTATACATATAAACCTATTATAGTTGTAGGTATTAGTAAAGTGGAATCTATAAAACTTATTTATATGGTTTTATGAGAAAAAAAAAATGTCTAATATTTTAAATTTTTATTACGCCATCATTTTCTTTATCTTTGAACCGATTTATATATAATGTGTACATATATTTTTATTAAAAACTTCAATAAGTTTATATAATTTAAGAAATATAGCTTCATATTTCCATCATTCGGAAACAAAACTTATCATTTAACAAAATTTCTCTCCACAATGATTGAAAGAATCACTTGTGAGATATAACATATTCAAATCCAATACCAATATCTAACAAAACTAAAGATCTAAAAATTATATTAACATGAATGGATTGGTAGGGTATACATTATTGGCCCAATTTGTATATTCGCGTAATTATCTTAAAATCATATAATAGATAAATTTGCTTTTGTTATAAGTTTGAAACGGTACAAGTACATTGGTGAAATTTTGACTGATGATGTAAACGATTCTTAATTCTATAATATCATAAATATGTTAATTTCAAAAAATGTTTACGTTATAATATTTTGAACGTAAGTGTTCGACATAAATGTTAATTTTATATGAGGTTATATATGTTAAATATATTATATTATATTATATTATATTATATTATATTATATTATATTATATTATATTATATTATATTATATTATATTATATTATATTATATTATATAAAAATAATCTTTATATATGAAATCATAAATGAGAAATGCTTTCATAAGATTTATATCATAATCGTAACTTGTCTAAAAATAGTAAATACACGTTTTTTGGAAATTCGAAGTTATAAGGAGTAAAAATCGTACCTATAATAAAATATTTGTTTGTATTTATTGACATATATGTACGTATGAATATTTCGCCAGGGGTCTCGAACTCAACTTTGAAATTCATTGGATTACAATTTTTGTTACATCCATGGGCGAAAAAAAAAATGCCAAAAAGGGTTAGAAGCAGGAAGTAATATATTACTCAAACTCAATTATGAATTTTCTATATTATTAAATTTAGAAAAGGAGAATTCACAAGGAGGACTTTGTGGTAATTTCTGTTTTCTAATGCTACTTTTTGAATTTTGTAAGTGATAACCCAAAAAAGGGACTTTGTGATACTTTTTTGTTCTTCTAGTGGTACTTTTGAAGTTTTTATATTATTGATTGAAGAAAGATGCATTTAAAAATACATGGTCCTATGTGCATAAGAATTCACAAGGGGGAGACTTTGCGGTATATTGTTTTTGTGGTACTTTTAGAATTTTCTATAATATTGAACTTAGAAACATGAAATTAAAGATATGTGAATCCATTAAACCTACAAATATGAACTTAAATACATTTGCTCCTAAGTGAGTAAGAATTCCCGAAAGGAGACTTTGTGGTACCATTGTTCTTCTAATGTTGCTTCTTGAATTTTGTGTACTATTGAATGAAGAAATATTAAACTAAATGTATACTATCTCTAAGAATTCACTTAGGGACCATGAACTTTTTGGTACTTTTTCTTTTTCTAATGCTTGTTTTTGAATTTTCTATTAAATATTGAACTTAGAGACATGCTGTGGTCCTTAATGAGGGAGAATTTTCAAAAGGGTCTAGAAACATGAAATTAAAGATATATCGTCTCAAGTGAATGAGAATTCATAAGAGGGGACTTTGTGGCACCTTTTCGTTCTTATAATGGTAAATTTTGCTTTTTATTTAATAGTTAGCCTAGAAACATAAAATTAAAGATATATTGTTCTATTTGGTTGATATATGAGCATTTTTTGGGAATCTTCATACTGAGTCATTGACTGACTGAAGGACCCATCATCATACAACCTAAAGAGCAAATACGATTTTTATACTTTTTATAAATTCAAAAAAAAAAAAATATATATATATATATATATATATATATATATATATACATATAATAAATAAAAAATAAATAAAATAAAAAATAGCTGATTGGTACTTCCTGAAAATTAGTATTCTTAGTGTGTACAACACGTCTGTTGGCACTGATCAAAAAATGAAACAGACAGGTCCTTGTTACTTTCTGAATATAAAAACGATAAGGAAGTAAACATAAATGTTGGTACTTCTTTTGTGGCCTTAGAACCTTTTAAGTCAACAAAAAAAAAAAAAAAAAAAAAGAAGAAATAGATTTTTAACTGCAGTATTTTTAACTGTAATGCCTAACTTTAAAGGACAGTGAGAAAGAGGAAAAGAGGAAGGGTAAACTCTAGAGTGGTGGGATAAATTTAAATTTGGCATATCTAGAGAAATAAAAGATTTTAAAATTTGAGAGAACTACTATCGCAACAAATTGCGTTATATGCACAATAAAGCGGGCAACGAATCGCATTGGCTATTGGCTAGTATTTTAATAATATTTTAGTAAAACTCAATATTTTCTATTCATTTTTTAAGTGCTACATTTCTAGCTCTACCAAAGAGATAAGAATTACATATTATATACCACTGTATAGGAAAATTTGTATTCTTTTCAAAAATATGTATAAATTGTTTAATACCAAAATTTCTTGAAGACTTTTTGCAAAAAGATACCGAAGAATTATTGATATGCGATTTTGTACATATTATTAGTTTTTAATTATGCAATAAAATTTTTGTTAGCGGATTTTTTTTTACATATTTTTTGATTCTTAACTCTTTCTTAAATTTTTTTCTTTTCACGATTTGGCTATTTGTTTTTAATAAAATGAATAAAACAAAAATAATAATAATAAAATCTGATGAAATTTGGACCAGCTATAGAGAAGAAACTTCACCAACGTTCGTTAAAAAATAAAAATGTTAATCTTTGAAGCGCAATATCTCGTAATCTAAAAGTAATAAGATATACATATGTTCTTTGTAGATCTCAACCAGTTCAATACTCGTATATATATATATATATATATATATATATATATATATATATATATATATATATATATATATACTTTATGATATCTTAGATGATTATAAAAAACAGCACAGGTATATTTTAGAAAGTGTATTTAATCTATTATGATTATTTAATCTGTTATGATTATAAAACATAATCATTAGATGAAAATAAAGTTAATTGTGTCTTTATATTGGGGGTTAAAATGAGAACAATACTTAGTCAAAATAAAAACGCTACTTTGTGGCAGAAGTTTAAAAGAACTTAGTTAATTAACTATTGTCAATAGATTATGTTAATTTCGGTGTTTTTCCACCGGGTTAGAAATTTATTTGTATGAAGAATTTAAACTTCCATGATTAACAATTAATTCCTATACAACTCTGCATGAAAATTTAAAAAAAAAACTTTGATATATTCTAAGGGTTCTGTTAAACGATACTAATTTATAATTTTTGTTTATTAATTTTGTTCTTTTTTTCTCCTTCCTTTTTTGAATTTAAAAAGAAACGAGCACAACATTTGTATGGCTCATTTTAGAACAGAATTTTTCCTTAAGCGTAGGTACTAACTACACTTCTTCGAGAGTGTTTATTCTGCTTTCCTAAATGTCTTGGCTTTCGGTCAGCAGTGTCAGTATCAATAGTTAGTAAAAATTTCAATAAGAAAACCACTACAATAAAAGCAGTAGCATGCTATTTAAGACCAGCGGCATTTGAGTGCAACATCTTTGTGTCGTAAGTAGTCTTGTATGCAGCAGAGTTTTGATTACCTCCTCACGTGTGTTTTTATAATAAATGAAAAATAAAGGTCGCAACTAAATGCGTGTTATGCGTGTTTTGGTATATAGCACCATCAACTATAAAAACAACAGCAGGAGAAAAAAAAAGTGGGCTGATATAATTCTTAAAAAATACATTCTATTTAAGGAATAAATTAAAAAGAAGAAACTTAACTTGCAAAAAAAATCATTATGTAGAAAAACCGCATGCAAAGTTTCATTTGTAATACATTTACGTGCGTTTATGCTCAATATTTTGTCGAATTCATATTGATTTTTACATTATATAAATCAAAAAGAAATTGTTTTTAAAAGCGGGTGGTAAAACTGTTGTTAAAGAATATATATAATAAAATATAATGACATTTTTTACGAGGTTCTTGTACGTGTTTTTATAAAATATATCAGGCTTATCAAGTAATTAAATTTTAATTTTCGTTAAATTGTACAAGTTAAGTTAAAAAATTTTAGCACGAATGAATATCTCTTCAATAACATTCTTAAATAAAAAGATGAAAAAACAAATAAATAAATAAATAAATAAATAAAATTCGAATAAAAATTTTCCAACAATTTTTAGTTTATTCTTTAGTTAGAGATTCTTTGTTTTTCGTATAGTCGACCAAAACTTGTGCTAGATATAAGAGAAAAAATCATTTGATTTGAATTAAATGTTACACTATGTGACAAATTTCAAGTCACTAAAAATTGTCTCAATGATTACAACGCGACATGAATTAATACCATTGTGTTATAAAACCTCCAAAGGGTTTTGCAAAGTCAATTCGAATTTCGATTTTATGGACTATTAAACTTCTGATATTTTGGAGTTTTTTTCATTATATGTGAAAATAAAAAACATTTCAATCAGCAAATTTCAATGTACTTATAGGTACCTATTAATTTATAGAGTTCAAAGCTTCTCTTAGATGTTATGTAAGATTTTTATTGAATGCCCCTCCCCCTTTTCGCACTCTTTTCATAATTATATTGTTTGAAATATATGAGTAGTTATATTATACAATCGATTTTACTGATATTTTGCACTTTCATATATCGTGCGTCTTTCGAAAGGAAATATAAGATATAATATTAATAAAAATGTCACTTCCATTTTTTGTAAAAAAATCTTTTTTTGAAAATTCAAATAAAATTTAGCACATATATGAAGAATTTTGTGGATAAAACTATGTGATAAAATATAAATTGGATGCTATGTCCCATTTTAAGTGCACTTTCAGTAAAAGCTAATTTTGCTACTTTCATGATGCACAATCCACATAAAGTTTGACATACAAAAGGAATAGGAAATACTGTTTATTATAAAATTGAATCTGTTTGGTTGCCACGCCCTTATTAAACCCTTATTAAGTTAAGAAATGGGCGTGGCATCTAGGCGATACTTCTTTCAAGGATATACTTATGTGCCAAGTTTAATTTTAGTCGGTTCAGTAGTTTAAAAATAATTTCAATTTAAATAAAGTATAAAATATTATGATAAAAATGGGCAATGCTACAGTCCAGCCACAAGTGATTTAAATAAGGTTGCCAGATTCGAATTGTGGTTTAACTTGAAAATCCATAAAAACGAGCTTAATTTCCAAAAGAAAAAAAAAAAAAAGAACTTGTCAGTCGACTTCCGCCAAAAATCTTTTATTTTTTATATGAAACCTATATAGAAGTGCGTATATAAATACATCAGTACGATTAGGACAAAGTTTTTAGAATTTTTGTGAAAATAAGAGTTTAAATAGCATATCCGTGTAGGCTATGGAAAAATATTAACAAATGCAGTAAAGATTTTTGCTATTGTTATTTAAAAAAAAAATAAATAAAACATATGATAAATCTTCTTCTGACTCAACACAAATATTTCAATATCCATTATCCCTTTTGAACATTTATTAATGGCATTAAAAAAAATATCTTATAAACGAATGTGTTTTGATGTTTTCGAATAAGGCTCGAGGAAAAATATTTGTTAAAATTGTAAGTGATTATATATATATATATATATATATATATATATATATCTTGACAACATTTAAAATACCTTGACTACCCATGGATTTAAAAACAATATAACCAATGCCTGTTAATATACAAGCTTGTAATCCATTACCAACAATAAATAGTTAGAGTTTGAATGTATTTAACCCTTCTAGCAGCACCGATACGCATAAAGGTGTTATTCCGAAGAATAAGATAAGTACTACAAAAACTCAATTTCCATCAGGTAAGCTTCGATATGTAAGTAATAATAAAAGAAATTTAAGCCCCCAGAAAAGTTTGACTTTTGCTAAAAAACAAAAGGTAATTAATAAACTCTTGATGAGCAACCACTTTGATCTCCTGAGTGATGATATAGAAAATAATAATACAAAAGATAGTAATTCTTTCCAGAAATTGTAACGGTTCAAGCTTCTTCATGCCCTATCTCTTAGAAGACTTCGCTACCTATTCTTCCGACCGTGCTCAGGGTTTGGGGTGGTGTTCTTGTCTTCTTAAGACATAGGCTAAGAACCCATCATCAAATTTAAAAAGGTAGCTTTAAAGACCTGAATATCAACTAATTAAAGCAAAAAATAAAAAAAAATAATAACCTGATTTGAACTAATTGTCAAAAGAAGATGGTGACATTTCTTCTTTTCTGTTACCCTCCCAACCTATCTATTTAACTATAAAATATTATTTAAATAGCCCTATAAAGATTCCCTAACTATAACCGATAAACTGTTCGTAAAAATAAAGCAATTAAATAGGCATATTGAAATTAATTATAATATAAAATTATCCAAATTAATAACATTTTGTTTATGTAATATTAAAATATCAATATATAGAAAAAAAAATTTGGTTAGACAGTGTATGTATATGTATGTTTATGTTTAAAAAGTATAAAAATTTTCAAATTCAAAAAAAATTAACTTATGTTAAAATTTCGAATAGGGATGGAAATATATGTTATTAACATAATCTTAACTTTATGTTACTACTATATTTTTTCTTTTTGAATCTGATTAGGTTTTGTTATTATAAATAAAATAAGGTTTATAAAAATAATTAACACTATGAAAATTTATAAAACAATAAAATTAAACAAATACGTAAAGCTTACCAAAATATGATGGAGGAAGCAGCAGGCCTGTTGTCCTTTTCACAATTTTTCTCGGCAACGTTGGTTTTTATATTTTCATTTTGCCTTATAATATTTATAACAAATTTATGTTAGTGTAAGTGTAAATTTTTTTTTTTTTAAGTATGTATTTAGTGTAAAAAAATGAATTTTGTATAAAAGTGTAATATGTGTAAAAGTGTATTTACAATTTTTTTTACATTATATTAAAATTTAATAGAAGAAAATGTAAATTAAATTAAATTTGAGATATATTAAAGTTAAATTAAAGTTGTTTAGTAATTAAAAAAAAATTAAATTGTAAAATTTAATTGATTGTAGAATTAGATTTAGTTAAAATAGTTAGAATTAAGTTTGTTTAAATTAAGATTTAACTCAAATTAACAAAATTAGGTTAAAGTTTATATCAGGGTTTGCGAGATGAATTAAGTTTAAGATTGAAAAGTGTTATTTATGTTGATTATGTAGATTTAAGATGCAATTTTGGGATTAGATTTAGCGTGGATATTAAGATGTTAACTTTAGGGTTTAGGGTAAATGTAGATAAATAAAAGTTGATGAAGTAGTTTCAGTTAATCACTTCCTGATGTTAGTGTCTTGACAAAAAATTTTTTGAATTTTCATAAATTTCAGAATTTGATATTGCACAATTATAATCGACGGATATACTTTTAAATTTCTTTTTTTTCCTCTGTTATTTCAATTTGCAATTTGTTGTAGAAATGAAATTTAATTATACAATTATAATTCTAATTAGTTATAAATACAACAAAATCTATCATCATTCTTCTTACCTTAAATTTCCTTATGTAATTTCTCCCCTTTAATCTAATTAAATTGCCAATCTCCCAAAATTCTGATATATTTCCTTTCAATTTCTATATTTGTAGTTCCTGTGCGTATACGTATTTATTGTATGAAAATTTTTATCGAATGAAAAAAATTTGACATAAATGAAATTTTTTTTTCTACAAAATTTCCATAACGTATACGTTTAAAAAAAAAATATTTGTTAAGTATTTGAAACCTAACGAACAATTTGATGAAAATATAGCCCTCACAAAACAGATACAGCTGCCTGGTATGTTTTAACATACCAAAGAACTGGATCTGTAAAGGGCTATTAAGTAATAAGCCTTTATCAGTTTTTACATCCATATGTCTTTGGTATGGTATATGCCAATGTTGTCGCTATCTATGTCTTGAAGTTCGTAACTAGTCTGTCCTATTTTACGCAAAACTTTAGCTTGAATACCTATAGGTGCTAGTTTCGAACTGTAGTTATTAATTTTTGAGCTTTGCGTAAAATTACGTCTGATAACAGTTTGTCCGATGCTAAAATCTTTTGTTCGAGAACGTAAATTGTAAGTCCTTGCATTTTTGTCGTACGCTTTTTTAATGAATTCTCTAATTTTGTCGCGTACAATAGTAAATTCGACTTGTCGTTCAATAATCGAGTTACTGTCAGCCAAAATATTAAGTTTTCTCAAAAGTTTATAGTCCTTCCCATGTGTCACCATTGTCTGTCCGAATACTACTTGATATGGGGTCCTACCGATGGATTGATGGATACTGTTCCTAAGAGAACAATTAATACTGTCAGTATATAGATCCCACTCCCGTTGATCTTTTCTTATGTAAGAACGCAAAGCTTCATTAATGCAACGATTAACTCTTTCGCTTGCGTTTGCCTGTGGACTATATACAGCTGTTAGCATATGCTGTACCCCATATTTAGATAAAAATCTTTCAAAATCTTTGGATTTAAATTTGCGATCCATTGTCTGACACTAACGTTTCTGGAACCCCATAACAACAAAAAATTTCACTTCGTAAATAATTTATAATGTCCTTAGAAACAAATTTTCTTAATGGTTTAAGAAAAGTAAATTTAGAAAAATGGTCGAGTACAATTAACAGTCCTATATGTCCTTTTTTTGTCCGTGGAAAAGGTCCAATTAAGTCGACGTATAGTCTTTGAAATGGTCTCTCAGTTTCAACCATCTGTCCTAAAGGTGGTCGTAAAATATTTGTTGGAGTCTTAGAAGTTTTACAAAGTTTACAATTTAGAATATAGTCCTTTACGTCAGTTACTAGTCGAGGCCAATAAAAATACCGTCTAATTCTTTCTACTGTTTTACCGATTCCACTATGTGCTGATGTTGGTGTGTCATGTGCCGAATATATTACGTCTCGTCTTAATTCTGTCGGTACTAATAATTTCCACAAATTTGATTCATCCTTCTCTCCAGATGAGAATTCAGTCCTTTTATAAATATAACCGCCCACAATTTTGAAGTCAGGCAACTCTGAATTTTGTATGTCATCTTTTAATTTTGAATACTCGTCACTGTTAAATGCGTCTGAATCCAGGTCTATTGCTGGTAATGTCTCCAACTCAACAGAACTCAAAAAATCTTCGCCTTCATGAACTCTTGAAAGTGCGTCAGGGACAACGTTTTCTCTACCGCTTCGGTGCTCGATCGTAAAGTTAAAACCTTGGAGTTTTAAAGACCAACGAGATAGCCGACCAGAGAGATCACGCTGACCCATAAGCCACTTTAAACTGGCGTGATCAGTCACGACTTTAAATTCTAACCCCTCAATGTAGGCGCGAAACTTTTGGATTGCCAATACTACGGCCAAGCATTCTAATTCAGTAATTGTGTAGTTTCTTTGAGCTCTATTGAGTTTGTGAGACATATAAGCAATCGGTCTCTTTGTCCCGTCCTCGTCTTTCTGCGCCAGTACTGCACCCACCCCATAAGTGCTAGCATCACACTGTAATATAAAAGGTTTAGTATAATCTGGGTGAATCAGTAAAGGAGCAGAAGTGAGTTTTATCTTAAGTTCGTTAAAAGCTGCTTGAGCTTGGTCTGTCCAGACAAAAGTCTTCTTTTTCGTCAACAGTTCAGTCAAAGGAAACGTTAAAGTTGAGTAGTCTTGTATAAATCTCCTGTACCAGCCAGTCATACCCAAAAATCGTCTTAAATGTTTTATTGACTTTGGCACAGGTAAGTCTTGTATTGCTTTAATTTTGTCTTCGTCCACTTGCATCGTTCCGTTCCCTACAACGTAACCTAAGTATTTTACACGGGATAACGCAAAGCTACTTTTATTAACGTTTATTATCAAACCTGCTTTACGGAGATTTGTTGCCACTTCCATCAAATGTGTCAAATGTTCGTCAAAGGTCTGCGAAACAACAAGCAGGTCATCTAAATATACAAAAACGTGAGTCTTCAAATTATAGGGAATAACCATGTCCATTAGTCGGCACAACGTTTGCGGTGCATTACACAGTCCAAACGGCATTCTTGTAAATTGATACAATGGCCGATTAGGAACTGTGAAAGCTGTCTTAGGTTTCGAGTCTTCGTCCAGTTTGATTTGCCAAAAGGCATCTTTCAAATCGATTTTCGAAATGCAGTGAACTGGAGGAAGTCTCGATAAAAGTCCGTCAATGTTTGGTATGGGGTATGCGTCCTTAACTGTCACGGAATTTAATTTTCGACTGTCTACACACATTCTTATTTTACCAGGTTTGACAACAACTACAGTCGGAGATGACCAAGGAGAGTGTGGAGCTTCTTCTATCACTCCCAAAGATAACATACGCTCTAATTCACCACTAAGTTGTTTTTCTACCGCTGGGGAAATTGGGTAGTAGCGTTGTTTAATAGGCTTTGCATTACCTGTATCGATGCTGTGTGTTATTAATGTAGTACAGCCTAACCCATCTACATCAGAATTAGGGAACGTTGCAATAATTTGGTCAAGTCGTTGTTTCTGTTCAAAAGTTAGTTTCAGTTTGTCCGGGTCTGATTCGACACAGTCAATTTCACCAATAATCGGTAAAGAAATTTTGAGTCCGAAATCTTTCCAAAAGTCAAAACCGCAAATTAAGTCCTGTCTTATTGTCGGAACCACTAAAAATTCAAAATGTTTCTTTTGGCCTTGAAAAGTAATGTCTAAAGTCGCTATTCCTATTACGTTCTGTCGTTGTCCGTCTGCAGTACGCACGTTACCTAAACATTTTCTAAATTGAGATCCACTTTGAATTTCTATTGCTAAATTCCCTCCAATTACGCTCTTATTTGCGCCACTATCTAGCAATGCCATATAGAATTTTTCGTTAACTTTGAGGTTAACGTATGGTCTAGTATCTAGCTCCTGAGAAATGACTGGGGAAATCACACAAATTTTGAACATTTTAATTTTGCGATAAAAATCTCTAATCCTTTTTGAAGATTTACTAATCTTATTTTCTCCGAAAATCCTTGCACGAGCTTTCTTATATTCAGCCAAACGGATGTGATATGGCTTCATCAAAGGGTGCAAATTATCTGTCTTGGTATTGTTGTCCAAATCAACGTCCGAAGTTTTCTGTCCATTTATGTTGGATGTTCTTAATGAGTCCGTCGAACATCCTTCTGTCCGTTTCCCGAAATTTTCTTAGAACACTTACTACAATTTGGCTTATATATGTCTTTGGCACCACATCCGTAACAAAAGATACGTCTATGTTCCAAACAATCAAAATAAGTATGTCCCTCTTTGTCACAGTTCCAACATTTTATGTTGTGTTGTAGTACACAAATATCGTCCATCACTGTATCTGTTACGTCCTCTTCTTTATCGTTGTTGTCAATTTCAGAAATTCGTCCTTTATTTATTTTTCTAGACTCATATGTCTGGAGATCTTTCATAAATTTCTCATGCTTTCTAACTTCTCGACGAAGTTGAGAAACATTAGAAATATCTAGATGTAAAAGTTCATGACGAACTTCGGACTTTAAATTTCGAATGAGGGTCTCACACAAGTCTCGGTCAGATATTGGTGTCTTAAGTCTATCTGTCATAGCCAAAATCGAATCCAAATACTCGTCAAAATTTTCATTGTGTTTCTGTCTTCGTCGTCGTATGTCATCAAGGATATCAAAGTCCGTATAATCCTCCTTGTATTGGTTGCGTAAAGCTGTTGTTAGTGAATGCCAGTCATTGTCCATTGTTTGTCTGTGGTATCTCCAATACCATTCGAGGGCCTTGCCTTCAAAAAGGCTATGTGCATGCTTACACAAGATATCAAAATCTCCTCGAAGATTGTTTGTCGTCAGTATGTTTACACGGTAAATGAATTCGTCCACTGTCATTTGGTTGTCATGTCCGGTAAATTTGATTCGCCAATTACGAATAATGTTTAATACTTTTTCAGCGAAAAATGGTTCTTCATTTGAATTATTATTCAAATTGTTACGGCTAGGATTTGGTGAAATAGTAGGGTTATTTCTGGTAGAAATATTTGCAGAATTATTCTCAAATCTATTCGGATTTCCATTGGATGGAATATTTATATTTTGGACCATGGTGGTCAATTCATTTGAAATAAAACTCATCATTTCTGTACGAAATGATCCTAAAGATTCTGCTACTATTTGTCTAATTTGAATATCATTGTTACGAGTACTGTCCGCGTTACAATTCTGAGTTGGTTGCCCAGTTCTTTTCCTACATGTTCGTGGTTGAGTCACCTGATTTGTATTAGCATTTGATGAATCCATATCCACCGTAAAGCTAACATTAGTAGGCTCATCTATATTCAACAAATTATCTCTACTGCGTGTTAACGGCATATTAAATTTTATTAAAATCGATCAAAGTATTTACATTTTACTACTAGGTTAAATCATGTTATAGTTAGGAATCAAATAAAAAAAAAATATTGACTTAAGTTCAAACCAAAACTAAAAAAAAAATAAAATAAATCTTTTAAACTTTCCAAAGAGTGAGTTATTGACAGAAACGTTATCTAACAAAATCTTATTGAGAAAGCCTAAAATATAGATAGAAGAAAAATCTCAGTAGTTACACGATGGTAGTTATCGACCAATTATTCAAATAAAAGAAATCCGATCATGTTAAAAACTAAGCTAAAATTTTGAATAGAAATGAACCAAAGAAAAGTTATGTATGATATTCGTGAGTAAGATCCCAATTCAAACCAAGATCAAAAATCTCAAACGAAAAATTTCATACAAAAAAATTAAATGTGTGTTCCAAACATTTAGTTCAAGATTTCACTTTAGAATAAAATCCGAAAATCCAAACTGTTTAGTAAAACACATTGAAATTAAAAGTTAAAAGAAAAAAAAAAATTAGTTAATTCCACGTTAAATTGTTTATGGAACTTCAGCTAAGTTGTCAATATATTTCCTATTCGATTTTCTAATATTCTCCTATAGGTTTTAGCTGAGGCCCCACGTTGGGCGCCATTAAATTTATGTAACGGTTCAAGCTTCTTCATGCCCTATCTCTTAGAAGACTTCGCTACCTATTCTTCCGACCGTGCTCAGGGTTTGGGGTGGTGTTCTTGTCTTCTTAAGACATAGGCTAAGAACCCATCATCAAATTTAAAAAGGTAGCTTTAAAGACCTGAATATCAACTAATTAAAGCAAAAAATAAAAAAAAATAATAACCTGATTTGAACTAATTGTCAAAAGAAGATGGTGACATTTCTTCTTTTCTGTTACCCTCCCAACCTATCTATTTAACTATAAAATATTATTTAAATAGCCCTATAAAGATTCCCTAACTATAACCGATTAACTGTTCGTAAAAATAAAGCAATTAAATAGGCATATTGAAATTAATTATAATATAAAATTATCCAAATTAATAACATTTTGTTTATTTAATATTAAAATATCAATATATAGAAAAAAAAATTTGGTTAGACAGTGTATGTATATGTATGTTTATGTTTAAAAAGTATAAAAATTTTCAAATTCAAAAAAAATTAACTTATGTTAAAATTTCGAATAGGGATGGAAATATATGTTATTAACATAATCTTAACTTTATGTTACTACTATATTTTTTCTTTTTGAATCTGATTAGGTTTTGTTATTATAAATAAAATAAGGTTTATAAAAATAATTAACACTATGAAAATTTATAAAACAATAAAATTAAACAAATACGTAAAGCTTACCAAAATATGATGGAGGAAGCAGCAGGCCTGTTGTCCTTTTCACAATTTTTCTCGGCAACGTTGGTTTTTATATTTTCATTTTGCCTTATAATATTTATAACAAATTTATGTTAGTGTAAGTGTAAATTTTTTTTTTTTAAGTATGTATTTAGTGTAAAAAAATGAATTTTGTATAAAAGTGTAATATGTGTAAAAGTGTATTTACAATTTTTTTTACATTATATTAAAATTTAATAGAAGAAAATGTAAATTAAATTAAATTTGAGATATATTAAAGTTAAATTAAAGTTGTTTTAGTAATTAAAAAAAAATTAAATTGTAAAATTTAATTGATTGTAGAATTAGATTTAGTTAAAATAGTTAGAACTAAGTTTGTTTAAATTAAGATTTAACTCAAATTAACAAAATTAGGTTAAAGTTTATATCAGGGTTTGCGAGATGAATTAAGTTTAAGATTGAAAAGTGTTATTTATGTTGATTATGTAGATTTAAGATGCAATTTTGGGATTAGATTTAGCGTGGATATTAAGATGTTAACTTTAGGGTTTAGGGTAAATGTAGATAAATAAAAGTTGATGAAGTAGTTTCAGTTAATCACTTCCTGATGTTAGTGTCTTGACAAAAAATTTTTTGAATTTTCATAAATTTCAGAATTTGATATTGCACAATTATAATCGACGGATATACTTTTAAATTTCCTCTGTTATTTCAATTTGCAATTTGTTGTAGAAATGAAATCTAATTATACAATTATGATTCTAATTAGTTATAAATACAACAAAATCTATCATCATTCTTCTTACCTTAAATTTCCTTATGTAATTTCTCCCCTTTAATCTAATTAAATTGCCAATCTCCCAAAATTCTGATATATTTCCTTTCAATTTCTATATTTGTAGTTCCTGTGCGTATACGTATTTATTGTATGAAAATTTTTATCGAATGAAAAAAATTTGACATAAATGAAATTTTTTTTTCTACAAAATTTCCATAACGTATACGTTTAAAAAAAAAATATTTGTTAAGTATTTGAAACCTAACGAACAATTTGATGAAAATATAGCCCTCACAAAATAATCAAAACTCCCACCAATTTATCTTCGTGAGCCTAGCTCCAAAAAATTCTTTTAAGACATTTATTGAGCTTATTGGAAAAAACAATTTTCATATTGTTCCAATAAGAAAAGGTGGCGTGCAAAGGTGGCACAAAAATAGTAGTATACACTGAAGATTGTTATAGTAAAATATTTCATTATTTTTATTCAAGTTTATTCAAAGCCGACTGTCTGCCAACCATAGATTTAAAACACATTAATGGTCACAGGAATTAGTAATAACTTCAACATTTTCTTGCTTGATGACTAATTATGTATTTGTTACGGTTTCTTAATACTTGGCTACAAAAGGATTTGCTAGCTAAATTTGTCTAAAAGCCGTAAAAAGATCAAAATTTTCCCATATGAACACCAAAGTGCCTTACGAAAAAAATTTACCCCTCTAGAAATAAAGACTAGTATGTTCTTGTATTATTCTCATTTTTAAAACACCTCTAAAATACTGATTTCTTTCAATAACATTATAAAAATCTTCGTTTTAAGAAAATTGACTTCGAGATATTAAAGAGACATATTAGTACCAGGAATATGCATTTAAGTAATTCTTACACCCCTTTTGATTCTCGAAATACGCAGATTTTATTAACATTTTTGTTATTTATTAGTTAGTTGTATATACTTCGGACATTTTTGGATTTTAAGGTAGCATTGGAAAGGCCTATTCTGATACTATCGCAAATTACAGATAATGGATCCTTTAAAAGCAAAAGGGTAAATTTTATACATGTGGTTCCTATAAGGTTTAATCAGCAATTTTTGCAAATAAGTTGATTGGAAATATTTATTATACTTAAATATCAATTAATTTATGCAATGTATAATAAATTCTTTTAAAACCGCGTTTGTAATCCAATAGAAGAAGGTCTTTGAAGTCTTGTTGCAATTTTACACGAATTTATAAGTTTTTGACAAATTTATACTTCTTGTGACATTTATTTTCTTAAATAAGCATTTATTTGCCATAGAAATTAACTTAACCTGATCCCAAAATATTACATTTGTTACTAATGGGTTAAGTGGATACATGTATCAATAGTACTGAATAGGACTATTCCAATGATGTTCTAAAGTCTAAATTACGATGGAAAATGTCCGAAATATTCAAACTTTAATAAAATAGTATTTAAAAATTTTCGTAGAAAATTTTACTAAAATCTTCATTTTACGAGAGTGAAAACTAATTTAAAAAAAATTTTTTTGGTCACGTATTAACCAACATGCGTTTGTTACATATTGAATTTTTTTTGACAAAAAGTTTTAAAATTGTGTACACTGTTTATCGAAAACCTTATTTGTGGAGGTATTTTAAAAATGGTCCAGCTGACGAGAACGAAATACTTAAACCGAAATACTTTAAGGATTATCAGTCTGTAATTTTAGAAGTACACTTGCAACATTTTTTTTTGTCCTCATACAAATCCAGGCACTTCAATAAACGCACTATACAAATTTCAGGTCCGATGCGGCACGCGTTAACGATATCCGATTCACTAATATTTCAAACAATTTCTTTTTCAAACCAAAAATCGATTCTAGGAAGACTTACTGTCAAAATTCAAACTTCAGTAAATTTTGGTGCAGTCTACTGTAGTAAATATCTAGCACAATAATAATAGTATTCTCTAGAACAAACATAAATGTGCTCCAAAAAATTCCATTTTCAAGAAATTAAATATAAAATTAGAATTAGCTTTGACTTATGAAACGTTTTTTTCTTCTTTATTTTTTGCTTGGAATCATTGAGGTGATTTAATAAAAGGATAACATTTTTTGATCTCCTTGATATTTTCTTCCTTCCATATATTAATCCGATTATACTGCCACTAACATAAGGACTTCCACTACCAATATTTTTACGAACGATTTTGAAATATCACATTGATTGTGAAAAAGATCGGGTCATAAGGCAATGTGAAACACTCAATTCAATGTGGTTCAAATTAATTATAGCCATTGGTCTTACTGGTTCATGTAGTCTGATTTACACTCTATTAAAGTACTAGTAAGTAAAATTATCGGTTGGAAAAGAGGGATTTAAGAAAGTTCTTAAAGTAGCGGTTGATAATGGTTTGGAGATAAATTGAAAAAAAAAATACATTTTTAGTAAGGAAAACGGAATATCTAGTTCTCACTTATATTCCTCTAAATTAACACTTCAATCTGTAAAAAGATTTCCTATATCCACAATAGACCTCTTCGAGTATGAAAACGTTTCGAAAAATCGTAACATAAAAATTAAGTGCGAATTTTATATTTCTGTAAAATTCTTGGGGAGATAAAGAAAAAATAGCTTACTCACGCTTGAATTTTGAATTTTTGATTTTTTGGTCGTAATTTTAATTGAAAATAATCCATAAATGTCACCATAAACAAATTATTTAAAAAAAAAACATGTAGATAGGAAATAAGAGAGAATGGTAGTTAGTTGAACCTGTTTATAATGCTAGATATTTTATGACGTACGTCCTGCAAAAAAAAAAAAAAATAAATAAATAATTATCGCATCAATATTTTCTCATGAATTTTCCCGTTTTAGATTTACCTTTCTTATACTTCAAGAATATTTGTTTGCACTAACTAAGTGTCACAAATAAATACCTTTAAATTGATATATCAATCAATCTATTTGATACAAATAAGCCAACATTTAACTCATTAGAAAATTCTTTAGAAATGCTTAAATACATTCAAACTATTCCAGTTCAATCGTTTCCTTAATTAATCTTTTTCAAATGAAAACTAATCCCATATCATGATGATTTATGCATATGATTTGTCTGCCTAGTTACAAAACACACCTACTGCCAACTTAGTTAAATACGGGAAAAGTTCCCACTATGTGATAAATAAATACGTATGAATTATTCTAGGTCTCTCAGAGTTAAAGCACGAAAAATTGAAAGGAAGAAAAAAAGTACATATAAAGAACATTATAATTTAACATGTTTGTTAGCATAAATTATAATAATTACAATTTGTTTGCAATTTAACTTGTCTGTTACGCATTCAAGCGTTCCATTTATCCATCCATATAAAAATAACCCATCAATTTACCTATAGTGTATACATACGTATGTCTTAAGAATGATCATCATATTCCAAGTATGGTTACTGGGGCTACTATACATGTTATTGTTGGATACTTGTGTGAATATGAGTTGGCTCTATGCTTTTGATGATGGGATAAACTTTAAAACTTTTCTTATACATTTGGTTTTCTTTATTATTATTTTTTCTAAACTAATTTTAATAACTTGAATGTTTAGGATTTATAAGAGCAACAACAACAACAATAGTAACATGGTTAAAAGTTTGTTTGTGATGTTACAAGTACTACAGCTGCTATTAAGACACTTGACAAGTGTTAGTCTTCGTTCAAACACTTTCGAATAAGAATTCTTTTTAGATTAAGGTGTCTGCAATGGGTCATCATCAAGTGCCTTTTTAGATTATTATGAATAAATGATGTTTTCACTATTTTTTCTTTCATACCTTTAAATGTTTTTCTCACTTTTGCCTTAAACTATTAAACTGCTTAGATAAAGTGTAGAAATTAAAATCTTCATTCTGTTGCTAAGTATGTTTATAACTCGGTTTATACATAGTCTTACAGTAGAAATCTAGATTCGCAAACTTTTTTTTATTTATTTGGTTAAGTATTAGCACTTCAAATTTATATGATTTTCAACGGTAAAAATTAAGTAAAATTTTTAGAAGTCAACAGGGATGTAAAACTATCATTGTTTAGAAAAAAAATTCTAATAATGCAATGTTGTTTATATTTTGATAAATATTACAAAAACTAATATAAAAAAATTATTTCATTAGTTCATTAAGAAGTCGACCTAAATCTATTATTAATTTTTCTTCTTCGTTTAATAATAAACCATTGCTTAGATATTTTTAATGAAATGAAATTGCTTTAAATTTATTTTTTTATGATTTATCATACTTTTTTTCCTTTGCTTAAAAATAAATATTTTCCCTCCACATACATGGGGATATGTTTGCCAACAGATTATAAACCATAGTTGATGGGCAAAATGTTCACTGATTATTTGAGAGCTTAAGGTGATGGTGTTGTTTTTATTTTCTTATTTAAAAGTGAAATTTACAATTTTTAACCTGAAGAAACGTTGTAAAGTTTTGAAGATTAGAAACTGAAAGTTATTTAAAGATATTTCAGTTTTACCCACGTGCTTTGATTGGGGCCAAATGTTATACAATAATTTATGGGAAACTTTTATATATTAAATATGTTCATAAATTTCTTAAAAGTCACAAAAAATTAAGGATATTAATATAAATGAATATAAATTTAGCGTTTTATTTATAAATATTTGTATGAGTTCTAAGTATTTTTGAAAATTTTATTTGGACTTTTTTGACTATATATAATATATTAGTGAATAACATGAAACGAATTAAATATTAAATAAAATGTATGTATGAACTCTGAGTGAAAAGAACATATCTTCTAAGTAAGTTATGTACATATATCAAGATACTCAGAAAGAAATTGATAATGATAATTGGTTATTAGGAAAATCGACAATTTGATTTTTTGGAAAAACCAGTTTTCGAATAGTTCGAATAGCTGGAATTTTGAAAACAAACGGTTGCTGTTTTTGAAATTTCGAAAAATAACATTTATGTTTTCAGGAGTAAATATTTCCATTAAAAGACTATATTTCTATACTATATGTATATAATTAAAGTAAGAAAATAATCATTAAAAATTAAAAAAATTGGACTAAGTTTTTTTATATAATACGTACAGAAACCATAGTTTAATATAGAAAAAGCGTGTCTTAATTTTTTCGAAATCAATTTTGCACGTACACTTCTTTCAAATACTACAACTTTAAAAAATGAAGTAAACTATTATTACAAATATTGAATTAATAAAATCCCTAAAATACTTATTTAAGTTATTTGTATGAATAATACAAGTGTCACAAAAGAAAAAATTAATTCCATTGATAGGCGTATTTCATTGAGCATAACTATTACTTTATTTTACGGCTATTTTTTAATCCATTCTTTATTATAAAACATATTTTTTCACACTAGATATATTATATTATTAGTGAATTGGGCTATCGCTTGATAAAAACAGTTGAGAATTGTAGAACATATGATTTTCTTCAATGTTGTAAAACTCATAAAATCCTGCTATTTTACATATGTTCTGCTGTTGCGATTATTTTGTATCATTATTATGGCAAAAACAAAATACAAGTAAAATAATAGATTCCTATGATTTTTACAACTTCGAAGGAAATCACATGTTCTTTCCGATTTTATCAAAGCTCATTTTTATCCTAATAAAAGATAGTATTAGGAAGAAATAAGAACGAAATATGTTTTCTAATAAAGTATGAATCAAGAATGGCTGTAAATTTAAAAAAATAAGAATAAAAAATTGAGATAGTGTCTTCAACATACGATTATTACCCTGTTTTGCTATGAATAAAAGTGTGTATATATTTTTTAAAAAGGGAAAAATGTTTTTTTTTCTAATGCCGTTTGAAAAACTTAAATTGCATAACTGGTACTCGAGATAAAAATTTTAAAACAACGAAGTCAGAAAAATCGTTTTTTGGAAATAAATCCTGATTTTGTAGGTATATTGAAAATTTTAAAAATGATGTAATAGTCTGCTTACCCATACCTACAAACTACAATATGTTATATTCCAAGCACATTCAATTTGTTTATTTTGTAGCATCGTCTAATAATAAGTTAACAAATTTTTCTAAATTTTCACTCAAATATTAATATTTAGCACACATGCTTTTTGAGATAAAATGTTTTGTATTTAACTACTTTTTTGTGTTGAAAAAAAAAAACGGTTTATTTGACATTCAAAAAATGAACTTTTTTGAAAAAACCGAGATTACTTAAATTGAAAAAACTGGTTTTAAAACCGGTTGGTACCGAACGACATGTTTTTCAGCGCTACACCAACATCAGCATTCCGTCTGCATTACCTATAAGTTGTTTTATATCAACTTTTACCTTTTCTCTACATTACGTAAAACTAGTTATGTAACTATTAAACAGATTAATATGCATTTATATTAATTATTTAACACCTTATTTAAAAGCATATATGGTAACAAATTGTCACTAATGACAGCACCGTGTTAAAATAATGAGTTAAATTGCTAAAGCGTAAGTAGTGTAACGTTTTTATAATAGAATTTTAACTCGTTATTTGGCAATTTAAGTTTTTCCTGGAGAAGTGTACAGTGTTTGTAGTTAAATTTGTTTTCCATCGGATACTATGACTTTTTTCTGTCTTTCTGACAGTTTATGGATTGAATTCCAGAACCGCTTCTTCTCATATTTTGAGACACAAAATGAATTAAGAAAATTTTGAATATCTTGTTCTGAATTTAAGCATATTCCAGGTAGGGGATTCTAAATCCAACGAAGCAAATATTAGTCACAAGAGGCAATATCTGGGCTATACGTCGGATGGGTTACAATTATCTATCCACTACTTTCAAAATAGTTTTTATGATTGCTCAACATTAGGCCAAGCATTCTCATAATGAAAAACTATGAATTCTTGAAAGCTTAAAAACCTGTGTTAATTATAGTTCAACGGCATGATACATACTGAGTAAGAAAATCTAATGACAGTACTTCATGTGACATAGTTGTAAAAATTTATCGCTTGGAAAAAAATTATATTAATATAGTCTATGGAAAGTAGTGCCAATATACAAAAATATTCCAACGGAATTTAACTGACCCTCGCTGTAACTTATTTTAAGGTGACGGATAATCTTCCTTACTATTATTAAGGAAACAATATGCATTTCCGTTTGACCGCCACGTAAGTAAACGACAAGTATATATTTTATACATCCAAAGAAATATCGGTCATTCCAGTGTACGAAATGACACTATGCTGTGTCAATAGTGTATCAACCCCGAACGTGTCTAAATTTTACACTGCGTGGTGAAATCAAAAACAAATAGTTGATATCGTATGGGTGTCAAATTGACATCACATCCCTAACGAATTATTAAATATTAATAAGTATTCGAACCTGTAACTTAAGAACCTGTGACTTAACCCTACGGTACATACCCAGGAAAATTAACGTTAGTTAATACCCGGGGTACGCGGGTACCTTAGTGGATTTTTTGCTGATTTTGTATATTTAATGTTAAATATTTATTACTATTACATATGTAACTAGTTATAAAGCTAAAATCAAACTGGTTAACATACGTAGAAAAAACTTTTTTGAGTATGCCTACGATGTACGTCCATGTTAAATTTTAATTTTTAAGATAATTAGATGAAATTTGACATATATAATGCAGGAACAAACTCTGTTCAAATTAGTTGTCAATTGATACTTATTATAACATAGCCCCAATACAAAATTTCCCCTGCAATAGGGTTTCTATCTGATAATTTTTTTTTAAATATTACATAATTGAGTACATATAAAAGTTTCAACATACTCCAATTTCACTTTATAAAATAATTTTCATAAACGTAAAAAGCACAGTAGCAATTTTTTTAAGGTTCGCTGCTCAAAATATAAAAATACCACATCCGAAAATCATTACAAAGTACATAAATTAGTGTTGGTAGACACTGTATTTTTTGTATACATAAGATTCTATAAAGTATAAATTGTAATTCTCAACTTTACAATAAGACTTTATCCACAATAAAACACTGGTTTCATATAGAAAACTCTCCAAAAATCGGTCAAGGCAGACTATATCGCTTTTACAATCCTAAAGAATATTGCTAGTGATGGCACTTACTTGATGCACAATTGAATACAGGTGCCAAATAAGTTCCTCTTGGAAAATCGTTGAAGCCCGGCTATAACTTTCTTACAATCAAAAATAATGTTGTCAGTGATGGCACAGTGTCCTGTCAAGTTTAGAGCTACAATATCGAAAGTTTATGTAACCTGGCACGAATAGCGGAAATAATATAGCATCTTGAGCCTTTGGACATTTTCACATGACGCGCAACAAAAAAAAAAAAAAAATTAAAAAAAATTCATAAAAATACAGCCAATATTGAAGGATGTAAAAATGGCTTAAAGCGGGAAAAATAATTACGAAAAATATCGCAAAAAAGTGATAATGAGAAATATTTGAAAGTTGTTATATATTATCTTTTATTCTTCTTTATAAACTAATTTTCCTTTAAATCTTAACAGACCCAGATTTTATACAATACGAATTTTTCTTAACATGGACAGGCTTATTGACTAGTTTAAACAAAAACAATTTTTAATTTTAATTTTCAATGAAGCAAAAGGCAATAAAATTAATAATACCAAAAGTAGGATTTTTTTGGTTTCTAAACTTTAAAATCACCTCAGTCGCGAAGATCTGAAGTTTCGTGTCTATATCTTCATTATTTAAGAAATGCGAGCACTTTAAATTCAAAAAAGGTACCCGGATATATACCGTAAGATCAATATGGAAAATACGAATTCCATTAATATACTCAATTCATTCGATATAATTATCACTTTATTATTTGTTAAAACTTACAAAATTAATTTCAATTTAAACTTAAACTATATTTATAAAACATAACAGGAAGTGAGACTTCATGAATATTAATCAGTTAAAAATTATCACCAAATTTCAGTTAAAACATTAGTATTTAGTACATGTTTTTAGAAAAAAGTTTCTTTTAAAGCCGTTTTTGTGTAACACTCGAAAAAAACCGACACTTCTTCAACCGAAAAAGCCGATTAGAAAACCGAGTCGATCATCTTAATGAACATACATGTACAAATTCTTTAAACCAATGGCTTTATTGTTCCTACCCTCGTTATAAATTTTCTAATATAATTTAAACTTATGTAATCAAATAATAAATTTCAAATTCAAAGACAGTTTGACAAATAATATTATTTAAAATATTTTTGACATTATTGGTGCAAATATTTGTTTATTTATTATTAAAGATTAAACAGTTACAGACTTATGAAGATAAATTGACAAGAATTTCCCACTGTGGAGCTTTTGGGACCAAAATTGTTACCACTATATATTTTTTAAGACCAAAATTTTGATTATTGAATATATGTTTTTACAAAAACTTTAAAAACATATTACATTATCTAATCTGATTCGAAAAAGTACCGTAGTCAACAATCAAATTTATTTTCAGACTTAAAAAGTTTAACTTTTGTAAAAAAAATTAAAATTTCCTTCGGTGTATGCACAAAGACGCAATAAATATGTTTTTTACTTTTCCAATCGATTTCAGATTTGTTCACTACCGTCTTTAAAAAAATACTTAATGTAGCTTTGCCACTCACATAAATATTTTGTGTCCCGAAACAACTGTCTTCACAAAAATTATTCACAATATTTTTCGTACAACATATTTGAGATTAATATTCCAAACATACAATTCATAGTTTAGATAATCATTTATATGATGTCCATGTGGTCAATAAACCTTCGTACTCCTTGCACTCATACTTTATGCAAAAAATATTCAAATTAATTATTTGAACAACACAATAATATTTCTGTTCTTTTTGGTATTTTCATATAGAAAATCGTGTTTAATATGATATTTTTCATAAAGATAAAATGCTAAACAATTGTTTGAGCTATGAAAGTTTAATGCTGGAAAATAAAGCAAGTGGACCTTAGAATGAAAAATATGTTTCTAACGACAACAGCCAAAGTAAACATGCAAAGGGCAAAGTTACATAAAAAAGCACCAAACATAGATAGTTGAACATGATTTGCAAAAAGGTGGAAAAATAAAGAAAAGTACTAAAATAAAATGAAAGAAATAAAGAAGAGATTACAAACATTTAATTTTGAGGAAAAAAGTAAATAATAGAAAAATGTAGATATGAATTGTACAGTGTAGGTGAAAATTAAGGGTATTAGGCACAGTACTTTGCATTTCATGATTTTAGCCTAATTGAATAAGTTAATAACAATAGTTCCTTGCGTTTCTTGATTTTATGCTAATTCCTGCACACTTAGAAAATAACAGCAATTTATTAATGAATCTACATCGGAGTTACTATATTGAATAATTACGCAGCGCAACACCGATTCTGCGGCATAGGATTTTTCAGTCAATTTAGATACACGTGATCATGGAGTTGCAAGCATATAAATGGCGTTTATAAATCCCACCATTATCTGCCATATATATATATATATATATATATATATATATATATAGAATATACATATATATATATACATAGAATTTTGGTATTGAAAATATTTGCGAAACAAATTAGAAAATTTTTTCTGAATTTTTCTTCTGAAGAAATTAACTCAGTCGATCCACTAGTTACAAAGATGTCGGCCAGAAAGCATTTTTACCGATATCCAAGTTCTAAATACGGACTTGATTCTTATATAGATAAATCACAAATATTTTTCTTGAATTTCGGTTTTTGGATCAACCAAATCGTTTAATGAACAACCGGGTTATTTGCAAATTTTTTTTATTTATATAGTGTCTGCTTCCCTTATAGTTCCTTTCGTGGGTACTGAAAAACAACAACAATAAACAGGCATATTTTTTTAACTTTTTTAAGCACCTATGTAAACTAGAGACCTCGTTCTTTCACAGAAAGATTGAACATTTTTTTATGAATTTTTATGTTGAAAAAATAAACTAAGTAGACCCAGCATTAACCGAGTAAGCTATAGGCGTCATACTTGCATAAATCTTTTACAAACATTTTTTTCGAATTTCGGTATTTTAAATCAATCAAATCGGTCTATAAATTTTCTTCCATGTCCTATATTCATTTCGTCAATGCGATATGATAGGATAAAGGTTCCCACAAAATTTGAAGACTCTCACTGTATTAGTTCCTTAGATATGTCATAATGAATATTTGCTTTATATGGGGGGTAATGCACTCCCATCTGTTTTAAGCTAATCGATTCATTCTTTTGATACAAAGATACATTTTTTAAAAGTAGGTGTAAAATGTGGGTGTGATGTCCAATAGGGATCTAGTAAAGCCTATAACTACATCTGACACTGGTACGAGCTGTGTTGCAATTTTCGTGAAAATCGGTTCAATCGCCTAGAAGTAATTGATACACAAACAAACTAACTTATACCTCATTTTCATAACATATATAAGGATTTATAAAATCATAATTCTATTTCAACTTTATATAAAAATGCTAATTATTTAAAGTCTCTAGTGTATAGTATAGGTAAATATATTTTTAATTACCAATCAATATGTGGATTTTATTTTTATATAACACATCTCAACACGGGTAAAGGGTATATAAAATTCGGCACAGCCGAATGTAGAACTCTAACTTGTTAACCATAGATTCACAAGATTACGTAAATTTTTCGATTCAAAATTAACAAATGTAAGCTGAAAAATATTTAACCAATATATCTTATTCAAAATGAGTATACATTTCTCTTTTACGATAAGGACAAATTTTATGTGCGCTTAGCTTTAATGTAAGTTTTTTCTGTTGACAATTCTACTAAAAATGCGTATAGAAAAATTTAATTAAATGCTAAATATTGATTTTATTAAACCCTACATTCATTACACGGTGCTGCATTGAAAAACTCTTGGAAAGGTACATAGTGCAGTTTGTAGATATGAGTGAGTAGATTATTAACCATTATTAGAATTTTTTATATACCCTCAAAATAGGGAGTTATATCTAAAAACCAATTTTTTGAACTTCTCAACTTTTTTTATCTCGAATACCTGTTAATTAATTTAAGTCTTTTAAACGGCATTAAAGAAAAAGACCGTACTTTTTTTAAAAAAAAGTGCATTATTGGTTTCATTCTATAATCGTGATTGTTGTTAAAAGTTCAAAAACTTAAGTAAAGGTCTAAAAGTACTTCTACACTTTTGTTCGCGCATTTATATTTTTAGATCTCATTCGATCTTATATAAAGTAATCTCATAAATTCTTTCTTTGTTATTGTGAAAACCTTGAGAAGTTATATGCAATTTTTAATTTTTACTTATTTTATCATATTTGCGGGGTTTTTGCTCTCCTCAACGTAATAAAAATTTTGAAACAAGGATTAATAGCGTATTTTACGCTATGTCTTATGTGCCCTAAATAGTCAACGCAGTAGATAGTCTCAAAGTTTGAAAAATAAGAGAATATTTAAAAAAAGTCAAAAAAGTGGACTTAGTATTTTATTATTTTACACAATAAAATCGAAGGAGAGTTAAAAAGAAAGTTAAAAAAATTTAATAAAAAATCTGATGTACTCTTTGAAAATTACGCAAATTGTTTTTGTATTTTTGTATGGCTAATTGCAATTTGTACAAATCTTGGATATATAGATATAAGAACGGTGATAACTATAGTTAATCGTGACCATAAATTTAAGTCAAATGTCATTCATAGTTGAAAACAGGACACTTTTTTCAAAACACATTTTTCTAATGCAAATCGCATGGACAGCACGAAATTGACCATAATTGGCACAATTAATAGTTGTTTGTAATGTTTAACGGAAATATAGAGGCTCATCAAAAAATTTACAAAGATAAAAATTTTATGGATCAAACAAATTTAATTGGGTTAGAAAAAGGATCACAATATTAAATAGTATTTTTTGTAATAAAATTGAATAAAATATATTTTCGTATAATATATGAAGAAGTAACTTAGACGCGAACCCAATTTTTCGCAAAATTTAAAAAAATCGCGATTTTTAGCATAAAAGCAAATTTTAAAATTCTACTCGAAAACCATTAAATTTGCCATAGTAATACTGCCAAACATTGAAAATATCATAACTTTTATTTGAATAACTCAGTAACCTTTGATATTGCGTGTATTTAATTCTTACCAGAATTATTCATAAACTTCTAGGTTGTAAATATTTTTATATGTTCAATTTAAAACCGCTATAATTTATAACACTGGTCGGCAAAAAAATCCTCTACCAAAGACAATTAGTTGGACTATATGGATTTTGATGTGGTAAACAAGAATTTGCTTTCAAATTTTTTCCATCAGACCATTATACGATTTATATAAATAATACGCCAAAAGATGTGGATTAAAAATATTTTTAAACCATACTAAAATAATATTTGTGTAGGCATAAAATTTTCGGAGTTATTTAGAAATTATTATACAAAAAAATTTTTTCTTGCAAAATTGAAGATTTTTTTAAGTTTTTTTTTAAGTGAAAACGCCAAAATGTTCTGGTTTTTTATGTTTGGCATAAAGCTTACAGTGTTAGGAACAAAATAGGCAGTGTATCATCAAAATTGATACACAAATTTTGATTTTATTCACAGTTAAGTCAAAATACCAATGTATACCTACAATTAAGTGAATAGAATGGTAGGCAAAAAAAAAAAAAAATGATTTCTTCGTTAAAAAAAGATATTCTAAATAGAATTTGACAAGATAAATAAGAATCTGCTTTTACTTTTTTTCTATCACGTACTGATTTTTTTATTGACATGTCTAATATAACCGCCTTATTCAGCAGTCACTCGTATATAACTCGAAAACGGTTTGTCAAATTTAGACATATACACTCCTACAGATGCCGACTAAAATTATCTTCAGGCTACCTAAATGCTATTTTTTTAAATGACGAATACAATTTTCGTCTGCGTCCTTTGGTGTCTCAATTGTCTAAATCGGACAGTCTGTTCTCGAGTTATAATAAAATATGCTCTTGTAATTGATTTATTAATGAGAAAATATTAATATTAATAAATTGTAGCCGGATTAATGTTCAGCACGTCAAATTCCATCTATTTTTGTTTAAAGAAGAAAAAAAATTTTTATCCACAGTGTGTATATAAATTTTAATGATACGTGGCTTATTTTATTCATAATAAAACCAACTTTATGATAAGGGATTAAAAACTGCACATTTTTATTAGTTTCATTTCTTAAAATAAATTTTCATGAAAAAAAATCCTTCAATTTTACATGAAAAATTGTTTTTTCGACACTAATTTTTGAATAACTCCGAAACTAGGGGGCAGAAAAAAAATATTGTTAAGATGACTTAAATATCATTTCCGTGTACATCCTATATTGCTTCAATTGTTTATTTCTTAAAATAAATTTTCATGAAAAAAAATCCTTCAATTTTACATGAAAAATTGTTTTTTCGACACTAATTTTTGAATAACTACGAAACTAGGGGGCAGAAAAAAAATATTGTTAAGATGACTTAAATATTATTTCCGTGTACATCCTTTATTGCTTCAATTGTTTAAATCGAACAACCTATTCAAGAGTTATGGTAAAATATATTCATTTATTCGCCTTATTAAGGGCGAGATATTGGACATGCCCATAAGAAAAAAATACACAACCTAATGGAAAAAAACTGAAAGCATATTCATGTTTAGTAGGTCAAATTCCACTTAGTTGACATTTTTTTTTTTTTTTTTTGAAGGAAGGCGAAAATTTTTTTCCAATCAGTGTAATTATAGAAAGACACAAATTTATTTTTTTTTATTTATTGGGAGAAGACATACATTGTCGGAAAAAATTACACAATTTTTGTCCTCACCACCTCCGATTATGATAAAATTTGGTATACAAACTCTACGTCAATAAAAAATTTGAAGTTATTCAAAATTTTATAATTAATTGTGGTTTATTCAAAATTATAAAATTAATTGTAGTTTAGCTTTTATAATGGTTGAAAATTAATTTTTTTCAGAAATTTGTATAAAATACTTAAAATTTACATTAATATATCTTCAGACTTATTTGACGCAAAATGATGCTTAATAAATCTAGATTATAATTATTTTTGTAAAAATGAAATTTTTGAAGAAAAGAGGACAATAAAATCAATATTAGGATATATAAAAAATCATATCTTCCATTTTCATAATTTTTCTTAAAATCTTCCTTAAAGTGTTGGCAACAACATATACAAAATTTAGAGTGAGGCATGATGGTGAGAAAATTAACATTTATTAAAAAAAATAAATAAATAATTTATTTCAGTAATATTTAAAAAAATTTCTAATGGTTTTTGAACAAAACAATTTGTATATGTATAAAATGCAGTTTAAAACTTCGGCTTATTACTACCGATTCTATTTTATTAACGTGAAACAATTTTCAAAATAAATATAACTTTTGGGAGTAATACAAACAACAATCCTTGAACCAGGATTGCGAGTGCGGAAAATGTGAAAGTGTTCTATTTTATCTAACAATTTAGATGATGCTAGCATTTGTCGATAAACTCTGCCAATCGTCAATTTTCTTTCACTTAAATTTTGCTAATTCTGACTGGAAATTTCTTGGTTTGCACAAACAAGTAGCAGGAAATATTATAATCTAACCTATTCGGTAGTTTCACGAATCACTTGCAAAGTAATTAAAGCCAAACAAAAAGCAAAAAATTGCATATCATATTTAAAAAATATATCTATGATTGTAGAGGCTCAAACAAAAATACTAAAGATCGGCACTAATAAATATTAGTATTAATTTTAGTTAAAATGAATTCGATATAACCTCAAAAATGCATTAACAACGCCTTTTTAATTTAAGCTGAACTATTTTTATGAATTAATCTTTATTTTTGCAATAACAAAAAATATTACAATTAAATAAAATTTAATTTAGTAGTTTTTCTTAAAATACAACCTTTTTGTTTTTGTTTTTATTAAATAAACGAATTTTAAGGAGTTTTTTTCTAGCATTGAAGCAGTTGGACCCCTTTTTTTAGAAAATCCCTCTTTTTGACGACTTTTTGTTTTGAAATCTCATTTTTTGAACACTTTTTACAAATTCTTAACGGTAACGCTGATACTAAAGCTATTCATTTAAATTATTGTTATGTCTCTTTTCAGTCGCGGGATATTAAGATTTTACTAACGTGTTTTGTTATATTTTCTTTATTTATATATTCCGGAAATTTTTTAACATATATTTGTTTTTAATATACCGTTCGATCTATCCTAATACTGTTGAAGATTTCACGTAAATACAGCAGAAGGGTAAGTTAGCAAATTTTTACAAATAAGTCGTATAGAAATATTTATTACATTTAAATATAGATGAATTTATAAAAAAATATAATAATTCCTTTAATACCGCGATAATAATCGAATTAAAGATATTTTTCAAATTTAGTCATTATTTTACACGAATTTATAGTTTTTATGATAAATATATGCTTTTGGTGGCATTTATTTTTTAACTAATCATTTATTTAACATAAAAATCAACTTAACCAATTGCGGACGAAGATCCCAAAATATTACTTGTGCAACTAAGGGTTAAATGAATACATATATCATTTCCCATATTCAAACTTTAATAAAATAGTATTTAAAATAAAATCATAGAAAATTTTACTAAATTTTGAATTTCGCGAGAATGGAAACTATTTAAAAAATTTTTTTACTCGTTATGTATTAAACGTCATTTTTCTATCATATGTAGTAATTTGTTTGATAAAAAGCTAAAAAGTTTTGTATACTATTGATCGAAAAGCATATTTTTAAAGGTATTTTAAAAATGGTCCAGCTCACGTGAACAAAATAATTAAACCGAAATATTTTAGGGATTAGTTTAAAATATATCAACCTTTAATTTTAGTGGGGTACATTTGCAACAGTTTTTTCTCCATACATATCAATGCACTTTACTGTTCATGTTGTCCCAAATAGTACCGGGAAAAATTTAAAATAAAGTTTTTTTTTTTTAATTTGTATCCTCTAGTGTCCCTTTATTATACGTGTCAGAAAAAAATTATAAATTAATATATAAGTGTTATATTCAAAAGAACTATCTACAAATTTGTTCAGGGAAGTATAAAAACTACTTTTTCACTCATTTTTCAATATTTTGCAATCCAGTCTTCTACGTGTTCCAAACATCACACATAACGATAAATTTTCATACTCATTATTCGCGAAGTTATGGCAGGTGGACGTTTTCTCTTAGTATATTATCAATGTGTGTTATAGCATGTTCAGATAGCCCTTATTCGTCAAAAATTAAAACTGAAAAAGATAAAACTTTTGGTAAAAATCTGACAATGTATTAAATTTAACTGATTAAAATTTTAATACATTTTAATTCATGCGATTAAAGCATTAAAAATACGCTATTTATAGAATTTCAACATTACATTGAAAAGAAAATAAAAACAAGCTCTTTTTTTTAAGTATACATATGTTATGTAGATAGCCCAGAAATAAAAATGAAAAAAAAAATGTTTCGGAATTATATTTTCTTTTCAAAATAGACACAAAATGGACACAAAAACAAAACATCAAAAAATATATATTTAGAAATGTGTAGATTGCTCTTTTTCAATATAAGCCCTCGATATGCTTTTACTCATTAGAAAACAGGTAGTAAAATTTGCCAATGATGGTATCACAAAAAGAGAAATTTTGAATTTTGCTTAAGCAAATATATATATATATATATATATATATATATAAGAAATATTTCTATATGACTTATTTCTATATGATTTATTTGCAAAAATTGCTAACTTATCCTTTTGGGAACAAAATTAATAAAATTGAGCCTTCTGCTGTTAAAGGGTTAATAAGGTGAAATCTTCAACATTATCAGAATAAACCTGAAAAATTTCCGAAATATATACATACATAGAGAATAATGCTCATCTTTTAAAATTTTCAGATCTTAAAAACTTTCAGTATTCACTGTATGCACACGTAAACTTTTTAAAGTAATATGAACGAACCAATAAAAAAAACAAGAATGTTGAACTTATGGACACGCTCTTGGCCCTTGGGACATGAAAATGAAATGGTTAGAAGAAAATTTATACAAGTGACAAGATTGTGAGAAGCATTAGCAACTAAACATAAAAATAAAAACAACTTCAGCTACAACTGCAATGAAAGGGAAGAAGAAAGTAAAGTCACTTAGTGAGGGACATTGTTATCAAAGGGAAAATAAAAACGCAAAATATGATGTCTGTTGCTTAAGTCTTTCGTTTTGTCTCGAATAATTTGCCATGTTTGTTAAAATCAAGCATTGAATTTAATGTTCTTAGAGAGTTGAAAAAAAATATGTTTATATTTACTAAAGAAAAGACGAAAAAAGTAAAAAAAATATAAAATAAAATAAAACTATTTGTAATTTGTAATAAATTTAGCTATAAATACCACATGTCCACTCGTAAACCTATTTAAGCTTTGATAGTAGTACTTGGTTATTCCAAACCCCTTTTTTGTAAAGGTTCTAAGACATAAAAGTTTGGCATTTTGTATAGGGTATAAGGGAATGTGTATACAAGTATTTATATAAATTTTATGTTTAGGCGTCTGCCTTTTTAAAATCAAATGATAATAAATCACCTTGAAGATATCATAAAACATGTTGTTGGTCTTTTGATGATGTTTTTTGTATATATGTTAAGATATATAAATATTCGTCCTTTAAAAAAAGCTATAGAATACACACGCTCACTTAGTTTTTTTTTACCATTTAACAGAATCAGCTAGACAGACTACCATTATCATAATCATACGCCAACAAGGTTTGAATATTGTTGTGGCAAATAAAATAAGCAAAAACGCACACAATAAAAAGTTGGCAAAAACAAAAATAGTAGACACTTTGCAAAAATCAAACGTCCACAAACATCATGAGCAGTAATCAGTGCTAAGTCATGAATACACAATCCACACAGATAGACTCATAAATTCCTTGACAATAATGTCAGAAAAGAGTAGACATTTTTTATTGCTGTCCAAAGAATACAAGTAGGTATTGAAAAGCAAGAAAAAGATATAACTTTAATTTTCTACTTATTTTCAAATGTGTTTTCTTGTTAGGACAGTGGTATTTATACGATATTTAACTAACAAATTTAAACTTCACTAATGGTTTGTAGATAACTAAAAATTAATAGATAGATTATGCATCAGATCTAGAACTCATTATAAGTAGTACATAATTATATGGTCAATAAAACCATGCCCAATGTTTTTCATTTATTCGTTACAATAGCAACGAATAGACATGCTTCTTCAGCATGATTTTTATAAGATCGGATAACGAGAGCTTTATCTAGTTGTTATTAGAGCAAATGAACTCAGGTGTTATTAAATCCAATGTAAGTAGTCAAATGCTCAACAAAAACTAATTAATCAAATATTAAGCTTAAGTCCTTTTCGGGAATTAATAAGTTTCAATCTTATAAAAATACATATAATTAAATTGTGATAAAAAGTTTTCAAAAATATTGTATCATATCCATATGTAATTTTGTATTGCTTTTAAAACACATGATAAAAAACAAATTTTCATAGAAATAAGAATTATAAGCATTTATTTCGACTTCATACTTTCAAAGCACTTCTGTTGTTAAAATCTTAACTGAGGAATGTAAGGCAAAAATTAGCATAAAAGATAAAAAAATCATAATACATGCTTATGTATTATATATTTATTTGTTTTATTTAGTATGATTATTAGGGTTGACCAATTCATATGGAAGAAAATTTAAGTCTCGAAGCTTTTAACTAAAAACATTTTAAACAATTTAATTTCAGTTAATCATAACACAATTTGTAAAATTTTTGCTACTTTTTCCACTTTTTTGTAACTACATTATTACATATGGGGACTTCTCTTTTTAGGTTGGTATTCCTTTAAGAAACCGAACTTGAACCTCAAAAAAAATTTTCCCGCTCCAAAACCGATGATGGCACATAAAAAGTACTTGAGCAAAAATTTGGGTAACTTTGATATGTAAAAATATGGAAAATGGCAGCAAAACATATACGATGCATATGTATATGCAATAAATTGATCTTTGTAGGCTTTAACCCCGAATAACTCGAGTAGTGTACTTATGATTATCGGTGACTTTTAACAGCATCATGAATGTTTATTATTGTTTTATTAAATTTTCCTTAGCTATAAATGCATTTCGTCCAACAACTAAAAAGAAATCAATCGTTAACCTATAGCAACAAAAATTATCATTTAGTATTAGAAGTAATTTATGCTAACAAATAATAACAAAGAACAGAAATCACATTTTTAATACTGTTAATTTCTTTTGCATTTTATATGCAAAGATTGAGAAGATTTAAAATTCAAAAATTTTATAAAATGAAAGATATGTGGACTCAGAGTTTCCACGTGGAACAGGAAATTCCACTTTCATATATATTTCAGCACAATAACGATTCCAAACATACGGCGAGTATTGCAAAGTTTGACTGGAAGAAAACAAATCAATGTGATATCAAATGAAATGTGATGCAATTAGTTTAGTAATTGCCACTAAATAAACTGCTGAGTAGTGTTCGGAAATAGTTACACAAATAAATATTGAACACTAGCTGGACCCGATCCGCTTTGCTGGCCCTTATTATTTAATTACATTTCAAAAAAAGTATATTCCAATATTTTTTTTTTAAATCGCGAAATTAAATGGACAAACGCGAAACTACACAGAAACACAACTCACGGTCCATAGAATATGTTTATAAATTTTTTTCAAAATCGTTGCAGTAGTTTTTGAGTTCAGCGGTTACGTGCAAACTCGTCTCTTTTATATATATATAGATTTACAGTCATATTCAAAATGAAAAAACTGTATCCTTGCTAACGAGTGCCTAATTTTTTAGAATGTAAATTCCAATAAGAAAAAGTTAGCCACTCGTTAGCAAGCATATATTTTCCCATTTTGAATAAGGGGGCTAATGTATTTTTTTTTTTACAATTGTTCGTAATTATTTAAAACTGTATTTTCATTTGTTGTATTAATATATTAAAAACTGATTTTCAATAATGTTTAATTGATTAATAATTTTTTAATTATATAATAAAATCAATATTTTTATTTATTAAAACGAAAGAATTTTTTTTAACAAAAAATTTTGCTAGAAATTGAATTTTAGTTGCAAATGTTTTAATCATCACAGTATATACATTAAAGTGCGTCGATCTGTTAGAAGGCAAAAAATGTACACCCTAAAATTAAATATTAATATGCCTTAAAATAATCACCAAAAATATTTCGCTTTAATTATTTTGCTTTTATGAGCCTGACTTTTTTTAAAATATCTCCAAATATTAAAGGAGAATATGGTAAATGGGGACATAATTTTATCTATGTTCAATAAAATACGAACAAAAATATTTTTTTTATTATTTTTCAAATAATTTCAATTTACACTAAAATTCATTTTAAAGTAAATTGGAAATTTAAAAAGGGAAAACATTTTTAGCTAAAGAGAATACGATTCTAAATCGAAAATTAATATATATATATTACTTTCGATCCAGTGTGAAGTTTTAAAAAAATCAGAGCAAGGACATCTCATATATCCTGAAATGATAATGCAGGTGAAAACAATATCAAAATTTGCGATAACCATTTTAAATATGTTCTTTAGGAGTCAGGAAAAATTTGATTTAATAGGACCAAAGCATATCTACCTCCTCCAAACCCTGTCATCATATTATAATATCTTCATCAAGTACTTTTTCTATACGGTAACTATTTTACCTAACTTTGTACGATATTGAGTCATATTTTTATTTTTATTAGTTTTCAATATTTTATTAAATTTTAAAATACATTATATCGATTTTATATCACGAATTTCCTTTTACCATAAACAATCCTTAGACTTTTGTGTAAGGAAAAGAAATTTAGAAATTTCTTAATTCATTTTTTTTTTTAGTTGTGGCAAAAAATATGAAATAGTTATTCTTTTGCATAATAAAAAATAATACTAAGTTACAGAATTAAGCAAACAAGTTTTTATAATTTTTTTAACACTCCATCGAACTTATAGAATTTTTTGCATTAAAATGTTAAAATGCACTATAATTAACGCCATCTTCTGAATATTGAGCTAACTTTCTTGAGTCCAAAAATTATATATTTCTCTTTTTATTATTATTATTTTTTAATTCGGAAATTAATTTTGTAGGTTAATTTAACAAGAAAATATACGTTAATATTAAGAACTTTTTAAAATATTTTTCAATTTAACTTTTTCTTTAAGTTATGGCAAATCGTAGGTAGCAATTATTTTTAAATATGTCAAAAACTGTAAAAAGTTACGTACAGTAAAAAAAAATTATCATTTTTTATATCTTTCATAAAATTTAAGTAATTTTTGGGAATTAAATAAAAAATATGTGTAAATTTCAGCAAAAAAAAAAAATACAATTCCATGAAAGAACGCCCAAAGTAAAGAGCACTTTTTACTTGGTATCTTTCAATTTCAGTTTCGCAAAATTGAAAAATTTCACGATTTATTTCGCTTTTTCACTTTCTCAAGAAAAAAATAAAAAAATCAAAATCAAAAAATAAAAAAAAATAAAAATTAGTTTTTGAAAAATTTTTTCCTGAAACAGTTTTTAACCACATTTTTTGTTCATTAATTTTCTGATCTTAGTGTCTTCTCGTAGCCGCAAAAATAATAGTTGCTACCTTTATAAAAATATATATATCTCAACATAATTTAAAAAATGTTTTTATTTTGATTTTTGTCTATGGTGCACAGTGCGCGTTGGCCCAAAGTTTTATGGGAGTCTTTTTGTGCGATTTTCCTTTGCTTAATTTATAAATTTATTACAATACCTTTAAAAGATATCAAAATCTAATGAGAACGAGAAGAAATAATTTTTTGAATTAAAAATATTGTTTGCTGTTTTCTGGGCCAAAATCGGTTAGCCGGTTTTTGAAATAAAAAAATTAAAAATAGTAGGGGGAGAACAATTTCAAAAATGCATCTGAAAAATTCACTTTTTTTTAATTGTGAGATTTCAAGAGGCTATAATCGCTTTAACAATGGTTTTCATTTCAGTGAAATCAGATTGCAATTAAAAAAGTTGTGAATATTAAGGCTACATGCTTCGTACATTTTTGACAATTTTCCATAAACAGAAATTGGAATTCATGTTATAAAAAACAAGTGTACTAAATAATAGTACTAAAGGTCGGCTGAATATTTAATTGTCACATTCGGAGGTAAATTACACAATGTGGTAGTGAAAATATACTTTTCAAATGTCATTTTTAAAAAAATATTTTTTACAACTTGACGTAATAAAGAGAATTTTAAAAATTATTTTTTTACCAATTTTTTATTTTTAACGGTTTTATATAGGAGAAACGTTTTCAATTTATTTCAGCTTCAGCGGCAGTTTTTTCTATTATTTTATATGACACCTTTTTTGTGTTTTGTAAATTTATCTGGAATCTGCAATACTTAACGATTGTAGTACTCTTTTGTTAAAATCAATTAAAAATTGACGAATTTACATTAAGGGCCCTCATGAAAACGCGCAAAACCCTCGCGTGTGCAAGTTTGCATACTTGCAAATGAACTGTAAAAATTGTATGGAAAATCATTTGCACAAGACTTATAAGTCTATTTATTGTCGCAAACTTGCGCTGTTTAATTGTCTATTTATGAATCAGCTGTCTCTTGTTTATATTTTAAAATTATTAACAAATGCGTTGTAAAAAATTATAGTTGCATTAACTACAATAAAATCATTGAACTTATCATTGATTTCAACAAAACTTTTCAAGTATATACTTAATGTTGCGCAACATTTGAAAAGGGGTTTCATAAAACGTGTCGTGAAATTTGAACAATTGCAAAGTATTTACTTTTAAAATTGCATTTAAATGAGTACCCTTAATATTTTTACTTTTTTACTCGAACAAAATGTAAAATAAAAAAAAATAATGAAGTAATTCTAAAGTTATTTTAAAATCTATGCCGAAGTTACCTATTTATAAAAAAATTTATATCTTTGCTAATTAGTTTTCGATTTTATTAAAAAGAGCTTAAATTGTTCGTTACGTAATGCAAATTTAAAATAAATTTACGATATTAAATTTACAATCGCAAATATTTTTACACAATATTTTAGCAAAAGTCCGTGTAATGTGAAAAAAAAAAATACATCATCATCTAAAAGGCAAAAGGACGTAACCACAATTTTTAATATTTTGCTTTAAAAGCATTAAACTCTCTTCAAACAAAATTTTTCTTAAATGCAAAAAATTTTACGACTGTTTCTTTTATGAAGTTGATGTTACGGTCTTTTGACTTTTGTTAATATTGATGTCACTTTTGAAGATACGAATATTGAGATTTTTGTGTAGATATAGTTTCGATCAGTGCATTATAATCCAGTGAAAAAGCAACATTTGATTTTTCAGTGGTTACTGCCTTTTGCATTTTAGATGACGATATGTTTATTTAGAAAGCTTGATTTCTCGTCCGTCTAAAGTGATTAAAAAATTCAAAATTGGTAAAAACAAAAATGAATTTTAAACCTCAACTGGGACCATACTAGGTCATTTCAAAAGTATATCCAACATTTTCCATTTTGTCATATAGTATTATTTGTGATAAATCAATTGTATTCAATAAATGAAAAAAATACTATCACTTGTACATATATTAAACTTATTTAATTTTTGTTTATGTCATATAATTTTACATACAGTCAAATATTTTTGTTTGCCAAACATTAATGTATAAGCTTCCATTTTCATTATGAATATATCAGTTTTCTAAACGGCGCGCCATGGCGGCATTTAATAATATGCAAAAAGGTACTTTTTACAAAAATATTTTATCTGATATTGTATGTTAGATGTACATGTGAAGATTTTAATAGTTTTTTGCATTTTTACATTTTTTTTTTTTTTTTAGTTTGCCATAAACGATTGAAATGATGATAGGCAAAGTGCAAAGCGTCTGTCTGTTGCTTGACGTTAAAAAATAAAGAAAAACATAAAACTGAAAGCAAATAATTTGTACATTTTATTATGATGTTAAAAACTTAAATGCATAATTTAAATACATTCACATAAATAATTCATTCCCAATGTGGAGACACCCAATATAATCCCAAGAGTTTTAAATAAAAGTTGGCAGGTGGCTTTAAAACTGTCAAAAAACATATGAATATAGTGAAGTTGGAGTAAGAAGTGTTCGATAAATTTATGTATTTCCTTTATTAATTGCATTTCAGGGGCTTTATATCGGGATATTTATACCAGAGTTCAATATATTGGTATCGTTAGAACTTTAAAATTACCATATACCTTATATAAAGCATATATTCTATTCTACATTACCATCATGAAATCAGAAAAATATTGAGTTTAGCCGACTGGTACTAGGAGATTTACTATGGCAGTCAATTCTTGCTGGTGACTGAAATGATACATTGGTACATTAACATAAATATGCAATAGAACAGTAATACATATATCTGGGATCAGACAACCTAACAACGTTGGATGATGCTGTGCTACCCTATACCATTTCATGACATTCCGCGTAACAATTGCCATAGCAATAGCTCGCTTCAGTTCTGCTAGTTTTATATAAATATAACAAAATTTATTTTTTTCAAATTGCACAAAAACTGTCGGACATTTTTTATTTTATCTGGAATAAACTTAAACTTTTCATACGTCTTTAATTTTATTTCAAAAAAGTATGCACCAAATAAAATATAAAATAAAATACTTTGTCTTAAAATACATGAACAAATTACTAATAAACTTCATAAAATATTTAATAATTTTTTTGTCTCTTAAGCGATTTTAAAGAGATACATCTCGTTTTATTCTAAACAAAATTGCAGTTAAACCTAACAGCAAAAGTGTTGTCATTTGAAGGAAGAGCTGTCAAAGTAATTATTTTAAACCGTGATTGACATTGGTAGGAAGTTTTTTAATTTAATTTTTTTTTTTTTTTTGAATTATTCAATATTGACTTCCAAAGAATATTGACAACCGCATCGCGGTATCGATATTTCAAACTATTTTGTTTTAGCGGTAACGATATTCATAGTTTTTTCGGTAATGGTATTTTACGGCTATCGGTTGTTTCAGAAATTTTACAGATATCGGTTCACCAAACACTGGGACAAAATGAAACATTTTTGGAAATAATTCTGTAACTTTTAATCTCAGGAGTGGAGCAATGGGGACTCAAAGTAGGATACTTCTGACCTAGAAAATGTTTAACAATTTGTAAAATTTTTGCTTCTCATCTGGTTTCAAAGATTTTTATATATTTTTCAAAAAAGAAAACAAAACACAACAACTAACATTTGACCTATTTTGCATAAATTAGCAGCGTAGGGAAAATCGGTCAGATTTTTCGTCGTAGTACTTTTTGCGAAAATGCACTTTTTCAAAAATAAATATTTATATAAAAAATATAAATACAATGAAGGAAAATAGAAAATTGTCTGAATTCTTATTTTCAAATATTTATTATATTTACATATGTATATAATACTTTAGGAAACGAAATCTCTAAGGACAAACATAAAGAGAAACTAAGAAATTAATAAACAAAAATTCCGATCATAGCTCTTTAACGTTAGTTAAAAGGTGTTTTGAAAAACAAATAATAGAAGTAAGTCCAAAATTTACTGACAATACTACTACAGTTTCTCCCGAATTTGACCTATTTTGTATAAAAATGTTGATTGTAGCCCATATGTTCTAATATCCTAAATCACATGGATCTGCAAACGAAATGCAGTTTCGGAAACATTGACTCTTTGCAAAGTGTCTGCAAGCGGCCAAGAAATGCTGATTTTGTGGACGAAATTCTAAAAAGAATCCTAATTATGGGATTCTTTGCGGGATTTAAACAAAATTTAAAACTTTTTAGCACCTCATTATTTCAAATAGTAAAATCGACCTGCGCCGAAAATTTTGTGGCTATATCTTATCTAAAAAAATTTTTTTTCTTGTAGATTAAATATTTAAAGTTTCCTCAAAGACCAAAGTTATAAAAAAATTTTCATTTATTTCCAAATAACGTAAAAATATAGATACACGTCAACAACTTTAATTTTTCGAAAATGCGTGCTTTTGCTAGAGCTGACGTGAGCACCATTTTTAGCAACAAGAACTTGTAACAATAAAAAAATAAAATGCTCTTAAATTTGATGAATTTCTGCCTTATTTCCATTTCCATTTTTTTGCTTTATGATTTTCATATAAAAAGATTTGTGTAAATTTTTGTAGCTTTTTTTTCTTGTAGAAGAAAATATTTTTTTCGTTAACAGTTGCAAAATTTGATACTTCTTCTTGTTTTAAATTACGCACTTGGTTATAGGTAGTGAGAAAGTTAGTGTGAAATAATTATTTATGTGGTTGTTATATTTTAAAAACAAAAATATTGAATTCAATATCTTTTGTAGAATAAAAAGAATGTCACTTTAAAATCTAATATCTCATGAGAATTTTATATGTCAGAGATACCCAAATTTGAGCCCACATAGATCTGCTCTAAGGGGTCTTTGGACCTCATTTCTAAAGTAAAGCTTGGAAAGAAGGCCAACAAATAAATATCTGTCAGTGCCTAGACATCTAAAGTACAAATAAAAATTGGCAATTTTAACTGGTAGGTATGACTTATCGAATAGATAACTGTAGTGTTTCTTACACCTTCGATTTTATTTAGTTAATAAGGACCGGTTTGAAAATTTGTGATGAGTTTCGATCGATTTTAAGAATAATTTTTTTTTTATAAGATACGACACTATTGATAACCAAGCAAATAATTTTCGTGGAACACTTACAATTTTATAATAAAACCGAATAAAAAGTGAGTTTACTGTTTACTTCATCAATAAAGAAAACGGAAAAATAAACCGTTTTGCGTTACGAAAAATAAAGTCAATTGCCTTCTCAACAACAACGGTACGAATGAAGAATCAAGAAATAATCCTGGAAGACAGTAATTTCAGCAACAATACTTTGAGGGAATGGTCCTGTTTAAACTATTGAATGTTACTATATTTTTTATTTAATCTATTTGGTAGAAGCACCTAGGTAAAAAAAGCTTTGTGATTACCGATCAAGTTTTACCAGTTAGGTAAATATAACTAATAGGCAATTACATCCATAGTTAACTATTTGCTGAAATTACGGACATAAAAGTAACAGATGTATTTCCAAAAATCGTTCATTCTGCGCCACTATGCACTAATATGAAATATAAAGTTGTATCAAGTATTAAAATATTTTATTTCAATTTTATTCAAAATAGTGCTTTCTACGGTAGTGATATACCTCGCTTATTACAAAGGTCAACACAATTCTTGTTTCTCTTATTTTTTGTTCTGTTATTGGGTATTTTTATGGTCCTGACTATGAAAAAATACTGCCAGATTGCTTCCAGCTTTGCTTTTGAAATATACAGTTTTATTGTTTTGACAAAAAATTAATACATATTTTAACAAAATTTCTATCAAAAAAATGGTCTTTTATAAGATTTAAGACCTTGTTACAAACTCCAGCAGTTGCCTACCATCATATGTGAGTCCCACCTTACTTGACAGTGCTCTGCCATTGTATGAAGATACTGATGATGATCCACACTTAAATCATCAAGATTTTGCGAGTACAAGAAGTGGATTTTTTCATGTTGCACCCTAGCTCTTGCAAGCATGCGCTCGGCATAGTCGTCAGATTTCTTTTTGTCTAGAAAATTACTCATAACCAAAACAAATGAATTCCAAGCTTTGGATTCGACTTCAGTCATTGATTTGACAAAATTAGGATCTTTCACGAGTTGCCTAATCTGTGGCCCATCAAAAATACAAGTTTTCAATTTTACTTTACTTAATTCTTGAAACTTGCGTGAAAGAAAATTGAAACATTCGACACATTTGTTTTTTATATGAAAATGAAAGTTTAATATTAAATTGTAGAAGTATGAGCAGTCTAGGCTAACGAAAGACACGTTTATAACATTTTTTGTATCAACTTTTAGCTCTTACCGCACTAGCCAAATTTTTTGTAACCAATGGTGTTGTTTGTCACTACTGTCCCAAACATAAAAGAAAGTTAACCATTTTCACAAATCACTCAGTTGTGGTCTTGATACTTACTTCCTCCACAGCCTTAGAAATATTTGCGTATTCTTCTTCAAAAGTCGTCGAATGTGCAATAGGTATGGATCCGTACTTGTTACCGTTATGAAACAAAACACACTTTAAACTTCTTTTGCTGATGTCATCATTAGGTTAAATTCATCTGTTGCAAAATATCACCAATATCTTTACAGGAAATTAAATTCTTTTCTTGAGGAAAATACGGTAATAGGTTTTTTTTTCTCGAGTACGATAAAATATGATGTTGGTTTCCGGAGTAAACAAATGTTTTTCTTTTAAACGAGATGCTAAAATTTCAGAAACTTCTTTCGGCAAGTTCAGATCTCTTGCTAAGTTATTTTGTTCTTTCTGATTAAATCGTTAAGGTTAAAAAGGCTAAATTTGTAGTCTGGATAAGAGTCTTCACTTGATGTATTTCGTTCGGATTTGCAGAGACTTGGATCATCAGAAGATTTCGATGTGTTGGTTTGTACCTCTCGCGATTTCAATTGAGCAGAAGATAAGTTTGGATTTACTTCGATTTACAGGGTTAATTCCGTTTACTTTCACAACGCAGATATCTCCAGGTTCTCGCAAAATAATGGGTGTTACGAACATTATTGCATCTCCTTTTTCACTGGACCATAACCGTAGGCATATAATATAAGAAACCCATGGCTTATACTTCAGAACGATATAACTAGTAAAATTCTTAGTTTATTCTATAACCTCATTGAAAAATCTACACTTTCGGATACCTAATTTAGAGTGTTCCGAAATTTTTGAAAATTTTTATGTAATGTCCCAATGAAGATCAACTTTATGTCGTTTTTCGAGTGCAAATAAAAACTGTAATTTTGCTGCATAGTTCTATTTATTTCGAAAAATATAATAAGTAATAACATAAAAATACTGATTCCAAACAAAGTAGTACTTATGTATATTTACTAAGCACGATATAAACAGAAAAATGGATGATCGGACAAACCAATGACAAACCATTTAACCAACCTACCAACGACTTAACAAATAATATGACCTTGAACATTAGCCACAAATTGGATAATAATATCAACTAAAAACAAAGCTAACGAGAAAATAGGTTTATGAAAAATAAAAATATTTTAAGAGGAAAGAGGCAGTCAGACAGACAAAACGAAAAACACGAATTACAATAACCACAACTAATTAACTTGTAAAATAAATATACAAACAACAATTTTATTTTATTGTATTCTAAACAAGAATGCTAAGGATTTGTGGTTGCAAAGCAGACAGCCTGCAAATTATTATGATTAAAATGCTGCTTGTTAGCAACGATGGTTAACACAATGATGGTCAATGATGAAGATGATGATACCTTTTTGTAAAAGACAAGTGGTTGTAAACTACTTATGGTAATAAAATAAATAAATTGACCAACCAAGGGAAGAATTGCAAACAGATTAGTTTTCAAATCTTATTTAAAATGCAAAATAGTAAAATTCATAGAATAGGTATTAATATGAACTTATAGGGACAAAATCTAAAAGGAATTCATAACAATTTGTTATGAATTTCAGTTTTATTTATTTATTTATTTTTTATTTATTTATTTAGTAGTATTTTAAATACTTTCTAACGACTATAATACATAAAATTTCTTATCCAATTTTATATTTTTAAATGCTCTGATAAACACTATTTTTTAAATGAATTACATTTTGTTATAAATGCATTAATACTTATTTCATTTTAAACATAACTTGGGAATTGGTTAAATAATTGCAGTCCTTTGTACAATAAACATATTCTCATTTTGTTAGCTGCTACTCTATGTATTCGGAACTTATTTCCATTCCTCGAGTTATATGACAGGGTTTCATTCATATATTATAGTTATTAAGTGAAGTATTCTGGCACATATCTCATCATTATTTTGATATTTATCTATTTAAATGTGTTAAGCATATATTGCACCGAAGTATATCTACAACATTTTAAAATCGATCGCATAGCTTTATTTTTTTAGTTTTTGTAACCTATCTATTTTTATATTTGTGCAGCAAGTGTATAGTACAAATGAACCGAATTTAAAATGTGGTTTAGTTATTGTATTATATATATTTATTGCAGTGATTGTTAAAATTTTGTCTTTAATCCTTCTAAAAAAACCTATTTTTTCCGATTTTTTTTACATATGCATTCCATATGATCATTAAAATTCATGTTTTTGTCGTTTATAAATCCTAAATAATTTACTTTGTATATTTTTTCTAAGATTTTGTTATTAATTTCAAATACTGTATTGTTACTTTTATTTATTTCCATAATTTCTACGTTATTTTCTTTCAGTGTTAGTTTATTAATTTCTAACCAATTATTTATAATTCGCGTATCATATACTAAATTTTCCAGGCATTGCTCATCTGTATTCGCTATATTAAATATTAGGGTATCGTCCGCATATAGTACTATTTTATTTCCATCTATTACAGCTGTCATGTTGTTTATATAAATTATAAATAGTAAAGTAAAGCTTCAATTTCATTATTTCATATTCATTATTAATTGTCTCTGATTGTTTTTAATTCACTTTACTTATTTGTTTTCTGTTTGTTAGGTATGATTCCAATATAAGCCAATGTGATCCTTTATCTTGTATTCCGAAGTAGTCTAATTTTTGTAGTAATATTTTTCTTTCTATTGTTTCAAACGATCTTTTAAAATCGAAAAAATTGTCATTATTTTTTATTTCTGCTATTACTTTTCCATCTATTTAAGATGTAATTTACTGCCGTTTTACATGAAATTCTTTTCCGAAATCCAGATTGATATTTCGAGAAAATATTGTTTGATTCTAGATAATTTTCTAATTGTATTTTAGCAGTATTTTCAAGAATTTTTTCATATAATTTTAGTGAGTTTATTAGCTTAAATTCTTCACATTTATTTGTTTTAGCAACCTTTTCAATTGGCGACACCATTGAAGTTTTCCCATTTTCAGGAAATATACCCGTTATTAATGATTTATTTATAATTTATAGCAATACTTCTCCATTCAAGTTCCAATTATCTAATATCATATTTATATTAACAGTATTATAGTCCGGTTTGTTGTTCATGTTCTTCTTTAAGATCTATTGTTGTTATTTCTCGGAATTGAAATCTACAGTTTATCACATTTATTTGATTTATATATTATATAATTTATTGTATACTATTTACAAAATATTTATTAAATTGTTTCAATATTTCATTACTGTCCTTATATTCTACATTTGTTTTCTTTAGTACTAAGTCTTTGTTGTTCTTCCATATTTGCCTTTGATTCTTGGTATTGCTTGTTGTTCTATTAATATATGTTTTTTTTCATTCTTAAGTATTTTAATATATACATTTCAGAATTTTTTTATTTCAGAATTTTTTTTATTAAATATTTTGCATTTTACATTTTATATTTTAATATTTTGTCTCTTCTTAGAACTTGCAAGTGCTTGTTAAATAATATTTTTTTCATTTATTTTCTTTTTTATTGAAATATTCTCAATTTTTCCATCGATAGCTATATCAAACCAATTTACTTTATAATTCACATCCTGATTTTCAATTGGTATTTTGCTTTTGCAGTAATACAATATATTCATTTATATGCATACTTGCTTTTCCCGATGCGCTTTACTACATCTTCTGATGCGATAACTAATATTTAATTTATATGAAAGCTACTAATCCCCTTGCACCTATCCGCCCTATTAGAAATTTGATATGAAAATTGTTTCTACAACTATTGTAATACTCCTTTACATATACGAAAATTAATATATGCTTTGTATGACCTATCCATACTATTTTTATTTCACCAATGCGATATGATAAGATAGTGATTCCCATGAATACTGAGGGCTCTTACTATAATAGCTCCTTAGACACGCCATAATGAATTTTTGCTTTTTATATGGGGTACAACTTCCCCTGATCCGATCGAAAAATATCATATTTGAATTTAGAGACACACAGGATGCTACTGTGAAAATCTTAAGCAAATCGGCCGTTTGAATGTTTTAAAAGGGAAGACGTAAAATGAGGGCGTGGCATCCGATCAAGATTCAAAATAGCCTATAAAATTCTCCAGTAAAAGCACTATCTGTGTGTCGAATTTCATGTAAATTGCTTAATAACGTGCAAACTTAAAAAAAAAATTTAAAGTAGGCGTAAAATGTGAGCGTAAAATCAGACCTAACATAGCCTATAAGCACCTTCGGCACTGTCGTACATATCGGTGCAGCCGTTTAGGGGTGATTGATATACAAACAAACAAACTTACACTTCATTTTTATAATATATGTCGACAATTTCATGAAAGAACGCCCGAAAAAGGTAATTTTTTACGTGGTACCTTTCAATTTCCATAAAATTTTTTACATAAACTCCACTAAACCATTTATCGATCTCAGTTCTCATTTTCGCGAAATTAGGAAAACTTGTGATTTCATTTCTCTTCTTGACTTTTTTAAAAACCAAAAAAACTTCAAAAGTATGTAACTTTAAAGAGCAATATCCCTACGAAGGCTTTGTGAATTTTAATGATTTAAACGGTGTTTGCATTTTTTTATGTCCGTTTTAATGCGAATATTTCAAAATAAGTAAGATTTTTAAAAAATGTATTTTAATGCAACTGCATTTTTTAAATAAATTTTTCGGTAAATATGATATTTAAGATTTTTGATTTTTTAACATATTTGGAAAGTATGGAATCTTTACATTAAAATAAAAATCTAAAACACAGCAAAAAGTTTGTGCATAAATATAAGAATTTACTTTCATTGATTTTAGTTCATAATATTTAAGAATAATGTCTTTAATATTAACACTTTTTTATATTTTTTGAAATGAATCAAAAATCAGGAGGACTTAAACGTATTGTTTAAATTTTCATTTATATTTTCAATTTGTAAATGCATGTTTGAAATTTTTTTTTATATCACATTTGCACCAAACAAAAACGAATTGGTTTTTGTGAAAACCATATTTCAAAAACCAGGTCGTTTACATACCTTTTTTTCTCCCTTTTCGGTTTTTGTTGACGTATATTTTTTTATATATTTTTGTATTTAAATGGAATTTAGTTAACTTTTGATATTAAACACGTTTTCAATAATATTTTAAAATTAGTCTATTTATTAAACAGATAAAATAATTAAAGAAATTTGACGATTTTATTTTGTTTATTACAAATAAAAGCTCACTATTTTAAAATCAACTGAACAGTTAAAAATGATTTTTAATTTGATATGGAAAAACTAAAGAAATTTATGTAGTTTTTTAATCAAAAACCAATTGATGCCAAAAACTACTAGTTTTTGTTTGGTGTAAATGGCATATTAGAGAATTTTCGGTTTTTAGTTATTTTTAGGCACATTTTGGGAGTAGAAAAATATAACAGAAGCACTTTTCATTACAATGTATAGAATGGCAGCAAATTTATGCAAATTTCTAAACATTACTTTTTAACAGATTTTTATTGGAAAATTGCCATTTAAAGAGATTTATTGTTAATATTTTCATGCACTTTATTTAGCATTTAAATCAAATCTAATAAAACTAAATTAAAATTTTAGCAGGATTTCTAAAAAATTCGTAAAATTTCCATAAGTACAATTTAATAAATATCTATGAATAAAATTTTATTTTTTATGAAAATAGTTTGGGGAAAAAAAGTCATGTTCGATTCATAATATTTATGAAAAAAAAATCAAATATATGAATTTTTTTTCTCTGTGTAAAAATAATACTTTTTTTTAATTATTTAAATTTGCATAAAAGTTAACAATATACAGAAACTACACAAATTAAATATTCATATCTCTTGAAGTTATTGACGAATTCGTGCAATTTAAAAAGCATATAAAAGGCTATTTTCTTCTCTTTGAGTAATTCATTAGCATATTTAACGAAAAATGCATTTAAAAATGCAATTGCATTAAAATGCAGTTTTAAAAAATCTTTTTTATTTTTGAAATGTTCGTACAAAAACCAACATTAGCAAAATTAAAACGTCGTTCAAATAATTCAAAAATACAAAACCTCCCCAGAGAAATTGATACTTAAAATTGCATACTTTTGATATTTTTTAGTTTTTTGTAAAAGTAAAAAAGAGAAACAAAATCAAGAGTTTTTGCGATTTCGCTAAACTGTCAACTGAAGGCACTTGGTAAATTTTTGGGCGTTCTTTCATAGAATTGTCGATATAAGAATTTGCGTTAGCAATATAAATATAATATTTTAAATAATCAATATTATAATTTATTCTATTTTTTTATATTTATGCAAATTTTAGTGTATTGTTGTTTTCAGGGTTTTATTTTTTACTATTTTGATTATTTTATGGATGTTGAATATGTAGAAAATTTGTTTTACTTCCTTGTTATTACTTTATTAAAAACAGAAAAATTCTAATAGTACATTCAGACTGAGAATGAAAACTCGTTAAAGAAGTTTTCGCTCGGAAACGTTATTGTAAACTCAAGTTTTCTCACACAAAACGAAAACTACTAAACAATAAGTTTTCAACGAAAACAATGTTTAAAACTTTTAAATTTTAAAAACAATACTATTTACTACATTTTATTACAAATGCGACGAAAAGGAATTGTAAAAATATAAAAACATGATGTCAAAAATTAGTAATAGAAAACAAATTTGTAATAGAAAAAAGAGAATATTGAAATTAATATATGTATGTATGTAGTTAACAAAAAAAAAAAAAAATGTTTTGGTGCTTATTACGTAGAACTATTGCAATTATGTACTGAGTTTTAAATAAATGACGCAATGAAACAAGTGGCAGTAGTTCTACAAAAAAAAAAAAAACAATATGTCGAATTCATAAATTGTTTTTAATACATGGTGGTTGACACTTCAGCGATTAAGCAAAAATTGTTTAACATTTCTAAATTGTGAAAAAAAAGTAATCAGCTGATTGAATTCATCTTGGAATGATTAACTTTGGAGACATATTTCTTCTTTTAATATACATATAGACATCTCTCATCGAAATGAGGCACCGTGGTAGACTTAACTTTTTTTTGGCTTATTTTGCTTTTTTTCAAATTATGAGTAATGTTCATAAGTTTTATTCTATTTTATATATTTATTTATTTTTAATTTTTGAAACTTTTTAAACGTCTAAAGAAAAGTCTGAACGTATTTGTTTTCTTATGTGTTTTCATTTCTGTCAACCCGTAAAAATGCTCAGTCTGGATGTAATATAAGAGAAAATTTTACTCAGAATATAGTTGACCATTTAATAAGCTGGATATGGAATAGCGAACTATAAAAACATTTTTTAAATTGAATATAGTTCAACAACCACTGATTAACTCTTTTAGTATTTTTTTAGTATTGTATCAATATCTTCTAACAAATATTTGCCTTCCAAGCAAAAAAAAGTGCTTCTTTAAAATTAACATTTTTACAACTTCAAAAGTAGAACTATGTATAAATATATTTTTGCAGTTTTTAATAATTACTTCTAAAAAAGTTAAAATAAATGTATTTTTTGCTGAAAAAATAATTTCCAATAAACCTACAATTTCAAGAAATTAAAACTATTTTGATTATCTTTTAAGGTGGTAAAGATGATATTTTTATTAAGACATTTTCTTGGTTTTAAGAGGAGAACTTCAAAAGCGGTAAATAAGAATCATAAAAAATAACATCCTACCAATGAGAACCACAGGTTAAAATAATTACTTCTACAGCGCTTTTTTTGCATTAAGGACTTCTTTCCAATGAAAACACAATATTAGGAATATTTCTTTTTTATTTCTTTTTTTTTTTTTTTTGCGTTATAAAGGTAGTTTAATTCGTTATAAACGTAGGAAATACTTTTCTTGGGACCATAAAATTGTGCTAATTATAGAAAAAGTTCGCTATAATCATGTTCGTTATAATCGTAGTTATTTTTATGGAAATTTTCGGTAAAATCAATGGGACCGAAGAAAAGTGTTCGCTAGAGTCATAATTCGTTATTACCGTCTTTGACTGTATTACGTTTCTACTGATAACCGTTCGTAAACTGGACCGTTTTTAAAAAAAAAGTATTTTTTTAGTTTTTTGAAAATTGTTGTATTTTTTCCAAACCAACGTATAGAAAACGTGCCATCATTTGAAAAGTATTTAGAAGCCGCGACCATTAATATATAAAAAGTATCCAAAAGTGACCTCAATATTCTTATATTCCACAAAGCATCCTATTTTTCAAGGTTTTTTCAATATATTGTTTGTTATTTTTATCGAAAATAAAATTTTAGAATTTCTACTTGCTTATAAATATAAGTTGTTGGTATCTGTTTCATTTTTATTTTAATATTCTTGCAATTTCGTGTTCTATCAGACAGGCAATCTGATATAAATTTTTTTAAAAACATAGTCAATATGGGTTTCAAAATTCTTCTTTTGATAAAAAATAAACGTCTGAATTAAAATATTTACCAAAATTATAATATATATATATATATATATATATATATATATATATATATAGCCTATAAATAATCTAAATTGAATCCTAGGAAAATAAATATTCTTTACATGATTTTTGATTAACTTCATTAGAATCATAGAGCTTTTTCAAGCGCACGCGCGAATACAACTGTAATTTATTACATTGTTTAACGTTTTACAACTAACAAACATTTAATAGCATTTTTTTTATTTCTTAAATATTTTTATTCAAACAGTTAGATCTTATCAAAAGAAGAATTTTGATACCCTATGGGTATTCCAAAAAATTTCGAAATTAACGAAGTTTAGGGTTAAATAACTTTTACAAGAATTATCCGATTTCAATGAATGATATTCCCTTTTATGATAAAATCATAAAATTAAACATCAACCATAGAACATCCTACATGCATGTGTGTCGGTACTAAAATGATTATCGGAAGAGGGCCTTATATGAGACCTATGGTCAATTGTGGAACGATATAAAACTTATGAAATTAATAACTTATTAATTAATAACTTACTAAATCGTAACAAATAATTTGGCCGATTTTGTAAAAGTAGGTCACAGAGGGTTATCGAACTTTTAATGTGCTCCTGAAACTTCTAAAATAATATCAAACTATTTTTTCGGGATCAGGAATCTGCTTTATATGCGATTTATTTCGATAAATAATGATCTGTTATATTAAAAGTTTAATAAGTATATCAATATGCCTAAAAACCACTTAATATCTAATAGAAAAAGTATTAGTTAGTAGAAAAATTGTTGTAACCTCTGATTCCATTGACATCACATTCTAAAATTTTTACACTACAACGAAAAACATAATATGAAAAATAATGAAAATTTAATGTTAAAGGATTCTTTTTTTAATTTTAGAGGTTCTTGCACCAGGAAGATGTTTAGTTATTATGATTTAATGATAAAGAAGAATCTCAGTCCTTTCCAGTGATACCAAGTTTGCTCGATGTGTATAACTTAAAAGGTCCAAAGAATATGAACCTTTAGCGATATGCTGCAAGTTGATACGCCATATGAAGCACATAGAGGAGTACATTATATGTAATTTAATTAAAATCGGTGTTGGTCGAAATCCGAGCTGGATCAAATATTTTTAAAGTTACCCCATATTGACTGTGTTTATGAAAAATCTTATTCAGATTGAGTGTCTGATAAATCGCGAATTTGCAAGAATATTAAAACAAGTATTAATCAGACACCAACAACTTATATTTATAAGTAAAGAGAAATTTAAAAAGTTTTAATATTCCTTAAAAATAACAAACAATATTTTGAAAAAAAAAATATAAAAATACACTTCCTGGCACTTGAATAAGGAATTAAATTTTTTTAACTTTAATTAAGTATATCTCCTAAACTAAAGTTCAGAATAAAATAATTTATTGTGCAACCAAATTTCAATATGTTGGCTTTAGTTTCCTGAAGAAATAAAAAATATACATATTTTGTTATACTAAAATTATGCATTTATTTAAAGATACTTTTTCGGTATCACTTGGACTTTTTCGTGTGTCACTTGAATAAGAAATTCTTTTAATATTAATCAGGAAGCTGTGATTTGAATTTCTTTCAATGTAAACGGCTAGAGAATTTTTAATTTGATAGTTTTCAACTATTCACAGTGCAAGCCAAGATAGTTCTGATATATAATATATATATATATATATATATCAGAATTGGTGAAATTCTCGAGAATTCTCGAGATTATTAGTTCTTTTTTCAAAGTAACAAATAGAAAATTAAAAGTGGATGAATAGAATCATTGGCACTGTTTGCAAACTACTTTTGGATTTAAGATCAATAATTAAATCAAGCATTTGTTTTGGCGTTTATAATTTTTATCATTTGAAATTCCAAAGTTCTATTTCCCAGTTTTAGGCATTTTTCTTGTTGTGCAAATACAAGCCATGGGTTTTTTTTAGCCCATTTAATCAATAATTTTAAAGCACTTTATATTGCTTCCGCAAGAGTAAATAAAAAAACTACACCATGACATTAATATTTATTTCTGGGCATATTGAAATTTTGGTCCGCAATCAGTACTTTAGCCACTCAATTCATAGTCTATTTCACATATATAATAGACCGATGCAAAAAGAGTGGCGGCAATACTCAATGACTGAGAAATGATGAGATCAAGACATATACATATGTCACTCCAGACCTATAATGAAAGCAACTTAAACTACAAAGTGACGGAAATGGATTATAATCAGTTTTTGATTGATGAAAATAAAACAAGGGTATTCGAAAATTAATATCGCATCATTTATTTAGGATATAAAATAAAATATTCTACATATTTTACTTTTATTTATTCGTATTTTGAACTTTCTTTAGATAAAGAAAAAATTCTCTTATATTTCTATATTTATGAAGAACTATAAATAATAATATAAAAAGTATATCCCTCATTTACTTCTAGAACGCCATAACTTAAAACAAGCAGAGTTATGAATTAATGAAGTAGAAATATCAAACTTTATCTTTTGTAAAAATATCGTGTTAATATATTTTATGGTCACCGTTTGGGGGAGAATAAGTCATTAATTTTTCTATTAAAGTATTAGTAATTTGAAAACTTTGAACGCTTTTTATACAAATCCGTTTTTTTTTTTCTTTTTTGAGTTATGACTTTCTTGAAGTAAATGAGCGGTATATAAAAATATTAAATTTTCTGCCAATATATCAAGATGCTAGTGCCATCTTGTGATATTTATAATAACTTTGCTAATTAAAACTTGTATTTAATGAGTTAAAATATTATACAGAAATATTATACATCTATCGTATTAAATTATGCAGTAAAACAAATAAATAAAAAATTTTGAAAAATTCTTTGCCGATTTGGAATTTTTGGACCTTAATGATTCTTAGAAAAAGTATTGGAAACGACATCAGCTGATTTGAATTTTTAACTTTATATTTGATTAAATTTTTTTATGTATACCAATATCATATGAAAATGATCACATATACTTTTAAGTGAACGGGCTAAGCTGAATTTATTTTATTTCATAAAATTTAAATTTAACTTTAGAAACTTTTTATGAGTTGTAAATAGCAAACAATACTTAGTTCTGCCGACATAAATCCATCACACAAACATAAAATAGGAATAATAAAATAAAATTAAAAATATTGCCATGAAACATACAATGGATCATTAGGATTTACGATGAAGCATCTTTCAAAAACACAAATTGATTTACTATCATTTCTCTATTGCATAATTCAGTTGTATGTAGTATTATTTAAGTGTCCAATTAGATTGTAAACGTATATTAAGCTAAGGCGAGTTTACTTTGAACAATAGAATTTATTTTAATTTTTAGAAATTAAATATTAGGTACATCCCAAAGAAGATTCTAAAAACTACAATTATATTATAGATATTTTTACCACAAATCGTCAAATAGTTATTTATATTTTTATTACGAAAACATATTATTATCTCACATTACCACCAAAACAAACAAAAATACCTTCAATACCGCTAAACCGCAACCGAATAAAAACATTTGAAAAGAAAAACAATATAAAAATAACTTCTACAGGCATCTCATTATAAAAATGAAGCTATTAAATAGCCAAGTATGAGCCAAAAATATTATCATAGATACAACTACAATATCTTCTTTTCATATGATAGAAAAGCAGAAAAAAAATTAAATAGTAGGAGAAACTGACTTAAAACAAAACTTTCGTGAGAAATTCGCACGCTTTGGTATTATTTTAAATTTTGTTTTTTCTAACAAAATGCTGTAAAAATTGCATTTAAAATATAATATACTCGTAGCGAATAAAATATTATTTTTTGGTTACACCATTTCTTTGTGAATAATTTCAATATTTCACTTTAAACTCAAATTATTTTTTTCTTTTGCCGGAATAGTGATTTAATTTAGTACTCAACAGATTACCAAAAGTATTTATTAGGGGTATAACATTTTTTATATAAAAAACAGGGTATCACCTATATTGTATTGATGCTAAAAAACGTTTTCAAAGGTTATTTCGATGAAAAAAACACTCCGCATTGAAAGCAATTTCTAAAACTGTTTGAGATTCCTTTTATTAAATTATTTATTTTTTAATATTAAAAATGTTATGTATATGTATCTTGTAAATTATTAAACAAGTTTTATTTGATTTTTTAATATTTGCAAAAATAATTTGTTCAGCTTTTATTTAATTCAGAAGATTTATAAAAATTTGTAACCGCCAAATATAACAGAAAATTATTTTATAATGTATTAATATCAGCGTTACCGTTGATTATTTTTAAAAAGTTTCCAAAAAAAATGGGGATTTCAAACAAGTCGCCAATACCAAAACCTCAAAATTTGTTTATTTGATAAAAACAAAAAATATTTTACTTTAGGAAGAATGATTAATTTCAATTTTATTAACAAGAAGATAATTTATAATAATATTTATTATTGCAAAAATAAAGATTAATTCATAAAAATAGTTAATATAAAATATTATTTTTATTAATTGAACTGCTGTACCAAGTTTTTACTCTTCACTAAATCCCCATCTAGCAAATTTAGGGCTGAAAACAAGTGTTGACCTTAATTTTGCTAGATAATTTGTTTTTCATTAGTGATAATTTAGAAAGAAGTCTTTCCGTATAGGCACAGCTATGAGGCAAAGTAAAAATATAAATTAAGTATTCATCGAATCTATTTTTGAATTATCCCAAATCGTGCAAAAAAGATTCGGCTTTTAATGTTTTAAATTGTTGTTCATAAACTTTATTATTAGCTTCGGTTTCTAACATTTTCAATTCATTTATAAATTTTCCGGGGTTTTTCATAACATCGTGAAACAATTTCAAAATAATTAATTTCTTCATTGGAATTAATATATAAGGGGTCGTGATATTTCAAAGAACATAGTTTTTCGTCATTTAGCACAAACGCTCTAAATATTTAACAAAAATAATTTCGTCTAAATAACGAACCGCATACATTAAAAGAACTGAGTTTATGATTTAGTTTTTAATGTTAATTTTTTCTAACTAAGTTATAAATGTTTTTTTTTTTTTTATTTTAACTTACAAAATACGAAATTAAAAATCATTAAAAATTAGTGCTTTTTCAGTTTTTTTAGCTGATGTATATCTGCCTAAAAAAAACTTCAAAACAACAGATTATTTCTTTATTTTAACTCACATAAAATTACCTACCTAAGAGTAGAAGCTACTTTTTTTAACATTTATTGAAACTAAAAGATTTTACCACAAATAAAATTAATATACTTTTTGCATTGCTTTTTTATTTATATTTATTATATATTTTACATACTATGTTATTGCGAAATAAGTATATTGTACAATTTGCAAAATTATAAGTAATCTTAAGAACAAAATTAAGCGATATATGTAACTTACATCTGAATTAAAAAACATAGATATTAACTCAAATTGACCAGAAATATTTTTTTTTTTTTTCTTTCAGATATTGATGAAATTACCAAATATGTATAGGGCTTAAGAAAATTTATCTATTATATAAAATTTTGTTCCAGCTCCTAGATTGGGTAGAATGGGCCGTTACGCCAAGCACCACATAGGTTTTTTAAGAAGAAAATGAGTAATTAAAAAAAAATGGTTTTCATTGGCAAATTTTCGTAAGGAAATGTACTTTAATATTTGTTCTAGTACTGTATTGAGAAATATATTTTCCATATCAAACATCCCTCCTTAAGTATACCAACTTTAGTGACGATATTTTACTTATTGGTACTAAAAGATAATCTTCATCAAGATCATCAAAAGCTTTTGTATTGCGAATTCGCTTTTGAATTTTGGAAGACATCTACATATTCTCATTTAAAGAATAGTAAATGGCTATTGAACTCCTCCTGAATTCTAATATATAAGACTTTTTTCTATTTACGTTGAAGCTAAAAAAAATTTTCAACACAAATGTAATTTAGATATGTAAAAATTCTGTTTTACAATTTTATATTCTATATTCAATATGATAAACAATCATATTTGGTTTAAAGGAATATTATTTTACTATTAGAAACATTAACACTATCGCCTTCGTCAATAATATCAATATAATCTTTAGGCCATAAAAATCCTTCAGTCATATTCATAATTTTCACACTCAAGTTTCTCAAATTTTACACCTCTCTCTCTCATTTTACACCAAAAAATTACACTCCTTGAAACAAATTTCAGAGCAAAATTCTACCAAAAAAATTTCTATGTTGTATCTGGCACACCTATATGGTAACACAAATATATAGTTCATAAAAAACTGAATAAAAGTGTTTTATATATTTTAGTTTAACGAATACAATATAGCAATGCCATCATATAATTAATATAATTAACAAGTTCCGATATGATGAAATGTAAATCAGATTTTTAGAATTTTCTTTGTTATATAGCTTTTTGTGTAACCATTGTTTGAGTTACCATATGGGTGCGCTAGGTCAATTCGGGTTCATAGGAAACATATAAATTAAGATAGCGTTTCATTTTTAAAATTGAGGAGTTGTTGGGGTAAAAATTCTGGACTAAAAATGGATTATATACTTTATCTTAAACTATATCTGGAAATTGAGTTTCATATATGAAATTGCTTATTGTCTGTATATATTTAATATATGAAATTAGGTGTCAAAACTTAAAATTTTTCAGATTAGAAGAAACTCTGGCATTTTTATACCCTACACCATCATAGGTGATTCGGGAATTACGCGTTTATACCCTACATCACTATAGGTGGTTGAGTTATGCGTTTGTTTGTATGTTTGTAACGTATAAGCAAAGTTATCCAGCACCCACCTTAAAGTATACCACTCGACTCAGAATCACTTTTTAAATCGATTTAATGATGTCCGTCCGTCTGGCTGGCTGACTGTCCATGTAAAACTTGTGTACAAAGTACGGGTCGCAATTTTAAAGATAATTCAATGAAGTTTGGTATGTAGGACTTATATGATACAAGGACGAAGCCTATTAAAAATGGTTGTGATCGGTCCATTATTTCACCTAGCCCCCATACAAATGTTCCCCCGGAATAGAGTTTAAACACTCAAAAATGCCTTAAAAATAAGAATATTTTAATGAAATTCGGTGCAAATTTTATGAAGATCGGTCTACAATTGACCATAGCGTCCATATAAACCCCTCTTCCGAAAATCACTTTAACGTACATAAATACCATCAAATTAATATTCGACACAAATAAGTTTTATGTAAGTGAAAATAACATTGCCAAATTTTATGAGAATCGCTCCATATTTTGCCATAGCACCCATACAAACACACTTCCAGGAATCGCCCTAAAGTGAATAAAATCATCTAGATGTTAGTATCAATTCATTATTCTGTATTGGTATATTTTACTTTACATTTAGTAAAATTGGCCACATTTGTAATATAAGTCCCCTTCCCGAATTTTTATGCTCATACACAACGGTGCAGGGTATCATATAGTCAGTCTTGACCGACTGAATCTTTCTCGTTGTTTTTTTTTAGTTCCAAAGGACATCTTAAACCAAGAAATACCGCTAAAAGGAAAAATAACACGTTTTATTGTATGTATTTACTATAACTTGAAGAAATTACTAACCAATTTGTAATTAGTAATTTTTTAATACTTTTTTTTTTGACAATAAGTCTTGTAGATCTTTTCTCCCAAAATTATTTGGAAATATAAATACAAATAAAATAGCTGTAAAATATTAAAATATTTGCATATAAATTATATCTTTCAGATTTTACTATGGTAGTTTTCAAACAATTTGTATAAATAATTAAAAAATAATTTTCTTTATAAAATAACTAGATTTTCATATACTTTTACTTGTAACTTAACAGAAAACTTTTTTAACAAACTATAATCAGTTAATGTAATATTTTTTGAGTGTAGTGTTAAAAAGTTGCAATTTAGTTCCAATTTATAAAAATTTGGCCAGATATTTGAAAAAGGGACAATTTGCGACTAAAGTAACAGTAACGCTGATTAACCTATGTGCCGTACTCGACCGAATACAACTATAATTTGTTTCAGTTAGAAAAAGGAAACAGTGTTTTTGAGAGGAGGTGTTATTTTATTCAATTCAAAAACAATAAGGTTTTAAAAAACACAAAATATCCAGTAAGATCTCAAGCTCTGTATTCTATGAGAAATAAGAAATTCTAATGGTTTTCAAACTTGCCACTTTGGGTTTATTCTTGTACCAAGTTATTAAGGGGCAAACAAAATAATATATTTTGAAACAACTGCAACGACACGATGAACAATGTACTTAGAAGTTAGTCTTGTTCTTAATCATCTTCATCATGAACTTTAAATCATATATGTAAGTATGAATTCGAACGAGTTAGAGAGTACTTAGACATTTAAAGACCCATATTCGAACACAAGGAAACACACACTCATATACTCATATTAAGAGTAGTTAGTTTGTAACTAAACTACCTAGTTTAGTTGCTAAAAGTCTTTAAATATAAAATATACTCATGCCTAATAGAGTATTTATAATGATGTTGTCGTGGGACATGTAATTTGCGCTTACTTTAAATATTCTTTGTACACTGACATGATCAGCACTTTGAGTTTACATTGTTGTTGTTTTTGTAGATTTTTAGGTTCTTCATCAATTCAATAACTTTGAAAGTTGGTGGGTAGAAAAATGGTTGGTTGCAACACTTAGTCTTGACTTTTGTCATGCATCAAAACCTAAAAGATGCCGATGCATGATTGTTACTTTGAGCCGTTTAATGTTCTAACAATGATTGAATTAAATTTGCAATTTAAATGGTGGAGGCATGTTTTATTTCCACTTTTTTAAAGCTTTTAAGGTTATTTGTTGTTGCTGCAGTTTCAATAGTATTAAATACTACAAAGTATTGGGAGAAAATGATTGAATTCATTATAATTTAAATTGATTTGAATGAAAAAAAAAAAAAAAAACGAAGACTATAAACGTTTACAGAGGTGTGAAAATGTTGACCTAGAAAATTTTAATATGTGGAACTAGAAAGGTAATGAGTCAGATTTTACTTTTTGTATAATCACTACAAAGTTTAACATATTATAACATTTATGGTCTTAAATCACTATAATAATGTCCTCGATGGCGTATTTCAATGAGATCATGATAATTTTAAAATAAAAATTTGGTGCTATTGTTCAAAAAAAAAAAAAAATCAAAATACAAACATAGTTCAGACATTAATAAGAAATATCAAAAAAAAAAAAATCAAATGAATGCAGTTGAAATATTTTCCACTAGTAAATAAGTTTGGCAGTTTTTCGAAAGTACTTGCGCCTTAATTCATTCAAATAAATTATGCACTCAGATTAAATATAAATATTGCACAAACATTAAAAATAACTTATTAAATAAATTTTATGGTATTGTGAAGGTCATCATCATTACTCAAAAATATATTGAAAAACACTTAAAAAAACATACAGATTTAATTGATGATATCAGCCATTTGGAGTAAAAATTAAAGGCCTTTTGATGACAGGCATCACAACTGTTACTTGGAAAAATAAATAAAATAAACACTTTGTGTAAACTTTTGTGGTTAAATTAATATTTCTCTAGAAAATGTATAAAATTTTAATTTTTATATTTATGGTCAGATAAACTTGGCACATCTTTAATGTAAATTGTTTTTGCCAATAAAAAAATGATTTGTAAATTAAAAAGTATTGTTTTTTGTATATATAGTATTTAATTATGTATTTTTCAATATGGTGAAATTTATTTATTTTATTTTCAGCAGCTAAAATAAAAATGCTAATCAACAGGTGCTTACGAGTGTGCAATTTAAACAATAGTTAGAATTAATTACTTGTAGAAATATTTAAATAAATTTAAGGTAAATGTAAAACAATTTTAATAGTTTGGTATACAAATCATTCCCTTAAATGGCATAACAAGCAAAACAAAACGTGATGAGAGCGTACATCTAAAAAAAAAATTTCCATTGGGAAACAAAAATCTACAAAAATTTTACCTTTTGCTTGCGGTTAAAAGAGTTTTAGCAAAACGTTTTTATAGAATTTTCTTCGCATAATTTAACCATATTAAGGATTTGATATAAAGTGAGTAACTGCCACTTTAAAAAAAATTCTGAACATTGATAATAAAGTGACTATATGATCGACTTTTTTGAGGACATCACAAATTAATCTAAGAAACTTTCAATACATCCTTACATCCCATTTACACATAACAGAATATGTTATAAATATTTTTCTGTTAGAGTGTGTCAAAATTATCTCACGTGTAGATTCAAATATTAGTATTATAAGAAGTATTATGAGAACTGTTGTGATGAGATTTCTTTATACAACTATCTTATAAGATGAAATGTCAAAAAAAAAGAAATACACATATACGAAAGTTTGTTTGTGTGTGTGCATATATATTTTGTAAATTATTAAAAAAAACAATGGTTTTTGTAAAATTGTTTCCTCTTAATGATTGTTTTACATTAAAAAAAAAAAAACGTTTTTTATAAAAATTGTGCTGAAAAGTGCGAATTTCTTAAATAAAAAGGACATGTTTACTCTGTGACTGATTGAAAATGATTATATCTTATAGGATTTATTAGAATACGTGTACACGTTATTTAAGATTTAACATAATATAAACAAAATGGTTACTCTCTTCAGCGTTAATCTCAGTTGTAGATTTGGGGTTACAGTATTGATTTAAGCTAAGTTCACATTACGCTAATATTTGACGATTTTTGCTTTACGTAATGTGAACACGAAATATTTTTACGATTCAAATAAGATAACAACTGAATTTGGACAAACAAAACTATTTCCTTTAATTAGGAATGCCGCAAGTGTAAACATTGTGCGAACATAAGTTGTAAACTATTTGGCAATATTTTGAGCGCCTTTTTCTTTAATCTAACAAAATAAATGTAAAATCAAACTGCGGAAATCAACAGCTGATGAGGTGGATGGCTTGAGTTGAAAAATTTGTTATTTGTATGTATCCAAACCTTAAATTGACAAAAAAGAAGTGATCAATTCATTTTTATCAATTAAAATATAGTTAAAATACTATAAAACTTTCAATATAGTAATATTTTTTTTATTATTTAATCATAATAATAATTATTACTTTTTATACAACTGAAAAAAAAATAGTGTTGTTTTGTAAAGACAGGGCTGTTTTGTAAATGACGAGAAAAAGGAACAGGGTTGTTCTTTTGAATAAAACTAAATTGCTTAAAAAAAAAAAAAACTTGTAAAATATATTTTTTAAAATAATTTTTATTAATGTGTATGTTTATTAAATCTTGCAATTAATCGGTTGATAATAGCTCGTGTTTCCCAAATCTGTCGAAATATTTTACTTTGTTATTTTTGCAAAATATTTGTAGTTAAAGTAAATAGCATTTTCGCTTCATATTAAATGAAAATGTTTGTATCTTGACATTCACATATTTCGAAATTTTTTGAGAAAATTGTTATAAATTGATTAAAACAAAATAAAAAAATATATATTCCTATAAATTCAATTAATAATTGATGTCAAATAAATTTATAGTAGTTGTGTGTTTAATCAGATAACTTTGAGTGAATAATTTGCGTCTTAAAAATATTTTTCCCCTTCCCATATTTTGCGATACTTAACAGCTGTTTAATAAAAGAAAAAAAAAAAAACACGTTAAATAAATGCGCGTATTGTGAACAGAAAAATCAACTCTGTAGTTAGTCGCAAGATTGCGGGAAAACACAATGAAATATTTCGTATCATATATTTACATAACATAAACTTTATGCACAAAAAAAAAAAAAAAGAAAAACTCTTCAATATTTAGTTTTGGAAAGTAGAATTAGGCTTTTCAACCGTAAAAATATAATTATATTTTGGTCCACATTGAAACTACAAAATTTGCACACAATTCTTAGAGTTTAACTATAATTTTCTATGTATTTTCCTATAAAAGCATTTAGAAAGGTTCAATAATTGGCAAAGATCTTCGGAAAAGAGGAAAAGCTACTTAATTGATTTGTATAACTTTTCAGGAAACCGTTTTTTTGGTTTTAAATTGAAATTAAAGTTCGTAGCTATACAATTTTGAATTATATACCGCGTAAATATTCAATATACAATCGTACGAGAATTATTTTGTATATTTTCCTTTATAAAATTAATATTTTATTTAAATAATATCTCAAGTTTTATATTTTTTCCAAAATGGAATTTTAAAATATATCTTGAATAAGTTGAAGTAAATACTGATTCAATATCCAAAATACTATGAAAATAAAATTTATGTCTTGCAAAATAACACATATTTTAAATGAGTATATTAAATTCAATCATATTTAGGATTTGGAAACCCCAAATCCTAAATATAACGCAAATTTGTTGTGATTTTATTGGGTGTTGTTTATAAATTTATTACAATTTCTTTAAAAAATATCAAAAACTAATGAGAATGTGAATAAATAAATTGGTTACAGAAACCGAAAACCAATAAACTGGTTTCCAGTTTTTACAAAAGCTATCGGCTTCAGTTTTTTGTTCTAATTTTCTGTTCTCTTCAAAACCGGTGTTTTAAAGTCAGTTAACCGGTTTCTTTTTAACAGCATTTTATTGTACTTTTTATGTAATTTTACTCAGAAAAAGAAAAATTACATGACTAAAAATAAAAAGTTTCATGTTACTTGCCAAATGCAATAAAAATAAGAGATAACTTATTTAACTAGGACAATTCTCTTGAAATAAATCGAAGTATTCAGTGCGCACATTTTTAACGTATATGTGTACATTTATGTATATATTTATCATTATTAATCATGCCCAGCAAAAAAAGAACTGAAAAAGAGTTGAAAAAGTCATGATTTTAACATTGTATTGTCATTGAAAGGAAGCACTTAGTGCTAAAAAAGAGTTATTTTTTAACCCATTGTTGTCACTGGAAGAACCTTCTTCTTTTATGCTTCTTGTTCGTTGCTTTCGAAGTACTTCTCCTAAAACTATGTTTATAAAATATTTCAATAAAAATTCTGTTTTAGCCTTATTAAAAATTTTTTATTATCTTTAAATTTGAAAATTAAGAAAATTAAATTTTTTCTTAGAAATTATTAACCTCTTTCCAGCTAAAAATACATTTATATTCACAAAAAGCTCAAAATATGCAGTTAGTTTCATTTTTGAAGTATTGCAATTATTCTATTTTGGAAGCACTTGGTGCGTGATGAACCCCATCAACAAAATTTCCGCAAACTCCGATCAGTTAATATGTATTAGGTCTTATTAAAAAAATATTTAAAGGATACTAAAAGTTTAAAAATATACAAATTTCAGAAAAGAAGTTGCGAATACATAGTAGATGTTTTATTTAAACCAATAACAAATTATTTAAAATTTAAAATTTTTATTTATAAAAAAACACACCAATAACCAGAATTTTAGGCACTAGTTTCTCCGTGCCTACTTATACGTATTTCAATCACAAAATATATTTTATTTAAGACATATTTTCAAATATATTAGGATTAAAATATTAAAAAAAAGTTTATTAAATGAGATAAATCAAATAAATACAAATTTCAAATAATAATTTTTCTAAAATTATAACGTGAATAAAAAATTTTGATTTTGAAATTATGCAATTTAAAGTTTATTACTTTTACAGAGTAAACATGAATTCAAGTATAAATTTAGGCTTTTGTTTAAAAAAATTACAAAAAAAATAATATTTTCTCATTAAAAAAAATTTAAATGACTTAAAACCGATTATCCTTTTTTTTTCAAGAGTTCAAAACCGGGCAACCGGTTTTTCTAAAATGAGATTTTTCGGTTAAACCGAAAACCGGTTTTATAAAAAATCGGTTATTTGGATACTCTATATCAACCATATTCTTCAGGAAAAATGACCGTCAATGAAGCTTTGAAGAATTTAATTGTTACAATGACGTATGAGTCTGAAGGATTTTATCGAATGGCCTAAAGATGATAGTAAAATGTAATAATAATCCTCGTATAGTTCCTGCAATAATTCTATAAACCTAAATATGATTCTTTATAGCTCTTTATAGCAACAACATATACAAATTTAGAGTAGGTCATGCAGGGATGTCGAGAGAATTAATATTTAATAAAAGAAACGAATTTATTTCAGTAATAATTTTATATTTCTTAATATATTTTTTTCTTTTTTGTATGAAAATATGTAAATAAAAACTTTTTTTAAAGCAATATCAAGCATAATAAATGAGTGTGTCCTAAAAAGCTTGGAGTTCCATTATAATGAAAAATATCATATTTTCTAAAAATGCTAAAAATAATATACATAAATCAATAGTGGTTTATTCAACGAAAATTTCATCTATAAAATGCAGTTGGATTAAAATGCATTTTTTCAAAATTTGAATAATTTTTAAAAAATTTTAGTTGAATATGTTAAGAATATAAGTTTGAATTTTCTAAATATGTGAAGTGGTCTCCGAGAAATTGTTGTTTATAGTTACATTCCTTTTTAAAGTTTTTCAAAATATCAACACTGAAACTAATAATCCTGGTTTAAAGTATTATTTCTTAGAGTTATTTATGTTATGCCATTTTTTCAAATCAAAAAAAGAAAAATTATAAAAATGGAAGATATGATTATTTAAATATCCCTGGTACATCACGAATATGGATTTCAATATCCTTTTCTTTTAAAAATGGCGTTTTTGCAAAAAATAATTAGAAACAAGATTTATTAAGCATCATTTTGAGGAAAAGTTTGTTTAAATCGGATAAATTGGTCCGAAGATATATGGATTTATACTTCATGTATTTTTAAAAATTTCTGAAAAAAGTAAATTTTTGAACCGTAATAAAAAGTAAAATACAACGAATTTGAAAATTTTGAAGAACTTCAAATTTTGTATTGACGTAATAAGTATATATACCAAATTTTATCAAAATGGAAAGTGGTGAGGTCAAAAATTGCTTAGCACATATTTGCAAATAAAATTGTCGCAAAACAAAAAATTTGGCCTCATAAACGCTATTATTTTTATTTATTTATTTTTTTTTTTTTTATTTCTTTTTTTAATTTTTTTTTTTGCAAATTTCTATTCACGAAAACAAGCGTATGGCATTGCCACTTCTTTTTAATTCATGAAATTTTCGTTAATAGTTGTATTTTTCCCAAGCGCATAAATAATATGTTCATTGTATTTATTTATTCAATCTGCCATATAAATAATGAGTGGATTTGCCACAGGTTTAGATTTTGAAATACTTTTGGAATTGGTTTAGAATTGTTGTTGGTCGCTCTAAATATATAATTTTGGAAATGGATTATAGAAAAACGATCTAACTGTTCATTATTTTTTTGTTCTCATTTGAAATTTGAGTTTTTTTTCTTTTGAATAAAACAAAATAAAAAGCCAATCATTTTGTCAAAAACTTTTTATGTGGTAGTTAAGAAAACGTTTTATTTAGGTAATTTTTCCGAATTTAGTATCATAGAACTAACAACGTAACGGTTTGGAGGAGAAATATGACCTTTTAACCAGATATTACTATACCTAAGACAAAAAAAATTTGCTGCATCCAGCTTTCAACCTACTCGAAAAAAAACTGTCACAACCTTGGAATAAAGCTCAGAATATTTAGGTACTGAAAAGCAACTTATGATATTATTCGTATTTAAAGTATTGAAATTGTATTTTAAAATTAAAAGAAAAACACTTAAAAGACAAATCTTTAAGCTTTAAAATTGGTGGAAGGTGTATATGTATATTAAAGTCTCCTTGTCAAATTTTGATATTTTCAACGTTATAGGACATTTTATTATGTAAATTATATATACATATATATATTTGCATTTTTTGAGATTTAATTCCATTGGATTTTCATTTCATCATTCGAAAAAACAATTTAAATGATAAATATATAAAATATATAAGAAAGCTTTTATGTTTGTTCGCATCAGCGCACAGGAAGTGTTCGACACATCTGTAAGTTATCATCTAAACCTTACTATGTTTAACGCTATTGGTTATTTTGGTTATGAAATTACTATTTATTTATTTATATTATTTAGTAAAATAAATTATAAATATTGTATTATATTTATAACATCTAATTATATATATAATGTATATATTTTTATTAACTGAACTAGTTAAGCAAATTTTATTTAATTTGAAATCTAATAAAATTGTATAATTTAATTACAGATAAAATTAATGCAAAAATCACAGAACAGGCCTGTCATTGTGGAACATTATCAACGTATAACTTTATTGTGTCAACGTATAAATTCATTAAAAGTCAATAAACTGTTCATTGGTGTTATTTATATTTTATATATTAGCAGGGATTTCGCAAATTTCCCCTTTTTAATTTCTCACTTATTAGGCATAGTTGATAATAATATAACTGATTTGAAGAATTTAGTTTATCTTTAATTTTCCATTTTCTCATATTTTTTGGGCAAAGTAATGATTTGCCATAATTTTTATGCAAAATTTTCAGTTTTTGGGAAAATCAAAAAATCAAACATTTGTGTAGTATAAACCGAATAAAATGTTTCGTTTATTGAATAATGATATTGTTTCTATATTAGATGTACGGATCATTTTTATTGTAATTCAGTTCATGTAATTATAATACCAGGAAGATAGTTTAGAGAAACAGTGTCTAAGAGATGAGAAAAAATTGTTTAGGAATATCTCAAAATTAAAGTAATTATATCGGAATTTTTGAATATTATTATACGATGCCCCCACAAAATCTGCAACTTATTTGATGTAGTTTTTCGATTGAAAATATAAACTTTAGCACAGTGAAATTATTGAAGTGATTTTATCAATTTATGTGGCATATTTTATTCCTTCCAGGCTTCTGATGACATTAGATGATTTCAGTTCTTGATTTTCATTAAAATCATGCACATGCATATACCAACTATGATATTTAAGCTTATCTTAATGACTTGTCTTTTTTAATTTTATAATTTTATAAAATTAAAAACATGTTTATATGCCCTTCTTTAAAGTACCTAGCATAATCCTAACATGTAGCTCTCAGTTATGTGTTCATTATTTCTATTTGCTGTTCCTTGATTTAAGTGCTAAAGCGTTAAAGTAAAAATATTTAAATTTAGTTCATTGTAAACTATAGCCCTTAGGACTAATATGTATGCCAGTCCGTCCGTCTGTCTGTCCATCTGCCTCTTTTCATGTAGACATACAAACAACATCATTCTGAAACCTTCAATCATTTTGTGTTTTAGTGTTTAAAGTGTATATAGTCTTTTATTTTTTCTCCAAAGCAATTTTTTGATCATTCCTTAATATTATTACGTCAAACAACTTTGTTAGAATTTTCTTAAATATTGTTGCGAGTAGGGATACGTATAAGGAGTGTGACCAAAGAGGAGGAGTTCATCTTATGTGGTTCTGCATAGTTGTTATTTTATGCATATTTTTGTGTTTTATTATTATTATTTTATTTTTTATTTTCTTACATTATCATTACTTATGTATATTATACAATATTAAATAAACTTGTTAGGTTTGTAAATTTTAATAGATATTGACGTTTGATGTTGCTGCATGATAATGTTCTAAAATGCAAATAAATTAACAAAATATAGAAATATGTATGTATGTATGTATGTAGTTACATAAGAAACAACAAAAACAAGACTGAGTATATAATAATAATGGAATTAAAATACATTGTCCATAATGCCGACAAAGAGTTTTCCCATTTGATACGTGTGTAACCACTTAGAGCATAAAGCTAATGAGAGGAGGGGAAACTGGTATAGAGGTTCTAATTTTTAATTATTACTATAAGTCAATATATTTTTTTTTTGTGACAATGTTTTTTAATTTGTTAATATTAAACTGAAGGTAATTAAAAACAATATGCTCTTAAGGCTAAGATATGCATATTTGCATTAATTTTACTACGTAGGATCAAAGTGCAATGTGATCCTGTTGGAAACGTGCATAAACTTTGAAGACTAGAAGCGGTGCATCTTAAAGAACATTTTTTAATATTTGAAAAAGAGATAAACGCTATTTGAATTGGCTCTAGTTATCAAGATAAACTACTAAATGAATTATAAATGATAAAAACGAATTATTTGATTTGGTTTAATTATATATCAAAAAAATTACACGGGAGTATTAAAAAATTCTTTCGCGAAAAATAAAATTTCTTATAAAAAAAATCGTAAAAAACCACCAAATTTTCAATTGTTAGTCAGAAAAAAATATCGTGGAAAATGATTGGTGAGTTTTTTAAGGACTTAGTCGTTAAAAGTTTCATGGCGAATTAATTACATCGTACTATTATGTATCAATTTTTTACGCTTTTTAGTTATACGTAATAATTAAGCTTTAACTAATATTTTTATTCATTAATAAATATTGTATTCAAAAAGAGGTCCATATTTCTAAATTTTTGTTGTCTTTTTTAATAAAATATAAATGAAATTATATACAAATTTAGAAAAAAATGAACGTTTTTTTATAAATAGCTAGTTCAGATCAAGTGAAAAATATCAGTTGATTGTTTAACTTTTACAATTTTTTTATTACTAATAATAATTATGATACCATTTTTCAATAACTGTATTTTATCTAGATCAGGAAAATGACAAAACAATCAAAAAGTTACATAGGAAAGCTATTACAAATGATAATAAAACAAAAGTATGGGTATAGGCCCAAAGTGATAAAAATATAGATATCGTCTTTACAGAAGATGTAAATATATTGTTAAAATAAAATACTATATCTTTCTCCCTACCTTATTGTGCTAAAAATATGTCAAATTATTTAATATATTATATTACATTTTTGAACCTTTTTAGATTAAAAAATTTAGATACTATTATCGATAACTCGGTTTTTAACAAGGATCAAAAGCCAAATACTTGGAACTGTACAAGATATTTTTACAACCTTTTAGGATCGACAAATATAGGACTAGGAATCTTAAGAACGTAAAGCTTTTGCTGGACAACTCGATATTCAATTAAAAATGTTGAGGTCTGAAATAGCAAATCTAAATAATATATATTTAGTATTTTGCACATACGACAGAACAAATATATTTATTAACGTCTTTGTATGCATGCTAAAAAATCAATGTTAGGCATCTTGCTAAGAAAAACAAAATTTTGTATAAAAGATAAGCAAAATATTTTTAAACAAAACAGATCTAATAATTTTTTATTTTGTTAAGTTGTTTAGTTTTATAAATAACTGCAACTAAAGTGTTCCATCTTTCCGCCTGGATCGTTTTTCTTCTTTTTAATTTAAACAAGCAAGAAAGATATAACTGGTCAAGCACATCGATATGATACCATCGACCATTATATATGTGCATTAAAATTGAAGGTTGGTTTTATGGACCGATCCTTGTTAAATTGAGTACTATAGTTTCTATTTATATAAAACTAATTGCTGTCAAATATTAACTTAATACTAATATTAGTATGGGATTTATACATGTTAAAGTAATATTCGGAAGAGGGTTTTATAAATAACGTTAAAGCGACTATCGGAAGAGGATTTTACATATGAGCTATGTCCAATTATAGACAGGTTTTTCATTTGGCATGAAGATTTTTTATTACATACAACTTTTTTTGTGCGGAATTTTGTTAAAATATTACTGTATTTATGGGGGCCATGTAAAATAATGGATTTAGTACAAGGCTTCGTCCTTGTACCAAAATAATTATACGTCCCGTCATAGTATTATCTTCAGGATTGCGACCTGAACTTTAAGCACAAGGTTTAAATAAACAGCCAGAGGGCCAGATGGGCATTGATAAATTAACTCAGAACGTAATCCTGGGTATACTTTAAGGTGTGTTTCCCAATATTAATTCCGCATCCGCATAAAACATAATATCCCAACTACATATGGTGGTGAAGTATATGGGCGTTCACTATTATAATGGAATATTTTCAACATAGCCCCTTTCAAATATCTTTAATAATAAACCTTATATAAATAAAATTCTACATCAAGGAAAAACCAGAAGCACGTCACCCATAAAAGTGATAGAAAATCATTTTAACGCAAAGCTTTCTTATAAATTAATAAAGTAATAAAGTTTTTTTACTAAATATAAGTCGATAATGAAGAAAATTAAGTTCTGCTATAGCATTTTTTGCACTAGAACAAGACCTTATAATAATGAATTTCGGTGGGCAATATATAAACGCTACGTACCCAGTTTTAATTTTTTTGGACTTTTCTCCTTTTTAAAGAACTTCAAAGTTTTAATGATTAATTTGAGCAATGACATAGCTCATGTTCACTTTAAAGTTATAGGTAATTTTTGTTTTATAATTTGACAGCCGCCGCCAAAGAATTTTGCCGCCAACCTAGCCTTATTGGAAGCCCATTTTTTGCCCAATATATTGACAGAATAATTCTTTTAAAGAAGGAAGTAAGAATGGTTCCATGCTTTCATCTTCGTCATCAAGTGTTTCAAAAATTATTATAATTGAGTTCATTTTCGAATCTTGAAACCCCCTAAATTTAATAAGAATTAAAAAATAATTAAATTTGTATTTCATATAAATGTTAAGAGAAATTTTTTCGCGATCCCCAAAAAAAAAAAATGCTTACATGGAATCCATGTGGTTTGCGGTAACAAATTTGACAACCGTTTCCCTAAAACATAGCTGTTACCGAGAAGTTATATCAAGGTAAAATTAACCCAGCCAACAAAATTGTTAAAATAGGTAAAAAATATCGTTATCTTGAACATGAATTATGTAAAATTATTTGCGATAAATTTATTCTGCTTTTTTTTGACTTCTTTAATTAACAATATGTTATTGCTCCTGAATAAATATAAATTATTTATAATTTAATATTAAAAATTGCATGCTTAACAATTTTGATCATTACAAATTCACTCAATATCAAGAGACCATTCATTTTTACTTTTTGCATAGAAAGTACATCTTACATCTACCCAACCTCATTCAAAATCATTGCTCTAGTAATAAACATCCATAAAAAACATTGGTAATTGAATATCCATAAAATCTAAATAATCCTCCAGCATTTATGTTTAACTATTCATGCGGAATTTACACCGAAAAAATTATGTAGGTAAAATTAAATTGATATTCTATGGAAATTACAAGTGCCTCTGATTTTTGATTTATTTGTAATTTGTTAAAATTTTAATATACATGAACCTTTTAAGTTATTATTAATTTTAAATTGTGATTTCATTGAAGATAAGTGGTTATCATATAAGATTATAAATAAATAATTTATTACTTTCATGTCACTAAATACAGTTACTTAAAAAGTTTAATAATAATCCATGATTAGTATGAACTTACGTACATATATCGTCATCGGTTTTAAAAATGTAAACCTTTTAAAACCTTAAAATTATTTAATTGTAACATACTGGATTGATTAAAATTTGTTGAGTGTATAATAAAATAAATATACCCATGGTTTTCCCTAAACATGTACGTAGTAGAACAAAATTTCTTTAACAAAAAATGTAAAAAAGAAAAAGTAATAGAAAATCACTATTATTACTATTTGATACCATTTGACTGAGCATTTTATTATATTATTTTGTTGTACTTACTCCTTCTTATGCATTTGTTTTAACATAAAAAGTAAATTGTTTTTAACAAGATCAAACATGATCTTGAGTCTTCCTTGTTTCCTCTTTTATTTTTATTTTTATTTTTGGGTCTAATGCTTAGATACAGATAAGATTGCACACTTTGGTCCACTAATAGTGTATTTTAGGCACGTAACTTTCTATTTTTTTATTTTTTTTTTTTTTTTTGGAGAATAAAAAAGTACACATTTTACTCTAAAATAATCGCAGAAGAATCTTCATGTTGAGATCTAAAAAAAACAACAACATTTCGGTATTTTTTAAGCAACTACTTGAAGCACTTGATTTTTCTTTTTTTGTGTTTGTAAATTTGTTAGAAATTAAAAATGTTTTTTTATTCCTTTCTGTTTGTGTTGTGATCTTCAATTGTTAGAATAATGGAATACCACAAGCAAACAGCCCACTACAAATCTAAAACAATTGTAGACGTAATGAATGCAACATTTTAAAGGAATCCTTTTAACCAACCTGTGTTACGGAAAATGACTATCGAAGCTATGAATGATCATATCCAGCAATAGCTGTCATACAAACGGCCCTATAATATAAAATAAGATCATTTTGTAGCGGTACTTAGATTATATAAAACGACCAGGTTATAAGTCCCACATATACCTTGATCGTTTAATTCAGAAAAGCTGGGGTCCATAACTCATAGAAATGTAATTATTTAGCTACGTTTTTATCACGAACGTGTGTAAAATTGATAATTGTATTTTCTTTCAATAAATTATTGACATCGATATTATGGTAATAGTGATACTAAGCGCCTAATATATTTTTGTAACTGCTAACACATTTTATATATTTTCAGTCTGGGGGTTCTACATGAAGACTAAGTTTTGAAGCGTTATTAGCTTCTGAAACTTTGGCTGGTGTGAAGAGTTGGAGCATGTGCTTGACTCGAAGATTGTGCAGTTTGCGAACAATATTTCTTCTTCATCGGGATGGAGAGAGACAGTACTGTCGACCACAACTTACCATCTCCTGTATTTAAATTTTCCTTTACTTAAGTTCCTTGGGTGATCTAACCATCTCCACCGCTTAAATTTATTTACCAGTCTACAGATGTCCTTGCTCAGCTGTATAATAAGGATTAGAGCTGCTGATCTCGTCACGTTCGTCTGCTAATGGTGCTGTAGGGAAATTTGGTCACATGTCGGGTACGGTTGTGACGGTTTTGCAGAATTTCCTCTCAGTGTCTCTCAGTATTTGGAGGGACCCAGTAGATCACTGATGTGACGGTCAGTGAGCATTAAAGCATTTCTCCATATAAGATGTTTTTGATATCGGGACGGTAGCGGGCTACGGGTTGAACAAAAACGTTATATACGTTATAGTGCCCAAACTTCCAATTTGGACTTCAAGGTATTGGCCTCTAGTCTCAATATTGAGAGAAAGGGTCTTATACTGCAAGGATATCGAAGGCGATACCTCTACCACGCACTGTCACGAGCTTGGCAAAAATATTTTAATTTTATGTCAGAATTTTAATATTTGTTTAGATAGAAATCGTATCAATTAGATGATATATAAAATACTAATTCAAAATCTTAATTAGTTTGGAGTTATTATGGGGTAAAGTTAAGATTACGTGTAACATGAAAAATTCAAAGAAAATCACGGAAAATGTGCTTGTGCTTTTAATATCTAAAATTGAAATTTTTTTTAACTGCTGTTTAAAAATCTTAAAGGATTGGAAAAAAATAACAGTCGAACATGGTTATAGAGAACTCGAAGGGAGCGACAAATTTATTTCGTTATAAACTGTATTTATGATTTTGAAATATGTATTAATGAATTTTATATACCAGGAAAAATATTTCTTTGCATTCATCAGTCATATTGCAAGTGGCAAATTGACATGAATTATATTTTTTATACTAATTCAATGTCTTCATTTTTTTTATAGATTTTTTGTAGTTGTTATGTTTCGAGAACTTTACTCTTTGAGGAATTGGGATCTTCTAATATTTAATTTTTAATACTCAGTTTTATTTTTGGTTATTTTCGATAAATGTGTATTGTGTTATATCGAAAAGCTCAGCAGCCGTAAATATAAAATTCATCTTTTATTTTTTCGATGATTTCAACTGAAATTAATGAAAATTGAAATGAATAAAAGTTATTTCTGCTAGTTTTCATATTTTTTTAATATTTTTAAATGGTCAATTTTATCTATCTAAAACTAGTATTTGTGGCAGTTCGCTACAAACGCAGTTGTTTGTAAAAAATATTTTTCTTTGGACTATAAAAATGTGTTCGTTATAAAAAAAATCGCTGTAATCGTGATTTGGTTTGAGTGATTTCAAAATATAGATAATTAAAAACATCCAGATATGAATTGATAACACAAGTGATTCTAAATAAAATATTTTGCAATATTTATGTTTTTATGTAAAAAATAAAAGTTTTTTTTAGTAAATTTTTTCTACGCGCTATTATTCCCAGGGCTTATTAAGAAATGCAATTTAAATTTATTGTTGTGGTGATAAGTTAGTTCTGATGTGCATTTCGTTGGTTGCTTAAGCCAGAACAACAGGAAACCTTTCCCAAATGTTAGGAAAGCTAAAAATATCATAGATATATTTAAACTCAATGAGAGAGTTAAACATGATTAAATACAAAACATCAAAGCTTTGACAAAAAAACTTGCTTATCATTTCGCTTTATTAATTGATAAACTTGATTTTTTCTAAAATTTAACATTTTCGACCAATGGTGGATGTATAGGGCCAATCTAAACTAACTTAAAATTTCATTATTAACTATTGATGATTTTTCTGTAAGCTTGGGTTCTCCTTTACAATTCTTCCATACATTTCAGTTTGATCCTACCAGTAGTTTTTGAGATACAGATTTATTTCCAAAATTCTGCGATTGGCCCCAGTGCACGGTGGTAAAATCCGGCCAAAAATATCAAAATGAAATTCTGATTTTCGATAAAATTCTTATTACATTTGAAACCAACACTTCAGATAAAATAATTCATAACTATTTTCGTCGTTAAAGCATCTAGTTTGGTAGTTATAATGACGCAAGCTTAATTGTTTTTCGATAATTATTGTTTTAAAAATTATTATTACCCCCATGAAATGTATGTGATTTACAGAAGTTTTGACTTTACTTGCTCCAACTGCACAATTTTTGAACACATGTTATTTTTTTAGCCCCATCTACCATAAGCTGCCGGTAGAGCAAGCAAAACCAAACATTTTGTATTCATGGGTAGCCTAGTATGCATGCATTTAGGCCACTTGTAAAAAATTGAAATCTTTTTTTGAAAATATTGATTTATCGTCAATCTTCTGGTGTAAAATACTGGTCATAAAATTATATATTTTGGTACATTTATGGACTGTAGAAAAGTTACTGTAGATGGTTACTCTTATCATCATAAACAGGAGAGTGTATCAGTAAAATTCTGCTGCTACTACCTGATTTTCTTCTTATTATAGCATTTCTGGTAACCCTGTAAAACGAGTTTATTTTCATACTTTTAAAGTTAAACATTTTTAAAATGTGAATAATGTAATATTAATGACGATGTAATTAGGGTTCGATATATTTTAACAGTTTTAATACATGGATATTAATTTTATGGTGGATTCTTGAACCCATACCCATACCATAAATATTTATTATAAAAACAAGTTGTAAATTTGTTTGTTTGTGTATCAATCACGTCTAAGCGATCGAACTGATTGTCATGAAATATGACATGCGAATAGTACCATTGCCGGAGTTGGTTACAGGCTATGTTAGATCACGATTGGATGTCACGTCTACGCCCACTATAAAAAAAATTATATTTTGCAGATTATTAATGATGATATTTGATTGAAGTCTGACACACAGACAGGGAAAGGTTTCCTGATGAGCTGGCTTAATTTACCATCGGAACTAGCTTATCCCCACAAAAATTTACTAAAAAACTTTTGTAGAAAATATATTCCCACAATTTAAAAAAAAATTTTTTTTTCTAAATATTAATTATATATCTTTTAAAAGTAATACATTTTATGGTAAGGACCTTTTCGTTAATATTAAATATAAAATCATGCTTGTGTAACATAATTGTAAATTTTATATATCTTTCAGTTAAAGATAGTAATATTTTACCATATTACAAAGTAAAACATTTTAAGATATGTCAATATATTTTTTAAAAAAATATTATTATATTTCACGAATCAGTTAACACAATATCAAAAATAGACGATTTCGATAACTCAGGGTGGGAGGGAATTTTCATAAAACTTATTTTATCCTTTTCTAAATAAATAAGCAATGAATTGTACAAATTATTACACAATAATAGAAAATCGTCAATTCTAATTATTCAGGGTGGGAGTTGAGCCTGTCAATTGTACCAAAGATTGTTCAATTCGAATTACAATTTTAGAAAATATACGATTTTGATAATTTAGTTGTGCTGCCAGTTTAGCCTTTTTAAGGCTGAATCTACCGTTTTTATTGAAATTTTCTTTTTGGATTCTAGCTTTTTTGTTTCTCAAAACTTCCTTAAAAAGGCTAAAATGTTATTATTTCGCACAAAAAGTCGAGATTATTTATATTTAGTAAAAAATTTTCGCCTGTGACGCTTCTTTCTACAAATTAAAAGTGCTTCAACAAATTTTGTAGAGTTACTAAGTCGATTATTATAATTATTTTTCAACACACTTCATCAACAATAGAAGCTATTTATAAAAAAATAAAAAAAAGAATGATATTAATGCTAAAGATCACTTAAAAATTTAAAAATGCTTAATCAAAAGTTAAAAAAATTACGAAAAATTATTTCAAAATATTGAATAATTTTTCATATGAAATATAACCCAAGTTTATATGAGATTGTTTTTTGGCAATTTTTCATTGAATCATTGTATTGGGCGTTAATTATAAATTATTATAATTTCTTTATAAAAATATCAAAAATTAATGAGACCGAGAAAAAATAAATTTATGACTTTTTTTTAATTTTAACTATTTTCTGGCCTTACTTTTTAGGGCATTTAGCATTTTTAAGGTTCAATTTGGGCTCTTATTTTCTCACTTAACAGTGCTGCTAAGCACACAAACAACCAATTTTCATTCATATACATACGATAACTCTTTTTATATGAAATCTCGACATTAAGCACTATTACCTCTGACACGTTCTTTTCGGACAACATTGCAGCCATTTTAGGTTTGTAGACTACGATAATGACTGATTTGTGGCTTACGATGTTATCTTTGACAGTAAGGGTAACATAATTCTCCGACACTTTTAAGATTTAATTCAAAACAGCTCCGGAGGTGACTGCAGGCCAAAAATAGCTGCACTTTAAGTATGATGACGTGTTGTACAACCGGTTTTGGCAAACAGTGCAGAACCACAATCCGGGATTTACTTAAACTTTGGTATGGACAATAAGAATGCGGAAGCACTGTCGGAAGGTTTTACGCCAAAACTAAAAATTGCAGAGTTGATAGCCCTTGGCCGAGATATATCGTATCATTCCAATGCGTAGAACTGTCTGTTATGGAAATGCAAAATATGTAGTATTCGTATTAGTCTTTGAAGAAACTGGATTATTCGCTTTTCAATATCAAAGGAACTTTAATGTTATTTTGTAGCTAAATTAACCATTTAAATGATTCAATATTCCTTCAATTTGCACCACTTATATCTTCTTAATCTACAGACTACAGAAATGGAAAAGACACCAAGAATTTCGATGAAGTGAAAAAGAAATATATATTTCATTTTACTGTTGTATAATTATAGTCTACAAACAGCATTGATATGGCAAATGGAAATAAAAAAGGATATTTGACGATTACAATTTATTTACGGTCCTTTGAAACGAATTATGAACAATGACGTTAAGTTACTCATTTTGCTGAAAACTGTGGTAAAAATCAAAAATTTTACAGAAGAATTTTATAAGAGTAATGATTGGGTATAATAGAGAACTTGTCACTGATTAAGAATCTAACAAAAAAATTTAATCCTTTAAATATGATTATCGTTTATAGTCACTCCTGAAAAGAGGTAAAAATTTTGAGAAATTTATAATTTTTGATATTTAATAAATATTTAAAATAGTTTTTAAGCTTTAGAATAATCCCTAATACTTTGGGATAGGCGCTGAAAGTTTTTCCCTTAAAAATTAAATATTATGCAAAATATTGTCAGTAATAAAATCTCATTATGTTTATAAATTTATTTCTTACCAGCTTGAGAATCAGTTGATTCGGTCAAATTTTGAAATCAAAATGTTGTTTTTTTTAAATATTTTTATACTTTTTGGTCACTGTATGGCCGCCCCTTCAAGAAGATGCGATTTGATGTCATATATTTAAGACATTAATGTGCCCTTATGAATAACAGAGTTTGGGCTTTCCATATCTTGAAAAAATAACCGTGAATTTTGACAAGGAAATCAGTTTCTCGCCAAGCACTTTCTCAGGACCACTTTCACAAAATCGGTACCCGGCGTGAACTGATTTTTTTTTTTGGATTTAACATCGTATGGTCGGAGGCGCACATCAAAATTTTTAGATACAAACATTTTAAAGACTTTTTGAAAATTTAGCAAAATTTTCTGATCTTACTTCAGCATTTTTGGATGACAAAAAATGTTCTAAAATTATATAAAGCACATTCGGAGACTTATTTATTAGTTTATTTTAGGGATAACTTTTTTAATCAGCCAAAATAAATCCGTTTTTGTGCAAAACGAGACACTTTTGCTTGGGCACATCCAAAGCCCGGCTGTAAAAACTATCAAAATGTAACTCAATAGCAAGGTTTAGTCAAGATTTATTCTAAAAAACTATGAAGTTTGTAGAATTTATGGACAAAAACACATTTTCGTAATCTTAAAAATGATGACGTTATAAAATCTTTAATACAGATTATTGAGTGATCTAAAAAGTTTCTGATTACTTACTCCAATAATAGTTTTAAAAATATAAAAATCCACGTATTTCGTGTAGAACTTAAAAAGTGTTATAGTTGTAAGAATTATTTGAAAAAATGTTCGGTATAAATTAAGGGTTTGCTTGTAATTTTTAAGCTATTAATGATATTATTTTAGTTTTTTTGATATTATTTAGTTTTTTTTTCGGTATTAAATAAAGAATCTTAAAATTAATAAAATTAAAATTATTTTACCTGGGTGGTTGTTGTATTTTTCGATTCGAAAAGCCAACATTTTGAAATTTTATTTAAAGCGCACTGATTTTCGAATGCATTTTCTTTCGAATCAAATTTATTATTTAAAAAATTGGGTAAAAATTATTTAAAAAATAATCTTTCTGTGTAACTTAGATAATAATGATAAAACTGTCAGTCTTTTTCATGAGGCGACAGCTTTTAACAAGTTCTATTAATGTGTGCAATTATAATGTGAATAAATGGAATTTGAAATTTTGAAAATTTTTTTAAGTTTTAGTTTTTAAACCGTAAAAACTTTCGTTCCCTCTCGCGAAGATGATTTACGACAACGGATTTGAAACACTGAAGTATTGCCTTTTAATCCTTCAAAGCGCAGTTACTGTGGCAAGAAAAAAAGTCGGAAAAGGATTTATTCGTATTTTAAAAGTTTTATTCTTTTTCCCATATGTATTTATTATAAAAATAAGTTGTATTTTTTATCAATCACGTCTAGGCCATTAAACCAACTGTCACGAAATTTGACACGCGGATAGTACCGTTACCGGAGGTGGTTATAGGCTATGTTAGATCACGATTGGATGTCTCGTCTACGATCACTTTAAAAAAAAGCAATTTTTTTCAATTTTGCATGTTATTAATGATGACATTTGAATGAAGTCTGACACACAGACAGTTGTTGTACCGGAGAATGTTACAGGAAAGGTTTGATTTGAGTTCAAATATAATATTAGAAACAAATATTAATTTTCGCATACCCAAACGAGTATTAGAGTTAATGTCTTAAAATAGTTGCAGAAATAATTTTCATATTAAATTTCGAATTGGGCGGATAGGTTTAGGGGGGATAGTAGCTCCCATATAAAGCAAATATTAGTTATCGCGTCATAAGCAATAGTAAATCATACTGGGAAAAGCCAATACTAATTAAAATTTAATGCCTTATCTTACTCGTGTACATTCTGAAATATTAAACTGCAAAAGCTGAGTAACAAAATTCCTATGACCTATGGTTAATATGGACCGATCGTCATAAAACTCGGTGCTGTGTTTTCTACTTATTTGTGTAGAATAATATCCTAATTCTAATAACTTTATGATGTTTACCCACGTCTGAGTCATTTTCTGAAGAATGCCTTATGTGGCAGCTATGGTCAATAATGAACCGATGTTCAGATTATTACTAATTTTTTTAGTTATGACTTCAAAAAAATGTAAAGTACTTTTACGAAATTTTTCGCACTATCTCTCAATAAGAATTTAAATTAATATCACAATTTAGCACTGCTGGATTCTTCTTAAATTCATATTAACTTGTATCCAATTCCTTTACAATTGTCAAAATTCTGGGTAGTTTAAACAACTAATACTCTTTGGGTCTAAAATAATATTCCCAATTCTGGATGCTTCTACTATAACGACAAAATTATAAACCTAATCCGAAAATATTAATTGATGACTCGTGTTACGAGTGTCATCAATGTCTTTTTATGAGACTCTTTGTTATGATTATTTGATTTTATTTAGACTAAAAGAACAAAACAGTCACATATCTTGTCGCATTTTGAGTAAAGATGTAATACGACAAATTGCTTTGTAAATTTTTATTGCTTTTACTTCGGTACTATTCAAGACCATTTTCTCTATTATACAGTATACAAAACGTGTACCATGGAACAAGAGAAAAGTCAGCAATAACATATGCTCTGAACATACCATGTTATTACGCGGCCAAACATGTTTGGCATAGCTCTCAGGAGCTTCTCTATTTTTGGGCTTGGAATTCATTTTTATGAACCAAGTCTCAATCTTTAGTTACTTATTAAGTTAAACTTAAATTTACTCAATTAACATTGTCTAATAAGTTAAAAGAAAAAGAAAATAAAATTTTAATTTGTACATTTTTCTTTGACTGCCATTTGAATGCGGTCAAATGACAGAATATCAAGAATAATAATTCGATCTGCTCTTAAATTTGGTATGTCTCTAGAAGACGTTGTAATCAGTAAAGATATTTAAAATTAACGTTAGCAAGAGTTATTTCGAAAATTTTGTGTCATGTTTTGTTTGAACGCACACTTTATATAACATTTGTGCCCGGTAAAGATATTTCCGAAAGTGCGACTTATGTGGGAGCAATAGCTAATTGTTTATCGGTCTTCAATAAATCTGCTAGACATATTAACGTTTGTATATAATTTATTTGTGACAAGTTGTATTAATTTTTTTAATTTTCCTATTTAAGATATTTATAAGCTTAAAACCCTACTTCGGGAACCCTAATATATTGTTATCATGAAAATTTCATTAAAGTATTCAAAATAAAGTACATATTGTACCTTATTTTACATTAACCAGGCTGCCCTATAAAATTACCTAATAGAGTATAACAATAATAATAATTATTATTATTTTTTTTTTTTATTTATAATTTTATAGCGTAAAAGGTATTTCGAAAATATGTATTTGATATACAAATGAAGCACGCACACTTGTAAGGACTTATAAACCAGAAAGAAAATTTTACGAAAGACGATAAAAACTTCATAAAATCATAAAACTTAATCGTTCACTTGCATTCTTTCAACATTTGATAAAATTTTTTAAACATCTATCTGTAAGCAAAATATCTCTAACAAATTCGGATTAGAACATGCAAAACTTTGTGGCTGCAAATAGCATAAAATGGAATAAGGGCTTGTATACATATATTTTTGTAGAACAATAGTAGTAATGAACGTTTATAAATGAATGTGCCAAATTGCATAAAAATAAGTAGAAAACTAATCATGGCGAACAAGTTTTATATGGGTAGAAAACCTAGTGGAAAGTTTTATAACAGTCGATCCATAATTAACTATGGCTCCTATATAAAACCTACTTTCATGAATTAGGAGCATAATAAATGTAATTTAAATGGTAATATCATGATATTATAGCAAATACTTATGTTTTACAGAAATATAATTTACACCTTCAAATCTTATATTGACCATAGATTCCATGAAAGACCCCCTCCACAAATATTAAAAAAGCATGGTGTAGAGTATCGAATGTTTAGATCTAACCGATAACATGTTTTTTACTTGTTTTTATTTCTAATAAATTTGCTGAAATTATTAACAAAATCACATCAAAAGAGCATCTTATTATATTATTTAAATTATGGATATTCACCCTTTTTCTTGTTCTTACTTTGATGCAGAAAAACTCACATGATAATAGACATACAGTTTAATGTAAATAAAATTTTTAAAATTTATATTCAAAAAATATTAAACTTTAGCATAAAAGTTTAGAGCCCCTTGTGGGTCTAAAACTAGGTTATAGGTAGTCATTGTAAAGTTGCAAGTATATTCTTAATAATGCATTTTAAACTTTGAAAATAAAATGTTGAAATCAGAAACTGTTCGAAGCTGCAATCACATCCATAACTTCAGTGTTTATAACGATATGTTCTCGTACTTGTTCCAAATACTTAGTGCTGTAAATTGAACTCCTATATTTAAGTTAGGACGTACCTGGATCGTTACAACTTTTAAAGTTCATTACTCCACTTAAGGGAGCGGTTTTCACAACAACAACAGCGAAAAATAATACTATTGCGACCATTAGTTCACAGTATTTTTTAAACACAGTACTTGATTAACATGAAGATGGGCATGTAATGTTATGGCTGTTTTTGGTTGCAAGAAAACGAAAAAAAAAAACACATACAACTGCAGCAAATGGTACATTACGCCAACAACTAAAATCTTTCTAAAATACATATACTCTCAGAACACTCGTGCTCGTATATACCAAAAGAAAACGAAATAAATAGAAAAAAATTAACAAATGCTGCATATGATGGGTATTTTTTTTTTTTTTTTTTTTTTTTTTGCCACAAATGTCTATGACTTTTAATGCAGATGATATTGCAAATGCTTAAACATTAAAGGTCGACAACGTTATCATCATCGTAGTTGTCGTCATTGTTAAGTTGTCGTTTTGGTCATCGTCATCGTCACAGTCGTCATCATCGTGGTCATGATCATCATCATTATCGTTGTCCTCATCATGCAGCATCTGTGGCTATAACAACATTCATGATTTTTTTATAGTTCTTTCATCCAGCAATTCTTTTTTTTTTCTGCTTGTGTTGTCGTTATTGTTGTTATTTGTTGTAAATGCTGTATTGCACATCTTCAAATTGTTTAAAGCTTTCTAAGGAAGTTACGATTTTGTTGTTTTCTTTAGTTTAAGTATTATTATTGTTGCCATTTGTTTCATCTCATGTAATGCTCATAGCTGCGAATTTATGTAAAAAAATTTCATACATAAAATCAATAATTAGCTAGGGCATATTAATTTTATCATTAAGTTTGTAACATATTGAAAAATTTTATAATTTTTTGATATTTTTGTAGTGTGCTATATTATTAAATTCTAAGATGATCTTGTTTAGTTGTTTCGAAAAGGGTCAATCTGTAAGTTCTTTAAAGGCAATGGGAATTTCAAAATAGTATAGATATTTAAGCATATATTTAGAAAAAATTTTCATTATACTAAAAATCGCGATCTTCAAAAATTTTGCAAAAAATGCGGATGGAATCTAAGTTATTTCTCCATATATTATACTGAAATATATTTTGTTAGAGTTTATCACAAATAAATGGTATTTAAAATTGTGATTCTTTTTTGACCCAAGTGATTTTTTTTTTTTGGGTCCATAAAATTGTTAACTTTAATTTTTTTCCGATAAGCATTATAAATTCCAACTATTTATGACAATTATGGTCAATTTTGTGCTGTCCATGCTCTAGCAAAATCTGTTTTGACAAAAGTGTCACGTTTTCAACTATTAAGGACATTTAGCTTAAATTTATGGTTCCGATCAATTATATTCATTGCTTTTCCTATATCTATATATGCAAGATTTGTACAAATTGCAATTTTCTATACAGAAATACAAAAAAAAAGTGTAAGTATGGAGTAATTTTCAAAAAGTCCATACATTTTTTTTACTAAATCTACTTTTAATGCTCCTTCGATTTTATTGTGTAAAATAGCAAAAAACTAAGTTCACGTACTAATCCATGCTTTTACATTAGAAACTGTGAATGTGCTTCGCGAAAAACTGACTTTTTTTAAATCTTCTCTTTTGTTTTCCAAATTTTGAGACTATCTGCTGCATTGACTACTTCAGGCACATCAACGGGATATAGCGCAAATTATATATAATTAAAACAAGTATCAATCCCTGTTTCAAAATGTGTATTTCATTGCGTGGCGCACAGACATCACCCAAAAAACCAAAAATTTCAAAAATTACAAAAATTTTGTCACCAAAATTTGACTACCCTGTGTATAACTTTTGAAAATCTGCACAACGATAAAGAGGATGCAAAATTTTTCCGCAAAGTTCGATTAATTTATATGAGTTCACATTAGATCAAAAAGTATAAACGTGCGAACAAAAAGTGTAGAAGAATGGGAAAAAGTTAAGTAATTTTCAGCCCTTTTTCTAAGTTTTTAAACTTTTAACAACAATCACGATTATAAAATGAAACCTATAGTGCTTAAATTTTGCACACTTTTAGTTTCAGGTCATTGATTTCAGATCTGTAACCCGTTTGCTTGAAGAAGTATTACCACAAAACTTAATAAAGATTAAATTTAGTTAAAAATTTTTGTTTATGGCCCATATAACATTTTTCCTTGTTTAGAGCAAAGAATATTTACAATTGTATTAGAATTGCTATTTGTTTGTCTTTTGTTAATGTTCATTTAAATAGTTTTGTCAGTCTTTTTTTAATTTTTTTCCTTTGTTCATTTATTTCTTTTATGCTCATTTAGTTCCTGTTGTTGTAGTTATTTGTGATGGCGATGGTGTATTTAGTGGGCGGTCAAGGAAGATATTTAATAATGCTCCAGCCTAGAATACAATATGTTAAACGAGTTTATATTGATAGCATCATCGTGATAATGATGATTATCATTTTAATTGTCATCATCGTAGAAAGAAAAATGATTTGTTATAAATGAATAGTTAAAAATATATAATAAATTCCTTTTTATTAACAAAAATAAATATATAAATGAAAAAGAAAAGCGGTTGCACTTTTATAATATTGAAATAATTTATTTAAAGTAGGGATTTAGCAAATTATCCATAAATATGAATTTTTGTTAATAATACACCCAGTATGAATTCTACTACTATTGGTTAATAAATGACATTTTAGACTCTTGCTGAGTTTCTCATGTATTACTTTAGATATCAGCAGGATATAAGACAATAAATCCAGAACCAACATTTACTTACACTATTTTCTAAAGTTGTCAAAGTAAACAAAAAATAGGTTTGCTGGGAATATAGAAATAGTATATAATATTATGAATAATATCAATATCACTAATATTTTTATATACACACATATCACTCTTTTTACATCATATTTTTTGGTTAAATCCATTCTAAAATTTACTAAAATTTATTTTTTTTCTGTTTACAGAACATGTTCATTTCTTCCTCCTTAACTGAATCAAGTTTTGTCTTATTCGTTATTTTTCTTTAGCTGTATTTTAATGTATATAGTATATCACTAATAATAGTGGGAAAGAATATTAAATTTTGTTCTAGGATTTATGGTAGACCTTACAAATTAACTGCAAAATATAAAATTTTAGGTCAATCACGTAAAATTTTATGGAAACTTTCGTGGGTTATTTAATAAATTTTAGTTTTTCACTTGCAATTTAGACTCAAACTATTAATTAGTCAATTGACAAAACTTAGTAAATTCATATATGTATTATATAAATAGTTACTATAATATTATCTGGTTAAAATATAATATTATCTGGCAAAAAATGAAACCAACAATTTACGATTTTTTAACTTTTTTGTATTTTACATTATCTTTACTTTTTTATTTTTTTGATAGCAAATTTGTTCGTATAAGTGAAATTAAATTTAGAGAACACAATTCCATAGATGAAGTGATCCTCTACATTTTGAGATATAACTCATTGGTTTCATGAAAGCAAACATGGAATACCATCATCACAAACTTCCATACAATTGGCGTAAATGTTTGTAAGATGTATGTTTTTCGCTACTCACAAATACAGCTTTTACAAAAATTGCCCAAAATATCACGTAAACAGATTTCTTTAAAAAATTACATTTCCGATTTAAAGGGCTGTTAAATAATTTTAAATTGCAAAAATTTTATGCAGTTTTTAAAATTTTCATCAAATTTTCAAATTTTTTTCGCACTTTTTTTTAAATCAGATATGACTTTGTATCAATGAAAAGTATCTGCAAAGAATCACCTTAATGCTTAAATTGATAATGTGAAAAAATCTATGAAACATCACCTATACCGGCTGCAGTTGCATTCTTCTTCAAACTGATATTTTAATTTTTTATTTTTAATTTAAACTTTTAACCTTAACAACTTTTGCGCGCATTAATAAAAGTTATTAAGGAGAACATACTTTGCATGCATAAATGTTGCTTAATTTTTAAATACGAGTATTTTTATTAAAATTTTTCAAAATTTTTGCAATTTCTCATACAGCCTTAAGACAAAGGATAAAAAACCGCCCTTTTTAACTTTTTAACACTTTCTAAGGCGCAACATTTTTTAAACTTTGTATGAAAAATGGAATTTCGGCTTCACTAATTTCCGAATAAATACGAAAATATTGAGCGGATATAAATATTGTTAAGGTAGCTTGAAGATAATTTTGATCAGCATATATTGGAGTTTCGTTTATTCATTTTAGCTCCAAGGTTTTTTCTAGCCATTTTTTATTCTTAAAATTGTCTTCAAAAGGCTGAAATATCAGTATTTCAACAACGAACTAAATAATTTATTATTTGCCATTACTTATTTTATTTTTACAGAATCATTGATTTTTCATTGAGCCTTTTTGTTGGCATCCGCTCTATGTTTTACTTATAAATTTAACATAATATTTTTGAAAAAATATCAAAAACTAATGTGAACGAGAAAAAACTTAGTTCGAATTTAAAAAAGTTAACTTTTTAAGGTATTTAGCATTTCGTAACCCTTTTTAAAGTTCAATTTAGTCTATTTTTTCTCACATCCTCGTTCTCGTGTTGTACACTAGTACACCGCCTAAAAAGACCTGACCCTTCTTCAGCACGCTAAATTCCATGTATTCCACTGATTTTTGTATAAGAGCGAATATGTTACGGTATAGAAAAAAACTTATCAGACCTATATTGCGGAAATCAAGGAAAGAAACCTAAACTTCAAAATTCATTTTTTTTCATCTCATCAAGTTCTTTAAAAAATTTCTTGACTTCTGCGACTTTTCTGGCGGCATCTCCAAGATTATCGAGGTTATAGGCTAAATATATGTAATATAAAAACAAGTGCATTTAATAAAATGTGGGTTGGGATAAAACCATTTCACCAAACAGATGAACATACATTTGTCAAAAGTTATTTTGAGTCATAATAATCTTGAAAAATTTTTTTATGTATTTTAAGAATTTTGTATAGAATGACAAATTTTAATACACACTTTTTTATTCAGAAAATATTTCTTTGCTTTTCCAATTACAATTTTACACAAAAGTATATCGACAATTCCAAGAAATAACATCTAAAAATCTACCGAATATTTTTAGATTTTCATAAAATTTTGCACGAAAATAGTCCACGGATATCTATATCGAAAAAGCTTTCTGGGAAAGTTTTGTGGCATTCAATGATCTAAACCATGTTTGAATTGTGATTATATCACCTTTAATACGAATATTTCATAAATAAAAAATATTTAAAAAATGAATTTTAATGCAATTACATTTTTAAATGCATCTTTACATTAAAATAAAAGTCCAAATTCTTTGGGACGCATACATCGACTATGCAAAATTTTGCTTTTTCTAAAACATATTCAGATTTCTTCATATAAAAATTTTGAGTAAGATTACATATTTTATTTAAAAAATGCATTGGGTTACTTTATAAAAATTTATTAAAAATAATTTATTTTATATAGTAGGCTAATTAATATTGCAGTTTATAGTAAAAAAATAATTTAAAAATCACTTAAAGAAAATATTGATTTTAATGAGTTCAAAACTCTTAAAAATGCATCTATAAGTTGCACTTGTATTTGCAAATATTTTTGAACAAAAGTGATATTTTTGAGATGCTGACTGAATTACTCAAAAAGAAGACAATAATCGTTTATTTAGATTCCACAAAACCATCAGTAACTTCAAAATTTGCATACTTTCTATATTTTGTTAACTTTAACTTACAAATTTTTTTTTTCAAAAATAAGAAAAAATATTATTTTTATATGAAAATTTTGGAACATGTTTTTCTTAAATTATTTATCTTTTATATTTTCAAAATATTTTAAAAAATCAATAAATTTTAAATAGCATATTTAATGAAAAATGTATTTAAAAAATTCAATTGCATTAAAATGTATTCAAAAAAAATTTTTATAGTTTTGAAATATTTGTATTAAAGCCGATATATGCAAAATTCAAAAATCATTTAAATCGACTTGTGAATTAAAAAAATTTAGTTAAACTGAGAACTGAAATCGATAAATGTTTCAATGGATTTTGCGTATACAATTTTTTATGGAAATTGAAAGACGCCAGTTCTTTCTTGGGATTGTCGGTGTTATTTAGTAACAAAGTTATGCGAGGTTTTGAACTGGAATAATGAAAGATATTTTCTCAGGTTGTTTGGGGGTGCTGAATTCGAATCTTAACTCCATATTTAAATTCAATTCAAGAAAGAAAGATGCGAACAACATTTTTGAATTATCCCATCGCTGGCGTCTTATTGAACGTTAATTTTTTTAAATATTCTATTGGTCATGATTTTTTGAATATCAGGCTTGACAAATATTTTTCATTTGATTTTTGACCTTTACGCCAAAGCATATCGAAGAAGTTTTTGATTACGCTGTGTTATGTGAAAATTAAAAGTATACTCTTGTTTGAAAGTATTCTACCAGCTTACAAGTTATGAAAAGGAATTGTTTTGTTTTCCGCCACAAATACTATCGCACAAAAATAAAAAAATAAAAATATTCTCCTCTTGAGGATTGGGAATAGTGCTTAATTTTTGGTTCCATTTACATTATCATTTATTAGAGTTTAAAATATTTTTACTCCTACAACCAAGTGATTATATCATTCGCAATCATAATAAAAACGCATGAAATCATCTTTGTAATGCTTTTTCAATATTTCTATATGATCTGGAATAAAATACAAATTTAGATAAATCCTTTAGAAACATCAGTATTATGACGTTTAAGACAGTATATATTACTGTCTTAAACGTCATTCAATTTTTTGCTAACTTACAATTCACTTAAAGCATATGTTCTGAAAGTATAAAAAACATATTTACACAATATTACCTTCCCCTTTTGACCTGACTGTAGACGTTAATATTTACCTAATACTCTATTAATAATTTAATTTATTGCTGCTTTTTTCTCATTATTAGCATACAATTAAATTTTGTCAATATGTATACAATTTATATAATTACATGCTTTGTTGCAAATGTTGTAATTTATTGTCTGCTTAACCATTAAAATTTAAGTAATATATTTAATATTATTAATTGCTGTTTAATAAGTAATTAAAAATTATTAAAAAACAAAAACATTTGTTCGCATTCACAACAATATTGTTTCAAGTAAAATCTGTATAATGATGAACGTCTTTTCTATAAAGTAGCAAAGTTAATTTTGAAATGCATCAACTTAGACACAGAAAATTACATGAATGTAATGTACTCATATGAATAGATATTAACTCCTAATATGTGAGATATTTCGTGCTGAAATTAAATAAAGACGAGCTTTTCTTTAAGGTTAAGGTATTTTTAACTTAACGTAATATTACATTTAAGGCAAAAATGTAAATATAATAAATGTTTGTAAAAGCTTGTTAAATCGAAACAAAAATATAAAGTTCTTCTAAATATGAAAACCTCCCTCATGCACAAACTTTATACATTCTGATGATCATCAAGTACATATATTCAAGTAGAGGATAGATTTAAATAAATAAACATCTTGTGGATAAACAGTGAATAGTGGTTCATTAGATGTTTTTGTTACATGTATTTTCCCCCTTCTACACCGACCGCAAGGTCGTTTAATAGAAAAATACCAAAACCCTAACAAAAGTTGCAACTAAGCACTAGGTACAGATGTATAGATGATGTCACATCTAAATACAAGCAATGTTTAGAACATGTATGTAATTAATAAATTTATTTATTTTTAGAATATTTTACAATATTATATGAATACTAAAAAAAACAAATAAATTTAAACATTTTAATGATGTAAACATACTAGGTAGACTATCGGACTGTATAACTAACAGACATGCCATTAACTATTAAATTTACTCAAATTAATATTAGAATTCTATTAAGGTTTATTCTTCAGCATGTGTCAATATAAATATTGTAAGTTACAACTGGAAACGTGTATTTAAGTATGAGTATTTAAAGGAACGTGTGTCATATTAATTTGAAATGATGCGAACATTTTAATAGCAAGTGAATATCAGCAGCATCTTAGGTTTCCCTCTTTTTGTATATTTTATGATCGATAGATTATTCTTAATTTAATATTTAAATATGTATGTACGAGTATGTTATTTTATGATTTTTTCTATCTTCTTTATATATTAATCAATGAATAGGTTTATAATTATACGGTATTTAAATATGTCAGGGCATTTTAAATATTTTATTTAGAAAAACAATTCTTTTTTTCGTTGGCTATATGTCATGGTTGTAATTTATTTTTATCACACTTACAACGTATGGATACTGCGCATCATTTAATAGCATTGCATGATCCAATGTCATATTTTTGACATTAGATAAGAAAAAAATTATATTATGAAGGGTATGTTGATTGATAAAATGCAAAGTAAGCATTAACTATTATTGTACATATATTTACATGCATTTGAAACTGCGAAAAACAAAAGACTTAAGAGACATACACTGTGAATAATACTTTATTTTAAAGTAACATGTTTTTATATTTCTTTCCTTTATTTGAAATGAGTTTTCAAAACTTATATTATATATATAGAGAGAGATTTTAATGCAATATAAAATAAAAACTGTGATATTTACAAAAAAATCTCCTGAGAAATATTAAGGCATTTCCAAGTTGCTTATAAAGAAATTGTTCCATATTTCTCATTGATCAAGAAATTAAAAAAAAAATTAACTCAAAGAAATAGATTAGAACGAACTAAGTTGTAAATTTTGTGAAGGGAACCTATCTAAGATGAATTTTGAAACTATAATGAGTCGAAATAGAGGATAAAGAATGGGTATAAAAATGTTAATTATAATCTTTTAATTAAAAGTAGCCAGCATATCCAAATATTTAAGAAAAAAATTTTTTTTATTGTGATTGGCGGTTAGAGAAAATTTCGTTTTGAGAAAAATTTGTTTTCAATGGCGCATTTACAGAAAACATCAAAGTTTATAATGAATAACTAACCAATATATACCATAAAAATTGTAAAAGAGTTCATTGTCTATATTTAACGCTATCACGCTGCGTTAACGTAATAAACAGCGTTTGGAAATGCAAAAAATCAAATGTTACGGGTAAAGATCAGGACACTGACAGCTTCTTAACTTAGATCCACACAAAATTTTTGCGTGAGTTTATAGCAAAAGGTTCATAAAAACGCATGCAGTGTAAAAGTTTAGATTTCTCTCATAAAAAAAAAACTAAAATATTTGTTAAAAAAAAGCAAACTCATACAAAAGAAAAATTTAAAGGCAAAAAGATATTGAGTCAAAATTATTATTTTTAATTTATAATTATATTAAACATTAAACATTAAAATCAACGTTTACATATTTTTTTATATTTTATGATTTTCCATATTTCTTGCCTATACGTTATATGGCAATTGTGTATAAAATTTAAAGGATCTAATGTGCTTTCTAATAATAATTATAAACACAAGATATTATTTAGTAAAATTAGGTCATGATATTAACAGTTATAAGCGCAAAAAATTGTTTATAAACAAATAAAAAACTTTTTTATTTTCGCCTTTGTCTCTGCGAAGAAAGTTCATATTTTCCAATTTTCCTGTTTTTTATTTATTTATTTTTTTTATTTCTTTTATTTTCGTATATTATCCTTGTATATTTTTTCTATACCATTATTTTATAAATGAGCAGATTAAATAATAATGTAAGTATAACTGGGAGATAATTCAAAATATAATTTTTTAATAGTTTTCAAAATTAAATCAGACAATTCGTTCTCGAGATATATTTCGCTATGGGGTGTAACCTAATTAATTTTAAAAATAAATATTAATCTTTAGAACTGGTGTCAATTCATAAGAAGGTTTTTTTATATTCCCTTCTTTTTATTAAATTATTGTACCTGCGTTTACTTTTTAGGCCTATTAATATGTATTAAAATCTTATATCAAAAAATAAAAACTATATGCTCTCAGCTGAGAACTATGATTGCGAGTTGGTCCTCAGCAGAGTGGTAAATCGCTTCTACAAAAAGACTTGCTCGAGACCGAATTCTTAATAACAATTTTGCGAGCGGGTTAGGATGCTGCTGTAGTTTGGAAGCATATCTCCCCTGAATTTCTTCTTTTAATAGTGGTAGTTTTAAGTCTCTATGGATGCTTTCGTTACTTATGTACCATGGCACATCTGTCCTGAGGATTTTTGATCGGGCCCTCTGTGTAAGATCAATATTGGTGTTTCTTGCCATAATTGGATACCATATATCCAAATTAGCTTTAAGATAGTCTTATATAGGATGGCTTTGCTGTCAATGCTTAATTTAGATTTATCGCTGATCAGACAATGGAGATTGGAAGTTTTAATTTTCATGTGCAGCCTCTTGGTTTCATATGGCTGACGTCAGGCAAGACGTCTGTCTAAATGAATGTCAAGGCAATTTACATCATCAGATTGTCGGATACTTATGATATTGAGGAAGACTAGTGGAATATTATCTTTCCTTACGTATTTACTTTTGAGTTCTTTACTCTTATTCTACAATTTTTTATTCATGTTTTTACATTCTCAATTCTATAGATGCTATGCAAAGGTCGTCGTGTTAACTTAGAATGGCAGTATAATGGGCAAATATCAAAATAGTCAAATAGATTCTCTATGCAAATTCGAGGTGTAAATTAGATACAGCAATTGTCCAAGGTCACTGCCCTGTAGGACTAAAGTTTCAATTGCATAATCACCCGTAATATAGTAGTACTGTTTCACTTGAAACATTCTGTTTGTTAGATAAGACTTTAGTAGTTTTTGAGTGTTGGAGGGCAACAGAAATTTAATTTTATATGCCGAGGGCTTATATTCAAAAAAGGGTGTATGCAAAACCGTTTCTTTCGCTTATTTCTCAAAATCTGGAAATCCGGTCTTCTAAGATTTATTAGTAATATGGCTACTAAACCTCACACACAAAAATAAATTATTATTCGCAAAGTTATGGTATATAGCATTTTTTCTTAATATATTATCAATGTGTGTTATAAAATGTCAGCCCTTTTTGTTTAAAAGGTTTAAAAGATAACATTTTTGGTAAAAATTGGATAATATCTAAAATCTATGATATTTTACAAATCAAGTGATAAAAAGTGAAGGTTGATGGTTAGTGGAACTATTTTTAAATATTACAACTGTTAAAAGACAAATGTGGGTACTAAACAAGACGTAAATACGTTCATAATTCAAATTATAAATAAATATTTCAAACAAAATTTGCATGCGAAAATAATTAAAATGGTTAGAATTGTATTAAATTTCTTATCAACATCTCAATTGTGACTAAAACATTCTGCAGATTTCCAAAAAAATATTTTTGGAAATCTGCAGATATCTCTTTTTGAACAAAAGCCCTCTATATAAGGCCCTTATTCCATACTTTGTAAAGAGCTTCAGCATTTTCTACAAAGATGGCTGAGTAACATCTTTTATGTTCAAAAGATTTCCTTGTCTCTCCAGTTAGATGGTTTAACCGCTCGACAGTTTCATGTTGTTCACGAATGAACTGTAACCGAACTGAACAACTGGGGTAACTTTCTGCTCATTAAATAATGGTATTATTTTCTTGTGGAGTACTTTCCTAAATAGTTTAGATAAATAAGGTAGTAGCTAATTGATCTATATGACGTTGGTACTATCAAATCTTTTCATGGCTTTGGTATCATAATGGTCTGTGAAAATTTCCATGTTTTTTCAAAAAACTCTTTGTGACAAGATCACTTTAAATAAAGCAGTTTGAATTATTACGGTCACATTTGTTAGGTATTTTTTATCATAGATGATGTTATTAAATCATAGCCAGGTGACCTCTTTATATTAAGAATCCATGAATTTATGAATTTTTGAATGTCCTCTTCTCTTACAGTTAACAATCCAATTCCTAAAAATATATGAATATGAGACTCCCTCAAAACAAAGTCATTTATTGGGGTATTTGATTGAAAAATATTACTTAAGTAATCAGCAAATGTATAAGGCTTTATCTTTAGCACATCGTGCCTAAGTACCATCTGCTTTTCTTAAAGTACTCTGTTTCTCTACTGGTAGCGGAGGGAAAAATTCGTATAATTAGAATTTTCAGGCTGATAGTATAATTTCTATTTCTACGATGCTCTTCTAATTGAAGGGCATTTCCAAGTATTTTACTTGCAGCAGACAGCCTCTGTCTCACCGCAGGAGAACTGTTTTTTGAAGTCTTTCTACTTCAGAGTTTGAAATTTGTATCGACAATTCCATGAAAGAACGAAAAAGAGAATTTTTTAACCTAGTGTCTTTCAATTTCCATAAAAATGTGTACACACAAAATCAATTAAACTATTTTACGATTTCAGTTTTCAGTTTCTCGAAATTGCGAAAACTTATGTTTTTATTTAGCTTTTTCACTTTCTCAAGAAAAAAAATCAAAAGTTAATAAATTTAAATAGCAATATCTCTGGGAAGGCTTCATGAATTTTAATGATTTAGATGACGATTAAATTCTGCTTATATCGGCATTTTCAGAAATACATTTTTATGCAATTGCATTTTTTAAATGCATTTAAATGTTTATATTCAATAAAAATTTTAATATAGTTGACTACAAAAATTTATGCTTTTGCATATTTTTACCACAATAAAGTTTTAGTAATATGAAAAATTATAATTATTTTTACAACTATTATATATTATAATTCTTTTTCCCTGTAAATAAACCATACTGTTTTATATTTTGTTTTCAAACCATATTAATATTATTATTTCCATAAAAATAAAATGTTACAAATAAATAGGTTTTGGATGAAAAATTCATAACTTGTTTGTTTTTACATATATTTTGTTTTTAATATTTGCTTTCCGTCTTCATGTATATATATATGTCTTTTTAATAATTTGGATCTAAGATTGATCTAAAGTCGAAATAATTAGCGATGTAAAATTATTTGTATATTTATCAACAACAATCGATGTGACTGCTAATATCTTTTCTACATTTTAACCAATTGGTTTTAAATAATGGAGATTCAGTATTAGTTCTAGTAGTAGGGAAATGTTTAGAAGATCGTGTGACATTTCCACCATTATCGAGTTGTACGGGATATACGTTTTTACATATCGCAAATTCTACTAGATCAATAATTTTTATAGGATCATCCGGCCAAAAAGTAGGCAATCCTGGGAATATAAAATCTAAATAATTTTTACAATCAACTAGAGTACTGTACAGATGTCTGCCTTTGGTATTCATTAGTCGTGAGACACAATATGTATGTTTGGCGTTATAGTCACTACAAACCAAGAAACGATCTCCAAACGTACCAAGAGTTTTTCAAACGTTTGAAAATCTAGAAGGACAACATATTGAGCTTAAATTTAGTTTTCCATTTCCATATTTAATGTATATTGCGTATGCCTGCAAATATTTCTCTGAAAAGGTTTCCATGAAATAATTATTATTATATAATTAATCCTTTTTTTATTAATATACCAATATCATCTTGAGCTTTTCCGTCGGGGTAGCTTGTATAAAACTGGAAAATAAAAATTATATCTTCCTGTACGGTGAATTTCTGAAATCATCATTATTTTAATACACTTGTTATGGATAAAATTGATCAATTCATATTTATGCTGGTTCAAGCCGTTTTCATTCTAGAATTTACTGATATAGATTTGCATTTTCTATATACTTAAAATTAGTTGCAAGTAATTATTTGAGACCTTAAATACTATTTCATCGCTTGAATTTAAATGTCAATGTTCAAAATCTCTTCAATTCAATTTTGAACCGCGTGCATACTATTAGCATCGTAAGAATATCGTCGACTTAGGCAAGAACCTATAAAGATTGAATGCTGTTATATGTATTCTACACAGAAAACAACTTTGTTCATAAATATAGAAATTTACTTCTATTGATTTTAGTTCGTAATATTTAAGAATATTGCCTTAAAATTATTACTTTATTGTTAATATATTCATGCATAACTATTTTTATTTAGCATTTGAATCAAACCTAATAAAACCAAATTAATATTTTAGCAAAATTTTTGAAATTGTCAAAAATTTAGAAAAAGGCCTAAAAATTACTTAACGTTTTTTGTTGTTGTGCAGACTTCTAACAGTTACACACACATTTACAGTTTCGGATGAAATAGCACGGATTACTGCGTGAAAATTTAGTTTTTTTATTATTTTACATTCAAAATAAATTAAAAAGAAAATTTTATGGACTTTTTGAAATTGCGCTATTTTTTCTTGTACTTCTATATAGCAAATTGTAACTTGTACTAATCTTGGATATATAAATATAAAAGCATCAATAAATATAATTGGTCGGGACAATAAATGTCGTTGATAGTTGAAAGCAGGACACTTTCGAAACATATTTTGCTAGGCACATCGTATGGACAGCACGAAATTGACCAAAATTGTCATAGTTAGGTGGTGTATTTAATACTTAAGATAAAAGTTTTATGGATCAAGAAAAATACTCTTTCGATTTTATTGTGTAAAATAACAAAAAATTAAGTTTTTACGCAGTAATCCATGCGATTGCATCCGAAACTGCAAATGTGCCTCACGAAAAACTGACTTCAAAAATTCTCGCTCTTGTTTTAAAAAATATTAGTCGACTGCGTTGACTATTTTGGGCACATCAAAGAGATATAGCGCAAAATATGCATAATTAATATATCTGTATATCTAGCTGTTGAAAATTTGCACAACAATAAAGAAGGTCCAGAATTTATCCACATAGTCCGATTAGTTTATGCAAGATTGAATAAGACCAAAAAGTATAAACGCATGAACAAAAAGTGTAGAAGAATAGAAAAAAGTTAGCAATTTTTTAAGTTTTTGAATTTAGAAGAACAATCACGAATATGTTCAATATGAAATCTATGATGCTAAGCTGTTGCACTCTATTAGACTCTTGTGAGTTCAGATCTGTAATCTATTTTTTTTTTTTTTTTTTTTTTAACAGTATTATCACAAAAATTGTTGAGCATTAATATCAGTTTCAGCCATATTAAAAATTTTTGATAATTTGATTTTTTGTGTTTAGTTATTTCCATATTTTAATATATTCTATTTATAAAGGTAAGCAGCATACATACATTTTCAATAAAATTTTTAATAACTTTTTAAAAATCATTTAGATTTCTTTCCTGGTTACTGAAGATTATTTACAGTCAAATATTGTTTAAAATACCTAATGTAACATAAATTTTCGTCTTCAAGAAAAGCTCTATATCGGTTTCAGTTGCTGGTTTAATATTTCCTTTACATTATAAAATGAAAATTCCCATTGTCATCACATTTAAGAAAATACTATAATTTAATTTTTTTCGGTTAGCCTTCTCTGACTATTTTATTATACCTTTAACGATACTTGTGTTAAGAATAGCTAAGACGAAAGAAAAAGAAAATCTAACAAATATAAAAGTTGTGAAAATTTATGATTCTTTTCTTTTAACTGTCAAATATATTTCTTATTTTTTTTTTTCTTTTCTTTTTCTACATAAGACTACCACTATTTACTACATTTAGCAAAGTTCTTCCTTATTTCTATTCTATTCCATTCGATTCTGTTTTTGGGTTGACTTCTGGCTAAAACTTGTGCTAAACATTTTTTCGCTCCATTTCATTCTATACAATTTTATTTGTTTTTTAAGCGATTTTGCTTTGCTGCTGTCTTTTTTTTTTTTTTGTTTATTTATTTAATTTTTTTTTTTTTGTTATTCTTGTATTACTTCAACTAAAATAGCATGACGCAAAAATTTGTTGTATTACACTTCCTTAGCAGTAGTTTCATCTATGAGACTCCAGCTGCCAGAATGTTTACCACATTTTCACAATTGTTACAAAAGACTACTTTTGTCTCACAGTCAACCAAACAAATGAAAAAAATAAGTAAACAAAGTAACCATCCAACGAACATATAGAAAAAAATGAGTTTAATAACCCTATAAAATACTTTTAAGGAAAAAATGGAATCTATTCGCACAAGTACAAATAAACCAACACAAAAAAACTTCAAACAGAATTAAAAAAAAAAAACACTTTTAAATATTTTATATGGAAGGCAAAAAAAATTTTTTTTGCCTTCCATTTACTCTTTGAAAAGGAAGTGTTATAAACAGTCAACGACATACATTTAGATTAACACTTAAAAATAACAGAACTGAGCTCCAATATTGTTGGTTTCTAAAGCCTCATTTATAAACTTACATATATTATGATTTTAGCTCTAATAATAAATATTACCAACGGTAAATAGAAATACTAAAGTGCACAAGACCTTCTAGTTGTATTCCATACTCATTTCCATGTTACATATCGTGTCATTAGAGGGTCTTACCTACTCGTTACCAAAAAAAAAAAACAAGTTAGGACAGAGTTTCTCTTAAAGAGGGCCGATTCTCTTATGTGTAATGATATTTAAACAAAGTCCGGAGCTATATGTAAAAAAAAATAGACTCCCTTCTCTGTCGACACTGAAAATTACTCTAAATGATTTGCAGCTCTCAATAAAAAAAATTTACTGCTTATTACACACATATACATATTTTAGGAAAAAAGTTGAAGCATTTTGGAAGAACTTTTCATGGAATATGGTTCGAATGTTTATGAAAAGGCCTGAATTGTGAAAGACTGTTACGTTTACCCACTGGGTATGTACTTTTAAATAGAATAAACTCGCGCACAAGTAAACTGTTGTATTTTGAACTGAATTGTTTCCTTTATTAATCAAAATACTACTTTTATTTATTGGACATTAAATGTCTATTTTATTGGATATCATTTGTTATAACTTAAAGTGAAAAGTGTTGTATAGGAATGGCCTTATTTTCTAATAAATATGTATGTAGTCATAATAAATTGGTGAAACATTTAAGAAATTATAGACAGTCAATTCTGAATATATAATTCTGAGCACAATTAGGCAATCGTCATGAAGGCGTAACTGTCCATTGCCAATTATCGTGAAAGCATGTTATATATATTTTTTTTTTTTTTTTTTTTTTTTGGAATTAATATACACACTTTTTATTCTTTTATCGATGATCTTTCATCTATCAAACTTTTACATTTACGTATAATCGGAGGCAGACATGATTGTTTTTTTTTTCCGAAATGTACGATAGATAAATATCGACTTTATATACAACGATGTCAAACGCTCAAATGTGTATATTTACCTTACCATGTGTTGCATTACATATCCTACACATTTTTGGAATAATTTTTCTATTCTATGGGACAAAGAATTGATTAATTTTCGAAAAGTCTTCCCAATAGTATTTTTATCAATTCTGATTTATTTTGCTGAATTTCTTTAAGATATGATTTTTTAAATCCAATCGAAGGATTTCAATAGGGATCCTATCCAATTATTGACTTGGTTGGTTAAAAATTTGCAAAGGGGAGATATGCCCTCATGACAATGTTCAGAATTATACATTCGGAATTTGTGAAAATATAAGCGACTGACCCCATGTTTTATAACTTATAAATATTATACATACATTAAGTATTTAAAAATTTCCTTAACGAATAAAATTTTTTGTTCGTTTGATTTTGACTTTTTATGCATTTCAATTCTTTTTATAAAAACCAAATTTTCAAACGAATAATTAGAATAAAAAATTTTAATATAATACTACCCAGCAAAAACTTTGGTTGCAATGTAATGAGTTACAGAGCTAATATATTGGTTTTTCACTATTTGCACATTAGCTGAATAACCCATTATTATAAAATGGCGTACAGTGTCTATACAAATTTATTCAAATTAGAACGGCAAGAGTACGAAAATAGAAGCTTATTTTCAGTTTCTACTTTTAAAAATATTTTAATTTTTTTTTTTTTATTTTTTAAAATATTAGAACAAAAATGTGCAGTAGTTCATATTAGGAACATATTAAGAATTTTTTCAAAACTTTAAGATATAATTTTAATAATTAATAATTTAAGATATTTTTTTACAAATATTGCATTTATTTGGTATAATTAAATCCTACCACGCCTATATTTAAAGTATTCTATATTTTAATAAAATTTATAAAAATATGTCCGAAATTCATACAAAAACAAAAAAATAATAATAAATAAATATTAATAATATTTTTAATAATATTTTTGTTCAGTATAGGAGTGGCAGTTATTCTAACCTCCCGTTTTTAGTGGGATTGTTTACGGCCTTGTCTACTAAAAAATATAAAATTTCAGTCCAATAACTCCAAAACTCTTTTTTGTCGTTCTAAAATTGCCAAATGTAACACTGTGCGTCGATAACAAAGGCAACTACTTACCTCATATTATTACAAGTAGGCGTTATAGAATGTCATTACAAGAACTAATTACTTCCAAATTGTTTAACAACTTATTGATTTTAAAGTATTACTGAAGTCATTATTAGTAAAAACAACAGTAACTAGTTACATTTTAGATTACGAATAACTATTGAAAATTCGAGATACTAGCAGTTTTATCAACAAAAATGTTCTTTTTTATTTATTTTTTCTTTTTTTTTAATTTTAGTTACAACAATAACCAAAAATGTAATATTTTGAAAGCTATGTATTTTAGATTAAAAATTAATTCTATGGAAATTTTGCACTTTATTTAAATATATGAATTGTTAAAATAAATTAAAAGATCAAAAACAAAAAATTAAAAGTAAAGAAGTAGTATTCTCAAAAATCTGATCCTAAATAAATTAATAATTACATACCGGGTTATAAATAAGTAGTTACTAAACTACTTCTATGTAATATAGACGGTATGTTAAACACGCCATTATCAAGTTTTTGCTAGACTAGTTATGATTTAAGTTATATGGCATAAATCTTGTAATAAAACAAGTTACACGGTTTTGGACTTGAGCAACCAAAATTTGTTTCTAAGGTATTTTATGGTGCTGAATTCTCATCTTCACTCTTTTTTCCAAAATGGATTTTAGCTTTCGAGATATCAACAAAGTAATTTCTTTACTATATCTGAGATCTAATTACCAATTTATTCAATAAAAATAAATCGAAAATTAAGAGCGGTCGAATTGTGTGGATTCGGGTAGAATCGAAAATTTTTGGAAATAAGTCTGTAACTTCTAATCGGCTCATTGGGTTTACATGAAATTTCACACAGACATAGAAGTGGAGTGTGACATTGGAAAGGGGCCCCACAAACTCCTCAGGAGCTACTGGGACTCAAAATAAGGCACCTCCGAAGGGAGGTTTTGTAAGAAATTTTCCATTATTTGCTTCAAATCAGGGGATTTGCAATTACCGAGAATGTTCCAGACAAAATTTTCCAGCTATGCCAAAGCTGGCATTTTATTGAACGTTAAACTTTTTTAAAGATTTCGTCGATCATTTGTTATCGAATATTATGTTTGACAAATATTACTTCTTTGCGACTAAGTGCGACTAAGTGCGACTATGTGCTTCTATGTGAAGACCTTGTTTGAAAATATTCTGTGAGTGCCGCAATCAAATTCAATAAACTGTTGGTTTCAACCAAAGTATATGTTGTTTTCTTTCGATAATCGGGAATGCATTTGTTAGAGTATTAAATATTTGTTTACTCCTCCAATAGTGACTGCTTTTTGTTTTAATAAAATCAAATCAAATTATTTAGTTCAGTTAGTGAAACATACAAATAAAATATAAACTTCAAAAAAAATTATAAAAATCGAAATTTTTTATTTTATTTACTTTCAAATTAATCATATAAGAAAATTATATAAAAGTAGATATATATAATTTATATATAATTTATATATATATATATATATATATATATATATATATATATATATATATTATCATCATAATTTAAGTACCTTTTATATAATTTTCTTGTAGGTTTCATACGATGATTTTAGATTACTAAGATAAAGATAAAGATAAAGTTTGACAATACATACCTAAATTAAAAACCTCATTCTTGATATTCTTGAAAAATGGTGTGTAAACTCGGAAGTGAAGGGATAAATCATCTACTACTAAACTATACCTTATGCGCGATTCTGCTTAACCATTTCCTTTTAAATATTCTTGTCAAATATTGAGCCTTTAATAATCTAACATATTATTTTTAATAGTATATATATATATATATATATATATTTAACCAATAAAAACATTTTACTATTTTTGAAATCATTTTTTTTTTTTTTTTTTTTTAAATTTCTACTTAAAACATCCACAACTTTTACAAGCATTATAGAAAGTGATTAGATTTTGCATGCATAAATATTGGAGATTATTTCTAAAAAATTAATATGAATTGAAATGAATAAGAATTCCTTAATATAACAAAATAAAAATTGCTGAAGAATATGTTTGTTGCCTAAATTTAATTTTAGTTACCGTAATTTGTTTAAAATGATTTAGCAATTATTTATTATTTATTATTTATTTCGTGTTATTTTTGCAACTACATTTATCAATGGAATGAAAATATTAACATTTTGTATAGTGCTGGTTTGAAAAATATTGTCGTTTAAATGTTACTAAAAATCTTTTCTTCGGTTTGAATCAAAATTATTTGCTTTCATTAGCTCAGACTATGCTCTATATTTATAACGCAAGTGGCGAAATCTATATACACTTCTTCCTCTCTAATAGCAAGCAAATGTAAGAAAGAGATGTTCATGCTAGAGTGAATAGTCCGAATATTCTAGTTTGGGTCTTTGAGCAAAAATACCCAGCAAAAAATCTTTGCTAATGGCAACTACTTATTAAAATAATTTTTTGGTAATTATTTCTTGGCGTCATTATTATTTCCCTGCCTTTTATTACATAAATAAGTACTCAATAGCATAATAGCACAGTAATATTGTGATCACGTGGATCAGTTGGCTAGAGCGCTAGATTAGCAACCAGTAGGCTGTTGGTTAAACCGATATATCAATATGAAAAGCACAATGTCTATTTTCATACAGCAAAATTGTCGTGGGATAAAACTCACAATAGAGGAATATTTCTGTTAAAATAATAATTTTTATTTAACATCAAAATATATACTACGAGTATATATATGTACTTTTTTTGGAGTGTGAATTATCAAAAGTAAGTAAAAACATAAAAATTAATGATCGGGTAATTAGAACATCAATATTGATCTTAATACAAAACATGTTCAGTTTTCTAAATCAGTTTTTGTTTTTATTGTATACCTATTAGTTACAAAGATATTTGGTTTTGAAATCAGCTAAACTAAATCATAATCTAAATGATAAATAAATTAAATTTTTTTTTCTTTTATTTAAATGATATGATATGTATTTAAATAATATGTTAGATTATTAAAGGCTCAATATTTGACAAGAATATTTAAAAAGAAATGGTTAAGCAGAATCGCGCATAAGGTATAGTTTAGTAGTACAGCTCCAGTGACGGAAATTGGTCTCATAATGCCTACTAATGGTAAAAGTTCAGGAGAAAAAAATTAAATAATCTTCATTGAACGTTAAGTTATCTTATCCTGAAGAAAATATTTTAGTTCGGTGGGATTTCAGTAAAGTAATGGTCAAAATTTATCCCCAAAACCGTTGAATGATTAATTTGAAAATAAATAAAATAAAAAAATTCGATTTTTATAACTTTTTTTTTTTTTGAGTATATATTTTATATACTTTATATATATATATATATATATATATATAATTTTTTGTTTATTGAATATACATACATGTGTCGAATATAATATCATTTTCTTATCGAAGAAGAGTCACCGTTAGTGCATTATTTGGGTATCGAAATACTGTCATTTAGAAGTGTTAAGAAATATATCGAAATATAATGCTTTTGATCATAAACATGTTTTTAATGCAGTTGGAATATTTCTAGTAAATATATATATATATATATATATATATATTTTTTTTTTTTTTTTTTGTAATGGACACACTATAACAAATTAATAACTCACTATAACTTTAAATTAAATATGAAACATTTAAAAACAAAAATTACTAATTAAAATTTTTTTATTCAACACTATAAACAACAACATTGATCAAAGTTACACATTTACTGAGCGAAGTTATGTCGTGCTTGTTCTTTTTGTTTGGTCTGGAATGAAAGCAGTCGCCCAAGTAAAGTTTTTTAGATCACAATTCGATACTAACATGGTTATTGTAAATTTGTGTATTTTCACTTGGGAACATCCAAGTGTGTCAACAAATACACTTTTTAGATTAATGAAAAAACTCTACTCCTAAAGCTGGCAGGATAGTAGCATTGCAATGACTCAGTGTTTTTTTTTTTTTTTTTTAGATATATATAAGCATATACACAGAAAAAAATTCATATATTTGCAAATTTTTTCAAAAATATTATGAATCGAACATGACTTCCCAAACTTTCTTCATAAAAAATAAAATTTCTTCATAAAAAATAAAATTTCTTCATAAAAAATAAAATTTCTTCATAAAAAATAAAATTTCATAGATATTACTAAATTGTTCATAATGAAAATGTTAGTACTTTTTGCAAAAATTTTGTTAAAAGTTTGGTTTAGTTTTATTAGATTTGATTGCAAGTGGTAAATGAAAATAATAACAACAAACGCCTTAAAATGGCAAAATTCCAAGGAAAATCTGTAAAAAAAATAATGTTTAGAAATTTGCATAATTTCGCGCGCATTTTGCAGCATATCATTTTGGTAAAAAGCGCTTCTCTTCTGTTCCTATAATGTAACTAAAAATCATTAAAAACCTAAAATTTTCCGAAGAAAATTTCAAAAATTTTTTTACAAATGGAAAATATAAATGAAAATTTAAACAATTTATTTTAAGTCTTCTTGACTTTTGATTCATTTCAAAAAACCTAAAAAAGTGTTAATATTTAAGATCAATGAAAGTAAATCCTTATATTTATGCACAAATTTTTTTCTGTGTATCTACATACAAACATATGTATATAAATTTAGTTGTCATCAGAAGCTATCAGAGCTGTTGTTACTAGTTTAATTTTTTGTTTAAATTTTTGTAGTTCGGAAGAGATGTAGTATAAATGTGAAGATGTGAAAGCATACTTTAAGGCATAAAATTTATTATTTGTTGGTAAAATGGTGAAGAGTGTTAAAGATTCACCACATCGGAATATTGCTTGTTATTTCTCAAAATTTTGACAGCTGTAAATTTTCCAAACCTTTTCCTTCAAAATTACACATATTTGTTTATAAAGTTTGAAATTCTATTTGGTTTAGAATAAAATTGCTTAAAAGCTCAGAAAGTTATCCGAACATTGAGGGTGTATGGCAATATATATTTAGCAAAAAAGTAACATCGAAAGAAGTCACTTCGATCCTGAACTTGTAGTGCAAATTCGGATGACTTGCAACGACTTTAAGATAGGCTTGTCATATGAAGATGTTCTGGTTTTTGATTCCTATTCACAGAGTAGGAAGTAATGTTTACGATGTCACGCAAAATTTATTTTTTGGATGTTCTTCTTCTTTTTCATTTATTTAATAATCGATTCACAATGTTTTATAGCACAAAAATTTTAATAGTTTAATAACATCTTTATATTCTTGATGTTTATATTACTTCTTAAGCACAAGAAAACGTACAGTTATTGATACTTTTGAAGGAATGAAAAAATACTTTCTTAAAAAATACTTATATTTATTTTTGCTGGTTATACATATATATTTATCCATATGTCAAAAACTCTATTGTGAATGATAACTAAACTGTTTTTTTTACTAAATTTATTACCTCGTTTTTTTTTTTTTTTTTTGTCAAAAATTAGCAAAATTTAAGCTTGAATAACTCTTATATGCATTATCAGATTTCAACAAACTTGATATCATTTGAAAAGACTGAGATTCTTCTTTATCGTAAAGTTATAATAATTAAATATCTTCCTGGTGGAAAGATATCTAAAATTTAAAAATGTCCTTTATCCTTGAATATCCTAAAAATTAAAAAAATTATAATTTCTTTTAAACGATGTTTACAATCAATTTGTCGTTATAGTGTAAGAGTTTAAAAAAGGGATCTCAATGAAATTAGAAGCTGCAAAAATATTTCTTTACTGACTAACACATTTTCTATTAGATATTAGGTGGTTTTTAAGCATATTGATACACTTATTCAAATTTTAATAAAACATCATTATTTATTGAAATAATCCGCATATATAGCACATTTCTCATCTCAAAGAAATAAAAATTTTAGAAGTTTCAGGAACACATTAACAGACCTTTAACCCACTGTAACCTACTTTAAAAATCTACTGAAGTTGATCACGATCGGTCCATTATTTAACCTATACTCCATAAAAATTTTTTTCTTGGGATAGCGGTTAAATGTATGTAAATATCTAAAATATGTCGTATTTATGTAATTTCACCACACATAAGTTTTTTACAAGTACAGATCGGTGTACCAAATTTTATAAAAATATGTCCATAATTAATCATACCTTTCATGTAGATTCTGCTGCACAAAAATTAATTAAATGCTCATAAATTCCACATTAATGTTAACTTCAATATAAAATTTTATATATTTGATTCGTATATAAGTATAAATCATCATACACAATTTCACAATATTAGGTCCATAATTGAACATGATTATCAAATAGTCTCTATTATCAAAATCAAAACTTGCATAAATCTCACATAAGTATCAATATCGAGATAAAATTTAACACAACAAAATATTGTACAAATACAGATCGCTCCACTAAATTCCATAATGATCGGTCCATAATCTACCGTGGCTCCCATATGACTCACATTCCAAAAAATTAGTTGTGCATAAATCTCCCATAAATGCCAATACCGAAATAAAATGTTACATAAATAATTTCCGTATACGCATTAATTATTGTAATAAAATTCATAAGTACCGTTCCACAAACGACCATATGTTCTATATAAGGCTTCTCCCGATAATCATTTTAGTCCCTATACACAATCATGTAGGGTATTATACGGTCGATTTTGACCAACACTGCTCTTTTTAAATAAAAGTATCAGAACATTTAAAAAGATATTAATTTGTTAGTAAAATTGTACTAACTGCTATAGACACACTGTTATAACTTCTAATCTCATTGAGATCCCATTTTTACACTACAACGACAAATTGATTGCAAACATCATGTTGGAAAATATTGAGAAATAAGAGATCATTTTTCAAGATATCCTAGGATAAATGATATTCTTCCTTTTGAGGTTTCTGCGCCAGGAAGATGTGTAACTTTTATGATGTTATGATAAAGTGGAATACCAGTCCTCTATATTGATACCAATTTTGTTAAAATCGTAAAATGCCCGAGATATCATACTACATGAACGGTAAACAATATGGAATTAATTCATACGCAATAAAACGCACGATGGCAAATTTAATGAACACCCTAAATTTAAAAAAAGCGAAGACATAAAATTTTTAATGTGATTTTAGGTCAAAAATTTGGTAAATTAAATAAATAAAATAAATGTATTTTTTCTAGATGGTTTAATAATTTTCTTTTAATACTTGACCAAAATATAAAAAGGTGAAAAGTTTGATATGTCTATTTTAAAAAAGAGTTAAAAATAAAATATTAAAAATGAATAACAATTTTACAGAAACCTACCCAAAAACTGTTTTTGAGCATAACTCAAAATTTTGGGGTTGTATTGCAAATTTTCGAAACTGATTTATGATGCCCTTAAAAACGCCTATTACGTACGCTATATAATTTTTCGTGTGATTTTACTACAGCACGTGTAATCAATGATTACTTCTATTAATTCACATATTTGGAATATATCTTTCATAGAAGATATTTACGCAATTTCTTCTTTTTATTATTTGGAAGAAAATTACCAAAGCAATATTTTTTTAATATTGTATTTTTATAAGTATATAGAAAATTAGGCAATAAAAAAAATAAATAAATAAATAAAATTCCCACATGAAAATGATCATATATAATTATATATATATTTATGTATATATGGTATATCATATATGTTTTGGATCCGAAAATTGAGGGTATATGACCATATATATTCCTACATACTATGTCAGAAAATCTATTGTGAATGATAATTAAACTATTTTTTATTTGTTTTTTATTTATTGATTTCATTAAAAACGCAAATATTATTTTTTAACATATATATTTTATTTAAAACATATATTAAATCAAAACTACCTACATACATGTTGTCGAAATAGCAGCGGGCTTGCCATTTTAGATGACATTTAGCTATTACATCCTTTTTAAAATCTTTTCACGCTTGCACTTTGTAGACTTATCTGAAATGTATTTTCAACTGTTAAATATTAAAAAAAATAATAATAATAATTCAAAATGTTTTTACCTCCATTTGGAATTCCTAGTATTGGAGTCTCATCCTGCTATTTATATTGTTGTATTTCTGAAACTAGTTAAATTCATTTGACAAATTCTGCTGAAATATAAGAAAATTAAAAGTTTATTAATAATATTCGAACACTTATCTTTGCTAATTATTGACGACTTCTTAATTGGAGGAAATTCTTTAGTTATTAAATTTTTCCATTTTTCAGGTAATTATCACCTCAGCAATGATTTGATGATATCCCTTTGCAATCATCTGGAAGAATTTTATGCAATACTATATATATATATTCTTGCAGACGTATTTATTTATTATTGCTTTATTGTGCTTTATTGTGCACAATCTCTCTCTTTCTTCTATTTTGTTTATATTGTACGATTATACAAAATAATTTATTATCTTAAGGAAGTCAATAAAAATAACCTAAGTTATTCAACTAAAACCTAATTGAAAAATGCAATAGCAGTGAAATACATTTGATATGTAATTAATTTAATTTACGATAGAGGGATATATTTAAATCTATAAATTCTATATAATTTTTAATTTTCTTTATATTTACATATCACCCACTGAAATCAGTGACCTTGAATTATATTTTTTCGGTATGTCCCCATCTTGTTGAAATTCTTGACTTGCAAAATATTTGTGATGTCTTCCAAATTTGTAATTGTTATTACTAAAGTTCTGTCTCTCATGCCGCTTATATTTCCACAATTGTAGGCCTTTATATATTGATAAATTATTACAAATGGATTTTAAAAACCTAATACATTTTTTTCTCTACAATAAAATAGCTTGTAAAATGGGTGTAATTATCGAGTGACTCTATAATAGTAATACATATTTGGTCAACATAGTACCGAAGTCTTTAACTAAAACTTTAACCTATAGATTTTAATGTAACAGTCTTTCTGAAAACACCAGCCACTTTACCATGCAACCATTTGCAGTCATATTTGAGATCAGTTAAAAAAGAAATGAGAAAAAAGTATTTGCCATAGATTCTATTCACCATGTTTTTTATGCTTCATCTTCTTGAGAAATGTCATTAAGAATGGTTTGCATTTGTACACTTCCTTGATTGCAATCATTTTGAAAACATTTGAATTCATTTTTTCGGTAAGAATAACATCATTGTCGGAGACACATGTTAGGCAGAATGTTTTTATTAAAAGTAACATTTAAATTCACCATTTAACTTTTCTTCATCATGAACAAAGTCTGTTCAATATTCGAGCACATAAAAAATGTATACAGCGCATATTATGTAGCATAAATCCAATAACAACGGCCACAAACAACTGACAAACGTCCTCTAAGAATGACACATGATCCAGGTAAATGTGAACACAGACAATAATAATAACAACAACAAGAGCAAAGCACAAAAGAAAATACGATTAGAAAACATGCAAAATAGATGGATGACAAGACCACCTTAGAAGACATGAGAGTGAATTTCATTAGAAACGAAACAGCAACACATACACAGACAAACTTTAAACAAGTTTGTTTCCTAAGTTTTTTGTTTCTGATTTTTTTTCACCAAAAACAAAGAGGTATTAAAATACATTTCATGTTAAAGCTTATAATTGTCATTGATAGTATTTTGAATTATTATATAAAATTTTAACTGTAAATAAATCTTAACATTATATAAACTCCTACGAAACAATAAAATAAAATAGAAGGGGATTCAATTGCAAGAAAAAAAATAATATTATTCAATACCGTTAATATGACCGAATTTCACATAATAAAACACAACTTGAAATTGTTTTATTTTGCCAAAATCAAACAAAAAAATTACAACAAATTATATAAAATTTATTTTCTTTGCAACAAAAGGGTGACCTGGTTAACTACTCCTTCTTTCACCTACTCTACCCATTACACCGTGAATCGTAAACAAAAAAATAAATGCCTTAAAAAAAAGATTGAAGTCATGGCTCAAGCTTGCTGTGAGGCGGCATACATTATATGCGGCATTAAAGTAACTAACCAAACAAACTCCAAGCAATCACACGTAATTTCAGTTCAAATCTTAACTTAAATATAGTGTTACTTATGCCAACACCATCGCCATCTCTACCAACGTCAACATAAATACACTATAGTCCCTATGTGCAATAAAGTAAAACAAAATCTATTCATAGTATTCCTACTAGAAACACATCTAAAAAAATTTAAATCTAACAATTTCTTTTCTGTTATTGCTGTATTTGTTATTATTGTGTTGATTAAACAACAAAACAAAAACAATGTATAGAACTTAATAAAACCTTTAAACTTGAACTCATGCTTATAATCGTGCTTATGTCATTTCGGTGTTACAGCAAAATTAAAAATTTCTTTAGCTGAAAATTTCGGTTTTTTTTTCATTGTTAATTCGATTACACATGTATCGAATCTGTTGTGCTCCAGACACTGTTGATAATTTTGTAAAAGTATAAATTATGGTCGTATTTTGAAAATTTTATTACACTCAGGCTCCGATCTTATTTCTTATTTACAATGCTTTCTTAATAATTGGTTCCAGGATCAAAATATTTTAACAAAAAAGAAGTTAATCTTTAATAAAAAAAGTATAATTTCTTGCACAAAGAGGTGAAATTAATAAGTAAAGTAGAATTTTTTACACAAAGAGACAAAATTAAAATACTTATATAAATTTTATTTTGATTTCCTAACTAAAAACAGAGAGTTTAATAAAAAAAAATTAATGAATCAACAAAGCACAAACATGCAACGCAAATCGAAATCATAATGACGCAAATCGAAATATTGAAATCTGAAACAGCAACGACAATCGATGCTTGAGTGTATTAAGTAAAATTAACTTCTGCATTCTTATTCTTGATTTTGAGTTTTAATACTAATTATGTTTCCTAAAGTTTCTTAAAAATATCTCCGACTTCGTCAAAACAAATAATTTTAACAATTTCGTGCAATGATTTCCTATGATTTTTGATGTAGATTAACTGAACAATAATACTTCGCCTAACTTTAATCAACTTTTGGAATAAAGCACTATGTGTGGCCTTGTAAAGAATAGTTCACATATATTTCGTATAACGGCGCCACTATCGTAGATAAAACAAAGTTATTCACGTGTATATATTATTGGCAACATATGTACTACTATAACGTGATATATTCAAGCAATTTAAGTTATTTGTAAGAAAAAAATATTTGAAAGCAATTTTATTAAAAAATCATACAGTTTGAATAAAAGATCTGTAAGTTTTTAAAAATGGCAAGAAGTACTATCTGTTATGTACTTAAGCGATATAGAGAATTTTGGGAGCACTGAGAAAATGAGAGAAACTTGTAAGTAAAAATCGATTATGATCATTTATACGATTTTTTGGAGTAACCGGTTTTCGAATAGTTTGAATAGTTGGTATTTAAAAAATACCGGTCAATAGATAGCTCATTTTTTCTTCGTATATTACCAAAATATATGTTAAAAAATATTTTGATAGCCCTTTTGTTTATCAAAAATTGTAGGGGTAAAAAAAAATATTGGTAAAAATTTTACAATATATTAAAGTACAAATTAAAAAATAAATAATTTAAGTTTGGTTATTAGCAGGATGTTAGAGAACGAAAATTCAAGAGAACATACTTCAAATTTTAAATATTGCGAAACAAAAAAATAATATAATAATTAAAAAAAAAATATATATATATATATATATATATATATACATAAGACTTTTTACTCAAAATGATCGTTGTTTTTAAAATTTCTTATAACGTTTAAGTATCTACGCTTTTTTGACAACTTTTCCTTAATACTGTGATAATAGTAATTTCCTTATTTAATTATTTAGATGCTAATTGTTGTAAGACTTTTAATTAAACTATCATAACAATGCAATTAATTATTTTATAAAGACTTCAATAAAGTCAATTTCTAATCATCAATTCAGTTGCGACGCTGCACGCAGAAGAAAACACTTTTGATTATGTTATAGACATTTTTGCAAATATGGTTAACTAATTTTATAATATTATGGTCACAGCATAATTGTTTAATAATGATTTCGACAATCGTACTATGGTTGCATGAAAGTTGAGTAATCATAAAATGATTGTGCCAAATATAATATGATTCTGTCGCAACCATGTAAATAATTACAAAAAGGAACCATAATATATTTGCTACAATCATATTACGTTTCTGCATGCAACCACAATATGGTTATATCAACCATATTCATATTTATTTCAATCACATTTGCAAAATTGTCTACAACCATAATATAAAGAGCTTTTTTTGGCGTTTGTTTATGGAGATTTAGCATTTTAACATTTCTATAAAGATATAAATAAAATATTTTTTGTAGATGGTCTAAAAATAAAAATGCAAAAAAAATCTATTGGAATGAATTTTTCTTTTCAGAGCTGATACCACGAACAAATTACACAAAGATAGCCGTTGTTGAATATAAGCCCTCAATATTTAAATTCCTACAATAACGTTTGTAAAAATATAAGTAAAAATATAATAACAATTCCATGAAAGAACACCCAAAAATTTGCCGAGTGTTTTTCGATTTTCGTAAAATTTTGCTCGCAAATAGCCCATGGATATCTATATTGACTAAAGTTTCCAGTTTCGCAAAATTTCGAAAACTCGCTATTTTACTTCCCTTTTTACTTTCTAAAAGGCGTTTGCATAATGATTACATCATCTTCAATACGAATATTTCACAAATAAGTTTTTTTTTTAAATGCATTTTTAATACATTTTACATTAAATATGCTATTAAATATTTTTGACTTTTTGTTCGACATATTTGCAGATCAAATTTTTTGCAGTTTTTCATAAGGAAAAAACATAAATACGAGTATTACATGATTCTGTTGCCTTCTTGAAGCATTTTATTAAACTGCAAATATATTCTCAATATTGTAGCAGAATTCATATATCATTTAAAACAAACATTTTATTGCATTTTAATAAATTTTAGTTTTGTTTATAGAACGAATCAGTAAACTACGAATTTTGTATAGTACTTATGAATGACAGCAAAAAAACTCTAAACTGGATTATCCCTGTAATGAGTTAAAATGCTAATAAATGGATATTCACTACTTACACATTAGCAGTACAACTTATTATTTTAACCAGGCGACTACTTACTTATTATCATGGAAACCACAAATATCCTTTGAAAAAAGAGGTTATGCTCATTAAATATGCAGTAAAAAATTAAAGATATGCTCTAAAAACTCAAATCATACTCTTAAAAAACAAGAAATGTTCGTAATATTTAAATAAAAGTACATATATTTTTTTTTCAATAAAACAAAGTGTTTGGCTTATATTTGAAAGATATAAAATAAGGAAAATCTAAAATTTATCTGTCAAGTGTGTCTAATCAATCAAGTAAAAACATTATTGATCTTCTATTTGCTTTCCTATCTAATTAGTTCCGATATTATAAAAAAAACTCATATGGCTATTTATATACAAAACTTTTATTAAAAAAACTTGTTTTTGCAATATTTAATAATACTTTTCAGGGAAATTGAAAGGCTTTTATACGTTCTTACTATCATCTAATCTGTTTCTAAAACTGCATGATTTGTTACTACAAATCAAGCTCCCAAAAAATTTTTAAAGAACTTACAAATTTTAAATGTTTTTGGATCATTTATTTCTTCTATACATCAAAAATAAAATTTCAAAAACTTTCCGTGAAATTATACTCAAAATGTCAAAATATGCTCTAAAGGGGTTAAATATTTTCTAAAAACAACAAAACATGTTTTAAATATGCTCTAGAAACTACTGTATGTAAAAATTAAAGGATAAATATACAAAAATATAAACTTGCAGATTGATGCCAAAATCCTTTATCTGTTCTGAAATTAATAAATATTTTATCGATGGCTTCATTCAACGTATAAAAAAAGTTTCCCTGCTTATAACTATTATAAGTAGGCATTTTAGAAAGTTATTACTTAAATATCATTACAGAAACTAATTACTTGGAAGTATTTCAATTACTCATTGATTTCAGGGTCTTAAAAATAATAGAACTAGTTATATTTATTAAAGCACCCACTGTGCGTTAATCAAATATTTTGGTAAGAAATATGTATCTCTTAAACTACTTTTCGAATAGAATTGAAATGTATGGAAGTCATAGAGGGAAAACTAAGCTTTCAAAAAATTATCTTATAGTTACCCTGTAATAATACGTGATAAGGTACAGATTGTCCACCTCTAGTATTAAAATTTTAAAAAATCGTAACTTCTACAATTTAAGTCCGATTTCACATTTTTGAAGGAATAAAGTATTGATATTTATTTCATACAAATCATAAGAAAAAATAATATAAATATACTACTAATACGTTTTTTGGAAATATTTACTTCTTTTCATAAAATATGTACTCCTGCATTCGTTTTGGGCAGGCGGAAAGCTGTTGAATACCAAATCGATCTAAATATATTTTATAATTAAACAGTATCAATAAATTTAAATTCGACCAATGCTGTGTGTAGGATACAAATCTAAATTATTTAGATATGTCTTTTTTAATCATTTGTTAAGCATTGTCTTTTGAAATATGTAAAAAAAAATTATTTTGTTAATAAAACTTTGAGAAAAAAAGTGAAAGAATTGTACTATATTTTTTTAAAGAACAGCCATTTTTCATATTAATTTTAGAGTGCTGATCTTGAGAATTTTTCGCTCCAAATTGAGATAATCAAGAATTTTTTAGCATATTAGAATTTTTTAGCATAATAGAAGTTAGAGAATATTCTAAAGAAATTTTTTACTCATACACCTCGGAACTTATTTCCGAAAAATGAAAAAATCAAAAATTCAAAATTCAAACGTAAATATCTTTTTAACTGTAAGAGATAACTTACGTAGCTATGCACTTTACTGAAATATAAAATGAAATCGAACCTAATTTGTAAAAGTTACGATTTTTTGAAACTTTAATTACAAGTATCTACAAGATAATTTTTCTGAAATACTAAGTCCTTCTCTACAGCTCTCCCATATATTTCAATTCCATCCGACCAGTAGTTTAGGAGATACAGATTTATTACCAAAATATTTGCGATCGGCCGCACTGTGTATCAGTTATATATAAATAACTAGTGAAAAGTAAGGATTTTAAAACTATTTACTTTTTCATTTAAAATAAAAACTTATTTTATAGATTCAAATCTCACTATAAAGAAGTAATTATATATCACGTTATTAATACATAGTTGTGAACTACTTCTATGTAAAGAAGAGGGTATGATGTAGTCATTGAAAAGTAACTACATGTTATTACCAAGTGTTTGCTGGAGTATTAGGATATCTAATAAATGCTGTCAATAAAATGTTGTCCACATAAGCAAAGATTTAAAAAAAACGCAACGGAAGTTAAGGGTGGTTATATTTTCCCAATAAGAAAGTAATCTAACAAAAAGAAAACTTGTAGGAATTTCTTTTTCAGAAATTGTTATAACATAAAGTGCATTAGGAATTATAGTTCCGACCTGAGTTTGAATACAACTCCGCTTCTTTAAAGTTGTATATTACTATTGTTATTTTTTTAATATTTATTTACGACCTTCTGTTATTTTATCAATAAAATTTTAGTCAACATGTTATTTCGTTAATGTCAAATGTTTATTGAAAATCTATTACAAATTGAATTTTCAATAGCTTGTGTACCATCACTAATTCAAAAACATAAATGTTTTTGAAAAGAAAATTCATTGCCACCATGAAATGAAATCTTCGATAAGGACAGCATCAGCCAAACAGAAAACCTTAAATGAATAAAATGCTGCATTAAATAACATGAAGGTCATGACAGCAAACAATTTCCTCATGCTGCGTATATTGTGCGTAAAAATAAAACCTTTACCATAAATCAGTACGCTATATAGGAGAACAGAAATGTAAAATAATTTATTTATTAGTTAAACGCGATTTATTTCGACAACTAAAATTCAAAAAAATCCAGCTTCTTTGCCAGGAGATACTTTCAGGTTCTAAATCAGTGCTAGGCATTTACACTATTTAACAGATTACGCACAAGATCGGTTATTTAAATGCACACAACGCAAATATAATTGTAAAAATAAATTTAAGTACATGAGAGGCAAAGATTTTATTTACCTTTTTTTAATTTATACACTCAGTATATACACACACACATATATATATATATATATATATATATATATATATATATATATATATATATATATATATATATTCTGAGTGTACCTAAGTGAACCTACAAAATATTTATTTAAAGATTTAATTCTTTCAAATTCTATATAAAGGTATCTATCTATCTATCTGCAAAAAACAATTCTTATACGCAATCTTATGGTTCACTGAATGCATTCGATTTTCTTACATTTTTTGCTTCAATTTTAACTTCAATCTGTTTTGGTGGGCTTTAAATTTTCAGCTTGTGCCATTGTTGCTACTAACAGCCACTTGTTGTTGCCACAGTTACTGTTGTTATTTTTGCTGTTGTTAGTGTGGAGATACGTTATCTATCGACATCTGCACAGCTTTTAAACACACATACACTCGCACCTAATGATAATCTGTTTGTGCAACAATTTTATGTTTAATTCAATTTTAAAGGTGATTTAAAACTCATGTACTCGTACTTCTTTTAATTTCTTATATTTTGAATCTGCGCTGCTTGTCGTGTTCTTGCTTCTATGTTCTTTAGCGCGTTTTTGGGATTTTAAAGAGGCGGCTCTATAAATGTATTTGCTTTTGCGTTAAAATAAACTGTATATTAATTCAACATACAACAAGCTTCAGCTCTAAACAGCTCAACAAATGCCAATGTGACTACCAGTGAGTGAAGTTTGTTTTAATTTAAAAGTCAGATGATATGCACCTCTTACACAATTTGTAATGGGATTAATGTAAAAGATCAACTATTCGATAAGTTAGGCGAGGAAAGGTTTTTATATTATGTATAAAACTAGCAGAGAATTTTAAGAAAATATGTATGTGAATATAATATTTACATTTTAACAGCAACATGTTGAAATATATAAGTAATGTTTCAAGTTGGACATATCTAAAAAAAAAGGTACTATTATTATATTAGAGATGTCCGTTACTGGTGGTTGGCTGCACTAAAATTAACAATGTGTATTTATATTTGCTAAGGAAAAACTTAACGAATAATATAATAGGTGGTTGTATATGATATATATTTTTTAATTCGATAATAGGGTAACATATTTTGTTACCCTGTTATACAGGGCGCACCAAAGCAATATACTATCGGATTTCAAATTCAAGACACACTATCCGAGATGTTCATCCCTACAAAAAATTCTCCGAATACTCGGATTTGTAATCGTTGTTATTTATATATTTTACTTTGTGTTGCTTACGAATTAGTTTACTTGTATAAAAAAATATTGAATGAAGCTCACAAAAAAATTAAACATTTTTTAAATTTCTATTTTAATGTATAAAATTATAACTGCTGCATTTGTTACACACACACACACACGATGCATAAGTATTTTATAAAAGAAGTAAAATGTACATACTTCGTAGTATGTCATATAGAATGTACATACTTTGTAGCAAAATGTATCGTTTTGCGTGCAATTTTAATGCGGATATATCTTGTGTGAAGTAAGCTAGGCTGTGTGTATATTTCGAAGTACTTACGACTACTATTGATTATGTATAGCTTACATAGTTTTGTAATTACTTCGAAATATATATACTGGATTTGCGACAAAGTATGCACATACTTCTTTCATAAAATACTTGTGCATCGTGCGTGAGTGTTTGTGAGTGAAGTATCTATTCATACTTTCCTAACAGGATACAGCAATTATAATTTTAAATTAAAATAGAAATTTAAAAGATTTAAAAATTTTTTCTGAATTCCATTCAATATTTTTCTATAAAAGTATACTAATTCGTAAGGAACACAAAGTAAAATACACAAGATCGATTACAAATCCGAGACTCTGAGAATATTTTGTAGGAATAATAATTAAAAATAAACAACTTTTACGAATTTTCGAATCGTTTTATAAAATCAAGCTCTTAAATCAGAACTAGGCGAATTGGAACACACTTTATACGTAAGTGCATTTGAGAGTTCTTACTTTTTAAGAAAATAAATTGGCGCGTTTGCACTGTAAGAAATTCTTCTTATTTTCTTACAATTGACAGTGTGCATATGAGTTGTAAAATTAAACTCTAATAAATTAATAAACGAAATTGTTTGCGCGTATCGTCACCTAAAATGCAAAAGGCCGTAATAACACTTTAATTTTTGGCAGCAGAAGCAAAAAACATTATGAAAATGCAAAAGTCCGTAAACACAATTTTAAATTTTTTGCTTTAAAATTAAGCAATTAAGTAAAATTTTTTAATCGTTCACTAAAAGCAAAAATGGATAAAGCATAAAATACTCTTCAAATCAAATTTTTCTTAAGTGGAATAAATTTTGCGACTGTTTTGTTTATGAAATTAAAGTTACGACCTTTGGACTTTTGTTAATATTGATGTAATTTTATAAGATATTAATATAAAATTTTTTGTATACATGTAGTTTAGGCCAATAAATACATTGTAATCCAGTAAAAAACCAGCATATCGTTTGGTTACGGCAAAAGGCGATATATAAAAATAAAAAATGATTCGTGTTACAATATTAAAAAAAAAAAATAATAATTTTATTAAAAAAAAATCTATTTGTAGATGGAAGAAATTTACAAAACACAAATTTAAGTCTTGTTTGTGTAATATTTGTTTTTTTTATTATCTCAAATAAATAAATAAATATACGCAAATATATAGTTTCTGTTTTTGGTCAAATCTTCTCAGTGTACCATGTTGTTGAAATATAACAAGCGACTGAATGAAATACTTGTTTTGCGGCATTAAATAAACCGTAAATTTTTGTAACAAGATATAGGTATCATTGAAAAGAGAAGGTTTTCAGCATCTTAAAAATTTTAAATAAGTTATATATAACATTTGAAATACCGAAATAAAAAGTAAAAATATATTAAGATTTCTTTTAAAATTATAACTTGCAACATTATAATGCTTATAACGCGCAAAAGCGATTTTATTTAGCCACCTTCAAGTGTTAAATTTAGCACAAAACCGATTACTAAACCGATTTCGTAGTATCCGACTATCTGTCCACCCGATGTTAATGTAAACGTTCTGACCAAACTATAGTTTACAATTTGCAAGATATCTTTATGAAATTTGATACATAACTTCATTTTCAAAAAGAGCTCAAGTGAGTTTCGTGGAAATCGTGAAAAAACGTTTTACCCCAATACTTTTTTCTTGTTTCTATTACAGTGAAAATTATGATAACTAATCTTGCGATTATCGGCCCAAATTAGCGTCCACATAATGCTACCCATTGAAAATCATTTTTGGAAAGTCATACGTGCATATATTTTTCTAAATGCTAGTCTCCAGATCAAATTTGACTGTAAATTATATTAACCCGTTCCACTATGGGCAAATCTTAAAACAATAAAATATATAAAAAGATAAACATTTAAATAATCATTTACACGATATTAGTGTTTCCGTTATTTTTAACATTATTGTATTGTCTAAAATTAAGATCCAATGTCAAACAATTAACTTTAGAAATAATTTTGTATAGAAATATGTATAGAAATTTCATTAAAAATTATATACTTTTTGTAAAGCTAAGTTAGAAAATTAAAAATATTGTTCAACAGGGCAGGCCAGGACGGAGCAATTTTATTACATTTGTAGTCCTTGGAATACTGGCCATAATCTGCATATGAATTTATGTTTTCCTACCTATGTTCTCCAACCTTTCTTGAACCTTAATATTTACATGTTTTTAATTAAAAAAGTATTCATTTTCAAATGAACATTAGTCATTGTCTAATTAATAAACGAACATTAGAAATATATAATTCTGTATTTTAAGATATCAATAACATTGGTCAATATAATTCTTGTTTGTTTTATTTTATTTTTTTTTCTGTTTTTGGGTATTTCTATCGCCCTGACTATGAAAAAAATATTGGGAGATTGCTAACAGCTTTACTTTTTGAAATATAGAGTTTTATTATTTTGACAAAAAATTAATACATATGTTAACAAAATACGTGTAATTAACTTTTTCTCAAATTTTGGTCGTTTCAACTAAGCTGGACAGCTCATTTACCTATTTCGCATAATTTTTAAAGCAAAATTATATAATTAATTAATTTATCCTAATAATTTATAGTAAAAACGTGCATATATGTATATTGTCTAATAATAGTGCGAAATAAACAACCATACAGGGGTTGGTCGCATTAGAAAGGATAACAGTGGACAACACAAAACTGTAAATTTTCCATTAAATTCACTATATCCTTAAATTTTTAGAGTTTGTTTTGAAAAATGAAAAATTTTATCAACAATATGAATTATTTCCATTGAATTCGTTACGTGTAAATCAAATCGCAAATATCTCTTCCTCTAATTAACACTTAAGCTAGTTAAATTATTTTGATATTTATCAAATATGAATTCATCATAAATCTTAATTGTCCTCATTTATCAGGCCATCCCCGCTTCATATCCATAAAAATGTGGTTCGTGAATAAAGCATTATATTTTTTATCAGTGTACCAAATTTAAATTATTTACACAAAGAAATAACGGTGTTATTGATTTTTGGCCGGAACATGTAACGTCTTACTCACTGCGTCATCTCAAACTTACTTTAACAACCTAAACAAATTCATAAAAGTTTGTTTTTACACATTTTCTAATAGAAAACTAACCAAATCAGATTGGGTTTGAATCAGCAGTCTTCTTGTTCTTAGTTCGACGCTCTAGCCAACTGATCTACGTGAATGCCGTCGTACTATGCTATTTACTAGTAAGTACTTATTTATGTAGTATAGAGTAAACTAATGACACCTCATTACCAATTAATAACTAGCATAAGTTGCTGACATTACCGAAAACCAAAAAGTTTTTTCTGGGTTTTTACAATAAAAAGTAGCTCTGTCATTTACATTTCTATATTTCGTTTAAACAATTTTACATAAGAGTGATAGGGTTAGGCTGGTTTGCAGTAGGGTTATAAATATTTATTTTGAACCTTAAAATTACATACATAATGTCTTATACCCAATATTGTCCTGATTAGAAAAACAAGATTCTTAAGTCAATTCACGTACCAACTCAATTTCTAAAAAACTTTTTAATATTTTTATTTATAGTTCAAAATATTTAAATAGTATAACTTTGTGATATCGTATGGACTACAAGTACTTCATTGTACCTCTTCCTCTTCTTAAACAGTAAAAACATTGAAAATTTATCGACTAGCGAACAAAATATTCAATTTTGTCTATTAACTAACTTATCACATTTTTGCACATAATATGTGTTAAATTCTTTTAGGATAAATAAAATATCACTATTATTTTCAGCCAAATAAAAATATTTAGAAATTTTTTAATGACCAATTGTTTTAATTGAATTTTGCTCCCCCTTTTGTGGGCTGTAAAATTCAGAAATTTTTGGTGAAAAATATAAAAATACACAGAAAAGATAAATTTGAATCATTTTTATTTTTTTAATTTTAAATAATTTACAATTTTGAAACAAATTTTGCTCATTATAAAGCCAAGATTTTAACATTATGTTGCCTTTGGAAGGAAGTTCTTAGTGCTGAAAGAGATCTACAGAAGTAGTGTTTTAATCCATGGTTATCATTGGTAGGATGCTTTTTTATGATTCGTGTTCACTGTATTTGAAGTTCTTCATTTAAAAATGTGTATAAAAGTATTTAACGAAAATATTGGTTTTCGCTTTGTCTTTAATTATTGAAATTGAGGAGCCGCAGAACAAAACGTACCTTTTTTAATTTTTTTGAGAAATTTCTTTTTTTTATCATTTTTGTAATAACAAATGAGTTTTATAATAAAAAAAATTTGGTTAGGATAATTTTTCCTTCTATTTCCACAAGAGAATTGACCCATAAAAATCGGTGCATATCAAAACTTTCCTTTTTATTTATTTATTTATTGTCAAAATGTACTTACTTCATTCTAATTTTTACCTAACATATTCAGTAATAAATAAAATTTAAAGCCTCATATTTCGCAAAGCAATATTAAAAAAAAAAAATCCGAAATGATATAGAAATTACAAAATCCTTTTCTACATTTGAACCAACTTTGAAAGTGTACGCTTATAATATATGAACGAAAATTCTATTCCAGTTATATTTATTTCCGAAGTCATATTTAAATAAGTAAAAAAGATATAGTCGGAAAAGCCCGACAACCTACACCATTTCGGTGAAGGGTCTTATTTGGGACGATTTGTCTTTCTTATTATTTCTTTTCCAACTAAATCGCGAATTCACTCACGATTTTAATTTTTATAAAAATCCGACAAAATACGTAACATTAATTGTTAATATTTCCTGCCGATATAGACGAATTTTAATAATTCAAGGCTCTAATGAAAGCCAACTGAGACGTTTTTAAGAGCAATAATGTAGCAGTTTTACAATGCATAATATAATATTTTTGTTTTAGTAATATGTAACTTTAAGCCCTTATTCTATAAATTACCACGTGGCATTTTGATCACTTTTACGAATTTCGTATTTTGTAAATCATTGGAATTTTGAAGTGCTTGCTCGTGACAGAAACAACCTACGTTATTTTATTTCAAATAAAAATGTATTAAAATAGTATTTTTTAACTCACCGCGTTAGAAAATTTATCACTTTAAACTTAAATGTTTAAGGTGTTGGCGCAAAAATTAATTAAAATTGTAACACTTTAAAATGTATATAAAAATTGGATTTTTAATTTTCAAATTCACTTAAAAAAAAAAAAAAATAAACAAATACTTTTAATTCATAATTTTACAAAAAACATATTGAGTTTTTATTTTGTCAATTTATTAATAAATTTTTATAATATCATATACGTATTGATGTTGGAAATCCTGAAATTATTTTTATTTGTCATTTATCAGTGATGACGTAACATTTCAACGTAAAGTCGTAGTGATTTATAAAATTACATTTTCTGAGTGAAGCGTTGATGATTGAGAGTGAAGTGTGAATGAAACACTCAACGCATGTGATTTATAAAATTAGGGCATAAGTGTTCATAACTTTTTAACTATGCGTCGGATTTTATTCATTTGAAAACCAGTATAAAGTGTATTACAGTAGATATTATAAATATTTTTGTATAGTTTTAAAACAACGTTTTTGTTAAAGATGTACTCACAACAAAAATTATTATTATTTTTTTTAATGTAAAATTGTCAAAGTATTATCTTGCCACTTTTGTATATTTTTATGTACTCTCGGAGGCAAACTTTAATAAAATTATTTAAAAATTATTTTTTATTTTTATTTAATTTCACATAGCAAAAGATTCAGATTTCTTTAAATCTTTTAAATTCATAATAATATTTTTAGTTTGTTCACAATTTTTAAAATTTTGTGTGCACCCTATTGAAAATATATACAAGACAGCTTTTTCGTTTTTATATCTACTTAAGTTTTACAATGTAAATGTTAATTATATGAATGGAAACTTTTGATTCAAATGTTGTAATCTTAAACTCAACCAAATTTTATATTCAGTGTTAATTGTAAAATTTGGCTTATGTATTTTATATATGTAAATTTATAAATTTTTTAAAATAAATTTTTTTTTTTATTTTTTAATTGAAAAATTATAATTTTTTTCGAAATTTGTGTTTTTTTTAAATTTGATAACCTTTATTATATATATATATATATATATATATATATATATATATATATATATATATATGAGGAATTTCAAACAAATTTTAAAATTTTGAGTAAAAATATTTTCTAAATTGTTTTTCTTCTGTCACGAACGTCGATTTGTGGTTTTATTAACTAATATTTATGATGGCAAAGTCTGTTTGAGTTAAACATGTTTATTAATGCGCGCAAAAGTTGTGGAGGTTTAAAGTTGAAACTTTCCAAAAATCTTTAAAAAAATGGGTTTACTTTATCTTTTACTTTATCGAAACACAGCGATTTCATAAAAAATAATATCAAAAATATTACTAAATTTTTAATATTTATCGAAATATACTGAAAAGAAAAATTTTTAATTTTATTTTTCGCACAATTTTGTAAATAGAAAAAATGTTTATTGGTTAAAAAGTGGATAATAGACATATTTTTTAATATTTTGCTTTAAAATCAAATAAATAAAATAAATAACTACTTATGATAATATTCCTTATAAAAAGCGCAATTTCAGTTTTTATAAAAAGTGAATTTTCGCAAAATTTTAAACACGTATCTTATTTAGCTATAAGTCTACACGACAATAGCTTTTATTATTTTAAAATTCGAACTATAATGCGAAATATATAGGGCTGATTTTTGGGCTTAAAAACATATTTTTTAGTCTATACAATTATAAGTCCTTAAAATACTTGACGCTACCTGAAGTTTAGTGTTAAGTAAATAAAATAATTTCATTTCACATCAATATTTTTACTTTGCGGTAGTTGTTAGCAAGCGAAGTGCGTTTGTAGAAGAATGCCGCTGAAGCCGGTAAGAAACATCATTTCTTAAATTTTTTTTACAATATTAATTTTAACCATTAAGATGATACTTTACAGTTACTTTTTGATAATCTAAAGCCATATCTTATATTAAAAAATGCGGAACAAAATTTTAAAATTTGGAGAAAATTTGAAAAAGTGCTATAGATGTTGCATTTTAAAATTTTTTTACGTGCTTTTGACTGGGAAGTGTCATCTATTAAAAATTCTATATACGCGATATTTTGAACAATTTACAAAAAAACGGCATTTATCAGTAGAGAAAAAAAAACATACCTCAAATGGTGGAGAATCACTTCGTTTTTTAAATTCTGTTTTCTAAATTTAATTTCACATATGCGCACAAATTTTATATCACAAAGAAAAAAAAAAAGTTTTTTAAATCGTCAACATTTTAGAGATTACAGAAAAAAATTAAAAAAAAAAAAAATAAATAAAAATTAAAAAATTTAAAATTTCACTTATTTATATTCGAATTCCATACATTCATAAATCTTGCGAAGAAAGGCTCACAATATTATCATTATAAGCAGAGTTACATAAAAAAGTAATGTTTTCTTTTTAAAATTTTTATAAAATTTTTAAAATAATAAAATACCGAAAAAACTATGTTAATATTTATAATGGTTAAAAAATTACAGAGGTTTAAACACAAAATTTTTACTGATTTTTTAAGAAAAATCTTGACAAAACCTTACTACTGAATTACAGTTTGATAGTTTTTAAGCCGGGGCTTGAATGTGCATAAGCAAAATTAAAAATGTTGTAGTCTGTAGACTGCGTTTAACTAAAAACCGTATTTTTTTTTTAATTCACGTTTATTTTTTCAATATCTGGAGAGATCAAACTCTGTTATTCTCGATGGCATCAATGGGATACGTCACAAACGAAGCTGAATTACCTCACTTATAAACATATGACATCGAATTGCATCTTCATGAAGGCGCGCACATACCAAAAAGTGGAGAAATATTAAAATAACTAAAATTTTGGTTTCAAAGTTTGCCATCGTATGATATTTGACCGAATAAAGTCATTAAAAAGTAATATTGTGCTTCTGTGCCGGAAAGCACTTCTCTTGTATTTATAACTCTAACACCAAAAATTTCAAATCGTAGGAGAAAAACAAAAAGACCTCCTGGTTCGTTTCAACCAAATTTTTCTAGTTTTTCACTTAATTAAAAAAAAATCAAGATTTCTTTATCAATGTTTATTATTTAAAAATCAATTGTGCTGGTAAGCTTGATTTACGAAAAAATTTTCATTAAGTTTGTGTTGTCAATTTCGAAAATTTGATACGTGTGTGAAGCTAGCTCCGTAAGATAGCTGATTGATTGTTCAGATTCACTATATAAACAAAAAATATTATATTAAACAAAAAAGTACCAATTTAAAGAAATAAATAAAATATATACTACTATATTATGCTAATTGTAATAAAATTTGAAAAATCGGACAAAAAAAATTGTGCGTGGATTAGACCTAATGTGATTCAAAGCTATTGTTTCAAGCATTTCAGAATTATATAGTTTATACTCAGAATTTATTTCAGATCTGAGAAATTTAACTTTGAAAATTAAAATTTTTCCATTCACTAAGGGGTGATATATAAAAAATTGGAAAAATCGGGTAATTTGGTTTCATTCGGTTTCTTTTTGTTTCATATACCATAAAAGAAAATCATATGTGCAAATTTGAATGAATATTATATGTTATAAATGATTTTTCTGGGCCTTATTCCTATTTTATTATTGTTTTATTGTTGTATTGTTTTTAAACGAAAAAAGTAAATAAATAATAATAATAATTATACAAACGAAACTCTAATTTAATATTATATTCATCTATAAAAATCACATTTCTAGTGAAAATCAATAAAAAGATGTTAAAGTTTTGAAATAAAAATTAAATAATTTCAGATTTGGCGCTGCAACATCAACATCAAACCTAAACAACCATTTAAATAAAAAGCGTTCTTAATATTGACATTAATACAAACAAAAAAGAAATATCTCAATTAAAAACAAAATCAACACTAACAGAAAACTCGAAATTACTAAATAGACCTGAAAGCAGTAAATTTGCCAATGCTCGTCTACTTGAGAAGATGTGTTGTAGGGATTTGCGATCATTCAACATGGTCAACTATTGCCATGCCATCTGCCACAACACTTTCCAGATCTGCCCTAGAAGATGTCTACGGGGCATATAAAAATGCAATTTCAGAATTTAAAAAAAACCAATTGCCCAAATAATATTGCATCAGTCCTGGATATGTGGACTGACTTATACAAAAGGAGGAGCTACATTAATATCCGAATATTATTTTCTCACAAATTTGAAGCAATTTGCATTTCTCTAAAAACTGAAGTTTTCCCCATCCTCACAATAAATTTACAATTGCTAAAAATATAAAAGAAACTCTACAAAAGTTTGGCCTTGAGGAAAAAGATATAGATGTTGTATATGATGGGGGAAGTAATATTGTTGCTGCTTTGAGCCTTTCTGAAATGAAAAGATTAGGATGCTCAATCAAATCGCTTTATAGTGCACGATATTTTGAAAAATGAAGAATTCAACGTATTTCTGAATATGGTTGTTAAATTAAAAAGAATTTATAAATGTTTAAATTATGATGCAGAACACATAATACAAATTCAAAAAACATTTGAGGATGAAATGCTAACTAATTTCCCGGTGGAAGCAACGGAAATATATTCTTCTATAGAAATTGAAAACCAATATCGATTGAGCGATGAAGATGATAATTTAATGAGAAACAAATCTCTAGGAACTTTAAAAAATAGCAGATACACGGTATGTACAATGTTTAAAAGTATTCATAAAAACCAAAAAATTATAAACGTGGCATTGGTCGAATTGCGAAAAAGTGAATTTGAAAAGACTTAGATGGAGGTATTTTTAAAATTCCTAGAGATTTTTGAGGAATCTACTACCTATTTACAAGGTCGCAAGTATCCAACCTTAAGCCTAAATATTATATTTTTTGAAAAAATTAACGACACTATAGAGGCAAATTTACAAGCAGCAAATTTTGTGTAGTCAATAAGAATTTATAATTTTGCTAATGAAAAGTTGAAAAGAGGTTAAAAAAAGTTCCCGATGGAGGTACTTTAAAAGAAAAAATTATTTTAAATGAGATTAGGAACTTCCCCAATCAAAAAAATCAATATCTGGAAATGCAAAAAACATGTAAATAAATAAAATAAAATATAAAAGAAAATATAAAATAAACAATAAAACATAATAAAACACTGTATAAAATAAAATATAAAACACAATATAAAATAAAATATAATATAAAATAATATATAAAAAAATAGTATAAAATAGAATATAAAATATAAACTATTTAAAAAAAAATATTATAAAATAATATGTAAAATAAAATACAATATAAAATAAAATATAAAATATATTATAAAATAAAACATAATAAAACACTATATAAAATATAATGTAAAATAAAATATAAAATAAATAAAATGCTATATATAATAAAATAGTATAAAATAATAAATAAAATTAAATACAGCATAAAATAGTATAAAATAAAATGTAATATAAAATAAAACAAAATACAATATAAAGAATAAAATACTATATAAAATAAAATAGTATAAAATAGAATATAAAATAAATAAAACAAAATATGAAAACAAATTATTAAAAAAAAAAAACCTAACATTTAGTTATTACTTCTATTATTTCAGATATTGGAGATAAATAAAATCCAAAGGGTATAGCTTCGTTTATTGCAGCGACGTCAACCGCAAAAGAAAAATGCCCTTTAGAAAGTGAAGTAAAAGAATACTTCGCATTAACCACTATCGAAAAGGATTGTGAGACATTTTCTTGGCGGCAAAAAAAAAAAATTAAAAGATGAAGGCGTAAATTTTGAAAATTTATAATCTATACAATTTATTTAATCAAAAACAATTTAATTTATAGGAATTCCCCAATATAGCCAAACTTGCTGCTTGGGTACTTACAATTCTGTCAACGAATGTGTCATCTGAAGAAGCTTTTTCAAGTGCCGGTTCCTTAGTGACTGCCAAGAGATCAAATTTAAGTCCTTTGACTATAAATAGAGTACTTTTTATACACGACAGTTATGAAGTGTTTAATAAGGTAGTTAGTTAGAGTTTTTGTAAAATGCTTTGAATCTTTGTAAATGAAGCCACTCTAGATGAGTGTACTCTTTTTATTTGTAACTCTAAAGGTATATCCAGACTAGTCAAATATTTAACAAAAATCACGTAGCCACTATATAAAAATATTTTCTAACCTCCATTTAAATTGTAAAATATTTTTTACTTATCATTAAACATAGCTGTCATTTCTCCGAATATTGGTTGGCGCTGTTTTCTTTTGCAAAACATTTGCAAGATCAATCAATGGCAAACAAGTTTTTTTTTTTTTTGTAAAAGCAGTGATTATACAAATTTGGTCAAATATTTGACAAATGTAATTAATCATCTGGTAACCTTGTAAAGTTTCGGCTATGAAAATTTTTGTGTTGCGATTTTATAAACTTTTTCAATTAAAAACACCATCTATAATTGCCTTTTCTGGTTATTTTATTTAAGATAAGTGTTCCACATATATATCTTAATTAGAGAATATTGAAGTTCATTTAATTGGATTCGCAATTAAGTCTTAATTAAATTTGTTTTATTTATTGTTTTGAACAACAACAATAGTGGATATATACCTTAAGACTTATTTTTGCATGAATTTGTTTTTGTATTGTTCATTGACATACATTTGGTATAGTTCTATTTGTCAAATAAAACAATCTGTCAGATAAAACATCTCCGTTTTATATTTTCCCTAATATTACCACTCCGTTTTCCATTATTAAGATCAATATTATAATTAGTGTCCTTGCTAATTATCTGCTGTGTTGCCATTTAATTACATATTACTGGTTTTAATCCTAGATAATATTTGTATTGGTGTGTGTCCTTAATAAAGTTTGAGATGGACTATATGAATAAAAACTGCAGTATTTCCGGAGAAGAACGTATGGTTTCCTGTTGGTTGTGTTTGGGAAATTACCACTTAAAATGTAGTGGCCTCAAAGCTCGTGATGCTGATGCATTATCTGACAATGCCAAAAACTTAAAGTGGACTTGTCCAAATTGCAGAGTAATTGGCATTGAATTTTACAATTTTTTCAAAAGCTATAAAGCAGAGTTCGATGGAATTAAAAAAGACTTTTCTTCTCTACAAGGAAAACTAACTAAATATGGTGAACTTTTTTCTAAATTCTCAAATTTAGATAGTTTTGCTGCTTCTCCGAGACCAAAACGTAAAAGAACTGCTAAGTCATCATCAACACCTCCTTGTATTCCTAAAAATACAGGGGTTATTACTACTAATAATGATTCTATTCCATTACCAACCACAAATTCAAGTAGTTGTCCTGCTGCTGTTGTAACTCCTAATACAAATAATTTTATTCCGCCTCATCATACTTCAAATGCTTCCAATTATAATATAATTCCGTCAGAGTCGACTTCAGTTACTCCTACGGTATCTAATTCGTCGATCTTGCCCATGATTCCAAATCTTGCTACCAGTAAGCCTCCAGAACTTATTTTATTAACTCCCTCATCGTCAAACATCCCAACTAATTTAAATGTGGTCAACAATCCTCTTGTAAATCCGTTTACAACAGTAACTCCAAAGCCTCTAAAAATTATTGCTCCAAGGAAAACCATATTTGCTAGCTGTTTTTCAGTAGATACAACAATAAATGATGTTGAATTCTATATTAAAACGAACCTTGGCATCGAAGATTATAATAATGTCCAAATTTACAAGATAAATGCGCACAATAGAGCTTCATTTAAAATAATTGTCCCAGAAAGTATTTTTGATCGTCTCGTTAATCCACAATTTTGGCCAAAAAATACAATTGTTCGACAATTTATTTATCGTGATGATAACAACGTAATTCTTCCCAGGGCTTCTGATCCAAATCCAAAAAACTAATTGAATTAAATAATCCGTTAAGTATTAATATTTGTCCAAAAAATGATTACAACTTCTCAGCTATCTCCATCGCATACCAAAATGTTAGAGGTATGAACACAAAGTTAAAATCCCTTTATTTCGAGAGTTTTGATATTGAGCATAATATCATTGTACTCCATGAAACGTGGCTCCGAAATAAATCTGATAAAGAAATTCATAATTCTAAAATAATGTGCAGTAAATTTCAAATCTATAGACGTGATAGAGTGGGCATAGAAGGTGGGGGAGTTTTGATTTCTGTCTCAACTCTTTTTCCTTCAGAAGAAATATTTTTTAACAATGATCAAAATATTGAATTTATCGCCACATGTGTTAAAGCTAAATTTAGATCAATTTTTATAACTTGCTCTTATATTCCTCCTGCGTCAAACATTCAAATTTATGAACAACATGCAAACGCGATAAAATTTGTAGCTAATCAATCCAAACCTGGAGACTCCATAATTGTTCTTGGTGACTTTAATATTTCAAATATTAAATGGTGCGAAACTCCTGATTCATGCTTTTTAAGCCCATCAATAAGATCGGAAACATCTATTGAATTACTGGATGCTATTGCTGATTTAGGACTATTCCAAATAAACAACATAGTAAACAAGCTTAGCAAACTTCTTGATCTTGGTTTGAATATATTCCTTACAATAAACTATGCCCTCGTAATATTGACATCATTTTGAATAAATTCTATGATGGCTTATTTAAATGTTTTAAGAAATCAATACCAATGACGAGAAAAAAAATTGCACATGGACCGCCTTGGACTACAAAGCAGCTCAATGGCTTAAAAAATTTGAAAAACAAACATTATAGAAAATACAAAAAATTCGGTTTATCTATTGATTATATGAGGTACTCCATATCGAGATCAGTTTACAATTCGGAAAATATCAAATGTTACAATAATTATCTTTTTAGGGTGAAAAGAAACTTTAAAAATAATCCAAAATATTTTTACCAGTTCGTAAATTCTAAGCGTCGAGTCTCTGGATATCCGTCCATGATGAAATTTGGAGATAAAGAATCCTCAAACGATGCAGATATTTGCGATATGTTTGCTGCTTTCTTCTCATCCGCCTATTCTGATAAAGATTCACATGAACTTTCCAATTATCCATATCCAATTCCAGCTGCAACCCTTATAAATTGTCCAACATTAGATAAATCGATGGTACTGAGAGCTGTACAGAATCTAAAATATTCTGATAAATGTGGACCTGATGGTGTTCCAAGCTGTGTTCTTATAAAATGTTTACATTCTCTTATATCTCCAATAACATACTTATTCAACATATCAATATTTAGTGGTTACTTTCCTGAAGTTTGGAGGAAATCTTATATTATACCTTTGTTTAAATCCGGTAGCAGATCCAACATTTCCAATTATAGAGGTATTGATAAATTAAGTGTTATTCCAAAACTTTTCGAAAAGATAGTTACTGAAATCCTTTCGCATCAAGTTGTATGTTATCTTTCGCCATTTCAGCATGGATTTAAAAAAGGATGTTCCATTACTACTAACCTTTTGGAGTTCACAACCTCAGTTATAACCGCATTTGATTCCGGTTTACAGACAGACGCAATATACACAGATTTCAGTAAAGCCTTCGATAAAGTAAATCACGATTGTTCAAATTGGATAAACTCGGATTTTCTCCTGTTTTCTTTAAATGGATTTCCACATATCTTAAAAATAGATGCCAATGTGTATTATTCAGAGAATGTACATCAAATACCATTCCTGTATTATCTGGTGTTCCACAAGGTAGTTATCTCGGCCCCTTATTATTCCTAATATTTATAAATGATTTACCAGCTTGCATTAAGAATTCTAGAATACTAATATATGCTGATGATGTAAAGCTGTTCCATAGCTTTAACTGTTCCTATCAATGTTCCTTACTCCAATCAGATCTTGACAATCTCTATGATTGGTGTATGATGAATCTAATGGATCTGAATTTAAAAAAGTGTAAACACATGATGTTCTATAGAAGAACAATTTGATCTAGTCGAAGAATTTCTTGATCTGGGTGTGTTGCTTGATTGTAAACTATCCTTTAACTCCCACGTTTCACAAATCGTTAATAAGGCGCTGGGGAAGAGAGTTTAATGATCCTTACGTTTCCAAGCAAGTAGATAGGTAATGGTGGACCACGACATCAAAGGATGCCGCCGCCGCTTTTCCAATTGGAATGTGTGTGTATCGATGACCTAGTAAGTATACTTGTAATGGGCATTTCCAATTGGAATGTGTGTGTTGTGAGAGTGAGAGAGAATAGTTATTTGGTGTGAGAGAGTATTGTCATGTGGATTTGTCTGTGTTAAGGTTTTGAGGATTGATTTTGTGTGTGATGAAAGAAAACCAGTTTTAGTGTATAGATAGAAAATTGACACCTGTTGTGTTTTAAAGATCAAGGTGGTTGAAATGTGTGTTTTCCTCATTCGTGATTGGTGGTTGATTTTATGTTGGCTATGGCGGAGATAATTTTTTATATTTTTGTTGGTGTGTTGGTGTTAATTTTTCTATGATTGTTTACTATCTATAGATCTTTCTGGATGGGATTTTGTAACCTAAAATATTTGTATTTGTTGTGAGAGAGTATTGTCATGTGGATTTGTGTGTGTTAAGGTTTTGAGGATTGATTTTGTGTGTGATGGAAGAAAACCAGTTTTAGTGTATAGATAGAAAATGGACACCTCTTGTGTTTTTTAAAGATCAAGGTGTTTGAAATGCTATGATAGAAATATTTTAATATTTTTGTTGGTGTTTTGGTATTAATTATTCTACGAATGTTTACTAGCTATAGATTTCTCTTTTCTGAATGGGATTTTGTAACGTAAAATATTTTGTTGGAGGAATATTTGTTGAATCGTATTCCAATTGAATTTCCTACTTGTATGTGAAGGCATAATAAGCAGCAGTGAATTTCATTGACTTTGATATTTTTAGGAAATATTTATGAAATCGTTTGTGAAATGTGTATTCGGTGGATTAGTATCTATGAGTTTCATTGGTTTTAGTTGTTATTTTTCAAAAATTTATATAAGTAATTGGGATTTTTGAAATATGTTTGTAAGAGAAATGAATAGCATTTGCAGAAAGAGTTTTGTAACTTAGAGGAAAATTGTATATATTGAAGTGATTATTGAAGTGTATAAATACTGTACTTATTTTTATTCCTAAATAAATACATTGTACTCTTTTGTTGTGTTAGAATCTCTGTTGGAGTTTTCGTTTAATTTTTAGTAATTTTGTTTTGAAAATATGCAATTATCATTTAAGCCACGTTATGCAATGAATGATATTTTTCATAGAGAAGATGAACGTCTAAAGACGTTTACATGCTGGCCATTACATTGGTTAGATGAGAAGAAATTGGCTATGACGGGGATGTTTTATACTGGTGAATGTGATAGAACGAAATGTTACTTCTGTGAAGTTGAAATTTGGTGTTGGAATCGTAATGATCATCCTGTGATGGAACATCTACGATGGTCACCGAATTGTTCTTTATTGAGACGATGTTCTACCAACAACGTACCCATAGATTGGGAGATATTAGATCGAATCCTACCTCCACCAATTTATGATGTTTGCGGTCCTAGTGGAGGTAACGAAATACGGGAGAATGATGTGAGAACAATGTCTCTTGAGAACATACCATTATCATACAATAACAAGATTAGAAACAATAATTACAACCCAGAGTATACTATTGAAATACCACCTTCTCCTACACATGTTGAGTGCCCTAGAAATACGAAACAAAAGGCTGAAAGTTCATATTCTCTAATATGTCTAACAATATATTTATTTATATATCAACTTATTCTTATAATTTTGTTTGTTCTTTTGTATGTATTGGAATATGTGTACCATTTTAATTGAAATAAGAAAATAAAATAAAAAAAAAAAATATTATTTAGGAAAAAAAATGTTTATTTATTTATTAATTTTTCTACATGGTTTTGTAAATATCACACCCGTACCAATTCAAATTAGACGAGAAATTTTATACTCTATCATTACTTTAAAAATAAAAACACATATTTTCTATTTTATTTTAATTTTTATTTTCACTAAAGACTACATAATAATTGTCCATTAATTGAATTATATTATATTTTCTTAAATTAAAAATAGTGCAATAGCAAGTATCCGGTCCTTCCTCGCAATCGTCATAGAACCAAGGACAGCATACAAAATGACCTCTATTTAATTCCTCTTCTCTGTTACCATATCCTATCCCCATTTCTTTATTATCATTTAGCATCGCCATAAACATATTAATCATCACTAAATGATCCACCAAAATAACATCTTTGTAGATGGATAAAAAATTTAAAATAGCCTCCTTGATGCTAGCCATTTTTTCTTCTTTTATTTTTAATTTTTTTTTTTTTTGTTTGGTTACTTTCCCGTCTGGATAAATTATTAGAGTGATATTTATTTTGAAATGTTTGCTAATTATTTGGATATATCCGAAGTTTGTAATAAATGTTTTCCATAATTTATTTATTATAATTAACATTACTTTCTCTTTCACTCAATTTTAAATATCCTGCATTAAATATTTTACCTGTCTTTTTTGTTTTCTTTTTCTTTGTTTATAAACGGCTTCATGATCACATCGATTTGATAATGCGATTGAAGATAGGGTGAAGGGTATATCTATCTATCCTTTATCACTTCATTCTGAAGTAATAGAGCCTAATTAATATTCAATTCTATTTGATATTTAAAGTGGAGTAAGGAGAATGGAAATATAGCATATATTTTTTCTTTCATTTCTTTTTATAATGTCAACTTTTTAGAATAATTTTACTTAATACAAAATACTTTTAATAGTAATTTTGTTAGGGGTCTAATAATCATAATAAAATATTATTAATTTCAATTTATTAAAAACACTTAACGAGAGAAGAAAAAAATGGATAGCGCTACAATTCTAATCAATAAATTTAACGCTTTGAATCAGAAGTCAGCAATCCATGTGAAAGATTTGAAAAAAGGGACAAAGTATCCAATATTCAAGGCGAAGAGAGTGAACACGAAATTTGGGTCGACAATCCTCATTGAGCTGCAGGAAAACATAATATTTCTACCCAACAGATATAACAATTTGAGCAATGAAGATATAAGCGAATTATCAACTGGTATATATCGACTGTGCAGAGAAGGGGAAAAGAATCTGATTTTAAACACCTTCAATGAAATGGGAGATTTTATACCCAACGGTCAATATCCCGTCTGGACATTAAGTGAAAATGTGTAGGATAAACATTTATAGTAATAGTAGTAATGTAAACAATAGAGTAATAAATAAAAAAATATGAATTTGACCTTGATTTAGAAAAAGAAAAAAAAAATGTCCTTTTTATTTATTTTTATTTTCAGCTATTTGGTGTAAAAATTTAATACATAAATGTCCACAATTAAATGAATTATAATTTTGATGTTGAGTATAATTATATTTAATATTTTTTCCAAGATACTTAATTAATTCTATTGGTGGTTGTAAATTTCCAAAACTGTCGAAGTATTCAACTTGTTTATTCTTTTTATAATATGCTACCCAATGAGTTCCACTTCCCATAGAAGAATCCAAATTTACTATTCCACTTTCCTTTTTTCTTGAACGTTTTGGTAATGAATCTAACATAAAAACTCCTCTAAAATTTGGAATATTTTGTGAAAACTTTACCAAGTCAACATCAGTGAGCGGTCTGTTAGGTAGCATTTCTACAAGTTTTTTGACTTTTCTTCAAAAATTAATCCATATCCTCTTTTATACGGTTTAAGAAAGAGACTTTTTCCCATTGTTATAGCTTCCATTGTTTTGTTATGTCTATTTGCCTCATCGAGTTGCTGTTTAGCACTTTTTGCTGCATTTACTGCCTTTGCAATGGCAGCTCCTCCACTGGATAAGGTTCCAATAGCACTTAAAGCTGTTAAAATTGGTATCAAAGGTAAAGCTCCACCAATTTTTGGAACATTTATTACTCGTGGTACTACAATTTGAGACTTTTTTCCTTTAAACGAATTGTTGACGATCTTACGCGCGATCTTAATTGCCGAGTTAATATCTTGAGGTTTTTCTTTATTTAAAACTTTTGTTGCCATTTTTATTGTTGTGTTGAAGAGTTTTCTTCCATTAGATTAAGAATTTACATTTTTCTTCTTTTTCTTCTGCAACCCCATACCGAGTTTTCTTTTGGTTTTCATGGCGTTAGTAACCAGGTATGCAAAGGATTTTTCTGAAAGGTCACTATCTTTTGAAATTACTCGTTGCCAAGCTTTATTTTCAAGAATTTTATCGGCTTGATGTCTATTATATAAATCTTTACTTTTAGAATAAGCAATATCGTGATATTTACATGCAGCGTCCAAAGGGTTTATTCCTTTATCTCCTCGTTCTAAACGTTTTTGTAATTTTGTTCCAGGACCGCAAAACTGATAACCAGGAAGATGTAGTTCAATTGGCAGGGAGTTAATTATTTTATTTAGCAAACCTCTTCCATTGACATCTCTTTGATGAATAACTTTTCTATTGTATTGTATTACCATCTTATTTTACCATATATAATAAAAAGCAATATTAAATTATTATTTTCAGTTATAAAAATGCGTTTAATAAAACAACATAAAAATATTTTAATTCGCAATATTGATTCTTCAACTAATACAAATACGAATATGAGGCACAGTTCTTTATTACCGAATTCTATTCGAGCGCTTATTGTAGGTCCATCAAATTGTGGAAAGACTAACGTTATGATTGGATTGTTAGAAAGTCCTAATGGACTAAAATTTGAAAACGTCTATTTATACTCAAAATCCTTACATCAACCAAAATATGAATACTTGAAGAGTCTGTTATCATCGATTAAAGGAATGGGCTATTATACTTTTTCTGATAATGAATCTGTTATATCTCCCGAAGAAACCAAAAACAATTCAATTATGATTTTCGATGATGTTGCATGTGAAAAACAAAACAATATACGCGCATATTTTTGTACGGGTAGACATAGTAATGTTGATTCTTTCTATTTAAGTCAAACTTATACAAGAATCCCAAAACATTTAGTAAGAGATAATGCTAATATGATTATTGTATTTAAGCAAGATGAAATGAATTTGAGACATATATATGGAGATCATGTTGGCAGTGATATGAGTTATGAAAAGTTTCATGAAATTTGTCGAGAATGTTGGAAAGAGAAGTATGGATTTCTGGTTATAAGTAAAGATGATGACTTAAACAAAGGACGATACAGAAAGCTATTTGATTATTTCATAACAATATAAATTATTATCATATTATATTTCATTATCAGTATACTATCAGATATTAAACGTATTAGATCAGTATACACTTTATCCATTACAAAAATTACCTGATACCAGACCTGATAACTAATAACCGATCTGATACCTGAAACCAGACCTGATAACTGATATCAGACCTGATAACTGATATCAGACCTGATAGCTGATATCCGACCTGATAGCTGATATCAGACCTGATAATAGATCCTGTTGTTGTTGTTAGAAAACTAAATCTAACTAAAATGAATGAGAAAATTTTAAAAGATTTGGTGAAGGCAAGAAATGTTTTAAAGAAAAAAATACGTAGTATAAAAATTGGTGAATCAGATACACGTGAGCAACTGAAGGAGACCTTTAAACCTATAACAGAACCTTTGAAAGATTTTATTAATAGAACAAAAAATAACAAACAAATTGGAAAATATGAACCTAAATTAGAAAACGAAATTAGTACTTTTACGAACAACCCACCGAAGAATTTAGAAGCCAGCACTCCTAAGAAGTTTGTAGAAGAAGCATTGTTTAACAAAAACAAATCATTTCACGATGATGAAGATGATGATTTTTACTCTCAGTCAGATACTCTAGAGAATTTTAATAGTAATGAAAGTTTAACTTATCACTTTTGGAAATTAAAAATGAATTAGATACCCTTTATGGTCCACATAAAGATTCTAATAATGAATGGCGGTTTGGAAATATTAACATTAAATTCTATGAAGATAAGATTCTTATTGGAAATCAAATATGGGCCCTAACACCAGGTCTATTTTCACTGATGTTCCATAAAATACCAAAGAACTATGATAAATCAGAATTACAAATTTATAAAAACATTCTCATTAACACAAATGCGTACAAAAGAGATTATAAATCTGATGGTCAAGTAAAGGGAACCAGAGCATATAAATATAGAAATATTATTGGAAAACTGTTGAAGGAAAAATCTCAAACAAATTCCGCAATATTAGCAACATCATCTTCAAATAGTGAAAAAAATAATTATATTGGTAGTGGAGTGATGAATTTAAACTTTAATAAACCCAACTATATATATTGGGATGATCCAAATGAGTTGGTAGATCGACTTAGACTACTGATCGCATCACAAGCTGCTGGTCATACCAACCATAATAACGAGATTGTATCAATCATTGAAGAATTACATGAAGCTAATATTATAGAATAATATCAATCAAAACGATGTCTGTTGATAAATTTGGTCACTATCTTAACGATACAAGTGGTATAATTTCAATAAAAAATGCACCTAAATTGTTGGGCTTCTTTATGGATGGAGATAACCACATTGACGTCCAGAACAAGAGAATCAGAAATGTTTCAAATGCTTTGGAAGCGAATGATGTTGTCAATAAAATGTTTTTGCAATCTTACATTGAGAAATCAAAGAAGGAGATAATAGATCTTTTAGAAGAGAATATTAAAGAAATTCGTGAAATATTAATAAATATGAAAATAATATTTGAAGAAGAAATAAGAATGATACGTGAAAAAATTTATAAATTTGAACATTTCAATGTAGTAACAATAGATAAAGGTGTTTCAACTGTTAACATCCAGCGGAAGTGATCATAAAAATTATTAATAATGACAACAAAAAGAGACTTAGTAAATGAACTACATAAGCAAGCCGGGAAAAATTTCAATCGTAGAAGAGTTGTATTGAAAGGAGTAGATGACCTTTGGCAAGCAGATTTGGTTGAGATGGGAAATTATTCAAAATCTAATAAAAATTACAGATATTTATTAAATATCATTGACACATTTTCTAAGTTTGCATGGGCTGTAGCACTTAAAAATAAAACTGCACTTGAAGTTGCAAAAGCAATGGATAGTATTTTAAAATTGGGTAGAGTTCCCAAAAATTTACAAACTGACGATGGCAAAGAATTTTTTAACAAATATTTTGAAAACCTCATGCAGAAATATAGCATCAATCATTACTCAACTTGTAGTAGAATGAAAGCATCTATAATAGAACGTTTCAATCGAACTTTAAAAGGGATGATGTGGAAAGAATTTAGCTTGAATGGTTCATATCGCTGGCTGAATATTTACAAAAATCTTATTGATTCATATAATAGAAAAGTTCATCGTACAATAAAAATGGCTCCAATTAATGTTAACTCCTCAAATGAGAAAAAATTATTAAATACAGTTTATAGTCATTTGAAAATATATAAAGTATCTAAATTTAATGTTGGAGATTATGTACGTATAAGTAAATATAAACACATATTTGAGAAAGGATATACTCCTAATTGGACAACAGAGATTTTTAAAATCAAAACCGTAAAAAATACCTATCCTACAACATACACATTGGAGGACTATCTCGGCAATCCAATTAAAGGTGGATTCTATGATGAAGAACTTTCCAAAACTAAATTTCCTAATACATACCTGGTTGAAAAAATCTTAAAAACCAAAGGAGAGAAGGCATTTGTAAAATGGCTAGGATTTCCTAATCAACATAATTCTTGGATTAACAAAAGTGAAATATTATAGATTTTAAGATACTAGAATAATTTTGTCTATATACTAAAAAATAATAAATAAAACATTTTTAATACACAACACAAGCCAAAATTATTTTATTTATAATCCAACAACCAAAATGTCAATAACACTAACATTAAGTTCTAACTCATCAGAGTTGTCAGCAAATTATTTTCCCCCTATCGAACTAAGTGGAGAATATGAATGTGCTCTAACAGATTTTCATACATACAATAGCATACCTAATGTAGATGTATATAATAATATATTTCATATTGGGGATTATATAATTGAAATTCCAATTGGATCTTATGAATTAAATGATATAGTTGATTATATAAAAGAACAGTATAAACGGTATAGTTCAAAAAATAAAATTATTATAGAAGCAAATAATAATACAATGCAAGTAAAAATATATAGCTCAAAAGATCATATACACTTTAATAGGGAGAATACAATTGGAAAATTATTAGGATTTAATAAAAAGACCCTATCTCCTAATGAAGATCACTACTCCGACCTTCCAGTAAATATTTTTAAAGTAAATATCTTGCGTGTTGAAGGTAATATTGCAGTCAACACTTACATGAATAATTCTCAGTCACACACTTTGCATGAGTTTGCAATTAATGTCCCTCCAGGGTATAAAATTGATGAGATTCCCAGGAATCTCATTTATTTGCCAATCAACTGTCGAGAGATAAGTTCTCTCACTCTAAGAGTAGTTGATCAGCACGGAGATTTAATCAATTTCCGAGGAGAGGAAATTACAATTCGAATACATTTGAAACCGTCCAAATAATGATAATTTATAGCAATAATATATCTAAAAATAAAATATCACATAATTCCAACACATCGGAGAAAACTAAAGTAAACAAGAGTAAAACGTTTCAACATTTAAAGTTAACACCAGCAAATAAAGAATTTCTAAAATCATTGAATTTTAAATTGAAGAGACCATGAGTTCAATAATAGATGTTCTGGAAAAACCTGTATCAGATGAGAATATAATTAAAAAAGATTACCACACATACACTCCATATCTACAATCCTACAACAACAACGATGAAATTCAAATTTCAATACAAAACCAGGATTTGTATGTATTACCCGCTGAAAGTTTCATTTATGTTGAAGGATTCGTGAAAGATGCCAATAACACAAAATTAGTTCCTTCTACATCCAACTTCAAATTAAAAAATAATTTTGTTGCATACCTATTTGATGAAATTCGTTATGAACTAAATGGCATTGAAATTGATCATACAAGACACTTAGGAATCTCAAGTACTATAAAAAATTTTATTTCTTTATCACCAACTGATAGTAGTGTAATGCAAAATGCCGGTTGGCACAAAATTGATGACATAGATCTCGTGAATGGTTATTTTAACTTTTATGTGCCACTTAAAATATTTTTGGGATTTGCTGAGGACTATAATAAAATCATATTAAATGGAAAACATGAGCTGATACTGTTGCGTAATAAGAATGATGAAAATCTTGTTTATTCAACTGTTTCTACTGAAAAGGCGAAAATGACAATTTCCAATATATCTTGGAGAATTCCTCATGTCCAACTATCTGATTTTAGTAAATTGAATATGATAAAAATAATAAACAGTGGTGCTTCTATACCAATAGCATTTCGAAGTTGGGATTGTCATATTAATCCACAACTAAATACAGGAAGTAATCATGTATGGAATGTTAAACTAGCTGCAAATCGAGAGCGCCCTCGCTTCGTTTTGATTGCTTTTCAAAATGAAAAGAAATTTGTTCATTGTGATCTAACTAATTTGAAAGTGCATTTAAACTCAGAATCTTATCCATATGACGACCTTAATATAAAATTCAAAAATGAACGTTATGCTATTCTATATGATATGTATGTAAGATTTCAACAAAACTATTATATGAAAGATCCTCAACCTCTTCTCAATGCACAAGAGTTTAAAAATAATGCTCCCATAATAGTAGTTGATGTTAGTCATCAAAACGAAAGTGTCAATAGCGGACCAATTGATATAAAAATTGAATTTGAAACTGCTACAAATATTCCAGCAAACACATCAGCTTATTGTATTCTTATTCATGATAGAATAATTGAATACACACCACTTCGAGGAGAAATTCGAAAATTCATATAAAATATAAATAATGACAAACACAATTTTCATTGACTTGCAAGGATTCAAATTCAATTCTAACAACTTTATTGCAAAAGAAATTGCAATGGTTTTCAATTCTACGGAGTACATTAATTTCATTATAAAACCGCCATTCCCTTTTAAGTCTCTCTCACTACAGAAACAAAAGCAAGCTAACTGGTTAATGAAGCATTTCCATCATCTTAATTGAAATTATGGATTCATATCATTTAAAAGTGTTCGTAAATTTTTAAGATCGAATGCAAAATATTCTGATGTATATGTTAAAGGTGCCGAAAAGAAAATCTGGTTGGAAAAAATACTAGAGCAAGAAGTATTTAACATTGAAGATTACGGATGCATTAATTTTCGACAATTGGAGATGAAATACCCCGAACCATTTGTTGTAGTTATCATAACCATGGAGTTTGTGCATTAAGAAATGCTATTTTACTTGAAAAAGAAAATCCTGTTTGAAATAATAAAAATAAAATCCTTCTTGAAATAATAAAATATTTTTATTTTTTTTTTTATTTTATTGATAATTTTCTTATTACATATATCACATTGTTTTTTTTTGTTTTTTTTTTTCTAATACTTAAAAATAAATTGAAATATATATACTAGGTACTTTATCTTATGTTTAATTAGATATATTACAAATTTATGAAATAAAATAAACAAAATTTTATATCAATATTTACAAATTGTTTTTCTTTCATTTATATTCTCGACCACTGTCATCTCACATACAACTACCAATATCATTTTTTTTTTTAGCTATTCAATTTCCATATCAGAATTAATTCTATCTCTGTAATGACCCCAAGCACGAGTTTGTACTCGATCTACCATAATATTTCTTTTATCATCTGTATGGGTGAGTACTACCTTATGTAATTTTTGTGTGTACAACTGATGAGCTTTTGATCTAAACAATACCATTTCATCTGTAACAGTTTTTTGTTCAAATAAACAATCTTTATAATCGTTTAATGTAAGTCTTTTTATAACAGATTTTTTAACACCTTTGGATTTTTTAATCTCTGCCGCATTAATAGTCGAAAGTGAGTACATTTTAGAGCGCAAACCTACAAATTCTGTCATGATGCCCCCCTTATTTTCATCCTTCATCATTCCCAATACTTTTTTATTCACCTGTGGTAAATTAAATTCATTATTAGGAGAATACTCTGAAGTATCAAAATTTGAATCAATGTCACCGCGAATGTCAGCATAAAAATCCTCAGTTATAATAGAATAAATAAATGAATCTGTGTCCATATAGTTGAGGGAGAGGTTTTCCCTAAATTTGGGTTTCATGTAGCTGTAATGGAAATCATACATCTTCCATTTTGATAGCTCTAACACTGTAAACCCAATGTAAATGGGCTTATTATAATAGGGATTCATTTTCTTCAACTCAACAGTGTACATTGTATCATTAAATTTTGATAAACTTAGAAAATTTGGTTTGGATATTAATGATCGAAGGCCTAAATGATTTTTATTTGTATTTTCCCACTCTGTAGCAATACGAATATCTTTTCTTTTGTCTACACACTCCATTGTCTTCCCGTAAACAGCATTGTTTAATAATTTGAAAAAATCTTTCTCAAAATTATTTTTAGCATTTGTTCTATGGATAGTATTCAAATCTTTTTAACCATGCAGATTGTCTAAATTGTAAAATTCTATGAATCTTTTTTAAAACTAGACCATTTGCAATGCATTGCTTTAAAACTCTATAGTGTATCGCATAATTATACTTATTATATAAATCTGCAATTAATTTTTTACACTTGGAATTATTTGGAGTTTTATTTTGTGGACAAAATGGAAGGTCATTGTGTAAATCGTGGAGTGAGTCAGGATATTCTAAATCTACTTCTAAAATGTATCCATATTCTGATGAATCTGATATATTTGAAACATCAAACTTATCAAAGTTCTCAAAATGTACCCATTGAAAATCTCCATAAGGAAGGTATTCGGACATTGCCCAGCCATACAAATTATTCGCGTCTAAATACATTAAATATTCTGATGGTTTCTGCTCATCAAAATTGTCCATATATTTATGGTTTGATTTGGAATACCTTTTCGAACATTGAACTAAACCACCTTTTATTCCATTTTGCATAAAAAGATACATTTCCCTATCTGTAAATAATTCTAGTGAGATTTTTGTTGTTTTGAGCATTGCATCCCAAGATAAACCAGGTGCAGTATAATAATTGCAAGGATCTAAATTATAAATACTTTTACAAATCTTTCTAAAATTTTCAAAAATATCTGTTAGAAGAAGTACATCTGATTTCAGATAAAGCTCGGTGTAGTCAAGAAGAGTCTTACAATTGAATTCTCTCCATACTCTTTGCGAATGCTCATATTCAACCTCACTACATTCTTCATTATTTAATATATTAAAGAAATGTTCTCTGCTAGGCAATTGGCTTTCATTGAATTTAGCAAAAGAATCCATATATGAATATGGAAATACCCCCTTTCTTCTAATGAGATTAAATTTATCCTCGTTATTGAATTGTTCTCGAACACTCTTAAAATCTTTTATATCGAGATTTTTAGCTAAAGTGTCTAAACTGGAAGCCATAAACCTAACAGAATCTAAAAATCTTATCTCAAAGCTTCTATGACTATCTATTTTAACAAATACAGATAGGGAAATGTATCTTTCTTTATTTTGTGGAATAACTTTTATACTAGCATTTTTTATTGTGGAAAGATCTTTACAAAACAGGTGCATATCATATGCAGAAAGGTTATGAAAAATTACTGGTATAAATTTTGGAGTCTTACACTTTAAATTACACTCATTATGAGCAGCTCCGCGGAAGTTACCAGTGAGATGACAGTGGTCTCTTACTTTATCATTATTTAAAAGTTTTCGACAAATGTGACACATTATTGAATTATTGAAAACGTCAATTTCCTCTGGTGTCATTATCATCAGCTTTACTTTTGACAAATGATTAATATAAATGTCAGTTGAATCTTTAACTATTTGTTCAACAAAATTTTTAGAGGCATTTTCTCCTAAATAATACCTCATCTTATTATTTTCGTTCTTAAAACTACACTTAATATTAAAACTAAAAGCACATGGAATGTGCTTTTGTATATTTAATATATTTCTACTCACTATATCATTTCTTTTCTCCAAAATGGACTCGAAATCAACATAAATGACGAATGGGACATCGATTTGTTTTTGGTGGTTTGTGAATTTTATTTCAGCATTCTCAGGCTTGGGCATTTCCACAACTTTTTCTCCACAATCTTTCTTTTTGTGTTCATTGAGAGAATGCTCATTGTGAGTGTAATATAAGCACATATTACAAATTAAAATTTTGTTGCTATGCGATGTTATACTAGACCGAATTAGTCTAAAAGAAAAAAAAATAATTATTAAATTAGAACCATAAAAAAAAAAAAAAATAATAATAATAAAAAACTTACTTTGAGAGATCAGTTATGAGAACATAATGATATTTCTCATCAGAGTGCAGCAAGAGCATGTTCACATGTGTAGATTTTTCTTCTATTGTTATATAATATGGTCCAACAATGGATGTGCCATCGAAGCCGAAAACATTGACGCTCACCGAATTTTTTTTCTCAAATTTTTTAATATTTTTTAAAGATAGTGGGAATTCTAATCCCTCAAAATTTAGTATGGTCTCACCAATAGATATTATGGGGCTCTCAATATTAATGTTGTAGGCATTGCAATTTTTCCTTTGCCTCATATTTAATCCCTCATATAAAGCTGCAACCAAAGTCCATTTGAAGCAGTAAACGTCTCTGTTTTCTACATTAATGCATGATCCCTTTTTACTTATTTTCTTTGGTAGTGGGATGAATTGGGATCCTCTTATTAGACTCACTTTGTTTATGTTGATTTCCAGAGAATTTATTTTTATTAGTGTCCATCCACTATCTCTCTCCTGGAATTCCCCCATTTTTGTGACAATTTCATCTGCATGCTTTGTAAATATTTCTGTGATGTCATCGGCCATAGTTACCAAAGTCATTTTTGAGATATGAGCCATTGGTGCTATTATTATGTCATCATTAATTGTCTTCATGTAGTCACATAATAATTCCATATTACTTTTAAAGAGAGTATGTTTTGCAATACATTCCCTCATTTGATCAATAACAACATCCTTTGCGGAATTGAAAAATTCCTCTGGCATCAGAAGTTCCTCCTTGCTGTTTAAGAACGAATATGCTTCAATACGTCCATTGAAAGCACTATTTCTCACAGTTAACTTTTCGTTAATGATCATTGCCTCACAATTTTCTTTATGTTGATTTGATCTTATGTGAGAGCTGTAAGAGGAAATTGGAATCATTTCATTACATTCTTTGCAATGTCTATTTGTTGATGATGTAGAAGGAGTGAGGTTGTTGTGGGTATCTTTATGCTCAATAAGTTTTCTTGTACTCATGAAAACTTTGGCACAAATGGGACAATGTAGGTTTATGTGGGCCTTCAAAATTGTTTTTTTAATACTTTTATCGCAAATTGGACATGCTTCATGCTGATCGGTAATGGAATTTTCTATTGAGGTTCCGTGTTCGACATTCATGTGTTTCTTCAGTTTTAAATGGGACATGAACAACTTTTTGCATATGTCACAATGAAGGGAGCGATGAGCCTTGAGCATATTGGCGTTGCTGGATTTGATTCCACAAATTGAGCAGGATACTGGAGCCATTATTATTTATTGTTTATTATTATTAGTATTATTTTTTTTTAATTAAAATTTCAATTATTTTTCGTATAATTCACTTTTTTTTTCACTTTGGTTTAATGAAATAAAACTTCGCGTTTAATTTTTTTTTAATTTTTGGACATATATTAACACTACGGAATGGTATAATATACTAATTGGGGGAAAATAGTAATATTCCTAGGTAAGTTAGAAAATGTTTACATAGAGCGCTTAAATAATACTACAAATGACTAAAATACGAAAATACATTTCTTCAATGTTAACAGTATGACATTAAGGAAAGTGTTAGAAAATAAACTAAAGTTGATCAAACCTCATTTTTTAATTCTACAGGTTGACATAGACTTTTTTAACAAAGGAAGTCATAAATGTCTCGTGGTTTGCTTTTTATGGTATACAAGATAAAATTTTTAATTATGAAACCCTTTTTTAATTTTCATAAATCTTGTAAAAAATAGTATTTACTGTTTTTGGTTTGCTGTCTTGAAATGTCATGTCAACATATTTTATATGATCAATACTTACGTATGTATGTACATGTTTCAAATAATACAAAGAATAATAATAAAAAGAAGAATGGTTTTTTGGCATTTGAATTAATTATTCCACTCATAAACTTGCTCATTTTATAAAATCAAAAATCATGATCATTCATGTTTTAGGATCTAAACGGGTATTGTTTAAATAGTAGCATACAAGTCGAATGAAAGCAGTTGAAAATGAGAAGACAAGAAAGAATAAAGAGGAAAAACATCTTTTTAAAGAAAATGACTTACAGAAATATAATAGAGAAATTTTTATATGATTTTCAAGGGAGCATATTTGATGAACATTTATACATGATAAGCTATTTTAAAGGAATGCTAGACAAATATGAAAATATGGAGTTAATTACCTCTGTTCATGGAAAACATTTTATCAACTGCCCTACGATATGCAACATTTGCGATTGTAGATCAAACATTTTGTGTGATTGTATTAAATTTGAATTAAAAAAAGATAATGTAATACATCTAATAGAAACATATTACAAATTTTTTATCAACAAAATAAATAAATAAAACTAAAAATCATTGTCTTTTTTTTTTTAAGTTACAAAACTCTTTCTGCAAATGCTATTCATTTCTCTTACAAACATATATCAAAAATCCCAATTACTTATATAAATTTTTTAAAAATACCAACTAAAACCAATGAAACTCATAGATACTAATCCACCGCATACACATTTCACAAACGATTTCATAAATATTTCCTAAAAATATCAAAGTCAATGAAAGTCACTGCTGCTTATTATACCTTCACATACAAGTAGAAAATTCAATTGGAATACGATTCAACAAATATTCCTCCAACAAAATATTTTACGTTACAAAATCCCATTCAGAAAAGAGAAATCTATAGCTAGTAAACATTCGTAGAATAATTAATACCAAAACACCAACAAAAATATTAAAATATTTCTATCATAGCATCTCAAACACCTTGATCTTTAAAAAACACAACAGGTGTCCATTTTCTATCTATACACTAAAACTGGTTTTCTTCCATCATGAACAAAATCAACCCTCAAAACCTTAACACACACAAATCCACATGACAATACTCTCTCACAACAAATACAAATATTTTAGGTTACAAAATCCCATCCAGAAAGATCTATAGATAGTAAACAATCATAGAAAAATTAACACCAACACACCAACAAAAATATAAAAAATTATCTCCGCCATAGCCAACATAAAACCAACCACCAATCACGAACGAGGAAAACACACATTTCAACCACCTTGATCTTTAAAACACAACAGGTGTCCTTTTTCTATCTAAACACTAAAACTGGTTTTCTTCCATCACACACAAAATCAATCCTCAAAACCTTAACACACACAAATCCACATGACAATACTCTCTCACACCAAATAACTATTCTCTCTCACTCTCACAACACACACATTCCAATTGGAAATGCCCATTACAAGTATACTTACTAGGTCATCGATACACACACATTCCAATTGGAAAAGCGGCGGCGGCATCCTTTGATGTCGTGGTCCACCATTACCTATCTACTCAAGCAATTATTCATATCTCTTGTAAGACCAATCCTGGAATACGCTTCCGTGGTCTGGGATCCTCAATACGAACTTCATATAAAGAAAATTGAATCGGTCCAGAAACAATTTCTCTTATTTTGTCTTCGTAATCTTCCATGGAATCCTAATATTAATTTACCATCATATGAAAGTCGATTACAGCTTATTGATCTCCCTACTCTTGAAAGTAGGAGAAAATATATGAATATTTTATTTGTAATTAATTTAGTAAAAGATTCAATTAATTCTGAGTTCCTGCTTCGTAAGATCGAATTCGTAATCCCAAATCATCCAACTAGATATTATACTCCTTTAAAAATAAAACATTTTCGAACCAATTATGCCAACTTTGATCCCATGAGACGTATATGCAATCAATTCAACAGTTTCTATCCATATATTGATTTCTCATTAAATTCAATCCGCATTAAGAGGAATATTTTTAACTTAGCTAAATAATAAGTTTTTGTTGTTGAATGATTGTGAAAATATTTTATTGTTAATAGCTTTAAGAATAATATATATGCTAGCCTGTAAGAAATTGCAATTTCATTGGCTATTAAATAAATAAATAAATAAATAAAAAAATATAAAAAAATTACAAAATAAAGGAAAAATAAAGGTTACTTTGTTCAAAGTTGCACTGATTTTGACGTATGTCTTGATATAAATTTGTCTGGTATAGAGACAACTTTAACTAAAATTATACAACTACGATCTTATTACGTCTGTTGACGTAGAAAGGTCATCCTCTGTGTATACACACTTTTTCAACTTTAAAATACACCATCGTTTACATTTGAGAACTTTGTAAAATATATGTTTGAATAAACATGCAAAAGCTCTATTAAATTTGCTAATTAAAGCCTATAAAAATATAAACAACAACCAAATATATATATAATTCTCTTTACTAAAAAACTCATATCAAAATTTTTTAATAATAAAAACAACAATAAAAACTATATTTTCAATTCTCTTCAATAAACAATTAACAGTTGGTCATCTGTTTGTACATTCAGCCGCATATTTTCTGTCATTGTAAACAGTGTTATTAAATCCGTTTACAAGTCAGTGCTGCATTTTTTTTTCTTTTTTTGTTGACAAACGGAATTATGCCCGATAAAATGAAATGTCTCAATAAAAGTTTTTCCTCATCATCTGATGATGAGAAAATGGTGGTTTGTTGGCTTTGTAATGGCATGTGCCATTTTAAGTGTAGCGGAATGATAGGTTTGGTTGCTGAAGTTGTATGCAAAACCAAAGGCTTACATTAGTATTGTAATTAAAAAAATTGTGTTCAATAATACCGTTTTTCCCACAGAACAAATAATACTTCAGAACATATTATCTGCACTTCCTAATGAAGTATCTGCTTATGGAAATCTGTTTTTAATATCACGTTTTGCTTATGATACTGCTGCTGATGAAATCTTTGTCTTGATTTTTAAAAAAGTCAAACCTCAATTTTGAAGCTGATATTACAACATATAAACTTTCGTATTCACAGCCTAGAGAATAACATATCTTAAAATCACTGTTCACTTCGATCTGTATGAACAAATAGTTAACCCTAATTTTGGCCTGAAAACTCTTTAGTTCGTGAGTATGAATTTAAAGATAACCCAAAGAAAAATAGTGTTTCTACCTCAACAACCATTTAATGATAACTCTAACTCCAGTAATACTTAAAAACAAACTGAATGCTAATTCTATCGGTCAGTTAGTCGTTGTTTACCAAAACCTTCATGGTTCAAATACCAAAATGCCAAGGGTCTTTGTGAATAGCTACGATTTGAACTAGGATGTTATTATCCTAATTGAAACCTGGCAGAAAGATAACGTTTCTAATTCTGAGTGATAAGTATCAAATTTATAGTTATAATAGAAATTATCGTAAATGTGGTAGTATTTTAATTGGTGTATCATTTTACATTAGAACTTGCTTCATCTAATCTTCCAGATTATATTGAGTTTTTAGGGAGTTCCTAAAGCTTGTCAACTACGCCCAATTCAATTCTCTCTATTCATCAATGACCTTTCGAAAATTCCAAATTTTTGTAACATGATGACTCAAAAATTCTTTTAAGCCACAAGCATTATGCAGATCATGCCTTTATACAATCTGATCTGAACAATTTCTTTTTGTGATGCCTCAAAACTTGGTGGAATTAAACTTAAAAAAATATATATATATATATATACGCTTTTTAAGAACTAACCATATCCTTGATATCTAATGTTTGGGAGACGATCAATCTGTTAGTAACTTTCTAGATCCGGGAATTCTGCTTGATTATAAAGTGAATTTTACCTTTTTTCTATGACTATAAATAAAGCTCGAGACGTATTAGCATTTTAAAAACCATGAACAAAGGAATTTAATGATCCGTACATTACAAAATAACTATTTACTTATTTAGTAGGACTTATTTTGGAATATGGTTCGATTATCTGGGAACCCTACTACAACATGTTCAACGAATTGAGTCCATTCAAAAACAATTTCTTCCATTTAGCTTACTTAGATTACCATGGAAACCTGCACTAAATCTCTCATCTTATACTAATAGACTTAAATTAATAAAATTGACTTCGTTGACTATCAGAAGAACTATGTTTAATGTGATGTTTATAATAAACCTTATTAATGGCGAAATATGCTTTGATTTTCTATTAAATAACATAAAGTTCATTATCTCTCAACGTCAATTATGCCACTTCAAGCCACTGTATATAAACACTGCTAAAACTGACCCATTAAAAAAACTATGCTGCGATTATAATAATCTTTATAATATTATTAATTATTCAATAAGTAAAGACCTAATTAAATTAACAATAATTAATTTTCTAAATTCGTAGTATTTTAGTATTTGTAACAAATATTTAACGTAATTTTATAAAAGCCTCTAACGATAAACTCCATTGACTTAAATTAATAAAAAAATACATAAATAAAAGCCTATCTTACTAAGTTTGTATCAAACTCAGCGTCGTGTATATAGGTTAAAAAAATTAAATCTAAAAGAGTATAAATTTAAAAGTACAAAGAAATAGCATTAATCTTTTGAAATGAAGTTTTAACGTTATTACGACTGATTTTTCTTTTTAATTTAATAAATAGTTATAAAAAATAAGTGTATGTTTTTAAAATTTTTAGATAATTTTTTCGAATTTTAATGCATTTTTTAGGCGCATAAATGCATGAAATCCGTCCCCTAGTAAAAACTTTTGTTTTCTCATTCGTTCCTTTAGTGAGTTTGCCTGATTATGGTTTTTCTTTGTTTATATGAGTGAATATATTTAACCACATCAGTTCTGAAATGTATTCATTTGACATATAGTACTTTTATACAAAATGATATATATGTGAATGAGTTTACTATTGTATATACCTACTTGTCTTTATGATTTAACCTTTTTAACCCTGTGTTCTTTTTATTTCTAATTTGCCTTAACTTTATGTTCATCTCGAAATATTATGACTTTTTCCGCTTTAACTGGAGCGTATATGAATGTGTTTTGGTATATTTTGACTCTTGGGTAATTTAACATGACACTAATTTAAATAAATGAAAATTCGTGTTTTAATAAATTACAACTGTAACAACATTCATGCAATTTAATTTTTCAGTAACAATGAATTTAGTAAAAGATGTGCGCTTTAAAAATTCACAAATGAATAAAAACAAATTATAATGCAAACAGTTAGTTGGAGTAACATCATATAAAAACTTATGTAGTAATTACTAAAAGATTACCTTCGGATATTAATGAAACATGGTATGAAAAATCTCATTTCAACATTATAAAGAATATTAGGTAATCTATTTTAATACTTATGAACTTAACTTAGAATTTTCATTTGAATTTGTAATCGTGTTTGTATAGTTCAGATTGCACTAAAACAAATAAATTGTAATAATTTAATTGACTAATAAATCTTAAATTCCAAAAACACTGTGCGACAAATGGTAGGGGTCAGTGATCGGGAAGGGTTCAAACTGCCGGGGAAAGTTATAAATTCAATTTTTTAGGCAAAAAATAGTTTTTTTTTTCATACATTTATTTATAACTGCGAAACTATTGCTTATGTAGCGAAACGTTGTATGAACAGATTAAAGGAATTTTAATTCCTAATTTTTTAAAATTTGTTTCAGCAATGTTTGTTTCGAGTTATGTAAAAAAAAAAAAAAAAAAAAAAAAGACCACCAAAGGTCACAATTTCCCCTATATGATAGTTACTAACTTCAAATCGATATATCTCGATTCCTAGACGTGATCCAGCGAAACGCTGGGACACGTATAAGTTGTTTTTTATTGTTTTTTACCAATATAACATTTCCCGTTGGTTTCATCCCATCCCGATTTTGACTGTCGCATAGTGATATTATTCAACTTATTTCATATATTAATACCTACTGTCTCGGTGGTAGGGTACCCATTCGAATAATGTTCGTTCGAATAATTCGAACAATTTGATACGAATAATTTTAAAAATCGTCTTTTTCGTATCGAATAATTCGAATATTTTTATTATGATTATGCTAACAAAACGAATATTGTCTAATATACTTCTTTTAGCATATTTTTAGCTAATAAATAAATATATTTACATTTTGTTTTTATTTTTTATTTATTTTTTTAATTTAAATAATTAAATATGGTATTATACTGACAATTTTTATTCCAAAAAGAAAAATGATAATTAAGGTTGCCTTTCAATATCATCACATAAGTGGTCAAATAACTCTATTTATAAATACACAGACGTTACAGAAAGAAGTTATAATTCTTAAAAAATAAATAATTAAAAATTTTAATGTTAGACTTTAACAATTAATAATAAAAGGAACTGCTTATAACATTTATAACATAGTAAAAAAAAAAACTCAAAAATTTTGGAATCATCATAGAAACTGAAATTTTTTCATAAGATTTGTAATTGATTGTTATTGATAATTTTTAATAAAATAAAAAAGTAAACAATTATTTTTCTAAACAAATAATCACATATTTAAAACATCGTATTCAAGAATAATGCCAAAAATTTAAAGTATAACTCTAAAGCTAAACTAAAGTGTGTGGAAATGAGATATTTGAAAGATTATTCGGCAGAAGAACTGTGAAAATTGAATCGCATGAACCTATGGAGATGGAGGAATTTTTTAAAGTATCTAATGATGATTTTCTGTCGGAGCTGAATGGAAAAATTAAAAGTGTAAACAAAATATTTTTCCAAATTAAATTTTATAAAACTAAAGAGCGAACTCGGTTTAAGACGTCATTTAAATGCAATTCCTTTTTTTTTAATATATTTTAAGTAATTTCTTTAAATATACATTTTTATATATTACTAAAATAATTGTTAATTTTATTTTATTTTTAGTTTTATGTTTGACACACACAAATTATATTTATAAAGAACTATTAACCAAGGTGAATTCAAACAAGTGACCTTACTCACTCAGCTGACTATTTTTTTATTCCATATAAGCACAATTTTTTCTTGCCCGCTGAAGTATCAAACTCCATATATAAAAAAATTAATGAATTCGCCGTTTTGTTGTTTTTCTATAACTAATGTCACCTGTTTTATTTCGCCATAATTATTAACTTTTAAGTTGTTTTGCTTTCACTTTACAATAAAATAGTCGAAAATTTACGAAAATTTTCATTCGAATAACCCAAAATGTCTTATTCGTATTATTCGAATAATGATAAAAACGAGCAACTTGGATACCCTATCGATACCTTATTGTTTTATCAACGAAATTACATTTCAAAAAATATTTCCTTGCTTTTAAAAAACCTTCGAATAGAAAAAGTTTTATAATTAAATTTATGAATGAAGTTACTTTAATAGTTGTAAAAAGTTTGAAGGAAATATCAAAATATTGAATAGCAGACTTCAGAACACTACGCAATACATATATTTTATAACACATAAATTATACGTGATGCTGGCCAAAAGACATTTATTTAATCAATCTTTACAGAAAAAAAATAACATAATACTGTTAGTAAAGTTATGTTCACAGGTTTGTTAATATTTAACACTATTAGAGACTTCGTTAACATTTGTACTAGATATACTATTTTAATTTAAAAAGGCTTCTGCGCGTTATGTATTATGTTAGGCTGTTATCGGCAGCTGCTGGAATGCTGACTTCCAGTCTCACGTGTACTTTCAAGCCATTCAATACAATAGGTAGTTTCTTTAGCGGAAATTTCAAAATAAATTTTGAAGATTTACGAAATAATTTTAGCAGTCTTTCCAATTGATTCATTAATTTTTTGTAAAAGAAATATTTGTTATATATTTGGTAAACAGTAATTTACACTTATAAATATGGCAATATAATAGAAAAGAATAATTTATTAGTTTTGCAAAAGTTTGTGTTTTTTCCATGGTGAAAAAAATTGTTAAAGAAGAATAATACAATAAACACAGAGTCATCATATTTGAAGCGTTTGAAAAATTATGACTTTTTCCTTTGATATCAAGGGTTAGTTCAAACCTTAATTCAAATTTGCATCAAAATTAGGGAAAAAGTCCTCTTTTTATTGAGAATGCTATTATTGTCAAATCATTTTCAAAGGTTTACATTTGAGAAAAAAATTTTAAATCAAACTTTTGGTTTGCTGGGATAAAACTAACTACTTATGATATTTTAACTTTTGTTTAAAATTTAACAATTAAACATACTAATGGAGGCTGTTTAATTAGAAGTACCCTTATAAAATTAAGAATATGAGCCAGTTTAAAATAAATTAAAATTGTTATGAAAACAAAAATGTTGATAGAAAATAAAATTTTAAATCGATCTTAAACATTTTAACAGAAAAAGAAGCACAAATAGCCGGAAAATAGAGCAGTTTATCAAATGGACCAGTCAATAAAAGTTCGAACTTGGAATTTGATAGAAGGAAGGGAATTTTGGAACAAGGTGAAAATCTATCAATCTGTCTGTTGAAAGCAGGATAGAGCTCGGGGCGGACCATATAGAAAAACTATTGAAAATAGTTAAAATAGGTTCATTAACAAACAAAAAAAAAAAAAAAAAATCATGAGCCAAATACTAAAAAAAAACAGAGTAGAGTATTCGTCGTATATACTTTTCCGGCAATATCTTTTATAAAAATGCGAAATTTTATCTAGATTCACCAAACAGTATTACAAAAACTTAATTTTAAAATATAAATTAATCGCCACTTTTGAACTATTTGAAACCAGAATTCTACAAGATGAGTATCACTTGAAATGCTTTAACTTTAAACCGAGGCCACAATAAAATTTTTAGAAATTAAAAAAATTTTATGAACTAAAAACATTCACTTGGGTTAAAAAAGTATCACAATATAAAAATATATTTATTTCCAATAAGCATCAATAAAATATATTTTCAATAATGTGTGGATAAGTAACTCAGATACAAACTAAATGTTTCGCTAAATTCTACTACAATCGGAAACTCAAAATGCACTAAAACCATCAAGCATTGCAAAAATCATACTTTTTACTAAAAGTATTCAATAACTTTTATAATTGGGTGCAATTCTTAGCTATTTAACTAGTCGTTAATTCATCAAATAAATATGTTCTGAATTTATGAATATCTTTGTAAGCCAAAACCACTGTCCATCCTAATGTCCGTGCATTTATAACCAATATTTGATATAGTCTGTAGTTTTTCATTTGGCCAAGTAGTATAACACATTAAAATTGGTTATAATCAAACCGTTATTTCACTAAACTTTCATATAAAAATTTTCCCGGAAATAGATCAAACACTTATAAATGTCTTAAACATGTCTGTACTTTCATAAATTTCTCAATAGGTGAGTTTTGCCTAAGCAAAAATTATTAGTCTTATATTAAAATTTCACAAGGATCCGCTAATAATTGACCATAGTTTTCATATAAGGACATGTCACGCCAATGCCAATTCAAAATTATTTTTGTGCATTAAAGCAATTTAATAAGGTAAAACTTGCCCGATTCCAACTTTCTTAGTCTTATATAGATCTCTTTTTAACTAAAGCAAATAAATAAGTTAAATAAAATTTAATCTTAAATATTTAATATTTTAATTATACCCAATACCACTATAGGTTTGTACTGATGTTTGTAACACGTAGAAAAAGTTATCCAACACCCACCTTAAGATATACAAATCGACTCAGAATAATTTTTTAAATCGATCTAACGATTTCCGTCCGTCCGTTCGTCTGGCTGGACGGCTGGCTGGCTGTCCATATAAACCTTGTACATAAAGTAAGGGTCGCAATTTTAAAGATAATTCAATGAAATTTGGCAAGTGGAATTTCTATGATACAAGGACGAAGCCTATTGAAATTGGTTGGTTGTGATCGGTTAAAAAATGCCTAAAAAATAAGAATATTTCAATGAAATTCGGAGCAAAGAAGTTCTGTACAAGTATCAATCTTTCTACAAAATTTTATGAAGATCGACCCACAATTGACCATAGCACCCCTCTTCCGAAAATCACTTTAATGTGCATAAATACCATACGAATGTTTGTGCCAAGTTAATATTCGACACAAATAAGTCTTACGTAAGTAGAAACAACATTGCCGAATTTTATGATCGGTCCATAATTTACCATAACTCCCATATAAATCCACTTCCAGGAATCGCATTATTCTCTATTTGTATATTTTATTTAACGTTTCGTAAAATTGTCCACAGGTGTAATATAAGTCCCCTTTCCAATTTTTATGCTAGTAAACAATGGTGTAGGGAACCATATTATCGGTTTTATCCGACTATATCTTTCTTTCTTATTTTATTTTGTTTTTGTTTAGAAAAAGAGCATTTACATTAAATTTTTTCAAAATATTTTTATTTCTATTTTCTTCCAAATCTCAAAAAATCCGTAAAATGTTTTTTTTTTGATAAATGTATTACATAGACTGCCTGCCAATTGAATAAGGAATCACATTTTTTTAACTCTAATTAAGTAAATCTCCTAAACTAAAGTTCAGAACAAAAAATAATTTTTTGCGCAACCAAATTTCTTGAAAAAATAAAAAATATACATATTTTGTTATACTAAAATTATGCATTTATTTAAAGACATGTATTTCTGTGGTACTATTTCGTGTGTCACTTGAATAAGGAATTTTTTTAATATTACTCAGGAAGACTCTTAATAATACTGAAAAAGAAAAAATTCTGATTTTGAAGTTTTAGGGTCAGAATCCAGTCCAAATAGCTAAAAGCATTAACAGAGGAAAGACAGTTGTGGCAGAATAATGGTATGGGGTGTCATTTCGCATTATGGTACAATAGAATTGGTTTTTGTATCCAACAAAATGACTGCAACGACTTACAAAAACCTTTTGGAGGAAGCATTTCCAAAATTGAATTATTTTTTATTTGGACCCATACCTTGGACGTACGAACGCGATTCATACCGCCAGAGCAGTAAAACAATGGTTTAATCAACAAGGTGCTCAACTTTTGGATTGGCCCCGTATTCACCAGACCTGCATCCAATGGAAAATGTCTGGGGTTGGCTTGCAAGAAAAGTTTATGAAGGAGGAAAACAATTTGAGACGACAGAATCCTCAAAGGATGTAATAACGGAAGCATGGAGTTCAATTTCGCTAAATTACTTAGAGTCATTATACAAGTCGATGCCAAATCGCATTTTTGAGGTTATTTCTAAAAATGGTGGCAGTACTTATTACCAAATGAATGCTAGAAGATAATAACTTTCATTTTTATAACCTAAAATTTAAAAATAAAATATTCCTTATTCAAGTGACTCACGAAAAAGTATCGCAGAAATACATGTCTTTAAATAAATGCATAATTTTAGTATAACAAAATATGTATATTTTTTATTTCTTCAGGAAACTAAAGCCAACACTTTGAAATTTGGTTGCACAAAAAAATTTTTTTTCTGATCTTTGGTTTAGGAGATATACCCAGCAAAAACTTTGCTTTCCTGCTAAGCTAGCAGGTATAATTGGAAACAAAAATAAACTACTTATTTTTTGCCTGAATAACTAGTTATTTTTGTTCGACTTGTCCACAAATTCATTTAGTTATTTTTTGACTCTACGGGTACTCAAAAGTATGTACCTAAACGAAAACAAAAATAAAAAAAACAAAAAAATTTTGCCATCAGTGAGACTCGAACTTGGACACACACTAACCATTCGTTTTTACTGACTAACGTCTTACTCAGTGCACCATCTCGCACATAGAGTCCTAAGCAACAAAATCTCTATTTAGTTTAAAATATCTTTTTAGACATTTTGTTATAAAAAACTTACAGCTTCAGAATGGGGTTGAACCAACAACCATCTGGTTGTTAATCCGGCGCTCTAGCCAACTCATCCACGTGATTGCAGTATTACTGCGCTGTTATACTATTGAGTACTTATTAATGTAATACAGAGTAGACAAATAATAATGACGCCTCATTACCAAGAAACTACTTTAATAAGTAGTTGTTATTACCGAAAACCAAAAAGTTTTTGCTGAGTACTTAATTAAAGTTAAAAAAGTGATTCCTTATTCAAGTGGCAGGCAGTGTATATTTCGTAAAAATTAAAGAAATATTTTCATCCCATTTTGTATAAAAACTTTTTGAATTTCTATGAATTTTTATAAAATTTGGTACACATATTCATTACATCAATACAAAATTTTAAGTTCTACATAATTGTCATATTCGTTTTTATTGTGGTTCAAAGTTCACTTTTTTCAGATTTTTTTGTAATACATGAAATTTAAATTCATATATCTCGGGACATATTTGACTGATTTAAAAAAATTTGACCCAAACGGGCGCTTAATAAAGTTTCTAATTGTTTTTTTTAAAGGAAATCCATTAAAAAATAATGAAATCAATATTCGTCCTTGTACCAAGGATATTTAAAATATCATAGTGTTGGCAACAATATAAAAAAAATTCTGGAGTGGGACCATGAGGGGATGCTGAGAAAATTAGTAAAGAGAAATCATTTATTATCCAAGAAACCTACTTATGAGTTTCTGTTTTATTACAGAGAAATCATAAAATTTCGCGATTTTTGGTTCCTGATTGAAAATTTTAAACTTAAAAAATCATAAAAGTATGAAGCTTTAAACAACAATATCTCGTTGATTACTTAATAGATGTCATCTTAAACTAAAATGTTTCATGTACTTAAAAAAACAAGTCAAAGGCAACTTTGAAGCACAATAAAAACTGAACTACAACGATTTTGAAAATTTTGTAAAACTTTAAATTTTGTATTGACGTAGTAAGTGTGTGTACCAAATTTCGGCGAAAACGGAGATAGACAGGTTCGTCGGGTGTACGAACATTTTTGTTTTCCACCGTATATAAAGGTAAAAATTGCCGATTTAAAAAAAATTAAATATTAAAAATATTTCTACAAAAATGTTTTAACAACAAATTCACAGGTGTATTTTTAAAAACCTATGCTTAACAACTCCATTACAAAAAAAAACTACTTTTTATAAAATAAGATGCAAAAAAATAAACTTGAAAAAATTTTATGATATAAAAAAGAGTAAAAAGTATCATTTTTTAAAGTAAAAAAAAAGATTGATAAGGACCCATATAGGTGATAATTGTTTTGTGTAATTTGTTCAATTAGATAGTTCCTATTGTTTTTAATTGACCAACAAAATTATAATTTTATTACTTTAAATGATTACATTATTTTCAATTTGAAAATTAGAGAAATATATAATTAAGTATAAAAATTTTTTAATTAATGTTATTCGTCTATTTCTCTCAAAGCATAGTGGGGGCAAAATCGGCAATTTTTGGAAATAAAACTGTAACTTCTAATCGGCTGGCAGGATTTCCATGATATTTCACTTAGGCGAAGCAGAGGAATATACAATTTTTAGTTTGGAAGGGAGCCCTCACAGAACCACCATAGTTCCGCTCCTGAGAGGTTTGTCGAGACCACCTTCAAAATTTTTCCAATTTTGTATAAGAAAAATTTAAAAATAAAAGTTAAAAAATCAAATAAAAAATAAGTAATTTGAATGTAATTTTAGTCAGTATATTTTTGCATCTTATTAAGCTAAATTAGAATATGAAAATAATATGAATATGTGATAAAAAAATCCTTTATTAAATTTTTGTATAAAGGAGGATATATTGGTAGACCAGAGTAACAATAATTTTTAGTTTACTTGATTAGTTAACAGTTTACAAAATTCTAGCTATAAAATAATTGATAAATATTTGTATTAAAATTCACTCTTGTATAATTTCCAGAATGATTTACTTTAACATAGTGGCCAACAAAACTTTTTAGTTTTTTTATAATTATATAACTTTATTAAAATAAAATAAAAGAATATGTTGTTTTATACAAATGATGTTTAATCCTTGCTTAAATTTTTACTTAAATTTTTTATATTTTTTTCTATTGTTTTGTTTATCACAAATTTTACTATCAAAATTAAAAAAAGTAAACAAAACTTTTCAAAAAATTTAGTAACACAAAGGACTTTATTAAATTTTGTAGGTTTATTAAATTATTAAAGAGGAAAACAAACTGAAAAAAAAACTTTTAAACTTTTTATTTTGTTTTTGGTTTTCCTTACAACTTTCATTTCAATGGCCTTCCTTATTCTGTATTACTTATTTTGCCTTTTACTACATTCACAAGCATACAGACATACATACGTACTTTTTTGCACACACAATCATTTTATTAGTTACAATGAGTTAGTAAATTTTTTTTGTTATCTTATTTTCGAATTCTTTCCGCTTACCATAGGGTCAATAAAGTGACATTCGCCACCTCCACGCTTACATAGGGTCAGTAAAGTTTTAGTTTGCTTAACGATCGTTCACAAAATGTACGAAAATGTACATATTTAATGTGCTAGGTGAGTAGACATCAATGAATTTTACTGTATAAAAGGGGGCCAATAGACATCGAACAAAAACTGCTGGGTATTGTGTAATATTGCAATATTATACAACTACCTAGCAGTTTCAGGTGGCTGTCCCGAAACTAGTCAGTATAACATGGGAATGTCCTAGAAGGAAGTCTACTGCCGCCTTCAGTAGTGTCAGATTTTGCCCACACAAACACCTACACGTTATGAACTGTCACTTTTATTAGTTACAATGCTGTGTACTTACCATCCTTTTTCATGGCACAAAAACCCAACCTACAAGCTACATTCTAAGTCGATTTTTGTAAAATTTCCAGCATTGTTAAAAGTTTGTACAAATCCTTATTAAGAAGACATGTAAAAAATTTGGCAATGAAAGGGATATTGAAATGAGTATTAGCTTATTTGAAATAGGGAAATAAAATATTTTTGATGGTCTGAACATTATTATTAAGTAATCCGGCGTCTTTGTAGATGTTCTTGTCGATAAAAAATCAATGACCTTATTTGTACAAAAGCTGCATTTTGTATTAGGATTCTTTATGTGACTCTACTTTTGTGTAAAATGTAATGATATGTTGATTATCTTTCCCGATTTTTCAAGGAAACTCATTTGCATTTATTGATATGTTATCGTCAAGGTAAAAAGGAACATCTTAATATATTCTATGTTGAAACGTTCTGACGTGAAAAATTTCACTGGATCTTATAGTGAAATAAATATTATTAAATTTAGTTTTAAGATCACACTGATACAAATATTCCATACATACCATATTACGGATAGCATACACCGTTATAAAGAGGCTATTATAAGTGGACTTTATAAGGGCCATACAGCCAACACGATATTGCTATTAATATGAGATTTACTCAGCTTGAAAAGATTTCGGAAAATTGGATGTAATAAGATCAATTATGGATATATCAAAATTTATCTCGAAGTAAAGGGACCTTTATTTTGTTCGTTACCAGCATCAATACAAACGCATACATATTTGTTACAAATGTTATATGAATTTTATTTAGTATGTAATTATACAATACATAATTCATATTATATAACATATTAGTTATACATGTCATTAAGATATGCAACCTATTATTACAAATTGGTTAAATAATATTTATAACTTTATAAATAATATATATAACTTAAGGCCCATAGAGATATTTCTCATACTTTTATATTTTATCTTATAATTTGTAATTATTAGCTAAATTATTAAATAAATAAATAAATATTTATAACTTTGAAATAAATAATTTTACTTAAAAGCAAAAATTCACACATAAATGTAATTGATTTAATTATAAAGATTAATTGAAATTTATAAAAAAAAAATTATTATTTTCAGTTAATTAATATTATCATTTTAATGATTGGAATAAAATCAAACAAAATTTTAATTAATATAAGTAATTTCGTAATTGAAATCCGCTTTTATCTTTTTCTGTTTCTATTTATACATAATTTTGTCTACTTTCATTATGCACCCAATTTTATTACGAAAAGTTAATTTTCATGTGCAATTGCAGGCCAGTCAAAAAGATGCAAAATCATATTTTTTCCCGGGCTTCAAATGAACAAAACTGTTAGTTATTTATACGTTTCAGACAATTTTAAGAATTTTGGCTTCGATGTGTTATTGCAAATTTTTGCATATTTTGATTCTAATAGCATATTTTGGACTTAGCTGCATATTTTATCATATTTTCATAGCAAATCATTATTTTATAGCATATTTTAGCGATTTTTGCATACTTTAATCTTAAGAACATTATTTTGCAAATTTTAGACTAAAGAATATAATTTTGCACATTTTACACTTAAGGGAAAAGTTTTGAATATTTTACACACAATAAAATTTTTAAAATAATTTGCCATCAGTTAAATTTTTTTTTTGCTACCACATACGTTTATTTTTTAATTAAATTACCTAACAATTTCCATCACAACATTTTATCTTTGAATGTTTTTAATTGCAAAAAGAAAATATTTTTTAGTAATTGCTAATAAAATAAGTTGGTTTTAGCATGAATAGATAATTTAAAATTTTGCAAAAAAAAAAAAAAACAATAATATTTTAAAAACATATTTTTTAATGAAATATACCCTTCACGATTTTAAGAGCATTTTTTATATTGAATGTAATTAGCATAACATTTGTGGCAAATATGTATACATATATGTATTATGCGTTTGCGCTGATGTTGGAACGCACAAAATAATGGTACCAAACTTATTTTTAATTATAAAATTATCACTTCGAGATAAATTTTAATATAAATAAGTTCTGAAAATAAATCGTACTACCTAATTTTATAATAATTTTAAAGGTGAATAAATCTCACATTAATAGAAATATCGCGTTGGCTCATACTACGGTGTATAATATCAGTAATATAGTATGTATTGAATGTTTTTTGTCAGTGAGCTTGTGATCTTAAAAATAAATTTAATAATACTTATTTCACTATAAGATCCTGCATAATCTTTCACGACGGAACGTTTCAAAATGGGGGATAAAAAGGTATTCCTTTTTACCTAGACGTTAACACATCAATAAATACAAATTAGTTTGCCTGAATAATCGTGAGAGATAATCAAAGCATTATTATCGTTCACATAAATACAGAGTCCCAAAAAGATTTCTAATATTAAATGCAGCTTTTGTATAAATAAGGCCATTGAGTTTTCATCGACAGAATTATCTGTAAAGATACCAGAATACATAATAATAACAAAAAACAATAAAAGCATGTATTTATTGAATAGTTAAAAAAATTATATTAAATCACATTTGAAATATATAAGCACCTTCACAAACGGTACACAATATATTACAGATATTCAGTCATTTCAATCACCAGAAACATTCTAGTTTTTTTCTTTCACGTCACCTATAGATAACCAAAGAAAATATCATTCTCTAATTAGTTATTAGGTTATATAATTTTCTAAGTAATAGGCAGAGCAAATTAGTTATTCATGCTTTATAGATATGAAATAATGCTACCAAAATGTAATACAAGTCAGTCTTTAAAGTCGTAAGAATACCAACTAACCCTCGTTAAAAAATGAGAGGTAAAAAGTAGGTGCAGAGGAAAAATTTGTATTTGGTATAACTAACGCATTAACGTAGATCTAAAAAATTTTAAAATTATTAAAACCCGACTGACAGAAAATACATAGACATCTAACTTTTGAAAAAAATAATATAAATCAAAATTTATATAACAAAATCAGTAAAAAAAAAAAAAAATACAAAATTTGACAAAATTAAATCGTGAATAATTTAGCATAATTCTTACTTCTTAGATTAAATATGATGCAGAAAGTGAAATGAAACATTTCCATCACTTCACAATTTCAAACTGTTGACGACTAAATAAATATTTCCCTTTAAGAAATTTTTAGGTTATATAATATTCTGGGTAATAGGTAGAGAAAATTAGTCATCTGTGTTTTATAGGAAAGGAATAGTGTAACAAAAAAGTGGAATATGCCATGTCTCTAAATTGCCCTCAATAGTCCATAGAAGTCTTTAGAATTTTAAAATCTCCGCAAATATGAGAGCAATAATCGATACACAGTGGGAGCTTTTTCACTATTTCTATTATTGAGAGGTTATATCAAGTCGTGTATAATTATACCATACTGACAGTGATGGGATTATTTTATTTCACTTTTTACTCTATCTCTAGGATAAGGAAATATAATTACGTGAAATTATACACGATATAATTATTTTCTATTCTTTTGTTGACTTTGTTATTTAAATTTGGATTTTTATTTTTTTTAACTTTTGATGTCTACGCATTACTATTTTAAAATTTTTACCATTTTTGGGATCTACAGTCATGTGCTAGTTATATTAAATACAAATTTCCCCTCTACAGCCATATAGTTTTATGAGGGTTAATTGAGAAGTTCTTGATTTTTGCAATTTTAACGACTTCTAGGGGCTATATAAGCCAAGTTGGAGACTTGACTTATTCCATATTTTTGTTGCACCATTTCTTGTCTATAGAATATGAGTGAGTAGTTTGCTCTACCTATTGCCTAGAAAATTATATAACCTAAAAACTCCTCAAGAAGTATATTTTCTCTGGTCGTCAAAGTGTTACGTGATGGAAAATTTTCATTTATCTTTTTGCAATATATTAAGTCTGAGAAATAAGAATTTCCCAGAAATATCCGCGATTTTTTGCGATTTAATTAATTTTTATAAAAAAATTAATTTTTATAAAAAAATTAATTTTTATAAAAAAATTAATTTTTATAAAAAAAAAAAAAATTAGAAAAAGTTGAAAAATACTATCAAATAGTTTTTTTCTGTGTAGGTTATAATTTAAAATTTGTATTTTAAATTTTTTTAATATTAAAAAAAAAAACAAATTTCATCAAATTAGGTCTACTTTTTTATCAAAAGTTTTTTGAAGCTGAAGTTTAAAACGGAACCATGGCACTTTAATATGTTTTCCTCGAGTATTTGAAAATTTTGTTTTTTCCAAATATTTTTATTATCCTTATTTTTTTTTTTTTTTTTGAAAATTGTCCTAAAATATACAATTTTTGAAGTTCGATGGAATGGAACTTAAAATGTTACAGGTTATTTCTTCTGATATTTTTCTGAAAAATAATATGTATCGTCTTTTTTAATATTTTGAAAAAAAATCGTGCTCATATATGGCCGGATTTTAGAAATTTAATTTTTTTGTGAAAAAATTCTAGTTGCTCACAGACAAAAACAAAAAAAAAAAAAAACAAAAAAAAAATACAAAAATGAAAATCCGATTTTTTGTAAAAATTTAACTGTATTATAAAGCAAACAAACACTTCATAACTTTTTATTTAAAAATTTGGAAATGCAGAAATTGATTGATTGATTAATTCAATTATAATTATATTTTTAATGTTGTAAATATTGAAAATCTGTCGAATTAATAAATTCGTCTTAACTGCAAAAAAATTCTTGTTATATTACAATTCTATTATTGGAAAAGTTTTCCAATCAATATTTCTCTGTGTGTATGAACAGTATGGGTAAATAATGAATTTTAATTCTATAAAAGGTATTGAAATATAAACCTAGAAAGTTTTTAATATTTGCCATATTATGATTTGCACTGACTGTAAGAAAAAATTCTAGCCATATTTATTTTAACCATAATCTTTATCTTATATATAAACGAATTAATTAAAACATTTTGCTTTTCATGGTTTCGCTTCTGGTTAACATGTCATTTAGTAAGTCTTTCAGCCAGCCAGAAAGTCAGTTACTTGTACAAATATATGAATATTGTAAGAGTTTTTATAGACAATGTGTTTGTTTTGGGTTTTTGTGTCAATGCAGTGTTATAATAATGGTTAACTCTAGGGTTTTACACTGTGTGTGTATAAGTATTTAAGTTACATATTAACTGTGTTCAGCGCAATTTCGTTCGAGACAGTAAAATTTAATGTTAAGTTTGTTTTTTATTTTGTTTACTAACTGTGTGTACATATAACTATTGTATTTAAATGCAAGTTACAAAATTATGACAGTTAAAAACGACTAAAAAGTTAGCTTCAATTCTTTTATTTGAATAAAACCAGTTTCAATAGTTTGACCTTATAAAATCAACAGCCTAGTTTAGATCTTATTTTCTGAGAAGTAAAAAATTATTGTACATATAGGCATTAATTTCGATTTTAATTTCTGTAACGATTAAATAAATTGGTTTTGGCAATAAATATGTAAACATGTTTACCCCTTAATTTAAGTTTAATACCCTTTGCAAAATTGCGGTGTTGGTTTTAATAAATTAATATACTTATCTAGAAAAAAAAAACGATGTCAAAAAGTACCGTACTAATATGTAATACATATTTATGTATATGTGGTTGAAAAATTTTTATAAAACTAAACTTTTGTTTTTTATTTTTTTTATTTTTAAGGGCCACATTTTAACAGTTGACTGATTCTTTTGGTAGATGACGAACAGGCTCGTGTAGATCAAAATGTTTAATTATCTATGTAAATTGTTGAGAAGAAAAAAATTTATTAACTTTGCTAAAAATAATAAAAATAATGAAAATGTAATTTTGTAAAACTTAAAATAAAGGTTTGTATGAAGGCGGATCCAAAATAACCCAAGGTAAATAAAAAAGTTAATATCATAACATTTTGAGTGCGTCGTAACCCTTATTAATATAAGGTATTGGTAACAAATTTAAAACTTTAGCAATAGCGATGATTAGGTAATATGAGGGAATAACCTGCATTTAAATATCATAGGAAATTGGTATCATGCACGAATTTTTCCCCTTCACACCTCGGAGATGAGTAATGTTTGGTGTCGTGTCATACCCAAAATTTTAGAATCTTGTTCGTGCGAAAGCTGTGTTTTGACAAAGAAAATGTACCATTGATTAGATATCACGTCTACATGCTTTGCATTTATTGTTGCCTGCTGCACCTTTGGGTATTCATGAAGAAGTTGATATCTTTTTACCTAAACTTGCACTGGCCTAGTCCTTATATTCTCTAATTACATGGCCTTCCATCAAATAGACCCTATTATGGCGTAAGTATAGTTTAGTTGCAGGTTCCTCTATATAGAGACTAAGTCCAGTTCTATTCTCTATTTTGGAGCGATTCGTGTAGTCCCGAGTCCCCATGGGCCCTTGAGCCAGAGTTCCATTTGATCAAGTTTAACGATGTGGTATCACTGAGATACAATTAGCTGCACGATTTACCTCAGGTATGGGGTCTGACATTTCTATGACGTTCGTATGTCTTTCCAGTATCTCAAATATTTTCCGATGGTATCTTTTGCAGTCTATATTTATTCTAAGCAACATATTCGATGAACCTTTTGTAAAAATTTAATGTTAGCTTTTTATGGTACACAGAAAAAAATAAAAATCAGTTTTGAATATAAAATTGCTTACTTCAATTAAAATTTTAATTGATTTTGCTCCAATCAACAAAATTATAATATTAACAAAGTGAAAATAACTGATTTTTTCTATAAAATTCAATTATTATTTTAATCTAATTAATTATTTTTATGATTTAAATTTTTCCTAAAATCAATTAAAAATTTTATTGGCTCAATTCAATTGTTAATTAAATTTGCCTCATTGCAAAAAGCTTTTTTAAAATCAGAACAAAATTTAATGCTGTATTTTAATTTGCCTTTATTTATTACTGTAAATTATATACATATAAATTAGTTTTTAAAGCATAAGAATATTTCTTAGATTCGCGTTTTTTGTCATTAAATTCAGTCGTTTTATAGTCGCTACTACGTTGCGTGTCATTACAACAAACGGACTATAAATTTTAGCAGGCATCTCTTACAATCTATAGAATTAGACAATTTTAACAGTATTTAGTGATAAGTGAATGGTGAATGGTCCAAATAACAGTAATGCTTACCGAAGTATTTTTTCAAAAAATTCTTCTGACAGCTGCAATTAAAGCAAACCTTAATATGGAGGCGTACTACGCTGCATAACTGGAACACCTATATTAAAAACAAAACAAGTGAGAATGTTATATTCGGCTTGGCTGAATCTATATACCTACCTTCTGCACCTTTTTAAAATTTCACATTATATAGGAGGTGGACGGTAAAGTGAGCATATGAGCCCATTTTTTCCGAATTTACTTTGGTCCTTGGATTATTTGTCCAAAATTTTGTTGATGTTTCACCTTATATGGGAGGTAGTAAAGTGGGATTTTGATCATTTTCAATAGCAAACAAATCTTATATAAGACAAATATTTAAGGCAACTTTCGTCTCCCTAGAATGTCCGCCCCGACGCCTATCCTGCATTCAACAAACAGACGGACGGACATAGTTAGATCGACTTAGATGTTCACGAGGACCCATAATATATATACTTTACGGGGTCTAAGGAGATTTGTGCGACACTTTATTCTAGGAATGACAATCCCAATGGTGGTGGGTACAAAGTTAAGAAAATTTGCACAAAAAAAAAAACGTTAAAAATGCATATATAAATTTTAAGAACCACAAATTCTCTATCCTCTATTAAGTTCTCCTAGGTCATTCAAGTCAAAAGTGGTTGTCATACAAAATTTTAGTTTTATTTATTTTTTACCTAAATTTTTTATCTTATTTATCTTTTTAGTTTATAAATCCTTAATTTTATAAATGTATCAATCACTAATTTACTAAATTTAAATAAAAACAGAATTAAAAAAATTGATTAAAACGTATTATTTTTTCTGTGTACGTTTCTGAAGCATAGGTTAATAGAGGTCTGATGACACTTCTGTAAAGCCAGTGTGTCATATTTAGGTTAAGACTCCATTAAGAGGCTATGGCTCTTTTTAATTTTGACCAACACTTGACCACAGGTCGTTTTTTGTTGTTATATTAAACGATCACAGTTTAGAGCTTCCTCAGCCATTCTAAAATTCGATTATTTCTCCTTGAAATTATTATAATGTCGCTCGCATAGCAAACTGTTTCGAATTCTTCCTCGGTTTTAATTCGCATAGTACACTGGTTTAGAACCTTTCTCGGTTAAGATTCTTTGGAGACTGTGAATTTTGGTTTCTCTTTATGTCATTCGATCCGCAACTAATTCATCTTTTCTTTAGCTTATCGTCGATCCAGTCTCTTCTATATCAGAGCATACAGTGGTGCATACATTTTGTCATTGAAGGATCTCCTTATGTAGTGAACGACTTCCTAACTCCAATTATATTTCCCTAATTAATAATTGAATTAATTTTTTTTCTTTTAGTTCATTCGAATTTCAAAATTAATTATATATATATGGTTGGTTGGTTTACGTGGTAGCCCGAAATCTTACGGGCAATCAATTAGACTCGTTAGAATCCGTTTTGATGGAACCACACTACTCACCAGGTGAATTAGTCGTATTGAGTCTGTAATGAGATAGAAATTTAGGGAAGAAACAATGAGAACATAAATTAATTAGATCCAGCCTGTAGCATTGAGATATTTAATGATGTCACTGAGTCTAGTGTCAGATATCTCAAAGAGGTTGTCTAATTAGTGCCCTCCCAGAAATTTATGTCTGCTTGCGTTCAAAGCTGGGCATTCACATAGAAGATGAAAAACTGTCTCCTCCTTCTCGCGATTGCCACAACTACGACAATATTCATTGTAAGGGAGACCAAGTCTTCTTGCATGTTTACCGATCGTCCAGTGACCTGTAAACAATGCTATTAGCCTCGAGATGTCCTTGCGTTTGTACCCAATGAGTTGCATTGAGCGTTTCTCGTTGTAGGTAGGCCACGTTTCTTTCGCGACTCTACATTTGTCCAGATTTCGCCATCTATTTTCCGCCTTTTCTAGAAAGTGTTTTTGGATTCTGCTTTTGACTGTTCCTAACGGGATTGCGACAGAAACCGCTAAGGAGGCATTCATAGCAGAGCCTACCCGGGCTAACTCGTCTGCCTGTTCATTACCATAGTAGTCCCTATGCGCAGGAACCCAGATTATAGTCCAAGCAGTTCCTTTTTACACTGTCTGACTAGAATAGAGGTAGTTTTCGGTGATTTGAGCGATAGTATTGCCGCTTGACTGTCGACAAATAAACTAATATTCCCTTGAATATTTCTATCGCTAATTAGTTTACACGCTTCTCTGACCGCTAGTATTTCCGCTTGGAATACGCTTGCCTCGTCAGGGAGTCTACATGAGTGTCTAATTCCAAGATCATCAGAGAAGACACCACAGCCGACACCGCAGTTCATCTTTGAGCCGTCAGTGTATATCCTAGTTCTAAATTGTTCAAGAAGATTGCCCCTTCTCCATTCACTCCTGGTGGGGAATAGGACTTTAATAGTATTTCCGAAGTCCATGTGGGGAATCATATAGTCGGTAAATTTATTGAATTGCGGGGGTATTAAATTTAATATCCTCGCGTGCCCATACGTTCTTGATCTCCAGCTTTTCGTTGCAGATAATCTTATCGCACTATTAACTGATGATTCAATTATGTATAGGTCTATAGGTGTTAGGTGCAATATAGTGTTCAGAGCTTCTGATGGACTAGTACGTAATGCACCTGCAATGCCAATGGAAGCGGATCTTTGTATCCTGTAAAGCTGATCCACCACATACCTCTTACTAGTAGCGGTCCACCACACAAGAGATCCATATACAAGAATGGGCAGTACTATTGCAGTGTATAGCCATTTTGTCAATTTTGGACTCAGACCCCATTTCACACTGAACATCTTTCTACAGGTGTAGTATGCTACTGTAGCCTTACTAACCCTATGTCGGATGTTCAGTTTCCATGAAAGCTTAGAGTCTAAAATAATGCCCAAGTATCTTGCATTGTCCGACAAGGTGAGTTCACAGTTTTCTAACCGTGGTAGTCTGAAGCTCGGAATCTTGGTCTTTGTGGTGAAAAGTACCAGCTCTGTTTTGCCCGAATTCACTCCTAGTCCACATTCCTTGGCCCAGTCACTGAGTGTAGCTAGAGCAGTTGACATGATATCACTTATCACATTCAGAAACAGTCCTGATACTAGTATCACCACATCGTCCGCGTAAGCCACGACTTTCACTCCCTTGTCTTCCAATTTACACAGGATGGTATTAATGACAATAAGCCACAACAGCGGAGAAATCACACCCCCTTGTGGAGTTCCACGCATAACTTGTTTGGTCTTAACACTGTTGCCTAAATTCGCAGTGACGATTCTTGTCTCTAGCATTGACACCAGCCAGTTGGTAGCCATAGCGTATTGTTTAAATTCAATGGATCGCTCGATGACCCTTACGACCTCATGCAGAGCCGTCTCCGTGGAGCAACCCTTAATTTAGGCATGTTGACTTCCTGAGAGTCGAGTTGTACCCTCTAGACGCTGCCTTATATGTAAATCAATGAGTCTCTCCAGAGTTTTCAGCTGAAAAGATGAGAGACTAATCGGACGGAAGTCCTTTGCATTCTCATGACTTCTTTTTCCGATTTTTGGAATGAACACTACCTTTACTCTCCTCCAGTTCCTGGGAACATAGTTGAGGGTTAGGCAGAGTTTAAAGATCCTATGTATAACTTTGCACTTTGCATCATCCGTGGTATAATATCATCAGGCCCTACAGATTTGTACGGAGAGAAGCTATCAATCGCCCATGAAATTTTCTCAACGTATATTATGTCATCCTCGATTCCTTGCGAGGATTTAATATGCCCCATCTCCTGGTCTGTAATATCAGTGCAGCCAGGAAAATGAGTATTAAGTAAAATGTCCAAAGATTCCGCCTACGATTCTGCCCATGATCCATCCATCCTTTTAATATAGGATGGATTATTATGACCATTTGCCAAAACCCTACTGAGTATAGCAGATTCCTTGGTATTGTCGATAGATTCGCAGAAGCCTCTCCATGAGTTTCTTTTTGCGATCTTTATTGCTTTCTTATATTCCCTACGCTTATCGTGATACAACTGCCACGATTTTGTCCTGTAGCCAATATTGAAAGCATTGCATGCATCCCTTCGTAGCTTCGAGAGTTCCCTGTTCCACCAGGGAGGGAAGCTCTTTTTAGCCTTCATCATTGGACAGGATATATTAAAAGCTTTAACAATTTCCTCGCCTAATGTACCCTCAATTTGGTCAAGACCCTCAGTCGTTGCTTCGACTGTAGGTATTTTTTTCAGTTTGTGCATGAGAATCCCATTGAACTTAGTCCAGTTCGTTCGTCTTGGGTTTCTGAAAGTTGACGCTGTTTCCTTGCAGACGAGTCCAATGTCGAAAATTATCCAGCAATGATCCGAAAAGGATTACTCTCCACCTATCAACTGATAAATTGGATCTGTCCTTCATAAGTGTAATGTCTAGCACCTCTTCCCATCCATTATGGTTCACCGAGCTCGGAAAAACGAATGTGGGGTCGTTGCCAGAGTTGCATATGGTCAAGTGGTTTGTATTAATGAAATCAAATAGACACTCACCTCTGTCATTGATTTCCGTGATGCCCCATATTGTATGCCTTGAGTTAGCATCACAGCCAAGGATAATGTCTTCTTGAGCCTTTATAGAGGCCAGAAACGCTCAAAACTTCGTCTGGCGGGGCTGGCTTGTCGTGTGCCATATAGCTGGAGGCGATCAGGAAACTTCTGTTTCGCATTAATTCGACCCTTGCGAATGTCAGGTCTGCTGAGCAAAGAAATATATTTATGTGTTTTTTAGCAATAAGACAAGATCTTGGCTTACCTTTATCTTTTACGCATAGTGTTTTATATGTTGAAGTCGGGAACCCTTTGACTTGGGAGTTAGAAACCCAGGGTTCCTGGACTATAGCGATGTCGAGGTCCTTTTCCGCTAAAAGAAGCCTCAGATTGTCTGTAGCACATTTTGAATGCTGCAGATTAATTTGCACGATTTTCATCGTCGGTTGTAGGGTTTTTTGCAGGTTCGCTTAGCTGCATGCCTGTCAGCAGATTGTTGGCTACTTCCAACTCATCTGCTACGCCAGGTCCTGGACCTGTGGGACGGAAGACCTTAACCTTGGCGTCCCTAACCCCAAAGTACAGTTTTAGCCCCGCCTTCTCTAGCTCAACTGCGCTATTATCTGAGACGGCGAAGATAATGCACTTGTTGTTGTCCCCATAATCTTTTGAACGGATGACTGTCCAGTCACTCATGGGGATACTGGGGTTCTGCAGCTTCAGACACTCCAGTATTTTCTGGTTATCGCAGCTCAACTTCCGTAACCAAACCTTTGCCCGTGGTCTCATAGGGATTTCCCCCGCTGGGATAAGCTTAAGGCTTAAGCCTTCCCATGCATCACTAATCTTTGCGATGCATTTGCTGAGGAATTCTTTAGAGAACACGTCCAAGCATTTGATTGTCCTGTAGCCCCGGTGTATCTCACCAGAGTCAAAACGAGGAACTGTAGCTTAAGGCTTAAGCCTTCGCTAATCTTTGCGATGCATTTGCTGAGGAATTCTTTAGAGAACACGTCCAAGCATTTGATTATCCTGTAGCCCCGGTGTATCTCACCAGAGTCAAAACGAGGAACTGTAGAGTCTTTGTTGGTGAGTACGTGTTCCATCACGAGTTCAGCCAATTTAGACTCTATAGCACCCCATTCTGCTACCACAGGAGTTAGGTTGCCGCTTTTTTTGTTGGCCAGCGCCATCAGCAAGTGATCTTTAACCACCTCGTTAAACGGCCTTCTTGCTGACGTTATTGTGGAAGGAGGCGGAGCTTTCGATTTACTTTGGACCTTTCTCCTCTTCGGCGAATTGCTACCCTCAGCGGAGCGGTTTCGCTTCGCTCTTTCCTGCACTGCTTGGGATGTGGATGGTTGAGAGTCCTTAAACTTAAGATACTCGTCAACCACCGATTGGTATCTGACACGATCTTCCTTATCGCGCTCATGAGGAGTGCCATTTGCCTTATTCTTGGCAATTTTCTCCAGTATAAAGAGAGCTTTGACATATCGTTGTCTCAGAATCTCTTTCTGGCTCTTCTTTTTCTTCCGTTTCTCCTTCGACTGGTCGTCAGACTTGACATCCTGTCGAGGAGCCATTGTGTTTTGTGACAGCGGGGTGCTATGACTTTCTCCCCTGCTGCCAGGTTGTTCGACCAAGGTCTCTTGACTAGAGGCCAAAAGGTCGCCTTCCGAGGAGATACCCATCTCCACGTTTTTGTTGTTGTTATTTTTGTTTTTCATTTTATTTTTCTCCATTTGCTTCCCACGAGTAGGCACGTAAGGGGATGGACCATCCATGCAGGGACGGCGTACATGGACTAGACAAAGAAAAATTTACATCTGGCCCGTGTCCTGGCGCCAGAGGGGAGCTGTTAGCGACTAGTCTTCTTTACCCACTGACTAGCCATCCAGGTTCTTGGCACTGCTACCAACCACCTTAACCTTACAAGTGGGAATTTTTTTTCTTTTAGTTCATTCGAATTTGAAAATTAAATATATATATATATATATATATATATATATATATAAGTTTTACATCTAAATTCAAGTACACCTTATTATATTTAATGGAGTAATATGTGGTTGCACTATTTTATTAAAATTTGTTTTATAACACTGGCAATCAATTATTAATATAAACATTACCATTAGCTATACTGAATTTGTACTTTATTGACATTAAATTATAATAATTTTAACGTAATAAAAATTTCGTATTAATTGCAATAGTTTGCTTAAAATAATTTATAAAAGAGGAAAATTCAAAGACTCTGGCAGAATGCAAAAGAATTGATTGAATTTTCATAAAATTTAAATAAAAGTAGTCTTTAAAAGACTTATGGGTTTCTAATGTTAAACATCTGTCTTCTAGATTACTATGTATATAATTCCCTAAGCACATTTTCTCTTTCCAGAGCTTTCCGAAACTCCTAGATAACGTAGAAAAATAAATTTTAAAAATAAATTGGCTTACTTATACAACTATTCGTCCTACAAATCCTAATTAACCCAGATTTTGAAATTTTTATTCGTATGCATGTTTTCTCTTCCTAGTGTTTTCTGATGTTCCCAGACGGCGCTGAAAATTAAAATTCGGCTTACTTATTATGCGGATTTATTTCTATTTTACTTAACACTTCTTTAAGCTGGTTTTGGTTTCAAGAAGTTGAAATTTGCTATACTTATTGCTTGCTCTCCAAATCCTATCGGAAACTGATTCTGTATTTCGATCAGAAAGCGCATTTACGCCGATTATTTTTTTTTCGGTTTTAACATTTTATTTATTTTTTATTTTTTTTTTTTTTTGGTTTCAAACATTTTAATTTAATACTTTATTACTCCATTATTGCATCAAATTCTAATGGCTCAGATATTTCAACTTCATTTAGAGAGAGGAAAATCGTCAAAATGTTATTCATATATTTTTTTAAAAGATTTTCGAATTTGTTTTGCATTTGCCTTGCATTGGTAGAGTTATATGCTAGTTTTTAATGGAAAATCACAGACACCGAAGTAAAAAATTACGAATTCTTAATTGTTTATGATATGAATGTAACGTGTAATCATTCGTTTTATACTTTCAAAAGCCTATGTAGTGTAGAAATGTCTACAGTAACACAATTTATATTGCAGACTGTAGAAATAAATACTAAATTTAATTTTGTAAAATAGAGAATTAAAGAAAAGTATTTCCTTCAAGTAACTGAACTCAACATTTTACCACATAATTGACGGAAACCGAAAAAAAAGAATACATAAACAAGTATGAAGTGAATAAATATGTTCAATTCTAAATAACTTATTAATATGAAGACAACAATATACACATAAACAAGTAAGACATTACAATACCACTTAACTTATACATACACTTATGTAAATATATATTCATATAGTGAGTCCCTTTGGAATAAAAAAACCCTACTACAGCTAAAATTTTTACAAAAGGGAATTAAGGTTTGTAGCATAATTCAAATAATGTTTAGTGTCCAAAGTTCATTCATTTATAACAAATGTACAGCTCAGCATAAAAGTGGGGATTTTATATACACAGAGAAAACAGATTCGTTGGTGCAACTGAATTTTTTATCAATCGAATTTTGTTGGTTCTTCATACTATCGCTTCTACGTACTATCGGTTAATTTGATTGCAATAACTTAATTTATGTATTATACGCAACCGTTTTACGAACAATACGTTTAAAAGCCTTTGTTCCTATTATGAATTATTGTAAATAATTTGATATTTTAAATTTATTTTATTTAAATACAAAAAATTAAAAATTGACAATATATAAATATAAATTTGTATATATAATTGTACATAAATATATGCATAAAGCTAAGTTTTCTCTGCAATTTGAATTTGGTAGTACCACGGATATTATTTTTTACTTTAATATGATTATTTGGAATTCAATGGAATTAATTTTATTGTTAAATAGCTGAATCAGCGTATACATCAATAACAATTTTAAGTTATCTCGCAAATAAAGGTTCCTAGATTTAATTTTGATGATGGAGCTTAGTGCTGCAATAAGGGCAAATATATGTACTGATCCATCTTTTAACACAGCAGGTAAAAAGGAGGCAATATTAGATTTGAACTTTTTTCAGTTTTATCTTACCCATTGGTTGATATTTATTACTAACTGTTAAATTGTAGTGTGTAGATTATATGTCCTACATTGTCCTTTAGTTTTTATATATTCACAAATTGTTTTGAGGAAATAAGTTTTATTATAAAAAAAAAAAAAATACGAGTAATTTAAAAATTGCAAGAAAAAAAAATGTAATTTATTTTACTTTTCATCAGTTGTGAACATCAGCTTTTTATATCCTAATTAAATTTTTCTATATTTGTGAATTAAAATATTGATTGCAGTAACTAGAAGCTTAAGTTCTATTATAAAATAAAATTTGAAAAATATATTGATTGCATTTGTAATACGGAAAGTTATATATTTTGGTTTCTTTTACCGAATTAATTAAGCAAAATTACTAAACGAACAAATCAGTTGAATTACCTAAATTTTTATCATAAAAATTTTAATTTGATTACAATTATAATATTACTATTCAACACATGAAAGATAGTTTGGAGTTATATTATTTTAATAAAAACGGATCATTTTATTAAATATCTTTAATTAGAATCGGATTCCAACAATTCTTTTTTCTATGTGTAATATCTAATTTATATGCCTTAAGTAAGAATACAAACTTATATGGAAATCTCTATGATAAGCATATATATGTAATACCACCACTCTTTTCTAACATTTAGATACTTAGACAAAAACTCATATGGTTAAATAAAATTATATTGTCAGAATAAGTTCACGATTTATTATTCCCTCTTTCCACGATGTCTCCTTATCCTAAGTGTCGGCAGAACTTAAGGCAAGTTACATTGATATTACGAGTAAGTGACATTAAATACAATACAATAATGGAAATTGTAATACAATTCCAAATGCGAAATAAATTTTATGGTTAAATTGTTGGGAGAAAAAATAAAATTGTTTATTTTTAAATGTTTGAATGTAACTTGTTTTTCTTACACATTTGTTTTCCTTTTTTATTACATTCGTTTTTAATTATTTCAATACAATAAATCATGTCAACTAAATGACTAAAAATAATTATATTTCAATAGAATACTTCTTATACTATAAAGGAATGATATATTAAAAAACAATGTTGAAAAATGTCTCATGTGAATTTATTCTCATTTCAGAAAACTTTTTGTGTGTGTGCGTTTTTTTCTGAAGAAGCTATACTCATGGAAGAATATTTACAATATTTACAATAAGGTTCGAAATTGATTAAAAGTTTATAAAACTAAATTTCATGCTAAATAAGGCTTCATCAGCCTGCTGAAAATACAGTCCGATTTTTTCACAATATTCAAATAGATATTATACTATTTGTCAGGAAATTTTCAGAACAAACATCCTGTCACATTTTAAGTTGCACTCTATGAAACTTGAAAATTAGTGTATTTAAGGACAATTTTCAAAAGGATAAAAACAATACTAGGACAGAATATTATTTACAAATACATACTTGAAGAAAAGTACACTTAAATGCTTGAAAGTGATGGTTTCATTTTAAATTTTTGCTTTAAACAACTTTTTATTTTAATAATATACCAAAAATTAATGAAAATTTAATCCTCTGCTCTTTTCCAAAATATATAAAAAAACTGTTGAAATTTGACAACTAAGTACACAAAAACAACATAACCTAAACTAGTGATTTTTGTCTGCAGTTGATAAATAATTTTGTCTATTTTTATTCGGTAATCAATTTTATTATAAAAGATAATTTTCAAGATTCAATTAAACGCCACATTTGACATATTTTACGCCAATGTGCATTGCATAAATAGTTATTTGATTATAGTGAGAAGAGCACAGTAATTCATTCCATTTGATGTTAGATATTAAATCATTCAATTTGGCACAATTACTTGGATTATAGAAAATTGCAACCATATAGTGCACTTATTACTTCAACTAATTTAAAGAAGTCAACTTTTGGATTTCAGAAAAAAAGCTCTCTAAATTCTTTAAAAAGTCAGTTATATATACAGATTTATGAAGAGTGTCATAAAGTTGCAATTGACCAACAACAACTTTCATTCGCAATTACCAAATATGATCATTTGAATTTCATTTGAAAGCATATAATTAAAAAAGAACCAAAAAAAGTAAATTAAAGGATTGAATTTTTTAAAGACTCAAAAGCAGAAATGTTTAATTTTCATTTCTTCTGGTAGCTAAATATAAATAGTAGCGGAAACTGTTTTATTTTAATATAAAATAAATTAAATAAAGAGAACGTTGTACTTAAAAATTACAAAGTACAGTCAGAGCGCTACGTGTACAGAAATAACCAAAAAATTCCTGATTCCTAAATAGAATCCCGCTGATGTGGCAGATCTTAATTTTTACCAAAATAATCAAACACGAACTAAATGTTTGAAGTAAAAATGTATTATATTAAAATGGTTAATTATTTCGTTATTGCACAAGATTTAATAAAAATAAAAAAATATCTTGTGCCTATAAAGCGCAGTGCTTTTATAGCATACAACGATGGGATAAAATAGAAAAATAGACTTAAAATTAATAAATACGAAACATGTATTCTGAAATTAAAAAAGTAAATTTCTTTTCAAAACTTTACCAAAATTTGTTGCGGCCTTTTATAATAGATTTTTTTGAGTCCGTTAATTTATTTTTTAATCACAGAAAGTATATGTCTACCTCCTATATGTCCTGAAATTTAAAACGGATTCACTGATAAAATATGGGTGTATGGGATTTTGAAAAATTCCCTGAAATGAGAAAAACGAATTTTCTTCTAAAATGTTAGACAAAACAGTATCAAAATTTTGCGAAAGCTATTTCATATAGGCTTTCTATGGTTCACAAAATATTTGAGTACCAAGAGTAAGAGCATATTTTCCTTCCCCAAACTATGTTATCTTCTGATATTGTTTGAATTTCTGCACCTACATTTTTTCTTCAGTAACTAATTAATTTGCTTGATTGAAAATTTTTTTCAATATTGTATTCAATATAAAAATAATATCGTTTTAATATCACAAAATAGTTTAACATAAATAATTCTTAGACTTTTGTGTAAGAAAAATAATTTAAAAAGTAATTAAATTATTTTTTGTAGTTGTGGCAAAAAATATGAAGTTATTCTTCTTTATATATTAAAAGCTTGTATAGTACAGAATTAATAAAAAAAATTGTATATTTCTTTATATTTTTTAAGATGTCATCGAAATGAGATAATTTTTATATAAAAAATTAAAAATGTTCTATAATTAATTAATATTAATAAGCTTGTAGATTTCCAATATACCATATTGAGTCCAAGAACTATATTTTTCTTTTTCTTCGTTGTTTTCAAAATTTCAATATAATTTAATTATTTTTTTCTACTTAACAATCTGTGAAATAACTCTAAAAAATTACATAAACTGTAAAAGAAATTTTATAATTTTTTATCATTTTCCCATATCCTTTACCAAATTGGAATAATTTTTAGGTTTTAAACAGTGTTGCAAGGAGGCGAGAAAAAGAGGCTAAATTGAACTTTTAAAAGGTCAGAAAATGCTAAATGTCCCAAAAAATAAGGCCAGAAAGAAGTTAAATTTTATTTTTATTTTAAAAAATTATTTTTCACGTTTTCATTAATTTTTGATATGGTATATATTTATAAATATTGTAATAAATTTTTAAATAAAGCTTAGCTTAGGCTGCCAGTAAAATGACCCAATGAAAAATCGACAAAAAAAATCCCATACAAATTTGGTTTATATTTCCAAGGCGGATCAATAAGTCCGTGACTTTTCGAACTTCCCTCGTAGTTATGTGAAATGCAACACTATTCTCATCAAGTACCACCTGTTAATAGACTGCTGTCAATTTTTGAGCAAGTGTCGTCATTTACTTTGCGTAAAAAATAGGATTTTTCAAGGTCCTTAAAATAGGCATTTGTTTGGTCAATAATTTCATCGTTGGAGCTGCATCTCTTTCCACCTAGCCATTTCTTTAGGTTTGGAAATAGGAACTAGTCACTAGTGGCTAAATCCGGAGAATATGGCGCATGAGGTACCAATTCGTAGCCCAATTCATACAGTTTTGCCATTGAGACTGCACATGTGTGCACCTGTGCATTATCTTGATGAAAAATAAGTTTTTTCTTGGTCATATGGGGTCGATTTCTTTTTAAATCCTCATTAAATCGGTCTCATAAGTTGGCATAATATTCGCCGTTTATTGTTTTTCCCTTTTGAAGGCAATCGATGTGGATTATTCCGCGTGCATCCCAAAAAAATGTTGCCATCACCTTATTAGCCGACAAACTTACCTTGGCCTTCTTCGGAGCCTGTTCACCCGGAGAAATCCATTGTTTACACTGCTGCTTGGTCTCCGGAGTACAGTAATGGATCTATGTTTCATCAACTGTTACAAAACGCCGCAAAAACTCATTCGGATTGCGGTTAAACAATTCCAAACAATCTTTTGAAGTTGTCGCACATTTACTTTATGGTAAATTGAGAGCAAACGATGCACCCACTTGCAGAACTTAGTTTTTTGTTATTTAACACGTTAAAATCGAAGGAGAACTTCTAACAAATTTATTTAAAAAATGTTACCGACATTTTAAAAATTGCTCAAAAATTTCTCTTTTTGTTTTCATATTTTTATATAGAAAATTGTAATTTGTACAAATCTTTGATATGTAGGTATAAGAAAGGAAATAAATATAACTGAGTAGAACCACACATTTAAGTCAAATGTTGTTGATAGTTGAAAACGGAATAGTCTAGTCAAAATATATTTTGTTAAAACATGTTGTATAGGCAGCATGAAATTAAATATAAATGTCAAAATTAGTGTTTATAATATTTTACGGAAATGCAAATTTAATAGATCAAAATAGACCAAAAAAATTACTTGCGTTAAAAATCACAGAAAACAAATTACAATATGAAATAGCATTTGTTAATAAAAAACTTCATGTTGAGCTCCTATAGGTTTATGGAAATTTTTCTCCAACTATTGAGGAACTTTTTGTTAATACTCCTTGTATTATCAAATTCGCAGGTCTCCACTTTGATACCAAACAAAAACAATAAAAGCACAGCCAACACAGTTGAAGGTTTCAATTTCAAGGGTTCAATGAATTTATTATTATTATCTTAAAAACTACCTAAACATAAATGATTCAAATTCAATTATATATGCAACTCATAAGAAATTAAACTTATCGAAAGAGTTACACTGAAGAAAAATGAAGTTATAAAAAAAGTAATGAAAAAGAAAATAAGTGAATACAATATTATTAAATTTAAATACTTGTTGAACTGGGTTCAAAACTTCAATAAAATATATTTTCCTGCATTAAATGCAGAATCGAAAATGTCAATTTGTTGCATAAAGAAAATTTTAAACATGCAATTAAACATGCATTAAATGACTAAGCCGTACCTGCAATGGATTTAACAAAAATTGCATTGCCTGTTAATGTATTACATTCTACACAATAAGTATAAGTACTAAAGAATGATTAATATTACTCATACGCAATGAAACATTTAAGTATATTATAAAGAAAGGTGCACAGAAAAAATTATTAGTTCGGAAAAAAGATTTTATAATATCATGAATTTCATGAGATATTAAATATGAAATGACCGTAGGTTTTCCGATTTGGTTCATGTTTCGCATACACATACTTCATACTACCACAACAACCTAACTGTTTTAATTTTTTTAAATGAGAATATATTACCGATTTTATTCACGATTCTAATTTTATAAAAAAAAAATCAAAATATTTTACAATATTGTATTTTTAATTGTAAAAATCTTTTGAAGCTGAAATCCGCTTTCGTTGGTTTTAACGGCATATAGATATTGAAAGGAAACGTAGTCCTCTTTTTCAGAAAAATGTATTTCCAATGCAGATGCATTATTTCTGTTTTGAAAGCGTTTTCTCCCTTTAATTTTATTTATTTATTTATATATTGAATAATTACAATACAATTACAAATTATATTCTAATTCTAACCGAGCGCAGTAACAAAGACTATTGTTCTTTTTAGTGAAACAGGCCAGAGTCTCTGGTGATAATCGAACCCACAACCTCCAGACTGGCAGACTAGCTCTCTGTCAACTAGGCCATCAATTTTTTAATTTTTCAATTTAACTTAAAAACTGGTAAATAATTTAGTTAAGGTTTAATTGTGATGGAAAGTTCTAGTATTTTTAATAATTTTTTATAAAAAGCCCCAACAAAATTTCCAAAAACTAATTTATTAAAAAATGTTTTCATGACATGCCCGTTAACACAAAGTACGGTTTAGTTAAATTTAACAACTAATTAACCATCTTCCAGTTAATATTAACTAAAAGTTAAAAATTTTTATTAACACTATTGAAATGTTAGTTAACATTCTGATAGCATTATTAGGTCTGTTCCAGCACTTGTCAAACTTGCAAATTTTAGTCAGAATTTACAGGAAAGGCTTCTCGTGCTAAGAATTTATGTATATTTTGTTGTTTTTGTGATAATTTCTGACTAATTCTGACTAAAACCTGCAAATTTGACGAATACTGAAACAGAGCTAATTTGAATTTGTTTTGCATTTGAAATAATTTTATTTATGTTTTGAAATTAAAGGAATCATTTGTACCTTTATAAGATATATTTACATGATATTTATGAACTTTAAAGGGATTTTCCGGAGTGGACGTTATGTGGGATCTATGGTCAATTATGAACCATTTAAATTCAACAAGATATATTCAAAATTGCGTCTTTTGTTCGTTTCATAATGTTTAGATGAACAGATAGACTGCCAGCCGGACAGACATTCTTAAATTCCATATATTTAAATATATTATAAATATAATGGTATACTTTATATTAGAGATCATGCCAGCTAATGTTTCCCAAATGGGCGGTGCCTAGAAAAGTTTTAATAACAAATACATTTGTTTTTTTGGAGAGATATAATTTTATATAAATACGGCCATATATAAAATATTTAAAACTCCACTCCGGGAGAATCTTTGTTGGGTGTCTAGTTAAAAAATCTTAACCAATTATATTTACCAAAATGTTCCATTTCAAAGAGGTGTCTTGACCTGAACTCTGCTCTCAATATTTACATGGATAGCTAGCTATCGAAGCGGGAGAACGTTTTCGAAAATGCATTTGAAAAATGTAGTTGCATTATAAATTCACTTTTTTAAACAATATTAACTTTTAATTATGAGATTTAAAGAGGACATAATTAGCTTCTCGCTTGTTCAATGAAATTGGATTGCAACTTAAAAAGTTATGAATTTTTAAACATAGATACTTCGTGAATTTTTAACCATTTTCTAAAAACAGAAATCGCGAGTTTTTCGAAATTTAGAAAAGGAGAAATGGTGATATCTTATCATCTTATTCCCTAGCGTAAATGATGCTTAATTCCAAGAAAATCAGAGGACACAAAGTTAAAAACTGGCTTTTTTTCAGTTCCATTGTTGACACTGAATCTAGATTACCCGTTAATATTAAAAGTTTTTTTTTTTTGTATCAAATAAATGTATGAAATATGTAAACTTGTTTATTTATTTTTTTAAATTTAAATTTTGGCAATAGGTAGTAGTTATTTCATACGTTACAAAGTAATGAATGGTACTTATTTTTTCTATTATTTTAAAGTACAAAATAATTATTTGCTGATAATGACTTAAAGAAATAGTGTTCGATAACATTACTTAAAAGTGTGAAAAAATAACAGTAATAACTACTTATTGTTTAACTGTAAGTATGTTGTTTGGTAACTTTAGTATTTTTTAGTATTTTATAGTAATTTTGCAGTTTTATTTGACTGCGAGCAATGAATAAATTAGTTTTGAGGCCCATGAAGTCATATAAAGGTAATAAGTTTTTCACTCGAATTGTAGCAATATTATTTGTTGCCTTATAGCGTAAGCAAAGTTTTTGCTAGGTAATTATACTATGCGTCAAATTTTGGGTCATTGAATATTGCCTCAATAATTCCAGCTCGAAAGGAAAGTATACCATTAGATTAATAAAATCTCCAAAGGGTTTGCAAAGTGCGTCCGAATATCGATTTTATGGACCCTTAAATTTTTAATATTTTTTTCACTATGTGTGAAAATAAAAAGAGAACATTTAAATCATTAATATCAGTGTATTTGTGGATAATTATTGTTTTATATATTGTAAAGTTTATCTTAAATATTATGTAAGATTTTTATTTAGTACTCCACCTGATTTTTCATAATAAAATAATAAAATTGTTTGTACATTGTTCATATATATACACTGTCGAACAAAATAAATGCGGTTTCCTATTCTTGCAATTTACTTCATAATAATTGCCTTCTATGTGCATTGTGAACTACTTTTTTGGTATCAAGGTATTTATCGTCTTGTATTGTTTAATTTAATAAAGAAAAGAAGTTTTTTTTTAGATTTTCATTTGTGAGACAAAATAAAGTGACACTTTACTAAATTTATTAATTTGATTTCCAACTTTCCAATTTTTTCTTACAAAACGGAAGGAAGATGCATTAAAAATGCTAAATTTTATTATCATACTCATTAAATTCTATTCAAATTATTATTACATTTGGAAAATAAGGATAGATCCGTCCATATTATTGTAAACTTTTCGATCACAAGTAAAAAAGATTTCTTGATTTCAGAAATTGTCCAGAAACTGTCCAGACAAGGTTCAAATAAATGAGTTTGGAAAGTAGCAATGCTAAGAAACTGCAACTTATATGAGCTTCTATTTTAAAAAGTTAAAATTTCAGACTTTTCCATGGATATTTCCGAATTCGGTTTTTAGAATTTTCTAATAAAATTTTGATTCATTCATCCAAATAATTTCCAAATAAATCATTTGGAACGTACATTTCAAAATATTAATAGCAAACTGAGTGAAAAAAGGTTATGGAGATTCTATTATTATGAACCTCGATTCAGTTCTTTCAACACTTTTCCACTCAAACAAATTTAATTGTTGAAGACGGTTTTTTAATAAATTTTCTTTACGAATTGTTAAGATCTCTGGATAAATTTGGATACTAGTCCTTTCATAAATACTTATATTTAGTACAAAAATTGTCAAATAAAAGTAAAAATTAAAAAAATAACCAACGTCACCCCATGAAAATAATTTTCCATTTTTGATAAAATTAAAAAAGTTTTTACTCTTTTAAAAAAAGAAAAAAAGTAAAAAGGGCAAACAAATATTTTTCGGACTTTAGACTACTAAAAACGGGCTAAATCAAGCCTGAAAACGCTGAATTGACATTACTGATAATTACATTTTCCTTTATCTCTTTGAATGATGAAACTTATTCTCTTTTGGCGAAAATCGTGATATTGCTATCATTTTCTTCACTTTACACTCAGTTATTTCTAATATTAATTAAAATTTATTATTTTGCATAAGGAAATTGTTCTTTTAGCTTCGAAGTAATACATTTTGCGTTTAAAAGAAAAATACTTTAATTTCACTACATTCTCCCGATCTGTAACCAAAACATCTTTTTGAATTGTAGTCGAAATCTGAACAATAATATGGACGGATCTATAATTATTTTTCAAATGTAATAATAATTTGAATACAATTTAGTGAATAGAATATTAAAGTTAAGCATTTTTAATGCACCAGGCTTTTGTTTTGTAACAAAAAGTAAGAAAATTGGAAGCCAAATTAAAAAATAAGCACGAAAAACAAATAGTTCATAAGCTTCTTTCATTTATTAAGTTAAACAATACTAGATGACAAATAGTTATATACCGAAAGTAGCACCTTATTTTGTCTGTATATCGTGCATTCTTCGGAAAGAAATAAAGGGTATAATATTCATAAAAATTTTGGTTTAAGTTTAAAAATAAGTTGGATGCCACACCCAACTTATTTTTATTATATTATATTATTTTAGCCCACGTTCAATAAAAATCAATTTTGGTACTTTATTAATGCTACTAAGACAATTCATATCAAGTTTTAAGAACACGAGGAACAGAAAATACTGTGTATAATGAAATTAAGTCGGTATGGGTACTATGCCTCTTATTTGTCTACTTTTATCATACTGTGATATTTTTTACCACTTTTTTTTAAATGTTAATTAATTTTCGAAATTAGCAATATAACCCTTTACAAAAAGTAGGCGTGACATCCAGTCAGCACTTCCCTCAAGGATATAAATATGTGCCCAATTTAATTTTAACCGGTTCAGTAGTTTAGACATAAGGTCATGTCAAATAAAATAAACAAAATTATGACAAAAAATGGATGCAAAATGGTTTGGTATCCACAAAAAAATCTTGTATAATAATCATGGTATTCTGTAAAATAACAACAATACATAATAACATTTGGATTAAATAAATTGAATGTTTTTTTTATTTGCAATTATATTGAAAAAGGGGTTCGAAAAATTCGAATTTAAAGAGGCCATAAAACTGAAATTCGAACTAACTTTCAAAAAAGAACCCTTTTGGTGTTTTATTACAATTTGTTTTTGTGTTGAAATTATTGAGGAAACTTTTTATTGTTGCTTTGTGTTATAAAAATGAATCCATTTCCAATTCTATTTACAATCTTACTTTATTATTTATTTGTTAATTTATTTAATTTTTTTATTTTTCTTTTTTGTAAATATAAGAAGAAAAGAAATCTATATTTGTGTTGAAGTTTACTCATGTATTTTTAATTATATTAGTGTACAATTACAACACAAGTACGATTTTAAACTTTTATTTGCACTTTTTTTTTGGGATAAGTAACTAGTGTAAACAAAATTCAAATAAATTTTCATGGAACGAAACCATAAAACTTTTTAATTATTTTGTTACTTTAACCCCGTTTGAGCTATAAGGGTCATGGTTGGTTGGTTTTCATGGTAGTTTTGAAATGACCATACAACTCGGCAGATTTGTTGCTCATAGAACCTATACTGATTCTATGATTTGGAGTACTAGAGCATATTGAAGTGCTTCCATTGTGTATTGTTTAAATTCCAGGAATCTGTTTATAACTCCTACGGCCTCAAGTAAAACTGTTTATGTAGATCGAACTTTAAGATATGCGTATTGACTGCTTGAGAGGTAAATAGTACGTTCAAGTCGTTGACGTATATAAGAGTCAATGAGTCTTTCAAGCGTCTTTTGTCGAAAAGATGAGAGATTTATTGGTCAATAGTGTTTCGCATACTAATGACTTCCTTTGCAGATTTTTGGTATAACAACGACCTTGACCTTTCTTCAGTTCTCCGGAACATAGTTGATTGGGGGAAAAAGCATAAAGATTTTCTGAAGCCAGGGGTTGATTTATCTCTTGGGAATTTGTAACATCCGTTGTAAAATGACGTCAGACTTATATCAATTGCCCATGAAATTCTATTAAGGGTGATTATATTATATATTGAGTTCTACAAGTTCTCACAGTTACAGCAGCAATATTTTTGCAGCCTGGGAAATGTTGTCAAGTGATTTAGCTATGGATTCCGTGCAGAAGTCATCATTTCTTTTTATGTAGGTTTGGTTTAAGAGCCTTAACTCGAATTTTACTGAGCCTGGCTGAATCTTATGTGTTATTTATAGATTCGCAGACGTCTCTTCATGAGCTTCTTTTTGCGACTACTATATTTTTTTGTAGGCTCTCTGTTTATCTTTAATGGGAGACTCAACGAGTTTCTCTTCATAGTTTAGTTAGCTCCGAGTTCCATCATGAAGGGAAGCTTTTCTTAGCCTTTGTTATGGGACACGAAACTTCGAATGCTTTTAACATTACTCAAAATCAGTGTTCTAATTGTGTTTCAAAATCCCATTTAATTTAAACCGGTACGTTCTACTTGGGATTCCGAAATGTTACGTTACTATTATGTCCTGAAGCCTAATGTTCAAGGGAATCCAATTACGATCTGAAAAAGACCTTTTATCGGAGGCCCTTCATCTATCTTAGACCTATCATTTACGAGTGTGATATCCAGAACCTTCTCTTATCCATTATAGTTATCCGCTTGAGGATAACTATCACAAGGCTTTTGTTGTGCAGCAACTCGACCTTTGCTACTATCAGGTTTGCTAAACTAAGCTGCGAACAATGAAAAATGTTATCATATATTTTTTTTTAGCAATAAGACGAGATCTAGGCTTACCACTATCTTTTACATAAAGCTCTTTATATGCTGATGATGAGAACCTTTTACCTCTGAGTTGACTACCCAGGGTTCCAGCACCAGCCTAATGTCCAGGTTCCTTTCGCCTAAGAGAACCCGTAAGTTTTCTGAAGCATATTTCGAGTACTGCAAATTTACTTGGACAATTTTAAGAGTGGTTTAGGACTCTGAGAGCATAGTGTCAGAGAGCAGAGAGTTGGTAGTTCGAAACACCTTCACCTTTGCGTCTCGCACCCCGAAGAACAGTTTAAAGCCCGCCTTCTTAAGCTCAGCTGATTCTGAATCCATAACAGCAAGAATTAGGCATGTACGACTCGTTTTGTATGGATGATAGATCAATTATGCATGGAGATGTTAAGGTTCTGAATCTTCAGACACTCCAATAGTTTTGAGGCTTCGGCTACCATTTTTTTAGCCAAATTCTTGTACGTGGTGTTATCGGAATTTTCTCAGAGGGGATTAGCTTAAGACTTAATCCTTTCCATGCATCACTAATCTGAGCGATGCATTTGCTGAGGAAGTCCTGCGAGAACTCGTGCAAGCATTTGGTTATAATGTGAACTTCACTGGATTCAAAACAAGGTGCCTGACTGGTCTTTTTAACTAGCACATAGTCTATAAAGATTTCAGCTAAGACTCGGTGACACCTTATTCTATTATCACAGGCTTAATGAAACCCTCTTTATCGTTTTCCAGAGAAACTTTCAGGTGATCCTTCACCATTTCGTTAAATATTTTTCTGTCTGTTGCTGTCAAGGATCTTTTTCTTTGTTTTGTTTTTTTTTTTTGTTTAAAGAATTCATATATTGTTCCCATGAGTAGGCAAGTAAGGGGATGGACCATCTATGCAGTGACGGCGTATGTAGACTAGACGTCAATATAACCAAGCCCTTGTCAACGTCGTGGGAGGAGAGCTGTTGGCAACTAATCTTCTTTTACCACTATTTAGCCATTCACCTTAACCTAACAAATGATGGAAAAGTAATGGGAGAATGAAAGAGAAAGAGCGTAGGTAGAAAAATGGGATGAGACTGAATAACTTTTTTATTGTGCCAACTTTTGAATACGATACTTTGAAGATTGATTTCGAATAAGTAGATCTCCTTTTTCGAACTACAAGTTGTTTGTTAAAAACGTCTAAATAAAAATAATTTTAAGAATATTTTATTGCGCTTAAAGTAATAATATTTTTTTTTAAAGCTTAAAGTGTTTAAAAAATAAATACACACTTTTTCTTTATTATAAAAGTAATTATTTTTTAAACATTCTTTATATATTGCATGCAGCTTTTAAATTTATTTAACAGAGCCTTCAAAACATGTTGCAGTTAAAATAATTGCAACATTAGTAGGTTTCTTTCTATTGCAAATAAATATATATATATATATATATATATATATATATATATATATATTTTTTTATAGTTTCCATTTAAACCACATGAGTTTACTTTCTAAACAGTTTGACTTTTATGTGACATATTGCTTCTAATAAAACAGCACATAAAATAAGACACATGTAAATGAAACAAGGACAATTCAAGGATCTTTTTCTTAACACTTTTTTAATATTTTTAATTTTAGTAGAAAAATGTCTCTTTGAATGCAAGAAAGAGTTTTTGAAAGTGTGAATAGTAAAATATACACTTCATAAGAGCAAAATTTTATACAGTGGAAGACAATGCAAATATCAAGTAAGTAATTTATAGTCGTTCAAGTTAGACCATATGATGTGTATCCAAATTCTTTACTAGGTGGGCCAATTGAATATCGCTTCTTGTAAAAAGTGCAATTTATGTTTCTCAAAAATATAATTATGTTTGATATTATATTGATACTAACATTTTTATGGGATCTATGTGCTTTAAGGTGATTCCTTATGTCGGAGCTATAGCCAGTTATTAACCAATACTAATAAATCACTTTGCTTTCTACTTATAAAAAACTTGTCATGTTAAATACTGGCATTTATATGGGATTTTCGCAATATTTTTATGGGTTTCTATATTGGAATATATATGAGACCTATGGTTAGTTATGACCGATCTTTCAAAATTTGTTATAAAGACTTATACTTCTATAAAAGTTGTTTGTGCCGAATTTCACTAAAATATTAATACTCTCGGCTAAATCTAAATATACAATTAATAAAAATAGTACGAATCACAGTTACTTTATTATGTATATATTTAAAGAATTGTTTTTTTTTTCAGTCACTGTAAACACATGTAAAGTACTTTAGTATGTTATGTTCTTTGGATTACATTCTCTTACTCATATAAAATATCCACAAAACCTTTTTTATTTTTTATTTTGAGAACTTTTAATTTGTTATATAATTTTCTAAACAAAAGTTTTAAAGTAGATACATATATATCTAAGGATACGAACTAGCTACTACCATTAAATATAAGATTTAAGTACACAATTAAGCTTAGATTTAACTATTTCTTAATGACTCAAAACTTCTTTGAAGAAGTGTTAATTTTAAAGTGAATTTTGTCTAATTATTTTTTATGTACTTTATTATTTATGAAATACCTTTTGTAGACTACTTTTTCTAGTAATGTTTTAGTGATTTAATTCATATTTGAAAGTAATATACACAAAAATATATGCAATTAATTCTACATACAGTGGGCTAAATAAATATAAAGTTCACGTATAAATGTTAGATAAAATCAATTTTAGAATTTTATTTTGATTTTTTTCTTTACTTTTACATTTTTTAATAACATTTATAAAAAAAAAAAAATAAAAAGGAATTATATTCATACATTCAAAACAAAAATTTTACAAGAATAATAAAAACGAGGTGCGAAATAAAGATAAATTCACTAAACAAAAGCTTAAAAAATTATTAATTGTTATTACTTTCTTGTGCGAATTTTTATTTGATGTTATCGCCTTTACATTTTGTTACATTAAAATATGAGATTTTATTTAATTTAACAAATATTCCGAAGTTTTAAAAAGATTGGACATCATACCGTTCTTACAGTGTCTTCCTTATTGTTACGCTTTCATAGTGTTTACCATTGGTATACACTTTGCATGGGGATTTCTCATAAGTTTTCTACTAGATTTAGAGAAGACTATGGGCTAGCCAACCCAAAACGCTTTTAGACAAAATTCACTCCATCAAACCCATTGAATTTTCACCGTTTTCAATTAACGGTATTTTTAGCATTTCCACATAAGTTTCAACATACATTTTGAATTAAATCCATGCTAGTGTAAGCTTCCTTTGAAAGAAAACGCAGCTCATATAATGAGAGCAACTCTGCCAAAATTTCTGCTCATTCTAATTTTCTTTTCTTAACGTAAATTAGATTACATCGAGTCCATCGAAATTAAACTTCTTTTTACCACTAAATTTACCATTAAATATTTCTTTCCCTTTTTCGACGTAATTCATGTGATTTTTTCTGACTAACTCAAAGGCTTACTTTTGTGAACTTATGTTAATGAAGAGTATGACATTATTGTTGCAAAAATAAGTTGTTTTGAGATCTACAAAACCTCCTATGCTCTTCTAGTGGTTACTGGAAGTAAAAGCTCTTTATTTGAGACTATGGTTTGGGGTTTACCTTTCCTTTTTTTCCTGGCAAACGGAAATTCCCGGAAAATTTAATTTTTTATATTTGAAAACTTAAACTGTAAGAAAAAAGCACTGATTTCTTATAAAGAATATTAAACAGCATTATAAATCATAATTATTTAACAAAAAATAAAATAAATATTAAAGTATGATGAATCTTTCAAGACTATTGTAAATATTTCATACAAATAAAATAAGTACCTATTATAAGTTGTATTAAAAACATGCAAAAAATTAAAAAAAAATAATAATAATAATAAACCCTAATCTATGGTACTATATATAAGTTTCAATACAAATACTTTGACTTATTGTTTTATTTCCATTTTATCTTCATCTTACGTTATTAATTAATTTTTTTTAATTTAGAGATGTAAAACACAATTCTGGAAAATATTTAAAATTGGCTCTGTTAATCGTTTTAAAATCCTCAGTTAAGTTTTGGAGCTTTAACATTTATATCAGAACCAAAAGGACTTAAATTAAAGCTAACATATCTACGTTTTTATGACAAAAGAAGAAATCTTACAATTATCATTTACTGTTAGGAGAAGAGAGTAATTTAGAAAAAATAACGAGTAGTCCCACTTCCAACCTATTATTTTGGACTTTGATAGGTAAAAATACTAGACCAACTATATAACGCATCAAAAAAATAGACAATATTTCTGTTTTTAATTTAAACTTTAGTCTCTAACCACAGCATTTGGTGTTACTAATTTATTTCACATTTCCTCATTTCGAAATAGAAAATTTTAAACTTATTTATAAATAAGTTTGTAAGGCTTTTAAGAAACTTTTTGTGTTTCTTCCCTTTTATGCCTCGCAGACATTCAAATTCAATTGCGCTCATTATAAAATATTTGTTGTTGATGGAGACACAAATGTATCTAAAATCTAAAACGTATTGCAGAGTAAACAAAACATTTCAAACGAAATAATAAATTTGTTTTAAAAACGCCCATAAATAAAAGAATTGTTACAAGTGTTTTATAACTAAAAATAAAATGTACACATAATTCAATGTCAAAAACATTTAATTCCAATAAATAAGTATTTCAAAAGAAAAATACAATCATCAAATGTTGAGACTTGTAAATATTTGCTTTATTTTCTATATTGGTGCATTGATGATATGTATATATATATATATATATATATATATATATATATATGATATGGAAAATTCTATGAAGGAAATAGCTAAATGCAAAAGTATTATCAAAAATTCCTTACAATTACAATGTTCTTATATGATTTCTAAAATATTACACCTGAATGTTTAAATTTACGTTAGCTGGACCACTTTCAAAAGACCTCTAAAAATACGTATTTCTTTTGATATCATTATCAGAATTTTCGTTAAAAGAAAATTAACTTCAAATTGTAATAGAGGTGTACTAAGGAAAATTCATTTAAATAATGATAAATGTGTCTTTTCAGTCGCGAAATATTAAGATTTTACTAATGTTTTTTTGTCATATTATCTTTATTCAATTTTTAATTTACCATTGGAATAGTCCATCTTAATACTATAAAAGATTACATGTAATTAACTCTTTAACAGCAAGAGGGTCAATTTTATGCATTTAGTTTCCAAAAGGCTAAATTAGCAATTTTTGAAAATAAGTCGCATAGAAGTATTAGTTATACTTAAATATAGAATAATTTATGAAAAATATAATAAGTTCCTTTATATAATCGAATTATAAATACTATTGAAATTTATAGTGCCTAAATTTTATAGGAATTTATAGTTTTTATGATAAATATATGCTTTTGTTTATATTTATTTTCTTAACTGACATTAACATTTACATTCACCATTTACAAATACTTTAATTACAACACAGGCATACACTGATTCTGTAGCGCGGGATTTCTCAATCATTTCGGATGCACATTATTCTGAAGTAGTAAGCCTTTAAAACACTTTTTTGAATTGACTGGTTTTCGGGAAAAATCGATATTTGCAAAATTATCGTGGTTGCACTATGTATTGAACCGTCATTAACTTCGGTGGATTCACTATCCGAATAATTTAAAATTTTCCATTTTCGAATAACAAATCATCCGAATAATAGAAAATTTCTTATTGTTCAGATAAATTTATGTCAACTATTTATTTTTCTATATGTCTGTTATATCACGTCAAAAGTAAATAAAAGTAAGTTTTAAGAAAGTACTTTTTCATTACTTCCAAAGTATCAATAAGTGTATTTAAACAAATGAAAAAAATCTCCAAATGCCCGTGCAGAAAACTTTACCAACACTTTTTGTTGTTGATTTTTATAAGTTTGCAACTATTCACAACAATAACTTTCATATTCTATTTTAATTTTTTAATTAATCCCTGGGAATAGTAGCGCGTAGGAAAAAATTACGAAAAATAATATTATTCACAATTATTTTATTAAAAATAAAAATTATAATAAATTTCCTTGCATCGATAAAAAAAAGAATTGGATATTCTGCATCTTTGCGTGAAATCGTGAACATAACTTCCATCTCAGTAAATAGGTATCAAAAAAGAGAACATCTTCTAATGACAAGTCTAGTTTAAGTTCATTGGAAATTATACGAATTTTCACTACTCCGGACCACAAGTTAAGGATATTAATTACTTTTTTGGATATTCTTATTTTGATGGAGTAGAATGTTTAATAAAATTATATTATAATATTATAACTTTATGAATACTTAAACTTGAAGCAATAGAAATTCTAAAAACATGAATTTGAGTAAAGTTAATTGAAGGTTATATGTGATAAAAATTTAAATTTTCATCAACAAAATGTACGTGAAAATGCCAATGTTAATTTTGAAGTTATTTTCACAAAGAAAATGAAGGAAGTTACACTAAAATCTGATTATTAAGTAAAGCAGAATTAAGAAAATATTTTGTAGTATTAGGTTAAAAAATGCAATTTTTTCACACAAATGGGCAAAAGAACTGATAAGATAAACCCTTTGTCAAATACTTTGATCAATATTATGTTTCTACTTAAGTAACTATTTTAATAGATTAACTGTTATAATTGGTGTTATTTATATATACTAAGACCATTCGGTTAACCGAAAAATTTGCCATTAACCGACTATTGACCGATTAACTTTTAATCTCGAAAACCCGAGTAATTGGATAATATAATTAAAGCACATCTCGAAAATGACTTGTCTGATTTGGTTCAATAAAATATCAAAAAATTCGAATTAAAATTGCCTTCAATTTATACTCATATCATTTTTTAATATTTCAACAGTTATGAATAGTAAGCCTATTTTCTGACAAAAAAATAAAAACCAAAATTGTTCACAAAAAAATCATAAAAACTCGTAAATATCAAAAATTAAAATTTTTATTCTTTAGTCGTAAAAATAAATTTGTTGGAAATAATATATATTTCATTCAAATAAATGCATAAATTTTGATTTAACTCACAAATTAGTGAATTTAATTTGCAAATTACATAGAAACATTAAAACAAAAATTCACGAAATAAATTTTATTTAGTTTTTGATATTGCTATATAATTTAAAATGAGTATCTTCCATAATTTGTGAACAAAATAAAAAGTTATTTGAAACAAATTTATCTTTATGATTAAAAATAAAAAATTTTCATTTTTAACATTACGGAATTTTTATGATTTTTAAAATATATATATATATATATATATATATATTTATATATATATATATATATATATATATATATATGTATATATATATATATATATATATATATATATAACCTATAGCATCTGGGAGACTGATTAGCTTTTATTCTAAACATCCCAAAAGGATATTTATGAATACGGCAACAAACTTTATTACAAGAGTACTGGAGCACTAGGGATTTCCATGATAAACGAAATTGTTAAATATGTCACAAATAAAGAAAAACCAATGAACAACAAGAATACGGATAAACCACAGAAAATTTATAAATCAATTGAATATATTTCTGGACTTTCGGAAAGGTTTAAACACTCAGATATATGTATATGAGAAAGAAAATTACATATTGGCGATGAAAACGAATAACAGAACAAATAAACTATTTAGCAATGTGAAATCGAGAATTCAAAATCTGGACAAGTCTAACGTAGTATATGAGATAAAATGCAATGGTGCCGATACTGACAAATGCTAAAAAGTGTAATTTGGTACAACAAAAACAAAATTAAGGACAACATTATCATCGCCCAAATCAGTACTGAAATGTAATGAAAAACCACTAACAAAAAAAAAAAAAAAAAAAAAAAAACAGCAAGTCAGACAAGCAGTTTACGATATATGCTTCGATATATGGTGCAATCTGGGTAATTTTACAAATAGCGATTTATTGTGAAAACTAGAGTGAATTCAGCTTATCTTTTTTAAGGCTGTCTTGGGTTTTTATTTTGCTTTTATCCTTAAAATTTTTGTTTTAGCTTCGAGCTTTTTTCTAGCCTTTTTTATTTTTAAAATTGCCTTAAAAACACTAGTATTTGAACAGCAAAGGAAATAATTCTTTATTTAATATTAATAATTTTATTTTTATAGAATCATCCATTTAAGCGTTGTTTTGTATTTATTCGCGCAAAAAATAAAGATAATTTATATGTAACAAAAATTATCGCCTGCCCCGCTTTATTCTCTAAATCAAAAATAGCTGTTTTTGTGGACTTACTGAATTGTGATCATTATAATTATTTTTTAATATACTATATTAAACATAAAAACTATTTATGACTAATATTAAAAAATGGGTGCCAGCAAAATGACTATATTTGCTTTGAGTCGTTTTGCTGGCACCCATTTTTTAATATTGTTCATAAATAGTTTTTGAGTTTAATATAGTATGCTAAAAAATAATTATAATGATCACAAAAATCAATCGAATGAAAAATCACCCAAAATATCAAAAATGTGTTATCAAAAACAAATTATAGCTCAAAAAATACAAAAAATCACCGCAAAATTTTTGGGTTGTTTTTCGTATGAAATATGACCCAAATTTGTATGGGAAGTTTTCAGGAGATATTTCTATATTTGCTGCGGGCGATTTTACTTTCGGTCATTTTGCTGGTAGCCTTAAACATTCTTATGAAAGCGAAGATCAACCAAAATTTAGGAATGTCTAATCAAAAAGGACTTATATAGTTTACTTCAAAGCACTAGTTTTCCATCACCCAAATTTTTGGCCAATTTTTCAATGGGTCTTTTTACTAAAAGTCGTTCTGTTCTTAATTTATAAATTTATTAAAGTATCTTTAAAAAATCAAAAACTATTGAGAACGAGAAACATTTTTTTTAAATTAAAAAAAGTTAAAATTTTTCTAGCCTTATTTTGTGGAGAATTTAGCCATTTCAGCCTTTTTTTAAGCCGATTTAGCATCTTTTTCCTCACCTCCTGTCAACTGAGATATCCCTTGCCACAGAAAAAATTTAATTTTGTTACACAGGTTTAAGTTCATAAGTATATACTTTCATGTATATTAAGTGTAAAAAACTTATTATTAAGTTCCGCTACAATATGTGTAGTTTGACCAAATATATTTTTTTTCCAATATTTCCTTCTTCTTTAAATGTAATATTTTTAAATTTTCTATTTAAATGTTAATGCAATGAATTTATTACGCTTGAGTAGTATTTAAATAATAAAAAAATACTCTAGAGACTTAGGCTCGATTTTATACTGTTCTCTTAGTGTATACTTAAGTGCAAATTTAGTTAAGAAACATTTAAGCTAAAGCCTACTCTTAAGAATGTTTTTAAAAAGTTAGAACAAAGAAATCTTAAGCTTATGGGCTGTAAAATTAAAATATATAACCACAAAGAAAATATAAATTTAGAGCGTATTTTATTAAATCTTGTTTTTTTTATATATTTTTTGTTTATTTTCAATAAATATTTTTAAAACGCCAAGCAATTTTCATACTTAGGAAAAACTTATGGGATGGAATAAGAACACTTAAGTTTTCAATCATAAAACAATTTTAAGAACTTAAGTACGTTTTTGCTACTAAGTGAGCAGTATAATACCGGACCTTAAATTAATGGAAACTAAATTTTCAGAAAAGGTAAGGGAAGGTACACTTAAATAGTGAAACTACATGGAAAAATCTTTCTTTGGAAATGTAATAAAATGCAATTAGTTTTTATTAAATGACACATATGTAGGAAATAAAATGGAAATGGGATAAAAAATATAATGGTTACCTTGTACAAAAATCTTACCCATTCGCGTTCACAAGTCATTAATATTTCGCAAAAGGAATATTTAAAGGAAGCTAGAGGAACTATAATGACACTTTCCAAAACATAATTAGTAGAAAATGTTTGTGCTTTTTATCAACCTTTTATGTCAGGTGGTTTAAAATTATTCATTATTATTGAGGGGTTTTGTGCTAATGGCTAAGTTACATAAAAAATTTCTAAAAATATAATATACATGTTTTAGTATATATTTAATTAAACCGTATAAAATTTTTCGAAAATTTTTACAATTATTCTGATAATAAAGCGACTATTAATGTAAGGATTCTACGTTCAATTCCCATTTGAGATCTTCATTATTTGTGTTACTAAAGTTTTGATATAATTTTTTGATGTTTTATAGTATTAAAAATACATCTCGCTAGCGGCACAAATATCACAATTTTGTAGTAAATTTAATATGATGAAATTACTTTAGCTGAACTGTTTTTTTTTTTATTTTTATTTCCACAATTCCATTGAGAGTCATTATTTTAAGATTTTATTACATTTCTGTTTTCAATTTGTTATTGTGGTATTAGAAATAGCCAAAAATAATTTCGTTTTATAGCAACTAAGGTCATTTTCATCTTTATTAACTATCTTATGTCCTTTTTTTAAGGAATACTATTACACCATCTAGGCAATGGAAGATGTAATTTAAGAGGTTTATTTGCGGGGTATTTTAGAGTATGTGCTTAAAAAGGTTTTTGTTCTATAAATTTCGATTTTTAGATTAAATTTTGTATGCTGTAGAAATTAATTTTCCCATTTATTACTTTAAGCAAGTAAATAGTAAAAGTATAGAATATTATATAACTATTTTTTTAAAGCAGAAAAGGGTTAGATGTTACCAGCTTTTTTATAATTTCCAGAGCTGCGGACTACGAAACATAAGTCTTCGTTAACTACTCTCAGTATCATATAATGAATAGTTGTGAAAATTTTCCAGAAGTGTATCATGCAGAAAAACTAATAAATAATGAGATTGTTGTTAGATGGCACAGTGAGATTTTCATTTTTAAAATATAATAGGAAAATTAAGTGAAAATAAATCCTTTGGAATATCACCTAATAAAATAGGAAATCATTTATTAAGTAAAATAATTATTTTATACATACATACACACATACATACATACATCCATCCATACATACATACATACATACATACATACATCCATACATGCAAACGTACATACAAACAAACATACATACATTTTAAATACATAATTGATTTATTTTTTTATTTTTATTCAAAAATGTTTATATTATACATTTTTCGATTTCACATACATTTTCTTAAAAATACTCTACCCAACACCACCATAAGTGGTTGGGATATTACGCGTTTGTACTGATGTTTGTAGTGTAAAATATTCGAACCCTCACCTTTAAGTGTATCATTCGACTCAGAATCACTTTCTGTGTCTATTTAACGATGTCCGTCCATCCGCCCGTCCGTCCGTCTGACTGGCTGTCCATTAGAGCCAATATCTTCTAAATGATCTCCCCTTTCATAATTTTAGGTACGTTTAAATACGCGCTACACTTTGGATTTCTTCATACAATGTTGAATGTATAATGTACAGGTCGCAATTTTAAATATATCTGATGATGCATATTGAAATTAGTTAAGATCGGCCTATTATTTCCCCTACCCCACATGTACTTCCGGAATAGTGGTTTAACGATCACAAATGCTTTAAGTATATATGTTTTAATAAAATTCGACACAAGTTAGTTTGATATAACTATTAATCTTAGTTCCAAATTTCATGAAGATCGGTTCATAATTGACCATAGCTCACAAAAAAGCCTATCTTCCGAAAATAACTTTAACGCGTATTAATCCCATAGAAATATTAGTATTAAGATAATATTTGACACGAATAAGTTTTATATAAATAGAAATCACAATGCTAAATTTTATGAGATATAATTGACCATAGCTCCCATATTAGTCCCTCTTGCGGGAGTCACCCGTAAGTAAATAAATTCAATATAAATATTGGATTTATGTATGTTCAATAATTCAGTTTACTAAAGACATGTATCGGTTCACAATTGTCTACAGGTTCCATATAAGACATCTCCCCGAATTTTAATGCAAATACACTATGGTGTAGGGTATCATAAGTCTTGCTTGACCTTTGTTAGTTATTTTTTATTATATTAAAAATCAGATATTTTGCACTAATATCTGTCAAAAATTCTATGTTCTGAGTCATTGTTCCACTGGTTTTTATTCACATAATACTATAACTCTGAAAAAAAGTTTTGTTCTAAAAGTATATATTTTTTAAAAATAGGGAATTCGCAGCAGTAACTCAAAGGTTTATACTTGTGTGTACTTGTTATAAATGGTGGATTTTACTTGTACGCTTACAGGTCAAGATTGCTTATAAAAGGTTGAGTGTATCCAGAAAAAACTTCGCTACTACTAAATAATGATCTCTATTCTTGAAAACACGTCGAAGAAGTGAAAATTTTCATTAAAACAAAAACAAATTTAAAAAATTGTTTTTGTTCACCGTATATTTCTAAAATGGAATTTACCGTTTTTGAAAGAGAGAGAGAAACGCGTTAAAGTTCTCGCGTTTATTACATTTTTAAAATATATAGTAAACAAAAACAATTTTTTAAACTTTGTTTTAGTTTTAATGGAAAATTTCACCTCTTCGATGCGTTTTCAAGAATAGATATCAATAAGTTTTATAAGCGAAAACAACATCAATGTGCTATAATGCAAAGAAAAAAATCTTTGGACACCAACCTTAATGTATACCGCTCGACACATTAATGATGTCCGTCCCTCTGGCTGACAGTTTGTCCAAACAAATCTTGTAAGCAAAGTATAGGTCACAATTTTGAAGATGTGTTCATGGAATTTTCACAAAAATTATATTGGTACAAGTCCGAATCATATTGAAATTGGTTATCATCAGTTCATTATTTCACCTAATCCCTATATAAGTCTCCTCATAGATTAGCGGTTTAACGGTCATAAACACCTTAAGGATCATAAATGCCGTAAATATTGCGATATTTTAATGAAATTCGGTACAAGTTAGTTTTATATAATGATAAATCTTTTCGCCTAATTGTATGAATTTTATAAGTTTTATACGTATAAGTAGAAAAAACAGTGCCAAATTTAATGAGAATCGATCCCATATAAATATTAGTTCAAATATTATATAATGCATATTTATGTTTTATACAAATATGCATTACAACTTTTACAAATGTTGGTCTACAGTTGGCCGTAAAACTCCACATGCACAATTTTTTCTCACTTGTTTTTATTTGGTACATAAAAGCTTTTTTTATGTCAAATTTTATATTTTATATTTTTATAACGTGTTTGGGTTTTGATGATATTTGAACCTGGGAGCCATCTACTGTTATGGTTTGTTAGACTACAGTCTTACTCACTATACCTAACACTGTTATTTTATTATGCGTTTAAAAAATGTTTTTCATATATGGACATAAATTAATATGATTTATAAAATATGTATGCCTCCAAAGCAAGGATTTCAAAATTGATCTCCTTCTTGTTTGCGAATTATTGTTTTAAACCAATTATTATTATTTTTAGACAGAATATAAAACGTCATATATTTTCAATCTCTAAATTGGAATATTTTGATATTATTGGCAATATTAGCTAATGGGTGGCATAATTATTCTTACAATTTCACAATGTCGTCCGGAAATATAGCGCGAACTAAAAAACATTAAATCGTTTCCCTCAGGGAAAAAATGCCTATGACAGTATTTAAGAGCATGAAAATATTTCAGAGAATTAAAATTGTATAGACCGAAAAATATTATTATAGATTATCATGAGTAGTATACAGTGTTATCAGTTTAGCCTTTTTAAGCTAAATTTAGAATATTTATTTTGCTTTTAGCCGCAAAATTTTTATTTTATCTTCTATTCTTTTTTGATTCTGAAATTGCCTTAAAAGACTTTCAACAACGAAAAAATAATTTCTTATGTGTTTTTACTAATTTTAGTTTTACAAAATCACACATTTAATAATTTTTTCGCATTTATTCACACAAAAAAAATCGCGATTTTTTCAAATTTAACAAAAATTTTCGACTGCGGCGCTTCATTTTCCTAATCAATAATAACTAAGCAAACTTTATGAACTTACTAAATCAATTATAATTATTTTTTAATACACTACACTATCCCTGGAAAATATTTATAGATATAATTTTAAAAAATTATGAAAAAATTACTTCAAAGAATTGGTTATTTTCTCATATGAAATATGACCCAAATTTTTAAGGGATTTTTTATTTTTTTTTGGCGAATTTTCTTTAGGACTTTTTGTTAACTGCTGTTCTGTGCTTTATTTATAAATTTGTTGCAATATCTTTAAAAGATATCAAAAACTAACGGAAACGAGAAAAAACGAGTTTTTAAATTAAAAAAAAGTGTTCATATTTTATTGCTTTATTTTTTAGAGCATTTGGCCTTTTTTATCTTTTTTAAAGTTTAATTTAGCCTTTTTTACGACGCTCCTGACAACACTGGTAGTAAAGTTTAAACTACTATATGTACGAAAATTTGTTTTATTAGTACAAGTTAACGAATATGGTATTTTCTAGTTTATAACGTATTAGAAGTTTCCAGTTCGTAACGTATATTTATTTAAATTTGGTTAGTCTCTTAAATTTTATTTAACTTAATTATCTATGAGAGTTCTACTCACAATAATGATAAAGAAAGCTTTTTGTTTACTTGATTATATATTAGTAACAAACTTGTATTATCTCTTCAAATATTTGGAAGATAAATATTTTTGCTAATCGCCCATACATCACTTCGTAGTGACTTCTTGATGATTGTCGCAAGATTGTTCAAACAAAATACATTGCTATTACGCAACAATCGTGCACTTCTTAGGGACTTTTAGATAATTGTCAGAAGTGTGTACGGAATTTAAAAAACAAAATACATTACTACCGTCTTTTATCTTCTAAAAGTATATTTTGTAGTGACTTCTAGTAGATAACGTGACGACATTTCGAATTCAACAAAAACAAAATAAATTACCAGGACAAGTTTTTAAAGCTTTTCGCTTTAAAAATAAGCTTTTACACATTTCTCCAATTTAAAAAAAAAAAATAATTTTTTTTTTTAAATCTTTACACTAATTTGTATATAGTGAACACCACGATTCATTTTCTTAAGAAAGCACCATTTTTTAATGATTTTTTGGAATGAATTAAGTGGTAAATTTGTTAAATTTATGTGGCCCATTGGGCTCTATTATGCTATTGAAGAATAATAAATAAACTAAAAATTAAACTAAAATTATTTTATAAATTTTTTTTAATATTTCGTATATAATTGTAAAGAAAAAATTCAAATGTATCAAAAAAGACTATCAAGGACTATAATTTTATTTTTTATAAAAGATCGAAAACTATCAGAACTATAAAGTTAAAAGAATGCTTATTTATGCATATTTGTATAAAAATATATCAAATTTTCTGTTTCTTATGCATATTTCAGTGTATATTATCTTTTTTTCGTGATTTTTCAAGCGCATATTTTCATTATTTTCATACACATTTAAACTTGCCCTGTGCATTACTATTGCACATTAAGAAGATTATAATCTTCATAATAATTATCAGTTTTTTTTTAATAAAAAAAAACAACACAAGATAAATCATGTACTTCAGTAATAAATTAAATTAGGTACAATTTGGCTGTAATTAGAGTTCTCCCGGGTTTGTCGTCGCGGAAATTCCCAAGAAATTCAATTGTTTTAATTTTCTAGAGATTTTTTTTCGTAATTTCTATTCCAGTACATAAAAACTTTGGATTAAAAATAATAGAATTGTACTTAATTAAATGATTCATGTATTAAAGCCAATTAAACTGACAGTGAAAGCAATGCCTAGACGTAATACAAGTTTATTAGCTGCAAATGCTATTTTGCTTTCATTATGTAATGAAATGAAGTCCATTCCGTTATTACTGGGAAAGAAAATGTTTAGAATTGTATGCATTACTTACTTACTTGAAAGATCCGGATGTGTTTTAACATCATCCGTCATTGGATATGCAAAAATATGAACAAACCTTAAAAATTTGCAATTGAAAAAGGTAAATGGCTTCCAAGCTTATCCCTAAAAGTAAAATGAGATCCATTAGCAATTCAGCCCACATCTGTAAAAAGCAAGAGGTTTTTTCCACAACAGGAAATTTTATAAATAAAATATCCGATCAAACAATTAATGCCTTAAATGCATTAAAAGCACATTTTTTTAAAAAATAAATAATATTTTTTATTATTTTAACTTTAACATTAAATGAGTTAAAGAACTAATTTTATAAAATTGTTATTTATAAAAGTGTTATTTGAATGGAAATTTGGGAAAAAAAAATTGCTAACTGATTAATATTAATAAAGTTAGTTTCTTGTTATGTTTAATGAATATAGAGCATATCAATGGTTTTAGTGATGGAAAATTCTTTTCTATTGTACTTTTTCAGTACTTTTTAAACATAACAATACCGTAGTACCCCCATGACATATTTAGTACTTCTTGTTTGCTTAAAAATTTATTGCTATTATTATTATTATTATTATTATTATTATTATTATTAGAAGGGATTCAGTTTGCACATACCAATGGTTTGGAAATTTGTATGTATGCAATTGCCAAAATCTTGCATTTTTTTAGGCCAAATTCATGAGTACAATGTTTCAACCTTTCAACATAAGTTCAAGCATAAGGATAATATTCTACATATTCTTCCCACGTTATATATGGTCTTCATAAGCTATTCCTGGAAGTAGAACAACTTTTTTAAATATCTATCTAAGTTGACTTTTAGATCTGTCAATCTTTTTAATCTTTCACGTATTTATTACACAAATATAGCTGAAATCCCATATAACTATTAGTTTTATATTTACCATGCATTACAGATTTATCGAGATAAAGGTAAAAATCGTAGGCGAGTTTATGAAAGCTGATAGCAGTAGTACAAAAAAAATTTTTAAATATATGCAGTTTGACATTTCAGCCAGTAAATTAGAACTTGTTATACATGGAGTTTGACAGCTGTAACAACCAAAGAAATAATCAGCTGTTTAGCTGAGTAACTAACTATACACTAACTATTCGCCTTGATTTTGACGTTTTTCTTGTCTACGTACCAAAAAAATAGTTGGAGTTCGATTATAGTCATTCAAATTTAATAAAACACAGATTAGTTACAATATTAGATAATTTACACATAATACAGATTTTGTATATTCATCAAGGAATAATAGTTGTTATTATTCAGTTCAATTTAACATTTTTTTTAAATTTTTGTTAAAAAAAACATAGATTTTAAAATCAGTATAATATTAAATTGAAAATAAATAGACAGTAAAGACTTTAGACAGCTTTTGTATATAAAAAATTACCGTTTGACATCAACAGATGTGATGTATGCATTTTAAATGATGTGGAAAAATGCATTTGCAATACTTCTTTCGATGGCTGTGGTGTTAAAGATGTAACGATTTTTCTAAAATGATATTAATGGTAGCTCTATACAGCTTACTGTACTTTCAGAATAGTCTCATTAGTAGCTTCTTTAAAAAGAGTTAATCTATTTTCGAACGTATGACAAACAAAACAAATGTTTCATGTACATAACTCGATATTAAACGAACTTGTTCTGCCTTGAGATAAATGACTGGAAATTTGATCCTGAAAGTCTGTATTTATCTTTATATTTTGGGCTATCCAAAGTCTGATATACCGAAAACTTTTTTCAGTGATATTGTTTTGTCAAATATTTTAGGACAATACTTCTCCGAAACGAAATTATTTATTCTGTGTAATTTCGCATCTTAATACGTGATAAAAAAGGAACCTTCTGATGACATACCTTTTATAATAATCAACGTCGTTATGTGATTGTTAATTTTGAAGAAATAGCTTACCACATATTAATTTGTCAATGGTATTTTTAATATTTTAATGCATTTTCTAGCTCTTCCGAAATTTTTGAAATGTACATTTAAGTCCTTTTACGAAATTTTCACAAAATTATTTTTTTTACACAAAAAATAATTTATTTTTTCTATACAAAAAATAATTTTAAATTGGAGTATTACACTAAATACGATACAAATATATGCATTTATAGCAAATTATGCAAAAACATGCATTTTAAACAATATATCCATGAATATGCACTAACAAATCTCTGATTCGCAAAGATATTTAGTTTACTCTATTCTAGGAGTAAAGGCAAAAAACATGCATTTGCATGAACTCCCGTCCTTGATTATAACCAATTAAAATTATATGCTTCGGATGTTGTAAAAGAAAATAAATTATATGAATACTCTCGTTTAAATATTGGTTTATAAAACCACAAAATGACATTCGAGTCAGAAGAAAAACTTTTAAATATTTTAACACAAAAATTTTATTAAAATATTTGTGATAATCAGTTCGTATTTTTTAATGGTACCCGATCCCATCAAAGTCATATAACTTCAGGTGTGGTTCAAGTTCGGTTCTTAGCCCATTACTTTTTTCAATATATTTAAATCATATATTTAGCTTGACCACCTTGAACTCTTGTGAGATTTGTGCTTTTGCTGATAATATACAACATTTTTTTTTTTGAGGAACATTCATCAGATGCACTGCAAAATTTAATAAATGACACCTTGCGTACAGTGTGAACGTGAATGGATTCGAATTGTCTTTCTATTAATTTATCCAAAACTAAGATTATTAAATTTGGTAGCTCACTTCCCGACAATTTTTTAGTTCAAATATGTGGAGAACGTATTGAGTGCGTTGATAGAATAAAAGTGTTAGGTGTTACGGTTGATGGCAATCTTTGTTGTACATTTCATATTAATAAAATTTATACTAACATTAATTTTGAATTTCACCGTTTGTATTCTGTAAATATGTATTTGCCTTACCACGTCAAGGCTCGATTGCTCTACCGTAAATGTAAATGTAACGAATCAGCTTAGGAGAGTTATGTGTATATAGGTACTCATAAACGTAAATGTAACGTACTGACCTAATAAAATTAGATCTCTCTCTACGTTTATGCGTGAATGTTTTATTATTTAGATTTTTTTCATGTAAATCTTAAAGTTCAAAATCAGACGGCGACAACATGTGTCTGTATATGTAGCTCATTAAACTTCTTTTAAATTTTTACGAAAGTATTAAAAGTTTCACCCCTGCATTTTTAGTACTACGCAAATATTTTATTCATTCCTGAAGAAATTTTCAAATCTTTATACCAAGATTTTTTACTTCACTCTTTGAAAGATTATTTCATGTAAAGACTGCACGCTAATGAAATTACTTGCCAGCTTCCTTAGCACTGTTTCATTTTTCATGTTATCGAAAATAGTTAATTAAATATTTTTACCACCCTTAAGGTAACAATAATCCTTGACTTAATTATATAGTTGACGTTGGAATTAAAATTGTTCATTGTATGTGTGTATTCGCTTATTGTTGTTATAAATTAAAGAGTCATTCCATATCAAAACGGACAGAAAACAGCCCTATTTGAATCTCAGATTTCAATGAAAGTCACTATAGAAGCTGGCTATTGGAAGTGTTTCTATAATCATAAACTTTTAGACTCATGGTCTTTTTTGATCAAAAAATATGACGAAAAAAGCTTAAAACTTTACAAAAGTATATTTGTTTAACTGCAAATAACTTCTAAAATATACATGGTAGATCTCTGCTTTAAGTTTCATATTAAAGATAATGATATTACCTTTATAACGAGGTTATAAAGTTTATTTAAATCAAAAGTTCAAAGGTCAAAGTTGGACATATAACAACCAAACCATTATATCTCAAAAAATTTTTTTAAAAATTATATGAGATTGATATAACTCTTCTTCCTATTCGTGCAAAATTTCATGTTGGACACTCCTTTAGTTTAGAAGTTATGAAGAAAAAAATGGTCATGAAATCATCTGTGAAACTCAGAAACTATTGAAAGTCCCACCACGATACTTACAGAGAATATACAGAATGGCTTCATCGTCTACATGTGTAATTTTTTCACGAATTTAAAAGTATCATTTTTTGAGATGCGCAACCGCCAAATTTAATTCATGAAATATAGCCTATTCAAATTCAAAATAAAAACATGAAATACCTGAAATAGGTATCATTTTATAGGCAATTTTATTACCCTTAACTATAGACCTCAATGAACGTTGTACCAACAGTGTGAAGCATAAGTCTAGGTACCCCTAATTCATTACCATATTTTAACTAAATGATGAAATTTATTTTATTTCACATAATAAATAAAAATTTTAATATATCTAACAAAATAAAACCTCTTATTACAAATTTTTGTGACAAATGTATAATTACGTACTGCAAAAGTCTTGACACACCTGCAAAAAGGTTAAGACAATCCAAAATTTTTTTTATTAACAGGAAAGGGATAACAGGACATTTGAAATATTTTAACATTTATAAATTATTTAAAAAATAGTTTTTTTTCTAGAAACGAAAATGTTTTATAAGCTTATAAAAACACTCAGAAAAGAACTGACGATTCGAAACCGAAATATAATATTTAATACCCAGAAAAATTGAAAATTGTTGTTTGAAAATAGTAAGAAAAAGGTAATCTACTGTAGAAAAAGTTATAAATATGTTTAAACAATAAAGCTGAATTGAAAATAAACTGCTTCTCACAATTGAATGCAATCCATTTAAAAGTGCATTCAAGATAGCTATTGAGTTAAAGGAGTGCTTTAATAACAATGTTTCTGCACAGAGAAAAATAAAATTTCATATTTTAATAATAAATTTATAATATCAATTATTTTTTTTACTGAAATCGGACCTATCACTGAATTTGTAAAATCAAATATTTAAGTTTGTAAAAATTAATTTTTTTTCTTATTAAAATATTTTTACTATTTATTAATTGGAATGTTTGAAAATTTTCGTATGGTTTAATAGAATTTTTTAAGTAAAACAATAAAAATAATATTTAGTTTTCAATAGATATTCAAACATTATTTATTTTTGAATCAATAAAATTTTAATAAAAATTAATATTTTTTTAAATATTGCATATTTTACAATTAAATTGCGAAAAAATAATCTAAAAATTTTTGTGTAAATTCGTTATAGGCATCATGAAAGAATAAGGTATATGAAGTGAAATGTTGGTATTTTATACAATTAGTAAAAATGATGCATAACTAATAGCGAATCTTAATATACATTCATATAAAAAAGCAATTAGAAAATGATGATCCTTTGACGCTTCTTCACGTTTTATAAATTACCAAATCAACCTAAAAAGAAATCAAATTGTTATTGAAATTTAACTTTAGTTCCAATTGACAACAACTTATTTGTCTTAGATGTGGTTTTGATATCTAAAATTGTTGATTTCGATGTGCATAATAAGAATCGTTCGGGACAGCTAAAAATGTTTGAAAATGAAGAGTTGAATATTGGCACAAACTTTCCAAGTGTGCAAAAACTACTTGCAGAATTGTTGTGCGTAAATCACGGGTGAAGAAGCCAAGAGACATCGTAAGGAATCTTAGCATATCTTAAATGCACCACAAAACCAAATCGTTTTTGCATCAAAATTTTACGGATGATAAAAAGTAGATCCATTATGATACTTCAAAGCGCTAAAGTTATTTATGAAGCCCGGACAACCAGGAAAATCCGGATGAAACGATCACGAGAAATCTGTATCAAACACAACCGATTCGTTTGAAAAGAGCATAGAATGAAAAACTATTCGTGCCGCTATCTCTAAGGATGGAAATATCTAAACTAACTCACAGGATAATATGGATATGAGATAATAAAACAATATTACTTACGTATAGATATTTTATGAGTTAGATATTTATCGTCTAAATGATACATAAATTTTAATGGTTATTAGGAAAATCTGTAAGGAAATATCTTCAATTGTTGGATTTCATATTTTTTGATTTCCTCATTTTTATAATTTTATTTTTTATTTTACTGAAATTGTCAAAATGCATAAAATTGTTTTTGTTTTGCGTACTAGTTGTAAAGTCATTTTTAACCAATAAAACATAATGGTAAAATCTAATAATTTTTTTTATAAAATTGTATTTACAACCAAATAATGATTTATTAAAAAGTATTTTAGCCATATTTTTTTCTGCGTGAAGATATTATACGTACATCCATAAAATCAGCCAGGTTTAATACAGGTATAGCATGAAAGAAACATTTTGTCAACAATCCTTATAGAAAGAAATCGCAAGAACTCACCAATGGCTACATAGCGAAACCGAATGTGTTCTGAAATAATTACTTTTTTCGGGCGAATCTAAATTTAACATTTTTGGACCAGAACAACGATTTTTAGTATGTAGAAAAAAAGTTTAAGAGTTAAATCCCAAGCATACACACAAAACTGTTAAGCATGGTGGTGGCAGTGGCATGTTATGGTGTTGTATGTCGCCGGGCGAAAAATTTTTGAATTCAACAGGAAAATAAAAATATGCACGCCGCAGCTGATGTGAAAACGAGGAATGCATATAACACGCCTTATATGCCACAAACATTCCAAGATGTGGAGGAAAAATTTGGAGATTATATAAAAAAAGTGAGCAAAAAAATGCCGAATCCTCAATAGGAAACATATATGTCTTAAGACATATCCTATAGAATCCTAAATAACACCTAAAAGCAAAATAATTCGTTAAATTCCTCCATACATAGTACGAGCATTCAAGCTTTTAACGAGGTACCAAGAATTTTGCTGCGCAACTTTATTCAGTTTTTATAAAAGTTGGGCTATTAATTTATACTTTGTGAAAGAACTGAATACTTTTTTGTCTTTCTTTGTAGCTTGTAAATAAATACATAAAATATTATTAAATAATCTCTTAATTTCAAATAATTTTTTGATTAAACTTATAAAATGTTTTATATTTGCATTGATGCCAAGACTTATGCTGCACACTGTATATATTTTGGAAGTTATTCTTAATTTTATGAAGACAATTTATCCTATTTTATAAGTATTGTAAATCGGGAACCATCGAGGAAATCCTACTAAAACTCGGTATTTGCATTACCAGTGTTAATGTTAATGTTTTTACCAAATTTCATTAAATTTAGATGATTTGTAGAGCAATTGATAATTTTTCGGTTTAGTCGTAAATGAAACAATATAAATTAAATTTTTTATAATAATTCATAAATTATTACAAGTCCCAGCATGCCACTTACCAAAGGTATATTTGTTTATAGATTTTTTTCCTTACAGTTAGTTTCAGAAACTTATAATAGATTTTTTCACGCTATCAGAACTTAATGAAAAATCGATAAATTTGTATAATTTGTTAAATATATTGTTCCTAAATGGATTATCACAAACATAAAATGTTACCAATGAAGGAATGCAGATGCAGGATGAAAGTCGAGGAATGTTAAACATAATTTCATTAATTAAAAATCTAGAGAAGATATCACCATTGATTACATTTAATATAAACGGCAAACTCAAAATGGTCCTACGGTTTTCTAATGTAGGGAGATTTTATAAGAGCAAGACGTGTAATATAAGACGGTAGATTGATTGGGTTAAATTGTAATCCACGAAGACAAAACAACAGAAATTGTTTTTAACCGATTCAATTACACTAGAGTGAATTTCATAAATAGGGTCCCATATTACAGATCCACATTTAAGAATTGGACGTACAAGTGATGCACATAGGGTTTTCGAAATATATGGGTCTTTAAATTCTTTTCCCCAAAGCAAACTTGGCGGGCTTAATTTGAGTCCTAAAATTTGTCTACAATATTCTCTGGATTCTGTACAAAATTCTAATACGATTTCGATAAAAAGTTAATTAATTTGAATTAGAAAATTAAAAAAATGTTAATTTTTGTGATTTTTTTTTGCAAAAAGGTAGTGACATTTTTTCACGTTAATATCCATTATTTTCTCCTGGACGAAACATATTTAATGTTTCTAAAAGAATGCTTAATGTAAAAGCATGTAAAGCAAATCCGATGAATTTCAATAATTTAATTTTTTGTATATTTTTGGACTTAAAAAATGTCCAAGCTGAAATAAGAAAAAGAAACACCTTGAATACATATCTACATATATTCGCAAAACACACAAAAAATATTTAAGGGTGACCATTTTACTAAAAAGAGGAAAACAAGTTTTCCCGGGACTGGGATTTGGGACATATTAGAATAAAATTTATGCTCTTATTTTAAGTACTTTGACGTCAATGTTAAAGTACTTTTTGAACTGTGGGTGCTAATTCCTTCCATGCATATGATCATCGTAAAACCTTTAAAATAACGTGATTAACTAAAATTTTTCCACATTTAGGGCCTGATTCAGTATGACAATCAAATTGTTTGAAAATAAAATTTGTATGAAAACTACTCAAAAAAAAAATGAGTAATTTTCATACAAATTTTATTTTCAAACAAGTTGATTGTCGTACTGAATCAGGCCATTATATGATGTTATTAGCGGCTCTCAATATCACATGTCATCTGCGAGGAAGTTCCATATAAATTCCAGTAATTTTAAGGGTATTTTCATAGTTTCAAATAAAGGTTTACCTATATTAAGACCAGTCATCTGTTTAAATTCAAATTTAATTCGCCTTTTTTCATCTGCTCTCATTTCCATAGGTTATTTGTTGTTCCTAACACTTTTTTTAGTTTCCATGCATTCTTCTATATTTGAAATCATACGCAATATGAAGCATGTATTCCAAAAAGCGTATACGGGCATATAGGGGAGATATAGCAAAGTTTAGATCATCTTTATTAATATTTGTGAAATTTGTGATGTTTTCAATCCACATAAGGAGCACGACCAGGCTGAATCAGTATTTGTACTTGCATTGCATCTTTCCATTAATCGTTGTTAATTGAAGTTGCATTGTTTACTTTATTTTATATATTGAAACCTTGTTGGTCTGCAATATATCCTTGATCCTGGAGTTGGGTTTTTTCAAATATATTAATAGCATTAGTTGACGTAGATAAAACATAAAAACACCACAAAAACACTTTCATAGTCTCTACAACATTTCTTTCCTGAAGCTTTGCATTCTGATAGTGCTGATAATCCATCACATACCCAGATCTAATTTACCAAGTTCCAATGCCTCTTTTTTTCGAAAATTTTGAGATAAGCCTAGCAGCGGTATTTTCAAGTACCTAACTGCAACAAGGCAATAAATGGTCTTTCATTGTCTATTTCACTAGGTGGTAGGACAATATTTTGCTTTTTTCAGTATATCTTTGTAACATGAGAGAATTAGATGTCTTTTATCGAGTAACGCCTTTCTCAATTTTATATATTTATTTTCAGAAAACTCAGAAGCTGGTGAAGGTGTTAGAATACTTTTTGTAATCCGCTTAAGTGTACTTGGGGATGCATCAGGAAAGATATCCGCTATTTTTGCTGATACAGCTGATGGTTTATTTCTTCGTAACACAGTCTTAAATGAACCTTTAACTTCAGGCTTGGATTGCGTGGACAGTATTTTCGACAGTCTACTTTTCTTTATTTCTGTCCCAGTTTATCATACTGCTGAAGTGCTGTTCCCGCATTAGTTGTTTTAATTTCCATAACGGTTTCCAACAAGGTACCATATTTCAAATTAAACTTCCGTACGCAATTATTTACTGTTTTCATTTTTGTTTAATTATTATAAAAATTTGAAAAAAAATTTTCAACTTTATTCAATTCTACAGTAACAATTGTTGAATCCTTTTGCACTTCAATGAAATGTGTTAATGTATTTATATATTCAACTCTATTCCTTTTAGGCATTTCCCAAAAACTTTTTATGTCAATGTTATCGTCATTGTGGTAAAAATGTTACTAATTTAAACAAAACAAAAGAGTTTATATACTGAAGACGTTTTCTAGGTACAATAAAACTGCGTAATATTTTTATAAAACACCGCAGGTATATAATATGTTCAAAAAAATATATATCTAATTAATTGACCTTCTTAATTTACCTGTTCTAAGGAATATCAAATGGCTTGATATACCTGATTATTGTATTATATTACCGAAACTTGTAGTATATAGCAGTTTATTTCATTATTTAATATGATGAATATAATGACTTGAATACACTAAATTTAATTAAATAAATACTTGTAACTCAGTTGTTCTTTTAATAACGGATAAAAATTTCTTTAAAGAAATCCAAATATTTGCACAGAACTTTATTCAGTTTTAATAAAGGGTAATTATGTTATTTTATTATTGGTAAAAAAGAAAGTCAAATAAGAAATAATTAAAAGAGATGACTAATTTCTGAGGTCCTCCCCCTACTACGAGAACAGCTAGAAACATGTGCTCCTCCAAAACAGTTGGAAAATAGCTTAGAAATTTAAAATTTCAGATAAAATAAAATCCATATAAATAAAGCTATGATTATGAAGTTTTGTTATAATATAAAAAAGTTGTCCTTAAAACAAGAACGTAAACAGATTCCTAATTTTTTATTCCGAAATACCTAAAATCCCAGTTCGGGGAGAACTTGTTTTAAAAATTGACTTTATTGGGTAAAACGATTTAACTTGTCGTTATCAGCTATTTTTTGTATGTTTAGTGAACATATGTAGGTATGTAATCAAGGTTTTTGTTTTTAATTTCAGCTATGAAATTTTTGAGCTTCACAAATAAATAAAAATAAAATTAAAGAAATTCTAATAAGGCTAGCGGTGAGATATTTGCCCCAAATGCCCTCGGATTTACGTTACATGCACTTACATTAAGCATTCTTTTAGAAACATAAAAAATGTATGATCCAGAGGAAAATAATAAAAAACTAAAAAAAAGATGTGCAAAAATGTGTAAAAATTTTACTTCGGTCTAAATATCTCTCAAAGTAAAAGACATATCCCACACATCAACGCGTACTTTTTGTAGAGAATTATAGGATTTTTTTAGAGCGTACCCAAATCCTGGAAGTTCTGAACAATTTCAACTTGGTAGTCATCAAGAAAATAACAAAACATATATTTTTTTAAATTTTTAAAAAGACCATTTTTTGATATATTCACCCACGAACTATAAATCGCGAGATATAGACCGAGACGATGATGGGAAAAAAAGTCATATTAAACGTCATATAAAAGGTAGTTTTGATACATTTAACATGACACCTCAATTTTTTGTATACAACTTTGTACTTTGTTTTTTTTTTGAGCTATTGTGCATTTTCAAATCATCATTTGCGTTCGCATTGATAAAATTATCCGAAACTTTGTGCCATTTTAGTTTTGGAGAGTATAATGATTGTACTTAAAATATCACTAAATTCGAAGAGGTAAGCTTCACATTTGCAATTTTTCAGAATGACTCAATTTTAATATTTTTTAGCTGCATGAAGGCTTTTATTATTACGAAGCACAGTGGGGCACAATCAAAAGTTTTTTGGAAATAAATCTTTAAATTCTGATCGGCTGGCTGGATTTTCATGAAATTTGGCACAAGCGTAGCAGAGGAGTGTACAATGTTAAGTTTGGAAGGGGTCACAATAAACTCCCTCAGGGGCGGAGCTATGGGGGCTAAAGTTATTATATTATTGACATAAAAAATTTTTAATATCTTGCCAAATTTTTGTTTCTCGTCCGATTTAAAGTAATTTTATATACTGTTGTAAGCCCTGATAAGACGTATAAAAAACATGCTTACGTGTCCTATTTATCTCTTTTAAGCACCATAATTTTGTGTTTTTCATATATATCTTAGTATTTCCGACCGATTTTATCAGTTGTTTCCCTAACTAGTTAAAGAGCAAAATTATCTATTGAATAAAAAAATTTGAAGCCGATATCTTTACCGAGTCCAAAAATAAACGATCTTGAATTCGAAAAGTGCAAAAAGATGACTTTTTGTGTTTTTTTTTTGCAGAAAAAATATCTAAACTCTTTTTTATCTAAAATAAAATTTTCTTTAGCAACATATAATAATTTTGCACTTTTCTGAAAGGTAACTTCAAAAATAATAATAACTCAATTAGTCATGGTACACACCCTCCTGAATTCGATCCATTTTATATGAAAGTTTTGATTTTAAACCATATTTGAAAAAAAGAAAAAGTTGCAAGTTTGTAAAAATATAGTCATATATACAATAAATTGGAAATATAAAAGTTTAAAAGCGCATATTTCTGAAATGAGGCATGATGTTGAATTGAGTCTTTTTGCAGAAGATCGGAAATTATATACACTAAAGGATAATACAATTTCTGAAATGAGGCATGATATTGAATTGAGTCTTTTTGCAGAAGATCGGAAATTATATACACTAAAGGATAATATAAGTTTTTAAAATTTCTTTCGCTATTTAGAAATAAACCAAAGAAAAGGCCCAATTTGGGGTTATTGGAGAAAATAAAAATTTTTTAATTGTAATAACAAATTTGTTTATAAAGATATCTTAATGAAATTTTCAGGAAATATGGGTCTTATTAATTATAAATAAAAGCGCGTTAACCAAATTTCAATCAGGGGTAGGGTTTTCCTGAATTCCCAAAAAAAAACTAATAAAAATTCCCAAAAATTGGATTTTTTAGCTATAGAATCCACATTTTTCCGGAGTCCCGTAGATTTTGATTTAAAACTTTTAACAATATATTGAAGATTCTTAAAATATATTCCGCTTGTCGATTTGTGCTTTGGGATTTGAGAAAATATGGTCTAAAATCAAAACTTTCATATAAAATGGGTCGAATTCGGGAGGGTGTGTACCATGACCAATTGAGTTATTGGGCTTGATTTTTATATCAAAATCATCTCTGTGAAGTTGCCTTTCAGAAAAGTGTAAAATTATTATATGTTGGACTCGGTAAAGATGTCGACTTCAAAATTTTTTTATTCAATAGATAATTTTATTCTTTAACTAGTTATGGAAAAAACTGATAAAATCGGTCGGAAATAATAGGATATATATAAAAAAACTGGACCAAGAACATGCAAAATTATGGTGATTATAAGAGATAAATAGGACACGTAAGCATGTTTTTTATAGGTCTTATCAGTGCCTACAACAATATATAAAAATATTTGAAATCGGGCGAGAAACAAAAGCTCCTGAGGGGCTTTGTTGTGCCCCTCTACCAAATTTAACATTGTACACTCCTCTGCTACGCTTGTACCAAATTTCATGAAAATCCAACCAGTCGATCAGAAGTTACAGATTATTTCCAAAAAATTTTGATTCTGCCCCACTGTGCAAAGTTGAAATAAATAAATAAAAGTTCTACAAAAATCGTATTTTATATGTCAAAAACAGATGTATATCAAGGTGTCATATACAAATGTGTATGTGGATTACATTTAATAAATACCACTTTTTAACTCTCAGAGTTTTATACAAACTTTATTTTAATGTTATAAATTTTCAGAATGAAATTTGTGTATGTTCATTAGACTGCATCAAATTATACCGACTTTTGAAATTTGACCGTAACTCCCACTAAAATCGTCCATTGGATTGTAGAAGGATATTGTGTAAAATATTATTGAAATCGGATATCGTTAACCCGTGCCGCATCCGACCTGAATTTTGTATGATGCCCTTATATAGGGGAAAACATGGCTTTTTTCAGTTTTCAGACAAATTTAACTATTAGATATTTATTATTTTACTAAATATTTTGCTTTGTAATGATGTGTTAAAATGTCGTAATCTACACACAATTATCTAACAAACACGACATAAAAGAAAAAATCTATTAAAAAAAGTTAAAGTTATTTCGAATTCCCAGACCAGTAATATGTTTTAGACCACATGCATAAGGAATATATAAGCAAATTTTTATTTCTATGAGAAATGCTTAAATAAAATGCTATTTTCATTGAAATTTTAACCATAATTACTGAAAAATATGTTTTTGTTTCTGCAGGGTAATTCAAACCCCTTTCCATACTTGGTTAAAAAATATTTTTTTAAAACTTTGAAACAGTTTTAAAAATTCCAATTTTAAACTTTTAAATTTTGTTAGATAAATTTCGAAAAAGTATACAGGTTTATATATAACACTACAGGAAATTAAATTCAAAAAAGGATTAGGTCAATATTAAACCTGCGACTTGAATTTTTCAGATTTCGATTTTCGGTTATTTAATTATAAACTAAATTTTTTAGAATTAGTGTCCAGACTAAACAGAAATATTACAGAATAAGATAAAAATGTCTCATAAATAATCTTTAAAACACAAAGGTCAAATTTTGGAATATTTGAAAATATTAAATATTAAACTTATTTATTTGTATCTGGATTTCGAAAAAATTTTACGAAAATATAACCGAAAAACCTTCGTTTTCATTAGCAAATTCAACTCTGAACGGAAATTTATATCGTGAGCAAATGAAATGAAAATTACCTCATGCTGACAAGTAATGTCATGCCGAATCACCAGAATTCCTCACGGAATTCATTGCATCCAAATTCAGATTAAAAAGAGTAATTTTTCGTGAAAATTTTGATATATTTAAAATTTTGAATTTATTTTAAATGATTAAAAAGAGTAATTTTTCGTGAAAATTTTGATATATTTAAAATTTTGACCTTATTTTAAATGCAATCCCAATCCAATTTCCGTAAAAACTTCAGAATATATTTTTCAGATACGATTTATCTTATTGTGTAATAATTTTGTATAGTTCAGAAAAAATTTACTTTAAAACTAAAAAGCTGCAAAAAATTACTATTGGCCGTATATATATATATATGTATAAGATATTGACCTAGTTCTTTTCTAATTTCATTTACTGTAGAGTTGTCTATAAACCATTCGAACTTTTTTGAAATTTCTTCAACAAAATTTTTAAAAGTTTGAAATTGGAGTTTCGAGACTTAAAAAAACTCTCTATTTTTAAACTAAACACGAAAAGGAGTTTCAATTATCCTAGAGAAACAAAAACATATTTTCAGTAATTATGGTTCAAATTTTATTAAAAATAGCATTTCATTTAAACATTTCTCAGAAAATTAAAAATTTGTTTGTATTCTTCTTACAGAAGTGGTATAAAACACATTAATGGTCTGGGAAATTCGTAATAAATTAAACATTTTTTTTTTTTTTTTGAAGTAAATTTTAATTTGTTTTCATGACCACATAATTGATCACCAAACATTCGCACAATACAGATCAATGCAACATGATATCATTATAGAATATTTCGTTGCAAGTTAAAAGAGTTGGATTGTATTTCAGTGCTTTGGAAGTAATGAACAGGATGTAAAAATGACACGAGGATTAAGGAAAGCCTAAATTAAAAATTTTTGTTATAAATTTCAAAAAAAAAAAAATAATCATTACACCATGATGTTAGGAATTAATCTTCTTAAATTTTTTATTTTTCATAGAAATAGAAACAGACATACGAATAAATTAAACAAGTTGCGTTGAACAAAAGGAAAATAAATTTACATTCATAACATAATTTCACTGACATAGGATAAAAATTGAATGCTAATTATTTTTTGGTATGTAATTTTTAATTACGCAAACAAACTTTTAATTAAATCCAATCTATTTTTCCCCTTTTCTGTAATCATCAATTACATTAATATATGTATGTATTTGAGAATTTATACAAAATACAGAAATTTTATAAATTTAAAGAAATTACAGAAAATCCATTTACTTAGTCATTAACAACTCCCTATTTGATGTTGTAAATAAAACAACATATTTGTGGTTTTTTAGTTAACGTTCTAGATTTTGTGGTCGATTATAAATTGTTATAAATGAAGTTTTATTCCCTTGTTTATAATAAACGATGTTTTCATTTTCTTATTAAAATATCTCACACTTTTGTCTAACCAATCTTTTCATCTATACAGAGGAAATAAATGGCCAAACACTTAAATGGTAAAAATAGCTGAAATCAATTAATGTTTGTAATTTGTAAACGTCACACAGTGCGGTGTAATCGCTAAAGATGGCGCTTAATTCAGGGAAGTTGTTTATAATTTTGTTGCAATAATTAGCTCATTAATATATCGAAAAAATTATTTTTGAATTTTTAGAACAATAAAATTGGTAAAAATGTAATCATTATTTCTCTCAGCCTCATATTAATTTTTTTCCGAAAATAGGTCAAATCTTCATAAATATCTTAAATGTATCCGTATTTAAATAAAATTCATCATAGATGAGTTTAGTCTAAGCGGAAATCATATTAACAAATTTCATGAGGATCGGCCCAAAATGAACCGTATCTCCCATACAGGAACTCTTCCCGGAATTACTTTTTCGTTCACAATTCCTATATAAATGATTGCATAGATATAAATTTTAGTAAAAATAAATCTCATTTAAGTATCAATACTTCATCCAAATTTCAGAAGGATTGTTCCATAAGTAACCATAGTTAGCGTCCATATAAGACCTTGTCACATTAACGTTAAAGTGAATTAATATGACAAAACCTGCTCTATTTTCCCCTTCCACTGGTTTTAAGTATTTTCGAAGATTCTATATAGTTATATATATAGTTCTCTTCTTAAACAATGTAAATAACTAAGCTATTAAAATATTTATTTAAAATGTTTATTATTTTAATTTTATTTAGTTTTTGTTATGAAAACAAGAATATTTACCTTAGAATTTTTTCGAAAATATTTTCTTCTACATCGCAAGAATCTGCAAAATGTTTTTTTTATATTATACATATTAATGGCCTCAAAAATTCGTGGAGAACCGATACTTTTTCTAAGTGTAAAATAAAATATACGAATACAGAATATTACGTAAATACTAACATTTATATGAATTTATGCACTTTAGGGTGATTCACGAAAGTGGGCTTATATGGGAGCTATGGTAAGTTATGGAGCGATTCTAATAAAATTTGTCACTATGATTTCCACTTATATAAAACTTATTTGTGTCGATTATAAACCTGATACTAATATATGTATGTGATTTATGCACTTTAAAGTGATTTTCGGAAGAGAGTTTTATATGGGAGCTATGGTAAATTATGGACCGATCTTCATGAAATTCGCTACAACGATTGAAGCTTAGAAAAAACTTCTTTATACCGAATTACATTTAAATATTGCTATATTTAATTCATTTATGATCGTTCAACCCCTATTCCGGGAGGACATTTATATAGGCGCTAGGTGAAATAATAGACCGATCGTAAACCAATTTCAATAGGCTTCGTCTTTGTGTCATGAAAGTCCTTCATGCCAAATTTCCTTGAATTATCCTCAAAAATGTGAGCTGTATTTTGTGCACAAGTTTTACATGGACAGCCAGTCGTCCAGCCAGCCAGACGGTTGGACATCATTGGATCGGTATAGAGTGTGATTCTGATTGTGTAGAGTGTGGGGTATAATTTAAATATTGCAAAAGCTAAATTGCGAGCATATTTTTTAAATTAACAATAATGTTTCCATCAGTGACATATTATTTTAGTGAATCGAGTGATTCTAGTGAGAGTGGTGAGAGTGAAAAATTCACGTTTTTGAATCAATTACTTTTTCAAAATATTAATTTTGAATTTTCAATTAATCGTCATATTTGTTAATTTCACCCCCTGTTGTAATCAAATCGCACTCAATACCTACTTTAATTACTAGACTTTTCTTCAACTATTTTGAAATATTTTGTGGTTAAGGAAGAATGAATGATATGTAAGTGTAATTTAAATGTAAATGAATGTTAAATAAGTTTAGCTTCGAAAATATTCACTATTATGAAAAAAAAAAATTATTAAATTGAAAGCTTTTGCACTGAAAACATTATGTTTCAGTTCTTTTGAGACGCATGTCTTATGCAAGCAATTAATCTGTAAAGAAATATGTATAAAAACTTAACTGAGGATTTCAAAACAATTAAAGAACGAATTTTAAATATTTTCCAAAATTGTGTTTTACAGCGCTAAATTAGAAAGAATTAATTAATAATGTGAGATTAAGATGAAATGGAAATAAAATGATAAGAAAGACTCTTTGTATGGAAACTTATACGAATATATAGTACCATAGATTATTTTTTTTTTTAATTTTTGGCATGAAAAGTTAATTAACCATAAAATCTGAGATATACGGTTTTTAACATAACTTACAATAGGTACTTTACTTTATTTGTATGAAATATCAAAAATTGTTTAAATTTTGAAAGATGCATCAAACTTCAATATTATTTTATTTTTATTAAATAATTATGATTTGTAATATTGTTTAATATTCTTAAAGAAATCAGTGCTGTTTTCTTACAATTTAAATTTTTAAATATAAAAAATTCAATTTGGCGGGAATTGCCGGCCATATGATAAAAGAGAAGAAAATATAACTTTTGGAAGTTTTAGATTTCTTTACGATTTCTAAATTTTGTTAAAAATACGATTTTTTCGACATATTTTAACATTATTATGGACATAACTTACAGATAATTCAGTGATGTCAGATGGAGAGAATTTTTTTCTTGAAGGAAATTTTTAAAGAAAATTTTAAGCGGAGGGAAAAAGGGAGCGAATATGAATTTTCGTCAAAATAAAGTGAATTTTTAAAATGTTTAAATTTATTTCAAAAAACGGCAAAAATAGGAATAAAAAAGATAAAATAGAATATTATCATACACATTTATTTTACACGTCATTTATACCAAACCAAAGCTATTAGTTTTTGGTCTCAGTCGACTTTTGATTAAAAAACTACATAAAATTCTTTAGCTTTTCCATACAAGTCAAAAATCTTTTTCAGTAAATTTTTATCAAAATCCCTATAAAAACTACTTTTATATATAATGGAAATGAATGCTATTTTTTATACAAACTTTATTCATAATTTCAACTTTAAAAAAAGAAAAATAAGCCAAATTGGTTTTATATAAAAAATTATACAAAAATATGTGTGTCACCAATAAACTGATTAGAGAAAAACCAGGTAAACAATTTAGTTCTTCAAATTTAGTTTTAACAAAAACCGAATAGTTTTTCTTTGGTGTAAATGGTATATTAGAAGAAAACTTCTAGTTTACTGAATGTATTTTTTCAATAATTAAAACGTTAGATTTTATATATGGGGCATTATCGGAGGATGCGATAGTTTGATTTATTCAAATAAAATTTATGATATTTTCAACGTTTGATGGTATTGCTGTCGCATATTTTAGGGTTTTCTAGTAAAATTAAAAAAAAAAAAAAAATCTTTATACTAAAAATCGCGATTTTTAAAAATTTTGCGAAAAATGGATTACGAATATAAGTTATATCTCCATATCGTTACACGAAAATATATTTTATTAGAGTTTATTAACATGAAATGTTATTTAATAACGTGATCCTAGTTCGGTCGTGAATTACAAAACTATAGTTATTAGAAAAAAATTCATACTAAATACAAAATATTCGTATTTATTTTGAGTTTTTTCTTTTTTCGCCAAACAGAAAAATAACCAATTCCAACGTTTAACCATAAAATGTTTACAAATTAATCTTTTTGCTAATTAAATAAGCAGAGTTGCAATAATGTTATCGCCAAGTTTAATAGCTTTTTGCATTACATAAGAAATGTTAGCATAAAAATAAAACTATAGATACATTAACGAATCCTCGTACTAAGCATGTAATTATTTAAAGTAAATTACTAATTATTGTTGTACCCTTTCTTTCATATTTCCATTGTAATTATTCTCTCAACATTTCTTTAACCCCATGTTTTTCCCTGCCAGATTGTAATGTCAAATGAAAAAAAGGAAAACTTCATAATAGTAAAATAAAAAAAGTAAAAAAGATTTTATCTCTATTTTCCACTCAAACGCTCAAATGTATAAAAACTGAAATTGCAAAATTGTACGTATGTGTAAATTATTATTTCTTTTTTTTTCACAATTTGAAATTGTATGTTATCGCATTTTTGTGCATAATTAAGTAAATATACAAGTATTTAAGTACATTTTTATTATTTTTACATGTTTATGCCAATATTGTTACATACTTCCAAAGTATATAAGTATTATACAAGTATATATGGTGGTAGACTATAAATTTACTTCATTTATCTGTGTTGTATGATAACGCAGTGATAAAAAAATGGGCAAAAAGTTCTTCTAGAAGGCTTTTTTATAGTCTGCATTCCATATTCATGTATTTTTTATACGCGATGTCATTGAGAGCAAAATCTTACAGTCTTTGAAGAAGTGCTACCAACAGACCTTCTGAAAAAAAGCTGTCAAAAGGTCTTCTACACTATTTAATAAAATGTTTTTCTATTTGCATAAAATAACAACTTTTTATTTTAAATTATTGTAAAAAGTTTAAAACTTAAAAAAAATCTGTATTAAAACACATATTTGAACTCTTGACAAAACATCTTAAGTTGAGATAAGGCAATTTATGCAAAAATTAACATTTTCATGAAAATTTTTGATTTTTTTTAAATTGTTTAACTCTTCTGAAAAAATTGAATTTTTTGTTAACTTATTTTGTCATAAGTACACATAATATTAGTACAGTATAATATAAAAAATTAAGTTTATAATAAAATGCCTATAATAAAAACTATAAATGAAAAATAAAATTAACTTAGAAAAGCACAACTTACTCAAACAGAGCATTATTTTTTGGAGTTTCTGCTTTGAATTTTAATATTATTTTTGTAACGATTTCTGAATGATATTTTTCTTCTTTAAAAAAATATTGAAATCTTTCTTTCCTTCTCAGAGAATTAAAATGTTGTATTTTATACCCTTCACCACAGGCGTAAAGACCTTGACATATTTGTCGCTGGGAATAAATAAATTTCTCACATTATTGTCAACATTTAAATGTATCTGTAAAACATTTAAATAACATTATGCATTAAGATAAAAAGTTGTTAAAAATTAAGGGAATACTTAAGTGAAAATGTCGTATTAATAGATGTTTAATTAAAATATTAAAGTGAGATATTAGTTTACTGTGTATTATCATATAAAAAAATAATAATAAAATAGTGGTGACCTAAATATATGAACAAATTGAAACATAATAATATTTAAAATTTGCTATTAAATTAATTTCTTTACACAGAAAATGTACGATTGAATTGAAATGCATAGCCCGCATTCAACTTTTTTCAACTTGCAGTTTCAAATCAAATTCAGTTATATATTTTGGTTGAATCTTTAGCATTGATGGATTTTAATAAAATCTTTTCAGTTATTCCATGAATTCATATTTGATTGCAGTTTTCTTGTATTCAAATGGAAACTTAACTACATATAGTTAAGTTTCCTAATACCATTATATCCATTCAATTTCGCAATAGTTAAACAAAATACTCATAGTGGTACGTAGCCAAATTTACCAATATTTGAACACCATGAATCAGGGATGGAAAGTAAATATGTTTTTCGGTATTAAAAAAAAAAAAAAATTCAAATGGTACTTTTTTTTATCCTCAGACTATTTAAATTAGAATTTTTTATAGCTATTTATTTTTTATTTAGAACAAAATTCAAAGATAGTAAAATGAGTGATTATGTATGTTACTAAATCATTTTACTATAGTATTTATATTAAATACTATAGTAAAATATGAATATCTTTATAAATATGGCCCTGTCCATGAAGTAAAGTTATAGAGTAAAAAAACTTTCAAAGAACTTCAGCTTTATTTGTATTAAAAAATAATACATCATCTGATATCTTTGAAATTTAGAACATTTACAAAATATAGAAACTTGTAATTTTTTAATTGACCTGCGGAAAAATTGTTATTTGAATTGTCTTAATTACATGTGCAATTTCGTGTAAACTCGAACACAAGAATTTATTCAAGGGTTAGTCATTACAATTCCATAATTTCTTCTGAATACCAACTACAAATCTGAATCGTCTTATGTTTCCATTCAAATAAAATATAACATGTTTTTTTTTTTTTTAATAAAAGATGAACGGAATAAGTTACGATTAAAAATAAATCAACTACTTTTCTGATATATCATTTTATATAAAAATTAATTGCTAACTAGATTACTTTTATTTTTTTATTTATTTTTTTATTTACTTTTTTATTTTCATTTATTTATTTATTTATTTATTTGCATGACTTTTGAAAAAAATTTTAAGTAATTTTACGATATTTTTCGTGATATCTCTCTATAAGAATTTCAAATGTATAAATCACAATTGAGCATTACTGGGGCCTTCTTAAATTCATGAAATGAAATAACCAACTAATCGTTTGTGAGTATCAAATGACTGGAGGGAGTACTTCGGTACTTTTGAATACTAAATAGTATCAAAAAAAGTACTATTGTACCAACTTTTCTATTCCTACCAGGAATGCACAAATGCACACACACATATTTGCGTACAAAACTAAAAGACAAATAACATTGTGAATGTTAAAATCTTACATATAAAAACGATTTTCTCTTGTTTACAACATTTGTTTTCATCGATCTGTTGTCAATTCTTCATTCGGATGGATAAACAAATACCAAAAGTGGCATCAAAAATACTGTGGTCATAGAAGTTTTGCATATAAAACAGTTTCAGTTTTTAACGCATAATACTGCACTTAAATTGGCAAAATAAATCCTATTTAAAGTGCTGAATATTCCCAAAGGTATTGTATTTCGCAGAATATTTGAATTTTGGTTACGATTCTTCAATAGTTTTGCACTGGCTTGAGTTAATATGAAATTTGTTAGTATTGGTTTTTAAAAACTACATTATGATATTGATATTGTTGATATTTGAAAAAAAATATTTTCTTAAACAATTAGAATTGTTTGCCATAAATGTACCGAATATAGATATTTGAAAATGAATTTTAGTGTACAAAAACCTGATATTTGAAGAAAATAATTAGTGGATCACACAAAAAAAATTAAATTTCGTATTCTATTACTAAATTCATAAAACAAATTATATTTTTTTACTGAAATCGGACCTATCAGTGAATTAATAAAATCAAATATTCAAATTCGTAAATATTTTATTCAAATAATTTTAATTTTTTTCTTATTAAAATATTTTTACTATTCATAAAATTGAATATTTTTAAATTCTTAAGAAATTCAATAATATGGTTTATTAAAATCAATAAAAAAAATATAAAATTTTTTGGAGATTTTCAAATAATTTATATTTTTATTTAATATATTTTTTTACATTTTCTATAATATATACAATAATTCGGATCGAATTTTAGTAATGTATTTTATCATGTAAATGTATGTATGAAAATTTGGTGTAAAGAAGCAAAACTTTTATATAATGCTAACTAATTAATGAAGACTTTTTTACATGAAATATAGTTTAACGGTAATACACAGTGTATAGTATGTATATAATATGTTATTATGCTGGTGAAAAATAATAGTGACGTAACTAATAGTTTGTGTTCATGTATAGTACTATATAAAACATACATATATGAATAAAAAGATAAATATGAAACAAAACTGGACACGACACTATTTCCAAATTTCATTAGTGGCCAAAACTATCTAAAACAGAAACGCAATCGTTATCAATTGAAGCATTTTCTAAATGAATTCAACTTGCATACCTTTTAACGGAGTGAAATATCTAAGTTTCAATGAAACTAGAATAGATAGGATATAACAAACGCGCAAACAAACTCTGCTTTGGTACCGCCAAAACCGTACAACAGGGCAATTTACGATTTCAAACATGTATCATTTTGTTAAGGAGCACTTCCACTAAAGATCATTTCCGCAAAATACTTTTAAATAATTTGAAATGCAAAAATTAAAACACATTAAATTATCTTCAAGAAGTCCAGATACTTTCGCATAATTATATTACGAGAGTGAGCTACGTGTTCAGGCACACAATTGAAGGGGCATAATTTATTCGACTTGGGGATTATATACCAATATACAATAGACCCCATCATTTATGCGATATATTGCCACATACATGCATATTTCATATGCTTTTGATTCGTCTAGAATATACACAAAAATAAATCATTTTACATATTTGGTAATGAATATATACGAAAATTAAGGTAACTTACCTTTAGAATCCTGCAAATGATGGATTTTATATTTTTTTTTTTTTTTTTGTATCAACATTTTTATAATTTTATTTATTTTTATATTTTTAATTGTCAAAAAAACGGAAATTGTTATTGTTTTTCGTATTAGTTTAGAATAAATTTACAAGCAATAAAATAATATATTAAAATCAAACAAATTTTTTTATACAATTTTATTTAAAGTTAAATAATGATTTATTTAAAAAATTCTAGTCATAATTTTTATGTGCAATAAAATAGAATATTAAAACCAAATATTATTTTTTATTGAATTTAATTTGAATCCAAATAATGACTTATTTAGAAAAATTTTAGCCATAATTTTTCTGTGTCAAAAACTTTGCAAATATCTGTTAGAACACAAGTCGAGTCAATAATGGCATTACTTATCGAAAGAAATTTGCAATCGTTGTCTTAAAATTTATCGATCGACCGATGAACAGATATAATAGGAAATATATTTGTGGTAAATAGATTAGTTGAAATAACAAATTCCAGAAAATGCATTTAGTTTTAACTTGACTTCCAACAAAAATACTTATTGGGATAATACTACAAATGCAAAAGCTTTGAACTCGATTTCTCGGGAAATATTTACTAGACAAGAAAACTTAGTAGGACCACTTACAATCAAAGAAATCACACTGAAGAGAATAAGCATTATTTCCGCAAACATAACCTATTTCAAAGTTTCTTTTATAATATTATAGTCACTGGAATAATTTATATAATTGCAGCAACTATGTTATGTTTATAGTAATCAAACTTACATTTTCGTAAATACATTTTTTTACGTAGTAAACATAAAATTTGTTTGTCACAACCATTTATATTATGCGTTAACCAATTTTATAAATGAGCGCAAAAGTTTGCCCAGGAAACGAGAATTAAAAATTCAATTTCCTGGGAATTTTTTTAAAACTTTAATTATACGAAAAAAAGTCACGATTTTTCATAAAGAAAATTATTTTTTATTAAATAAAACTTTAGTCAGATTTTTACGTATTGTGTTTTTTATGCTAAAACTTTTTAAAAATATACAGCAACCTATTGAATAAATTTCATTATAAATAGCGTGTCGTTTATATTTACGTTATTCTTACATTAATATTTTTTATCTAAAATTATTAAAAATATTAAAATAATCTCTTATACGTATGAATAAAGATGATATTTACATATCCATTGTATGGATAAGAGAAACTGTTTCAAAAGAAAATGTTGGGTTAAAATAAATAATATCCCAACCAAATAAATTTTTTATAATAGTGAGTATTTTCGAAGTTCAGCTTTTTTAATATTCTTTTCAACACATCTATAATAAAACTAAAATATTGTTACGTTTTTACCTTTTAAAAACTGTGGTTTATTTCCTTTTAAATAAACCGGTACTTTGATTGCAAATAAAAACAGTTTAGAAGTTTAAAAGTTTAACGACACTTTATTTTATTTAAAATGCACAACAACCACAGTTTAAATGGTCACTTGTGTTCTAATACACCCACACGCACACTTAAATTACACACTTTAAACTGCAGAATTTAATAATGTACAAGACGCTTCCAATTATACTCACTCAATAGTGTTCTCAGCTCCAATTTATATACACTGCATTACCTTCTAGATGTTTATCAAAAACTCTATTTTTTTCTACAATGTTTCGAACGGACAAACTAAAATATTCGAATTCTAGAGCTTTCCATGTTAAAGTATTAGTCTTATAATCAAATTTCAAAAGTATCGGTCCATAATTTACCGCAAATACCACATAAGGACATGTTACGCAAATGCCAATTCAAAATTATTTTTGTAAATTAAAGTGATTTCATAAGGTTGCAACTTTATTAAAACGAGCAATTCAATATGTTCGTAAAATTTTATATAGATTCCTTTTTAAATAAAGCAAAAAAATAAGTTAAACAAACTTTAATTTTAAACATATAAAATGTTCACTTTTTTTGATTTTGTTCAGGAAACAAACATCTTTTCATTGCGTTTTTGGGAAATTTTTTTTTTCATCCAAATCGCGGAAGGTTGTGTTTGGATTTTCATGCTACACATGTTACATAAAAATATAAAAAGCTTGCGTTATTATACCTACCATAAAGATATTAAAATTATTTCTACAACATATATATTTTGCTGAAGCTAAATATACGTAAACATATATATATAAAGACATATGCTTAACAACTCTATTCTAAAAAATACTTTTTATAACAAAAAACTCAAAAATATAAACTTGAAAAAGTTCGATTTTTAGTTTTCACCACTATGATTAAAAAATGCAAAAAGCTATGATTTTGACACTCCACTTCTCAGAGAGCGAATTTGTTTAACAGGTAATGGTGATTTATTTTATCTATTTTTACTTTTTCAAAACATTAATTTTAAATTTTCAATTAATCGACAATTTTCTCAATTTCACCCCTCTATGCGCCCCTTTGACGAGGAAGTATCATTTATTAAAAATTCTATTTACGCGATATTTTGGGCAACTTCTATAAAATCGGTATTTGTCAGTAGTAAAAGGGCATATATATTCCAAAAATTTACGCCAATTTTATGGTTTTATAACATCGAGATATAAAACAAACTATAGGGAAAATTCTGTTCTCTAAAGTAAATTTCACTTATGCGTGGCAATTTTCTATCAAAAAAAAATTGCAAAATTTAAAAAATCGTAAATTTTTGGTTTTATTTTTTGTCACCGCATAACTTTTCACCAGATGGTAAAACGTTTACTTTATATACAATATATGAATTTCCAAGGTGTTGTCTCTCGACTGGTTAGTAGTTTGAATCTAAAAAGCGTAAACTGAAATAATTGAAAAAAAAATCCTCGAAGGTTTCAATTAAATTTTTTATAATTTTTTTTTAGGTTTAAGTGGTTGTATTTCCTTGAAATTTTATGTAAATGATCTGAAATTTTGGATTTCTTAGTTATTTTGTAAGGTCTTACAAAATACATCAACAGTTTTCCTGTTTTTAGAACAAAACTTTAGAAATGCAAGGCACATAAAGTCGATTTCAAAGAGTTTCGAAAATTTTTGAAACTCCTCATATGTATTTTTGTTGGAACACAATAAAGTTATATTTTGATCATTGCTATTAAATCAGCGATGGGATTTTAACTTGGTGCCAAATTTTAAACAAGAGTGTGACGAAAACTGTTAAAAAATGCCGAGTATAGTTTTTAGAGAATTAAATCAAATTAGGAGCCAAAGTAAGTATAAAATTCCTCAGTAATCGATAAAAAAAAAACATAAGGTATTTTATGCCATCAAATTTAGGTAAATAAAATATTATTTCTCGAAATTAGTAATAGTAAAATGACATTGCACTTAGTATAACTTCCCCTTCTCTTATTATAGAGTTTTTTTTTTATATTCATACACATCTGCTCAAAATTATAGCTACATCTTATAGGATGATATTATAGTGACGATATCTTTTGAAAATTCTTCAGAAATACTCCTAGTATTTTTCTTCCAAGAATATGCATTCAAATTGATTTACATATACGTTTTCAATTTAAATACCAAAAATTATTGCTCATAATAATAGATACATTTAATTAATTTTGTATTAAATCGAATTTTTATTACTTTTGCTTAAAAGGATACGAAGGTTTATATTTTGGTGAAAAATATTATAAAAAAATAATATTTTGATATAGAAAATGGTAAGAAAAATCATTGTACCAAATAGGAGAAAGAATAGTTCAAACCAAGATAAAAATAGAATATCAAATATCTAAAATACAAACGATAGAAAGTAATGGTAGACCTCATAAAAAGTTCGTCTACTTCTTATGCACGTCAAATTTCAGGGAAGAATTGCTAGAAAATTTCCATCAATGCGCATAAAAAATTTAAGGATACTATTAGAACTTGAAAAAAAATATGGAGAAATATATTACCTAGTAGCGAAATGAAAACTAATTTGTTTGGAAACCACCAAAAAAGTGTCCGTCGCCCTAATGATAAAAATTTCCACGCTAAATTCTTAAAAATTACTGTTTAATAGGGAGGAGAGAACATAAAGGTTTATGAATGATTTTAATGGAATTGTGTTGGTCACAATGAACAAGAGTAAAGGGACATGTTGGAAATTGTTATGTTTACATATATCGTAGAGAATATGTCATTAAATTTGGACATTTTAGCAAGATAATAGCCCCAAACACAGTTTCCGGTAAGTAAAGAATAGATTTTCTCGGAATAATATCCGTGTTTTAAGCTATCTGAATCAATATCCGGATCAAAGTTCTATAGATAACTTGTGGAATGATTAGAAGAAAAGATGGTCGAAAGAAGTTTTCAAAAATAGAGATGAATTATGGGAGAAAACGTAAGAAAATATGGTACCAGACTCCATTAGAAATTTGACAGAAATTGATGTCTAGTATGTCAAAAAACCTTACTAGTTTTCAATTTATTATTTTTTTTAAGTATATATTATTATTAGCATCAATATTGCTTACATAATAATCCATTTGGCAAACTAACATAAAATGCAATATTATTCGCGCCTCGTTTAGCATTCTTTTTTAATTGAAAAAAAGAAGTATGGACTGATTTTGTGTATCTTTAATGAAGGATAACGTGCATTTTTTTCCTTATATAAAGGGAACTTAGGTATATCTATTATATTGAGCAGATGTGTATATCCCTTATTACTCATTGTTCGTCTGAAAACTTGGTCTTACAGTGAAATCTTTGCACTTTAATATTTTGCTTTTGTTGTTACAGTAGGTATTTCATAATGTATTTAGTGTTAATTATTTTATTGTAATTATTACCGCGTATTCACTCAGAGTAAACTTTAATCACTTCAGTGGAACTTGGTGGAAGGGTTAAGAGGCATATCCTGAATAAAATATATCTTTTAATTAATACAAAAAAGTGGAAAAATAATTTCCAAAGTATCATGGTGCCAATAGAAGTACAATAATATCAAAAATGGCATAATTGTGCCATAAATTCCATCACTGATTTAAATTTTAAAAAATTTTCTTTGGCTATTACCGAACGTTTTTTCTATATATTACCCCCGGCAAAATGCAAAAATTTCCATTTCTCAGATCGGACATAATTTCTGAATATAAGCTACATAGTTATGAAATCTATGAAATATCTTTCATGCACATTAGGTTCAATCCGAGCAGAATTTTTAGTTCTACCGATATTTTAAGTTTATTACCCTTTAGAAAATGCAAAAATTCACTTATATCAAAGTTAAATTTCTCAGATATGAAGTAAACTCTGACTATAAACTATATAGTTCTGAAATCCTTGAAGTAATAGCTTTCATAAGAATTAGATATAATCCGGGCACAATTTTTATTTTTTAGCCGATTTTTATAATTTTATAAATATTACCCCTGGTAAAATGCAAAAATTTCCATTTTTCAAAGTTAAGATTTTCAAATCTAAAATAAATTCTGAGTATAAACTATATAGTTCGAAAATCTCTGAAACTGTGACTTCCAAGCACATTAGGTCTAATCATTGCATAGTTTTTCATTTTATCAAATTTCTGGATTTTTTTTTTACGTTACTATTGACAAAATATGGAAATATATATTTTAATTTCAAATTCCTTAAATCGGAATTTTTTAATTAAATATGATATTTTTGTATATATAACGAATCTGAACAGCCTGTTTATAAAAAATAACTTGATTTTGTTAATTTTACAGTCTCTGTTAAGTTAACGGAAAATGTTAAAAATGAAGCTATATCACGGGGCTACCTTCACACACATTGTATTTTGTTAATGTAAAACCACTGCACATAATGTCAAATGCTATGAACAAAAAATGAGAAAATGTAGAAAAAGAAAGCAAACAAACATGGCAAAAAATATTATATACGAACTCAAAAACAATTTGACAGTTTCGCGCGTTATATACACGTAAAAATTGTAAATCAGCTTGGCTTACGAGGTCACTTTCTTTTTACACTACGGTGTGAAATTGGCCTAGGTCGATCTACGTCACAGCTGTAAGAACAGTGTTGACAAATTTTTATCTTAACACTTTAAATATTTCACTAAAAAACTTCTTGAAATGTTGTAAAATAAACTGTAAAGTTATAGCAATATATTTAGAACTAAAAAGTTCAGTTATAAACGAATAAATGGTATTTTTTATAAAAAGGCTTGAATTAACCTAGAGATTTTTAAACTTCAACATTTTCTTTTAATATGTTTAATTCACGTTACTGATTTGATGTATATAAAACAGCAACAAAGTATTGGCTACATTTACGTTTTTTAAGTATTTTTGCATTTACGGTAGAGTAATGGAGTCTTTATGGCCGCACAGAAGGTAGAATCGGGGAAGGAGTATATCACTTCTTTTATTATCCTGTTGCAATAATTAGCTCATAAGTACATCAAAAAAGTACAGTTTTAATTTTTTGAAATTTCTAGTGACTAAGTATTAAAAATGTGTGTTCCCTTCTTCAATTGACAAGTCTATGGTAAATTCATTGGAAATGAAGTTCCAGATCTTTTTAACTTCTTTTTTTTTTTTGTTTGATAAATTGTTTAATAAAATGCGACATGAAAAGGTTATAATAAGTCCATAAATACTTAAATTTGTGACAATAGAAATTCTGAAAAAATTTATTTTAGTAAAGTAAATTCAAAGTTATATATGGAAGTCATAAAATATTAATATTAATTTTTTACTTTTATGACAAAAAAATCATTCTCACATAGAAAATAAAGACAATTACATTAAGAAGACTTATAAATTTAAAAAGAAGCAGAATTAGGAGAATATTTTGTAGACAAAAGTTAATTTTTTCATACAAATGGTTGAAAAACTGATAAAACTAAGCCTCTGTGACCAACATTATGTTTCTAAATAACTATTTCAAGATAAAATGTTATTTACATATTTTACACGCATATATATATATATATATATATATATATATATATATATATATATATATGCACAGCGGTCTGTTTGGCTGCAGGAAAAATCTTGACTTTTTTCAACGCAAATTAGTAAATTACCAGATTATAAACATATCTTTACCGAAATTTTAGCATAAAACCTTAAAAAATCGGAGCTATACCATTTATAGTACGTACCGAAGAGTTTGATTGCACCTTTATACTTATACTTTTTGGATGCCTGCATTCAAACTTTCCGCTAAGTAAATGAAAATTTTTGTTGGCAGATGTGTGATTTATTTTTGCGTTTTTTAAATTTTGTTTTGCGTTTTTTTGGTGACGCCGTCATCTTTTCTACTTGGCTTTGATCTCCGTAAATAAAAAAATGTAACAATGAACAAAGTTTAAGACATTTTATTTTAAAAGATAGAACTATTTTTTCAATGACCGTGAAGATAGAAATTAGATTTCTATAGAGAACAGTTCCAGGAACCAAAAAATATGACTGTCACCTCCGAAAAATATCTTAGAAGACACCACAAAGCAAATTTTAAAATATGGCCAAATGAAAATTTATTAATAAAACCTAAATAAATCTAAAAAAAAAAATTTGGTACAATAGCTGTTTCTTTCTAATTTCTGTCAGAATATTATTTCTTTATAATATTTTCAACTAATGCAACTATCCTCCTTCTGCTATGTAAAAGCAATCAAAAAAGTACAATATAATTCGACTTAATATAAAAAAATCTACAAATTAACTGTTATTATGAGCAACAATTTTTAGCAGTTAAATCAAAAACGTGTGTGTAGATCAATTTCCATGCTTATACTTGCGATTTTTTCATTACCAGATCAAATTGTTTACTAAGATATAGAATCTCAGAGTATTTCTGAAGAATTTTCCAAAGTTATAGTCAATTTAATATCATCCAATAAGGTGTATCTATTATTTTTAGTAGATGTGTATTGTGTACTTAATATAAATTTGAAAAAATCGTCGTGAATGTTTGTATGCATATATAAAGATATACTTACTGTGTTTGTTAAAATTTGAATCAATTCAAACGAATTAGGCAGAAATGAATTGCAATTCGTTCCTAATTTAAATGAATTTGTAGAATCAGTTGCAATTCGTTTTTAATTCAAATGAATCTGTAAAATGAATTGCAATTCGTTTCCAAATCAAATGAATTTTCATTTCCAATTTGTTTGAATTGATTTTGAATTCATTCAAATGAATTAGAACAATGAATTGCAATTCAAATGAATGAAATCAAAAATAAGTTGCAATCAATCAAATTCTGGCAGTCGTGATCGAAATTGTTTTCGAATCGAAATTTATTTCGACGGTGAAAAATTTTCTAATGATGGTACTCGATACGAATCGAATCGATTCATTGTTTCAGTGTTGTAAAAAACTTAAATAAGTACGTATTACAACACTGAATAAAATAAAATGTAAACAAAAAACATATGGTTGTGCAAAAAATAACACAAGTGAAAGCGAAATTTTTTAAAGATATAATTTCAAAATAAAAATAGATCCCATTGTGTTTTTGTATTCATCATCTTCTGATTCTGACGAGATTGAAAACATTAATGTCATAAGGAAACAAATAAGAAACTCCTCCGACCCCTTAAGATTGACAAACAATGAGTAAGTATAAATAAGTACATACATACATATGTATTAATGTATGTGTTTTTCTAGATTCAAAAGACGTTATAGGCTCACAAAGGAAGCATTTAATTACGTTCTTGGGCAGTTAAAGTTTGAGGGGATACTTTCCACCATGGTTCCACCAAAAATTCAGTTGGCGGCAACATTATCATTGTTGGCATCCGGAGGTTTTCAACACACTGTTGGAAATGATTTTTTAATTGGCATAAGTCAAAGTGCTATATGCAAAATCACTAATCGTGTATTGGATGAAATGGAACATAAGCTATGTGGCCAATTAATTCAATTTAACCCTAGAAATAATGACGCTTGCAAGGAGTATTTCATGGCAAAATATAATATTCCAGGAGGTATGTATGTATATGCAACACGTCATTTCTTCACATATGTATGTATTATCTTTTTCTAACAGTAGTTGGCTGTGTGGATGGGACACATTTTGGTTTGCAGAAGCCTCAAAACGAACATACTCTTGAATCTTTAATTGGTGGGCCGGAAGCATTAAGTATTGCGGCAAGCTGTTCCCAAAGTTGGTTAATTTTTGCCTTTCCTTTCGTAAAATACTTTTTGCCAAGTCCGTACGTTCTGCCATAAAGTCGGCCAGAATCTCCTTTTGTGTATAATTTATTTTTGTTATTTTTGACCTAAAAGTAATAAAATGTAATATTAATCATTTTAATCATGATATTTTTTAAAATAAGTAACAAATTTTTTACTTACATTTTCTTTTTTTTTTTTCTTCTGGTTGCATTCGAATGATCATTCGTTATCGAATGCCATCATTAGAAATTTCGATACATTTTGTTCGCTATGAATGAGGGAATCCCAAATGTTAAAAAATTCGAACGTTCGAATGAAAATTTATTCTCATACTAATGCGAGAATTAGCCTCCAGATATAAGGGAATGAAAAATGGAAATTTGATAAAAATAAAAATTTAAGTTTCTTTTAGCAAATAAACAAAATTTTACCATTTTGATAGGATTTTCGCCGATACCTAATAATTCAATTCCTATTCTGCCGCTACCGGACAATTCCAGTATATCAAGTGAATTTCAAATCTAAGAATTTTTTATCTTTAGACTATACTAGGTGATATACAAAACGAGAGTAATGCTTGCTGTCTTTTACGTAAAAATTAGTTGAATAACAAAATGACAGTGATGCTTACTGTAGATTTACAAATTCTGTTCTAATTTCAAGCAATTCAATTCAAATGAGTTGGAAATGAATTGCAAATTCTTTTTGCTAATTCATTTGAATTAATTCAAAATCAATTCAATTCAAATGAATTGGAAATGAATTGCAATTCATTCTACAAATTCATTTGAATTGGAAATTAATTGAAATCCATTTTTACCAAATTCATTGACTCAAATTTCATTCAATTCATTTTATTATGTGAAAAGAATTAATTCAAAATTTAATTTAAATTCGCGAATTAATTCATATTTACAAAAGTACATTTGTATATAGTATTTAAAATTTGTACATATTTTGATTCGTTTTTAACATTTAATACTGCGTTATGTATATGTATAAATGGTACTTAAAGATATTAAATAATTTTGTACTTTTTTATAATTCACATTCATAAAAGTACATTTATATATAGTATTTAAAATTTGTATATATTTTGATTAGTTTTTAATATTTAATATTGTGTTATAAAATAGCAAAAATAATAATTTGTAAAAGCTAAATTTTAAACCATTTGGACATATAACTTTTATCACACCCCTACGTTTATATTTACATTTAATTTTTTTTACATTTAATAATTGCAAGATTTTATTTTATATGATCTTTATATAAGAAAAAATATTTTTTAAATAAAATATTATTTATACATGTAATTTAATACTTTGACGGCATTTATGCGGTGATTTTCAAAACATGTCTTTTTTTAATTTACTTTCAAAGCTACTATCAAAATATTTTTACATTTACATGATTACTTCTGAGACATATCTTTCGTGTTATTGTTGTTTTAAAAAACAACGAACAAACGAATGAAATTAAAACATAACAGAAAATTTGAAATGATACTAAAAGAAAGTTAGAAAATTTTTGTCTAGCTCTCTTTCTTCTCTACTGAATTCATTTACAAATAAAAAAAAACATGTTTCAAAAATCATTGTATAAATTAGACCTTAAACAAATAAATTAAAAATAATTGTGTACATTGTTTTTTTTTTAATTTTTCATTTATACAAAAGTACATAAACAACACAGAGTAACCAAATTTTTGCGGCACGGAGTTTATCAGTCAATTCGGATACACGGTATTAATAAAAAAATGCGATTTGTAAAATTAAGGAGGTTGCACAATATATTGAAGCATATCTCTAATACGACTTGTTAATGGTTGATGGTTAATGGTTAACATGATGTTGCATAAAACTGCCGCTACGATAAAAGAAACAAGTTTAAAGGTGGATGTGTCACGAGACAGAATATAGATTTAGTTTACACTGGTATTATTGGGGGAAGCAAATTTGTATTTGTAGACAGTTTTAGCAAATTATTCCAAAGAAAGTGTTGCGTAAAATAACTGCCTAAAATAGCCGTAAAAAAAGTAAATTAAGTAACGGAAATCTTTTTTATATGGTGCAAAAACAAAGGCTTACCTGTTGTTAAAAGAAAATTAAATTTAAATCAGACGTATCAAGGTCATCAGATGGCATTCGATTTAAAGAATGACAGCCTCAAATAGACACTGAAAAATCGTTTTTGAGATTGAAAAAGGAATTGTTTAATATTTGATATAGAATATGTATATTTTAATATTAGATCTATTACCTACATTTTTATTTATATCTCCTCTGATTATCAATCCACGACTTTAATTGCTGCGGAGTTCTATTTTTTAAAGCAGAATTGTTTTTGATTGCAGCCTAACATTCCATTACACTTGGTAGCTTTTCCATTTTATTTAACTCTCCAAAGGTAGAAATAATTGTGTTTCGGTCTTCTTGAGTCCATTTATTTCGTTTTGTTTTTCCATAAGGGGACGCTATTATATGAAACGTGATAAAATGTTATACGATATATTCTTACAATTTTAATAAACTTTTTGAACTTACTGCTTCGTTTTTTTTCGGCTAGTATTAATGTGTAAATCTGGATCTATTTCGTCCTAATGCTCAAAAACTTTAGTATTGTTAGTACAATCTTCGTCCTCTTCGTCTTCTTCGTCCTCACCAATAATTGCTGACAACAAAAGTTTTGATATACATGTTACTTCTGCTACTAGAACAGATACTCTGAATATACTTTTGTGGATATCCTTATGATGTCCCATGAAATTTTCTACTTTATCCACTGTTGCATCCTCAACGTTTAACAAGGAAATGTATGTTGCTATGTGCTTTCTGAGAGATGTTCCTCTGAAGCTCTCAGGAATGGCAGCTCCACTTTCCATAGCAAATTGTTTCAGTAACGGACATGCTCTGTAATATGGTTTATCAAACTTTGACGTAACTTCTTTAAAAAAAATATATATTCGTTGCTTTCTGTCAACAATTCGATTTCTAGAAATTGGCAGAATGTTTGGTTTTCACGTGGTCACAAGCGGAACAACCTTTTTTGATACTTTCGTCGTTGGCTGTATACGTAAACCTTGTGCACAAAGTACAGGTCGTAATTTTGAAGATAATTCAATGAAAAAAAAGTTATTTATGTTTATAATTTTTTTTAATTAGCCGCCATATACCAAAAAATAAAAGATCTTGTTCATTTAAATATATATACCACTAGCTTACCTATATTACATCACACACTGCGATTAATTACCACACAACCACTTTCTAATTTTAATAAATTTAAATGCCATTTTCAATGTACCGTTATATTTTAGGTTGCCAGATTTTTTTAATATAATAAATAACCCTGACAAATGAAAAATGTTGTTTAAACAACTTACTTTTATTTGCGGTCTTCACTAGCCATTTTCTTGTTCGTACATTAAACAAAATGTGGGGAACCAACTTGTTCATATTTTGTTCTTGTTCGCAGAATTGTACGAGCAACTACGTTTGCCATCAAACGTTTATGCCTAAGAAAGAGGTGAAAATCACCTTACTGAAAAAGGGCGACATTTTGAGGATAAAAATAATAACAAAAAATATATTTTATATATTTCTTGTTATTTATTGCCTAATTTTCTTTAAACTTATAAAAAATATCAGAAAAATATTGCTTTGATGATTTTCGTCCAATTAATAAAAAGAAGATATTGCATAAATTTCTTCCAGGAAGATATCTTCCAAAAGTTTGCAGAGAATTCTTTAAAAGTTAGTTTAGCGAATAATGTCAGTATTTTTATTTTTTTGGGTCTAATAATTAAATTACAAAAATTGCTACTAGTTAACATACATATCGTCACCTAAAATGCAAAAGGGCTTAACCACTGAAAAATCAAATGTTATAGATTATAGTGTACTGACCCGAACTGACCCACACAAAAATTTCGTACTCATATCTTTAAAAATGGCATTAATATTAACAGTAATCATATTCGTATTGCGGAACTTTCGACCATCGGGAGAGATTGGGCGTCAAAGGCGATACATCAAAAGAATAAGAAATCAATACGCCCAGAAGAAAAATCAGATAATCATCTAGGTGAAAAACGAAAAACGATGCCAGACAATCTTCTGGAAGATATAATAAATATGTAGAAAAATTATCACTAAATAAATCTTGAAATAATAAAATAAAGAAAACGTTTACATTTTATAAAGGATGCATGTTGTATTTGTATTATTTTGTTGATAATGTTAGCAAATTTGTGTCAAGTGAAGACTGGGGTTTATTTTAGTTATATTAAAATATTGCCATACAATAAAAGTAAAACTGTTCATCGATGGGTTTAAATACGTTAACTTAACATTTTTTATTGTTGCAAGATATATAAATTAACAATTAGGTTTTGTATATGCAAAATAAAATCACTTCAAAGAAGACTAATTTTAGTTTAGCTCTGACAACTTTGTCCTGACATTGCTTGGTAAAAAACGCCATTTTAATTATTGTTGAAACTTTGTATATGGTATATTATGACATATGTTTCCCTTGTAATTGACAGAGATAAAAATGATAAAAATTTCTCTAATATAGACTCGACGTAACAACAAAAGTATTTTTGAATAACAATTCTTAATGCGAAATTTTACAAATACTTTATGAGTAATTTTACAACAAACAGGACATTTTTGTTAATAATTTTTAATATATTATATATTTATATATTATAATTTTTAATAAAGATTTAATTGTGTTAACATACATTTAAATTTAACCCTTCAAGCAATATAATAAGAAAATTATTTGAATTCGTATTGCTTAGAAGAAAAATTTTATTGCCGCAGTAATGATATTCGTAATGAGGCGTCACAGGCGATACATCTAAGCAATACTCCAGGAAGGAAAATAAGCAATATTGCTAGATAATCATCTTGGTGAAAAAAAGAAGATGCCGGTAGATAATCTTCTGGAATATATAACAAATATATAGAAAATTATCACTAAATAAATCTTGAAATAATGTAATAAAAAAAAATAAAAAAAAAAAAAAAAAAAAACGTTTACAACCTGTAAAGCATGCATGCACATAAATCTTAACATCATTAATCACGAAAACTGAAAACTCACATAAAATATCAATTTTTTGCTAAAAGACAAATAAATTTCTTCAATATTTTTTTCTTTTTTAAACAACTTTTTGACAACTGAAAAATTAAAGTATTGTATTAATTTCTTCCAGATAATCTCAATAGAATATCATCAATATTTTGCGGAGGTGAAAATAAAATCATCTTACTGAAAAAGGGTGATATTTTGAGGATAAAAGTGATAAAAAAAAATTTAATTTTATATATTTCTTTTTATTTATTACCTAATTTTCTGTAAACTTATAAAAATGCAATATTAGAAAAATAATGCTCTGGTGATTTTGGTCCAAATAATAAAAAGAAGATATTGCATCAATTTTTTCCAGGAAGATATCTTCCAAATGTTTGCAGAGAATTCTTTAAAAGTTATTTTAGCGAATAAAGTCAGTATTTTTATTTATTTTTTTTTTTTGGGATTTGAACATTCTTGTCTAATAATTAAACTACAAGTTAACATACATATCGTCACCTAAAATGCAAAAGCCTTAACTACTGAAAAATTAAATGTTAATTTTTTACTAGATTGTAATGTGCTGACCCGAACTACATCCACACAAAAAATTTCGTACTGATATCTTTAAAAGTGGCATCAATATTAACAGAAGTTAAAATGCCGTAATTTTAACTTCGTGAACGGAACCGTCGTTAAATTTGTTCTATTTAAGATAAATTAGGTTTGAATAGTATTTTATGCTTTATATATTTTTGCTTTGGATTAACACTTAAAAAGTTTTACTTATTTGCTTAATTTTAATACAAAAAACAAAATAAAAAATACAAATGTGATTACCGTCTTTTGCATTTATGTATATAACATAAGATAACAATACGACTTGTATTCTGCTTTGTGGTTGAATGTAAAAGCTTCAGATAAGGTCAAAGAGCATTAAAAAATGTAAGACAAGAAACATCCCATTTACAAAAGGGGACTAAGTAACTTTGTCACGAACATACATACATTTATATATTAAATCATACATTAATGTATAACTAAATATTTTTAAATTCAATTATTCATATGTTCATAAACAATTTTAGTTTGATTTTTTACAATAGCATGTTGTCGGATTCAATATAACAACTTTTCTGTGTAAAATAAGAAAAAAAATTTGCTTATACAAGTTTAATTTGCAGTTTACGAGTTTAAACATAATGCCGTGTTCACTTATAGAGTTTTTTTGAAAAACGAGTCGTTTTCTCAAAAAACACAAACAAATTGATTTGTTTTTTTTTTCTTATATTTCAAAGCCATATTTAACACACAAAAAACCTACTAAATTTCCATACAGGGAAGAATTTTTCATATTTTTGTACATAGTAATTTGTTGAAAGCTTTAGATGTTGTACAACAATACAATAAAAATAGACAAATTGTGTTCATAATTTTATTGTTATTTAATTAATTTAACTTAAATAGTAATAAATATGATATAAGATAGTCACCTCTTGTGGATTCTCACGAATGCAAAAATTCAAAAAAACCCTTCATTCGCTCAGGAAAGATTGTTTTTTAATTTCATCCTTTACCGACTAATATTAAAAAATTCAAAAACTACATAAAAGAACGAAAAATTACCACAATGTCCCTGCTTATGAATTCTCAGTCACTTAGGACCACATTTCTTTAGTGTCATGTATCTAGGTTAAATAATATAGAAAATTCAAAAAGTAGCGTTTGAAAACAAAAAAAATCCCCCTTACGAATTATCGTTCAACTAGGACCATATATTTTTAATTTTATGATTTTAAGTTCATTATTACATAAAATTCAAAAAGTAGCATTAGAAGAACGAAAAGTACCACAAAATCCCCTCTTATAGATTCTCAGACACTTAAGACCACATATCTTTAATTTCATGTTTCTAGGTTCATATTTATATAAATTCAAAAAGCACCATTAGAAAAATAAAAAAATACCACAATGTCACCTCTTAGGAATTATCATTCAATTAGAACTACATATATTTAATTCCACGATTCTAAGTTAAATATTATAGAAAATTCAAAAAGTGCCGTCAGAAGACAAAAAGTACCACAAAATTCCCTCTTATGGATTATCAGTAACTTAGGACTACATCTCTTTAATTTCATATTTCTAGGTTAAATATTATAGAAAATTCAAAAAGTACCATTGGAAGAACAAAAAAAATATCACAAAATCACCTCTTATGGATTTACAGTCACTGAGGACCACATTTCTTTAATTTCATGTTTCTAGGTTTATAATATAAAAATACCATTAGAAGAAAAAAAGTACCCTCTTAGGAATTATCATTCAATTAGGATCACATTTCTCTAATTTCACGTTTCTAGGTTAAATATAGAAAATTCAAAAAGTAGCATTTGAAGAACCAAAAAGTACCATAAGGTCCCTCTTAGGAATTATCATTCAATTAGGACCATATATTTTTAATTTCATGATTTTAAGTTCATTATTATAGAAACTTTAAAAAGTATCAGAAGAACAAAAAAGTACCACAGAGTCCCTCTTAACAATTCTCATTCACTTAAGACCACATATCTTCAATTTCTTGTTTCTAAGTTAAATATCACAGAAAATTCAAAAAGTACCATTTAAAGAACAAATCAAAAAAAAGTAGTAAAAAGTACCCTCTTAAGAATTATCATTCAATTGGGACCATATATCTTTAATTTCATGATTTTAGGTTCAATATTTTGAAAATTCTCAGTCACTTAGAACTACATATCTTTAATTGCATGTTCTAGGTTAAATATTATAGAAAATTCAAAAAGTACCGCAAAGTACGCTCTTATGGGGTCTCATTAACTTAGGACCGCATATCTTTAATTTCATGTTTCTATGTTGATAATTACAAAAAATTCAAATTCAATACCATCAGAAGAACAAAAAAGTACCACAAAGTCCCTCTTATGTATTCTCATTCTGTTAGGACCACATATTTTTAATTTCATGTTTCTATATAACTTAAATATTATAAAAAATTAAGAAAGTACCATTAAAAAACAAAAAGTACAAGAAAGTCCCTTGTATGGATTTTCATTAACTTAGAACCACATATCTTTAATTTCATATTTCTAGCTTTAAAAAAAAATGTGCTGCCTTAAAGCATGCGGATGCAGCCATCAATGACATCTTAGCCAATACTCAAAACAACTTTTAAGGTCTTGCCGGGAATTATGGTCTGTAAATAGAATAGAATAAAAGCAATTATTTAATAAAATAAAATTATTTAATGTGAATTTTTTAACATACAAATATCCAGTGTTCCGATGATTTGGAACTAACAATTTCATGACCATTTTAATCGCCAAATTTCTCAATTTTACCCCTCTGTTGGCCGGTGACATTGAAGGTGACGATATCTATGTTTTTTTATGTGCAATGTTATTACAAAAAAGTCTGAAATTTAATTAAAAAAAAGACATGCGAACTACCTTCACTAACTGTTTCTTGTTATTGTAAGTAAAAGTTATGTTAAAAGTGACCGATAAGATAAAGGACGGAACATTTGATTATTAACTTTTATCGAAAAGTTTATGCATTTAGATGTGCCATATTTTCTGCTTTATAAAGGAAATAAATAAAAACATATATAAAAACATATATATTTGTAGTAAGTTTTCTGTTTATATTTGTTCGGGCATTGACATTAGTTTGTTTTAAATCATTTATTTTAAAAATTTCCTTATTTTTTATTTTTTATATTGTCGCTACTGGTCGTTACATTCAAATTGTTCATGTTGCCACTACGTTAACTGCTCAAAAAAAAAAAAAAAAAAATCGTTTATTTCTTTGGCATTCCGTACTATCAAAATTATAAAATTTACTTTAAAAACAAGTCGTAATAATCAAAAATAGATAAAGCTTACTTTATTGCTCACTTTAGATTATCTTACCTTTAACTATCTGATATTTTATAGGAAGATTATAATAAAAGAAAATTAATAAGTGGGTTATTTCTCATCTAATAAAAGGGAAACGAAAATTAGTACCGAACTATTTCTAAAGGAAGCAGTAGCTTCCTTTGAGAAATTTTCATAAAAGACAGAGTGGAATATGTTTAAAACTTTTGCAGAGAGGAGTGGAGTCATTCACAAAGACCTGCTCTAATGAAGCACTAACATTTTTTTCCTGCAGGGAATGACAAAAAATTAAAGAAATTAACATACGTATGTATCAGTGGAGCAGAATAGAGATTAATTTATTATCTATTTCAAAGTTACACAATTAATAGGGTGGACATCAAAACTAAAGAGCATCAAATTAAACAGAATAATAAAAAATTTTTATAGTCCTTCAGCTTATATTTAAAATCACACAACAAAAATATGTATATTAAGATTCCGGCACAATTTCATATAAGACAATTTAATTACTAAACATTTGCATCACGCATTGTAGTTACTGCTGTCACTTTTAGTTCATCTGTATTGTCACCAAAACATGCAATCAACCAACTATGCAACAACTACATGTTATTGCGAAAGTAAAAATACAGTAAATGTGAATAAATGAACATGACTTTTTAAATAATGCACTGAGGTTGATGATGATAAATTGCATTTACGTATTCACATGCCATTGTAGATGAACTTTTTATTCTTTATTCTTTTTTTCTCGTTTACTTTACAACGATAGAACAACATTTACAACCTACAGTACAAAAATTGCAAAATATCAAGATTTGTATAAAAAATGAGTGTATGTGTGTATTCTTCTTAAATGATCCCAGCTTTATTTAGAAGTCCAAGGCCTCCTACTCGCATTCCAACCTCTTTTCTATTTTACAAGGCGTGGCATTAGAAGGCCTTCTCTTCCCCCTTCCAAAAGAATCGAGAAGGTCTTGTTCTTAACTAGGCAGTCTCCTAAAATAAGGCTAAATGATTTTGAGCTTTGTAGGTCTCGCAATTAAAAATATTTCTCTTTGTAATGGCATCCAATGAAAGTCAAACAAGAACTATTAGGAAGCCGAGGAGTTCTTTAAAGATTTTTCATAGAAGGCAAAGTGGAATATGTTTTTTTTTTTGAAAACTGGTTGAAGAATTCTCAAAGGCCTGCAGGAATAAAGGACTGTCATATTTTCCCTCGGAGATCAGTAAACAAAATTTCACAAATGTATTAAATTTTTTATTCTCGTTTTATACGTGCGTTTGGTTTCAATTCTAATTGTTTATTATCTTCAAATCACATTTGGCTTTCAGTGCTTTTATTTATATGCACAAATTTTAACAAATTAAGCAAATATTCGACCAAAATTTTGTGATATACATCCAGAGAAAAAAAGACCACATACGTGTTAAAAACGATACGGATATCAATAGTAAATCTGCCCCGTATGTGTTCAAATTCAACACTGCGTGTAGAATTCTTATCGAAAATCGATACCTAATTGGCATCAAGTTAAAACTATTTCGCATCAAATTATTAAATTGCATTGTTTTCTATCAAATTTGTTAATTTGCCAATGTAACAAAAAGCTTTGCAAATGTATCCTCCTAAAATTAAAGATTGATATGTTAAAACTAATTTCTAAAATATTTCGGTTGAATTGTTTCATTCACGTGAGCTGAACCATTTTTAAAATACCTAGTATAATTAAAATTTTAGTAAAATTTTCTATGAATTTTTAAATAATATTGTATTAAAGTTTGAATATTTCGGATATTTTCCACCGTTATTTAGATATTAGAGCATCATTGGTATGGCCTTATTCAGTAATATTGGCATAGAATGTATTCATTTAACTTTTTAGTAACATAGGTAATATTTTGGGATCGCCGCTCCATAATAGGTTAATTTTATTTTTAAGGTAACTAAATGGTTATTTAAGAAAAAGTATGTCGCAAGAAGTAAAAAACTATAAATTCGTGTAAAATAGCGACAAAACTTCAAAGACTTTCTTTTACTTGATTATGGCCATGGTTTTAAAAGAATCTATTTTTTTATAAATTCCTATATAATTATACTAAATCCTACAATATAAATTATTTGCAGAAATTGCTTAATTAACCTTTTGCAAACCTAATATATAAAATTTACCCTATTGCTTTTTAAGGGTTAATTATCTGTAATTTTCAATAGCATCAAAATAAGCCTTTCAATGGTAACTTAAAATCCCATATACATAGTTACATGTTTAAATAATGAAAACATGACAAAAAATGTTAATAATGTATTGTAAGAATTATTTAAATGCATATTTCGAGCGTTAATATGCTTCTAAATCTATATTTTCAGAGGTGTTTTAAAAATGGTCCAGCTTACGTAAATTGAAACATTCAGATGTAATATTTCGAGAGTCATATAAGAACATACTAATCTTCATTTCTAGAGGGCAACCTTTGCAATTTTTTTTTTTCGTAAGGCACATTAATTTACATTAGATTAATTTACATTAGATTAATTTACAAGCTTCGGATATAAAGAAACAAGGCATCATGCACCTCCAATAATTAATATTAATTTAATATTAATACTCCGAAGTGATTGAGCACTGTTCTTCAAATTGGTCTCAGTGAATATATATATATATATATATATATATATATATATATATAAATAAATATATATATTTATAATATATAAATATATATATTTATATATATATACATATATATATATATACATATATATATATATATATATATATTTATATATATATATATATATATAATATATATATATATATTTATATGTTATAAATATATATATTTATTTATATATATATATATATATATATATATATATTTGTCAAAAGATATTCACTGAGACCAATTTGAAGAACAGTGCTCAATCACATTGTTCAAATTTTCATTTATATTTTCAATTTGTAAAAAATGTTTGAAAATTTCTTTGGAAAAGTTTAGGTTTCTAATGATTTTTAGATACATTATAGGAACAGAAGAGAAGCGCTTTTTATCAAAATTATGTGCTGCAGAATGCGAACAAAATTATGCAAATTTCTAAACATTATTTTTTTTACAGATTTTCCTTGGAATTTTGCCATTTTAAGGTATTGTGTTATTATTTTCACGTATAACTATTTTCATTTACCACTTGCAATCAAACTGAATAAAACTAAACCAAAGATTTAACAAAATTGTTGCAAAACTACTAAAATTTTCATTATGAACAATTTAATAATATCTATGAACAAAATTTTAAAAAGTCATGTTCGATTCATAATATTTATGAAAAAAGAAATCAAATATGTGATTTTTTTTCTGTGTTCAGTAATTTTTTTACTGCCAGACTTTCTCAGACATGTCACACTTTTTAACGCTTAAACATTTTTAGTATATTAATATAATAAAACTTTAAAGAATCGCAAACAAACAATATAAAACACTTTTGATTTAAAACCAATTATTCTAGATTTAAATTCAAGGTAAAAAGTCCTTACTGTATATCAGAATTATGTTTTCTTTATAAAGACCAATTAATAAAAATACAAATAAACAAAAAAGTTGTAGACAATATTAATGAAAGGGATGGACATTATGTTTTAAAGCAAGTTGAAAAATTGTAGTCGTATGAAAAAAGTTAATGTAAATTTTCAGTAGGATTAATTGCAACATAATGTTGTTTAAGTTAGTGACCGTAATTTTATTAGAAATAAAAGAACTGCAGAATCATTTATGAAATTAGATATGATGGATAATTTAACACAATATTTTCGGCAGACATGTGACTTAATATTTCTAATGAAAACATACATGAAACCATTAATATTTAAATGACAATATTGGTTAGAAGAATATCGCAAATTTTTTGTTGTTTCTCGAATTCGTATGCGAATGAACATTCACTTATAACTTTTAAATTAGTTTGATGTTTCACAAAATTTTTTTTAATTTAATTATCCTATACAATTTTATTTCTTTTTTAATTTTAAAAGCATTTGTCTATATACAAAAGTCAGTTTTATTTAGCGTTGAAAAACGAAATGTTTCAAAATCTATTTAAATTTTACTAGATTTTGATAAAATCTGAATTGAAACTAGATTTTAAGTTGTATAGAAAATCTAATTAACCCAAATTGACTGGGAATGTTTTTTATTTCAGATATTAATGAAATTACCAAATATGTGCCAATGGGGCCTAAGAAAATTTACCTATTATATAAAATTTTGATTCGGCAGAATGGGCCGTTACCATATGGTCACGCCAGGCACTACAGAGAATTTTTATTGTACGAAGAAAATGAGTAAATTTCTCAAAAAGATGGTTTTTATTGGCAAATTTTCTCAAGGAAATGCAATTTAATATTTGTTCACATTTTACATATAGAACATACAGACTTAAGTATACCCACATGAGTTGGATCAGTCACGATATAACTCCTTATTTTAGTTGTTGGTACTAAAAGATAACCTTCATCATGATCACCAAAAGTTTTTGTATTGCGAATCCGCTTTTGAATTGTGGAAGATATCCACATATTCTCATTTACAGAATAATAAATGGCTATTGGACTCCGAAACTCTAACTAACTAAGACTTTCTTTCTATTTATGTTTAAGCTAACCAAAATTTTCAACACAAATGCCATTTAGATATGTAAAAATTTTGTTTTATAATTTTTCTCCACTATTCTCAATATGATAAACAATCATATTTTGGTCTAAGGGAATATTTCAAGGACTAAACGAGGAATATTACTATTAGAAATGTTACTAGCATCGTATTCGCCAATAATATAAGCATAACCTTTAGATCATTCGATAAAAAACCTTCACACATATTCATCACAGTATGAACTCAAGTTGAATATTTATAATCAAGTAGTGCTATATTACATTAGTATAAATCAATAAAATATATAAAATACCATATGGATGAGCCTGATACAACATATAAATATTTTTGGTAGTTTTTTCCTTTGACATTTTTTTCAAGGAATGTAATTTTGTTTGGTGTAAAACGTATTTTCCCGGAAAATTATCCGCCAATGAAGCTTTGTTTCTTAAGGGCTACACAGTGTCAAAAAATTAATGAATTACTTTTTCATGTTAATTTTTTACATTTTAACAATATTTTCTTAAGGCTTTCATAAATGATCATTTGCTTCCAAACGCATAATATAAATGAACTTCCATCATATTAATATAATTAAAATTAACTAGTTTCCATATGATGAAATGTAATTCAGATTTTTTCAAAATTTTGAATACTGTCTATGCTATATAGCTTTTAATGTAACCATTGTTTTCGTTATCATATAGGTGCGCTAAGTCGATTTGGGTTAAAATCCAATCAAATAGGTAGATTTTGCTTAAAATCTCATTTAGACTAGATTTTGTTCAATTGTAATAGGGGTATATATATATATATATATATATATATATATAATGAAATTCCTAAGAACTTTATGTTAAAGCATACAAAATGACCAAGTGCTTATCGCAGAATAATTTCCAAACGAAAGCCACAATGGCTAACGAACTTTAGGAACAAATTGTCGCCAATCTGATCCCTTCCATTCGAGATGTGTCGCAAGGTAATATTAAAATTAGAAAAAAAAAACTTTTTATTATTTTGAGAATTTTCGATTTTTTTCTTTTAATAACTTTGAGGCTCTCATTTAGTCAGAGTTGGAAAATGAGCAATAAAAGCAAATTTTGATTTAATTTTCATCTTTTATTTAATTTTTTTTTAACAATTGTGGCTTTTACTTTGATTACATTGCAAAAACATATGCTTTTTGCTTAAATTTTCTTATATTTATTCAGTGTTGTGAAACAAATTTATTCAAGTGTCTTACAATACTAGAGAAATATCTTGATTCGTTTGGTCGAAATTATGTTCAATTCAAACTTTATTTTGATCACAAGAGCGAAAATTAACCTCCCAGGTGCTGATTTTACTATAATTTAGATAATTTCTTTAACTTTTTTTTAATGTTTTTGTTTCTATACATTATTATATTCCATTATGCATAAATGTTTCTTCAATGTTACATCACTTTGTATCTTTTAGGCCTTTGGAAAGTAAAATTTTATGTATTTAAATCATTCATCCATGTATTCGTACTTATTTATTTTCCTTACTCACTTTTTTAAGTACTTTTAATTAAATTTTCTTTAATATCAAGTTCATCTTCTATTTATTTCTATTTACAAGGTTAAAACCCAATTTAATTAGCTAATCAGCTTTTTATCTTCAAAGTAAGAAAACCTTAAATCATATAAAAACATTCCGATGTAAAAAACAGTATAAAATTCTATATTCGGCTGTGTCGAATCTTATATTCCCTTCACCTGTGTTGAGAAATGTAATATACAGCCAAAGCTAGGTATAACAAATACCGATATAATGAAAATCCGATATAACGTATGAGAAAATTTGTACATTATATACATATGTACCTTATATAACGAATGAAGAGCCACTTTTACGAACTGGAAGAAAAAATGTTCTACAAAATATCAAAAAAAAAAAAAAAAATATCTCCATCGTGTAGCTTTTGTTATATTGTGCCAAGTCCTATCATTTAGAAGGTATTTTTAGGATTTTAAATATCTTTTTAGTTGTGCTAAATTATCTAAATTAGAAACCATTAAAATTTAATTCGAAAACAGATAAATTTGTTAATTTCTTTCAAATAGAATTCGGAAACTGATAAATTTGTTGATTTCTTTCATAAGACTTTTGCATATCTCAATTTACGTAGCTTTTCCTTATTAGCACAGAATTTTCGAATATGACAAAAACGAAAAGGATTTCAGTATATAACTTTTTTAATAAAAATTAAATTTTGTTCTGAAGTATGTTAAAATTCCCAAAATATTTTCAAAATAAAGCTAAAGAAAATAATTTTAAATTATCTCTTTTTACTAAGTTAAAAAAGTACTCAAAATGAGAACTTGAAAGTCGTTATATTTTACTAATTTTTTTTCTTTTTTCGAAAAATTCGATTTTATATGTAAGATTTTAATGGCTAAAAATTTAAGATGATAAGTGGAAATCAAATTTTATATAATATCTTTATAAATAAATTTTGAACTATGACTATACACCATTGGAAAGAACAAGATAACAGCTTTCAACAGAGCTATAAACTGTTTATGCAGCAAACGAAATGTGAAAGTTAAATGCAATTGAATATAAAAAATACAAAATCATCAACAATATTCCCGCTGACATCAGTCAATTTTGAGTTCGAATCTCTGGTCAGGGAATATTGAATAGATTTTAATAATTTAAGGTGTGTTTTTATTTAATTGCTATATTCTAAGTATTTGAAACAAATAAATGCATTTCAATGAAATTAATTAAAATACATGACCTGAAAAACACGAAAGGTTGAGCTATGTAGGTTTTGATACTTAGAATACTCGTATCAATTATACTTAAATAGATCTAATTATATTTTTTAATATCAAAACCTTACTGATGCAAAAATTTGGAAGTAATCTGATAAAATAAATACTTTATGTTTATTTGATTTCAGTTAACAATAGTTTGCTTCATTACTTTTAATTGCTTGTAAAAGGTGAGAAATTGTAAGGAAAACAAAGTTATCATCTTAATTAAAATTTTATATTTACTATAAATAAGAAATAATTTTTAAAATTTTTTTCTAATTAAATTTCTTTCCTATTTCAAAATAACTCTAAAAAATAACACAAATTTACAGTAAAATGAGACGTTAATCTTTAAAATCGTTTAAATACTCAAGCAATTATTTAAAAATTTCATTAAATTTTATTAAATTATTTTTAATATATTTTTAAGCAAATCGCTGTTTGCTTTATTTGAAATATACTTTGGACAAAAATTAAAACGTATAAAAAGTTTAAAGAAATGATTCCACATCAACTCGAATAAATTCTAAAATTTTTGTCCAATTTAGAAGTAAATCTTTTTTATAAAAAGTCTTTAAAAAATATTACATCATTTCATATCCTTTTGTAGAAAAATTTAAATTGAAAAGTTTCATTTTTTTAAATGTTTAAAAACTTTCGCTGTTTTTAATGATTTTTAGATACGAAATTTTGTATGTTTTCACTTAACATTTTTCTAAAGATTTTACTTGAAAAATTACCATTTTTAGACATTTATTGTTGATAATTTATGTGTAAATATTTTCATTTAGCTTCCAAAATTGTTTGAAAATACTGAAAATTTTCATTATGTATATTTTAATAATGTTTTATTTAACGAAATTTGCATTTTAAATCATATGGTCCGTAAAATTTAAGCATAAATTTAATGAAATTTGGAAATTCAGAATTTTGGAAACCCAAGAAAAATAAATGAAATTACAAAATTTTTTACTATTAGAAGAATTTAACATTTTACAAAAATGTATAAATATGTTATGAAGTTATTTAAAAAAAGTGAAATAAAAATACTTAAAAATATGCATTTCCTTATTTTATTTATTAAATAAGTGCCAACTTTTAAAAATTTTCGAAAGAAGATGAAATTTTTGGTTAGACAATATTGAAGATAAATTCATCATTCCTTTTCCTATTTAAACAAATTTTTATTTTTTTTTCTTTTCCCACCAAATTATTTTAGAGGGAGGGGGGGATGAAAAAGAAAGTTTTTCTGGAACATTGGGCCGGTTTGAAATCTACTAGGAATATAAGAAGAAAATTGAAAGAAATTTCTTCTTTTTTCCTTTTTTCAATTAAACAAATTTGAAGGATTTTTTAATGTATTAAAGCAGTTGGACCCTTTTTTTCAAAAATCCACTTTTTGGCGATTTTTATTTTTTGAAATCCCCTGTTCTGGACACTTTTCAAAAATGCAAAATGGTAATGCTATGTTGATTATTCATGTAAACATGCATTTATGTTGTCTATTCCACCTTTACATGAGGCTTTCTTTTTGGGCCTTCAAATTCAATTTTATATTGAAGTGTAGAAAGTCGCAAATATGCATCCATAACTGTAGGTATTATTTATACAGCGATTCTACTGCTCTTCTTTTTGAATTCGTTTTTTGTTAGCGATTCTCGAAATTAATAACTCTAGTTTAACTAGCTCGTAATCCTATATAATAATTCATCCACTTACGAAACAGATTTCAACACAGCATTTTAGATTTTTTCATCAAATTATTTAATACGGATTGATTTTCTGCTGTTTTCATGAATTATTTTATTTACATATATCGCATTTCTGCTGACTTCAATATTTCACTGTCATTTTTCGTAAGTTCTTACAATATTCGCAGGTAATTTGAAAAATTAACAAAAAATTCTCTTTGGAAAACTTATAAATGAGGACAATATAAAACTGCAAAGGACAGCAATGCAATGCTAATATCACAAAAAATCATATGTAGCCCAGTAGTGTCATTATTTGGTATTTAAATTTTATATAATAAAGCATAAAAATTTAAAAATTAAATTATATTCTTAATTGAAATAAAGAACTGGAAATTAAATTTTTGACTTAACGTTACTGCAGCTCTAAGCTGCAGTTTTAGCAAAAGTATTATGAATAATTGGACCTTTATACATACAATTTAGTAGAAAAACAATGACAGGTTAATATAAAGGTACGATGTTTTTTGAATGAGGAAAAATCAAATGTATTTTACAAAAATCATTGAATGAAAAACCCATTTATACCTTTGAACATATACATATGCCTGATTCATTTAGTCAATAACACCGGTCGGCAGAAAAATCCTCCCTTAAACATAGGTAGACTAGATTGAGTTTGAAGTGCTGAACACAAATCTTCTTGCAGTTTTTGCCATCAGGTCTTGACTTTTTGTGGGCATGTCTAATGTTTCTCCCCTTTTCAGGCAGTCATGTTAGTATGACTCGAGATTTCAGTTTCCCCAATTCAGATAAACACAAGTTCAAGGCGACTAAAATCAGCTTAAAGCTCCGCTCAATAACTTTAGAGTTATTCAGAAATTAGTAATAAAAAAAGTAATTTTCAATGTCATATTAAAAAAATGTTTCTTTTTAAAACTTTTTAATTAAAGCAATTGAGGTTTTTAATCTTTCATCATAAAATTGAGTGTACTACGATTAAACCCAGCTATATATCATGAAAATTGATGTACGAATAACGATTTTATTCACAAATAACTGAACACATCTATAGTATAAACTATACGATGTGAAATGTGGCACACACGTATTATTTAATATTTACTATATTAATATTAATATCCTTTAACATTTTCCCAATACCGGTACATCAACACAAGCACAAAAAGTCCTTTTTTAGTGCGGACAACAAAATACGGTCACCAGTAAATTCGTATTTTTTTTAGTTTTTGTAGTTTTTGCTAAACTACTTTTTTTTAAATCTCAATAACAATATTGACAATAAAAAAAATTTAAGAAGGTAAGAATAGTTGATGAAAAAATTAGGAAAATCGAAGGTCCGAGCAAATGGTTAAATAATTTTATTTTAAATTAAAAGGAAGCAATTTAAAAATTGTTTGATTGAAAAAAATTTTTCTGGAACAGAAAATCACTAAAAAATTTTATCTTATCAGAAACTTTTAATTACATTGAGCCTGTTTGAAATCTACTGGGAATGCAAATTTTTTCTAGGATTATAAGAAGGCAATTGGAGGAAACATAATTACTTTGAAAGATCATTCTGGAATTCCCTGATCCCACGACGTTATATTACTGTATTTTTTGATTTGGCGATCAAATTTAACTTCTACAGTTCATCTATAAAATAGTAGTTATTTTTTCTTGAAATTACTAACTTTTTGTACTTTGGAATAGAAAAAGTCATTATTTGAAATATTTCCTGTGCTGTATTACTCGTATAAAGAGCGAGGCTTTCTGGGATGGTATTTTGAATAAATTACTATTCCACCAATTGCCTTCTCATATTCTTAGAAGAAATTTAAGTTTATGTTCCTAACTAATTCTGAATCTATTTAATGGTATTAAAGGTTCACGAATTTATAAAGTTTGTAGGCGAGTTTTCCCCCGAAGTTCTTTTTTACCCTGAAACTTTTCAAATTACTTCCGACTTCTGTCTATTAATTGAAAATGAAATTATCTCACTATATTGACCAATTTGTGTTTTTAGTATTTATTTGGAACTTCGAATTTGACCATATTTTTAAGGTTTTTATCTATAGATCCTTTTTGATACGAATAGTTCTCGAAATTAAAGATCTTTATATTTTTTCAGTTTTTATTTGTTGATATCGGTGTCGGGATTTAAAAAAGGTAAATTTTCGAAAAAAAATTTTAAAATTTAATTTACTACTGACCCAAAGGAATATTCGGGCTGGAGGTGATGTACCTTTATGGAGATAATGATAAAGGATATTCATTTTTATAGGTTTATAATTTAATGTATTCGCAATTATTTGGCACTAAAGGTTTCATTATTTTTTCGAGAACTCAAAAAATATAAACTATATGTATGTAGGTATCTTCAGTTAATTGTGACTAAAATCCTTATTTGTTCATCAATTTTCATAATATATGTCTTGTTTTATACAGAAAAATTATTACCGTATATTTTTCAATTAACACATTTTTTTCGTTTTGCGTCTCAGTTTAATAAATATATTCAAGTAAATGTAGAATAAAAATAAAATTTAAGTAGTTTTATTTCTCACTTAAATTTTTAATTAATTCAATCATCTACTTAATTGATTTGATCAATTTTTTGATTGGAAAAATTTTTCTGCTTTTCCTTTCTTGCTGTTGTTAGTAATTGATATAATCATTTTGGTGAGAGGTGCAAATTAAAAAATATTTTTAATTGAATGAATTATTTAATAATATATTTGGCGATTAATCACTTTTTTCTGTGTACTCATAGTATACTTAATAAAAGATTTTAAGATTATAATTAATATATTAACATACATGATTTCTTCTATCGTGTGTAATGTTTACGTATAAAAAATACTTAACAATATGAAAATATTGAAACCTTCATATCATAAATGAACGGTTCTCGAATGGGAGTCCGCGATCCATAAGGGTTCGTAAGGACATTTAAGGGAAGTCGTGAAGAAATCCTGAAAAACATTTTTGAACATACAACTTTTTAATGTAAATATTATTTAGAAGTTTAAATCAAAATTCTAATGATATTATGAAACTACAAAAGGTATATATTTTTTTATCCAAAACGAGTTCATTTAAGAACTAACTAGCACTAGCTGCGGAAAAACCAATCAAGGAACGGTGCTCATCCTCGATTGAAAATATTATGCTTAAAGGCAACAATGATCAAATAAAGAAAGTGATGCTGTTCAATGACAAAATATAAAGAAAACTTTACGATGTAGCAACATATAAATATATTGTGCCAAGAACTTTTTTATAAAGACATTTCAACGCCCTTTCCGAATTTTTAACCATAAAATAACATCCTGTGGAATAAGATAGTTAAAATTTGCTGGAATGGTGCACCTTCACAATGCTGAGTACACAAATCATTTATTTCGCAGAGAAAATTGCGTAAGTGAATTATCTTAAACCATTTTGTAATATAAAGACGGAAAAATCTTTCCAATATGAAAGTCGATAAAATAACAGATTTATTTCACAAAGAGTTAAAATGTAACTCATGTGTTAAATTTAATTTTGAGTCATTTAAGTGAAATATAGCAAGGTTTATGCGCTTATTGACTCCGAAGCCTTAAAACTATTAGAACAATTTTTATCAACATTTTTTTACGTGTAACTATCTTTTTCCCTCTTTTGTCCATCAAAATAAAGAATTAATCTTTTGTGGAAGAAAAAGTTTTTTAATTTTAAAGATCTGTTAAAGCAAAAACTATTTCGCAATTATTAATAATATTTTTAAATTATTTTATTTTACATAACATTTATCTGATTTTTAAACTAGTTAAATTTATAGTGGGTCGCGCTTTCATTGCAATGTCAAAAGTGGATCGCGTAGCAAGTTCTTGTGAGAACCCCTGATATTAATAAAAATGTCACAAGATATGGTGTTGGTGCCCATATATCGGATAACACTAAATCGATTGTATCAACAAACAGGTGTTTGAAAGGTTACATTTTTGGTGAAGAGAGTTCTTTAATTCGTTGCTCGTTTAAAATGTAATATTGATTTGAAAATGAGTGAAAGATTTGCACTAGCTTTACGAAATACTAGCCATTTTCCTTTTTTCTTTATAATTTAATGAATTTGTAGAAGAAATGAAACAAAACAAGTACGAATGTTACGTTTGACTTCGCTGAATTATTCTACCCACCATCTACCAATTTTTTTATGCAACCCTAATTTTAATTTTCGCCTTATTTGAGAGGTAGGCAGTAAAGTGGGCGAATCAATCCAATTTTTTTTCCCAGTTTACATTTACTTCTGAACTATTTATATAAAATTCGTTGCCATATATGCTTCTAGTTGAGAGATATGGAGGTACAAAACTAATATTTTCTAGCATTTGACCTACAACTTTTTTCTTTATTGACCGATTTTGCCCATTTTCAATACCAAAAAAAAACTTTGTATTAGAGATATAATTAGTCCCTCTGGATTCATTTCCTCTATACTTCTTTCAATAGACACACAGACGAACAGATGGACGGACATTACTAGATCGTCTTAGATTTTACATTTGTGGGCTCTTAGATAATTACTTGGACTTGGAATGACAAATTCAGTTTACTCCCATCTCTTTTTGATGGTGGGTATAAAAAGAAAATTTTTAAAATACGTTTAACATCAGAGGAGAACTGTTTTATTTTAACTCATAACACTGCAGCGATATTCTGAATTTTCCAGTGCACAGGAAAAGGAAAATATTACCAAATTTTAAAATTTTCGTGTAATTTGCGTACTTATTTTAATAACCTGATTTCTTTATGATTTTGAAAATCTCTTACAATTGAGAAAAGTAGAAAATTAGCTTTGTACTAGCACAGTTTGTAATATAGATTTTGTACATAAATTTCAAAGTTTTAATAATATAAATCTAGTAATAAATTCCAAACCTTGATTAAGATATTGTACGTATAAAGGATTAAAGTCAAGGATAAAAACTTTGCTGTACTAACAATCAATGAAGCTTTAAGATTTTCCAAAATAAATAAGTTATAACTTTATTAGAAAGCATTTTAAGTATTTTGTTATTTTCACCTACTTTATTTTGTTAATGCAATAGTTTTATAATCATCTAAGTTTTCTCATAAAATTAACATCCTTTTATTTTTATGTTAGAAATCAGCTTTATTCATAAAAAATTGTACATGTAAAAAATGTTAATCTTTTTGTTGTCCTTCATAAAGCAGATAGTCGTAGTAGCTACAAAATCTCGAGGAAATAGTATTTGAAAGTCGTTTTAAAAATATGTGTGTCCGTTTTACTAGAATGAGGCAAAAGTTTGTAACTTTTGTTCTCATAAAAAATGGATTCTGTGTATTTTGTGTGCACTTATTGAGAAATTGCATGCTTGAAATTTTTCAAAGATTATTTACCACACTTTAACTAGAGTTTTGAAATAGCAAAACTTTAGAGAAAAATAAATTAAGAATTTTGGAAAAAATATTTAGTTTCGTTTAGTTTTATAAGAATATAATTAAATAGTGATTGTAATGCATCATTGATCTTTTTTTTTTCTCTGCAAATTTGTACATAAATTTAATTTCTCTTAGTTTTCGTTATTAGGTAGTAAAATTATGTTGTTTCACTTATGTGAGTCATTAAACTTAGAAAATTTTTAAGCAATTTCCATTGATATAAAAGCAAACGTAAAAAACTATAACAACAAATTGAAGTTATGTTTTTTCTTTTTTTCTATTCTACCAGATTTCTTTCAAACTTTGAATTGTTTTCTTCATTATTTTCAATTTTGCAAACTTTTAAGGCAAACACAAATACAAACAGGCAACCATGCAATGCGGTTTCTCATGTTGTTGGTAGAAAAAAAAATTTGTTTTTTCTTTTACTGTTTTACTTTTCTATTATTTTTTTTCTTTTTACATTATTTCTTGTTCATTTTGGCGTATAAAAATAATGTGTTGGTTTTTATTTTGTTGAACTCTTTTAAAATTTTTTTTTTGTGTACTAATGCTTAATTTTTTTCTATTATACCAAGAAAGGAAAAGCGGTTTATATCTTAATACTGTTAAACAAATCTGCAATAAGGTTTCAAGTTTCGCCCAAAAAATTCTGCTTTGTTTTATTTTACAGATTTTGCTATAACATTATTGAGTTATTTAAATTGTGATTAAAAATTTTGCTTTAAGTAAACTTTTGTTTTTTTTTTTTTTTAATTGATGGATGAATTTAGTAAGAAGTAAATGTAGTAGCGACACATGCCAGTATATTTTTTTATAAAACAGTTTTTGATTTTGAAAAAAATTGTCAGAAATTAAGAAAATCAAAAAAAAAAAAAAAATGCAAAAAAATAAAATAAAATAAAATACAAAATATAATAAGAAATATAATATAATTTGTTTGATATATGGTTATTTATATGTATATATTTTAGCTAGATTTAAAGACCCACACTTTGCTCATATTCATTGAGCATATACTATAATTTTGAATGTCATAAAAAATTAAAACTTATAAAATAAGAAACAAGAAAAAAATAATAAATTTATGGTCGGTGAAATCCGACTACATTATATGCTTCACCATTATGTATGCAATTTAAAATAAGGAAGTTGTCTTTTGTGGCACCTAGGTTAAGTTATACATTATTATAGAGTAATCCTTGTGACTTTTGTTGGAGTAATTTATACACTGCACCAAATCTTGTAAAAAATATTAGTGAAAAATAGCATTTTCTGGTTAACCGATTTAACTGGATAAGGTATTATGGGATTTACGGTTGAGATATACTACAAAAGCAAACAGCTTTTATATAACTAAGTTTCAGTTTTTATTCTCTGCAGTTAACGTGGTGTCTATACTAGATACATTTTTGGAAGGTGGGGAACAGTTGTACAAAAATAACAATAAACAGAATTCATTCTATATTAGATAAATTTTTATCAAGTCAAACGACAAAATCAATTCCAATGTGTACAAGGTAGCCTCAGTTAAACAGCGGATTATTTTTGGTTTGTTACAGCTGTCAAATTGCATATATAAAAACACATTAATAAATTCGCCTTATTGTTATTTTTGTGCAACTGCTGCTACCTTCCATAAATTTGCATTATTTTTGAAAAATCGTTTTCTAATATAGACACTAAGTTAATTTTTTTGCATATGAAGTTTGGCGGCTGTGACAACCAAAAACAATAATCATCCGTTGAACTGAGTTCAGTTTGTACAGATTTGCCACGATTTTGACGTTTATCTTGATAAAAATTTGTCTAGTATAGACACAACCCAACATAATGTCTATCATAGAATACAACTAGAAATTTATATGGGAGAAAGTTAAAACTAAATTTTCAAAAAATTTACTAATTTTTTTCAAAACACAAAAACAAAATATATGTGACTACATATATTTTTTTATTTCATGAATTAGGTTACAGCTGGTTTTTATTTGTAAATATATAGTTGCGCGCTTGATGAATTATTTATATTTATAATAATTTATATTTTTTGGGAAAAACAGTTAAAAAACCCAATTATATATGTACTACTTTAGAAAATAAATCGAGTATAATTAAAAAATGGAATTACTGTATTGTGTGTTTGCATTAATTAGTTTTTTTGACGAAAGATAAGCGTATAATTTTATTCAAAATATTGTCTATAGGAAGATCCATATTTTTCCAATCTTCGTGACAATTTATTGCCTCAATCTCAGAACCAATTCTCATTTTTTTTAAATCTCGATTCGTATTGCCTCTAGAGCATTCCAATCAAACGAAACAACTTACTTACTTTTGGATGAATGTAAGTGTAAGTGCTTTTAAACGTGCAATATTTTGCTCGACCTGCTTTCAGTGATTCTGTAGGCACTTCTTGCGCTTGGCAAAAGTCTTGACCAAGTAAAGCCTCCAATACATAACCATTTTTTGCCGAGATGGTGTCATCGAAATTGCCACATGTAATAATAATTTTGGAATTTTTCTTGGAAACTAAATTTTGTCTAATGACTAAAGTGTGCGTTCAAATAAAATATAATACACACTTTCCGTAGTAACTCTTGCCATTAATTTTAAATAACTTCATCGATTTTTTGTTTGTCCGCATGTAGGTGAGGAAAGGAAAACTGTACAAAAAATTAGAGAAGGTCCTAAGAGCTATGTCAAACATGTTCGTTACAACACGTTGTCTTCATTTTTCCAGAATTAAATATTAGCCATTTTAAAGCTAAGCATATGCTTAAATCAATCAAAGCTAAGAAAATTTTAAATAATAACGATAAGAAGAACTCTGAGGCACAGAACGATCAAAGCTTCTCAAAAATACAAAAATATTCTTTTTTTTAATTTTTTCTATAGTATAGTTGTGTCATTATACGTCTTAAGTATATTTCAAACAAAATGTTTTAAAGCAAACGACGATGACACAGTGGTTGTGAATTTTATAAATATTTTGTATTAGATGGGAGAACATACGTTATTACTGACTTTTCTATTGTTTACAATACAATTTGCAGTATGTCGAATTTACTCAAAATGCGACAAGATAAGTGATTGTTTTGCTTATTAAGACTGAATAAACTTAAATAATCATAACAAGGAGACATTGATGACTCTAGTGATATTCAACAGCATTTTTAAAATTTTTTGATAACATTTAAAATTTTGTAGTTGCAGTAGAAGCAACCAGAAATGGTAATTTTATTTTAGGCCCAATGATTCTTAATTTTTTAATTTATCCAAAATTGTGGCAATAACAACAGAAATATATACAAACTAAAAGTATATTAATGAAGTCTCCAGCAGTATTCAGTTGTGATTATAAATTTCAAAATTATCCAAAAGTGAACATTTTCATATTTTAAAGATTTCATTATTTTTCATATTATATTATATAAATTATTATATATAAATTATTATAGCATTTAAATATTTCAAATTAAACCCTATACAGAAAAAAGTTTGTGCATAAATATAAGAATTTTTTTCATTGGTTTTAGTTCGTAATATTTAAGAATAATATCAATGAATCAAAATTCAAGAAGACTTAAAATAAACTGTTTAAATTTTCATTTATATTTTCAATTTGTAAAAAAAAATTTTTGAAATTTTCTTCGGAAAATTTTAAGTTTTTAATGATTTTTAGCTACATTATGGGAACAGAACAGATGCGCTTTTTATCAAAGTGATGTGTTGCAGAATGCGAGCGAAATTATGCAAATTTCTAACCATTATTTTTTTTTTGCATATTTTCCTTGGAATTTTGCCATTTTAAGGCATTTGTTGTTAATATTTTCATGTATGACTATTTTCATTTACCACTTGCAATCAAATTTAATAAAACTAAACCAAAGATTTAACAAAAGTTTTGCAAAATTACTAAAATTTTCATTATGAACAATTTAATAATATCTTTGAACAAGATTTTAGTTTCTATGAAAAAAGTTTGGGAAAAAAAGTCATGTTCGATTCATAATATTTATGAAAAAAAATTCAAATATATGAATTTTTTCTATGTGTAAGGAGTATAATGGAAACAAAATTGAAACATTTTACTTCGGATCCGTCGTTAATAAGATAAGGTTTAAAAAGTAAATTGTTATAAAAAAGGTGTATATTTATTCCATCGTGCATATCTAGCTTTATGCTCAAGCCAAAAAATATTCTATGTTGCGAAGCTTACAAAATTATGTAAAAATTTTATTTTTTCTAGATGTTGTTTAAAAACTAGCTTTTAATGTTTGATCAAACATAACTAATATATACGGTTGAAAAGCCTGTTTCTTTTTCTTTCCAAAAAAGTTTAAAAAGGAAAAAATGCACAAAAAAAACAAAGAGTTTTTTGTAAATAAGTCGAAATTCTGAGGGTGTGTTGCAAATTTTTGAAACTGATTTCTGCTGTTATCAAGAAGTCCTACATGTAATTTCTCGAGTGATTTTTTACTGTATCGGCGTGTGGTTGTTTTTAAATAATTAAAGAAAATTTCTGATAGACTCTATTTTAATAAAAAATTTTGAATATATCCTTTTTTTTTTTGATAGTTCCCTCAATAGTTTTATAGTTATTCAGAAATTATCTAGTTATATCATATATACATAAACTTACGAAATAATTTATTTAAATCAGTTAAAGAAACTGCAAAAAATCAATAAAAGCAAGTAAGAAATATATAATCGGCCAAGCCCGACCATACGATACCAAACACTATTGTGTATGTGCATCAAAATTCAGGAGGAGTCTTATGTATGACGTAAGTATATTCCTATGAATCATACATATGCATTATATTTTGGCATTTATGCATTTTAGGGTGATTTCCGGAAGTTGGCATTATATTGGAGCTATGATCATTAATGGGCCGATCTTTCAAAAATTTGGAACTACGCACAGTGATTCGTATGCAGTTATATATTGCAAAAATGAAGGAACAGCTAAAATTTGGAATAAATCGGTGTTAGGATTAATGTACCTTCCATATGTACTGAAATTAAGGATGCGACATTTTCTATAAATTTAGGAGATTATGAAAATTGGTCAACGTTCCACATATATCATTGTATTTGTATCCTACATAGCTATTTGGTATTGGAGTAAAGACACTTGTACCTGTTATATATCATTTTTCTTAAAACTGTTATAAATATTCCAAAATCTGTCTCATATTAACATTATTTTGCCTATCAGTGACTTTTAGTACCATTTGCACTAGGGTTTATTGGAATTGTTTAGTGCATCAAAAGTTGTAAAAATATGATAATTATTCAGCAGATTAGGTTGTTGGGTCGCATACTTGTTATAATTAATTGATATCACTCACACGCATATATGGTCAAACTTAATATTAAACACATAAAAATATTATTTTTTTTATTTTATTCTTTGTAGAACATACTGGCAGGTTTTCTATTTTGATAATAAATTAATAATAAATTTGGTAATAAATAATTATTCTTTTTTTCTTATTGCACTATGTATTATTTACTTTTAATGACACGATTTAATAGTTTGTACTTACTTACTGGATTCTACTGTATACAAATTGCATTAAAGACTTTGTTGGCTTAGATGCTCCGTTCCTGGAAGCTCCAATAAATTTAGTATAAGTGAAAAAATCTAAAAGCTAATGATTCTGTTGATTATATACACAGAGAAAAAAAAGTAAACATATATGTGAATATTTTTTTCATAAATACTATGAATCGAACATGACTTTTTTCCCAAATAAAAAATAAAATTTTGTTCATAGATATTGAAAAATTTTTCATAGTGAAAATTTTAGTAAATCTTTGATTTAGTTTTATTACGTTTTATTGCAAATGGTAAATGAAAACAGTTATACATGAAAATAATAATGATCAAATTCCAAGGAAAATTTGTAAAAAACTAATGTTTAGAAATTTACATAATTTCGCCCGCATTCTGCAGCATATCATTTTGATAAATAGGGCTTCTCTTCTGTTTCCATAATGTAGCTAAAAATTATTAAAAGCCTAAAATTTTCCTAAGAAAATTTCAAACATTTTTTTACAAATTGAAAATATAAATGAAAACTTTAACAATTTGTTTAAGTCTTTTTAACTTTTGATTCATTCCAAAAAATGTAAAAAAGTGTTAATATTTAAGACATTATTCTTAAATATTATGAACTAAAATCAATCAAAGTAAATTCTTATATTTATGCACAAACTTATTTCTGTGTATTAAAATAAAAGTAAAATTCAAAATTGCAACAATTTCATTTTATCAATATAAAAATGTATTTGATTAAAAATATAGTTTAGTTGATAAAAGGAATAGTAAAAAAATATGTTGTGCTGAAAAGGAATCGGCAAATTCACTTGAAATAGAAAAGATTATTCAGTTAAAGGAAATTTTTACCATCAAATTTGTTGATGGGATTAAAAAAATGAGTTATCGAAAATTCAAAAATATTAAATAAAAAATAAAACTGAATTGATAAAAAAATTGTAAATATTATTTTGAGTAAAAAAGAAACCAATTAATAACTCTGATAAAATCATAGTAAATTTGAAGCTGACTCAAAAAATTAAAATCATGTTAAATAACATTGTTACTATGTAATTTTTAAAAAATACATTTTTTTACTATTCTAGATATGTATAAAAAGATGTTACATACATATATGCATGTATGTATGTATGTGTGTATGTATGTATGTAGGTAGGGAATGTATGTATTTATATGTAGATCATGTCAATGTAAAATTATAAGTTTATATTTTATTTTTAATATTCTTTTGCATTTGAAAGGGGACGGACCTATTTTACTCAGTGAAAAGTGTATTACAAAATAATAATGATTCTTTGATATTATTAATAATAAGTACAAAGAATCGAAATTTGCTGATTGATACAATTTCTAAATGCATACATACTTACATAGAATTCAAAGCATCTATTTCTCAATATTTTAACGTGAAAAATATATGGTACATTTTGCCTTCACAAGATTGACAAGTATAAATTTTTGGCCTATAAATAATTTAAGCACTAATATGAAATCAAATAAACTCAGGGATGCTGCAAAACTGGCAAAATGTGAAGCCAAATTTTTAATCTAAACACGTTTCAAAGACTATTTTCAAGTCTGTATAAAAACGACACTAGATTTTGAGGGAAATTTGGTAATATTAAACGTTTCATAGCTTCATTTGTGTAAAGTTACAAATACATATATTTCTTTTATTTTTACGGATCTTGAAAAGTACTTCTAGCCTTCGAAGTGGATGTATTAGCAATGAAGAAGTGGATTTGCACTAGAGAAAATGTCCTCAATAATATATGTATTACAACAAATGAAATAATTAAATTCTTTAATATTTAGTTTTATAAAGAATCAGATTTATTTGACAACTTCATACAATGTTTTCGACGCATTTAATTCAGACAGAAAATATTTAAGGATAAAACATTATTGAATTTATACCCTTTATTCGGAATTGATAAACAAAAGTTTTATTAATTAAAATTTTATTAAAAATTCTGAAAGTAATTAACAATTATCATAATCAAACGAATGAATTAATTTATTGTAAATTAATTTTAATTCAACAAAAATCATGATTAGTTTGACAATAAATCGTTGTTGAAAACTAAGATAAATAATATTCAGTAAATTTCTTAGCCAATATGAAATTTTTTATCAAATATTTAAATTAAGCAAGTTGACAAACAAATTACAAATTTATTAGTCAATATGACAAAAATCTTTATAGGCTGGAAAAATTTGTTTGGATATTTGAATTCTGTAATTAAATAAGATTTTAATTTATTTATTTTGTTTTTTTTTTGGTGTAATATATAATAAACTGTTTTACTTAAAAGTGTTAAATACTCTTAACTTTTGTAGTTTCTTATTTTTCAAATATTAAATCAATATCATAGCAGAATAATTAACAGATTATTATTCTGCATAGAACTAAATTATTTTTCGTGTTATTAAGTAGTTGTTAACAATTTATAAACATTTTATTTAAATATCCTAAATATAAATATCAATAAAGTTTAACTAATTTTTTATCTTTAAATATTTTTAAAGTTCAAAGGTTATATTTCCTGAATATGAAGACATTAAAAATGAAAACATTGCGAAATTGTTATGCAAAATGTGTGCATATTTATGTTTGCAACAAAAAAATTACTAAATTAATTTTTTCAATTGACCTCGTAAAACGCTCTTTGTCTGTAAATGAAATATTAATTATGTAAAAGGTTTTTCTGTTTCTTTTTTACATGTCTATGTGGAAACAAAAAGAGAAAATGTTACTGGCATTTTTGCGCCGTATGAGAATCTAATGTGTGTTCGTTCAGTAATGCCACATTGAATTTAAAAAATTATATGTACGTGTGCAAGGAATGGTTAATAAGTAGTAAAAGTATGTAGTAAATACGTCAAATATAAATTTTAAGCTAAATCCCACTTTTTTGTGTTTTCCGTATACAATTCCATGAGATGAAAGAACATGAACTAAAGACTGAATAATAGAAAAAAATCTACATTGCTATTACCTTAGAATAATGTTGTACTTTCCTTGTGTGAATAGAAAAACAAATTGAATATTTATTTAACCCCCCAGTGGGAGCTGTTACTATACTAAATTTACATAAATTATATATTATGTAGGATCATGTATACCTGCGTGAGCGGTAGTAGTTGTAGTGACATTCTTCGTAGTAGTCGATGTAGAAATTTTATATTTATAAGCATTTATTTTTATTACATGTAAAAATGTTGATATATGTACAGAAGTACATTCCAAAAACATCAAGAATTTACATAACTAAAAAACAATTGGGAATTTTAACTCTTTTTTATAAATGCAAATATTTAAACGTTTAATTTTGCTTTGCATTTTATTAAACTATCGTACAACATAGCCAAACAACAGTAATATTTTTTATATTTTTTAAAAAAATATAATTAAAATTGTTATGATAAAATTTTCTCTTTTGCTAAAATTCTTGATTTAGGTTGGGGAAATATATTAGAAAATTATACGGATGGGGTTATTTATGCAAATTTTTAATTGAGACCCTGGTTTCATAAACAATATCATATACGGAAACGTAATTCCTTACTAATAGTTTAAGGTTCGACATAAACTCGAAAACCAAAAATAGACAAGATCCGCTTACATCACATTTAAGGTGAAATTAAGTTGGTTTACGTTGGTGGGTACAATAGATTCGGTCAAGCCGAATAGAATATTTTTAATATTATTATTATATTATTTTTTTTTTTTTAATATGGAAAATTTAAAAAATTTTGAAATTTATAAATTTCTATCGCTTAAAAATTTATTAGCGTCTTTCGATTTCCAAAATAATATTTTTAACACACAAAGCTACAGTTATCAAAAATAAATATAATTTTAATGCGTAATATGAAAAAGGCGTAAGAAAAAGCTCATTTTCAATAAACCTGATTTTTAATCACAAAATTTAAAAAAATAAATAGGTGGTATTTTTCTCAAATTTATAACTTTTTGTACTAATTAGTTTTAGATATTAAGGGCTCGATTTTGTAAAACGAAACGAAAATGTTTTTCGACAATTTGTATTGAATACAACAAATGAATTTTTATATCAATTTTGGAAACGAATTTTCGTTTCATTTTATAAAATGAGCAAATAAAAACAAAATTGGTCTAAATTAAATATTTTAAGAGCAGCTTTAATAAACATTTTTAATACTCACTTGTTTAAAAGGATATTGTTAAACTTTTTTATATATAGTCCAGTAAAATAATGTTTCCACCTCGGAATTATTCACAGCTAAAGATTCCAATATTTAGTTTTATAAATATACATATTTCTCTTATCGCTTATTACAACTTATTATAATTTTCAAAAATTTTTGCTGAAGTACATTTTCATGCACTATCTTTAGCTTTGGAGTTATAGAACATCATATGTGCGATTTAATGTTTTTTGTATCCGTTATATTTCAGAACGATATATTAAAATTGTAATAATAACTATACCACTCACTGTATAAAGATACAGCTGCGGTCAATAAAATGATACCATAACAAATATTTTATTTTTATCAAGTATTATACAAAAATATGCCTTATACGTTAAGGTAACAACAAGTCAAAAAAAAATATCAATATTGAATTCGTTGGAATAAATCGTAAATTAAGAAGGAAAAAATTGATAATGTTATTATGTTTGATTTTATTATATATATATATATATATATATATATATATATATATATATATATGATATATATGATATATATGATGGGCTCTCATATTAGTATTAATGGTAATATATTATATCCTCTAATTTTCTAATTTTTGGAATCCTAGGCTTAAATTCATATATCAGATACCATCGCACATTAGCCAAAAGTCTTTTATAGTCGTATTTGGTAGTCCGATAATATCTTTTCTTATTCTGACAATATGTTTTTAATTAGATTGTCATATAGGTGCTGCGGTGTCCGTATCATTACAATAACATTGTTGTTTGAAAACCGCCAATATCTTCTCTCTTTCGGGCTATTAGGGCCTATATTAACGTCATTTCCTTCTTTAATAGAAATTATGAATCTATTAAGTACTTATGGTTATACAGAGGAATACATTACAGTTATTCTTCATATGTGAGCCCTAAATAGTAATAGAATCATGATATAGAGAACAACTGTCCTGGCTTCGTTTTTTGTATATTTTTCAACATATTTGATTACATCGACATTCTTAGATACCAATGTGATCTCCTGCCCTCAAATTATATTATTTAAGATTTATTTCACCAAGATATATATCGACACCTCAGTACTAGAAAATGTAAGATGGACTTTAAAAATTCTACCTTTGTAGAGACATGTCGTATGTTAAAAGTGGTGACTTTTTAGTGCTTCAGGTATAAATGTTTCACTCTTGGAATTGTTGTTACTTTTACATGTTTTTTGTACTTTTTAAGTGACATAATACGTCAAATTTTTGAATGGCCTACTAAGAATGTAACCATAAAAGTTGAAATATTGTGTAAGCACCAACAATATTCAATCTGTCGTTGAAACACAAAATCATTTATGAGTAATCAGTCAATAAAATTTACATGACCTATTTTAACTAATAAAGATGAAAGTGATTCCTTATTATAGTGAATGTGATATAAATTCATCAAGATTACCATTTTATATAATTTTACTAAAAAAGAAACCCAAATATTAAATTTTGTTTAATCATTTTTAATAACGGTGCCATTCTTTTGCTTACATTATTATTTTCTTCATAAAACTGTAAATATTTCATAAAATGTGAAAATTTCTCGGAAAAAAGCCCTTATATAGAGAAACAGTTCTTCAAATAACACTCCTATAAAGTACTTGGGGAGAAAATATCCACAAATAAAAATATAAATAGCGTTGAGTGAAAGTAGGTCTTGTGGTACTTTATTTTGACCGGCACTATATTTTATTAAATTATGTTATACAAATTATCTGGAAATCTCTTTCTGGTCAATGTTAGGGTGTTACCAAGTGCACATTTTTGAATGAGGTTACAGGCTAAAATTACAATCACAAACTAAAATGGCTTCGGACACATAATTCAGCTATTAACTGTCCCCAAATTTTTTATTAAAATCGAACCAAGTATAGACCTAGCGCGCATATAAATGATCGATTAAAGTCATAATTTTTCTGTTTTCTCATTATATCGCTTACATGGGTGCTAGTTGAAAATATGGTCCTTGCTAAATTATGTGTTGGAAGCCCTTTCAGTTTGCGATTGTAATTTTATCCTGCACCTTCGTTGAAAACTTTACATTTGCGGATACCCTAACATGGATCAGGAAAAGATTTCTCGACAATATGTGCAACAAAAGATAAGTGCATATCTTTAGAAGATAATTGACATTATTATCCTCACAATTTTACTAAATCGTCCTCAAATATAGCGGATCATAAGATGGCTATAACTCCAAAAGTAATGATGGTACATGAAAGTGCATTTCAGCAAAAATTTTGGAAAGTTTATATGCTATAAATGTTGCAATGGTATAATAACACGATTCGTAATAAACGAAATAAAGGGAATAAACTGGTTTTTGGGTCCTTTTAGACCTTTTTCTCGTACATGTGATTATAAGTGCATGTGACACTAAGACGAAGCTATATGACGAAGCTATATGACAAATTCCGAGGTTTTAATTTTTTATTTTCCAGAAGTAATAACTAACGAAATGGTTTACAATAAATTAAAAAAATAAATTTGATTGGACGCCGCACTTGTCTGTATGTATTGTGTACTGGAACATTAAATATAAATTATTCAAATTACGCAGATCAACACTAAAAAAGTATTGTAAAAATATGTTGCAAATATTATATATATAGTCATTTCAATCATTAGGACCATTTCGGGTGTTCTCCATCACGTCGAATTCTTAACCCATTGACAACCAACGAAAATATCCTTTCCTGAGGAGTTTTTTAGGTAATAGGTAGAGCAAACTAGTCATTCACGTTTTATAGACAAGAAATGGTACGAGTACTACAAAAATGTAGTACAAATGAAGTCTTCAAGTAGAAGTATTTAAAAAAAATAAAAATTCAAATTTAAATAAAAAAAAGTCGACAAAAAAAAATTAGAAAAAAATCACATCGTGAATAATAATAAACTTTTCATGAACACTTGGAAGAATCTTAAGTTCGAAAATATTGAGCAGATTACATAAATTTATTTATCTAAATTGGGCAAACCGTCATTATTAGTCATGGTCATAAAAAAATTAATAAGTGATAGAAAAAAGTCAAAGCAGATTTTTATTTAGCTCGTCAATTTCTATCTAGTCCACCTAAATTTGTTTAAAGAAATAATTTTTTTTTTTTGCCCACCAGTGTATTTTCACTAAAATGTGAATAAAATCAAGATTTGTGCATCAATTTTGATGACTCACGGCTTATTTTAATCGTAGTACTACCAGCTTATCTTCAGCATAGATAAGTAACACACATTTTAAGAGTTTTCATTTTTTAAAAGAGCTTTTAAGAAAAAATCTTATATTTTTAAAGAAACATTTTATTCGGACACTAATTTCTAAATAACTCCGAAAATATTAAGCACCTAAAGAAAATTATGTTGCTACCTATCTCTTGATGTAAAATTTATATAAAGCGTACACACCGTTCTTGAGTTATGGTGATATATGATATATTTGTCACGCCAAAGAGAAAAAAAAAAAACATCCAGACCTGATGGGAGAAAACTTAAAATAAATTCGTATTTAGCATATCAAAATCTATGTAGTCCAACTATTTGTCTTTAAGGGAGGAGTTTGTCGCCGATCAGTGCTATTTGAGAAAACATTTTTAACATAAGATTTTAACTAATTGTTTTAAATTCTAATCATAGATTTTAGTTTTTTTTTTTTCATTAATTTTAAGTTATATTTTGAATTTGTAGATTTATGTAATTTTATTTGAAAGAAACCATAATCAAGGTTGAATTTCTTTATATAATACCTAAGATCTTAATGATTGCATTTTTGTAATGTCTTTTCTGCTGCATATAGTAATTTTAGAAGTATTGATGCAGTTACCTTCTTATTTTATGGTCAATAAGTTTCTTTTAAACGTAGTCAAATCCAATTAAATTAAATTAAAAAATACTTAGGTATTTTATCCGGAAAGTAAAGACAATTTACTGAAAGAAGTTAAGAGAAGAACCTTTTGATGTAAAGAATATGTATTGTTAGCAGAAGAAGTGCTTACATCGGCAATAAAAATAATACATATTTATTTTGATAAAAGTAGGTCATACTTGATAGACAATTTTTATTAGGTGTAAGTGAATAAAGGATATTTTAGACTATCATATATATTATTTAGTTATCTTTGTATTTGTTGTTAGTTAATTAATTTACTTATTAAAAGTGTAGGTAACAAAAATAATTAAGAATATTTTAAGTGGCAAAATTTACTAATACAAATGAAATGCTTTCTAAAATAGTGTACCAAATTTTTAGCAATAAAAAAATAACAATAGATAATTTTACTTAGTTTTTAACATGAGTTTGTGTCCGAATTTTATCAAAGTGAATGTTTACTGGAAATAGTAATCTAAGATCATAAACATGAGATAAACTTTTGCTGCAAGGATGCCACATAAATTTTACATTGAATTATAGCCTAGACCAGGAAAGATAAATGCGATTTTCAGTATTGTGCTAAATTGAATAAAAAATTTTACTTTTTGGACCGTAATTATACTAAATATAATGGTAATAATTTTTTAAATCCACAACTTTAAGAATTTTCATGATCAAAATATCTTTGGTCTATGCCTCTTGAATTTTTTCAAATAAGTTGCATTTTTTGTCAAGTGAACAGATTATTTTTAAAATACTATGAATAGTTCAATTTTAACATTAAAGTTAACTTTTGGAGACTTTTCACAGTTTCCTGTATAGCAGTTTTATATTCATTAACACATATCCAGTAGTGCCTTCAAAAGTGACTGAATTCATGACTGAGAAGATTGATGTTTCTAAATTTGTATGCATAAATTCTGCTACATTTAATTTTTGTGAACACAAAACAAATGGAAAGCTTGTAATCATATAAAAAGAATGCTGACACCATGAGGCTTCCTCCAAAAAAATTATTTTTTACATAATGTATTGTGCTAATTAATATAATACCAATAGTGACTTTAATAGTGAGGATTGATTTGAATTGAACTTCTTTTCGTCGGAAAATATTATCTATATTCATCCTTCCAAGACATAAGAGTCTTGGCAAAGTTTAAACGACGTTCTTTATGCAAAACAGAATTTTAAGGACTGGATGCGGAATTCAAAACACGAACTATAATAGTTCTTTCAGTTTCTGATATAGGTAGTCGAAAGTGCTTTTTGTCATTTTTGAAACGCTATAACATGACTAGATTTTGCACTATAGAAAAGCAAACAACACCCAAATAAAGGTGATTGTCTATAATATTTCTCCAAATAAAAATTAATGTGTTTTTATCCACTTTGGAATAATTTGCGATTTTGTCCCATATTCTCACTTTTTAATTTGGGTATCTATATTCCACACAGAGGCTTTAATTTAAATGCAAAACTTAAAATCGCCAGAATGCAAAATTTTAATTTTATTTGGTTAAAAAAAATAAATAAATAAAAAATTAACAAAAATGTTTAAAGTATGATATAATTTTTAGTAATTCAATTCTCGTATATAATCAAATATTCAGAAGAAAACTATTTAAAACTTATCAATTATCGAATAAGATATAAAAATGTGACTAGAAACTAATTTAACACATTTTCGCATATATTTATATTTTTTAAAATGCCGAGAAATTTAACAATTCAAGAAAAATATATAATATAAATATTAAACAAATCAATTAATTATTTTGTTTTATATTAACACATTTTCACAGAAAGTGCGTAAAGAAATTTCGTAAATTATTTTATATAAAAAAGCAAAAAGTAATTTAATAGAAAATGTAAACTTTTTATACCAAAAAAATATAATCTATAAAAAATTTGCAAATTTTCAATGCGATTGGTAAGTACACTTATGTAACGATAGCGAAAAATCAAGATCACATTCCTTTATACCTTTAAGAGCTTACTATGAGATTTTTGATATTTGCAAAAATTGCAAAAACTTATAACCAGCGCAATCAAAAATTTGTAAAATCATTTTTTCCTGAGCTTCAGATGATCCAAACTGTTACTTATTTATCCATATTAGACTATCTTAAGAATTTTGGCATTTACAAATTTTAGTCTTAGCAGCATGTTTTTGCATATTTTGGGCTAGAACACAGATTATTAAAAAATATAACATAGTAAAATAATGTCTAAAACAAGAAGGTCAAATGTAAAATCAAAAATGGAATATTTGAGATTTTTAAAGAAAATATAACTCAAAATCATTTACTTTAGCCAGATTTCAATGTAATTATATAAAAATATATATGTATATATATAACATAAATAATTTTGGAAACACCCTCCTTTCTTAAATATGTGCAAGTAAATTTTATTAACTGATATTATGGACAAAAAAAAAACACAACTCGTTTTGCAATGTTAAGTTATTCTAACAAAACTGAATTTATTATATAAATCATTGTTTTCATATCCAAACAGTTCGTCAGTTTTTCTGTAGCAAAAAAAAAAAAAAAAAAAAAAAAAAAAAAAACTTTAAAATATTTTTAATAAATAAAAAGAAAAGTTTATTGTTGCCAATTAAACTTGGTGTTTTTGCATAAACCCGTCTTATTAAAAATAAATTTAGTAAGTAGAAGGAAAACTAAATATTATGATTTTTTATATAAATAGTTCCTAGTTTGTGGATGCAAAAATAAATTAAGGAAGAGTTTTAAATTTCATAAATATAACCCTATTGGTTATATTTAAATCGGAGCATTTTATTTTGTCCAAAATTTATATCTTTTTACCCCATGGTGCCATCTCAAAAGGGTAATTTAATTATTAAAAAAGAATTTAAGCGACTACACATTTATAATTTAATTGCTAATCTCAAATTATATTTAAAAGTGGAACTAAAAGAAAAGAAAATAACTGACTAGGAATAAGAAAGGAAAAATATTTAAAATAATTCGAATTTAAAGAATACTATATTTATTTAATTTATTGTTGAAAAATTTATATTCTGTGTTTTGTGGTCTTTATTATATAAAAAAATTGTGATTTTGTACAAAACTATAAGATTATAAAATTTACAGTTGCTAATTATCATTATCCATTATTTTCATTAATTCCTCTTATGATCATAAATTAGCAAAAGTAAAGAGTTTATATTTATTTACTTTAATATTTATTGCCTGGGTTTTTTTTTTTTTTTTTTCATACATATATAAAAAAGTGTTTAAGGAAAAAAAGAAATTATTATTACAACTTTTAAGTGTTTACAAACATTTGAATCGCAACATCACTCAAATGTAAGAGAATGATCAGCATCAGCAACATCAACAAAGATCTTTGGATATGTGAGCAGTGCTGGATAATGTGAGTTTTTATTTCTTTTCTTTCACTTACATTAACTTAAATTTTATTTATTTTGTTTTTATAAATTATTCTTATTTTATATTTGGTTATTTTAATTTTTTTTAAAAAATATGACCAGCTAAATATTTTTCTTTTCGATCAAATTTTGATCTTAGTATTTTATGGATTTTTTTTTTTTTTTAATTAATTTATATATTTGCTGGTAATCTAAATTATTTTTTTTAATGTTTTGAATATCTACGTTTATATTATTTTTATAAATTATTTTTTAACTTAAATTCTCATTTGTTGTAAAGATAATAAGATTAACTGGGGAGATATTAACATTAAGTGTTTTCGGTTTATAATATTATTTTCTTTATATTAATAATTAAGTTTTTGATTAGAATAAATTAAACATGTTCACTTAAATACTCTGTAATCTGTTTGTTTGGTTAATTTAGGAATTTCGGTTGTTTTAGATACTTTGTGGGATCATAAAGTGTTATTTTTTTTTTTTAACTATTTTTTATGATAATGGTATGGTGGGTTCGTCTGTTACAGAGACCTAGTAACATAAAGAATTGGTTTAATCAATATTGTTATTGTTTGCTCATATTAGGTTTTCTGCACGCAAAATTTCATTAAAATTTATGATATAACTTTGTAGTAATGGGGATAGTGAAGCTTTGAACCACCCCCCCCCCCCCTCCCGCAAATTTCGACGAGTTATAAGGCCGCTGTAAAAGCGTGCTTGCTTCTTGACTTACCGCTTTCAACATCTGCTAGTATGTTATTAACTTTCCAGGGAGGAACATTATAATTTCAACATTTCTAAAAAATTAAAAATTTATCTATACATTGCCTTCACAAGTGTTCGAAAATATGTTAATGGTCTGAGGAAATTCTAATAACTTTAATACTTTCTAACCGATTTTAATTTTCTTTATCTTGTTTGATAGTTAATTATTATGGTTTCTTTATACTAAGTTGCAAGACAGAGTTAATAATAGCAAATTAAAAAAAAAAATAAAATTAGAAAGTAGTCATTTTTTGTAACAGTGTAGCTCTTATAGTTGATAAAGGCACTAGTACGCTATGAATAAAGCAAAGTTCACCAAAGCAACAACCATGTGATATATTTTAAAAGAACAATTATTTAAAAACTAAGAAATTCTGTTTATTTTATAACATGCTGTTACAGTAAAAATTCGTGAAATGACATAATGTACGTTATAGGCCTCCTTGGGGACATCATAAATCAGTTTAAGAATTTGCAATACACCCTCAAAAATTCCAGTTATTTGCAAAAAAAAACTGTTTTTGTGTGGGTTATTGTATAAATTTATTTCTCATTCTGCTGTTCTTTTGTTTATTTTTCCTTTTTAAATTTCTTTGGAAAGTGGAAGTAACGGCTTTTCATCTGTATGTATTTGTTATACTTTAGTCAAATATTATAAGGTAATTTTTAAACAACATCCAGAAAAATAAAATTTTTACATAATTTTTTGAGTTTAACTGCAATTTAATAAATTTTTTTCTATAAAAGCCTATTCAACGATGCAATAATTTGTAACGGGAATTTTTTGTTGTAAACATAACACAATTTTTTATTTTCAAATTAGACTAAAACTGTAAAACTTATTAGATTTTATCTGTAATGACTTACTAAAACTTTCTATACATTTTAAATATATTCCTCAAAAAGTAAAAAACAAGTAAAAACATGAAAAAAATACATTGTCTTAAAACATTTGAAGAATTTTTTAAAAAAGTTTAGAAAATGCTTTTAAAAAAGTTTAGAAAATGTAATTTTTTGAAGTTTTAAGTGATTTTATATAAGCATATCTCAGTTTATTCTAAACAAAATAGTATTTCATACTATGTGATCTAATACATATAGTCTTGAAGAAAATAAAAAAATCAAAATTTCAAAAAAGAAAAGGAAAATAAATTTAAAAATGGTGAGTAAATCATTATTTAATATGAATGTGTATAAAATATTATTATACATTTAAAAATCTACATCTTTTTGCTTTCCGAATCAATTAAGTATCTTGAATTGACTTGAAATTTATGAAGCTACGGGATCTATAGTGCAGAAACTATCTTAAAAACGGGTTTTTTGCAACATCTCGAAATTTAGGGGTATTTCAAAATTTTTTTAAATTGTTTTGTAATGTTCTCGATAATGTCTACACCCCACATTAAATCATTTTCCTAGTGACGATAAAAAGTGCCATTTTGTAGCAGCGTGTAATTAGTAATTTATTGCTTTCAGATGTATTTTCTTGTTACATATTTTGTAATAAAAGTTTGATTGCAGGATCCTTATTACTATCATTAAATACGAAAATCTTCCATAATTCGTATGGAAATAAACAGTATTTGGGTGACGATATCGATCCGTGAACACGAAAAATATATATTTGTTAAAAATTTAATTTCATTCTTACCAGAAATTCAGTTTGAAAAATTTTAACAATATTTGTTGAACTGTTATTCGGATATAATTTTGAAGTTATGAGATCAAGAACAACAAATCGCGATCCTTCATTGAGTTATGAATTGGTACTGTCAGTTGATTTTATTAAAAATATTTTTATTTGTTATGGAAATGAATATATTGTTAAATATAAATTTTCAATATTACAGAGAAAAATAGGAAAAAAAGGCTTCTAAATTTCCATCCGTTTAATAGTTGTTTTTGTTCTCTAATTGTAGCCATGGATATACCACATTACATACGGTATATCCATACATACATATATACATTCATACATACATACATACAAACAAACATACCTGATACAATACAATTGACAATTATTTTTAACTATTAATTTATTATTCGAGTATTTAATTATATTGATATTTTAAACACAAAATAAAAATACATGTACCAATGCCTTGTTAGCAGTCGTTCAACTGATATTTTCTTTAGTGAACAAATTTCTCCAATTCAACTAAAATAAATTAGTTAATTACTATGAAATTAAATTAATTAGTAAAATTGAAGATATTTAGTAAAATTAAATTAAAAAATAAAATAAGTTAGTTAATTTTAATGAAATTTCTTCTATTCTACTTGCCTTTAGTAAATTTGAAGATATTTAGTCAAATTGAAGAATTTTATTAAATTTTTAACTATTTAACTACTCTATTTTATTTAATTCTACTAAATTTGAGTTAAAGTAAATTCGTTTATGTATTAACATTTTTTTTTTCAATTTTTAAAAATATTGTTTAAATAAATAATATATAAACTGTAATTGTATTTATTAAAAATATCAACATAAATTAAATCTTAAAAAAACAGGTACAAATTGATTATGAAGAATTTTCTTCAATTTTGCATGCCTTTAGTCAATTTTAAGATATTTTTTCAATTTGAATAAAATAAGTTAGTTAATTTCTTCAAAAATTATTCAAATATGCATGATTCATTGCATTTAAAATCAAAATTAATAATTGGAAATTTGTACTTTATATCTTCGATCATCCCATTCATCAAAACTAAGACTTATACAAAATTTCAGATAATTACTCAGAAACTATTGAGAACATGATATTTGTAATTTTGTTTCTACAACTTTTTAATTTTTTTAAACTATTTTAAATTTTCAAATCCCCATATTTTGTGAACCACTTTAGAAATTATCTAAAATTTTGTGTCAGTATTAGTTTTGAAGAGTATAATGATTGTACCTAATATCATTGAATTAGGAAGAGGTGAGGAAAGTGACTCATTTTTCTTTTGTTAATTTAAATATTCTTAGTCAGGTTCAAGAATTTTATTTAAATTTAATAAAATACATTAGTTAATTTTAATATTGACAAAAAAGAAAAAAAATATTTAAATTAACAGATATTTTATTCAAATTATTTCTTTTAATGATGTTAAATTAAATAAAATTACATGTTATTTTACTTAAAGACAATAGTCTACGCAATAGTCAAGCCAAAACCAGAAGTCTTCGACCAAATTCTTGGATCATCACTGTATTATGAAATATTTTATATTACTGGAACAATTTTTAAATGAGATGTCAATCATAATTTTATGTTCAGAGTTAATTATATTTCAAGCAAAAGCTTTCATAATCGTACATCTAACAATTTTATATTCAGCAATTTTTTAAATTTTATATGTAAATTATTTAATTTATTTATTATTTCATGTATTCCGTTATAAAAGTTTTCAAGATTTGTTTTAACTGCTGTCAAGATAGTTTCAGTAAAGTTTTTAGTACTTTATAATTTAACGTACTAAACATAATGTGTATGCATGTTGCTTCACATTAAAACTTTTATGTATTATTTTTTAGTGCTAACTGTGAATTTGTAACAAGAAAAATTACTTTTCAATTCAACCAATTCCAACAATGCGTTTAGGGCATTACACTGAGGGAAAAATGACGTTGCATAACTGGCAACGGCTGTGTTTATATTGCCACCTTCCGAGGTTTCTATTTTTTGAAAACTTTCGTTTGTAACTTGATAACTTATGTGTATAAAATGACCATATATTGTTTTCGAAATATCAGCTTTATGCCAAAAAAAAAAAAAAAAAAAAGAAACAAGCGAGCATTACTTGTAATATAAAGTTTTAAAAAGTCAAATTTTTTTAACGTTTATTTGGATTTTCGGGTCTCTACAATTTTTTGCTTTTTTGAATTCCAAATTCAAATGCTCATGGTTTTGTAAAGATTTCTTCATAATTTATTTTTACACATTTTTGTAATTTGCTGTTAATTAAATAAACAAATATTTAAAACGAATTTATGAAAATTTGGACACTGTATAATAAAAATCTTACCAAGTTATGTCAGAAAGAATAATTTTAAAATTCAAAGCCAAATATCATATACGGCGACGTTTTTGTACTCCTCGGCTGGACGATTTTAGATTGATCTTTTAAGTCGGTTCAGATATACAAAATTCGGATGATTTATTTTCAAATTTGAAGTTTCCAAATTTGAAACCTTGTAGACACGCCCCTATTAGGTCTATATAGTCCAAACACAAAACTTAAAATATACTTTATCGAAAAAACTTTCTCGAGAATATGTGGTAAAGAAGTCAAATATATTGAAAATTCCTGTTGCGCAATTTTTTTAACAGACAAAAAAGCAGCAAAATCCAGTGACATCGAACAATTGCCTCAATTCTGGGAAGAAATAAATTTGCCACCTGTTCTTGTTTATTTGATAGGTAAGTTTAAAAATTATATCTAACATTAAAATAAAATATAATTATAATTTATAAATTTCTTATATTCTCCAGCGGCACAAAGGACACTTAAAAGTTTGCTTTATTTAAGTATGGATGACTTTCTACCACTATTAGCCCTGTGTTCAGAACGAAACTTTTTGATTGGAAAAGTAGAAGTAAAATTATAATTACATTTTATTTAGTAATATTTGTATAACTTTTATAGCAATACTTATAATAAATATGACAACAAATAAAAACCAATTTAATTGGTTTTAATTCATTTCAAATAAAGGTGGGTTTAAAAAAGCAGATGGTGTGAATTCGATACCGATTCGTTTTCAAGTCCAGACCAATGCATTATTAAGTTCAATCACTATGCTCATCTTGATACAAATTTAGTTCTGTTGCAGATTTAAACACAACGTTTTCAAATATAACAAATTAAAATTGTTTTAACTGAAAATTCAAATTTGTTAAAACCCTACAAAAAAAAGTTTTAAAAGTTTACAAATCTGTAGTGCCGTGTTAAACTTCCCAAAAATGTTATTATTTATTTGATATTTTTATATTCTCTTATTAACGTTTAACTTAAATGCTTTTTTAATTGTTTGACCTTTTTTATATTTTATTAATTTGTAACTACTAAAGAATTAATCCCGAGGGTGCAATAAATAATATCATTTGTAATTATTGTTTTACATAACATATTTATTTGTGTATAATTAAGTAATTACAAACTTAATAGTTCAGATATGTTTTTGTTTGTCGTCAAGAGAATATTATTGAATAGTTACAAAAGTTTCATTAAAAAATAAGTGTGAACTTAAGTGCCCTCTGAGGGTGGACAAATTGTATATAAATCATTAAGAGTTATACCCTACACCACCATAAGTAGTTGGGGTATTATGCGTTTGCGTTGATGTTTATAACGCACAGAAAAGATATTCTAACACCCACCTTAAAGTATACCAATGGACTCAGGTGTCTTCAGTATATAACATGGAAAATGGACTTTTGCAGCATTAATTTTCGAATAACTTCTAAATTAATGAGCGTATAAAAGATAATGTTAAGATAACTACAAGCTTATAGTCGGCATCTTTTTTTATCTGAATTAAAGAAAGTGTTATACTAATATGATTGCATAAAAAGGGGGAAATATTAGAAATGCCCATTAAGAAAAAATCGAATCCCATTATAGAAAAACAGAAAGCAGATTCGTGTTCAACATATCAAAGTCCATTTAGTTCACATATCCTTGTTTAAGGGAGAATTTTTCTGCCGACCAGTGTTATTATTGTACTTACGACATTTTATTTAAACTTATATTTTTTTTAGCTAAAAAAACTCCCACTCTTTAGTTTCAGTAAATGTGTTTTTGTGTAAACATATAATAATGTTGTATACGGAAGAAGTACTGTGCTTAACCTGATCACACGTCGTGCTTTTGGCGGCATTATCCCGCTTTTTAAACTTCAATCCCGCTAAATTTCTCCCGCCTTTTATAAAGAAATCCCACTTTTCAACTCTAATAATATCTTATTCCTTATTTACATTTTCTATAACATTCTTTTCAATATTTAAGTGTAAATAAAAATATTTTTGATTTTTTTTCCACGGGAAACTCTACACATTAATGAAATTGATATAAAGCGCATTTAAAAGGTAAGTTTACTTCAAAAGTTAATTATTTTTTATGTATCGTTTTTGAAAATTAAAAGTTTTAAAATTTTTGTAACGATGATCATCTTCTCTATTGACTTGACTTGACTTGACTCCTTGCTAAATGTGCTTTGTGTGTACTTTTTAATGACTTATATGCAGGAAGACTTCTCAAACGATGCGCATTGATGAACTAAAAAGGACAAAATATTGACAATTATATTTTTGACATGTCTTCAGTTCCCTACCACACAGTAATTCTGCAACTGATGAACCGTTAGAGATATCTAAACGTCCGTAGCTGGTCACGGAGGTGGAGGATATACCTCCAATGTTGGTCATTTATGATTTGAATGTAAAAAAATTTTACATATAGCTAGTTTTGTAAAAGAAAGCTTGCATGTTGATGCAAATTTTACCCTCATTTTTGGCCTAGTTTTGTTTAAGTTTTTTTTTTTTATTTGGAAGCCTTAATTTGGGCTCTAACATTTATTGAAAATATCGACTAGATTTCTCAGGAAATTCTAAATAATATTGCTGCAAAAGTCATATAAATATATCTATTCGATAAAAAGTTATACTAATCTTAACTTGAAACTTTGAATATATATATATATATATATATTTGTGGTTATTTTCCAAATAGGTGGTAATATTCATCAACTTCTAAAATATATATTTTTTATTCCGGAATATATATAGAATTTTTGTAATGGTTTCAACAAAAAAAAAAAAAAAAAAAATCTTAAGGTAAATGCGTTTAAAGTAAAATCGTGTGCACTTTGGACAACGGTTTCCCCTCAAGCCAAACTTTGTCAATTTTGAAAAAGTTTTTATTTTTTTTTTTTTTTTTTTTTTGTAAAATTCTTAAATGTCAAAGCCGAGATAAAAAAATAAAATAAAAATATATATTGGCTATATACACATATTTTGGCTAAACACATAAAAAATAGTTTCCGAGCTATGCCTTTTACAACGGCTTGGTGATAATTTTTATGAAAAAAGTCAGAGTTTTTAAATTTGCAATTTTAAAACAATTTTATCTGTATTATACCAAAAATTAATTGAAATACCTCCACTCGTTTAAATTTTATTTAGGTCCAAACATTAATATTATTTTTAAAAAATATGCTTAAAATCTTAATTTTAAGTTTTTTCGGGTCATGGTCTGGGAAATTTCACCTCATTTATTTTGTTTCTCCACAATCTTACGAATTCAGGGATACCAAATACTTATATATATAGCTTACATCTGAACAAATAATTAAGCATAAACCTTGCAAGTTTTGTCAATTTTTCATATTTTTGTGTGAAAAATGCAAACAAGTACAGGCGCAATGTAAAGGTAACAGAAGAAGTTAACATTGCTGCTCGTGCTATGTTTACATTTTTCATAAAATTCAGAGGAAAAGTGCTAAAGATTTCCTAAAAGACAAAGTTTTTGTTAGTTTTAAACAAAAGTATAAATATTTTATGAAAGTATTTGGTAACATAGGAAACGTTAAAACATGGAAAATCATAATCACTGTTGCCAGGAGATGGGAATGAGATGAACTTTAGAAAAGTTAAAAAAAGGCTAAATGCCACAAAAAATAAGGCCAAGAAAAAACTTAACATTGTTTTTATTTAATTTTAAAACTTATTTTTTCTCGTTGTCATTAGTTTTTGATATTTTTTGAAAAATAATATAATAAATTTATAAATAAAACATAGAACGGCACAAATTTCCTAAAAAAATTCCAATAGAAATTGAGTTTTATCAAGTTTCACAATTTTCTTCAATTAAAAAAGTACTAAAATTTTCTAAAATGATTTTTTCGTATTTTTTTCCTTTTTACCAAATTTTTTGAGTGATTTTTCGCCTTTGAAAGATTATTTTAATTATATTCATGAATAGTTTCCATGCATATAAAAAAAATATTCTAATACTCGATTTAAATAAAATTATTTTAGTTGGTTTTGATTTGAATAATAGAGCGCCACAGGTGAAAATATTATGTTACATGCTACTAATCTAGATATTTGTGCGAATAAACATACAGGATTGCTTATAAATAAAACTGGTTAAAGCAAATAATAAATTATTTTCTTTTTTTTAAGTACTAACATTTTAGCCTTTTTAAGGCAATTTTAAAAATCAAAAAAGGCAAAAAAAGTTAGAAACTAAGACGAAATTTTTGGGGCTAAAAGTAAAATAAAAATTTAAGATTTAGCCTTAGAAACGCTAAAATGGCAACACTGATCATAATTGAGGAGCCACAGAACAAAACGTACTTTCTTGTTCATTTAAAATTGTTAAGATGTTGATAATTATTTGGTTCATCCGCTTATATAGCATCATGAACGTGAAAATAGTAAGAAGCTGTTTTCTTATAATAAGATGTGTGAAAGCAGAAAAAATCACCATAAAAGTGTTAAGGATGTATGAGATCCAAAGGTTTTCAGTTGTGAAAAAGTACCTTTTGTTAAAGAGTTAGAGAAAAAGAAAGTTTTGTCACAAATACAGTGTAAAAGTATGTTTTGGTGTGTGTATTTATTTAAACGTTAATATTTTTGCAGAGTATTTTAAATTATCCAGAAATACTCCAAATTACTCAAAAAAAAGCGAACAGCATTTAGATTTGAAATTTTCAATTAAATTCACTACAAATATTACCTATTGGAAATGTTTCTTAAATCACAAACACAAAGTACTTAAAACTCTTTTAGATCCAAAAATATGACGCTTATAACTGAATTATACATAGCAAAATTCTAATTGTACATTAAGTTATTTGGTGAAAATATATTAAATACGGTTAAATTTCTTCTGATTATGAATGAACTGAAAAATTTTAAATTTTAATTTTAAGTATATTTTTGAGAAATAATGTTAATATTTGGACCCAAATAAAATTTAATTAAGAAAACTCCCACTTTCTGTACCAAAATACCAAAAATCTCAGTCCGGGGTAAACTTCTTTCAAAAATTTACTTTTTTAATAAAAAACGATCCCCAGCCTTTTTAAAAGCTTGGTTCAGGAACTATTTTTTGTATGTTTAACCAATATATATTTTTTGAGCTTGGCTTTGACATTTGAGAGTTTAACAGAAAAAATTAAAAGAATTTTTCAAAATTGACAAAGTTTGAATAGGGCTTGGGGGGAAAGTATTGCCCAAAATTCCTTCGATTTTATTTATGACGCATTTACGTTAAGATTTCTTTATAAGCAATTACAAACTCTATAGTATTTTAGTTTTTGTTGTTGAAAAATACCACCTTTTTGGAAAATAACCCCAAAAATATAAAATTTTTTTTAAGTTTCAACTTCTTCTGGGTAGATATAATTCTTGTAGCAATGTTATTTAGAATTTTGTAAGACATCCAGAAGATATTTTCAAAAAATTTTAGAGAAAGAAAAAAAAACTAAGTCAATATCTCATAATATATAAGGCCAATATGTCAAGAAATAATATTCTTTTGAAATCAGTGACTTTGAAAACTTAGGAAATGTCCTTTAAATATTTTTTTCTCTTGATTGTTTTTTAAAAATTAATTGCTGTTTCAAAATAAGTTCAAAGTACTAACCTTGAAGTATATTTAACGTGACCAGTGGGCTTTTGTCAAAAGGGGGGACCCGAATGATTAAAAAGCGAGATTCTGAGCAAAATTTTATGGAAATAGCGGGTTTTTCAAAAGTTTTGTAAAAAAATATATATTTTATTTTTATATCTCAATTTTAAATCTAAATCGTCTGTTCTCGCAAGCTCTTGCTTCATGACTCACTTGAGACGTTATAAGTTGAGAACAACTCCCCGAAATTTTGGAATAACAAATTATACTTAATTTAATCTCTAAAAAATCAAACATTAAAAAAATTAGAATTTTAAAGTATTTCTCGAAATATTTTCAAACAAATTTCAAGTTAAATTTCAATTTTGAATTAAAATTCGGATTCATTAAAGAAAAAAAAAAAACGTAATACTTTCTCAATTTGATATCTAGAGTTATTCTTAAATAATTTTTAAAATCTAAATATAAATTAATACTAGAAAGAAGAAAGAAATTATTTTTTTTCTCAATTTGACATCAAATTTGCATACAAATCAAGCTAAATTTAAAAATATAGTGAAGACATTTGATTTCAAATAATTATACATATGAGATAAGTACGAAAAAATAAATTCATATTATTATTTCATTCAGTGGTTAGTTGTTACGTTTTTTTTTTTTTTTTTTGTTAAGCTGAATACGGAGAAAATATATTTAAAATACATCACTAATTCTCTACCAAATAGTTTTGAGCTCTTTCTGAAAAAATTAAAAAATTTCGGTATTTTTCCCCAAAAGTATAAAAACAAATCATAGATATTACCTTTTTGTGAATTAATTACTGAAAAAAAATGTTTGCATTAATTTAGGTCCATTTTAGTAAGTTCCAATAGAATTTATTTAAAAATCTCGCTGTAGGAATAAAATTTCTTCCACCAAAATTTTATTTATATTATATTCTAACATCCTTAAAACAACGAAAGTTTTAAGCCTATTTCGCGAAAAAAACTTAACATTTTTTTAGCCAAAATACTGGTGTATTTTAGGACTTTCAATCACTAGTAAACAGTCACAAAATTTCACATGGTCAGAGCAGAGGCGTTTTAGAATGTATTTGGAATAACACAGGACCCTACCGATCACGGGGATAGAGGATAGACTTCCAAAATTAGTCACCTTGGAAAAATTTTCACATAGGTAGTCTTTATAAATCTCTACAAAAAACATGCTTACATGAGTAGGTTATTTCTTTTAGCTTAAGACATATTTAGTTTGAAGAAATTTATTGGTCTGAAAATGTGATTCAACTACGTACATATTTACTGTAGCAAAAACTTGGAATATTGAATATAGATCTAAATTAAATTATAAACAAAAAATTAAGTAGGCTTATTTTTTATATAGCTTTAACATAATTGTTAACTAAATTCATATCCTACATATCCACCAATTTAAAATCTTAAACTGAGGGTATTTTTTTTTTTTTTTATTTAAAAGGGAATTACTCTATATTGAAATTTTCGACCTGTACTTTGCGCATATAATAATTTCATTAAAATTATTAATTTTTCAATGTTTATTTTTTCCAAAATTATTGAACTAAACATTTCTACTGTTGTTTAGGAACTAACTTTTGCATTTTGTTATAAGATCTTTCTTAGCATAGATTGAACAAAAATAATTAGTTTAATGTGATTTAAAGAAATTGATAAATTATGTAATTGAAAGAAAATATTTCATAATTGGATAATTAAAGAGTAAATGGAAATATTTATTAAAAAAAAGATAAGAACATAAAAAATAACATAAATAATAATAAAATAAGATAACAATAAATAAGTTAAAAGAAAATATATTTATTAAGGGTATTCATAAAATATGTAACTATATGTCTAACATGGTCACCACCAACTAGAATTAATAATTACTCAATACATATATCTACTTTAAGGTGAGGATCTGAAAATATATTCAGTTTTTTGCAAACATCAGCACACATGCATTTTATTTCCCTACGCACAGTGGGGTCAAACGCAAATTTTTTGGTAATAAATCTGAATCTCCTAAACTACTGATCGGATCAAATTGAAATGTATGGAAGAGTTGTAGAGGAGGACCTAAGCTTTCAGAAAAATCATCTTGTAGTCACGCTGTGATAACACGAGATAAGCTACAGGGTGTCAAAGTTGACTATCTCGAGTATGTAAAAGTTAAAAAAATCGTGACTTGTACAAATGAAGTCCGATTTTAAAGATTTTTATATTTATAGAAAGTGCTTGGCAAGATAAAGAAAAAATAAGCTTACTCATCTAAGTTATCTCTTACAGTTAAAAAGATATTTACGCTTGATTTTGAATTTTTGATTTTTTGGCTCGACTTTCTTTCGTTTTTCGGGAATAAGTCCGGAGATATATGAGGTAAAAATTTTTTAAAAATACTCTGTAATTTGATACATATTTCAAAATAATATGATGAAAGAATTTTTGGATTATCTCAATTCGTCTAGACGTGAAAAATATTCAAATTCAGCACTCTGAAATTGGCATGAAAAATGGCTATTTTTTTTTACAAAAATTTAGTACAATTCATTCACTTTTTTCTCAAAGTTCCGTTAATAAAAATTTTTTTTCCTTATTAATTTCAAAAGATAAGGCCTCATAAATGGTTAATAAAGAAATTTTGAATTGATTTAAGTTTGCACCCTACATCCAGCATTGGCCGAAATTTGTCAATTTTAAAAAAATAGTTTCATTTTTATCGATTAATAAAAAAAAAATGTCAAGCGAGTTTTTTAAATTTGGTACCCATATTTTTTATAGAAATAGATTTAGAATGATTTAACACTAAACTGCTTCCCGCCCGGCCAAAAACGAATGCAGCAGCGGAGATTTTATGTTAAAAGTCAGTTTTTTTAACGACTATTTTTAAAAGCATTTTAAAAGTATATTAGCATAATATTTTTAATATTATTTCTTATGTAATGTATAAAACACAAATCAAGCTTTCATTCCTAAAAAAATCACTAAAATAGCTCCAATAACCTATTTTTGGTAATTTTTCAAAAATAATTTTTTTTTTTTAAATAGCTGAAAATCCAAAAAAATTTAATTTTTTTAATACAACTCCACTAATTTTGCAAATACTTTAAAAATGTTAAAAGAATATAAAAATAGACTTATTTACTAATGCAATGATATATAAAACGTTGATATAGGTCATTTAATAATAGTAATATAATGGCCTCAAAACTACCAAGTCACGTCAAAAGTTGCAAAATTCACTATTTTGTTCCGTATTTCCATGTGTGTGTATACGCAACATTTTAGTTTTCTAATGTATTATGTAGGTATATATTTGTTATTATAAAGTAGTAAATTCTTTATTTGAGTAATGTTTATTTAATTTGTTCTACATATTTACATACTTATTATACATATATCCCGTATATTTATTTTATTAAGAATATATTATCGAAGATATTATTAGAGATTTTCTTGAAAATAATCAGAAACATCAAACGTTAGCAAATTTTTAACTTTCTTAGCTTCGGAATCCTCTTTTTCTATTTCAAGAGTGATTTTTGGTAGCCATCGTGTAATTGCTAATGTACTTTTTAATAAACACATTTGTCTTTAATATGAAGCAGAAATATTTAAAATAAAAATTGTAGAAATTTCTTAAAAATGAATTGAAAATTGCATTTTTATTGTGACTACATCTTTAGCAAAAACGTTATTTCGGAACTATACAGTATCATTTACAATATATATTGCAATAAACTTCATAATGGTTTTTAAATCAAGGTGATTCAACCTCGCACATTTAGCTTCAAATTATATGTTACTGAGTGAAAGTAACCAAAAAGTAAAATAAAAAAAAAATATTATGAAAAAGTTAAAACTTTCTATGAAAAAAAAAAAAAAAAAAATTAAAAATACTAGATTACCTTATTCCAGAACAATTATAATTGCATTTTGTAGTAAAGATACTGCTTTGAAACATATTAAAAGAAAATTAAAATCGAATGGGTAAAAATTTGTCAAAAATGCATTGTAAAATTCAATTACTAGTGCATTTTGAAATAAATAAATTACCTTTGTATTATTGCCTTTAAAGAGGATTCAGTTGGCCTTCATTAGAGTCTTGAGTTACTAAAATCCGTCGCGATTTTTTTGAAATTAGAAAAACTAATAATGAGAATGATTAAATGTCTTCATAGGTTATGTGTGTATCAAATACGAACAAAAACTGATGACTTTATGTCAAAAAATTGTCTGTTTTAAAAACACATCGTATAACGAACGATATACACTAGAGCGGATCGGTCTACAAAAAAAGTTATGCCAGTCACTATGAAAGAATAGGTCAGGAGGTTTACAAAAACGCAAAAATTATTTTTTGACACTCCCTTTTGTGTTTTTGTGTATAGCGCCGTCATTTTAAGTCGGATTGAATTATGTGATATATTGTTGTTGATGAATTTTGAATCTGATATCAAATTCTAGATTTCACTTCTGCTATCTCGGCTACATTCTCCCTAATATCCAATTATTTTCATATGTAATAAAAGTCTTTTGTAAAGCTACTATTTCAGTTACGGATTCCAGGGAAGGGGGAAAAGAAGGTTCCTCCCCTAAAATATAATTACGAAAAATTAAACACGAAAAATTTCTAATCGGAAAAGGAAAAATAAAACTTATTTTGGAAAAAATTCTTTCGAAAATGTTTATGTAAATCAATAGGTTTTAAAAATTGACACTTTTTTAATTAAAAGTGTAGGAAATGCACATTTTTAAGTATTTTTATTTCACTTTTCTTTAAATAACTACATAACGTATTTATGAATTTTTGTAAAATGTTAAATTCTTGTAATAGTAAGTAATTTTTTAATTATTTTTCCTGCGTTTCCGAAATTTTAAATTTCTAAATTTCGTTCAATTTAAGCTTAAATTTTACGAATCATACGATTAAAAATGCATCTTTCGATAAAAAATAATTTGTCGAAGTACTAGTGTTATCAATTAGCAAAAAATATTTTTATTTTATAAATCAAAATCTCAAGAAAAATCTTAAATTAATTGAAAATACAGATTTTTGTCAAATGTCGAAAAAAAATTGTTATATAGCATTTAGAAAAATGAAAATTTTTCAAGTTCTGATGAAATTTATTACAAATTCTTCTACAAAAGACTATGCAACGATGTAATATTTTTCAAAGACTTTTTTATAAGCATAACAAGATTTATTTTCTTTTAAATTAGACAACAATTTTGAGAACTTATTCGATTTTATATGGAATGATATAATTAAATTTTTATGCGATTTTATTATTGCCGCAAAAATATACTAAAAATAATTTGATAAAGTATTGAAATTTTTCAATAATTGCTTAAGTATTTAAACAATTTGAAACAATCTCATTTTATTGTAAATGAAATAGCATTTAAAACTTGATACCCTTAGTGTTATTTCGAAATAGAGAAGCAAGTTCAATTAAAAAATTCAATAAATTATTTTTTATTTGTAGTAAATATAAAAGATTTTAATAAAATTTAAAGCCTACGTTATTTTGCATTTTTCATTCAACTAAATTCAAAATTGACTTAAAATTTAGATAACTACGACATCTTTAGTGCACTTAATATCATCAAAAGGCTATTTTGTTTCGAAATATCTCAAAATGTACAGTTTATTTCGAATTTGTTAGTTTTTCGCATTTGACAACTTTGTTCTTTTTCTTACAATTTCTTATTTTTACAAGTAATGAAATGTAATGGAGTAAAGTTATAATTAACTGAAATCAAAAGCAATAAAGTATTTATTATATTTTTGTAAAAAATAAATCGATATATATTTTTTTCGGTACGGTTCTTTTATTAGATTACTTCCAAATTTTTGCATCAGTAAGTTTTTGATATTAAAGAAAATAATTAGATCAACTGAAGTAAAATTGATATTTTAAGTATCAAAACCTACATAGCTCAACCTTTCGTGTTCTTCAGGTCGTGCATTTTAATTAATTTCATTGAAATGCATTTATTTGTTTGAAATGCTTTAGAGGATAACAATTAAATACCCTGAAATTTACGAATTATAAATTCATACAAATTTGTGATTCTATTTCAAAAACTAAAAAGGAATAATAGAATAAAATATCAAGTTTTTTGGTGACAAAAAAAAATAGTTCAAGAGTTATTTATAAAAATATTGTATAAAATTTGATCGTCACTTATCAACTTAAATTTTTTAACCGTTAGAATCTTGTATATAATTTCGAATTTTTTAAAACAAAAAAAAAAAAAAAAAAAAATCCTCCCATTGCTTTGGTTGGATTCGAGCCTGTACTACTTTCAGTTTTAAAAAAACTGTATAAGCTTAAAGGTACGCTCAGACTAGTCAAATATTTGACCAAAATGACGTAACCACTAAATAAATTATTTCCTAATTTCTCTTTTTTAATGGGAAATGATTTTTTACTTATCATTAATCATAGCTGGCGTTTTATAGATTTTTTTGACTTTTTTCTCTTACAAAACATTTTCAAGATCAAACAACGGCAAACAATATTTTTTATATATATAGTGGTCACGCAATTTATATCAAATACTTACCAAATGTGAACATAGCTTAAGTCTATTTTTCACTTAACAAACTTGTTGAAATAGTAGAGTTATATTAAAGAAATTTCCTTTAATATGAAAAATATTACTTATATGGAATAAGTTAAAAATAAACAATTGTCGCACCAAAAATAATTTATATGCCATTTACTCTAAACAAAAACTAGTAGTTTTTGGCTTTTCTTGGTCTTTAAATAAAAAACTACATAAATTTTTTTGGTTTTTCCATACAAATCAAAAACCATTTTTGTATTTTTGGAAACCTTCTATTATTGTAAGGGGTGACTTGAACAACTTTTTTTTCAACCCATCCTAACATACACTACTTAAAAGAAAAGTTTTATAATCTAATAGCCCATACCTACAAACTACACTGTCTTACATTTCAAGTGAATTTTCATTGTAGCGCCGTATTGTTTTTGAAAGAAAACTTGGCCATGGTTATAAGTAAGTAATACCAATATATCAATAAAAAAAATGCCTTTTAGTTTATGAGTTTTAAGCCATTTGCTTTTATCTTAATTAACATACATTTTCATAAAAACAATTGTTTGATAAAAATGTGTAAGTTTCTTAGGCAATAGAACACCTTTCATTAGAAATTTTAATCTTAAATTTTAATAACTTATCTAGTGTAAAGTCAGTAGGAAAACATAAAAAGTTGAATTTATTGTAGTTTAAAAAGTAGTGATTTTGGTTTTTAAAGTAATTAAAAAATAAAATAAATATAATAAAAAAACATATTAAAAAAATTTTATATTTTTAATGTGGTACCAATCTTTATTCAATTGAATGACAGTTGCCATTTTTTTAAAAAAATAAATATAACAAATTTATTTAAAAATTTTAAAATTAACAAAAAAGTAAAAATTATTTTACCACTTTTATAGATAGATTATTTTATGATTCAAAACACTACACTACATTCAACACGATATGAGTCAGTTTGCAGAATAATAGGTCAGTTGTCAAAAACATTGGATTTCCGAAATCTCCAGGCAAAATCTGCTTTTGTGTATGGCGAAAGTCCTCTTTCACACTTTCAGAAAAAGAAATGTTGATCCGCTGATTTGAAACTTATGTCAAATAGTGACTATATAAGGGTCGTTTCCAATAAACGGATTGAATGTATGACCCATTCTTTCTATTGGTGATTTCGGAAGTTGCCAGTTATTGTCAACTGGCAAATTATTTTTCAAAGTGATCGTATGGTGTTGTTATGTATGACTATATATTGCATGATTGATGCGAATTTACTCCCCCATGTGGGGTTTTCGAATGTCAAGACAATTGTGCAAATTAATCTAAATTTGTTTAGCAGAGTCATTTAAAATTATACCTGAAACACACAAAAATATTTTTTCTGAATACCCCATATGTAAAACTATATTGTTTTATTGCGCTTTAATATCAACCTGAGTTTACAAGGACAGACAATACACCAAAAACAGACGGACATCAATAAATCTACTCAGAAAACTATACCACCAACTCCATGAACATATTCCTTACATCCCGTGTAAAGTTCTCCCACAAAATTACGTCCATTAATCGTATGCGAATGTTATTATACATTTATTTTGCAGTAAGCATATTTCATTCATGCAAAATTTATTTTATTTAGCAACAATTAACGAAAAAATAAATCACAAACTTCACAATAGCTATCGTTGAAATTGGCAAGAAAATTCGTTCTAACATTGCTTTTAAAATATTAATTTTTGTTATAGTAACGTAATTTACGAGTATGTTTAAAACAGGCTTTCGTCATGTTAAATAAAATAGTTAACTTTTAGAATAAAAATATTTTAAATATATTTTTTAATAATATTAAAAATATTTGAATTATAGAATTAGGACATTAATTTGTTGGTGGGTGTTTTGTTCACCTAGTACACGGAGGGTTAAAGAAAGGTTCGGAACAATATGGGAGCTTTATTTAATTAATGAAAAATTCTTGTAAAATTTAAAAATTCACAAGCATTGAACTTAATTTATATGGATGCTAGGGAAAATAATAAATTGGCAGTAGGGCGGATGCAGGTACATGATAAAATCGATTAAAAAATGACTCAGAAATTATGAGCTTCGTGAGCTATATTTTAACATTATTCACTATAAACATCAGCATAAATCTATAATGTGCTATTCATCTATGGTAATGTAGAGTACCAAAATGAAGTTAAAAATTTATTATTTTCTTGTTACAATTTAAGTGCAGTTATAACATACATATATATATTTATGCAAACAACCACAGCAGAATGTTTAGAAAAAAAACACAATTTATTTATCATCAACATATTCACAAATGGAGAGACAATTGCAGAAAACAATTGCTGCTGCAACTAAAAGTTAGCTGTGTTCAAAAAAAAGCACCATATGTATACGAAAATCTTACATATGTAAACCTACGTATACATATGTATATGATATATACACATTGTAAGTACCTACCAGTTTCTGTTCAGAGCTAGTAATTGCACCTTTAATATGTGCATGTCCTAGGACGTAGTCAATTGCTACTTTTACTGATTACAAATAGTCAGTAAAAATGCTTTTGCTGTCTTCTTTTTCGAAATATATTTCCCCACCTACTATTAACAATTGACTACTCAATCGATTCACACTGAAACCAACCCGTCCTCCTGTTTAGGTTTGTTAGTGGCATGTCGTTGCGACAATCCAAATCGTAAAAGGGTTGTCAACTAAGAAATAACAGTCTACGCTCTTGTAGTGATAGACATTCTCATAACAGGTGTTGTACGGATTCTTCCTCTTCTTCGTCCAAACAAAAACGATGACAGACTAACCTTTAGGAATAAATAACACCACAAGCTCTCTCCATTTCATAGGACTATAATATAATTCGAGACTACCCCTAAAGATCAGAATCAGCCATCGTATAATGATCTATAAAGAGGGGAAGATCCCCTCCAGCCATGGTGATTTATAGGGTTCAAAAGATGATACCGCCCACACTACTTTTTTCCTATTTACCATGGAATTTACTAGCTCACTTATGTTGGTTGGTGACTTTGATTCAGATTTTTCATTTGTATCATCACTGATCCTATTGAAAAACGTTGGCCTATTTCTTTTATTGCAACTAAGACTAGTAGATAAAATGTACTGTAGTAAACACTCACTTCGGCTATTTATATCTGTACTCCCCCAGAGAATATGGGGGCACTGGCATCACATCCTAGGATGAGATCGTTGCCCCTTGTACTGAACGGCACGTACAAGCACCTATGAATGATACTGTAGATAAGCAGATATTATTATGGAACCCTCGTCGCTCTAGCGCCGCTACTGTTAAATGACTTTCCCTATAATAGGATATAAGTAAGAATTTAATGTCTTTTCTGACCAGAATGCAGCTTCTATTTTGACCTTCTTTCTTCCGAAAAAGGTCGCATCAAACTTTACCAGCTAGAAGCCAGTGTTCTTGGATTAAGGCATATTGGATAGCTTCTGTACCCCCATCTGGCTACCTATTTAGAACTAGTCGAAGCTGTATTTATTGACGGTGTGGGAGAGACATCGGAGGCGGAGGGTTTTCGCACTGACTTTGATAAAGAGATCTCTCCTTTGTCTCTCGCGCATCCTCTTTCGATCGTCCAATCCTCTGATTCGAGCCCCGTGTTCTGACGTTTGATGAGTGTAAGTATGGCTTTATCCTCCAAATTGGGAAGGTGAACCCATACTCTCACAGTCGCTCGAAAAGGGGACTTGATCCTGGGGACCATTTAGCCTCATCAAAAGCAGTGAAGGAGTCATCCTTACACACTTTTGTATCTGGTTGTTATACTTCCGCCTTAAACGCTTCTCACGGATTGTCAAAGTCGGGATCAGGCAGAAGCTGACGCAGAATTTTTAAAAAGTATCCAAAAAAGGGGATTTCAAGAAATAAAGTCCCTAAAAAAGGGAATTTTTCAAAAAAAGGGCCAACGCCTTCAATATCTAAAAAACTAATTAAAATTTCTCCGTTTGATAAAAATAAAATATATTGTATTTTAAGAAAAGTTACTAAATTCAATTTTATTAATAACAAAATAATTTACTTATAATAATTTTTATTATTCCAAAAATAAATATTTTTTCACAAAAGTAATTAACATTTTATAAATATGAAATATTAAGCCTCTTTACTATTGTACGAGGCCTTCACTAGTACTACGGTCTTTCAAATTCCCGTCTAACTAATTTGGGAATGAAAGCATGGATTCACAAGTGTTGTCTTAAGTGTGTTGGACAATTTATTTTTCATTAGTTATAATTTATAAAAAAAGATGTTCCGCAGAGGCATTGCTTTGAACCAAAGTAAAAATATAAATTAGGATATATGTAAGTATTTATCAAATCTATTTTTTTAATTTTCCCAATGCGGTCCAAAAAGATTTGATGTTTTAAATAGTTGTTCATAAACTTTAGCATTAGGTTCTTTACAGTTTCAGTTCACTTACATCAGTATATTGTGAAACAATCTCAAAATAATTAATTGCTTCGTTGAAATTAATATGTAATGGGTCGAGATATTTCAAGGAACTAATTTCTTGTCATTTATCACATAGCCCTAAAAAGTAGCCGTTTTAAAAAAGGGGCAAGAAAGTATCGAATTTAGTCGCCAAACGGTAACACTGACCCAATATAAGAGTAGATGTATCATTGAATTGGAAGGATCTTGCTTCTCAGGCAGACCTGGATCAGAGCTAGGAGAATCTTTGCCAAAGTCTCGGACAGACATTATGCACGGACAGGAACCTAGTTGCCGACCTTGACCTAGGTAACAGATGCTACTGAGTGGGATCGTGACTACAAAAAATGGTCTAAAGGTGTTAATTTACTCCCCCCACCACTCTTAACCTAGAGGACAGATGTCGTGGAGTATGGGATGGGTGATGGGGTAGCTTTTATCCTGAATATGCATAAGCCCTTGCACCACGTCTGAAGACTTAAGCTGATCATCGCTCGCAGGGGAGCTAGGTAGGTAGATGCTAGTGAAAATTTTAGCAAAAAAGCAAAAAACTGCTGGCTGTTCATCTTTAACATTCCTTACTTTAGAAACTGAATATTTTAAGTTTATCACGCTGTCTGAGACACACAATTTTATGTAATATTTTCATGCATCTGTGGTATTTAAAAAAAAAAAATTAAGATAAGTATTTATTTTGGTGGATCTTCTAGAAAACCCGTTTTTATTTTCTAAAAAAATAAAATATTTAAAACAATAAAGTGAATACAAGTAATTTTTTCAAGTGTTTTAAATTTTTTCTTAAATATCAAATGGGTGTAATTTATTTATAATTCGTCTAAACCATTTTGAGAACCCTAGTATTTGACCGCTGATATTGGAGTAAATTTTTCCGATGTTACAGTGTATTAAACTATAACAGTTACACATAAAACAGACATTATGTCAGTGATGTAAGATAGTAGAAATTTTCTCTCTTTGAGGGAATTTTGAAAAAAGTTTCAAGCAAGGGAAAAATGGAGGGAATTTTAATGTTTGCCAAAATAAAGTGAATTTTTAAATTGCTTAAATTTTTATCTAAAAACAATTGAAAATAGGAATAAAAAAATTAAGAATCAATATTAATAATGGATTTTTGCAATAATTACAAACGTTTTTATTTTTTTAATGTTTACAAATATTTCTTTTTGTTCTTTACTTATAAAAAAATAACTTTCGTTATATTTTTTTTATTAAAAATAGCTATTTTAAGAAACAAGATTTCTTTTTTTGAAAATAGGGGAAAACGGAGGAATTTTTCCAAAATTTTATCTGGTGACTGCACCATATTATAATATTTTATTCAACTAACAAATTCCTGTGAATTTTCTTATATAAAAGCTAAACATAGACGACACATGTTGTGCTACTCAGCTTCTTTCGAATTTCTTATTTATCAATCATCTACATAACTAGAATGATACCAAAAGTTTAACATAACGTTTAAAATTATCATTTAAAATCAAATCAGCTCAACTAATATAAACTTAAAAATAATTTTTATACTTAAGTTTGTCATTCCGTTTGTAGCTTCTACCATATTCACCTAACACTCCAAAAGTATATATTTTCTGTATCCTTACTGATAGGGACGTTGACATAACGATGTTCGTCTGTCCGATTGTCTGTTGAAATCAGTTTATTGAAAGCCCCAGTTATCAGAAATATAAGTTTTACACATCAAATAGAGAATATTCCTTAGAAATGAAAATCGACAAAATCGGTCCGTTAATGACCGAGATATCGCGAAAAAACTAAAAGTCCTCTAAAACGAATTTGTTTTAGACTTTTCTAAGTCTTTATATAAGCTAGCGACTTCGCTTTTGCACAAGAAAATTGGAAGCTCTTTTCGCAATGATTTTGCGGAAGGAATTAACAAAATCGTTTTCTTAGTAACTGAGATATCGGTCAAAAAGAAATTTTGAACTTCGTTAAGCTTCTATATAAGCTTCAGAATTCGTGTTTGAATTAACCACATCGGTCCAATCGAGTTATGAGCAAAAATCTGAAAAAAATTATTAAAAATATACACACATCTCCATACATAAAAACATACATAAATAAAAAGCATTGCAGTGACTTTCAGTGTTGTTGTTGTATTTTTTTATAAGCAGGCAATAGTTGTTGATTGTATATACATACACACAATAATTTTTTACACATTTGTGGACGTTTTTTAGTTGGAAATAAAATTGCAATTTAGTAGTCATCAGAAGCTATCAGTGTTGTTTTTTTAAGGAACACTTGCAATGATACTTTAATTTTGTGTTTAAATTTTTGTAGTTTGGAAAAAAATTAACTTTTTAAGTATAAATGTGAAAATATGAAAGCATACTTTAAGGCATACATTTTATTATCTGTCGTTAAGATGGTAAAGGGTATAATAGATTCTACACACCCCAATATTTCTCTCTAACTTGTTAAATACTTATAAAAAACCATAAACATTTCAAAGCATTAAACGCAAATAGAATTAGAACATGACTGTGGGTGTGGAAGAGCTTCTGTTTTAAATGTTTAAACCACATGAGTTGTTGCAGCAAACAATTTGACTGTTTTTGTGTTTTTTTTTTTTTTATATGTTATGACATGTTGCTACTATCAAAAATAAAATTTATTTTGAAACGAAAAACAACAAGGACTGTTTAAGGATCTTCTTGGTTAGCTATTATTTTGTTTAGTTTGTAAAAATTACCAACATAAATTTTCGTTAACAAGTTTTACTTGTTAAATTACTCACACTAAACAAATTGACTTTTATAATGATGGCTCACCAAATAGTGGTTAGAAAGTACACATTATTTATAGCAGTTAACATTTGTTAAATTCTTGGAGTTAATTATAAAATATAAAATCTAATTAAAATTAAACATATTGTTAGCTGAAATGAAATATTTCAAACAATTTAAAGTAAAATAAAATAACTATTTGATAAAAAAAAAAATTAAGAAGAATTTAAAGTTCTAGTTTTGTTTATGTTAAGAGTTTTATTAACGATATCTAAAAGTATTTTAATATTTATTAAAAAGTGTGCAAAATATTATAAAAGTTAATTAATACCATATCAAAATGGATAAAAAACAGCCATTTTCGGATCTGACATCGCTAAAATTCACTGTAGACATTACACAGTGTAAGGTTCAGATGTTTATTTTAAAGAACTATATGTTGACTACAAAAACAAAAATCTGACATTTCGCAAAGAATAAGTGTATAACGACTAGGGTGATCGATTATTCAAATTTTAAAAGAAACCTGTTTTCAAATAGTTCGAACTGTTAACCTGTTTTCTTTTTTCTTTTTGTGGAAGTTAATATTTCCATCAAAATATATTTCTTTAAAAGACCAAAACAAATCTTATAATATTCAAGTTAAAATTTATTAAATATAATTACTTTAGGAAACACCTTTTAATAAAGATAAGGAAATATGTAATCATCAAAAATGAGATATATATATATATATATATATATATATATATATATCTCATTTTGAGATATATATATATATGATATTTTCAGGATGTTATGTGATGAACGTTTAACATCCTGTTCTGCACGATATACGTGGATTTTTTATTTTTAAAACTATTTTCGGATAAAACTACAGAAAAATAATCAGAAACCTTTTAGATAATCTCTTTTAAAGATGATTTTATAACGTCATAAATTTTCAGATTATGAAAATACATTTTTGCCCATAAATTCTACAAATTTTGAAATTTTTTAGGGTGCCCTTGATTTAGGGGCACATCAAAATAATTTAATGCAAAAATTTTCGAGACCTTTTGAATATTTATCAAAATTACTGTAGCACATTTGGATGCCAAAAAATGTCTTAGAGTTAAATAAAGCACATTAGCAGACTTGCTGTAGTTTATTCTAATGATGTTTTTTTTTTTTAATTTGTAAAACTGGATACTTTATTTAAACACATTTTGCTTGGACATATCCAAGGCCCGGTGTCAAACTATGACTCAATAACAAGGTTTTTCAAAATTTTCCTAAAATCAAGGGCACCCTAAAAAATTTCAAAATTTGTAGAATTTATGAGCAAAAATGTATTTTCATAATCTGAAAATTTATGACGTTATAAAATCATCTTTAAAAGAGATTATCTAAAAGGTTTCTGATTATTTTTCTGTAGTTTTACCCGAAAATAGTTTTAAAAATAAAAAATCCACGTATATCGTGCAGAACAGGATGTTAAACGTTCATCACATAACATCCTGAAAATATCATAGAGTAAAAATTTTAACAGGGGGTTTTAGCTTGGCAAGTTAGCTCTTTGAATCAAATTTAGGATGTAAAAAAAACGATCAAATGCCAGAAATGATAAAAAAAACTGTCGTAATCAAGTAAAAAATAATCATATTTAAGTTAGTCTGAGTTCACACATAGCAATTTTTCTTTCTGAAATTTTCTATTTTTTCTTTTAAACTTACATTTACGTTCACTCACAAAATTTTAGTTCTGCAATTCTTCCTTTCTTCTCACTTTTTCTCAAACGAAATCAGAATTTCAGCAAGAAAAAGGTCCTCATGTGAATTCAGACTTGTAAAGAAATATTTGAAAGATGTTCAGTAAAAATGAAGGGTTCGTATGATTTAAACCCCTGCAATTTTTAAAACATTAATGATATTTAGTTCTTTTCGATATTAAATAAGGAATTATAATATTAATATATATACAATTTTAAATTTTAACCTGATATTTTTTTTATTATTATTTAAAAAGTTCTTCAAAAATTATCTAAAAAAAAAATAATTTTTCCGTGTAACATGTAATGACATTATTATTAGTCCTTTTGCATGTGGTGATAGCTTTTCATAAGATTTATTAATGTATGAAATTTGAAATTTTTAGATTTTTTTTATTTTTAACTTTAAACCACGATAGCTTAAGCCCCCTCGCGAAAATTATTAATTTTAACGGAATTTAAATGCTACAGTATTGTATTTTGTTTATTCAAAGCGCTGTCAATGTGCCAAGAAAATAAGTTCGAAACAAATTTTAGTCGAGTTTTAAAAGTTTTTTGTTTTTGGCTATATATTTGTAAAATATTACAAGAAATAAGACCTTAAGAATTTCTAAATATTTATCAGTTAAAAAATTATTCCTAAATTGCCTATTTAATATTAGTATTTAGTACATATATTTTCTGAAATAAAATTTATATTTAAACCCAATTTTTTGTGTGAAAAACGGTATATTCGAAAACTGAAATTTTTGAAAAAACTGTCAATACTTAAACCGAAAACCCGGGCTTTTAACCGATTACGCAATTTATTTGGGTCTTTTTTCCTCTTTGAACATATGGGAAAAAGAAAGATCTTATTTTTTTTTAAATTTTGACCTATTTGCGAAAAGTCAGTTGTAAATCAATAGTTTTGTTTAAAGTACAATTTTTGTTATTTTCTCGTATTTCCAACCACATTTTGAACTATTTCTGGTTATTTATACTATAAGTAAAGAAAGAAATCAGGTGGTTATTCCTGCTTCTCATATTTTTTTCTTCGGGAACAAGATGAATACCCATTTATGAATTTTAATATTCATATTGATAAGGAATTTGAGACAATTATAGAGAGGTAGCAATAATAATTTGTGAAATCGTTTTATGATACATAACATTTATTTTTGTATAGTTTCATTTCAATGTGAAATTAATTCAAGAATTTACGAGCTTTGAAGTAATTCTGATTTTATTTCTATCCAACATATTTATTACTATATATAAAAACTATTTATTTATGTTTCTAAATCAGTAATGTCAAAATTAGAATTTTGTCCAGCTAGCTTTTAAAATACTTTTGCTTGGCAAAAGTATTATAAAACAAGATTCATAAAATGTTGACTCTAAAATGTATTTTCAAATTAAAATTTTTTTGTCTTTGTAATGACATGTAAAAAGTTTATTGATTTTGAAAGTTCAAAAGTCAAAATTGGACATATAAGAAACAAAAAATATATGTTTAAAATTCATTTGAAATATAACAATGTAACATAACTCTTTTCTCTACACGTGCTTTTATATCGCACTGGTTCCTTTAAAGGGAGTCAACTGAAAATTTTTAAATTTTCATTTCTTGCAAGAAACCCGCTGTACAAATTTTACATCATTTGCTCTACTCTTTCACCAAAAAAAAAAAAAAAAAAAAAAAACAGTTGCATCCCTCTTTGTGATATTCATATATTAAAAGAACAGTTTTTTGCCTCTACTGGAAATTTGTAAATTTTGAGTTGAGTCCCTTTAGAGGAACCAGTGTGGCATGTATAATTTTAATTATTCCAAAAAATCAACTTCGAAATATGTTTTATGAAAATGAAAATATGCACGTAGTTCTACTTTTAAAGTGGTGAAAAATTTATTTCTTGGAAGCACTTGCTCGTTTTTTTGCTGGGATATAATTAATGTTTTTGATAATATCTGAACTATATAATAGGATGGGTAAGCAAATAGATGATCTATAAAGTTTTTGTTTGAAAACTTAGAATTCAATATAATAATCTCAAGATTAACAGATATATTTTAGTGCATTACTTTATATCGTTAAAATATAAATGAAACACTTATTTTATTGAAAAAAAATCATTTTTTTTTTAACTGCAAACATTTTTTGTTTTTAGGGTATATTTTTGCGATTTTAGAGTATATCTTTCTTGTTTTTACTGCATGCTTAATGCTTATAAAACATTTTCTTTAGAGCATATTTTTGGTTTCCCAGATTACCACAAACAATAACTAAACGATGCTCTTCAACTCTAGAGTTATTGGATACAATAAATTATAATAATTATGTACAAAAATAAAATAAAAACAAATACTTAATAGACTCCTTTTTCTAAAGAACTAGAGTATATAAAAAGTATATATAAAAAGATATTCATTTACGAGCGTTAAAGAAGATTAATTTAAAGCAAAAAATAAATAAATAAAAATATATATAAGTAAATAAATAAAAAAATAAGTAAATATATAAATATATATACAAATAAATTACACACGCATATAAGGGCGTATAATCTCTAAACCAAACGGAGTAACTACAATTAATTCTTTATTATATATTGGGCACCCCCCCCCCCCCCCCTCGCATGTTCAGCTACATCATCTTGATCAATCTGTAATGACGAAATTACATACAGTAGTTCACCCTACTGTATTCAATTACCTAAGTAAATATACTTTTTATAACACAACAGGACCAATAGGACCCAAGTGAGCTGTATAGTTTACATTTACAACTGCCCATTAAACCTAACCTAAGTAAATATATTTGACTTCTGATAATAGATAATTTTTTTTTTTTTTTTTAATTTTATTCACTTGAAATGAATTAATTTATTCCGTGATGTTAGTCTTCACACCAGTAGCTTTCTGATGTTCTTGAAATTACCATGTTCTACCCTAACCACAAAAAGTTCGTACACTCCTACAAAAGATTAATGTTTAAACTGGAAATGATTGTATTACTACAAAAATTTTCAGATATTGACTAACCACTTCATTAAAAGATAATTTAGCTCTCTTTAAAAGAGATAAAAACTTCGTTAATTATTTTCTAAATATTTACATAGAAATTAAATATTCAAAAATTTGACAAATTTGACAAAACGGAAAAAACTTTGGGACATAATTTAGCAAGTAAGAGAATTTTTCATACAAAGTTTTACTAAAATCATAATCTTTCTTTGTTTCCTTTATACCATTTATATGGATGATAGTAGAAAATATGATCCGATTTTAATAAAAAAAAATTTAAGGATATTATCCTTACTTGTTAAATTATATGCCGAAGCTTTCAATTTGCAACTGTAATTTTAGTTTGTAGCCTGTTTAAAAAATTACACATGAACAAACAGCTCTATAAAGATTTTAGTTACTCTTCTAAGGACAAAGATCTTAAGCGACTTGACGGTTTACAATCGATCGACCCAATTTTTGCAAACATATTATTTTTCTGTCCTATATACCAGAAATTACCGGTGGAGCAAGCGTAATCGAAACTTTTGTAAATCCGATACATCCCATACATTTTCAGCTATTATAGAGTCTTAAATAGATTAAAAATAGACTAAATAATAAGTTTAGTTAAAATATTTTTATCTACACTTGGATTGTGCATCATCTCGATTTCCTACTATTAGAGCCTCCTGATAATATTTGGCATTTAGAATGTTGAAACTCGTTAGATTGATTTAAAAAATTCTACTGAAATATAAGAAAATGAAAAATGAGACGTTTTTTATTAATAACATTCACATACTTAACTTCTCTTGATGCTGCTTGTCCACAAAGTAACTATTTAATTGTAGAAAATTCCCTTCGTTATTGTATTTTTTGATATAATTTTAATATTTTGTGTTTTTAATCTTTACTTTTTAATATCAAGAAAAAAATATCAAGAAATTAATATTCTTGTACATACATAAATACATACATACATACATACATTTAAGACAGAAACATTAAATAAAAAATACAAAACATCGGAACTCGATGGAAGGAAACGAAACGTGACATATATTCATATTAGCGTGCTACACATGCTGTTATAAGTCACCGATAATCATATTTCTGCTACGCGAGGAGGGGCAATCGTAATTTTTTTGGTAATAAATCTGTATCTCCTAAACTACTAGTCGAATCGAATTAAAATGTATGAAAGAGTTGTAGAGGAGGACCTATGCTTTCAGAAAAATTATCTTGTAATCACACCATAATAATACTAGATAAACTACAGGGTGTCAAAGTTGACCACATCTAGTATGTAAAAGTTTCAAAAAATCGTAACTTTTACAAATCAAATCCGATTTCAAAAATTTTCTGATACATTCTGAAATAATACGCCGAAAAAATTTTTGAATTATTTTAATTCGTCTAGCCGTGAAAAATATTAAAATCTGCACTTTGAAATTAGTATGAAGAATTCATAATTTTTTTTCCAAAAATGTAGTACAATACTTTCACTTTTTTTAAATTTTGTTTACATATTTCAATAAGGCTGGGCATTTTTGTTTCTGATTTTTCTATTAACTGGTGAATTTCTATAAAAAATATAAACTTAAAATTTCAATATATTTTGACATATTTTTCTCTCTTTTTACCTTAAATTTTGACTCATTTGAAAAAAGTAGCATAGAACACCTTACCTTCCTAACAGAATATTTGCCGTTGCAAAATACCGTTTTTCGCAGCTTTAACAAAAAACTATCAGAAGGCTCCAATACCATAAAATCTAAGTAATTTTTTTAACTTAAATTATTATTTAACCCATTTTCGACATTCTAAAAAAAATTCTAGAGTATACGAGTACTAAATTAGTTATGGGATATTTTATCTATACCATAACTAATTTAGTATAATAATGTTTTACACATATATTCTACAAATTTTGTTTAGAATGTTGACAAAATAAAATTAGAATAATTTTATCTTTTTTAAAATTAAAAAAATGTGTATTAAAAAAGTGTTAGACAACATCTAAGCTAACTTTTAAAACGACAGCAAAAACGTCAATATATTAAAAACATTACTAATATGAGAAATTATTTAGTGCGAAATTGGAGTTCAATCAATGGTCAATTAGGTGTAAATTATTAAGGTGTAATGTTAAAATTATGCAAAACAAAATAGAAACTATTTCAGAAAAACGTTTTTGATAAACGAATAAGAAATTTTTGAATTAAGGTTATATATGCAATGGAAATTTTTGTACTGCTACCTTCAAAATTGTATTATTTTATATTTATTTAAAGCTTCTGCTTTGAAAATGCTGGCAAATGTGTATTTTTTACAATTGCTGATAACGAATGTAAGAATGGATTTCCAATAAAGGATCGACGCTACCAGATAATATATTTGAATACTATATTCGAAGACTTACCTGAAATATGCGAAATACGTGCGAATTAATGGTTTTTGAAATGAATTTCTTCTATAAAATTTCTGAATTCAAAATATTTAGTTCAATTTTATCTTTAAGTGAAATTATGTGGAAAACAAGTGTTAATAAGTACTAAAATTTTGCAAAATATTATGCAATAAATAACACTGTGCTAGCCGAAAATTTTAATGATCTAGGCACGCTATTGGTAAAGCTAATTCGAGTACGAAGCGCTCGTATTCACGATATTTGGGTTTAAAATTTATTATGGAAGGAGAACAAATAATGGAAAATTAAAAATAAATCAGACATTATTTATGTAAATTAAACAATAAATCGATTGAATATATACTCCAAACATAAATTTTATCAATTTCAGCCCAATTTTTAATGTATTTATATTTTTCTTTTAAAACTATTTTAAAGCGGCAAGAAGACAATACTTAGAGGAATATTTGCAGTATGGTAGAAGATTAATCTGGTAGGGAATGTGCCCGCAGCAAACTTTTTAACGAATAATGTTCCAGTTATTGAAATCGGGTATCAATTGGAATACATCAGTTGTACCACGGCATTTGGTAATTTTCCAGGATCTACGGGATTAAATTTCCTCCTATACTACCAAGTACTACAAAATCAATTTATCTACATAAATAACACTTATATTTGAAGTGAAATGTAGTGGTGCCATTATGTAATAATTTCATCAATTCCACTTTGAATGCGAGCAAAAATTGTTGCATAATTGCAAGAGCTGAAAATAAATGGCCTATGAATAAGGTGGAAATCAAAAGTGAATTAGATAAAGAAAAACTTGACATCGGATTAGGGTGTCTGTAGGAAGGACCAAAAAATTCTAAGATTCTGCGTTCCTGACCATCATAAATAAATGCTAATCGAGATGATGCACAAGAAGCTAATAAAATACAGTGTTTCTTAATGTTCCAAATATCCGATGTTTAACATTTTTCAAAGAGAATTATTATTCATTAAAAAAAATTATTTGGTCTTACACCGTGAAATTCTTTTGACTTAATAACTAAAAAACCGCAAAAAATGCTTTTTTGCCGAAATCCGCAAAATTCTTTTCGCAGATACGGCTTAGGTACACAAGGTATTGGCCTAATTTTAATTTTTAATTTTGTTTCCTCTACGGCTATCTTTAAATCTACATAGTTTTGTTCAGACTTTTTTGAAATTTGTTTAACAAAATTTTTAAAAGTTTGAAATTGGAGTTTTCGAACAATCTAAAAAGATCATAATTTTTCAATGAAGAATGGAAATGAGTTTGAATTATCTTGGAGAAACGAAAACGTATTTTTAAAAAATTATAGTTTGAATTTAACTAAAAGTTGCATCTTATTAGATTATTACATTTATATAGGATGACTGCATGACATGTCAACATTTCTTCTACAGCTGAATATCTTATAACAATAAGTGTATGATGTCTGAATGACTTTGATAGCTACAATTATACCTGATTACATATTTAGTATGTTAAATTTTACTCAATATAATATTTCGACTACCTTTTCTCATAATAATTAAAATGGTGAACTTAATTATTTTTTTTTAACATTAATTATTTTAAAGTTTTTGGACAAAATTATGCAATATTGGTAATAAAACGTTTTTGTTATCATAAGGTAAACACATTAGTTTTGAACTAATATCTGAAATATGATAGCATCTAACAATATTACAGATACTTTCAATGCAAATTGTTCCATACTTTTTGACGCGGTAGTTGATCCATAAATGATTCATCAGTAAGTTTTTTATCTAATGGAACTAAAAATTGTCCTATATTGTAAACGTGTGCTGGTTTGATGACATCGACTGCAACAGTTTTAAGCATTATGCCCCACGGATCCAGTAAGAAAAGCTCGTGCAGGAGACTCGCAAGAATTGTTGTCTTTAGATGTCTTGTTTTACATATTATTACATACTTTGGTTTTATTAACTCCGCATTTAAATCGTGTAGGTAACTGTCGATTTAAAAACGTTTTTGGTTTCCCAAATAAGCACCAATCATGAAAAGCTTTACGTTATAAATGTTTAAAAATCAATCAAGTAACGGACACAAGTTAGTTTTAGAACTTTCAAAGAGTGGAAGTCCATCAATATTAATGTTTATTATTATCTCTTTTATATCGTTAAGATAATTATCCAATTTTAAAATTTTTAATGTTGTTTCGCATAAAAATAAATTTTTTAATTTAGATTTAACGTCTTAGTTGCATTTTTGTAAAGTTTTACATTATTGCGATTTGCAAAATTTGCAAAATTTAATTTAATTTAAATTTTTAATGAAATTTTAATTATTTGTACTATACAGTGAAGCAAAATCTATTTGAAAACGAAAGTTGTTCTAAAAGTAAAACAAAGTGAACATTTTTATTTTTTTCGAATTAATTCGAAGAAAAAATTTGTTTCAATAATACATTCATATTTTTTTCAACTTTCAAAAAATTTTTTAAATACTTAACCACTTGAAGAGGTAAATCATTAAAATAATAATAAAATGTTCTGCTCTTCTGTATTCAACAGCTTTAAAAAAACATTTCAGTATTATTTTTTTTTTAAACAAAACATCTACATGACAAATCAGTTAAAAAATATATACCATCAAACATTTGTCAAAAAATATTAATAAAAATGAATAAACAAAATAAAATTTCATTGTAAGTCTTTTTGAAAAAATAAATAAAAATAAAACGTTCATTTAATTAGTTTTACCCTTTCAGAAATTATGGTCGAGTTATCTCAACTAAAAGAGTAATTTCAATCCCGGCAGGCAGATATCAAGACTACTTTGAGCCAAAACTCAGCTATTGCTACCAACAACAATGAATTTATAGAGGAAATTAAGGTATTGCATACGGACAACGTCGTTGGAGAGACTAATGTGTTGGTTTAAAATGCAATTGGGTTTAATATTGATCATGGCTTTGTGAACAAGTTCTCCATAAGAAATGAGTAAGCATTTAAGCAAATCGAACAGTCAAAAGCCCAAACAATATGGACGACTTTATAACTACATTTTAATATATTATTTACCTTTAGAAGTAATCAATTAAATTTCTATTAAGCGGAAATGTTTCCAATAACCTAGAGAATATATAGAATAAAAGTATAATTTTATCTCATAACTATGAAGAAAATAATAAAAGACGGCCTTTACTAATTATAAAAGCTTTATGGGAGTTTTCTTTTTTTTAGATATTTTTAAATCTTTCATCATTAGATGGCGTTAGCAAATAGTTTGTAAAAAAAAAAATGATTTACACTCTGCAATAAGGAAGGTAAAAAATATAATTCATAAGCAAATTTGAAGGCATAAACTATGTAAGAAAGAAAACACAAATTCAGATTTTTTTAAATATATACATGTGTATTTCCACATATATGTTTTTCCAAATTACGTATAAATTAAATTAAAATGGATTTCAATTACGAAATTGCTTATATTAATTAACATTTTATTTGATTTTGCTCCATTCATCAAAATGATAATATTAATTAAGTAAAATAATCGATTTTTTTTGTATATTTCAATTAATTTCATTTATCAAAAAAATTATATTTGTAATTGAAAATTAAGAAAAATATTAATTGATTTAAGTAAGAAATGAACTAAATGTTATAAATTATAAATTTTATTGAACTATTTTGCAACAATATTTGTAAATGAAATCCATGTAATATTTGTATGTAATGTATAGAGTATATGTGTAGAGGGTAGGTGTTTAACCTATTTATATCTATTTCGAAGAAAGTTCAGACAAAATGGGCTTTATAGCAAAAATGACGCATCTATAAAGTAGTCCATGTACTCCGTCCTTGCATGGGTGGTCCATCTCCTTACGTACCTTCCCGTGGTATCTATATGGAAAATTAAAAACAAACAAACAAAAAACTGTTGGAGAAGAATACCTTCTGGCCTCCAGTCGAGAGACCTTGGTCGAACACCCTGGCAACATGGGCGAAAGCCATAGCACCCCATTGTCAGTACAAAACTACAGTCAAACGCCTTCTCGACAGGATAACAAATCTGCTGATCCTCGAAAAAATTGCTAAGAATGAGGCAAATGGCACTCACATGAGCATGATATGGAGATTCGTGTCAAATAACAAGTGGAGGTTGACAAGAATCTTATGTTTAAGGACTCTCAACCATTCACTTCTCAAGCAGCACAGGAAAAAGCAAGGGAAATCGCTCTCAAGTTGAGGATGACAACTCGCCGAAGAGGAGAAATTTCCACGATAAAACGACCGCTCCGGCTCCTTCCACGACAATAACGTCAGCAAGCAGACCGCTTAACGAGGTGGTTAAAGATTATTTGCTGATGGACTAGTAAATGGCAGGAATGACTCTGGTGGTAATCAAATGCTCTGACGTGTTTTCCAAAGACTTTCTCAGCAAATGCATCGCGAAGTGATATATGGAAACGTTTAAGTCTTAAGCTTATCGCAGCGGACGAAATCCCGATAAGCCCACGGCCAAAGGTTTGGTTGCCGAAGATAAGTTGTGACAATCATAAAATACTGGAGTGTCTGAAACGGCAGAACCCCATTATCCCCATGGATGACTGGACAGTAATCCTTACCGAAAAGGCATACAGCTGAAAGAACCTGTACAGAACTCTACAGGTTACGAAGAAATTTAAGTAAGAAATTAATTAAATCTTATAACTTATAAATTTTATTGAACTATTTTACAACAATATTTGTTAATGAAATCCATGTAATATTTGTATGTAATGTATAGAGTGTATGTGTAGAGGGTATGTGTTTAACTTATTTATATCTATTTCGAAGAAAGTTCAGACAAAATGGGCTTTATAGCAAAAATGACGCATCTACAAAGACAATAAATTCATTTGATTAGAAATGTAGGAAAATAATTCGCAATTACTTATCTTTTTGCATATATGTATTTTCCAAACATATAGTTCCCTTCTTTTTCTGTCAGCAATGAATAAACTTCAACAATATACGGGATCCGCCTTGGATAGAAATTTCAATGTAAGACATTTTACAAACTTCCTGAACACGACACAGCGTAAGACGCGTTTAATGAAATTTCGTGGAAAATCATGAAAAGGCCAAAAATGTTTACTCACACAGAATTGTTTTCTCCAAGTCCAGCTTTTATAGTTTATCTAACGCACCATAGTTAAAACTACAGATCATACCCGTCATATACATATGTATGTCGTTCTAAATATGATTTGAATATCTGCAATAATATAACAACAATCAACAAATATGTATGCTACCAAATATTCTAAGCGAATACTTACTAGTATTATAAAACATACTTTTGGATAAAAACACACCAAAAAGTTCTAAAAAATCCGAAAATGGTTGTATTTAATATACATAAATGTAATTTCTATCTTTATTTTATCCAAATATTTTTTATATTTTTTTTATTTTTTCATAGTATTGTCAATATTGTTTTCTTTTTTAAAAGTATATTTAAGTCAAAGTATAAGTTCACAAAGAAGAATTATATTAATAAATATATTTTATTATATACAAATTTTAAACTAACAATGAAATTATTAATCAATTTTATCCTATAATTTTTTCTGTGTATCTTCAATAAATTAATTACAACTATTATTATCTGATTTTTGTTGCTCACGCTGAGTGTTAGCGGTGACTTAAAAAAATGTCACTTTATATTTATTTATAAATTGCATTACGAAATTTACGTTTTTCTTTATAAAAATAAAAATTTTTATTTGGATTTAATTATATTTTTATACTTTTTTAGTTCCATAACATAGCTGTTATTACTATTTAAATAACTTGTATTAATTTTAATAAATGGCATCCTAATCAATATGAAGGGCAGTGGGTATAACGTAAGCAGTGTTGACTGACTTCTGATATTTTTAATTATATTCATTTAGTTATCTTAAAGACATGTCAGTACTAGCGACCAGAGAAGGAAAAACATAATATTGAGTTTTTAAGTGAAATAATCCCGTAGACATTATTAAGGTATGTCACAAATTTGTCAACTTGTGGAATTAGTCTTGAATAAATTTTACAAAATACATGTCATGCACGATGTATTTTGTAGGGGCACAAATCACAAATTCTGCAGTGACTCTGACACTTTATGAAATTGTCATATAAAGCGTGTCAAAGAAGTTTGCATCTGTGAAGTAGTCTAGAACACATTAATGGTTTGGGAAATTCATAATATCTTAAACTTAAACAAACTTCATGTCCAATGCGGCACGGGTTAACAATATCCGTTTTCAATGATTGAATGATTCTAGTTTTACAACCTAGTGAATGATTCTAGTGAAAGCTACAGTCAAAATTCAAAAATCTGTACATTTTTTTGCAGTGCACAGAGGGGTCTCTCGCACAGTTTTCTGGCAGAACGTCCAATTTTAAAAGTTCGAATTTTTCAAAACTAAATATTGCATTAAATAGCTAACAAAATGCTGGTATACCATTTGTTGAAATAAGTAAGCATCAAAGTTTTTTTCCAATATTATTTTATTTTGTAAATTACTGGAATATCCCAACCTGGATAACAATCTTGACGCGATGTGATGGCTTAAAAGTAAGCTTGAAGTCCCAGATGGTCTTCGGGAGAGGTCTCCTCTACTGGAAGATACTGAGTCTTCAAGATCTAGAACAAAATGTCTGCATAAACAAATGTTGTCCATCCCCTATCTTCTTTCCCACTACCCTCCTACTCATCTTTATTCCTCCTCCTTTTTCCCCCACTTGTAAGGTTAAGATGTTTGGTAGCAGTGCCGAGAACCTGAATGGCTAGTCAGTGGTTAAAAAAGACTAGCCGCTAACAGCTCACTTTTGGCGCCAGGACATGGGCCGGATACAATTTCTTTTGTCTAGTCCATGTACTCCGTCCTTGCATGTGTGGTTCATCCCCTTACGTGCCTTCCCGTGGTATCTATATGGAAAATTAAAAACAAACAAAGAAAAAACAACAAGAAAAAACTGTTGGAGAAGAATACCTTCTGGCCTCCAGTCAAGATACTTTGGTCGAACACCCTGTCAACATGGGCGAAAGCCATATCACCCCATTGTCAGTGCAAAACTACAGTCAAAAGTCTTCTCGACAGGACAACAAGTCTGATGATCCTCGAAAAAATTGCTAAAAATGAGGCAAATGGCACTCCACATGAGCATGATATGGAGGTTCGTGTCAAATAACATGTGGAGGTTGACAAGTATCTTATGTTTAAGGACTCTCAACCATTCACTTCTCAAGCAGCACAGGCAAAAGCAAGGGAAATCGCTCTCCAGCTGAGGATGAAAATTCGCCGAAGAGGAGAAATTTCCACGATGAAGCGACCGATCCGGCTCCTTCCATGCCAATAATGTCAAATAGAAGACCGCTTAACGAGGTGGTTAAAAATTATTTGCTGATGGACTAGTAAATGACAAGAATGACTCTGGTGATAATCAAATGCTCTGAAGTGTTTTCCAAAGACTTTCTCAGCAAATGCATCGCGAAGTGATGCATGGAAACGTTTATGTCTTAAGCTTATCGCAGCGGACGAAATCCTAATGAGACCACGGCCAAAAGTTTGGTTGCCAAAGATAGGCTGTGACAATCATAAAATACTGAAGTGTCTGAAACGGCAGAACCCCATTATCTCCATAGATGACTGGACAGTAATCCTTACCGAAGTGGCATACAGCTTAAAGGACTTGTACAGAACCTTACAGCTTACTAAGAAAATCGTGCAAATTAATTTGCAGCACCTGAAATGTGCTACAGAAAATCTGAGGATTTTTCTACCTGAGAAGGACCTCGACAGGACTTTCTTGATAGTATCAGCCCCGCTAGATGAACTAAGGGCGCTTCTAGCCTCTATAGATGCTCACGATGATATTATCCTTGGGTGTGATGTAAATTCAAGGTGCACAATATGGAGTAGCACTGAAATCAATGATAGACTTGGGTGTCTATTTAATTTCATTAATAGAAATCAACTGAACATATGCAACTCTGGTAACGCCTGGAGGAGGTGCTGGATATTACACTTACAAAAGACAGGTGTAATTTATGAGTTGATAGGTGAAGAGTATCTAAAGAAAAATCCTTCTCGGATCATTGTTGGATATTTTCCGATGTTGGACTCGTTTGAAATGAAGCAGCGTCAACCTTTAGAAACCCAAGACGAAAAGACTAGGCTAAGTTCAATGGTATCCTCGGACACAAGTTGAAAAGTATACCATCAGTCGAAGAGACCACTGAATAAACAGAGAGCACAGTAGCATGAAAATCTTCAAGCTTTTAACACTTCTTGTACAATAAAGAAGGCTGAAAAGAGTTTCCCTTCCTGTTGGAACAAAGAGCTCTCAAAGCTACTATTTTACAAGAACTTTTTATTTTATGATAAATATATGCTTTTGGTGACATTTATCTTCTCAACCAAGCATTTATTTGGATAAAAATTAACTTAACCAATTACGGACCAGAAATCTTAATCTTATACAAACTAAATGGTTAAATGAATATATATATCAATAGTATCGAATGAGACTTTCCAATGATGCCATAAAATATAAATTACGATGGACTATAGAGATACCATGGTAAACATGCTTCGAGCCATATTATATGATGCAACAGGAGTAATACATTTCAAAACTAATACAACTGATAAATGCTAGTTACTTCCCAACAATCGAAATCTGATATTGGTTATGTCTTCCCTGATTGTATTTTTAAAGAAAAGATAGCTTTATTTAAAAACTGAAATGACATGCAATATTTAAAGCCATGCTGCCACTAGATTGTCACCATTATTAGTGATACTCTGTATACATACATATGCTTAATAATTCTTACCAAATATCGAAAAAAGTTAAGAAAATTATTAAGTTTTATGACTATGATTTTTTAAACGGCTCCTTTAAAATTCTCTTTATGGTTTAAACGCCAATATGAGCGGCTGAGTAATATTAAACCATTATAACAAGTATACGCCTCAATAACTTAATTTGGTACGAATGTTTAATAGTTTCTGATCTACTGGATTTTTTTGTGCAAAGATAGATAAATAGATAAAGTATAATTTCATTTCACACTTCACATATTTCTTTAAAAATGTTTTTGAACGCCTTGCAAAATAAATAAACCCTATTGAAACACTTAAAGCTTCCGTAGAAGTATAATTACTAGGAAAGCTTTCTAGAAAACTGGGTGACAATGACTTTTTAACTTTTCTTGTGATGTTGCTTTAAATATACACGCAGAATATAGTACTCATTAGAAATATTAAAAGTAATTAAATTAAGGATTATTCTGTTATTTACTATCTAGTGAAATATATTTGCTTTGAACGTTAAGAATGGATTTATTTTGTTGAGTGTAAACTAAAGCTTAAGATTAAGTTACTTTTGAGTTTTTCAACTTTTATCGACATTCATTCAAGGAATATATATTTTATAGTATAATATTTTGTGCTATTGTAGGACTAATTAAAATATTCTTTATACTGGGTATAAATAAGTATCATCCATAAACAAACATATTTATATATACGAATGTATGTATGTATTTAGTACATAGACAAATACGTAATATTTGTTTATAGAAGTATTATGCTATAAAGTTATTATTTTACACATAAATGATGAGTTTTTAAAATGGTTTCCAAATTTTTTATATATAATTTTGTAAATAATAACTAGTATGACGAACCGGATGTTCTTTTTAATAGTCAACATATACTACACATAGGATGTCAAATATCTACACATATTTTAATATACATATATGTCAGTATCTAGAGAACTTGGAATATGCACTGATCTGAGTCAAATTCTGGAGAAATATTTTCTATTTACCTATTTTAATGATTGCTCAACATACTGCATACTCTACCAAAATGTTTGTTTATATATATATGGTTGGCCTATATTGAATATAATAAACAGTGTTGCCAGTTTAGCCATTTTAAGGCTAAATCAAGCCTTTTTGTGTTTAGCCTAAAAATTTTTGTTTTAGATTCTAGGTTTTTCAGCTTTTTTCAATTCTTAAAATTGCTTAAAAAAGCGAAAAATTTAACTATAATTTGTTATTGTAACTGAAAATTCCAGTTACAAATTAAATTCGTAACGAATAAGTTATTTCAAAACATAATAACTCCGTGACATTAAAAACGTGCAAAATTAATTCAAATAAGAATTATGTATTAAATTTTACTAATAGCATTTCGATATGATTTACTTTTAATGGATTCAAAATGCAATTAATTACTATTATTTTCAATTTTAAATTACAATTACATGTAAAATAGTTTAATTGAAAATATTATCATTACTCCCAAAGCCTGATGTTTATATTATAAAAAATAAAATAGTTACTCAGTGAGATACAAGTATTTGCACTCAAAAACATTAGTTTTTTAATATAGACGAATTACAAGAACTTTGATAAAATTAGAAAAAGTTGGAATTTAGTTTGAAATTTATAATTTCAAGAAAATTGAAGATTAAAGATTTTGAATATAGGGCATCGATAGATGTACATATCATGGTACTGGTAATGATAAAATTAAAATTAATAAACCTTTGTCGTATACATTTGTTTTATTTTTCGAAATAATGATTTTTGGTTTATGGCTTTTGTGCCACAAATGGGTGGTATACATATGTATCTATATGTGGATATATACCAGTGTTCTAACTCTCATTTATATAATGAAAATTGTAATTATTTATACTTTAATACACTAAAAAAAATTAAACATATTAGTAAACAAATTCATTTGCTCGTTCGGTGCGTTGAGGTAACACATTTACCTACACGCTCTCACTCACACACGCACACATACATACCGCAATTATGTATATGAGATAAATTAGCAATTCTAATTATATTATTAGTGTTGCCAGGAGGTGGGAAAAAGAGGCTAAATTGAACTTTAAAAAAGGTCAGAAAAGGCCAAAAGTCCAATTCTTTTTTATTTAAAAATTTGTTTATACTCACTTTTTTTTTTAAAGATATTGTAATAAATTTATAAATGAAACATAGAACGGCTGGAAGGAAAACGATCCAGTCAAACATCACCTAAAATTATCACAAATTTGGATTATACAAATTTCATATGAAAAAGACCCAATGTTTTAACTTTATTTTTCGCCATTTTTTTAATTATTAGGCCGCTAATATACGGCAGCAGAACTGAAGATGTGTTGCTAATTGCCGAAGTTATATTACAGATATAAATTGGAAAGTGAAAGCTTTCAAATTCAGTTGCCACACAGGTAACTGCAAATTTCTGGTTGCTAAAATTTTTTGAAACAAACAATTGTAAACTAAATATTTCTTTGAAAAAGTGTTAATAGCTTGAAGAGTTTGCAAATCAATTACCTATTTTATATATTTAAGAGCACTTGGATTTATTCAAAAGCTAGTAAATGCTTCTAAAAGCGGTGTATTTAGTGAGTTCTGAAGAGTGTCATCTATTATGAGCAAACGCAAAACAACTTCACTTTGATTTTTGTTTCTTTTTTTACATTATTTATTTATTTACATTCAATTCAGTTGCTGAAAGTGTTATCGACAACTTTTTGGTACTGAAATGGAGTTGCTATTCATAATATAAATTTACTTGTAGGTTGCTTTGTCAGTAGTCAACACAGTTCCTTTTTGATTAATCACATCGACAATTTTGAGCGGGTTTTCGCTTTTATAAGAATTTTTTTAGATTATATTCATAAATAATTTCTGTGGTTAGTGAAGCTTATTAAAAAATAATTACCTACAATAATCGATTAAGTAAGTTCATACGCACAATAAGTTCAGCTATCAGTGACAGCAACATCTACAATTACACCGGAATGTTCAACGATCTCACTAAAAATTAAGAACTTGTACTTACCGAATAATTCAAAGCAATATACACCTCATACTATCAGTTTTAACAGTTTTTTTTAATTTTCAAAATATTATTTTTTGTTTAGTTTTTTTTTTTTGAATTGTTATATTTTATGGAAGCAAATTTAAAACTAATAAATTAATAAAATTTTTTCTGTGTATCTTTACACAATTAAGTTATATTTCATATGAATTGAAGCATCATAGTCGAAAAATTTAGTTGAATATAAATAATCTAAATTTTGATTTGCGAATTAGTACACAAAAATGCTTAAATGGATGATTATGTAGAAATAAAATAGTAAAAGCAAATAAGAAATTATTTTCTTCTTTTTCGAAGTACGAAATTTTTCGCTTTTTTAAGCAATTTTAAGAATCGAAAAAAGCTGAAGAACCTAGAATCTAAAACAAAAATTTTTAGGCTAAACACAAAAAGGCTTGATTTAGCCTTAAAAAGGCTAAACTGGCAACACTGTTTATTATGTTCAATATAGGCCAATCATATATATAAACAAACATTTTGTGTATGTCACAGATAACTTAATGTAATCATTACTCACCGAGACTGATCAATATAACACGTATCATTTCTTACTAATTTATACATGCTGAATAGGAATAAAAAAAATTAAAAATTGAAATCGGTTAAATAGTTCTTTAGATATATATACATATATATATCTCAAGAACTGTTTAACCGATTTCAATTTTTCATTAACTGTATGGTGCCCTCTAAACATACCTATATGATAGGAATATCTTTCTCACAAAAGTCTTGAGTTCCTTAGATATGCAATAAGTAAGATATGCAATAATTAAGATTTACCTTGTACGGGGGTTAAGAACCTAGGACTGTGCGACCTATTTTTATCTCAGTAAAGTAGCATGATAAGAAAATTATTCTTTGGTAGGATATCCGCAATTTAGTTTTCTGGATTCATAAATTTAAAATATTTTTTATTTTCAAAATATATTAATGTCAACTACACCTTTTTTGAAATTTGTGTTATCTATACCGTAGAGAATTTTTAAAAAGTTTCCAAAAAAAGGGAGGTTTCAAAAAGTAAAGTCGCCAAAAAGGGAATTTTTTTTTTGCAAAAAAGGCCAACTGCTTCACTACCTAAAAAACTAATTAAAAATTTTTATATGATAAAAAAAGAACAAAAATTATTGTATTTTAAGAAAGTCGACTAAACACAATTTTGTTAATAACAAAATAATTTATTTATAATAATTTTTATTATTGCAAAAATAAAAATTTTGTTATAAAAATAGTTTTATGAATATGAAATATTAAACCTTTGAACTATTGTACGAGGTCTTCACTCGGACTGCAGTCTTAAAATTCCCTTCTAACAAATGTAGAGCTGAAAGTATGAATTCAGAAGTGTTGATCTTAAGTCCGTTGGACAATTTATTTTTTAATATATAATGGATTGAGATATTTTAAATGACTTAGTTTCTAGTCATTTATCACTTAGTCTTAAAAAATCGTCATTAAGTTCCATTTTAAAAAAGGGGACAAAAAGTAGTCAGGTTATTGAAAAGGGGCAATTGGCGACTAAAGTTGCCAAAAGACAACGCTGATGTCTGTTATATCCCAGCAAAAATAAATAAGTGATTTTTAAGGAAGTATTTTTTTTAAATTTTAATACAAACATCTTCTGAAGATATAATTAAAAAACATTCAAATGAATTGTTCTCCTAAAAAATTTTGTGATTCGATTGCTATTTTTGCAAATGCTTGTTACTTACAAATTGTTTTAAACAAATTACCGATAATATTATTCATAATTATTTTATTAAAAGTTATTTTGGTTTATTTAAAAATTAAAACTAATTTAGTTACGCCGAAAAAAGGATTCAGATAATGATTGCAATTTTACATGAAATCGTGAGCGTGACTGCTTTCTCACTGAATAGGCATTGAAGAAAAGAACATTTTTCAATGAGAAGAGTATCTTAAATTAATTTGTGGTACTTCTAAATAGCAAATTCAGCATCTTATATAGAATGTTATATGATGTGATAGATTATTTAATAAAATGGGACGTGAAAAGCTTATAATGCAATGGCTTTATAGGTACTTAAAAGATGAGACAATAGAAGAAATTCTGGAAACATAATTTTGAATAAATTTAATTTAAAGTTATATTGTCATAAAAATCTTAATTTTAATCAACAAAATGTATGTAAAAATATTTACCAATATTATTTTTGAATTTATTCTCAAACAGAAAATAGAACAGAGTTACATAAAAAATACTGATTTATTAAATAAAGTTGAATCTGGTGCATAAATTTTAGTATTAGGTAAAAAAATTCAATTTTTTCATACAAATGGTCGAGAGAACTGATAAGATAAAAAATTGTGAAAGAATTTGATCCACATTATGTTTCTAAATAACTATTTCAATTTTTTTTGTAATTTTTAGTTTATACAAAAATAAAATAAAAAAATATTTGTAATCTAAAGCAATATTTAACATGGTTCCAGGTATTCATTAAATGGACAATACGAAAATTTCTATGTTATCCTTAAGAACAAAGTTTGTGTCAAAACATGTTTTTGAAATGTTAAACCTTTTTAAATAACAATCATAGAAATGTTCTCTTGGAATAGACTTTTAAATGTCTTATATATGCCACAACCAATTAGCTTAAAGTAGGAGCAAATATTCATTATGACATATCTAATGAACTATTACAGCGAGAGCCCTCAAATTTTTATCATATGACATTGATGAAATGAAAATAGGTCCAGGGAGAGAGGTAGCCTCCATATAAAGAAAATATAAAGGACTATTACAGTGAAGGTTTTAAACAAATTAAAAAGTAATTTTCATATCAAATTTCGAATAGAGTGAATATGTGCAGAGGGAGTAATACCTCTCATATAAAGTAAATATTAGTTATCGCATCAAATAGGATAGAGAAGCACACTGGTAGAGCTAGTAAATAACAAATTTAATACTTTGGAATTTTACAAAAATTCACACATATAATCAATTCGGTGCAGAACAAATATTTTATAACTGTAAGACAATATTAAATTATTTTGACTATTTGACCGCTTTAAAAAACCGAAATTCGAACAAAATATTTGTGATAGATTTATGCAAGATTTATGGACATTGCTTTTATAGGAGCTTCAAAATATCTAATAATCGGTTAATACTGGATCTACTTAGTTAATTTTTTCAACGCAAAAATTTTTTAAAAAATTGTCGATCTTCTGTGAAAAATGAAGTTTCTATCTTACATAGGTGCTTCTCAAAAATTTGAAAAACCTTAATTTATTGTTGTTGTTATTTTTCAGTGCCCATGAAAACAAAATAAAGGGAAGCATACATTGAATAAAAAATAGATTTTCCAATAACTCGCTTGTTTATGAATCGATTTGTTGATTCAAAAAAACTGAAATTCATGAAAAATATTTGTGATCGATCTATATAATAACCAAGTCCGTAGCTTATTTATTTATGAAAGTCATTTGTGAGGCAAATTTAATTGCATTAAAAAATTTTGAACCAGATCCAATTATATACGAAATTGAAATATAGTCCCCATCTAATTATTACGAAACGTTTTTTTTTACCATTTTATAGAGACCCATTTGAAATTCTATATAATATAATTTATACAACCATATCTTGATCGTTATTGGTATTAAAACATTATTGGTATAAAAAATGTTATACTTTCTTTACAATATAAAGAAAAAAATTTTAACAAAAAAATTATAGGCGCTTAACTCCGATATTGTTTTGTATTGATGTCAAAGAGATTTTCGGAGAGGACCACATATAAACCTGTATTTACATAAAACGCATGATATTATGATGATACTCACACCTGTATCTTATTATTTATATCCTGTGTCATTATACATCATCAAATTGTCTCCAATGCAACATAGTTTTCGGAGAGGCTGTTCAACTATAAAAAATGTGGAAAGAAAGCAAACTGATAATATATATACCGACTTCATTAAGGTCTTTGACTAAGTTAATCATCGAGTAGTACTTTTAGAACTAAAATCGAATTATTCGAATAATTATTACAAATAATTATTACCAGAATTTAAAAATGCTCTTTTTCGAGTAAAGAAAAATTCGAATATTTTTATACCGAATATTAGAATAAAACGAATAATAATAACTATTATTATATTATTTTTAATTATTTGAATAATTTGTTTTTTTCTAACAATAGTTATGTAAATCGAGGGCGTAGTATATATACATTTTGGGCATAATTGACCTAAAAAATAATTTTGTGATGTAGTTGTGGCTTCATTTAATTAAGCGCCAAAATGGGTACCGCTCAAGCCACTGTGCGGTATTCAGATTTCGCAAGTGCCAAATCGGTTTAAGTTTGTTACAAATATCCTATTGGTATCACCTTAGCTGAGAAATGAATTGCGGTCGAAAAATAAAAATGTAAATTAGGATTAGCTAGAATGTCGAAAAGACTGAACAAATGAAACTTTTTATAAATTTTAAAGGCATGTACCTACCAAGATGGCAGATGATATTATCCTGAAATGTATTTAGTAAATATTTTATTAAACTAAATTGTTATTTTCCTACTTTATTTCTGTTTTACTTTTATATTATTTTCAAACTTCATAGACCTACATCCTTATGTACGTGTAAGTTTTCTACTAAATATATTGATTTTTGCTTTGGGCGTAAAATAATATCATATATATGTTATTCTGATTATGTTTCTATTAGCACTTCCGTAAGCCATAAATAAATTGCAAGTTTTATTGTGAAAAGACTAAAAGTAGCAAAAAAAGAAAACATAATTTACAAGATTTTTGGAATGTTATAAAATAGTTAAGAATGCTCTTAATTTTTAGTATTGTTTCTATATAAATAATTTTCATATTGATTGATTTTGTTTTGTTTTTTTTTTTTTTTTTTTTTTTGGAAAAAGGCAAAAGAAAATGTAGAATTTAATTTTAAAATTCAACCTTAAAAAAATATATTTTGTTTTATTACTTACTATTTTATTTATTAATTATTTTTTTATTTCAATTTTTTTTCCAAAATTGAAAGTAGAATCGAAATTCAAGGAAAGTCAAAAGACTCACTTTAAATGAAAAATTTAATTGAGGCAAAGTAAAATCTAACCTTCAAAGAACCAAGAAAAGTATCACCTTAGCTGAAATATTGTAATAAAAATGATTTCATTTCAAAAATATCACTAGCTGTATTCGTTAACTAAAATATCTTATTAAAATTGCATGAAAAGCTGACTTCTTTATTGTAAACATATCAGATTATAACAATTTCCTTTTCTGTTATGAAAACCTTTAACAAAATTCTTGTAATTTATTTTTCTTCTTAATCAGAAAACTAAGAAACAATCTCAGTAATAACGCTGCTTAAGGTCACACAAATACAGACACAACATATTATACCGTAACAAAATTGCGACATATTATACAGTATCAAAAAAAAAAAAAAAAAAAAAAAATGTATTCCAAAGCATTATCTTAAAAAAAAAATAAGAACAATTTTCTTAAAAGTACATTTTTGAAGTTTATTGTGTTCCATTTTCAATGTCTACAACTTTTTAATTTGATTTTAAGGAATTTCTTATGAAAAAAACATTTATTCCTTCAAACTACGGATTGTTATAAAAAATAAACAAAAATTATGTACTTTTATTTCTTGTTCCTTAAAATATAAGAAACATTTTCTTTTCCCTCACGACGGTTTAAAAGTGCACATGTTTTTGTTATGTGAAAGAAAAAATAAAAATAAAAAAATGAAATTTTATTGCTGAACTATATTTTAATAAGACTAGCATTAAAATGAACTAAATTCCATCAAATGCAGGGAAGAAATGCACTATAAATTTTTATACTTCAATATGAAGTCACATTTTTGATAGTTACAAAACGAATTGGTCGGTTAAAGTAAATTTTTTATACCCTACCAATAAACATATATTTTTTAAATTTATATAATGAATTCAATCAAAGATTTATAAAAATTAAAACTAAGAAGGCAGGCACGTTATCTATGATATAATTTGAACATTCCCATTTTTTAACTTTTAAAATCTTGATACTCAAAACTTTGGTATTGGAAGAATAAGAAAGACAAAGTTTTTCGTTTTATCTACACTGGTCAATATTAAAAAATATCGTGGAAAATATGTTGCAGATTTGGTAGAAATACTCTTTATAATCTCCAGAAAAAATTTTAGTTTCATTTTATAACGTCTCAAAGAAAATACGTTTCCTAGGGAATTTTCATATTACATAATTGTTTAGGAAAGAGCTAGAGTTAATATTTTTTAATTTTTAAAAGAGGAGAAATCGTGCTATAAAAGCGTAGTACGAATAACTTGTCCCATTTACCCCTCAAGAGCATTCATAGTTGAAAGAATAAAACTGAGAGACAATAGAAATGAAAATTTGCATATGATTTAACTAATGCAGGATCCGGCAAAAAGGAGTTTGAGAAAATTTTTATTCTTTAATAAAATAAAATTTTAAAAAGAGGTATTAAGGATACACCCTAGGGTACCAAATTTTTTTGGAACAACTATTATGTGGTAGCAAAAAAAATTAAATTCACTTTGACAAAAAATATATGATCGTTAAAATCATTGTTAAAGTTCTAATAAAATTATTCACTCTCCCGGAGAAGAAAAATTAGGGAGAGTATTCATAGAACCAAATATTAAACAGTTAAAAAAGAACCACTTTCAATATTAAATGTTGTAGAAAAAAAAATCCTGGATAACGTACATCGCAGTCACAGAAAACTTTTAAGTAAACCATAAATCTTCGAAACTTGATAAATACTTGGAAACTTATTATAGGATGAAAAATTAGAAATTTGATTTTGCACATTTGCTATTTATATGTTGAAAATAACTCAAACGTAAATGGCAATAAAACTTGATCGATATCCAACGTAATTTCAATTTCCATGTTGCAAAGTAGACTGTTTTGGGGTATGATGATAAGTAATGAATAACTTTTAAACAGGTTAACATTTCTTTATAACTTAACCCTCTAAGGGTTGGAGCAAAAATTTATAAAATCAACTAATTAACCAAGTGATTATAATACGAAAGTTAAAATATAAATTATTGTTAAACAATAAATATAAGAAAAGATGCACTGAAGAGGTCATTACCTAGAGAGTTAATTAGATAATACAATAATGATAATACATTGTCCCCTTTTCTATAGCATATCCCTCTCTCCATCTCTCTCCAACAAAATAACAATTTGTTTTTATAAAATTACAATAAAATCCACGTAAAATATATTTACTACAAAATTCTTCAATACTTTTGAAATCTAAAGTATTTTAATCGTAATACTTCTCTACAGTGATATAACTTGTACACCTAAAATACAACGCAATAAAAATAATGCTAACGAACGCGCATTAAGGTTAAAGTTTAATTTTTAGAAGAATGTCCCTATGGACATCATTAAGAGTTCATAAGATTTTCAAATGAAACAAAAAAGAAGTAAACATTATACGCCATTATCTCCCTCTGCTCAATTTCATAATGTTTTCTTCATCTATTGCTGAATTGTAAGTGTTCTAATGAAAAAAAGTGTTCTAATAAGTAAAATAATATACATATGTACAGTAAAGACCCTCACGAAAAAAAAGTTGCAAATATATCCCATTAGAAAGGAAGATTGGTCTGTTCTTGTATGATTCCCAAATATTTAAATTTACGAGAGCTGGATAACTTTTAAACACCTCTAAAAATATGCATTTCTTTCAATATCATTATCAAAATTTTCGTTAAAAGAAAATTAAATTCAAATTGTTTATGGTATGGTTTAAACTGATACTATAGAAGATTACACGTAATTAACCCTTTAACAGGAAGAGGGTCAATTTCCCAAAAGGTTAAATTAGCAGTTTTTGCAAATTAGTAGCATGGAAGCATTTATTATACTTAAATATAAATGAATTTATGAAAAATGTAATAAGTTCCTTTATAGAACCGCGATAATAATCGAATTAAAGTGATTTTTGAAACTTAGTTACTATTTTACACGAAATTACAGTTTTTATGATAAGTGTATACTTTTGGGGACATTTATTTTCTTAACTAACCATTTAGTTGACACAAAAATTAACTTAACCAATTATGGATCGAAAATCCCAAAATATTACTTGTGCAATTAAAGGGTTAAATGAATACATATATCAGTGGTACCGAATGAGGCCTTCCCGATGATGCTCTAAAACATAAATTACGATTTAAAATATCCAAAATATTCAAATTTTAATAATATCTAGTTTGAAATGAAATCATAGAAAATTTTACTAAAATTTTAATTTCTTGAGAATGAATATTAATTTTAATTTTTTTTTACTTATTATGTATTAAACATATGTTGTATTTTCTTTTTTTTTTTTTGCAAAAAAGTTAAAAATTATGTACACTGTTGGTCGAAAATCATATATTTGGAGGTATTTTAAAAATTGTCCAGATCAGGTGAACGAAATAATTAAACCGAATTATTTTGGGTATTAGTTTTAAAAATATGAGTCTTTAATCTTAGATGGGTACATTTGAAACTTCTTTTGTCTCCACACAAATCAGAGCACTTTAATGTACGATAGAGTATTCCGTTGTAAAAAATTTTTAGAACGATGTGTATTGATGAGCTAACCAGTGACTGAAAATCACGCGCCTATAACAATTTGGCCAAGAGAAAATTTATAGTTTTTTTCCGAAATTGGTATCAAAAAATTCGTAATATTTAGGTTATTATGAGAAAACTTTTAAAAATTTTATTTCATAAGCGGTCATTTTTACAACATCATGAGAAAAATTTCGATATGGATATGCAAATTCCGTAAATATTGAAAAAAAGAAACATTTACCCTTGCTTTTAAATTTGCATAAAAATTGGCAAATGGGTAAAGGAGGGTACGCAAATATGTAAAATGAATTTTATTCATTTTAATTTTGAAAACTGTGGCAGGTCTATAGCTTTGATTGTGGTTGAAAATTATACCAAATTGGCCATAACTTTTGTTGTATAAGAGTTATCAAATATGAAATTTATAAACTATTTTTTTAATATATTTTTTTCTAAAACTAAATTTGAAAGTAAGGTATATAAAAAAAATAAATTCACTTTTAATTTTGTTATATTTCGCATTTGTAAAGCCCAATCGGTGTTCCAAGTATACAAAAAATTTGCAGAGTAGACTGAAAACTACCTATAAAATTCATTATTTATATAAAAAATGTTATATATTGATGGTACGTTAATAAAGGAGTGCGAAAAAAGACATTTTATTTTTGTATAAAAGCCATATAAAATTACATATTAATACTTTTGATAACTTTGGAACTAATCCAAATATATAAGAATGTTTTTAAATTGAAAACGGGCGATCAATAATGCTTTTAGGTGGTATAAAATACAAACAGGAAAAAATGTAGTCAGTCAAGCCTGAATATATCATACTCTACACCATTCTGTATATGCATCAAAATTCGGGGAGGTGTCTTATATAATACCTATGGCCATTTTTTGATTGATACTTGTATCAAAGGTATTGTATATTTCTATATATTAAACATATTAATGCATTATGTTATGTTACTTATGTGTTTTAGGGTGATTCCCGGAAGTGGACCTTATTTAAATACGAATAATCAAATAGCTTTAAAATGCTGTTTTTAAATTATTCGAACAATCGACCAAAACTTTTAAATTGCTCGCGGTATTCGAGAATTATTTGGATTAAAATTGCATTTACTTTTAGTAAATACAAAACTAATATGAATACATAAAAATATTATTCTCTTTTATTTCAATATAGCCACTACTGCAAATTACTTAAAACAGAGTAATTAGTATTATCGTCCATTTAACCCAGGACTGCAACTGATATTTTTCGTTGATGTAATATGTGAGATAACGCCGGCAGTTTATATTAGCTATTTTCGCGTACTTTGAGTATTTTCATTGTAGTTTTATAATTTTTCTTTCTACTTACGGTAAAATAAAAAAACATAATTTTCCACGGATTTGAAGTTCGTAGTAAATAAACCTATATTTATTTCAATAACAGTCCTGTGAAAAATATACTGAATATGGAACCATAGTGTAACAAAAATAATTGAAATATCCGCAACAAAATGATTATTTTATGGATTGGCTGTGTGGGTAATGTTTGAGCAATTTGATGCTCCATTATTTTTACTGCAATAGAAACAAAAAGAACGTATATCAAAAATAATTAAAACAATGGAACTTAATTAATCATACATTCATACCTTTGAAGAAATAAAAACGTAGTATTCGATATATGCATTGACTATAAAAATGGCGTAAATTATTTATTGATATAATAGGAAAATTTCTTTTTCACTACTGACTATTCAGGTAAATTTACCTTTCCAAATCTGTGTATCTACAAAGGAAGTGAATTGAAGTATAAATAAAAAGAAATATAATTTTTACTATCTCTAAAATTAAAAAGCAGTTATTTGGGAATTTTTGGAATGAAAATTTGCCTTATGGGGATATGACTCGAAAAAAATCTAGGATCATACTGTTTCCAGTATGATTTATCTAACAGCTATTCTTGAGAGTGTAAAAACCGAGATTGAAAAAATTCCCAAAATTACGCGAACAAAATTTTGTAAATATTTGCAGGTCTTTGTTTGTAAACAACAATGAGTAATAAAAGAAAAATATTATTAATATAATATATGTATACTCAGCATAAACTTGGTAATGACATGTAGGTACATTTCAATGAAAACAACATACTGTCTGCATTACATATAAATTGTCTACTAACTGCTTATTTATAACCCGGTATGTAATTACTTATGATCAAATTTTTGAAATTACTACTTTTATTAGCTTTTTAATTCAGTTTATTTAAAGAAGGAATAAATACATGAAAAGGAAAAATTTGTATATGAATTAATTTTTAATCTAAAATGTTTATTATTGTTACATTTCTGTGGCAACACATAATAATTACATAAGTATTTTTTTTTAACTTTTCAGGAGAGCAAATTATAATTTATAATTGTTGTCACAGATTTATTTTAGTTATATTTTTGGTTACTGTTAACATTTACTTTTAATTTTCTTTTATGTTTAAAATAAAAGAACAACAAAAATGCTTTTTATATCCTGACATTTCACTTTGTAACCGAAAATATTAATAATTCATATCGCCTTTACCTATAATGACTTCAGTAATGCTTTCAAATTAATGAGTTATTGGAAGTAAGTAGTTATTGTGATGATATCTAAGTAATGACTTTCTGAAATGTCTACTTGTAAAAATATAGGGTAAGTAACTGAATTTAATGTGATCATCGTAATAAAATAATGAGTTATTCAGCTAATGTGTAAGTGGTGAAAATTAGATTTTGGAAAACTGAAAAGCCAGAGAAATGATCAACTAACGCTCCCGAGAAAAATTTACTTATATTCCCGGGAAAACAAAATTATATAATTTTTAATAATTTATTGCATTTTAGTTTCAAATTTTATATTGTAACTAATACAAATCTATTTCACTGAAAATTGAATAAATATTAATTTTTATATAGCACAAGATATTGAAATAAAACACTCGTAAGTTTTCTTAACCCAATTATTATCAGAATTTCTGTAAAATTTAATAGCATTCGAAGGAATGTCCATTTAATTGTAAAGTTGTGCGTTCGATTAACACATAACACAGAAATATTGATATAAAAGTTGACTATAATAAGTTACAATTATGGATGATTAGGTTTTTTTTAGGGATTTATTACATGTGACAGTAAAGAATAAATTAATGATCATATGTGATTTTTTTTTTATTTTCTTCGAAACACCCTTCATTACTAATTCGATTGTACTTTGTTTTCCCTTTTGACAATGGCTCAATATTTTCCAATTGGCCAAAGTTCAAGGCAGTTTGGAATAAAATTAACATTATGTTTACTGTACCATTCTAAAGTACTTTTACTGTACTGATACGATGCTAAATTAAGCCAAAAAAATATTTAGACTCTATGTTTTCTTATAAATGGAATCAAACTTTCTTGAAGACACTCTTTGATATAAATATCCGAGTTTATTATGCCCGATGTTACATACGAATACAATACATTTCTTTCACCACAGCTGCATATAGCTTATTCAACAAGAAACTTTTTGGAACATTTCCTCTAATATCTAATACATAAAGCGTTTGCCCAGCAAGCTGTGAAAAGTCAGAAGTGACGTCCGTTTCATCATTCATTACACAACATTTAAACTTTTTAAAACATTTTATTTTCGGAAATGTTTGGAATACTTCTTAAGAACTGCTCCACCTTTGTGTTCTTTTCGTAATCTTTTAATTTATTTTTGTAAGGTCATTACCACTCTAGAAACTAATTATATACTGATACGTAGCTCTTTTCTAATATTTTTGAAAGTCCAATATGGGTGAGTTTTAATGGTTACACAAATTTTCTTATGTGTTTCCTTTAATTCTCCATTGTGAAGGAAGCACGTAAAATATTTTGTAAATTCGTACTATTATAAAATCTTGATTATTTAGCAAAGATATATTGAAAAGTTCTTAATAACAAAATAATAAATATGTATTTGTAGCTGATTTGTAAAAGCGCAGAATTATCTGCCAAAAATGGCAATAATATTTAAGAAAAGGCATGGTTTTGATAATTCGTCTAAGGTCACCGAAAATTAAATTTATTAACAAATGCTGTTGCCTAAACTCTCTATGATTAGTCTTGAAATATAAAGTATACACTTTTCAAAACGTTATAAAAAAAGTTTTTGTTTAAATCGCAAATTGTAAAATATAGCAAAAATACTTCATAATTTATTAAAATAAATATTTTTATGTTACTCCCTTGAATTTTTGTAATAAAAGAAAAACGATTCTAGAATCCAATTTTTTGTTAAAAAATTGGATTCTAGAATCGTCCTCGTGTTGACGAAAAGTCTTATATGTAATTCTTCACTTTTTTAGACGATTTAATTTATTGTTTATTCGTCCATTGATTTACAAATCTATTTTTAAATTTCTGTAAGATTCCTGAGTGTTATCAAGAGAATTCATATAAAATTTGATAAAGCTTTCGTTAAAAAAGTAAAATGTTTTTGCACTTCTGAAAAGTTTTTCGAAATCTTTAATCTTTTCTCATAATACTAGCGATATATATTTAAGTACTTTCAAAATGTAGTTTTTATTTTGTACTATTTTTTATAAAACTCTATAATAAACTTTTTTATGTACATTAACAAAACTTTTAGTTCACATCAAATACCTGGAATTTCTGGGAACACGATATTTTCATTCCCGTTTCCCGGGAAGTTTTGAAGTCCGCCAATCCCAGTGAAGATCTATTATATTAGCCTTAACTCATTACATGACAACCAAAGTTTTATCTGAGTATTTGTTAATAAAATTAAATTAAAAGACATTTCATTTAAATTTAATTTTTAACCAAATCACTAAAAAAAAACTCAAAATCTTTAACTTCAAGTGTTAACATGGTATCTCTTAAATTGACTTGCAACAGCAAATAAAAGCTTTTATAAATAAATTTTTATCTAATCTTTTAACATAAATAAAAAAAAAAATAAGTGTTTGTTTAACAATTTATTAAATTTATTCTTCTATAGCAGAATTTTAGTTTTTATATTTTGATTTTCTTTGTTTACATTTGTAAACAGATGATCATATATTTTTTTAAAAAATATATTTTATTAATGGAAGTTGATACAAGAAATACTTAAAGCAGCCTTCATCAAACTCTCTATCAATGAACTGTCTCACTTGCAAGATAAAGATACGCAATTTAGCATCATTTGGTGATAATTATCACAAAATATCATCCACGCGAACACAAATATTATGTCAAATCTTAAATAAGGCGTACATGTATTATAATAAATCTTATACTATATCATTATTTTCAGTCAACCATAGAGTATACATGTGCTTTTTATTTAATAAATTCGCACTTTTTTAGCACAATTATAATGAAAATATTTTACGCAAAATTATTTATTTGGATTTTTAAATATTTAAAGAATACACAAAATTATTTGTATATTAAATTGAATCATGAAAAAAAGGTGCACAATTTTCAAAATACCTCTATAAATACTTATTTTTTTTAATATCATTATGAAAATTTTCGTTAAAAGAAAATTAACTTTAAATTGTAATAAAGGCATACTAAAGCTTGGAATATTCATTTAAATAATTGTTATGTTTCTTTCTGTCGCGGAATATTAAGATTTTACTGACGTTTTTTAACATATTTAAACATATAATTTTATATACTTTTTGGTTTTAATGTACCATTGGAATGGTCTATTCTGATACTATTGAATATTATACATAATTAACCTTCAACAGCAAGAAGGCAAATTTTATGAATTTTATTCACAAAAGGCTAAATTAGCAATTTTTGCAAATAAGTCAAATGCAAGTATTCATTATAATTAAATGTAGATAAATTTATGAAAAACTTAATAAGTTTCACTTTTAACCATTTATTTTACATAAAAATTAACTTAAGAAATTATGGACCGGAAATCCCAAAATATTACTTGTGCTACTAAAGGGTTAAATGAATACATATATCAATAATATTGAATGAGAACTTTTCAATGATGCCCTAAAATATAAATTACGATGGAAAATGTTGAAAATAATCAAACTTTAATAAAAAAGTATTTAAAACAAAATATTAGAAAATTTTACTAAAATTTTAATTTCGCAAGAATTAAAACTAATTTAAAAAATTTTTTTTGTCTATGTTGTAATTTTTTTTTACAAAAATTAAAAATTATGTACACTATTGATCAAAATTAGATTTGGTCCAGCGCAAGTGAACGAAATAATTAAACCGAAATGTTTTGAGGATTAGCTTAAAACATATCCTTCTTTGATTTTAGGGGAGTACATTTGCAACATTTTTTGTCTCCATGCAAATCAAGGCACTTTAGAAGTTAAATGTATATAATGTTAGAACAGAATGTATTATTTACTATATAATGAACAAATGTAGTGTAGATAATGTGTGCAATGTATGTAATGTTTCAATGCTTGTTTTTTTTCAGAAAAATTCCTATTCTAATCAAATTGGTCATATCGGCAGGACGCATCATCAAAAGAATTTTGAATAATGCATATCTTGCAATGCAGGGGATGATACACCAAATTGGATATTAAACAACATGTGACAGACTGTTTAACCAAATCGTTAAAATAAATTTCCTTCATACATCATATAAATTACGCTCGAGCTCTGAGAACTTTGTTTTGACGTTGCTTGGTAAAAGACACCATTTTAATTTTTGTTAGTACTTTTTATATTGTTTGTTATGATATACCTTTTCCCCTATAATTGATAGATGTCGATGTCAGAGAGCAAATTTGTCACACTCTGACAGAAAACTCTTACATATTTTGTTATGTGTAGATGGACCGTTAGGTTTATTTCAAATGTATTTGCTTTGAACTTTGTTTCAATTATCCTGTTAAAATAGGGATGAAAAATATAATAAGAAAACTTCTCACAAGTTACAGAACAGTATTTTAAAAGTGGTATTTTAAAAATACTCTCTCAATTAAAATTTTTTCATACGTCCTATTTTTCTGAGTTCTTTTACTTTTTTATTCTGTTAATAAATTTATTCTGCTGTTAAATTTTTGTATATGTTTAGATAGAAAGAAATTCCAGAATCATAAAAAATACAATATTCTATTACAAATTACTGAAAAAGAGTTTAAGAAACAATGATTTTAACAAAGATTGGTAATATTGTTATTTTTTACTATTCATATTCTTTGTTATTTAAGTTGTGTTTTTAAGAGTTAAGATGTCTTTCATGATTCCTTTGGATCAATTTTCATTGACAGTCTCACGATATAAAACGAAAACTCGTTTCGACAAATTGTATGGGAAACAACAAAAAATTTGAAATTTATTTGTTTTTTTTTTTTTCAATACAAAGTGTTGAAACGAATTTTTATTTCGACATCGTGAGGTAGGCATTTAATGTATATTTATTTATTTTTGTATTTTATGATTTTTCAAAAATAGATCTTTATAGGTGAAAACGTATACTTTACTATGTATCTTTTTAAAGTTTTTTTTAAAGAACTTTCAAAATTTCGTATTGAGCCCATTCAATGTTATCCAAATTTTACTTATTTTTTTTCAATTCGAGTTATTCGATTAATTGACACAATTTTTTCGAATAAATTTTTAATCGAAATCTATAATTTTAATTTACTCGAATAGTTACTTAATTTTAATTTGTAAGTAATTGTTAAAATGATTTTCGGGGAAGGGGTTTATTATAGTCCGATCAATTCAATATTGCGTTATTCAAGGCATTTATGTTCGTTACATCACTATTCAGGGGGACATTTGTGTGGGAGATAGGTAAATGAGTGGACCGAACATAATCAATTTCAATAGGCTTCGTCCTTGAGGCAGAGAAGACTTATGTACCAAATTTCATTAAGTTATTTTTAAAATTAAATAACTACTGATCGAATTTATATCAGCCCAAACTACGTTTTATACGAGAAAAATAAAATTTTGTAATAAGTATATTTTATATGAAGAAAAAATTGTTGTATTCAATTGTATATTTTGTATTATCTTCTATATATATAAAAGAAAGTGATGTTAGTTACTATTGTTATAACTCAAGAACGACTAGACCGATTTTGATGATTCTCACCAATTCGGACCGGTCACCGGCCAGAAAAGGATAATACGAAAAAAAATTCGCGAAAAATCCGCGATAAAAAAAAACTCTTTTTTGTCATAATTTCTTTGCCTTAATAATCATTAAAAATATTTTTTTTAATACAAATTATAACAATTACTGTTTCTGTTTCTATCGAAACGCTTACTTTTTTGTGCAATTTGTTTTCTGGTGGTGGTGTAGAATTCTATTTCCAAACGGTAAGTTCCAACTAAAGCTCATCATTTAGTGAGGTTGTGATATTTAAAACCATTTGTTGTATTTTTGGCATTCGTTATTAAGTGTTATTCACAATGCCGCGACCCCGGAGATCTAATATTTCGCGTAGAACACGTAATGCAAGTACTTATCGTAATATCGTCAATCAATTGAATATATATGAACGAGAAATCGCACGAGAACAACCCCGTATTAGTTTGGCCCGACTTCGTACATCACAAACGCAGGAAGAAAGGCAGGCGAAAAATGAAACGGCTCGGTTAGCAATGAGAAATCGTCGAGCAAATGTAGCAATTCAACAACTTTAAAATTTTTAATCAACGCATAAGAAGAATTGCTTCAAGTTCTGATTTGAATCAAGCAGCGTTCCATTACAACTGCAAATTCGACTACAGCTCTCATCATTCCGTTCAAAAAAAAGACATTGTCTATCCGCTAACCTTAAAATGAAGTAATAAGTAAATATAAATTCAAATTTGCCTTAAATACATGCGTATATTTTTTGATTGAGCCCACATCTACATCATATTTAAATTCTTCTGTAAAAAACACTTTATAATAGGTATTCCTTAGATTTTTATTTAAAGGTCGTAAATTTCGTTAAAATATCAATTTAAATCGTTCAGTAATACAACACTAATGTTTGCTTAGGGCCAGCAACGCGGCTCGGGTCAGCTAGTTTCTTATATTTTGAACATTTAAAAAAGGTGATCGTGATTTGCCTGAGTCTTTAAAAATATAATATATATTTTTTTTAAAATACATAATTATAACTTTTATACTATTTCTTTTGATTTGCAGAAAGTACCGTGTAAAAATAGAGATAAGTCTATTTTTTTTTTTTTTTTCTTAACTTTAGTATATATAAAGATATTATCTTTGAAAATTTCTTAAATGCAACTTTAAATAAAACGCCATTTTCGAGGAAGCAAATCGTTTTTCTGGAATAAACACAATGGATATTGGTGAATATATACTATATGATAAAGTGATCACGTCCGACCACATTCCGAAAACGTACTTCATTAAAATTTGATTACGCACTCTGTTTTCTATGATTATAAATAATAAAATAAAAAAAAAAAAAAAAATTAAAACTAATATTCTCAAATCTCCTTTCGCAAAGAGATGCTGTGCCAAATAAAATATGTTCAATATTATATCATATATTAAAAATTGAGATAATTGTAAGTAAAAAAAAAAACTAAAATAAAACTTGCTCTAAAATGAGTAAAAATTTTGCTTCGGTCTAAATATCTCTTAAACTAAAAGAGAAAAGCCACACATGTAAGTGTATTTTTATAGAAATTTACAAGAACTAAATATCTGTGTGTAAAATTTGTTTACAATCAAGTGACAAATGAAATTATGGCGTTAAAAAAATATTGGAGTTCTGCTAGAAACCTGTGCTCCGCCAAACCAATTGGAAAATACCTCAGCATTAGGTATGTGAATTTCATCCAATAATCAATATCAAGCGGTTCAAATACAATATAAATATTTTGTGGTTTCCCAATTCTATATTAGTCGGTATTACCCAACCGTACTTAGTCTTTGTATTTCTTTCAATAGATGGTTCGTTTCATTATTAAAAGTAACTACAAACCATAATAATACTGTAATATATATTGTATTTATTTCATTCTTAGAATTACTTCGATTAATAGCTTATATTTAAAGTGACTTTAACATACAAAAATATAAGTATGTTTACTTTAATATGTATGTTACGAATTCAAATTGTAAAATATACACACAGAAAAAAGTTTGTATATAAATATAAAAATTTACTTTCATTGATATAAGTTCATAATATTTAAGCATAATTTCTAAAGCATTAAACATTTTGTTTTTTATTTTTTCAAATTAATCAAAAGCCAAGAAGACTGAAAAAATTTTTCAAATTTTCATTTATATTTTATTTTGTAAACAAATTCTTGAAATTTTCTTTGGAAAATTTTAAATTTGTAATGATTTTTAGCTACATTTTGGGAACAGAACAGAAGCGCTTTTTATCAAAATTATGTGCTGTAGATTGTAAGCAAAATTATGCAAATTTTTCGAAATAATTCTTTTAACAGATTTTCCTTGAAACTTTGCTATTTTAGCGCATTTGTTAATATCTTCATATATAAATATTTTCGTTTACTATTTGCAATCAAACCTAATAAAACTAAATAAAAGATTTAACAAAATTTTTGAAAAATTCCTAAAATTTTCATTATGAACAATTTAAAAATATCTATGAACAAAATTTTACTTTTTATAAAAGAAAAAGTTTGGGAAAAAAAGTCATGTTCCGTTCATAATATTTGTGAAAAAAATTTCAAATATATGAATTTTTCTTTCTTTCTTTTTCTCTGTGTACTTGCTTCCTTTTTTAAATGGAGACAAAATGATATTTTTAAAAGCAATGTCTATAGTATAAAATGAGCTGGTATGAAGTACAGCTTCATACCAATGTCATATACCTTTAAGCTTTCGGAGGATTATTGTACTCATCTTAGAAAAGTAGTCTTAATACTGATAAATGTATAGAACCAGCTGTTAGAATAATACACAAAGAAACTTGGGCGAGTACAAAACTATAAGATCCAACAGAGCATTTAGTGCTATGTCTCGAACAATTTTATTCGGTTCCATTAATTTGTTCGACTGTATGTCAGTTCTTTCCTACTATATCTTTCGTTGATTATTTTAGTCATATATATGTATATCAATTTTCATACATATTTAAATAAAATTTCCATCTAAAAAAAAAAAAAAATTCCATTATATTTATATTGCATTTGATGTCTATAATTGTTGAAACTTTAATGACAGGGCTTGATTTAATAAAACAGACAAATGTGTGACATTAATTTCCATTTTTTATTAATAAATTCATATGATATGGAAACGAAAATGGAAGTTTTATTTCCTATAATAACAGCACATAAAAATGTTCATATGGTGGATATTTGTTTGTTTTGAATATATTAATATTTGTAATTGTCAATAAAAAGTGAATATGGACAGTGTAATGTGTTTTATTATTAACAATTTATGTAATGTCACAGTTTAATGTGGAAAATTGTAAAGAGGAAATTTAACTGTTATTTTATTCAAGATGGTTTCGAAAAAAATAATGAAGTTTTTTGCCAATAGCATTAGCGGCTTATGTTTATGACGATGTTTTTTTTTTTTAATATTTAGATTTACAGAAAAATTTTCATTCGACAAATTAAATGTGGCTATACTAAGTTATTAATAAAGGAATATGCAGCATGATTCAATGATTTATTACGGACATATGTAAATTTTATAATATGATATACATTTAAATATGTCTTGTGTACTTGAGCAATTATTTATCAGAAATTTATGAAATTATTTTTAGGAAACAAGATTTATATTGCCACAACCATTAATATAGGTACTATAAGTTTTGTTTACTTTGTTTCACCACATGGTGAATAGCTACGTGATTAATGTACTTTTACACACTTAAAACTTCTACTAAAAAAACAGTTGGCTATTTCGAGACAATATAAAATGCACTAAATAGTTTAAACTTGTATAAAAATTTTGATAAATGCCAAAATTTTTGTTATTTGAATACACAATTGTTGTGTTTTGATATTTCGGGCAATAATAAAAAAAGCTTTATCAAGTCTCTTATGGCATTTTATGATTTAATAACAATAAATGATTGCAATAGTAAATTGCTGTATATTCAGGCTCCCTAGTGGCTTCTTGGTTACTTTGGTGGTTTTTGTGTTTTCTCTGCGTTGTTGTTCTTTTTGAAGAGCATTTTACTTTGCCAAAACAACAACACCAACAAATACTTGACAACATTTGTGCTTTTGTATACGCGGTTGAGACCGCTTATAGGTTTTTATTTATTTATTTATTTATTTATTTTTTGAAGTATACGTGATCGATTCTAACAATACTTTTCAAGTACTTTTCATATAAATAAATTTCTTTAAATTGTGTTTTCCTTTTTTCCTTTAGGTAGGTATGTACATATAGCTATGTATTATGTTTTATTATTTTAACATTTCCTGATTTAACTGTGATCTGTTATTCATTCGTAATTTTTCTTTTATCTTTTTTTCACAATTCTTTTGACGAGAATCATTCTTAAAGATTTTACTAGGGTTTCTATGCTAAAAAATGTCCCAAGAATTCCCGGGAAATATTTTTTTACAAATCGCTGAAAATTTTCGTCAGGTATTTTTGGGAATTAAAATTTTATTTTTGTGGTTTTAATTAATTTCGAAAACTAAAAAAATACAATTCTGGAATCTGTTCAATTTTTAAAAAATTTTAAAATATTTTTTTGAAGAGAAAGATTACAATGCAAATTGCAAAAATTGCTAAAGTTTCAAAAACAGAGATATGACAATTTGTTTAAAATTTTTGTAATATGCAATTTCACTGCAAAACCAATATTTACAACAGGTGCCCAGCAAAAACTTTTTGGTTCTCGGTAATGGCAACTACTTATTAAATTAATTTCTTGGTAATGAGGCGTCATTATTATTTGCCTACGCTTTATTACACAAATAAGTACTCAATAGTATAATAACACAGTAATATTGCAATCGCATGGATCAGTTGACTAGAACGCTGGATTAACAACCATAAGATTGTTTGTTCAATCCCATTCTTATGCTTTTTTTAACAAAATGTCTAAAAAGATATTTTATACTAAAAAAAGTTTTTGTCGCTTAGAAAATTTAGCGCGAGATGGTGGATGGTGTACTGAGTAAGATATTAGTCTTAAAAACGAATTGTTAATTTGTGCCCAAATTCAGATCTCACTGATGGCAAAATTTTTTTGTTTTATTTTATTTTACTATTCGCTTAGGTACATATTTTGAGTACCCCTAGAGTCTTAAAATAACTACATAAATTTGTGGACAACTCGAACTACTGATAGTGGATGTACAGACAAGTGGACACGTTAAAAACGATCTCAGTTCGTTAAAGCTGAATTGATTTGAAAGATTTTTTATGAGAGAATTCTACTGTTCGAGATCTACATAAAGTGTGCGTATCTTATCTCTTTTAGCTTACGAGATATTGGTCATCAAAATTTAAAATTTTTACTTTCTAACCTACCATGGAGAAATTTTTTCGTTACGGCAATTACAAGAAAAATTATTTACGTAGTCAGTAGATATAAGCATTTAAATGTTAACTTTGAAAAAAGTCAATCTCTCCCCTTTTTGTTTATCAAAAAAAAAAAAATAAAAATAAAAAATAAATAAATAAATTGCTACATTCTCACTCTGTTATATACAAATTTTTCTGAAAAATATTCTGAAGGGAAAAAATTCAAAAAATTAATTTCTGCGCGAACCGTGGTTTCCCAATTTTGACCCATTTCAAAAAATCAAGAAATCTATTCAGGTGTAAAATTACGTTCAAAAATATCCTCTAAGAAAAATTTTATTGCATAATTAATTCTCAAGTGATTCCTTTTTCAGTATTTTTTGAAAATGGTCTTCAACAAATTTTCATATTATAAAAATTTCTTTTTCAGCAAATGTCGAGCTTTATTAAAATATTTCTGATTACGGCATTTGGACAAGTGACATCGAGAATTTGATGTGGGATTCAAAAATCACCAAAGAGAAAATTTGAGCGGTTGTCAAAACAATAACAACGAGATATCACATTCCACAATCGGACATCAAATGGCTACGCTATACACAAAAAAGGTATTTTGCTACGTGTCAAAAAAATCACAACTATATATTACTTAAGAAAATTCGTATTTTTTTAATTCTTTTTTTTTTAACTAATTTGGTAAGTGTTTGTAATAAAAAAAAAATAGCAAAAAATTGGGTGAAATTTGGACCCGCCATAACAAAAAATTTCACTAAGGTACGCTAAAAAGTAAAAATGTTAATCTTTGAAGAAAATATGCACACGACGATTTTTCTGTAGGTCTTAACGAATAGAATCCTTTCATGTACAATTTTTTCAAATTCAAATATAACGAATAAGGTTCGTTTTTTAAAATGTTCATACCCGAGGTGTCCAAATTTGGAACACACCTGCCCCTGGTAGTTCTATATGGTGCAAGCTCAAAACTTCAAATCACTTAAACCTCTACTATCACTATGTAAAATTTCATTGAAATCGGACCAGTCGTTCCGAAACTGCATAACTAATTTCATTTCAGTTTTTAGATCGTACAATTGTGCGACGATGAATTTAATGGTTTTAACCATTTTTAAAAGTGAGCGCACGTTTTTTAGATACTCTATTTTAAAAGCCTGAAAAAGGGTTAGGAAAATTAAGTTTTATTTGCTTCAATTTAATATTTTAGTTGTTAAATTTAAACAAAATAAACAACTAAAATTCCATTAAAATATAGGATCATAAATTCCTAACATAAAATTTATTTCATGATAGTAGTATATATTCAATTGATCCGTTTTTTAATAATGTCTCTTTTATTTCTAACTTTCAATTATTTTGTGATACTTCCATAATAAATCTTAATCCTAAATAGAATAGAAAATAGAATACGATAATTTTGAAAAACGAAAAACAAATTGAAATTAAGGTGAAATTGAAAGAAATTTATTAGGACAAATTTCTCAAAAGCGAAATTCCATGGAATTCCTAGGAATAACAAAATTTAGAGAACATTAATAGGGAACGAAAAAAGTCTAGAAAATTAGAAACCCTATATTTTAAATTGCCAATTTTCCATGTACAAAATGTTTTATGTATGAGATGCTTTTGAATGTTGCCTCTTCGTATTAAATTTAAAGCTGCAATCATGATATAAAAATAACAAAGTAACGCCTCTCTCATTTTGTCACCGTGATAACCATTTGGCGCAACATTGCCAGAATGATGATTTTGTCATATTTTGGATGATTTTTAAACCTAAATATGATTTGATGATTTTTTCTTTCCCGCAATGATTTCGTAGAAGATTTTAATTAAAATTCATAGAACTAAATTTTAAATATACAATGTTTGCGTATGTGTGTATTTGACGTATGAAATATGTAAATTGATATGGAATTATGGAAAAGATTTTTTTCGTTCACTGTTTGCTTTATGTAGCTTTTCTCTAGTGACGAATATAGAGTGTTCTTCACTGGACCATACATTAAGTAGGTAGTTGTCCTATGACGATGAAGCAGAAGCAGCGAAATAATATTTTCGTAAATTCTGTCACATGACGAAAGTCTTCTAGGCCATTCGTCAACTTTCAACGGAAAATAATTTAATACTCTTACAAGAGAAAAAATTAAGGGTTAAAAATTTGAATGAACATAATCTGTAGCCGAATGAATATGGTATTAACTCATACATTAATTCTTTTATCATGCTTGTATTATTTTTAATGTGAGTCCGATGTTAATTTACGAATATGTTGCTTGTATAGGATTTTGAAAACTGAGGATTGAAGTATTTTTGTTTTTATTACCTTTTGGCCATAGTTGACAAAATGAGTCTTCCCAAAGGCTCCTCCACAGAAAATATCTTTTAATCTATAAACAGGTTTTAAGTCGAATACGTCAAATAAAATTTTTACGATTTATACATTGAAATAGTTTTGATTCATTCGATATACACAACAAAACCTCAGATGATGTGTACCAAAACTTATCAGAATCAGTTGAAATTAAGAATAATATTTTGATGAATTCTAAAACAAACTTATGATTTTTAGTTTCTCAAATGATGATTTTTTATCGAAAGTTTCTGGCAACGCTGATCTGATGTATAAGTCAGGGATGTCAATTGAAATTTTTAAATTGCACTAAACAGCTTTTAAAATTGTACTTTTCTGGTCTTTATTGAATTGAAATTAAGAAGAGAAAAAAGTCATTCGAAGCTCAGAAATACTGTATAACTCCTGAAAAAAACTTAATACTTTAAAGTTAATTTCGTCGACATAAATAAAATAGAATTATTTAGCCCTTATTGTTTTGATGAATTATAATATTATTTATGTAAATTTTGATAACAAATAATAATTTATGATTTTATTTCTTCTTTACTCCTATCACAAATGTTATTAATCTCTTCATACTTTTTATTAAACAATTAATATTAATATTACAAATTATTGATGATAATATATCTCGGAATACTAAAAAGCATCTATTAAAGATTCCCCAATACAAGAATTTCATTTTAAAATACAAAGAGAGAGATTTATTAAAATTTTTTAGCAATTAAATTTTTTCAACTTTGCATTCTGAATAAGATGAAAAAGCATGATTTTATTTGTGGAAAATCATTTTATTTAGAATGCAAAGTTGAACAATTTTAATTGCTAAATGGTGTTAAATATACAAAATTGAAATTAAGGAGAGATTTAAATTGTACCAAAATAGGCATTGGGGTACTATTGTATCTTTCAGGTTCGAATTGTACCAATTTTAACATCCCTGGTATAAACCAACACTAATTTTATTCTCTCAAATCGTGCTACCGTACAAATTTAAAAACATTCGAGTTTTTTGTTTACTTTTTTAATGTTCAGATACATTGAGAAAATAATTAAAAATTATCGATATTATATGTATATGTCCGATCTTAACAAATTGTCTTATTTTTTATAGAGCTTTTTTTGTTCTAAGGCTAGTGTCATACATATTTTATCTAAGCAACTTTTAATTTAAGAGATGTAAAGATTCAAAGTTTCGTCACATAAACATTTATATATCTTTCATTTGTAAACCGATCGGAATAAGATGTACATCATTTGAGAGTGTTTTCAAATATCTATTAAATTATATTAAAAAAAAAATTATTGATCCATTAAATTGCCATATCTAATAGTTAGTTATTATTTTCTGAGTTTGTTCATAAATGTACTGTTATCCAGGAAATATATCGATATAAAGGTAATATTAAAGTTATCAATTTTATAAAGAAAGTTTAATGCAGATAGTATATTTTTTATCCATTGAACAAAAAAGATATTTTTATTTGAAAATTATTTATTAAATGGATATTTTTAAATATTCAGTAACTTCTGTAACAATAAATACTTCAGAAAAAATGTAGATGTTTGTTTTTTCAAGTCCAAACAATACCATATGTGCGAAAAAGTGGTTACTTGCAATATAAAAATTTCAATTAATAAAAAAATATTCCTAAAGTAGTTTTCCCTTTTTATTATTGTGGCAAACTTTTTTTATTTATTTACAAAATGACAAATATCAAATAATTGGCTTAAGAGTAAAAAAAAAAAAAAATTGTGAGAGCGAAGTGAAACTACCTCCTTATATTTATATCATGGCTGCAATAATAAATTTGCTTTATTTTTTTGCCACTTCCTGCTGCTGGCTAAAAGTGCAAATTTTCTTGGTTGAGCTTTTTGGTGATAAAAAATAATTTCTTTGTATTTTAATTGGATTTATTTTGCGTTTTATTTAAGTGTTAAAATTAGGGACATTTTGAATGGTATTGTAATTGCTTACAATAAGAATTTGTGGGAGAAGTTACTGTAATTTTACGGAAAATTGTTGATCTAAATTTAGTTTTTAATCGTTATATTTTTTAGGTGCGCTAATTCAAGTGGTATTTCTCTTGACAATAATGAATTTCTGCTCATCCCAAAAAATTGTTTACACATTTAAATAACGGGAAGGATTTATTATTTAAAAATTATTTACAAAAATTCCAACTGTCTTCACACAGGTATGGTGATGTAGGGTATGAAAGTGCATTTAGCCATTGAAAAGATAGTCTTGAATTCATATGCTTTTAACTAGATAATAAATTTAAACCTTTATTTGACGAATATATTTCTGTATTTATTATACAACAAGTAAGGTACCAAATAAAATAATAATTATTTTTATAATTAGAAAAACATTTTATGCTTTACATAAATTTTTTTGGCGCTATTTCCCCTTAAAAATAATTTGCAAAAGTAACAATGGCAAACTTTTTTTTTGTAAAAAAATTGGTCATGCAATGTTTCTTCAAATATTTTAAAAATATACTGAATTTTATGTACAAAAATGGATTTCGATGTCTAAACCCTTAACCCATATTATCTTTGGATTTAATGTATAGAGTAATTCCATCTTAAATTAAAAAAGAATTGTCCTTGGATTTCGGTTTAGATAAAAACTGGTGAATGTGTAAAGGACGTAGCATAATTTAATACATTTTAATTTTGAAAACTATAATTTAATTTACTTCAATCACCAAATAAAAGTTTTTATTTTATGACCTTTTCAACTTTTCTTTTTTTACACCAAAGTTGTTTCAGATAAAATGAAAATAATTACATAAATGTAATTTGAAGCTCAATTACTTTCCCATAAATAGTGAGGGCATTTAACGGGGAATATTTTATTAGAACTTTCAATTCATCTATCTCTCATTATAAGGGGTCATTTATAGTTCGTTTTTAATAAAAGACATAAAAGTCGATTAAACCTGGAGTTTAATAGGACAAAATGTTCAGCAGAAATTTTATACTTCGAAATTAACTGATGGTCTCGAAGTTCTAAAGTTCATCCGGTGTAGCATTAATTCAAAAAAAAAAAAAAAAAGAAAAAATTAAATTAAAAAAATTATTAGTAATTTTGTTAACGATTTCAACAAAATTTTGGATTTTATGTTGTATTTCATTGCCTAGTTTAGTGTAGTTATATAAAAAATGTGGGGAAATTTATAATTTTCTTTCTTAAGAGCACATGATAAGTCGGGTGAAATTTTTACCTAGTAAATTTCGACGAAGAAAATATCAGTAGAACATTTTAACCCATTAAACCTAAGTTTTGATTCGTAACTAGAAATGCCCCTTTATAAGGAGAGATAAATGAATTGAAATCTCTAGTGAAATATTCCGCGTTAAATGCTATACATAGTTTTGCTCAAGATTTACTACTTTTATATGCACAGAAACGTTTTTAGAGTAAAATATTTGCAGTTAGAATAATATGCAAACGAACAGACCTAATATTTATGCGACAATACTATATATATATTATTTCTTCGACTTATCTGAGACTACTTTGGTTTTAAAAGAGAAAAGTCATAGATAAAAAATTTTGCCTGTTATCGAAAAATCTTTTGAAAGGTTTATTACACTTATTAAATGCTATAAGTTGAAGATGGAATGATTCCGAACCAAAAATACGGCTACATTGTTTAAATTAATTTTGAAAAAATTGAGATTATTTATATTTAGCAAAAATTTTCGTCTGCTGCGCTACATTCTATAAATCAAAAGTGACTTAATTAATTTTACTAAACTTACTTACTAAATTCATTATTATAATTATTTTTTAATATAAGTACATTAGGATGGACCAACAATGTATGAAGAAAACCAAAGTGTATCGCACATTTAAACGTACGTAAAATGATGAAAGCGGACATCATTTAAAACATCTTAGCCAAATTTCAACTTCATATGAATATTGGAACAGGACCATTTAAGTTGATGACTCCATAAAAAAATCTTCAAATAATTTTTTCTTACTGAAATTAATGATGTACACATCAAACGATATCTAATAAAAAATTATTACACTAGAAAAAAAAAGAATATTTTATATAAAATATTTTAGTAAAGCGTTGATTTTATACTTCCTATTAGCTATTTTTGAAAAAATAAAAAACAAGGATATTTGTATTTTTCTCTAGCTATCGTTTGATGTATATATCATTAATATCTGTGAGAATAAAATTATAAGATTTATTCTGGGATCATCGACATAAATCAGCTTGTAGCATTCTGTTCCAATAATCGGTAAAGTTGTTCGAAATGACGTGATCTTTCATTATTTTAGGTACGCTTAATTGTAGCTCGTAATAAGGAATTTTGGACAGCCTAATATATATACTTCAATAACCAAAAAAACAATTTATGAATATAATTAAAAAAAAAATCTTATAAAAGCGAAAAATCACTCAAAAATTTGGAAATGAATAATCAAAAAGGAATTATAGTTCAGAAATTAAGAAAAGTCACTTCAAAATATTTGGTAAATCTTCATATGAAATACAATCCAAATTTGTATGGGAATTTTTGACGGTCCTATGTTTTATTTATAAATTTACTAGAACGTCTTTAAAAATATATAAAAAAACTGGTGAGAATGAGAAAAATAAGTTTTTAAATAAAAAAACACTGGTAACTTTTTTCTGGCCTTTTATTCTGGGTTATTTAGTTTTTTTTTTTTTTTTTGACTTTAACTAAAGTTCAGATTAGCTCTCACCCGAATTCAGTCATGCGTTTTTATTCTTATTGAAAAAAAATGTATACAGAATTTTCTTTTTAAGTTTACCTTTATGAAACCCGCCTTAAAAATCAAAACTTTTTTATTCTAATTTTTTTTTTAATAACTTAGGATGCAATTACGTTAACAGCACTTGGTGGAGTAAAATAACAAAAATTCAATGCCACAAATGGTGGCAAAATATACCAGTAAGCTCTCCAATTTAAAAATCCAAAAAAACAGTTTTTTCATTATTTTGATTGCTATAATAGCGAATTTTAGCATATGTGTCCAATTTCTCTAATATAAACTACAAACACTTGTGGAAATAGGCTACCTTATGTTCAATTAATCTGTCTTTGGCTAGTGTTGAATTATATTGTGGACAACTTGTGAAACCAAAATTTTAAAAATTTTAATTTTCTTCAGTTTTTCGATGAGAAATTTTGTGCTGTTTCAAGTATTATAAAATAAAGAATGGAGGTTTATTGCTCTTGTAGTTGTGAATCGCTTGGGATACACATCGTTAATGTACCATCAATAGCAGCTCTATAGGGGGTGCCCAAACTTGGGGAGAAAAAAAGTGAGGAGTGACCTTTTCGCGAGGTATACTTACAGCATAATTGTAATGAAGCTAAAATATCGCGTGATCGAATTACATATTATATTACATTTTAAAATCGTTGTGGTGCGATAAAATATTAATTTGCAAAAATGTTAAAACTCTTTAAAATCGAGCTAAAATTTTGCATTTTTTATGTAAGCTTATTTTTACATTTTATGTACAATTATATTTATAATATGTACAGCTTTTCTGTTTTAGTTAAGAGAAAAATGCGTTCCAACAAAAAAAAAAATACATAAAAAGTATTTATGACCTGAATGTATACATATCTGTAGGTATTACTATTTCTTATATCGGAATCAAGTGGTACTCAAAAATCATTACGCGTTTTAATTTAATGTAACTTTTAACATTTTTGGGAATGTATTTATGTCATTGAAAAATTTATTTTATATTTCTCCTATAATTAATATTCGCAACTTTTTATTTATTAACATCATTTAGAGATCTTTTTTGTGATTATATGTGAAAAATATATCATAGAATTAAATGTAATTAAAAAACGTGTACACAAACTTTGTTTTTACTCTATATTATAACGGTAGGTTAAATCAGAATTATGGTCCCGATTTTGTTCACTGTTATAAAACGTATTGATACTTTAATTTGTATTTTATTGTGGTAATTTTTTATATATTGTTGAAAATAGAATTTTTGCATTTTTTTACCTTTCGTTTTAAACTTCACTTCATTGACGCAAACAGATTTGTGTTTCATTAAAGCTAGTTAATAGCAGTGCCTTTAAAAAAAATTAAAAATTTTTTAAACCCCAAAATAAACGAATTCGAAGAAATTCTTAACTACTCATTTTTGGTTTATATTTGTAATTATTTTAATGCTCAATGATTTAGGACCACATGATGCGTCTATGTTATGTTTGCCTTTACTCCTTCTAATAATTTATATATCATTATTGACCATCTTGATCAGCTTCCATAGTCGATTCACTGCACCATTTCTGACATTTTTAACTTATTTGTACCATATGTTACTGTCAATTTTGCCATATTAACATCTTTCAAGTGTTTTGATGGGTCATGACACTTCAAAAATCCCTAATATGGTGATTTTTAACATATTCACAGTGTTTCATTTCAAAAAATTTTCAAATTAACAAAAATCCTTTAATTTACATTTTGCAGAAATTAACGATTTTTTTGCACTATTATTAACAAAATTTCTTCATAAAACAACATTAAATATGATATCTCTTATTGAATATTTTTGCAGAATGGTAATTTTTCTTTGATGTTTCAATAGAACCATATTTTGTTCATTTTATTTTATCGCGCTTTATTAAGAGTTGCGTCAATACTTAATTAAATTTCATATTCCCTTGTGAGGAAAAATTTAACAATTTATATGTTGTTATTTAGTACAGAAATTAACTATAATATCGAAGTGAATATTTTTTGTAAACAATAAAATTACTCTGCTCATACTAAGGCACATTTCTTAATATATAAAGTGTTCATTTCATATGTCAATAAATAGAGAAAATATTTTGTGAAATAATACCAAAAATAAGTACGATTTTTACCTCTTAAACGTTCGAATTTCCAAAAGGTACCAAATTTGCATTTTTTATTTTTTAATTAGTTACGAATATGATGTAAATTTGACTTTTGTATTTACTGTGGTGTCAAAACAAGTATAAAATATAGTTTTTACCCCATTTATCCCTAAAAGGGCTGATTTTCAAAAAAGTACCAAATACCTGTCCGCTTATTTTTTACCGATATGTGTTAAATTTTCTTTTTATTTATATTACTTTAGGAGATATAAGGTTACCGATTTTACCCGTTTTTACCCCTTTTTATCCTCTAACCATTCAAATTTCCAAAAATCCCATCTTAATGGATCTAGTGGTCCAAATATTATATTTCTAGCTTTTATTTTGTTTTTAGCCTCAAATTTTCTGTTTTAGCTTCTAGTTTTTTTCTAGTCTTTTTTGATTCTTAAAATTGACTTAAAAGGCTTAAATTTTAGTATTTCAACAGAGAAAAAAACAATTTATTATTTGCTTTTACTAATTTTATTTTTACGGAATCAACCATTCAAGAATTTTTTTGCATTAGTTCACACAACGAATCGAGATTATTTATGTTTTGTAAAAAATTTCGCCAGCGGCGCTTCATTCTTCAAATCAAATATAACTTAACTAATTATATGGACTTACTTAATTAGTTATTATAATTATTTTTTAATGTGCTTCATTAACCATAGAAATTATTTATAAATATAATATATAAAAAAATCTTGCATAACCGAAAAATCACTCAAAATTTTCGTAATTATTAATTAAAAGGAAATTATAATTCAGAAGTGACAAATCATTTGGGTCATTTTACATATGAAATATAACCCATTTTTGTATGAGAATTTTTTGGTAGATTTTTTATTGGGTAATTTTGTTAGCAGCAATTCTATGTTTTATTTATAAATTTATTACAATATATCTTTAAAAAAAAAAATAAAATAAATAAATAAATAAAATAAAATGTAATGAAAAAAATTTAGCTTTTTTTCCTTTACTTATATTTTGGAGCATTTAGACATTTCTGACCTTTTTTTAATGAACAATTTAGCCCCTTTTTTTCTCACCTCCTGGCAAAACTGCTTTCCAGCCATGTTAAATTTTTTACAAATAATTAAATTTTTTAATAATGACTTTTTGCGAAAGTTCATTAAAGCAAACCCCTCGCTTATTTCTCTTATTGTCCATCGCAGATGTTTTGATGCAATTACATATTTATAGATAAAAACTGGTTTTTGGAATCTGTAACCGCGAATAAGTCGCATATCGTATACGTGGTTATCGGCGACTTTTTTTGCCTTATTTTCCTGGAATAACAGTGAAATAAATTTTTTTGAAAAAAAAAAACAATAAAGCAAAAGAATAGGTACTAAATATTTCTCAGAAAAAAAAGAAAACTCATTTTCAGTACATCAAATGTAGAACTCAGTTCACAATTTGTACTTTTTTAAAGTTATTAATATTTCCTTCTCTAAAGTGAAGCTAAATTTCTTTTAAATTTAAAGCAAATGGTGAATTATTTCTAACGAAATCAGAACTTTGTCAATTTTAAAGTATTCTAATTGATTTTTAACAAAATTAATATAATATTTATTTTCATAAAATATTTAATTGCAGTGAATAAAAAAGATCGTTCTTCCAATGAAAATCATAGCTTAAAATTACTACTTTTCAAGAAATTTTCAAAACGAAGTACTTCCTTCCAATGACAATACAGTGTTGAAATCATTGTTTTGGAATCTCCTTTGTGGGGTATATAGTAGGCACATATATGGCTTTGAAAAAGACATATATGTTGTAATACAATCACATATGTGCATATAACTGCGTACATTAAGCTTAGTCTAACTTCATTTATTTTTTCCAGTTGCTTTTTTTTGTCGATGGTTTCAACAAACAATTATGTAAATATTTACGTTTGATTTTTAATAAAAAAAAGTTTAAATATTTCTCTAACAAAAAAGAAAAAAAAAACAAATCATAAATTTTCATGAATTTGGTACTTTTGTAGAGTTTTGGATTTTAGGTAATTACTTAGAAAACTGTACATTTCAATTTTGTAGTTAATGGTTATGAATAGAAAATTATGTTGATTGTTAAATATATGACAAATCCAATTGAATTACGAACATAAATATTCTTCATCAAAAATTAATTTTCAGGGGTTTTAAGTTTTGTTACAGCATTTAGGCTCACAATGACAATTGTTAGGAAACACATCTGTCGAGGTTAACAAACAAAACCCATATAAAATATTTTTTAGTCATTTATTTTTAATTATATCTATATACACGCCAACCCCTAATAAATATTGTAGTTCAAGGAAATAGTTTAATTTTTCACTACTACAAAATTATTTCCTTCTACTGCAATATTTATTAGTGGTTGGCGCGTATATATATATATACATATATATATATATATATATATATATATATATATATATATATATATATATATGTATATATATATATATATATACATATATATATATATACATATATATATATATATATATATATGTATATATATATATATATATATATATATATAATTCGTGCTTAAATGTTGCTTTGGGTTTTTCCTCAATTTATTATGTAAAACAGGAAATAAAATAAACATTAATGTATTTGTTTTTATTATGGAAAGAAAAATAATATTTGCATTTTCACTATAAAATAAGACACAAACTGTTGTGTTATTTATTTTTTTCTTTATTTTGTATTATTAGTTTCTTATCCGTGGGCATCATTTCTTATAAGGATTCAGAAAATATAAACTTTTTTGCTTTGCGTTATACAAATTTGAATTCTTTATTTTCTTCGAAGAAAATTTACACCTATGGTGAAGGTTATAAAAATCAATATTTTTTCTAAGAATGGAAACGAGTTTGAATTATTCTGGAGAAACAAACATATTAATTAAAAATAGCATTTTATTTAAACATGTCTTAAAAATTAAAAATTTGATTGTACACTCCTTATACAAGTGTATCAGAACACATTAATGGTCTAGAGAATTCGTAATAACTTAAACTTTTTTCAATCAATTTTTGTATAGATAACGATTTTTTAATATTTTGTTACAAAACATAGTATTTAATAGCTAAATTTTTCCAAAAACTGTAAAAAGGCCATATATTCCCCATATAAATACACCATATAAACTTGTGGTCCGATGCGGCACGGGTTAAGGATATACTATTTCACTAATATTTCACATAATATCTTTCTACATCCAAATGAACAATTGTAGGGGGAGTTACAGTCATTTTGGTATAGTCTAAGCTGTATACAATAAAGGATCATATAAGTAGAGATAATAGGAAGCTAATTTAAATAAAAAGTATGTTTAAGATAACAAATATTACGTCGTCCAAAAATTTCCCAAAATTTTTTTCACATATGAAAAAATCGATATATGCATCAAGCTAGACCCATACATAATAAAACTACGTATCCATCACGTAAAATTTTCTCTCAAAAGGACTTCAAAGTTTCGAAAATACAACATTAAATAAAATTATAAAATATTTATCAAAATTATATCAACCCAATATGGATGTCAAATGAATTCCTAAAATATAATAAAAATTTTTATTTAAATGTTGCAGTGCAAAATTCCGTATATTTTCTTGGAAATTTGCACTGCATTATCTTAGCTTGATGCATATATGTAAATTATGTAATTAAATAATAGGTATTATATTAAAGGGTTAAATTTCAAAAAAAAGATATTTTCTTAGCTTTTTATTCTGCAACATTTAAATAAAATAAGTTATTATATTGCAAGGATTCGTAGCTTTCATTCGATATCCATATTGAGTCGATAAAATCTTTGTAAATATTTTACAGTATTCTTAAAAATTGTTCGTCTTTCGAAAATTTAAAGTCCTTCCGAGAGAAAATTCGACATTTTGGAGAAAAACTGGGAACACACTTTTACCATGGATATTCTCCAGTTTTATCTATATAACAATTTTTTTCACGTGGGAGAGTAATTTTTTTTGTTCTAATATATATTTAAAAATAAATAGTAAAATGTGACATTTTCAAAAGGATATTTTTTTTTAAATTTTTGTGCTGCAGGATTTAATAAAAAAATGTTATTATATTGCAGGGATTCGTAGCTTTCACCTAATAACCATGCTTTGTTGATATTATATTCGTAAATAATTTATATGTATTTTTTTAATTTGTATCCCTCGAAACTTTCAAGAAAAAATTTGACGTCTTGGAGAAAATCTGAGTACATAGTTTTACTACGTATGATCTCTAGTTTCTAAAGTTAGTATTGGTATAAAAAAATTTAAATTAAGCCACTCATTAGTCAATTCTTGGAATTTTGATAAAATTTAACATTTTATAACTTTAGTATACGAATTAACTGAGAAATGCATTTTTCATTCTTACCTTCGTTAAAAGAAGTTATAACTGTAGTACACACCGAATACTTGAACTAGTCCATTTTGACTTTAGTATAATAAAATGTTATTATTGCAATAATGTATAAAATTATTGCAAGGGTCACAAGTATATATTTATATTTTGAGTTATATTTTTTGAGTTTATTAAACTTTTTTGAACGCCTTTTCTATGATCGCAAACAATTGCAGCTTATTTTAATATAGTATGTATATTGTACCTAACATATAAAGTTTTAGTTCACACAAAGGTTTTGACTTTTAATAAACTTAGTTCCATCTTTTAATATTTATATACTTTTAAGGTTTGAAAAATTTACAATAAATAACATATTATAAGGATATAGATAATCTAAATAATTAATTAGTAATATCTATTTCAGACATAGTATAACACTAACATGAAATAAAATAAAATGCAAAAAAAAATGCAATTTTTATTTCAGTACAAAAAAAAATTTTAAATTTTACAGTTGTAAATACTGAAATTCAAACACTATTTTTGGGTATTTTCTCTAACCTTATTTGAAAAAGAGCTGCATATTATTAAAGCATGATTTCTTGTCTTTACACCAATATAAATTTTATATAAAAAACAGAATTTTTCAAATTCCATTTTAGCTACGGAAGCTATATTACTTGCGTTATACAAATTTGAATCCTTTAAACACTTATATTTATTAAACAACTATATGAAGTAATATTTTTCCTCGTACACACGTTTTCATTATAATAATTCAATTATTTTATTTTAATTGTTTGGCACCTAGTTTGCCAAAAATTAAACATCAAAGATGTTTATTTAAAGTTGTATAAGTTATTTAGTTTAATACTTATGCTCTTTAGATTCGTGAGTTTAAAATGTACTATAACGAAAATGTCTATTGTATTTGCACATAAATAAGCTTAATTTTGCAATTATTTTAGAAAATTAACAAAAAAAAAAATTATACCACAATTGAGTGACAAAGAAACATAAATAAACAGCAATGGAAAACAATTGTAGTGGAAAAAAAAACAACAACAACAAATTCGGCGTAAAAGGATGTGTAACACATGAAATTAATAAAAGTTTGCTTTTAAGCAAAAACTTTATGATGTTACTTATGGCATATGTTTATACTTAAATATGATTATGAGCAACAAATTGTAAAAGAAATAATATAATAATTCTTAATATTTAATATATTGAAGTAATTGATGGAAAACAGAAAACGGATGAAACTAGTTGAAAATATTAATAGAAAGTTTGTAAAATTGGGCAGTTTGGCGACCAACAGTCAAGCTTCCGCTTGCGTTAAAATAATTTCCATCAAAAATTTTGTTTTCCTAGTAAGCTAGTAAATATAAATATAAACTGGTTATTTTTTGACTTAATCTTATTTTTATTCGAGTTGTCCACAAATACATGTACTTATCTTTCTACTTTAGGGGTACCCAAAAATATGTACCTTCTCGTTGTCCCGATGTAAAACGATAATAAAATAAAAAAAGCAAGGAAAAAATTTTGAATATGGCACAAATTAATTATCCGTTTCTAAAGACTAACGTCTTACTCAGTACACCATATAAAACTTAATTTACTATACGATAAAAACTCTTATAGTATAAAAAATATCTTTTTAGACATTTTTCTAAAAAAAAAATCAACAGCATCAGATTGGAGTTGAGACGATAATATTCTGATTGTTAATTCAGCGCTCTGGCCAACTAATCCACGTGATTGCAGTATTACTGTGCTACTATACTATTAAGCACTTATTTATGTAATATTGAGTAGACAAATAGTAATAACGCCTCATTACCAAGAAAGTACTCAAATAAGTAGTTGCCATTACCGAAAACCAGGAAGTTTTTGCTGGGTTAATAACGAAATCTGTCGCTTAGTAACAAATTAGATATAAAATAGTACGATAGGCTTCAACACTGGTACTAAGAGTATCTGTTGTGTTACCTTTGAGTATGCTCGACAGTACCCAGCAAAAAAAGAACAAAAAGCAGCTAAAAATTTATGATTTTAACATAGTGTTATCATTTGAATGAAGTACTTAGTGTTGAAAATGAGCTGCAAAATTCTTTTTTTAACCTAAGGTTGACATTGGCTTCTTTTATGCTTCTCGTTTATTGCTTTTGACGTACTTCTCTTAAAACTATGTTTACAAAATTTTTGTAATAAAAATTCAGTTTTAGCTTTGTTAATAGATAATAAAAATACTTTTCAATTTGTAAAATTTTTATTTTCTTAAAAATTCTTCACCTTTTTCCCTGCTGAAAATACAATTATTTTAAATTTTTGAGATTAAGTAATTTTTATTAACTTTCAGAAAAGGGCAAAATATTCCCTTAGTTCTACTTTTAAAGCGGAAAATAGGTTATTTTTTCAAGCGCTTGACCGTTTTTTTTTTTTTTTTTTTTTTTGTTGGGTATAAAAGGAGAATAATTATTAAATTGAAATGATCGTGGCCAAAAGTTCGAAAGGCTTAATTGTTTAATTCACAATTAAAATTCGAATTATTTAAAGAATTCATAATAATTAATGGACTTATATTCTTTTTACTTCACATATATTGAATTAATTCTATAAAGAATTTATTCCTTAAAGAATTTGCAATTAACTAAACATTTTAAGCTTAAAAAAACATATTGAATTATTCAGATTTTCTTTAATTCAAATCTATTACAAATTAAATTGAACATCAAATGCGCTATAACTCTAAAACTAATGATGGACATAAAAATCAAAAATTGAAAATTGTATACTCTATAGATAATGTAATGGGATCAAAACAATATATAAGCAGAATAAGCGAAATATATGAAAAACCTAATTTTTAAATCAAAATTTTTAAGCTTAGGGAAACAAAAAATGAAGTGCAAAATCAGGTGAATTCAGCAAAATAGTATTATTTCCAAAGAAGCAAGCACCACTGTTATTTTGTCAAACTTTGCATTTTTCACTTTTATATTTACATATATAAATTGATTACATTTATAGTAGTTTTACAAACCCTTAAGTAGATAAGTAATATATCACATAAAATTCAAGTTTGACATTTTAATAATAATAATAATAATAATAATAATAATAATGATGATAATAATAATAATAATAATAATAATAATAATAATAATAAACAAGTTAAAGTGGTATATTTGGCTGTGCCAAATTTTATATACTCTTCACCCATGTTGAGATGTATTATCTAAAAGTGTAATACCTTATATTGGATGTAATTACAAACAAATTTAGCTATACTATATCTATGTAAATACTAAACAGTTCAAATAATTTGCATTATCATATAAAGTTAATATAGAATCAAGATTTTATAACTCCTTATATCCTTATATATACAGGTGTAAGTTTGTATGTTTATTTCTTTGTTTGAGTATCAATCACGTTTAAACGGCTGAACCGATTTTAAAGAAATTTGATACATACATAACACCAGTGGTATAGTTGGTTATAAGTTTTGATAGAAGTTACACCCATATTTTACTCCTACTTTTAAATAAAATCTGTTTTTCAATCTACATAAAATACGACGCACAGATAGTGCCCGCACTGCATATCTAAGGAACTATTTCAGTGAGAGGCCTAAAATTTCGTAGAAACTTTTATCCTATCACATCGCATTGATAAAATTTAAATACGACGGATAGGTCCAGGGTGAGATTCAGCCTCCAGAAAAAAAATGTATATATATATATAATGTATATATATATATATATATATATATATATATATAAATATAAATATATATATATATACATATATATATATAAATTTTCTCATCTAAAGGACTATTACAGTGAAAGTCTTAAAAAATTTAAAAGCAATTTTGAATATGGTGAGTAGATCCTGAAGGAGTAGTACCTTCCATATAAAGTAAATATTAGTCGTCGCATCAAATAGGGTAACGAAGCGCACCGGTAAAAGCTAATAAATAATAAATGTAATACTTTGAAATTTTACAAAAGTTCGCAAATATTTAAGGAAGATATAATCACTTCGGTGCAGAATAAATATTTTATAAATGTAAGACAATATTAAATTAAAAAGGGTATGATGGAAAACTTATGGACCGATTAGACTCATTTAAAAAACCGACACTTAAACAATTATTTGTGTTAAATTTATGTAAAAATGAGGCCCATAGCTTATATAGGAGCTTCAAAAAATCTAATAACGCGTATTGGCCTATAACTCGTTTAATACTGGATCTACTTAGTTCATTTTTTCAACACAAAAATTCTTAAAAAAGTTTCCGATCTTTCCTTTGAAAGAACGAAGTCTCTAGCTTATATAGAAGCTTCAAAAAGTTGAAAAAAAGCAAATATGCCCTAGTATATTGTTGTTGTTTTTCATTATCCGTGAAAAAAAAATTATAAGGGAAGCAGAAATTAAATAAATAAAAAACAATTTTGCCAATAACTCGGTTTTTTAAAAAACCGATTTTGTTGATTCAAAACACCGAAATTTAAGAAAAATATTTGTGATCGATCTCTATAGAAACCAAGTCCGTAACTTATTTAAGACTTAAATATCGGTCAAAAATGCATTTTGGCCTATATCTCTGTAACTAATGGGTCGACTGAGTTCATTTCTTCAGCAGAAAAATTCAGAAAAAATTCTCCGATTTTGTTTTGCAAGAGCGAAATCCCCAGCTTATTTAGGGGCTTTAGAAAATTGAAAACCGGTAGTTTTAAATAGAAAAGTTCTGAAGGAAATTTCTGATCCCTTAGCATATATATCATATATCGGGAGGCATCATAAACGCCATTTAAACCATTTTTAAAAAACTAAAACGGTTTTTTACACATACCGCCGCCACTTATGAACTGATCTTGTCGAATTTCAATAGCAAAATTCTCGAAAGAATTTTCAATCATAAACGCCATTTTTACCGACGGAAGGAGAGATGGACGCACATCGTCCTATCGACATTATAAACATTTTTCTCTCCGACGAGAATTGCGGATATTACACATGGAATGACAAACTTATATATATCATTTACACCTTTGGTGAAAGGTATAAAATAAAACGGCGAATAAAGTAACAGAATAACTGGAATTCTACTTATTAAATCTTTAATTAAATAAGATTTCTTTTAGTCCTAAAATTCTTGAATTTTAACACATGTGGATATTAGGCAACGTGTACAAAAATATAATTAAAAACAAACAAATTGTTAAATTGAAATACATAAATGAATTGAGAAGTTTAAAGCTTGTTTTTTATGAAAGAGATATCTGAGTGATTCTTTTTGTTTACCTTGAGGGTAGGTATTGATTGGTGATTTATGTTAGAGGTTTCTTGGAAAAGTACGGAGATGGTGGTACTGTGATTAGGGGAGAGATAAAGGGAACCAGCACATCTGGATTCACCCAGAATGGTATTAGTATGTTGTTTTTTTAGTTTATGCACTGGTGCAAATTAAATTCCTGTCACCGAAACTCTCTATGTCGAAGCAACGCCCCAAGATACATAGAATTAAAAAGTTTACCATTTATAGCTTACTTATTCGTGAATCGGGACACTTTTTAATTTTATTGTATATTTTTTTTCGAGAAGCCTTGTGTACTCTTTTGAAATATTTCAATATCATTTTGATCTCCCAGAATACATGCGTGTATATGTTTGGATTTAATTTCATACTGCTCAAAATTATTTGATTTATATTTTTAGTAAATATTTCATAAGTAATGTTAACATGCATATAAAAGTAAAAAAGCATAACATTTAAATAAGAAAAATAATTTTATATATTCAAGTATAAACAAGAAATATGGTTGAAATTTTTTTGACTTACTATTTCACATACACTTTGATAAATTTTAATTTAAATTTACTTTTATTACAGTAGGTAACTCGTCTCCTACTATGATTAGGACAAAAATACTTATTGTGTTTAATTCAAATATTTGAACACATTTTATGTAAAAAATTAAAGCAAAATATCTATAGTTACCTACTTTCGTGGCTAAAAAATGTTTAGCAACTTATAAATTTCATTTAGATTTAAACTTTTTGTGTAAAAGAATACAGATAGTTTGTGTAGTAAAGGTATGTTCACATTTGGCAAATATTTGATCAAAACTGCGTGATTGTTTGACGTTATTTGATCTTACAAATATTTTGTAAGGGGAAAAGAGAAATTAGAAAATATTTTATATAGTGGTAACGCTATTTTGGTTAAATATTTGACTAGCCTGAACGTATCTTTACAATAAAACTGTTTAAAACTACATATGATAATATATCTATATATACATTCGATTTATATCGTATATAGCATCCCATACAAATTTAAAAAAAAAGCAAATAAAATTATTTTTAAAGGACGTTTTATTAAGCACTAAATTAATATACTAAAACAAAATAAAGAACATATTATAAATGAACAGTCATTACAATTTAATGATACTATGTTTTAAAACTGAATTATTGATTTCTTGTACTTAAGATGGATAAAATATTTGAAAACATCTAAGTAGATTTTGCTGTCTGGCATTTTCTATGTGTCCAGTTCCTTACAAGAGACAAGAGGGAAAAATAATGAACAATAAAATCATATATGATGGCAATAAAAAACAAATTAAAACACGCTTTATTGAAAATAAAGAAGAATTTCATTACAAGAAAAATTAAATCTTCTCGTAAATAGCTTAAACAGCATCTTGACATATTATTTTAAAATTTATCGGCATCTTTACATTTAATATTCTTACTAAAATTTTTCCTGGAACTGTATATGTTAGCTTCTTTTATATTTTTGATATTTTTATTTTAAATATAAGAACTACATTCTATTATAACTTATTGCCGTATTGATTTTAATTTTTGCAAGTTTTATTAATTTTTTTATATATAAATAATTTTTCTTTTAATGTTTTATTTACTTTTTTACTTTTGATACAAAATTTTGACAATTTTCATTTTACTATTTCTAAGTAGGTAAAATTACAAAATGTATGTAATTTTGAATTTCAAATATTTTTATAATATAAACATGTTAACCAAAAAATAAAATACTACAAATTCTGTTTATGTTTACAGACAAAAATATGTAATTAATTTTGATAAACATTTTATATGTAAATTTATGTATTTTTTCTAAAATTAAGAAAAAATATACTTCTTGTATAACAGTAATTTTACAGTCACTTTTTAGAATGTAGATATTAAGTTTTTACATGAATTATTAAAAAAAAGTAATGCTTTAGCTTCTCCCACTTATTCGCACTAATACAAAAATTTCTCTTCAGACCTAATTCTACGAATATGAATGAATTATATGTAGCGTGTTGAATTCGTTTCATTTGGAGTAAAATTTCAAGCTCATGCAATGGATAGCAAAAAAAAAAAAAAAAAAAAAAAATACTTTCTTGCAACTAGCACTGAAAGTGAAGAAAATAAAAGTAATAAATATGAATAATGTTTTTCATTTGTTACTTTGGCACAAACAAAATTAAAGAATCGGCTATGCAGAATATTTTGTAAGCTTCTTTAGTAACACTTATATTATTTTTAATACTATAAACTATTTTGAAATAGATTTATCACTGCTATTTTGAAAAACTTTATTATTATTGTTGTTGTAGAACAAAATTGAAGAATCGGCTATGCAGAATATTTTGTAAGCTTCTTTAGTAACACTTATATTATTTTTAATACTATAAACTATTTTGAAATAGATTTATCACTGCTATTTTGAAAAACTTTATTATTATTGTTGTTGTAGAAGCTATAGCTATAAGAAACTTGGCTGCTTGTACTAAATGAGTCCATAAATCCACAGGAAATAATAAAGTAGGGTTGGACGATCAGTAATATTTGTGTAGGGTGTCACGGGAAATCTGTCCACTTACTGGGAATAAATTGGGGAATGGCACGGTCTGTGCGAGATCAGTAAACATTATTCCTGTTGCACTATCCTGACCAAATCTCTTTTCCGCCGTTGATTATTCTCATTGTCTGCAAAATGCGGTAGGCTAACTCCAAGTACAATATTTTCTATGAATGTTGTTCAAACTTGCCTTATACGAGCTGTGATAAAGTGGATCGTGCACATACCTCTATATGCTGTCCTCGTATATACGAAGGTCTTTCCTAATATGCCTAGGAGGAGTCTCCAACTGTGTGATGTTAAAGTGACATACCAGGAGAAACTTCTAACTTAGCATGTCATTAAATTCATTAACTGGAAGAACATACTCTTCTTCTTAGGACTGCATTTTGGAAAGTATAATATTTCTCCACTGTGTATCACTAAACGCAGGCGTAAACATTATAGGGTTATAACTTGGCGTCTCCCGATCTGATCGCAATGCCTTGAACTTCAAGTTATTAATCTTAGGACTTCAGGTCAAGAGAGAGCTATGGATTAATCTATATCAAAACAGACAGAAAATAGCCATTTTCGGATTTTACATCTTCATTTCAATGAAATTCACTGCAGATGTTGGCTATTGGAAGTGTTTTCTAAATTATAAGCACTTTTTGGTCCAAAAATATAACTTTTTGAAAAACAAAGATATTACCTTTATAACGATACGCATAAAATTTATTTATATGAAAAGTTCAAAGGTCAAAGTTGGACATATAAAAATCAAACTCTTATATCTCAAAAAACAGTATTATTAAAAATTCTTAAAATGTTATATAATATTGACATAAATATTCTCCCTAATCGTGTAAAATTTCCAAATGGATACTCATTTATTTAAGAAATTATGGAATAAAATGTAATCTAATTAACTTTTAAACTATACTTAATAAAATTCTAATTTTTGAGTCAATTAAAAGATATAGATGTCGTCTATAAATGATATGTAGAAAGTTAATTTATTTAAAAAGTTTTAAGGTTAAAGTTGGACATATAAAAATTTAACCATCATGTCTCTGAAAAAAAAACAAAATTTTTAAAATTATTAAAAAAATAATATAATGTTAACATAACTCTTCTCGTACTCATGCAGAATTTCATGTGCAGAAGTTGTGTAGCAAATCCAATGTCAAATTTTGAATATAAAATTTTACTTAATTTAATTATGAGCTCATGGAAAAACATACCTTGACAATAATTTTTGTAAATGTTTTAAATTTTACATACAAAAATAGGTAAAAAGAAAATTCCATATCTTGCTTCATAACTTGTAAACAAATGAGTGTTCAGCTTGAAATTTTACACTAGTTAGGAGAAGAGTTATGTCAAATTATATGATTTTTTTAAGAATTGTAAAAATTCCGGTTTTTCGGATATAATGGTTTAATTTTCATATGTCCAACTTTAGCTTTTAAATTCTTGATATAAATAAACTTTATGTACATCGTTACGTCTTCTTTATTATGAAACTAAAGCCAAAGATTTGTCATGTATAGTTTAGAAGTTATTAGCAATTAAACAAGTAAACCTTTAAGAAGTTTTTAGCTTTTTTCTTAAAAGTTTATGATTTCAGAAACACTTCCAATCCACTACAAATATTGTAGTGAATTTCAATGAAATCGTGGATGTGAAATCCGATTGCTCTACGTTTTGACATGCAATCACTCCTCAATATAGCGCTGTTCGCAGTGGGGCAGAATCGAAATTTTTTGGAAATAAATTTGTAACTTCTAATGGGCTAGTTGAATTTACATAAAATTTTACATAGGAGTAGCAGAACAGTGTTAAACTTTAAGTTAAGAAGAAGCGACAACGATGCTGGTATGTAAAATGGCAGTCAGTTCTATGTACCAGAATTACCCAAGATCACTCGGTCAAGGGCTGTCAACCCAGCTAGAAAAACTTAAACCTACATTATTCCACCAAATGGTCATCAAAATTATCTGCAATAAACGTCGATGTGTTTTTATTATCGGGAATAAAAGGAACATAATATAAACCCCCTAATCAGTCTTAAATGGTCCAAGTCCTTCTCCTTCGTTCAAATATTTTGCGCCTCTATTCGTTTCAATATCTGATGATTTAAATCATGAGGTAATTTTCATATATTTTAGTGAAGAAATTCGCAATATTTTACAGTCTCCACCGATGTTGTTTTTTCTTTCTTTGGTATAGCAATAAAACACGTATGATTAGAGTGGCTATAAAATATTTCGCTTTCATGGTCACTGAACAATATGAAAGAAATAAGTCTAGATGCTATAAGATTTTTTATGTGTCATGCAACTTGGATCATCTGTATTCATAACTATGCAATAAGTTTTACTTTACCTAAATGGGAAGCTTACAAATATTTCTCCCCAACTTGCTACATCTACTCATTATTTAAATACTTTTGTTTTCAGTAAGTTATTTATATATGCCTACGTAATTATTTCCATTCCATTAAATTACACATAGGGACAGAATCAAAGTAGTTTAGCGTTGGCCTATACAATTTTTAGCTTCGCTCCTGAGGAGCCAGTGGGTTACAAGTTTATTTCCAAAATTTTCGATTCTGTCCCACTGTGCATTAGAATGTAAGTATTTAAATGTAAATAAAACATTTTCGGAAAAAAATCTATAACTTATAATCGCCTGGTAGAATTTGCATAAAATTTTACACAGCCGTAGCAGAGGAGTGTACAATTTTAACTTTGGAAGGTTAACCCCACATAAACCTCAGGAGCTGTGGAAGCTCGAAGTAGTTTAGCTTTACATACTCAATTTTTAACTTCGCTTCTGAGAAGTTAGTGGGGTTAGAGATTTATTTCCAAAATTTTCGATTCTGTCCCACTGTGCATTAGAATATAAGTATTTAAATGTATGGTGTCCTTAAATTTTTTGCTCGTTAATAGCGAGAACAAAAAGTGTAGAGAAACAGAGGAAGTTGGCAACAGCTGAAAAATATTACACTTTTTTCCGCTATACAAAAGAAAATGGCGCTGAATGAAAATTTTCTTATTATAAGAAAAGTATAAAAACTGAAATAAATCTGCTTGCTACAGACTATGAATACGAAAAATAAAAGAAACAAACTATATAAATGGGTGAGTAAAAAAATGTAATTTTTATTTAACTGCATTAAAATTTACTGCTTTTAGGAAACAAAAAAACAATGAAATTGAAAATAAAAATCTCTCATTCATATAACTACAATGGTCTATCAATAATAAATTGTAAAATATGATTATTTTTTTAGCTACAAGTGTTGCAGTAGGTAGGATATAAAAAAAATGATTTGTTTTAGTGGTGTAATTATTTGAGTAATATCAAAGGATATTCTTACAACAGAATAATGTTTTTGCGGTTTTAATTTTAATACTAAATATACATATTTACATATATCTTAAAATACATCTCGGCAAAATATGACAATACTTAATCCCTGCAGGCCTTTAATTAATACCTTTACCTCTTTCGGAAAAAAATTAAAACTCATTCCACTTTGCCTTCAATGAAAATTCTTCCCTTCCAAAAAGTACGGCACTAATTCTTGTTTTCGTTTCATCAAATGCTCAGTAGAAGCTGTATTACTCACTTGTTAACTTTCCCATTAAAAACAGATTTATTTTTAATTGCGAGACTTAAGTGACTCAAAATCATTTAGTCTTATTGAAAGTGTCCTTTATATAGGTAATCCGCGTAATTTTTTAAGTAAAAATCAATTGTAGACTCTTTCTAAATGGCATTATTCATAAGAGAACCTATTTATTTAAAATAAAGTCCTTACCTTCTCGCTTCTTTTTGGAAGTGAGAAGGGAAAGCCTTGCCTATAATGACACTTTGTGTAAAAAAGTAAATATTTTGGAATAGGAATGGCATGCCTTGTGGCTGCTAAAAAAGTGTTTTGAAATTCCTCTTTAGCCCTTATTTTTCCGGCTGTGTATTCAGTCTTATTTTCAGTGTTGTTAATGAAGATAGTCCGTATGACTTTTAAAATAAAATTCAATTTTCAACTTTCTTGAAATATCATTCCTCATAAGAGAGCCTATTTATTTAAAAGCAAGTTCTTGCCTTCTCCCTTCTTTTGGAATAGGAAAGAGAAGGCCTTGCCTTCAATGACACGCCGTGTAAAATGAAAAGGAAGTTATAATGCGAGTGGCATGCCTCTCGCCTTTCTTTTTCCCGCTGATATATAATATATTCAATTTGTAATCACTCGACATTACAAATTGACATAGCGTATGTTAGAGGCCTTTTTGAGGAAATCACAAATCACCCAGCAAAAACTTTTTGGTTTTCAGTAATGACAACTACTTGTTAAAGTACTTTCTTGGTAATGAGGCGTCATTATTATTTGCCTACTCTGTATTACATTAATAAGTACTCAATAGTGTAATAGCACAGTAATACCGCAATCACGCGGATGAGTTGGCTAGAGCGCTGGATTAACAACCAGAAGGTTGTTGGTTCAACCCCATTCTGAAGCTGTTAGTTTTTTTATAACAAAATGTCTAAAAAGATATTTTAAACTAAAAAGAGTTTTTGTCGCTTGGGAAGCTATGTACTAGATGGTGCAATGAGTAAGACGTTATTCATTAAAAACGAATAGTAAGTTTGTGTCCAAGTTCGAGTCTCACTGACAGCAAAATTTTTTTGTTTTTTTTTTATTTTTGTTTTCGTTTAGGCACATATTTGTGAATACCCCTAGACTCAAAAAATAACTACATGAATTTGTGGACAACTCGAACAAAAATAAGTAGTTATTCAGGCAAAAAATAAGTAATTTATTTTTGTTTCCAATTATACCTGCTAGCTTACCAGGAAAGTAAAGTTTTTGCTGAGCAGTTTTAAAAATTTGGAATACACCCAAAATTTCGAGTTTTTCCTAAAAAAAACTGTTTTTGGGTAGATACTTATATAAATATATTTTTAATTCTGTTATTCTTTTGTTTTTTTCCTTTTTAAACTTCTGTATACATTTGGTTTGTTTGGGTCAAATACTAAAAACAAATTTACAAACAACTTCTAGAAAAAATAAAATTTTTCCACAACTTTTCGAGTTTAACAGCGATATATTATAATTTTTTTCTATAAAAGCCTATGCAACGATGCAACAATTTTTAAGGGCATTTTTGTTGTGAACATAATTAAATTTAATATAAAAATATAAAAAATTGTGTGAAAATACATGAAGAATTTTTTAGTAAATTTTAGAAAATGTTTAATAACTTTTTGAATGGTAAATAATTCATTATTGAGTTTATATAAAATGTAGTAATACAGTTAAAGATCTATGTCCTTCGGCTTTCAAAATCAATTAGAAAATCTTAAACTGACTTAAAATGTATGCAGCCACGAGATTTATAGTGCAGAAACTATCCTAAAAATGACTTTTTTGTAATATCTCGAAACTTATGGGATGTTTCGATACTTTTTTTTTAAATTATTCTGTGATGTCTTCAAGAAAGTTTTCAACCTATATTAGATCGTTTTTGGAGTGAAAATGAAATGTACAGCTTGAAATTAAAAAAGAGATACTTAAGATACTCAAAACAGCATATGTACTAGATATATTTTTGTTTTCAATGAAACGCATTCCTAAACTGAGGTTTCCAGAGGTAAAAAACGTAAAAGGCCTTTTATAAGGACTTTTCAGAGCCATAAGAGCTATTCGCTATATTCCGCGTTAATTTATTTTTTACAGCGATGTCATTGTGGTCAAAGCCTTACACATTCGTTATCCGATGCAGACCTTCCAAAAGACCTCTTCAATAAAGAGCAGCCAACAGGCTTTCTGAAGAAAAACTTTCAACAGTTCTTCTAAACTTTTAAATAAAATATTTTCCTATTTATTATTATTTATATATTATTCATATAAAATAAACAGATTTTATTTAAATTGTAAATAGTTTAGAACTTAAAAACACAATAATTTGGTATTAAAAAAACATATCTGTGAAAATTTGACAAAACATCTTAAGTCGAGATAAGATAATTTGGAGAAAAAATTACAATTCCATAGAATTTGTTAATTGTTTTTAAGTGTTTATCGCTCTCCAGAACAAATTGAAAATTTGAGTTAAGTTATTTTGTCAAAAGTCCACCTATAAAAACTATAAATTAAAACTAAAATTAACATAAAAAAACACATTTCTATGAGGAGCGATGTAAGACTTTATATACTTTTTTTTCACAGATTTATTGTTTATTAAAATAAAATATACAAAATAATACAGTTTCTTACTCTTCTTCTAAAAGAGGGGAATTAGGATTTCAATGAAGACTTTGAAATTTTTAACGATTTTTTTTTTGTTTGTCAACCGACTTAGGTTTTTGACAACAGAGTTTCTTATTAATGTTAATCTATGGTTTCACATCTTGTTAATTTATGTTGAAATCTCTCTGGACTTTAGTAAGTTTTTAAATTAAAGCTTTCTTTAATTTGTATATATATATATATATATATATATATATATATATATATATATATATATATATATATATATATATATATATAAGTATGGTTTTGAAATTCCATTATAAGGGTTGTGGTCTGCATTTTTATGTTACTAATTCAAAATGCCAAGATGTAGAAAGATTAAAAATAAAATCAAGTGCATATTTTACTTCTCAATATGGCTTTTTATTTAAATGTCAATATCATTCTTACTGCAAACAGTAGTCAAAGTATCATTATACATAAAAAAAGGTGACCTGATTGTTTTCTAAAAAGTCTTTGCACATTAGGGTATCACAATTTATATTATAAATAGTTAATATAAGTTAAGAAATATAATTTTTGAATTTAAAACATCAAATGACTTTAATTTATTAGCAAATTGCATTATTAGTACGAAATAACTTCTTAATTCGATAAAGAATGCTTTGTAAAATAAGGTGATAAATAAGAAGGTCTTATTTATTTTTTAACTGTTATTATTAAATAGCTATTGTTACAAAAGTTGCTTTTGTAAGTTTTGTTTAGGTTTCAACAAAACCTAAATGGGTAAGACACCACGAAGGCTGACGAAGTGTCTAACGACACAGAAAGTAAGTATTACATTCTGCTGGTTTCTAGTTATAGTCCACAAACTCTGATTTGGTACCGCCAAAGAGAGATAACAATGCAAACATATTTAATTTTAAAACAACGATTTTAAAATATTGTGGTTCGTAACTTATTCAAAATTTCTAGTTTGTTATGTCTGTTTATTTAAATTTAAATTAAATCTCTTAATTGTGATTTATCCAACTTATCCTAGAGAATTCTCACTGTTATAATAAAAACAGCTTTTTATTAATTTGCTTATGTATTGATATTATATGTTTGTATTTGGATTTAAAGGCAAATTGTATTGACGTCTTATTATTTGCAAGTAAAAGAACACCCCGTTTTTTGAAAGGAAATACACCAACGCTTTTGAAAACAGCAGAAACGTATAAATATGTAAGATATGTGTTTTTAAAGAGTCTTCCTCATTTTATATTCCGTAATAAAAATTTTCTATTACTATCAGTACTTCTTATATTCTCCGATTACTACTCCGAGAAGTAGAAAACAACAAAAAAGTAGCAGATAAGGATGCATGGTTAATACTCTTAAAAGTATATATCCATTTATGAATGTACCCTCGTACCAAGAACATGATTGAACGGATAGTTATTTTTCTGTTTGAGGCATTATGGTTCAGGTGGCTGTTAATAAATCTACTCGTGTTGTTTACATTTCACAATTTTTCTTTTTTTTCGCAATTAAAAACTACGGATGATAAATTAAAACACAAACCAACGAACATCAGTATATTGTTGTGTGATTGGCATGAAGAATAAAGATATATATATATATATATATATATATATATATATATATATATATATATATATATATTATTGATTTTATTCTCAAAGTTAACTAATTAAAAGAACAAGCAACAATTGAAAAAAAAAATGAAAAATATAACAAATAAAATTGGAAATTGTAGTTAGGAGTAGTGGAAGTAAAATAATAAGAGTGGTCCGTTTTATGAGATTTTCCTTAATTCCGATTTTCGAAGGATTAAGTTAAATTTATTGTGATAAATCGAGATCATTGGTACAAGATTTAAACAAATTTTAAAATGCAAACTTAGTAAAATAAATATTTTTTTCTTGCTGAAAAGCCCAGTACGAGTCTATTTGCTAAAAGTAAAATGCTTTTGTTTACGAGTAATTAAGAACATTTTGCAAAATGATTTAAAATGATGTGAAATGAGTAGATTTATTGACCAAATGATTCTTTGTTTCTTATTATTTCTCTTGAAATTTCTGCAAACAAATATTTTCTTTATCTTGTAATCAAAAATACCCTTAAGGTAGACAAAAAGGTAACAAATACGATTTAAAGAAAATATGTTACAAAATGAATGCAAATTTTTCTCTTTTTTCATAAACTGGATTTACAACGTGAAAATATACAAAGTGTTTATAATACATACCTAAGGGATTGAAAACTAAAAGATATCCTACATCACGCATGACAGAACGTGCAATATTATCCCAACATTCTACTCTACTTTTAAAACTTGACAAAAACAATTAATGAATGAATTCAGTACACAATAAAAAAAACACCTAAATGAGAACTATGAGTGCAAGTATTACTGGTAGTATTTATGTACAATAACAAGTTTATTTTTATTGATTACACGTTAATATGTCTGTTGAAATGGGGATAAAATGTAAAGTGCAATTCAAATATCAAGGACACATGTTCGGACATACTGACATTTAAAAAGACACAATGTCAAGGAGGATTTTTTACTGTAGTTTTATGTTTTAATAAATTTTAAAGAAAATTGAATATAGTAAATTAAAAAACCAACTGCTATGTTATTGTATAGAAAAAAGTATACATAGAAAATAAATTCGTTATCGCAACCAAATGTTTTGCCAATCGAATTGGGACAGTTGCAAGAACTATCTGATAATTTAATTGATATAACTGAATATATATACTGGGCTCAATTATTTATTATATCAGTATTGTGAATTAATTTTAAAACAATTTGACAGTCTGATTTAATTATTTTTATTGAAAGTATAAGTATTTGCCTTTTGTACCCGACTAGAAGACATCGGACACAGTTTAAGTTATTGCGGGTAATGGGAGTAAACCCAGCTCCAATTTTGTTGCACCCGACTATAAGATATTGTGGTTATTGGGAGTGAAAGCATTTAAAGCAAATATTAAAATCAATCATTAATTGGATATGATTTAGAAATTATGACTGCCTAAATTAGATGTATTTTAACACGATCCAGAATTGGTGCTGAAGCTATAAAAATCTACTTAATTTCTAATTGCATAATTCTCATCTTGAAGCTTAAGCAGTGCGACATTTTTCTGCGGACATGGTTTCTTCCACGGTTTGTTAATATCGAACATTATTGCTAGTAATATCGAAGTTTGCTTAACATATTATTTATTCTCAAGTTTCTAGTAATACTTGAATTTATAGAAATTTTCAGCACAATTTGAAATGTAACTTTTAATTTATTAAAAACAAAACTTCATAAAAACTTGACTAAATATTTAATTGAGAATGCCGATTTCTTTGCTATTTGATATAAACGTCTTACTTTTTAATACTGCAACTGATTTTGTTTTGTGAACAACACTTTTTTGTAGAGAAACAATAAATTCTGTTGTACGTTTCAATTGCTTCAAATAAATTTAAATAATTTTTAAACATTTTATTAACAAAATTTTCTTTCATAGCAATCATCATTTGTCTATAATTTCTTTTTAAGTATAATAAGCATTAAAAATCCGTTATTATCGTTTTCCAACCAAAACTAATAATGTGTTAATGTAAAAGCTTTTGTGACTGCAATTAACTTTATCCAAACTTGATGTGCTTTTCTAAACATTTTAATATCTTAACAAAGTTTTTGGTGACCATATATTTTCTGCCAAAGCGATTTCAAACTTTTTATTAATTTTGGTATTTTCCACCATATGATTAATGTACCAAAAATATGTGGACAAAACCACAATAATTTTAAAATTCGACTAAAATTTGTTTCACACAGAATCTCATCCTCTAAATATTGAACAACTTTGTGAATTTTAAACCAGGATCTTGGTTTTAATGCTTACAAAATCCAACACGTTCAGCAGGACAGTTCTACGGCACCAAGCAATGGCTTTATTGAGAAATTGCTTTGGTGAGCAATGAATATTGTATTCTGGACCTGTCAATTGATCGCCTATATCGTCTAATATCATACATGGATTTTTTTCTTTGGCGGTTATGTAAAGTCAAAGGTCTTCGTCGATAAGCCAACTACAATTCAGGACTTGGAAGCGAAACGGTAGCAATATTGTAAAAAGTGTAACTGAAAGAAAACTGGAAAGATAACCTACAGTGTAGTCACGACCAACGTTTGAATGAAATTATCTTTAAAAGTCGTTCTTTCAGGCTATAATAAAGATTTCGACATCCTATTACATTTCAATTGTTTTATTTCAATTTAGTTATAATTATAAAAAAACATCATCTAAGCATTTTAATTTAGGACTTAAACAATCAAAAATAAAAGAACTGCTTCTAACATTTTTTATTTAGTAAGAAAAAGTAATCAATCATTTTGGAATCAACATAGAAACTCAAATTGCTATATTAGTGATGTTATTCATCGTGTAAAATTTTGCAAAATTTTCAATAAATCTAATGATAAACAGAAAACATTGCAGTTTTTTATTTTGAATCAAGAAAGACTAACACATGATGTTATGTGGTATTCATCTAACATCTACGATGAATTTTAACATCTTCAAGTACCAATTATATCTTGTTAACATCTTCAAGTACCAATTACATAGGTATCAGAACTCAACATTTTTAAAAAACGTTCCTATCTCATTATGTTCCACCTAACATCTTTATCACTAGAAAAATGGCATGAAATTAAAAAAAATCAAGAACAAAATGGCGAAAAATATAGGAAAACAACAATAATAAAATATGTATTAAAATATTAATATTAAAAAAACTTATAAATTGGCGGATTAGTAATTGTTTTCATTGTTTAATAGCAATATTTAATAAAATTATTAATTATTTGGCATGATTTTCTTATATTATTTTTTTTTTAATTATTTTTTCTCAATCTTGTGACTTTTTCATTGATGAAAGATGATATTCATTAGACATTGCAAGTGTGAACAAATATTTCACATTTTCAGCATCTTCCATGCATTACTCAAATATGCACGCACGTATGAAGACGACATTAAAAATCGACTGACATCTCTGTCTAGATAGATAGAGAAGATAGTACCACATCTCCACCCAGAGACCGATCCCGGTCCATTGTGAGTCTGTCTAATATGATGTCAAAATTTCTGAACATTTATAAATGCGTCAATTATGTATTATCTGATTATAAATTACCCACACTCTCGGAAATTTATATATAAAACTTTTAAGCGACTTATGTAACACCTTGAAGTCATTAGAATTAATTGAGTTTAAAGGTATTATAATTGTTTAATGATGTCTCAGATTCACCCGTTTTTTACTAACGGTCCTTTTTTTTGTGTATTATTTTATTTTTCTTATTTATTTTGTGCTAAAATTAACTTTGCCTTGCTTAGAAACCGTAACAAGTAAAAAATTAAGTGACTCTCCTTTATTAGTCAGTTAAATTCTATGAAACAAAAAATTTAATTATGACCCATAATTAAATATTATAAACTAAATAAAATAAAACCAAAATATTGAGAATTCAATAAACAAAAAACTGAACAAAACCAATAAACAAAAATTGAATTACAATAAAAATAAAAATAAGTGAACATAGAAAAAAAAAACAAAGGAGTTTTATTTAAACCAAAAGACGTAAACAAATTATAACAGCAAAAACAATAATATTTTTAATAATAAAAATTAGAAAAGTGAAATAATACTTTTTCTAAAGAAACAGTCATACATTTAAAACATCGTATTCATAAGACGTTTAAGAGCTTTTAATATTCTTACAAACATAACCAAACAGCTCCAACTATTTAAGGTATAGCTCCAAAACAGTGATTAAAGAATTTTTAAATGAGTCATTTGGATGATTATTCGGAAAGAAAAGAAATTTATTTTATTTTATTTAATATTTTGAATTATTCAAATAATCTTTAATCCGTGATGGAATAATTCGAATAAACCAAAATACCATATTCGAATTATTCGTTTTATTCGAACAATGAAAAAATCGAACAATTTGGATACACTATATCTATGTCTTGTTATTTTATATTTTATGACATTTAGTCATATTTTTTTTTACATCCTAAATTTGATTTAGAGATTAATGGTCAACAAAAAACTTTCCGTTAGAATTTTTACTTTAAGGCATTTTTACGATATTATTTGACGAACGTTCAGCATATTTCCTGGGTTCTACACGATATACTCAGATTTTTAAAACCATTTTCAGATTAAACTTTATTTTAAATTTGTTATTTTAAATTTTTTAGATTTTAAAGTAGATTATATAATGTCGTAAATATTGGTATTGCAAAAATTCAGTTTTTTCAATAAAATCTACAAAATTCGTAAAGATATTATGACCCTTTGGTTTTTGGATTTTGATAGTTTGCACTGGGCACGTCTAAGCTAAGCAAAATATTTCTAAATAAACGTATCTCGTTTTCCGCCAAAACTGATTTATTATGACTATTTAAAAAAATTATCATTTAAATAATCTATAACAAGTCTCCCAATGTGTTCTATATATAGCTCTAAGCCATTTCTATCCAATCAAAAATGCTGAAGTAAAATGTGAAAATTATGCAAAACATTCAAGTGGTTTTTAAAATGTTAGCATCAAAATATTTTGATGGGTTTCTCCGACCATACAATATAATAATAATAATAATAATAATAATAATAATAATAATAATTAATGCAAGAAACCGTTTTTTGAAAAGTAGACCTGTGGATGTGCTAGACAAAAAACTGTATTTTTTTTCAAGATTTACTCTATCTTTTCATTTTTGAAAGTGATCAAACTCTCTTAGTTGCGATAATGGGATATACCACAAACGATGCAAAATTGTTCCATTTATAAATATTTAACATTAAATTAATAGTTCATGGAAGGACACACATACTTATATTGACAAACAATACTATAAAATATTGAAATTGCTAAAATTTGATTGCAAAGTATACCAACGTATAACTTTCGACCGAATAGAGATAGAGTAATAAGATATTCAACAATTCAAAAATATAAAAAACCAACGTTCGTTCCAGCATGTTTTTTTAATCGCCAAATGTCAAGTATTAAAAGTGTGAAAAAGAAACTAATACCTTTTGATGACAGTAATTAATATTTGATGTAGCAGAAGAGTGCACAAGTTAAAGTTTGGAAAAGGAGCCCCACTGACTCTTCAGGAGTGAAGCTCTTGGGGCTCAAAATAGGGTATATCTGTCAAAGAAAATTTTTAAGTGCTTGTCAAATTTTTGTTTCTTATTGAAAATTTTTAGGCTTTTTTAACACTTCGATAAGGACTATGAAAAATGTGCTTACATATGCTATTTATTTCTTATAGTTTTTAAGTTATTTGCATTTGAAATTTAAACTGTGTGTCAATTTTGCCAAATCTCAACATTTTCACTTAATTTTGTAATTTTGTTTCACGTATAGTTAAAAAACAAAAAAAAAAAAAAAAATCTATCGAATAAAAAAATTGAGGCGGATATTTTTACAAGTGGAAAAATAAACGATTTTAAAATTGAATCATGTGGCATACGATTAAAAATTTTCTTGTTAGTGGTGCTCTAATTTGAGCCCGAAAATCTCCGCTCCTAAAACTTTATGTAAATTTAATCTGCCGATTAGAAGTTAGAGATTTATTTCCAAAAAAATTCATTTCTGCCCCACTATGTATTATGAATCTACAACACATATTCCACTTAATTTCTTCTGGGTTATTAATATTTACTCGCTATAAATACATCCAAATTATCGTATCATCAATATAAAGGATAAAAATCTTTTTATTGCAAAGAAAAGTAATCTCTTCCCAAATAAACTTCAATATTTCCAAAAATATATAATTTATATTATGTTCAATAAACATTTTGGATTAAAACCCATGAGACCTGCACTAATTCAAAACCGTTGGTAAATTTTTAACGATGTTTTAAATTTTTTAAAAGTTAATTTATTAACCAGTGCAGCTTTAATTATAAGATATCTGCTTCGAATTATAGGATTTTTTTAAATTGCTTTCACATTACAATAGGTATCTTTGTAAATTCTCATTATATTTCAAAGAAATTGTTTTTATTTCCACTTTTATTTAATTTTTTTGCATGTACACAATATATTAATATCTAAGTACGAATGTAAAAATTAATTCTTATCCGGATTTCATTGGTCATAGCACAAAAATCTGCAAAAACTTACAAAACTCATGATTAAAATAAAACCTGTTGAAACGGTTCCTTAACAATGAACGTTATACAAGTTATATCATATTTTTGCTGAAATTTTTTATTTATTATAAATAAATAGTCTCTGGTAAAACAGATAAAAACAAGTATCTAAATAAAAAAATAAAAACCGTGACATAAGGCAATTTCATATAAAATAGTAATATTTTTTTGTCGAAAAAATAATTTATTTCCAAAATCGTGAATTTTCAAAGCCTAGTGCCAAGTTTTGTTTTCATAGTAATAATACTGATGGATTCCCTAAGGCCTGTTCTACCTAATTTATAAGAAGTACCATTTTAACTGGAAAAATTTTGGCCAAAAAATACAATTGTTCGACAATTTATTTATCGTGATGACAATAACGTAATTCATCCAAGGGCTTCCGATCTAAATACAAAATACTAGTTGAATTAAATAAATAAATATTAATATTTGTCAAAAAAATATTATAACTCCTTAGCTATCTCAATTGCATACCAAAACGTGGCTCCGAAATAAGTCTGATAAAGAAATTCATAATTCTGAAATAAAGTACATTAATGTAGATAGAGTGGATAAAGAAGGTGTGGGAGTTTTGATTTCTCTCTTTCACTCTTTTTCCATCGGAAAAAATAATTCTTAACAATGATCAAAATATTGAGTTTATCGCCGTATGTATTAAAGCCAAATTTAGAACAATTTTTATAACTTCTATTCCTCCTGCATCAAACATTCAAATTTATGAACAACATGCAAACGCGATAAAATTTGTAGATAATCAAGCCAAACCTGGTGACTTCATAATAGTTCTTGTTGATTTTAACATTCCAAACATTAGATGGTGCGAAACTCCTGATTCATACTTTTTAAGCCCATCAATAAGATCGGAAACATCTACTGAATTGCTAGATTTAGGACTCTTCGAAATAAATAACATAGTAATTAATGAATTAATCCATTATTAACACCTGAAGATGCTTATCACCCCACTCTTGAAATAAGCTTATACGTCGAAACAAAGCTATCATTACAATCCAATGTAAATGAGATGGTTTTTGATTTTAGCAAAGCTGGTTATTCGAATTTAAATCACGTACTTTCTACTGAAGATTAGTTTGAATATATTCCTTACAATAAAGTATGCCCTCATAATATTGACATTATTTGAATAAATTTTATGATGGCTTATTTAAATGTTTTAAGAAATCAATCCCAATGACGACAAAAAGAATTGCAAATGGACCGCCTTGGAATACAAAGCAGCTCAATGGTTTTAAAAATTTGAAAAACGAATATTATAGAAAATACAAGAAGTCCGGTTTAACTATTGATTATATGAGATACTCCATATCAAGAATCCAAAATATTTTCAGCAGTTTGTCAATTCTAAGCATCGAATCTCTGAATATCCGTCCATAATGAAATTTAGAGATAAAGAATCCTAAAATGATGAAGATATTTGCGATATGTTGCTTCTTTCTTCTCATCTGCCTATTGTGATAAAGAATCACATCAACTTTGCAATTATCCATATCAAATTCCTGGTGCAACCTTAATAAATTGTCCAACATTAGATAAATCGATCGATAAACCTTTTGGAATTCAAACCTCATTTTAACTGCATTTGATTCCGGTTTTGCAGACAGATACATTATATTCAGATTTCAGTAAAACTTTCGATAAAGTAAATCACGATCTCGTATTGTTTAAATTGGATAAACTCGGATTTTCTCCAATTTTCATCAAATGGATTTCTACATAACTTAAAAATAGATACCAATGTGTATTATTTAGAGAATAACAATTCCTGTTTTACCTGGTGTTTCGCAAGGTAGTCATCTCGGTGCCTTATTATTCCTAATATTTATAAATGATTTACCAACGTGCATTAAGAATTCTGGAATATTAATGTATGCTGATGGTGTAAAGCTGTTACATAGCTTTAACTGTTACTATCAATGTTCCTTACTCCAATCAGATCTTGACAATCTTTATGATTGGTGTATGATGAATCTAATGGATCTAAATTTTAAAAAGTGTAAACACATGATGTTCTACAGAAGAAGTCCAGTACTCTGTAGATACACAATAAATGAATATCAACTAGATCTAGTCGATGAATATCTTGATCTGGATGTGCTGCTTGATTGTAAACTATGCTTTAATTCCCACGTTTCGCAAATCGTTAATAAAGCAAAAGGAGTTCTAGGTTTCTTCAAGCGCTGGGGAAGAGAGTTTAATGATCCTTACGTTTCCAAGCAATTATTCACATCTCTCGTAAGGCCAATCCTTGAATATGAATATTTCATTTGTAATTAATTTAGTGAACGGTTCAATAATCCCAAATCGTCCGACTAGAAATTATACTACTTTAAAAATAAAATATTTTCGAACCAATTACGCAAACTTTGATCCCATGAGACGTATATGTAATCAATTCAACAGTTTTTATCTATATATTGACTTCTCAGTAAATCCAATTTGCATTAAGAGGAGTATTTTTAACTTAGTTAAATAATAATACTTTATTATTGAATGATTATGAAAAACATTTTATTGTAAATAGCTTTAAGAATAATATAATAATAAATACATCAAGTATTCTAATTATGGCCATTTTGATCCGCTGTGTATTGCTTCCATCTTTCCGAATTCGGAAAATCAATTAATTCGTGTTCAAAAATCTCTGTTCTCAAATCTGTTAAATTTAATTATTTAAAATTTCGTTAAAATGGTGGATCCAATATTTCGAATTTTTTATTACAAAACCATAAATCAAAAATCTTGTATGTAATATACACACATTTTTCACGTACACCAAGTATTCTAATAGTGGCTAAAATTCAGAAATCATAATGCTTCCCCCTTTCCGAATTCGATAAATCAAAAACCATATTCATATTTAAGGACCATAAGTCTGTCAAATGTGATTATTTCAAATTTCGTCAAATAATAATAAAAAATTGCCGCCATATTGGATCCATAATTTAAAATTTTTAATTTTTTATTACAAATTCGTAATCAGCGTTCTCAAAACATTATAGGTGATATTTATTTGTTACGTAAACCAAGTATTTTATTATGGCAAAAAAGATCGTGACCCAATGTGCATTGGAATAAATCAAATGTTTAAAACAATTTTTTTTTTTTTTTAAATTTTATTTTATTTTATTTGCGATCTATTTCCCAGAGAAACATTAAGCAAATTTTGTTCAAAAATTACAAAATAACTTAGGTTTTTAAGTTCCAATGAACTAAAAAAATTACAATTTTAATATGTTAACTTAAATTAACTAGTATAGGAATCGCAATAAATATATTTTCTATTCTATTTTCTGAAAGGAAGGTCAAGTACATGATATCTTTTTAGTCTTTTTATTTCATCACTATCATTCAGAAGGTTAATAGCTAAAATATTTGAGTGATTACTTAGTCTATGGAGATATCTGTTACTGAATTTATTTATTTCGGCCTTAATTGTAGGTATACCAAGATCGCGGTGTATATTTTCATTGTTTATAAACCAGGGAGCATTACTAACTAATCTCAAAGTTTTGGACTGGTATCTTTGCAAAATTTCAATATTTGAGTTACTAGCTGTTCCCCAAAGCTGTATACCGTAAGTCCAAACTGGTTTAATTATAGTTTTATATAATATAACTTTATTTTCTAATGTAAGTGAAGATTTTGGTCCTAAAAGCCAGTACAACTTTTTTGTCTTAATGTTTAGTTGTTTCCGTTTCATTTTGATGTGCTCTCTCCACGTTAATCTTCTATCTAGACAAAGTCCTAGATATTTTACATTAGTTGAATGTGGAAGATTTATTCCGTTTAGAGATATAGGGGAACAATTGTTTCTCCTCAATGTAAAGGTTATATGAACTGATTTATCTGTGTTCACTTTTATGTTCCATTTGTTTAGCCATTCTTGTATCACATTTAGTCCAATTTGTAATATATTAGAAGCTTCAGAGGGAGAATCATTGGAAGCCATTATAGCAGTATCATCTGCATATGTTGCAATGGTAAGATCATTTGTTACAGGCATATCCGATGTGAAAATAGTATATAAAACTGGTCCCAAAACACTTCCTTGTGGAACACCAGAGTGAATTAAGCCAAATGCTGATTTTTGATTATTTACTTTAACATAAAATTTTCTCTCGTGTATATACGATTTCAAAAGAATATAAAAAGGAGCCGGAAGGATTTTTTTCAGTTTATATAGAAGTCCTGAATGCCAAACTCTATCGAAGGCCTGCTGTATATCTATAAATACAGCAGAGCAGTAACGTTTACGTTCTAAAGCGTTAGAAATTTCATCAATAATTCGGTGACACTGTTCGGGTGTACCGTGTTTATGCCTAAACCCAAATTGATGTTCTGGTATTACGTTTTGCATTTCTAATATAGGCAACATTCTTTTCAGTAATATTTTTTCAAACAATTTTGAAATTATTGGCAGTAAACTTATTGGTCTATAAGAACTAATTAAGTGTTCCTGTTTATTTGGTTTTGGAATCATAACAATTTCTGCGTACTTCCATTGAGACGGAAAGTGATTCAATCTTAAAATAGAATTAAATAATGTGGTTAGAAAGATCATACCTTTTCTAGGTAAGGACTTAATCATTTTGGAACAAATGCTGTCATAACCAGGACTTTTTTTATTGTTAAGTTTTATAACCATTTTCTGAACTTCTGACAATGCAACGTGTTTTATTGGAAAACTCATTTGGCACGCAACGTCAAGGAAATTTTCGATTTCAATCTTTTGTACTTGCTGATTTAGATTAAATGGATGAAAAACTTCTTCCAAGTGATTTTTAAATGCATTTGCTTTGGACTGGTCTGATTTACACCAGGTTCCGTTAGCATCTTTAATAGGAATATGTTTTTTTGTTGGATGTTTGAGGTATTTTGTCGCCTTCCACAGATTGTAGTCATCATTTCGATTTGGACCTAAGTTGTTCAAGAAATCTTTAACAGATTCATTTTTCATTTCTTTTAACCGCCTTTTTAAATGATTTGACGCATTGTTTAAATTATTTTTATTTAAGGGATTTCTATTTCTTTGGTATATTCTTCGTAAGTATCGTTTACTCAATATGAGATTTCTGATTTCTCCAGATATTCTTACAATATTTCCGTTTTGAGGGGTAGTTACTGGTGTGGATACAAAAGCCGCTTGACATAGGAGACTAGAAAAAGATTCAACAGCATCCTCCAATTCATACCCGTTTTTAATTGGTATATTCAAATTAATATTTTTTTCAATGTAATTCGCAAACTGAAGAATATCAGTTTTGTTGGTAAATAGATTTTGATTTGCTGCCTCAAGTTCAAAATGATTATTAAAATAAGCGATAATTGGAGTGTGATCCGAACTTAGTTCATTGCTGTCTACAATATCTAAAAGAGATCTAGAAATACCATTAAAAATAACGAAATCTAAAAGATCTGGTATTTTAGTAGGGTCGCTTGGCCAATATGTGGGTTTTCCTGTAGAAAGTGTTGTATAATTATTCTTTAAAATACATTTATATAGTTCCTTTCCTTTTGGGTTGGCTAAACGTGAACCCCACCATGGATGTTTCGCATTAAAGTCGCCACCAACAATGAATTTCGGGCCGATTCTACTAAAGAAATCATCGTATTGCTGACATTTAATACTGTGTCTAGGTGGACAATATATTGAAAAAATATTTAGGTCATAATTATTGCACTTGACTTTAACACCAGCTGCTTGTAAATAAGGTTCTTCAAAGGGGTCCAAAATTTCATAATTTATATTTGTTTTTATTAGAATAGCAGCTCCCCCATGAGCTCTATTACCCGGATGAAAAGCATTTATGGCGTCGAATCCATATATTTTAAAATAATTCTTGGGCGTAAAGTGGGTTTCAGATATTAAAAATATATCTATGTGGTTGGTTTTAAGAAAAACTTCAGTTTCGTTTTTATGATTAGAAAGCCCGTTGGCATTCCATATTCCTATCCTAAAATTTATTTGCATAATTTGGTCATAATCATTGACATCATGTTCATGAGATTTTCCATCATGTTTTCTAATTTCTCCAAACGAGATATATAGTTCGCATCAGGGCATTTAACAGCTTCGGAGTAGGATGGATAATAGCGATTGTTATGTGGATTATTCGTATTACTATTTAAATTTGGATATTCTGCTGAATTTATATTGAATTGATTGGGTCTTTGAGATGACATGAAACGAGTTTGTCTTTGAGGTCTTTTTGAAATAAGATCTTGGTACACTCTACATCCTTTATAATTAGCTGTATGGTTATTTAAAAAATGGGGTTTCAATGGGTTTAGTGCATTCAGATGTGGCGTGATCCATACCACATTTAACACACCTATATGGTTTTTTACAATATGATTTGGTATGTCCAAATTGTTGGCACCGATGACATTGTACTAAATCGTTATTTCTTAAAGGTGGTTCAATTTTAACCAAGGCATTGTTTATATGTTTAATATCATATACACTTTTGTTATTTGGGTTAGGGTCTAAATCTACGAAAAACATAGATAAAGGTTCTTTAGTTACACGGCTTTTAATATTAGTTACGTTTCTGACTTGATGGCCTAGTAACAGTAGTTCAGCCTTTATGTCCTCGATTGGTGTTGAATGGTGAAGACCTTTAACTACAATTCTATACGCCTTTTCTTGCTTTAATTGATAAGTATGAAAACTAATTTTTGACTCTTCTAAATACTTAATAATTTTTCGATAAGAATCTACAGATTTAATCATTAAGCGTACCTGACCTTCCTTTAAAGATTTATAATTAAATTCTTTAGATGTTATTAAAGAATTAAATTTTTTTAACATAATACTGATGTTTTGAACATTTGGTAAATAAATTGGTGGAGGCTTTGGTGTAGATTCATTGGTTTCACATTCATCGTCATCAATGCTAAGAGCTGCATTTGTTGTTGTAGTTTTGGAGATTCAAGCTGTTTGCGTTTTGTTGGTACACTTTGCCAAATTGAATCATTATCATCGCCACTGCTATCTTCACTAAGGTTTACCTCACCAGTATTCATACTGGTAATGTGATATTTTTGTTGTAATGCATAGATTTAAAAATGATTGTTTTTAATATGCACTTGTGATTTACACACTGCTTGTGTGTTCAATGTTGTTGTTAAGAAATATTTTGTTTGGTTGTTTTAATTTATTTATATTAAGTTATTGTTGTCTCAAATATTTTGTTTTTATAAACATTGGATTTGAGTAAAACTTTTATTGTTAAATTTCGGTTTAACAAATTTTGTATGTTAAAAAAAAATATAAGTTTTTGATATTTAACAGTTTTTTTTTTTTTTTTTTTTTTTTTTTTTTTTTTGTTTTCCAGAATATTTGTGATTGGGATTCACTTTTTGTTTTCAAAAGAATGACACTAAATACATCTGATTGCGATCGCGGTCACTTAAAGACTGATGTTTAAAACAATAAGAAGAAACTAAATTCAGTATAATAAATGGATTTTTTGCGATATTAACACTTTTTTTGAACAAAAAGTTATCAGAATTTTTTAGATATGATGTTAAATCGATAATGACATGTTGAACTTTTTTTCATATTCTATTAAAATAAAGTTCATTCAACAAATGATGCGAAAGTATCTTAATAAAATCATTTATTTTTTAATATCACATAAATAAAAATCTGATTTTTTATCAGATATTTTGGTCATCCTTTCTGGTGTAAAGTTCATCCTACTGTGCGATGTTTTGTCTACATAGTAATTTAATACGCACTCGCAAAAACATATTAAAACAAGTAAGAAAGATATAGTTGGTCAAGCATGATAATATGATACTCTACACCATTGTGCATGGGCACTAAAATTCAGGGAGGAGTATTTTATTAGACCTGTGACCAATTGAGGACCGATGCTTGTGTTAAATGTAAAATAAAACATACGAATACATAATATTACTTTGCTACTAACATTTATATACATTTAAATCACATAAATTTATGAATTTATGTGATTCCCGAAAATGAGCCGTATATGGGTGTTATGGTAAATTATGCACCGATCTTCATAAAATTAGGCGTTGCCATTTACACTTACACGAAAGTTATTTGTGAAGAATATTTACTAATATTTATACCCATATAAAATTTACTTTCACTGAATTTTAATAAAATATAGCTATATTTAAAGGATTTATGATCGCTAACCACTATTTAGGAACATATTTGTTTGAGGGCTGAGCGAAATAATGGACTGAACATGACTAATTTTAGTAGACTTCGTCCTTGTGTCAAAATAATTATTCATGCCAAATCGACTCAGAAAGTACGTTGATTTATATACTTAAAAGTGGGTCTACGACCAATATTTTTGGGCGTTATAAACATCAGCACAAAAGCATAAAACCCAAACCACATATGGTGGTGTAGGAAATAAATACTACGTAGAAATTAATAATCAGTTGGCCGATTATGTTGATCATAAGTTGAGCGAAGTGCACGAAACACATTCCTCACAGAACGTGAATTTTCGTAATAAAGTTGAACGATTTGTAAACTTTGTTCTTTCCATTATGAAATGCCAAACAATACTAAATAAAAATAACATGACAGTATGACACGACTCACACGTGATCTGTCAAAAAAAGTCTATTGAAAAAAGTATCTCTATTTGAATCACCCTTTACTAATAATTATAGGTGTAGATACAAAATGTATTTTTAACGGCTATGTGAGTAGGGCATCTCATCGATTTATAGTGATTCAGTTAGCCGATTAATTGCTCGAATAACTTAAAATTGTTTTTTTTCGAATAACGAATAAACTGAAAAATTTTTGTCGAATAACCGATTAACAGAAATTTAGTTTTCTGTAGTTTTAAATTAGATTTTTTTTTTATTTTTAAGATAAGTTTATATCAACTACATCTTTTTTCAAAATATCTGTTATATCCAGCAAAAATAATTAAGGGTAATTTTAGAAAAGTACTTTTTATTACTTCCAAAGTATCAATAAGTGTACGTTTTCTTGCGCTTAAAAGTAATACAAACAGCAACCAAATATTATTAAAAAGATATTCAAATGAATTTTTGTGCTATAAAACGTTGGGATTCGGCTGTTATTGAAAAAAACTTGTCACTAAATAACTGAAATGAATTAAAACTGATGTTATGCATAATTATCTTATTAAAAATTTGTTGGTTTAATAAAAAATAAAACTAATTTCCTTATGCCGTTAAAAACTAATTTAGATGTACATTACAATTTCGCATTAAATCGTGAACATAACATCATACTTAGTGAATAGGTATCAAAAAAGTGAACATAATTTAATGACAAGCCTATGTTAAGTTTATTGGAAATGATCCGAATTTGCATTACTCCTGTATCACCAGTTCAGAATCTTACTAACTTTTTTGGATGTTAGTTTTTGTTGGGATAAAATGTTTTATAAAATGCGACATAAAAATGTTACAATATTATAACTTCATAAATACTTAAACTTGTGATAATAGAAATTCTGAAAACATAGATTTTAGTAAAATAAATTCAGTTATAAAAGTCACATAAATTCTATTTTTAATCTCCAAAATGTACGCAAAAATAACAATATAAAATTTTGCTTTTATAACAAAAAATCTTTCCTACACAGATAATAGAGAATTAGGAGAATGTTTTGTAGTATTAAGTCAAAAAGAAAGAACTAATAACATGGATCCTTATGAAAAATTTTGACCTATATTATGCTTCTAAATAACTATTTCAATAGACTAAATTTTTACTATAAGTAATGTTACTTATATGTTTTTTTATTGTATTACTAATACTATACAGTTAATCGAATAATTTGCTAGTAATCGGTTATTAACCGATCAACTTTTAACCTCGAATAATTATTTGTCGAATTAACCGATTAATATTAAAACTCTAATAACTGGATACTCTACTATGTACACTAGGGCTATAACTTTTTCACAATTTTGCGAATATCAAAAACGGCATAGTATAGTCGTGTAGAACATTAAAAGTTATTAATAAAACTTATGATATTTTTTTCGGATCGTTAAAAAAGTTCACGTAGGGATCGGGTTGAAGTTTGAAAATAACCATTTTTATCTCACGGAAATTTTAAGAAATATACACCTGATATTTGTATATATTCCTATACATATCACTTAAATGCTATTTTGGAATTTATCCACTGCTTTAGATTTAAAAATTTTCCTACGGTTTAAAATTCATCGCGATTCAAAATTCGTTATGTGTAAAAACCTGAGTAAATTATGCTTAAAACGATATAAAAATATAAGCAGTGATCCGTATTTCATAGATTGTACCATCACTAATTGCCTAGATTATTATCTTTTAAAGGAGTTTTCAAAAATACACCATTTCCAATCAAAATCCATGCAAAATTAAAAAAAGTCGCAAAATAAACGAAAAAGTTGTAAAACTTTTTATTTTAAAAACTTTTATTTAATTTAGAAAGCATGGAAATTGTTGCGTATTTATATATTATTAAATTTTGTTGTTTGTTTGAATTAATAAAAGATGTTTTTCAACAAAAGTGGTTTTAGATGTCCAAAAAAATTCTAAAGTCTGGTCAAAATCTTTGAACAAATTTCAAGATAGCGTTAAAATTCAAAGAAATATTCCCGATGTCGACAAACCATTATATAAATTTATCAAAATATCAAGCGAAAAAATTTTAATGCACGAGTTGATAACTGAAAAAACTTCATCACCAGAAATAGCATATGACTTTGTTGAGGAATTAATAAATAACTATGAAGAACTATAAACAAATTTTAGCAAACTAATGAAACACTTTTCTCTAGCCTCTTAAAAATTTAAATTTTAGTTTTTTATTAAAAATATGGATTTTCGATTATCGTATAAAATAACAAATAATCGAAAAGTCGGGAAAGAGTGGAAAATAGTCGAAAATCAAATGTCGATAACAATCGAAAAGCCGACTATTCCAAAATTGAAAAAAAATAGAAAAAACGATTATTTAAAAACTATAAAACCTTAGTATATAAGATTCGGCATATGATAAACAAATGTTATTCAGTACATAATGAGTAAATAAATTTTTAAATTTAGTTTTCATTCTCCCGAAATTAAAATTTTTGTAAAATTTTTAATGATTTTATTTTAAATACTATTTTATAAAAGTTTAAATATTTTGGACATTTTTCATCGCAATTTACATCTCATTCAATATATATATATTTATTTAACTCTTTAGTTGCCTGAGTAATATTATGGAATTTTCGGTCCTTAAATGGTTAAGGTAATTTTTATGTGAAATAAATGGTTAGTTAAGAAAATGAATGGCACTAAAAGCACATATTTATAATAAAAACTATAAGTTCATGTAAAATATGTTTTTAATTCGATTATTATTTTCATAAAGCCATCAATATTTAAGTAAAATATATACTTTCATGTGACTTATTTGCAAACATTGCTAATTTAGTCTTTTAGGAACTAAATGCATAAAATTGACCCCCTTGCACTTAATCATCAGTTGCATAAGGATAGACTATTCCACTGATTTACTAAAACCTAATATATATGGGAAAATATCTGAAATATATAAACTTATATGTTTGAATGAAGAAAATATGATAAAAAACGTTAGTAAAATCTTATTCCGCGACTGAAAAGAGACATGACAATTATTTCAATGAATTTTCCAGGCTTTGATATTTTTCTATTATAATTTGAATTTTTATAAGGAAATACGTATTTTGAGAGGTGTTTATAGATGGTCCAATTCACGTAAATTTAAATATAAAGATGTAATATTTTGAGAATCATATAGGAATAGACCTATCTTTATTTTTGGTACTTTTTTTTCATGAGGCTTTTTAACATGCATACGACTGTAGCGAAACTAGTACAAGGTGTCATTATAAGCTCAGCTGATTATTTTTTACTTAGTTTTTTAGTGTAAGACTGAAATGTTAATTTTTTTACATTTGCATGTATTGGTTTGTTTACAAACAAAAGTAAATTTTTTCAGTGGTGTAATGTAGTGAAATGTATTTTAATAAAGAAAAAAGTGCTGTATGGAAGTATTTAATTTATATTAATTCACAGAAAAAATTCATATATTTGAAAATTTTTTCATAAATATAATGAATCGAGCATGACTTTTTTTCCCAAACTTTTTTCATAAAGAATAAAATTTTGTTCATAGATATTATGAAATTGTTCATAATGAAAATTTTAGTAAGTTTGCAAAAATTTTGTTAAATCTTTGGTTTAGTATTATCAAAAAATAGTTATACATGAAAATTATAACAACAAACGCCTTAAAATGGCAAAATTCCAAAGAAAATTTGTTAAAAAGATTATGTTTAGAAATTTACATAATTACGCTCGCATTCTGCTGCACATCATTTTAATAAAACGCGCTTCTCTCCTGTTCTTATAATGTAGCTAAAAATCATTAAAAACTTAAAATTTTCCGATGAAAATTTCAAACATTTTTTTACAAATTGAAAATATAAATGAAAATGTAAACAATTTTGTTGAATTGTTGTAGCTGTTGCCTTTGTGCATACACAATGTTAAATGGTTTCACCATGCATACGTTAGAATATACGTATTGCGTATGAGCAATATTGAATATATAATTAAAATATAACTCATATGTACCAAGTAAACAATTTTACCTTCTCTAGACCTTAAATCGAAATATGCCATAATTTATAAGAAAAAATAAATAAAAAATAAAATTCGGAATTATTGACAAGCGAAAGTGAATGATTTCGTTACCTCTTTGTTAGATTCGTTATCTCTTTATTAGTTTTTATTAAATTTCTATCTTAATTTTTCCTTTATGTTTCAGTTTAATTAACTTGTGTACAATTATAATAAAGATTTCCACATTAATGTCTTTTTTCAGTTACTATACCATAAATATTTGTTAGTATGAAATAAACTAATGAATACAAATAATTAAATTACAAAGCGAAAATATATTTTACGTATTGTATTTCTTCAATGCTTATAAATATTTGTAATCTAAAGTAATTTTGTTACTTTTACCTTTATAATGATTTCAAACGAATGACATTTTCAACATGACTGGTTTAATTAGTTGATGAAAAGAAATTTGAAGATTTTTTTTCCATTTTTGGGAAGTAATTTATTTCTTTCGAAAACTTGTTCAACATATAAAATGGTAAATTACTTAGTATAATTATTTAATTATATTAAGAGATCATTTAGACGTATTTATTACACAATGGCACAATACTTATGAACCTACAGAAGGAAAATAATACATACAAAATTAACTTATTTACTACTCCTCATGTAAAGATACCAAACTGAAGAAATATTTATAATAAATATTACAATTTAAAAATTAGTGAAATCATGGAAAATTGTAAGGGGAAAATAATAAATATGTTCTATAATTTATTTAGCTGTGCTATTAATAAAAAAAAAAAAACTGAATAAAAGTTAAGTGTTAGATTTTTTAAACTATTTCTTTTGTTTGTTAAAGGAAACAGTTCTTATTGATATAAAGTACTCGTACTTTTTTTATTCAATACTATCACAATTACGTTTCTTAAATAAAAAATGTTTTTATATTCACATAATATATATATAATGCGATGTATAATCCATTCGTCCTTTTTTTAACATTTGAACTGTTACATAAAAAATCAGATTCTAATTTTGAAGAATGATGAAAAATCAAAGAATTGACAATTAAATTAATAGAACAAAATTAAAAAAAAATGATGTTTTTTCGTTTGATGTTATCATAATTAAAAATAATTCTTCAAACATCATAAGGTATGGATAATTCGGCTTCACTGATTATAATTTTATAAACTGTATTTGCTCGCTATTGTTTCGTTATCTATTCTTGTCTGATCTGTGTTTTATTGTGACATCTTCTGCTATAAATAAACTTCTTTAATTTCTCTTCTTTTGATTTCAAGTTTTAATATTATAGACTCATTTATGTGGAAATAAGTTCACTTAAAAGAATTACAATTTTTTGAAGTGCTTTTAATCTTTTTAATTTATATTACATAATTATTATGAGACTTTGCAAACACACACACATATATATATATATATATATATATATATATATATATATATATATATATATATATAAATTAATTTGTGTTTGCTGGTTCGTTTGTACCTTATAGACAGCATCATCCTAAAGGCTCTGAATGTAAAATACTCATAAGCTACTATACTTTTTGATAGGAGCAGGGGGAATGGTACCTAAAAAAAGTCTTTAATTCACAAAAAAGTCTTAAAATTATGTGGGAATAATTCTCTTATCAAGTTCAACAATTGACTCGAAAATAGGGCGAATAGCTCCTGGGGGAATGGTAACCCCCATACAAAGAAAATACTTATTAATGGAAAATGAACCGCCCATATTTTGAATACGGCTACAATTAAATCCCGATTGGATTCCACGCCCATATTTTACGCTTACTTAAAAAAAATAATTTTCTAAATTGATTACGTTACTAGTGAATTGATTTAAATGAAATTTGGAGCATGTATAAAACGTTATTGGGCCTATAAAAATTTGTATCCTCATTGTTTGCCGCGCTCGCTCCTGGCCCACCTTATTAGTCTATATTTTTGATATCAATACAGCCAAATTACCAATCGTATAAAAATTGGTGAAGAAAAATTTAATATTTTGGAAAAAGATATAAGCTATATTAGAACTTTATCTTAATGCACACGCCTACTTTTTAGAAAAGTAATTTACTGAAATTATCACGTTACTACTAAAGTGATTTACATGAAATTTGGCACATATGTATAACTTCATTCACATTATGCAAGAACGTATCCAATAGCGGATTAACTTATGATGCCATTATAATGAAATTACCAATCCGGTGAAATAAATTTGGTGCAGAAATAGTGTATACTTTTGGAAGAAATTTAAACTACAGTTCTTAACATACTGGTTATTATCAAAAATTTTTAATCTGGCTACAATTGAATTTAATATTTAATAAGTGTTGTCATAATACTATTTTAATCAAATGCATTAGAGATTTTATAATCAAGATTGTTATTAAAAGTTCAAAAAATTTAAGAAAAAGGGACTAAAAATTACTTAACTTTTTTCCATTCTTCTACACTCTTTGTTATACTTTTTGATCTCGTGCAATTCCTAAACTAATCGGAATTTTTGGATAAATTCTACACCTTCCTTGCAGTTGTAGAGACTTTCAGTAGTTACATACAGGGTAATCAGATTTTGATGACAAAATTATTTATTTTTTTAAATTTCTTGGTTTTTTGGACAGGGTTGGCGCGCCTCTCAATAAAATATAAATTTTGAAATAGGGATTAATACTTGTAGTAATTGTGCGTATTTTGCGCTATATCTCGTTGATATGCTCGAAATAGTCAACGCAATAGATAGTTTCAAAATTTGAAGAACAAAAGCCAAAATTTTTAAAAAAGACATTTTTTTGTGAGGCACATTCACAGTTTCTAATGAAATGGCAAAATCGAGGGAGCATTAAAAATAAATTTAATAAAAAATGTATGGACTTTTTGAAAATTGCGAAAAAAGTTTGTGTTTTTATATCGCAATTTGCAATAAAAAATATAAATCTTACATACACACATATATATTTCGGAAAGGCGCAGAGTGTGCGATTAGAAAAATGAAATGTAAATAATTATATAATTTCGGAACGACTGTTCTGACTTCAATGAAATCGGCGAGTTTAAGTTTTGAGGTTGAACTATGTACACCTACAGGGGCGGGCCCACGGGGTCACAAAGTTAGACAACTCGTGTATAAAATTTTTTAAAAACGATTCTGATTCTTTATATCTCAACTGATTTTAAAGATTTTTATATAGAAACATTCTGCCAGTTGAAGTCTGCAAAAAACATTGCCGTATGCATATCTTATCTCTTTTAGTTTAACAGACATTAGGCCTTAAATATTAAAAGTTTTACTTTTTAGCCTGCCTTGGTGAAGTTGCTGCTGTAAAGTGGATCCAACTTTCATCCGATTTTTTGCAATTTTTTCTATTTCATTAACAACAAATGGTAAAATTGTGTAAATTTTGTGAATTAAAAAAAAAAATATTTACGGAGTCAAAAATTATAGGCGTTTAATATTTCTTTTTTTTGCCATTTTTTTTTTTTTTTTTTTTTTTGTTATATAAACATTTTGTTAAGTAACATATATAATATTTATATTTTTATGGAAGATAACGAAACACAAAATATTTCAAAGAAAAAAAAAAAATTAAAATTGATTTTACGAGAACCAGGGTATCCCAAAATTGATGAATTTTTTTAAAATTTTTTTTTGGAATTGCGGTATTTCACGCTTGAAATTAAGTATCAAAAAATCTACTTAGGTGTGACTTTTTATTCAGAAATATTCATTAACAAAAATTTTATTGCATAATTAAACATGAATAATATGCACAAAATCCCAACTTAATAGCTTTTTCTCATCTTTTCGCAAAAAGTCTTCAAAGAATTTTCTTACTATAAACATTGTTGTACATTTTTGAAAATAAGACACTATTACCTAAACAATGATGTATAATATGTCTACCTTCACCTCTCCACGTATCAATATTAGCAATCAAAATCTATAGAAATCATAAAAAATTGCTCATATAGTTAGCTTCTTCACAATTAATAGGTAACCTAATGGCTTAAGTAATGGCTTAGGCCAGTTAATCATATATATTAGTCCTACAACATTCATTAACAAATATTTTGGAACAGATACCATATTTTTAATACAAGCACATGAGAGGTAAATATTCAGCGAGTTTTAGAACAGGTAAAGCTTTGTAGAATATATTTCAATGAATATGTAAACGTGATTAATCCATATTACAAAAACCAACATTTTCAGAATCGGGTTTCGAGTTATTTTGAAAATATCCTTAAAAATCCGGTTTCGAATACGGTATTACGTAAAAGGAACCAGTTAACCAGTTTTAATTAAAAATACACATATTCAAAAAATCATTTTTATTTTTATTAAAGCAAGAACACTATAATACATAGCATTTGTAATGACAAGTAAAAAGACAATAAGAATGTCATATCATTCTTCTGCAGCTACACTATAATGCTGAAAGTTTGTATTTTTTGAATTGAATTCTGATAATGCTTCTTCTGCTAAATAAGGTTCAATTAGCAAATATAAAATTTGTTTAAATTTGCACCTCTCACTAAAATGATTACATCTATTACGAGTACTAATAACTACAAAATATTAAGAACCGAAAAATTTTTCCAATTAAAAAATTTATTACATCAATCAAGTAGATAATTTAATGGATTAAAACTTTAAATAAATTTTGTTTTTACTATTTCTTTTACTTTATTTTTCTTTGCAAAATTTAATTAGTATAATTTTGATGTAAAACTTAACAAATGTGTTAATTGAAAAACATAAGATTATAATTTTTTCTGTGTATATGTTAATTTGGTATAGAAAAATAAAAGAAGGAACATTTCATAAAAAACCAGTTAACCTACAGAAAAAAAACCGGCCTGTCGAATTATTCGAAAATAAAAATTATTTGAAGCCGTAAGCAATAAGGAAATTTGTGCTCATAATCCAAGAAACAGCGACTGAAGAAGTTAACGAAACATTTAAAGCTAAGTTAAAAAAGGAAAACTAGCCATCTGAGGATGTAAAAATCGCAAATATTCTTTCAGTTGCATCACCAAAACATCTTATATGAATTGCGAAGAGCATACCTACACCAACATCATCATCTGCTTTCACGGAAGAAGTAGCTATAACCCTAATGCTAAAACTGAAACTTAGCTATCAGATTTACGTAATTTTAAGAATTGGAAAAGATATAGACGTTTTTCATCATATGGAACGTTATACCATTATACCATTTTCCATTGAAATTACCGATCGGAGAGCCAGAACTAGAGTTTCTACATTACTTAAAAATACATCATCAAAGATTGTTTCGGACCTTTCCACTGAGCATCTTAAGAAAATAAATGGTTGTGGTTTGCAATTAATTATTATTCGAAATTAAATTACTATAATAATTTACCAAAATTTTTAAATATTGATTACTAAAAGAATTATTATTATTTTTTTTTATTAGGCTAATTTTTATTAATTAAAAAAATAATTATTGTTATAGAAAATAAATATCTGAAAATAAATTGTTTATCTTTTTAGGATTTTTTTTGAGTTTATGTACCAAAAATATAATATCTGTTCCAAAATATTTATTAATGAAAGTCTTAGGTCTAACATGTATGATTAACTGACGATTAAGATTACAGAAGCCATTATATTACCTACTAATTGCGAAGATGCTAACTAAGTAATTTTTTCTATGATTTCCATTGTTTCTGATCGCTAATATTGACTCGTAGAAAGGTGAAGGTAGACCCATTGTGTAGGTAATTGTGTCTTATTTTCAAAATGTATAGTAATATTTATAGTAAGAAGACTTTTCGCGAAAAGATGCGGAAGAGGTATTTAGTTGGGATTTTGTGCATATTATTCATGTTTATCTAATGGAGAAGTAATTAAGTCACTTAAAAAATTTTATTAAAAATACAATATTTTTATTCATTTTCGTTTCATTCTAATTTTATTTTAACAATTTTTTTCTGAGCTTATTATTAATATTGTAATAGCTAGAGCTGTGTAAATATCGGGAATGGACCCGAAATCTATGCCTTTTAAGAATACCTTAGGAATTTTCTGTTCAGTAAGAGTCGGTATGTTATTACTTCTACCCGAAAACACTTTTATTTTGCGTTCGAAATCATGACTTAATCAATCCAAAAATGAAGCTAGGGTGATTAAGGACTGCACACGAAATAATCAGTGCATACAATTTGGTTTATAAAAATGAAACAAATGGGTTAAACTTTTTAAAATTTTGTTTTGCTAAAGACCGTTATATACTACTTTTAAGTTTAACAGAAAAATTATTTTTTTATTCGTTTTTAATAAAATATTTAATATTTTCTATAAAACCTTAATAAAGGCTTTATTGTGCATTCGGTTATTTTCTTGTTGGAATGGGTCCACTTCTTTTTTAAACTCTATTATATTTTATACTCACTTCAAAGTACCTTTTGAATATTTTTATACTATAGCATAATATGTTTTAAATGGACTGTGTTTTGGATACTTTAATGGATTGACATCCTTTGATACCACTCAGCTGCATTATTTTTGTAATGATGAGATGTGAGATTAGGCCAGAAAAAACAGAATTTACTGTACTTTCTAATAAAAGAAAAAAATATTTTTTAATAGTGCCATTTGTTAAAATTAAAGTGCTTTTTTCCCACGCGTAAAAATGGATTGCCAGACCAAAAAATTGTCCGAAATTTTTTTTATTTTTTACACGATATTTATATGGAACTCCCTACCAGGATGTTATAAAAAGTTGGACAGTATGTACTTTATATTGCAATTTAGAGCGCATTCATATTTTTGAAGAATATTAATCTCAATAATTTTCTTATTCAGCTTTTACTCCACATTTTTTCTAGCGTTCCTACTAGAAACACTTTTTAGTTTGTGAGTCTTCAGACCACCTTTTCCTAACTTTTGTGATAAAAGATACAGAGCAATTTAAAGAATGAGTTGAATTCTGTCCAAAGATATAGCGATTTTTTTTATTCGTATTATTTTGTTTTTTTCGGTTATTAGGGATCAAGAACTCTTTGTATTTTTTACGAGTCAAAAAACTTAATTTGTATTGTAGGTTAGGTTAGGTTAGGTTGGAAAGGGTGGCGCATTCACGCCTACACCCAGAGGCCGAACGGCCCATTGTGATCCCTTTATGAAAAGAAGAAAAAGAAAAGTGGAACCTATACCCAATCAATCAGTTATGATTGTTCCTAAGCCATTTTATTCCCATTACAAACCCCATGAGGTTGACAAGTCCTTTGCCATTAACCTCACCTAGTTCATGTAGTGTATGGCTTCCAAACCACTTCAAACTATTACGCTGAAGCCCTACACAGTGACAGAGTATGTGCTCCACTGTCTCTAGCTGCTCAACATCATCGCACGTTCTACAAAAGTCCGATGTGCCAATGTCCCACTTACTCGTCATATTCCCTATTGAGAAGTGACCCGTAATCATACCTACTATGACTCTAAGACTACCACGACTCATACCTAGAAGATGCTTGGAATCCGCCAGTTTTAAGCTAGGCCATAATGCCCTAGAAACTCTGCAGTCCGATCTGTCACTCCAGGCTCGATTCGTGTTGTCCAGAGTCCACACTCCTATGGCCCTAAAGAAGGACCCAATTGGAATCTTAACAGATGACTCTATGAAAGACCTATCTAGCTCCGAGCCACTGCGAGCTAGCTCATCGGCTATTTCGTTGCCAAGAATGTCACAATGACCAGGAACCCAACAGAGTCTCATCATATAGGAATCCATTAACCTTCTCAATTCCCTTCTGCACTCAAGTACCAATCTGGATCTAACAAAATGACTAGTCAGAGCCAATAACGCTGCCTGACTATCAACATAGATAGTAATCTCAGACCCTCGTTCAACATTCCCTTCACTTCCATTTTTTAACCGTCCGTGAAGACCGCACACCCTCTATAGAGCTTTCCTACTCCATCCCAAAGGTCCCTGCTAGGTAACACCAAAGCGGGAGTAGCCCCGAAGTCAATCGTAGTCCCGAGATAATCCGTAGTCTCAGCCAAGGATAGTGTCCGATCGTTGAATTTGACTTCATCTAGTATGCTGACATGCCCCGCTCTAGAGGAACCTAATAATCCCAGTTCCTTCAATCTAAATAGACCACGGACAGCCATACCCCTCACAAATTCCTCAATTGGAAGAAGGTGGAGGATTATGTCCAGCGCCGCCTGAGGTGTACTTCTCCTGGCACCTGAGATGCCAACTGAAGCACACCTCTGAACTTTAGAGAGAAGTTTCCTATACGTTTCCTTACCCAATACCTTCCACCATACTGTACAGCCATAAGTAAGAATAGGTCTTAAAACCGAAGTGTAAATCCAGTATACAACTTGCGGCCTAAGGCCCCAATTCTTACCTATAGAGTTCTTGCAGGTGTAATAGGCATTGAGTCCCTTCTTGACCCTCTGCTGAGTGTTTCTCCTCCAAGACAATTTACTGTCCAAGTACACACCCAGGTATTTTGCCTCACTTGACAATGCAAGCTCAATCCCGTTCAATACTGGCAAGCTAAAATGCTCGACCTTGTATTTCCTAGTAAACAAAACTAGTTCCGTTTTCTCGGGGTTTACCCCTAATCCCTTACTGTTGGCCCAAAGGGACAGATCACGTAAACCTGTCTGCATGACCTCACTGATCGTAGATAAAAACTTACTAGAGACCAGTAAAACAAAGTCATCGGCGTAGGCCACAATTTTCCGTCCCTTAGCATCAAACTGTCTTAAAATGACGTTCACGGCCAAGAGCCACAGTAATGGAGAAAGGACCCCCCCTTGCGGTGTGCCCCTAGTCACGACTTTCCTCATACAAGTGCCTCCCGTGTTTGAGTTGATAACCCTGCTGCTAAGCATCAGAATTATCCACTCAACAAGGAGCTTATTTATATTCAGCGAAACAAGTGATTCCTCAATAGCCTCTATCGTGATATTATTAAAGGCCCCCTCTATATCGAGAAAAGCCGCCATAGTATATTCCCTCTGCAGCAGACCTCGCTCAATGTAACTCACAACGTCATGCAGAGCACTCTCAACGGACTTACCCTTAAGATAAGCATGTTGAGACTCGCTAATGACCTGAGTTCCTATGCTGGTCCTAAGATAAAAATCGATCATTGTTTCTATTGTCTTCAATAGGAAAGACGATAGGCTGATCGGTCTGTAATCCTTGGGCTTCGAGTGAGTCGTCTTACCCGCTTTGGGCATGAAAATGACCCTTACCTCTCTCCACCCCCTGGGAATGTACTTCATTCTAAGACATTCCCTAAAAACCTCCGTCAATAGAGAGATGGCTCTTTCATCGACATTCTGTAGCATGGCCGGAAATATTCCATCCGGGCCAGGAGATTTGTATGGCTCGAATGAATTTACCGCCCATAATACCTTGTCTCTAGTGATCATCTCCCTTATCACATCGGTATCCCCAGCATCTGATTCGGGTTGTAGGTTATCACTGACGCTACCTGTCCCTCCAACAGATTCTATATCCTTACAGCCTGGAAAATGAGTCTCCATAAGTAAACTGAGGGACTCTGAGCTAGAATCTGTCCACGAGTTATCCGCACGTTGTATGTATCCAGGTGCCACTGGGTCCTTGGATAATACTCGCCTAAACCTGGACAAATCGTTAACAGAGTACACCGATTCACAGAAATTTACCCATGAAGTCCGTTTCGCTCGTCTAATGTCCTTCTTATACTTAGAGAAACTATCCCTATAGCTATTCCAATCCTCATCGCTCCTCGTTAGTTTGGCTCTATTAAACAGCTTCCTAACTGTAGACCGCTGGTCCCTAAGTTCCCTAGTCCACCATTTCGGCTGTTTCCTTTTTCCAGGATAAATCACTGGACAATTGAGCACAAAACTATTTCTAATAACATCCGTGAAATTGTTCACAGCCAACTCGATACCCTCAACTGAATCTCTTCAGTCCTCTGTATCCCTAAGGCCCCTACAGACGGACCTCCTAAAGGACTTCCAATCTGTCATTCTCGAGTTCCTATAGGGCTGCTCTATCGCTTTCTCAAAGTCGAGACCAAAAGATATCATGCTATGGTCGGAAAAAGAGTAATCCAAAACTACTCTCCAATCCCTAACATAATCTCCCCCACGGTTAGCCAGCGTTACATCTATAACTGTTTCCCTATCCTTCGCTCTGAACGTAGGAGTTCTACCCCTATTACAGATATGCAGATCATAACAAGTTATAAAATCGTATACCAACTCACCTCTTTTGTTGATGTCCCTGCTTCCCCATTGATAGTGGTGAGCATTCGCATCACATCCCAAGACCATGTACGCGCCTTTCCTCCTAGCGTGCTCCGCCAGCTGCTGCAGAGCGATACCTGGTGGATCGGCTGCCTCATACAGCATGTACACAGCCGCCATTATAAGCCCGCTAGATCCTGCGGCTTCCTGTTGGACGACTGTAAGGTCCCCACTGCTAAAGGAATGAAGAAAATTAATATCTAGATTATTCCTAGCCAATATACATGTCCGTACCTTTTCCGTTGTGGATGGTATGAACAGGTTGTACCCCGTGACCCTCAGACCACATACCCTGGTGTTGTTAATCCAGGGTTCCTGTATGAGGGCCACATCCACGTTGGAGTCAATGAGGAGCCTTGTCAGTTCGGTTGAGGCTGCCTCACAGTGATCACCCAAAATCCGAAATTGACAATTCCCCCCATTGACTCCAGCTTCTTCAGAGACTCCTGATCCACTGCGAATCTGAAGTCTCTGCCTTGGTTCTCCTTACAGGTCATGGTGTTCACCAACTTCCATTGACCTGTAAGAAGACCATTATTCTGATTTTCCAATACTGTCAGAATGGTTCCAACCTCTAAAATGGGTGGAGGGAACCATGCTGTCACTATTGGACGCAGGGGCAGCTTAGATGCGAGTATCACCTCAAGTTTCGATCCTGGATAGAGAGTGTCGCATCCAGCAACTGCGTTCCTGAGAAATTCAAATGATTTCTCATTCCCGCAGTTAGTAGTCTTGACGCCCTTTATCCAGTCTGCGCCTTTGAAGGATACCTCATCCGGTCTTAATTTAACAAGAGCGATTTCCTTAATGAGCTTGTGTTCAATTTGTCGCCATTGCTCAACGCTGATCCTCCCATCTGGATCAACCCTGTCAATGACAGCAGCTTGAATACAATTCTGCAACACTGATTCCTTCGCTCTTTTCGATGTTGAGGGTTGTTCACCTCCTGATACAGCTCTATTAATGACCTCCTTATGGTGGCCCTTACTAGAGCTGTTTGGTGTGTGAACAACCTTCTTGGCCATCGAAGGTTGTTGGTCATCCCCAGACCTGGCCCTCTTAACAACCCCCCTATGAGGGTTTTGACCAGCGTTCTTCGATGTAGAGGGCTTCCCAATCGAAGTTCGTACAGCCCCACTGCTGGAGCTGGCAGGCTTCGAAAGTAAAGTCCTCTTACTAGTTGATGGCTGATCATCTCCATCTCTGACAACTTTTAGTTGGTTGCCAGGTTTGCTGGATAGTGTATGATCAACCATTTGAATGGTAGTTGTTGGCTTACCAGACGTTGCCTGCTGTTTCTCTAGGACTGCAGGTTTGCCCGGGTTGCCACTACCAGAATAGTTCGCTCCGGTAGGGATTGATGAAGAGGTTGGCTTTTTTCCTGTGCTCTCACGAGACACTTCTGGAGTGTTGCCAGCATCTACATGCAATCCTTCAGGATAAGACATTCCCAAAGAAGCACAGACAGGACCGTAGATTCTCTGATTCCTCTGAGTTCGTCGAGCCATCCCCCCGCTCAGACCTCGCCTCAATACTCGAGTTCTTCTCCAGACTCTGAGCGCGAACTGAGATTACAGTGATCTCATGTTCATCTTCAGAGCCGAGAGTAAGATTCTCAAGTTTCTCAGTGGCGCTGGTCCCAGTGAAGGAATCCCTCGAGATACCCAGAATCTCATCCGTCTCTGATAGCTGGCCCAACAGTTGACTTTCCTGAAGAAGAAAGTCACGTTGGACCCCTATCATCACATTATCGTCGTCCGTATTCCCGTCTATTTCAGTCCTGTCGCCCTGCGACTGTCCGTTATCTTGTGTCCGATTTTCAAAATTTTTTAAATTTTCTATCTTTTCCCACGAGTATGCCAGTAAAGAGAAAGGACCATCTCGCGCAGTGACGGCGTGCGCGGACTAGGCTAGAATTACAACCAACCCGTGCCATGGGCGTTGGAGGGGAGCTGTTAGCTGTTAGTTTGTTTAGGCACCAACTAACCATTCAGGTCTTCAGCACAGCTGCCTACCACCTTGACCTTAAAGTGCACCACATTTATTTGGTCCTCGAGAAGCTGTAAAAGCCCTAAGATCGGAGATAATACACATGATATATACCCCCATGCGATGAGCCAGAATGCACCATTCAGTAGAGTGTGTATATCATGTGCCTTACAACCAATCCCCCCGATCCGCCACCTGGGGACGCGTCCGATAGGAGTAAATGTAGCAAAGACTCCAACGTATTGTATTGTAATTTGATTATAAATTTGAATTAAGCATTTGCATAAATTTTTTTTAATCTTCATTTTAAGAAAAACTAATTAAACTATTACAGCAAAGTTTATTAAAGTTTGGGAGTAGTAACAAATGTAAAAAATTTAGCGGTACTATTTTTTTACGTACGAAAAAAGTTATAAGCCTTAAAGTGTGCTCGGATTTTTTCATGTGCAGTTCTTATTTTGCAAAATTATCTGCACAAATTTATAACAACGTATTTACGTTTTTTTTTTATTATTGTACATTGTGCTTGTATTTACACTGAGGAATAAAACATTAATGAAGTTTTTCTAGGTTATTCATTTTACTCGACTTTTTTATTTTCGTTGTTTTATTGTTTTAATAAGAAGAAGAAAACAGCAGTTTCAACAATTCATTTTAATAAAACAAAAATTGTTTAAAACGCGTAAAATATGTCTTCATTAATTGAGATCACTTAGTTTATTTAGACAAAGAAGTTCGGGAACTATTAACAAAAAAGTATAAGTTTACTGCTTAACTCAATTTTAAGTCCAAATACCTTTTATATCATATGTTTCATTCAAGTCATCATTATCATAGCCTCTATACCAGGCTGAGACTCTCTTAGTATATTAACTCCATACTTAGATATATCGACAGCACCCTTGTACGTAGCACTAACAATATGTTTATCCAAATCAAGATCAAAATCTTACATTTTGTTTCATATGGAAAATTGAATACAAAAAGGCGAATCTTATTTCTTAAACATATCTTAAATTTTATATATAAATGATCTAATTTTTGTGATTAAAAAACGATCTTTAACTTCAATTACGCGTCGCTTTCTTTTTACTGAATAAATTTTTTAATATGGCTCCAAATTGTGGTGTCACTTGACTGTTTTTTTTTTCAAGCAAAATAAAAAAGTAATAATGAAACATCTTTAAATCTAGTTCATAATGGAAATTTTTAAAATATTTTTTGACTTTAGTTATTCGATTAATCGGCATAATTTGCTCGAATAAATTTTTACTCGAAGTTATAAATTTTAATTTAATCGAACGATTATTTAATTTTAAATTGTCTATTAATCGAACAAACATTATTCGAGTTAATACCATAAATTTTGCACAATCAAACATTAGATTTTGTTCATATTTGGTACGCATATAACCTATGGAGTCTTTTAGTCTTGTCATTATTATTTCTTTCCAATTTCAAAAAATCGAGAATTTATTCACGAATTAAATTTTTATACAAGTTTTAAAATTCGGCAAAGTACGTAACTTTAAACATTAATGAAGGCCAACTGAAACCTCTTTAAAGCCAATAATGCAAAGGTAAACCCCTTCGATTTTAATTTTCTTTGAATATATTTAAAAGCATGCTTAAAAACAATAATAACTTCTGTGGGATATTTTTAATATTTTTTAGAAAAATGATCATCAGTTTTTTTCATAAAAAAATTCAATTTTGCATAATTTCTTATTTTTTGATTCTTTTTGGTTATTCACATTAAGTAATATGTAAATTTAAGTGTTCATAACTCTTTAGCCATAAATCGAGTTTTATTGATTTAAAAACCAGTATAAAGTTTATTACACAAAATATTGTAAAAGATATTCTATAATTCAAAAATCACGTTTTTACTAAAGATGCACTTATTCTAAAGAAATTTCTAGCCTTTTCTTTAAATATTTTTGATTAATATTGAGACAAATATGTTTAGCACACAGTGCATTAGCTATTATGATGGGACAAAAAGATATTATACCACAAATTATGAAATTCTATGACTAAAATTAATTTTAAATTAAACTCAGAAAAAATAAAACAAAAAAATATAACAAAGACAACATTTTGTCTCTGAACAATTTATGTTGCAATTTTTAGTAAAAATTATAATTTTTATAATATCATAGGTAGGCAAAAATTGAAAGGGTAGAAATTTTTCAAAAATGCATTGTAAAATTATATTTGCATTATAAATGCATTTTTAAGTGATAATCTTTATTTGAAATTTCTGCGTTTAAAAAGGACATATTCATCTTTTATATTTAAGTCATTAAAATCCGTTTACAGCTTATAGAGATATTGGTGTTTAAAGTTACACACTTTTTAAAATCGTGAATAAATTCAAAACAGTAAAACTGGTGATATTAAAATGGCTCCATAGGGTATGCGTATGCCGAATATTAACAAAATCCAAAGTCCTAAGGAAAATTTTTGATCGTTCTTTCATGAAATGAACGATATATAAAAATGAATTTGTGCTTGTTGATTTGTTGGTTCGTTTGGGCTTTATAGAAAGCTAAACCGCTGGACCGATTTTATTGAAATTTTCACAGTAAAATAGGATACTTTTTTTCGATAGGAGCAGGTAGAATTTTAGCCACAAAAAAGTAAATATTAATTATTACATATCTCCAGAACTATTACAGACAAAGCCGTGAGATTTTGCGGAAATAATTTTATTGTCAATCTACATAACTGATTGGTGATAGCCCCCATGAAAGAAAATAGTAATTATCGGATAACTTAAATACTTAAATACTAAGCTCAAAAAGAAGGTGGGGCGGATAGGACTAGGGGAAATTTGAGATGTGTGTTATGTCTTTAATTTTCAAAATAATGAAAGTGGAAGGGAAATTTACACATAAAAGGGATAAATTACTACTGCTCAAAAATTTACCGAAGATTTGTATATTGTCTGGATAATTTTGCTAAATATTCACCCTAACCCCATTTCTGGGATGGATAAGTCATTGCTTGGAAAGCAAAATACAAGTATTTCTGAGTAGAAGAAATAAGTTACCGATTCTTATTGCTAAGTAAATCTAAAAGGTACCTTTTAGAAAAAGTCATCACTATTTATTTATTATGTAAGATTAATTATGAGGAGTACAATAGGTCCATTCACAACACCTGTGACAATATTAAACAAGTGCAGAAAAGAATTATGCAAATAGATTTCTAACTAAATATTGATGCTGCAATATAACATGAATTAAATATAATATATTTTGAATAAAATTTTCTTAAGTGACTTATTTGTTTTTCCATTAAAAAAATAAAATCGGTATGAAATACTAAAAATAAATGTATCAAAAATCATTAGTTACTAGAGTTTTTTGTTTAAGTTAATTGAACAGATTTTATTGAATATAATTAATAATTTTTAGAAAATATTTTTTTTCTTTTTTTAATTGAAATCAAAAGTACTTGAGTGATTTAAGTGCTTATCCACTAGTGTACAAACATATGTACATAAATATGAGCATATGTCAATGCTGAAATCAATGTTTAAGTTCTACAACAAAATAAACTATGTACATCTTAATCTACGTGCAAAATACATAAATACAAAACATGTTGGTTAACATGAATGGTTTGCAAACAATAACTATGGGGGAAACAACAACTAAATATTTTATTTGATTTCGTACATGTTTGTAATAATGTTTACATAGTAGGTAAAGCAAATATGTTGGCATTCGGTAAATAAATATTTCCCTATATTAATGGATTGTTACTCCCACGGATATTGTGTTCAAATATTATATTGTTTGTTTTTTCAAAACACTTAGTTGACATATTGCCTACGTATTGCTTGCGTTTATTTATATATGTATTTTACCTTGTTAACAATAAATAAACACATTATAGTGAAACAAGTAAGACCAGACAAATAAGTACGACCAGCTGGATATTATAAATTGTACAACGAAAATTAATTTGTTAAAACATTTAGATAAATAGCTAGCAAAACTATATTTATACTGTTGGCAATGCATTACTTCTGTGCAACATTCTTAACTACTGTCTGGTTTCTTAATAGGATCCAATGTTTTCCTTAAATATTGAAGGATAAAAAGAATTAAAATGAATTTGCAGATGAAATTATGCTTTTATTATGTCTCAGATTGGGTATTTTTTGTTGCACTTAAATCCCTGAGTTCGTATGAGGTAAAGTTGATAGTTATACTCCCATCCTTTCAATATTATCATACAAAACCACGTAAATGCTACAAGTATTTTAACCTTTTTAGAATAGAAATATATATATATTACAATAATAAGTAAATTGCATAACTTAAAAAATAATATGTCTTATTGGCTCCGATTGCAAACATTATGTAAATTATAGATATATGGTCGCCAAACATACAAAAGAGCCAAACAATACTTTTTGAAATTTGCAGGATTTAAAAAAAAAAAACAAATAATTTGAAAACTATTGTGGTGCTAAAAACATTAAGTTACAACTCATCAAAAAAAAAGGAAAAACAACGCTTTTGCAATTGAGGGTGTACTATTCCCGATAACATAAACTTCTATGATAACCATTCAGTGTAATTTATGTCAGAACACAAAGCATCTCCTTTTCACCACTTGAAAACTCACAAAATAATTTGTAGGCAACTTTTTATATAGGAATTGTTTTATCAAAAACTTCTTGCAAGCGTTTAACCATGAAGTACAAAACAAAAAAAGTACAAACAGCTAGTCATCCATCCAATGGATGGACTCAGAAAGTGGTTCCGAATTAAGGTGGGATCCAATAATTTTTTCTGTGTTACAAGCATTAGCACAAAGGAATAGTATTCCAACCACCCATGGTGATGCAGGGTATAAAAAGGAGTTTGGATGCTAAGGTCCAAAACCGAGTATAATTTCCCTAGAGGAAAGAAACCCGGTTCAGAACTAGTCACATGACAGGTTCTCAGGGTGAGTGACCGGTTTCAGTTCCGGAACTTTGTATGGAAATAACCTGTCTCTTTCACATAGTCTTTGTCTTTGGTGGTGGCTAGTTAACACCGTGGAACAGGTCACAGGACTGGTCCAAGAGAACGTGTTCAGTGTCGATTAATATAATACAAATTTGATAAAAATTCGATAATTGTTTGCTTTTTAAATATTTTTTTATTTTATTTTTTATTTAATTGTATTCATTTTCATTTAATAATTTTTCATTAAGCGAATCACACATGTCCTTCTGCTTTTCTCATATTTTATAGTCTTACATGCAAACCACTCAGCATGTTTCCAATTGCGCATTTAACAGGCATGTTACAAATTGACTCTCTACTAATACCTAGCTAGTGTGGTGGTGTTAACTAGTTCTCAACTGGTGTGTGATTAGATTGTACACAATAACTGCAATTGCCACCATTTTTCCGTAGGGTTATTACAGATTGGTCTGAGTACCATTGCACAAAAGTATTCATGGAAATGAAACGGTTAATAAATGTGCATGAAAATCGGATATTCCTAAAACTTAATTATATTCGGAGGTGTTTACGTCTTGTCGCGAACTGTTAGAAATACAAAGGACAAAGGACTGTCCCTCACTTTTACCACAAGTACTCTTCAAACAGGTTTTCTTATAGGTCACTGATATGACGGTCATTCCATATTTTGTGTAAGCCGCCAAGGAAAACTGCTCAGTATTAAATCTTTCTGGCACTGAGAAATGGATCACGTATACATATTATACTCGCAATACAGTTATATCACAACGGGAAGGAATATGAACTAAGAAGAAGTTTCTGATTTTTGATTCTTCAAATTCATGCATTCCAATAATTTGAAATGAACATAATTATAGTTAATAAAATCACTTTGTAAACATATACATATGTATATTAAAGTGCCTTACCAAAAAAAGAAAATTGCAAATTTACCCCTCTATAAATGAAGACTAGTATGTTTCTGTATAATTATCAAAATATTACATCTAAATATTTTCATTAACGTGAGGTGGACCACTTTTAAAACACCTATAAAAATACGGCTTTCTTTCAACAGCATTGTACAAAATAACTTCAAAATATTATAGAAACATATTAAGACTTGAAACATGCACTTAAATAATTCTTCCATCTCTTTTCATTTGCGAAATATGAAGATTTTTTTGACATTTTTTTGTCATATTTTCATTATTTAAATATATAATTGTATATTTTTAAATATATATTTTTAAATATATATCATTGGAGAAGTCTATTCTGATGCTATTAAAAATACTACATTTTATACATTTGGTTCCCAGAAGGTTAAATCGGCAATTCTTGCAAAAAAGTTATATGAAAGTAAGATTTATTATACGTAAATATCATTGAATTTATGAAAAACATAATAAATTCTTTTAAAACCGTGGATATAATCGAATAAAAGAATGTCTTTAAAGTTTAGACGCTATTTTATAAAAATTTATAGTTTTTTAACAAATTTATGTTTTTTGTGATATTTACTTTTTTAACAAAATTAACTTAACGTATCATATATGGGCAAAAACATAAACCTTTTAAAATTCGATTTTTTTTTCGAATTTTTTATTCTGGGCACATTTACGACGCCTAATAGAAATAAAAATAAATAGTTCAGCGTTAAAAATCCGTTGGTGTGAAAAACTTTCACGAGGGGGCCCAAAAGTTATCGCAAGCTTAAAGCTGAAAATTAAAAAAAAAAACTCAAAATTTAAAATTTCACTTATAAATCCCTTTCGGTCCGATTGGATCAAAATTGGTAGATTTATTTTAATCATCAAAGGTTTGGTAGTTTGGTTTGGTTGGTAGGTTGGTTTGTTTTAAATACTCGTACTAAGATTTTTGTAGAATATTTCATAACTCTTATAAATTTTTTAAACAGTATTTTAAAAATTTTTGTCAGGAGAAGTAATAGGGAAAATAAAAATATCTAAAGAAAGTAATAATAATAAATAAAGCTTGCTAATTATTATTATTATTTAGAATAGAAAAAATTAACTACTATTAGAATTTTACAAAAATATTCGTTAAACTTCTGGTATTTCATCCCTTTTTGTGAGCATAATATATATAAAAAATAGTTTTCCACAAGTGTTAAAAAACTGATTTAATTTTTAAGGATTTGTAAATATAATTTTAAGAGATGAAAATGATATTTTCAAAATTTTAGTAAGAAATTGTTTGTTTTCAGTTTTTTCACCACTACCTTGCTTTTTATTTAATTTTATGAAAAATACACACATTTTATTTATTTCTTTATTTATATATTTATTTCTATTTATTTATTTATCTATTTATTTATTAATTTACTTTTTTTATTTATTTGTCTTTACTTATATAAATATATATATATTTATTTATTTATTTTATCTATTTATTTAGTTATTTCTTTATTTTTATATCATTTATTATTTACCATATATATATATATATATATATATATATATATATATATATATATATATATATATATATATATATATATGTATTAAATATCGGTGCATTTTCTTACTATTTAGAGAAAATTTTGGTAGGAAAAGTTTTTTAAATAACAAAAGAGATATCAGGTGAAATTAAATAAATATAATATTAATTTATTTAATAATAAATTATAATTATTATTGGTTTAAAAGTTACAGCGGTTTAAATCATGTAAACCCTTAATTTGTACTGAACATTTTTTCAAATATTTTTTTAATTACTTAAAAACGATAATATTTGTATTTGATAACGACAGTTTTTTATCTCTTCTGATATTTGGTCGTGGTATTTTTGATGTCCTAAGTTTGATTTCTAGAGCTTGTTAGCTTGTTATTACTGGTTGGCTCTTTTAGTCGCCTTCATAATTTCTCTTTTTCAGGGTATGAATCCCTCCCATTGTCTTACACCCATAACACAAACAATTAGATGAATATACTGAAAACAACAATCGCAAATGAATCACTTTTAAAGCGGTAGCATAATGTTATCGCTCCAGACGCCCACTCAGCCTTGGTAATTCGTTCTTCCTGAACCTTTTGTGATGACGCCTTTATGCGCAACACACAAACACCCTACCACATTCTCAACCATCTAATACAATTAAATTTATTCACACATATATTATATAAGTAACACAAAAATTTATTTCATTTCTTTAATATAACTCATTAAAATAACGCAAAAAATCTGTCCCTAACAATAAAACGAAATTTATTAACAAATTTTTAAACCTAAATTTTCAAGAAATACCAAAATGCGATTAAGTTAACGTTTAAATTGAACTAGTACTGGCTTTATTGTATTGCCTGAAATCATAAATCATTTATGTGCAAAAACAAATAAAAAAAAAAAAAAAAAACAAAAAAATTTCCTACTACAAATTTAAACCTACGTCTAAAATAGCTCTCGTAAACATGGAAATTTCCGGCTACAATAAATGCTTGATTTTACGATATTAAATAAACTCAAACCGGATAACAAATGATAACATAGTTTTCAACAAAACGACAACAGTTGGGTATTTCTTAAAAATACAAAAAAAAAAAAAAACGAATCAATATTAATTAAAAAATAATAATACTAACCAAATATTAATTGATTTCTTAAACTACTTAAATTTTACATATTTATAATAATTTCTCTGCTGTTTTTTATTTTTGCGTAAATTTTCAATTACTTGTATTAATGTTTGTATATATCACTTATTTACCTTGTCCCTTTTTTAGTATTAATTATTTAATTTCTTCTACTTTTCTATTAGCCACAGAATATTAATAAATGTTACCTGTTACCTGGACTTAGTTTTTCTGACTTTTCTTAGTTTTCTTTTTCGTCTCCAACACTACCCACAATACCTTCTTTCCTTCAGTTAGAGACCAGTTTGAATATGACACCAATTTATGTCCGAAAAGCACTCATCTCTATCAGATATTTCAGATTTTATTCACAATTGCAAGGGTTCAATCGTTAAACTTTCTGCCTTGCCTATTATTTCAAATAAGTTATGCAGATAAAATTTACCATTTTTACTTCATATTTAAATAACAAACTGTGAAGTTACCTTATGTGTATGTATATCTGTCGCTAATGATAAATGAAATCTTCATTATAAATCACATAAATCCAATTTTCAGTAAAACTTTTCCCAATTTATCACTGTCTATTAATTTAAATAATTATTTAAAATTTATTTATACCCTATGTTCACTTTTTAGATGATGTTTCATGCTGTTCTTAGCAATGATTTTTCTTTTTTTAAATGGCCTAGCAAAAACGACATTTATACACAATTTTTTTTTCAATATATCACTTTCTTCCAAATTAATATAATATCGTTTTACTTTTCTACATCATACAATTATCTTCTTCTATATCTACACTCTCATCTTTTCCTCTAAATTTTAAGATTTTATGTTTCTAAATGTTTTATTTTTTTTATTTATTTGAACTAACGCATAACGCTGTCGTTCATTCATAAATATATTTCACTATATCTATTTCCCACAGTGTTTCAAACAATAATAGTAAATTGCATAAACATATGACCGTTGCCAGATTAGACGACTTATCATTATTTTGACGATTTATGGCGCTAAAAGTGGCATGTTGACGATATGATGATTTTTGTCCTCAAATTGACGATTTTTCTGAAAGAAAATTCAAAACTTATTTCAGCATTTTTTATGCATATTTCTCTTTAGAGCAGATTAATCCTTATATATTATAAAAATGAGGTGTAAGTTTGTTTGTTTGTTTGTGTATCAATCACGTCAAAACGGCAGAACCGATTTCCACAGCTATGTTAGATCTCAATTGGATGTCAGGACAACAATTTTTTTATTTTGCACGTTATTAATGAAACTAAATTTTACACACAGATAATTCTTGTAATGAAGAGCATTATTGGCTATGTTAGATGCTAACTGGTGCAACACCCATTTTTTTAAAACTCACAAAATGCTGAACCGATTTTCTTAAAATCTTCGCGGTATCATCCCATGTGCTCCTAAATTCAAATATGATATCTTATTTTTCGTTGGAACTGGGGGAATGGCACCTCCCATACAGAGCTAATATTCCTAAAGACATATCTAAAGAACTATTAAAATGATTGCTCTCAAACTTTGTGGGAATTATTTTCTTATAATATTTCATTGATGAATTGAAAATAGGACGGATAGGTCCGGAAAATATTAATTTTCCCATATCCAAAGGATTATTACAGTGAAAATTTTAAAAAGTGGTAAAAATAATTTTAAGCTTTTATTATAAAATGCGATTAAGGACTTTACAAAACCCTTTTTCAATTAATAAGAATTTTGATATATATTTTGAAATGTTATTAGATACTGTATAGTCATCTTTAGACCATCAAATTTTTCTGACTATTTGTCTGATGAATAAAAATGTTGATAGTGTAATGAGTTGAATAAGGTAATCTTATGATTGTTTGAAGAAAATCAAAAATTTTAATTTTTGCTCTGGTTTGACAATAAACCGTTTTTTGAATTTTTAAAGTTAGTTTTTCAATATTTTTTTTAAGTATTTGCAAAAGTAATTGAAAATAATTTATTGATGTTTGCAAAAGAATCTAAAAATAAGAAAGTAAAAGTAGAAGTGAAAAAAAATATTTGTGAAGTCGTCCAACATATGCATCTCAACGTGTATTTTAAAAGAATTTTTGTTTTCAATTTTATCGTCAATGACCTCTTTAGACTTTCGTAATTGGTGGACAATATAAAATTAATGTACATAATTTCTTTTTAACTTAAAACAAAATTTTTCGTCAAAAAATCATAGAAAATCACAATTAACATACATTAATGAACATTTTAAAATAATCGATTTGATGATTTTGACAATTTTTTTTCTCAAAATTTAACGATTTTATATCAAATTTATCTGGCAACTGTGCTTTTACGATATACTAACATTTCATTACAGGCAACGTGGTAAGTAAGCAAAACATAAAATTCCGCATTTATTATTTTTACCTCTATTTATATATTTCCAGGTAATTCTTCTTGCTTTATTCACAACACTCTTCTGATTAGTAAGTATCGTTCTTATTAATGCTTTCAATTGTTTCAATTTACTTTTTCTTTCATGTGCCAATGAACCGGTATAGATTGACAATCCACACAATTCAAAAGCAGGTCATCCCACCTAAGGGCCAAGGAATGATGTGGGCTCATTTAAAATATTATTTATTGCCTCTGCCTGTTTCCGTAGCCCCATCGTATTTAACATATAAGACCCCATCTTTTTCAAATCGACCGGACAGTTCTTATTGGGTAATGTTCCCGCCGATTTTTCTCTTTTTCTTTTCGAACGGCCGGATAGCGCATGTTGGAATTAATTCGGTTTCAGCCTTATTAAAAATTGTTGATAATGTTCCCTATATGTTTTTTTTTTACCAGCCTTCAGAATAACAAAAAAAAAAAAAAAAAAAAAAACAGATTTATGTTGTCTATTCGCAACCTTTATCTATTTTTGATTTATATTTATTTTATCTATTTTTGATATATATTTTACGTTAAGATATTTAAAAATGTTATGCTTTCAAAAAAATCTGCATTTTTTGGCGTTCGCGAATGGCAAAAGAAATTGAAAAAACTAAATATAGGGTTTTTCATATAAGAAACTTTTAATTTATTTTTAAATATATTTTTTGTTTTTCTTTAAAATTCCTATGTGAAGTAAAAAGTATTTTTTTTTTCTCAAGGATATATGCACATAGAACTTATTGTAACTTTGAAATCCGTTGAGACAACGGAAAACACTTTGATGGGTGAGCGTATGACTAATAAATAATAAAAGATGCGACAAAAAAAAAATACACATAGGACTCCTCATCAGTGAACCGACGATATGTATGTATGCATATTACTCAATACAATACTTTGGCTGTAAAACAACATACAGTTTTTTCCTGCTACAGCACTGAAAATGAATATTTTCAAATAAATACGATATAAATAACAAATATTTTCCCCTAAAAGCAACTGAAATAAATTTCAAATAATACCGACCTACCGCCTGTATTAATATTTACATGATCAGACAGACAACTACCTCAACATTCATGGATTATGTTGTTATTTTGGTTTTATATCCTACGCATGGTTTACCTTGATGGGATTTATGTAGTCAACAAAAGAAAGAATAAAAGCCCTTTAATAAAACGCCCAAAAATTTTAAGTAAATATCTGAAAAAAAAAAATAGAAAAATTAAATTCAACAAAGCGGAAATTGATGAAATGCTAAAATAGAATACAGGAAAGACACAAATGTCAACAAATGGAGTGAGTAAGTACAAAGAAAAAAAATTTGCCATCTGGATTTAAAGTGGTTTAGAGTTTTCCTCTTTCTGTTGTTTTTAAAGTTTTAACTTATTTTTGTTGTTAATGTTACTGTTATTGTTGTTTTGTTTTCACAAATTTCGTTTTAGGCTGAAGAATCATTTTATTTGCCAAAGCTAATAAGGATAACGGATATTTATTAAATTTATTATTATTTGTTTTCTTTTTTCTTACTTTGTGATTTCTTAGATATTTAAAGTTATTGTCAGAAGAAACCTGACAGAGATTTTCTTAAGAACGTGATGATTGTTGTTAGGATGACATTTGTTATGCTGGTAATAATTCTGCAGATAAAGAATATTACCATTTGCTTTATTATTTAAAATATAATAAATAAGATGTATTTATATACCAGCACAAATATACTTCTTTTCTTTTAAAAAATTTCTATTTAGGCTTTAATATTTCAATAAATTTATGTACATAATAGCAGTGTTGCCATTTTAGCATTTTTTCTGCTAGATTTAGCACAATGGATAGGCAAATTGCATATATAATTTTACTAAATACTATTTAGCATAATCGACCTACTTACAACAGTCTTTCTTATCATATTTTTTAACTTTATTACTGAATCTTAGAAGAGCCAATATATATATATATATATATATTTACAAAGCTATGGTATTAATCCATTAACAATATGCAGACCGTGCCCATTTCGTTGCTCCACAGAGACCACAATAAAAATTATATAAGAATATACAGAACTTAAGACACATTTCGGTAATGTATATACACAGCAAATATTTTGTACAAACTTCATCAGAATGAAAAATTATTCATGTTATCATATTTCCTAAAAAATGTTTTGGAAGAGTAACAAATTTTAAAAAAAAGCTTTACAGGCAATAAAAAGCGACCCTTTAAAAAAATCAGTTGCAAATAAAAAATATATGTTAGAAAAAAAACTTATTGAAATTATTACACAAAATGTCGAAAACCTAGACGATTACATACTTTCTCAGCTTTGGATATTCCTTTGAAAATCTTATTAAAGAAAAAAAATCTGTAACTAATTTCTAAAAATGAATAACTTCTAATATGTTCTACATGTATGCATTTTTGAAAAGAATTAGTTATAGAATTAGTAAATCGATTACCAAAAAGTATAGATGTTTTAAAGGAAGTATGTTTTCTATTGAAAAATCTTTAAAAGAGATTTTATTTCAATTTTAAAAGAAATTAAAATAAATGATAAGTATATTGAATTAATAATGCAAAATAATCGTGCTTGAAAATAAAATCATCACACATATATATATATATATATATATATATATATATATATATATATATAATATATATATATTTATATATATATATATATATATATATATATGTTATAAATTAGTGGGTAGTATTTAATTTTAGGATGTCGAAACTATTAAAATTAAAATGGTAGAACATACTTCTGTGTATATGTACGGGAACCAGAGACCTGCGTCGAACGGCTGAAATTCGGCTAAGCCGAGCCGCCGAGAAAAATTTGGAAGCCGCCGCCGCCGTAAAATTTTCGGCTTTACTCGGCTTAAAAGCAGCCGCCGTTTTTAAATTCTTTTTGAAAAAATATGTTAAAAACGAAACTTTTTTTATTATTTTAATGCAGTATTTGCCATTTATGTTGTATTTAAATATGAAAGAAAAATATTTGCATCATGAACTTCAAATAATTATAAATCAATCAAGTATTTTTGGTGACTTATAATTTATTATTTTTTATGCTAATACTGTAAAAAAAAATATTAACAATTGCTAATAAATTTTAATCAGCCTTAATCGACATCCTGCGAGATATCTAAGAAAACTCGTACACAAGATTTTGTCAGCTAATAAATTACTACTATTCGCTAACGATATGTGGTTGGGAATTATCAAAATAATTGATATAAATTCCATTATTTATTGTACTTTTTTATTTCTTTAGCATATCTTAATAATTGATATTTTTTCATATCGGAGGAGACTATTTCTTATTCTAATATGCAAGCAATTCTAATATTTTATGTAAAAATCCAAAAATATCCTTAGATCACTCGCATATTTTTTTTATAATTTTTCAATAAATTAATAATTCTGTTTATACTTTCGTTGGAAAAAAACTTGTCCTATTTTTATGAACAATGTTAATCAATGGGGCATGAAAATATAAAATTTTTAATTAGAAAAATATGTGTGTAATATTAGCCGGCTGAAAGTCGATTTTAAGCCTCCGCCGAAGCTTTTTAACACAAGCCGCCGCCGCCGATAAAATTCCTAAGAGACCTGCGCCGAGGAATATATATATATATATATATATATATATATATATATATATATATATATATATTTATATAAATCACATCTCATCACATCTTTAAACTTGCACCACTAAAACCTGAAAGATCTTTCTTCGTTGGAGTTCCCGTACATATACACAGAAGTATGTTCTACCATTTTAATTTTAATAGTTTCGACTTCCTAAAATTAAATACTACCCACTAATGTTGAAAGTAGCAACATATCTTTAATATTAGCTGCTGTTAACAGCATTTATGGGATGTTTAAATTTTTGGATAATGTTAACAATAATGTGATACTTGTGTATATTTGTACACGATCGCATATGAATAAAATAATCGGGACATTGAAAAACGATTATAATGAGTCCAAACTTTATATAAGAATATTAAAAATTGATTGAAATATTCAAAAATATGTAATTAATTATTTCAAAATTAATAGCTGCAAAACAATTTAAAAATACACTTAATTCTATTGGTTAATGTGAATCGCCTCATTGTACAAATACACCACATTCTATTTTTAGATCGTTTTCTTGAGTGCAGTGTTGCATTTCTTTTTTTAAGACTCATTTTATGACATTTTTTGATTTAATTTAATTTGTTAAATGTATTACATGGAAACATAAGTATCTCATTATTAATAACAAAAAAAAAAAAAAAAAAAAAAAGCAAAAACAAATGATTGAACATAATGAAAAAATGTTTATTTAATAAAAAAATAAACAAATGTACAAAGAAAAGTAAAATCAAAAATATAAAATAAAGAAATGAATAAAATTGGTGATACCTCGGTTCGAGTCCCGCATGGGCCAACAAAATTTTTTTAATTCTTTATAATTTTGTTATTCTTAATTAAATAATGTTATTTAATGCAATAGTATTTTAATAGTTTTTTTCTTAGTAGAACTGTCACAAATAATATATATGTATATAAATAAATATAAAAATATGTATACATTTTTATGATAATTGTTTTTACTGCATTCTCGGTGTATCGATTTTTTCTTCTATGGCCTGAGTTCGATTCCCAGCAGAAATGAAATTTTTTTTAGATTTTTTTAGTTTTAGAAGTTTTATTTTATTACTTTATAAATTTAATTCTTATGTTATAAAATGAAATAATTAATAAAGGTAGCCGAATTGGACGCCTATGTGAATTTTTTTTCAGCATATATATATATATTTATATATATATATATATATATATATATTTTTTTTTTTTTTTTTTTTTTGTTTAAATTATGATATAACTTTATTAGAATGTTACTTTTATATAATTTTGAAATTTTGAAATAAACTCAAGCTAGGTTTAATTAAAACACATTATATATGTTTGGTTTAACTTTTAGTTTCGAATAAATATCATGTATATAATGGAAGTATAATTTTATTAAAGAGCTTGATTTGAATGGCTATTGGTGGTATAGGTAAATGCATCTGTGATCATATACAACATTAATGACGTCGTAAATATTACATGATCAAGATTGGGAAGGATATTTTTGTTGTGGCAACACCTAACACAACTATATTAAGGAAACATAACTATTTGATAGTAGAATAATTTGGGACTTTTAGTATTATTTCACCTTGTTATTTTTTTTTTTTTTTTTGCATGTACAGTAAAGTTACCTTCTGTAGTATGATTTAGTAATAGAGAAATTTAGCCGACGAGAAATTAGCCGGAAACAAGATTCATGCTACCCGCTGATTCCCACTCTAACCATTATTAAAATTAATTTTACTCTTTCAGCAATGTTACATGCTACATTTCTCGGGAGGGGAAAAAGAACGGGAAAAGAAAAAATTTTGCTATAATTAGAAAATTTAAAGAGAAAAAAAGTTCATGCTGGTACAGAAGAGACGTTATATATAGAATATTCTACCGATTCTGGACTTTTGCAGCAACTGCAAATATTTTACAAATATTAAAAACAAAAACCATTGAATATAATTTTGTTAAGTTTTCTTAACCTTTTCTTTGAGACTATAAATCTAATAATTTAAAATATTTATGCATTTATATGGAATACTTTGAAGCAAATTAACATTACATTTCTCCATACTAAATTATATAAAACTACAAACAAAATACAGGAGGAAATACAGACTTCTTCATTAAACATCTTTAATAATCCACAACCATTATTATATGAAATATAAGTATCTAATAGAAAATTAAAATATCTGAAGTAAATATCGTATGCATTAAATGACTTTAAAATACATAAAATAATTTTTCAAAATCATGAGAAAATAAAGATGTACAAGCCATACAGCCATTAATAATGTTAACTCGTATTGAACACATATCTCTAGATATTCTTATGAGAGGTTTTAATTTTAATCCTTGAACAAATTATTTTCTTTGATAAATCATGTACTATATCTTTAAACTCGTATAATATCCTGCTGTTCTAAAAATAAAATACAATTATTCCATTTAAACTCAACCATCTGATTTTCTCAACACTTCCGAATTTAATGATATTTAATGAAGGGTGGTCCGAAGTGTTATAACAAAAACAAGGAAAAGGGAGAAAATAAACTTTGAATATTTTGGAAAAGAGTTTTGGTTTAATTTAAAATGGAACCTATTACTATTATATGTTTTAACTTTGCAATAAATTTGACTATTAATGGAAGAAAGTAGTTCATTCTAATTAATTGCATTTTTGACTAATTGATTATACAAGTTTATAGAATTTGTGTAGAATTTCTTATATTTTTTCACCAATATGTTAGAAAATTAAAAGTTCCGAAATAATTTTTAACTTAATTTTTAATTTTTTTTAAATAAAATTTAACTAAAACATAATCACGAGATCACTACAATACAAATAAGAGTAAATTATTTTAAAAACTGTATACACTTGTATACTAATGAACCATCATTTGAATGCCTTCTAAATATTCAACATAATTGATCAGTAAGTTATAAAGTATTGCAAAACTTGTTACACAGAAATTATTCTGAATATGATAGCTCAAGTTTTCGTGTAGTTTAAGTCAATTCAAGTCTCAAGATATATTGGGACATAATTTTTTAAATTACTAAAAAAGCTAGTATCCTTTGGGTTGGTTATTTGGTATGTTACGGACAATTTCTAAATGATGCAATTTAATTGTATTATGGTATAGATCGTCAAACACTTAATTTATTTGGATATTTCTGACGATCATTCATTGTAGTATATCGGTTATGCTTTCCCAAATTTTAATTAGTGTAGTTTTGATACAAAAATTGTTGAGATATGTTTTCGTTAAATTATTTAAAGAAATTTTATACTCCAAATAAATCAAGATTTAGTAGATCTCCGATACCCAAAAATGTTGTACAATCATTTTGAATTTAACTAGAAACCTTTGTGTAGCACATACCTTAGTACATGTCCAAATTAAAAATCAAGATTATGATATAAAATCGTATATTCTTCCAAAGTGGATAAAAACTCAGTAACTCTCTTTTTTGCGTCAAAAGTATAGAAAATCATCTTTAATCGGGTATTATTAGTTTTTTCATAGTGCATATTACAAAAAAATGTCAAATAACTTTATCAAGTAATTCGAGAAACATAACGATTTGAATGTGTAGAATACTCAAAAATACATATGTACAAAGTTGTCCACACAAAATAAAAAATATCTTTCAAAGTGTTTAAGATACAGGATTTATTGAGATTTAATATAATAGTTATCAGAATTACCTTTAATGTGACGTACACCTTGACTTTTTTCTCAACATTAAAATGGTCCATTACTATAGTTCGCGGGTAAACGTCTCAAAAAATTATTTCTTTAAATATATATTGTTACGAAATTGTACTTGAATTCAAATATAACGGTTTTAACGGCTGGTTTAAAGTTAAATGTTTCTAGACATTTCCGTGTATGTTAACAGCAGTTAACATATCCGTAAAAATTATTAACATAGTTATAAACATACAACATTGAATAAAAAGCTTTCACTATTGTTTGTTAGTGTGGCAACACTAAATGTTTAAGCTGCTAACATTAACATCGAAAGCTCTAGTTTGTCCGTTAAGAACATTGTAGAAAGAAATAGAGCTTTCAAGAATCATCTAGTAGGTAATACAGTATATATAAATTGGCCGTGAGAACACCATTGAGTCAGTCTAATTGGAAGCGTCGTTAAGTAAAGACAAATTAACTGCCTTGCCTATATAATCTTGTACATTATTAAAGTGTGTTGTATAAAGTGTGTAATTTAAGAGTGTTTATATTAGACTATTTAAACTGTTATTGTTGTAAATTTTTTTAAATAAAATAAAGAGTCGTTACAACTTTTAAACTACTAAACTGATGTTATTTGCAATCAAAGTACAGGTTTATTTTAAGGAAATAAACAGCCGTTTTTAAAAGGTAAAAACGTAACAATATATATATATATATATATATATATATATATGTGTTAATATTAATAGTGAAAATATTTTCTATACCCTTGGTAAGTGGCATGCTGGGACTCGCAATAGTTTATGAATTATTACAAACATTGTCATGCTAAATAAAAAATATTTATTTTAATTTATATTTTTCCTTTTACGACTAAAGAGAAAAGTCACAAATTGCTTCCATACATCATTAAAATTTAATGAAATTTGGTAGGAACATAGACAATGATACTGGTAACACAAATACCAAATTTTAGTGTGCTTTTGATGGTTTGCGATTCACAATACTTCTAAAATAAAACAAATTGTCTTTATAAAGACACAAATATTAGCTAATTTTGCTCAATGAACTTGAGTACGAATAGCTTAAAAATAATTCTAAACGCAGTAAAGCAGTTCAACAATAATTAAAGGTATTTAATAGAATTTAATTTAAAGCAAAAGTGAATTCGATAATATCATGCAGAAATTAACCACTGATATCTGTAATATATAACTCATATCTGTATTAGAATACTCCATTAAGAAATAGAAAATTGGTTAAGTATATAACATAGTTCCATGAACTACAGGGTTTTTTTCCATAGTGCAAACGTACATAAATAAAAAATTGAAAGATTAAATGGCAAATGTTACGTACATCATGTGTACAAAACTAGGATAAAGTGATACAACCAAATAAACATCACGGTGAATGATATCTCATCATGTACGCGTAAAAGCCGTATATTTTCCGCTACGACGCATATCATTTTTGAAAAAAGTGCGTCTTTCAATTATTAATGAAAAAATTTGATACATTAATCTTTTTGTGAATATACCAATATAAAGTTTTTCTAAAATTGCAAAAAAAAAAAAAAAAAAAATGATCGAGTCGATTCAAATTAATCAATCAATTAAAATTAATTAATATTATGCTAATTATTAGGCTAAATAATGTTTGACCTTTTTGAAGTTTGAACAAACAACAGAGAATCATATGTTGCATTACATAATTACCATATGTGCTTACATAAAGTCTAAAATAATTACTTACTTTCATGTAAATAGCAATAACAGCATAGATATTACAGAATTAGTTACATGTAATGCAGACTGCAACAAAGCATTACCAAAAATACCTAGCGAAAAATACTTCTACTAAATAATGTGTTTTGTAAGTGAAAACGATATTAAAAACAGATTAATTTTTTTGGTGTTATAAACAATGAATTCTGTTCGCGATGTCCAAAAATTCACTAGTTTTTATTTGAGTACCAAATTAATTGATTTTGATACTGATTTTTTTACATACGAGGACAAACATTTGGCTCGGTTAAGCTTTGAAACCACATATCACTTCACTGTTTACGTTTTTTCATCTGCCGTTTTATTCGATATATCACAACCGAATTGTTTTTTATGCGCCAAAAACTGTGAAAACTATCATAGGGGGATATATAAATTAATTATATATAATAAAATATAATTTATAAAAAGAAACTATTTGCTTCATTTAGGAGTTTAACTCTGTTAACTGACGCATTGTCTGTCAGTGCGATTTTAAAAATGTTACCATTTTTGAGATCTACGGTCACATGGTGGTTATATCAAATACAAATTTCCCCTCTACAGCCACTCTTTATATCTCATTTTTCCATAGTTATTGAGGGTTAATTGAGAAATTCTTTATTTTTTCAAATTTAAAGAATTCTGGAGGCTATGTGTGGCAATTTGCAGACTTCACTTACACTACGATTTTGTCTACAAAAATGAATTAATAATTTGCTCTACCTATTACGTAGAAAATTATGTAACCTAAAGACTCCTCAGCGAAGTTTTTTTTTCAATTGAATTAAATAATTTCTATTTAACTTTTGTTTGCACTCGCAATAAACCCAATCGAAAATAACAAAACTGTGTCTGGTTTATGAACTTGTTGCAAAAGCAAACACTCCTGAAAATCAACTTTACAAGTATTAGGGATGTAACTTTTTTATAAAATGTAGCAAACATAATTATTATTATGGTAATTTTGTCTTCAATAAATGCATATGTGGTGCTTTTATATTATAAATTCAAATAGTAATAGTTTCACAACTGAAAAAAGAAAACATTAAACAAATCAGAAACTATAGCCCATCAAGCCCAACCATATGATACCCTACACCAGTGTATATGAACAACGAAATTTTTTGGAAGGGTATTATATACATGTGTCTAATTGTACACCGGTACTTGTAGAAAGTGATCCTTAGGCTAACGGTATACTTTAAGGTAGGGTCCGAAGATTTTTTCTGTGTGTTACAATTTATGCACAAAAACATAATACCCCAACTACCTATAAAAAGATAATTATATAATTAATGTTATCCAAGGTTGTGTCCCTAATAAATAACATAAAAATGCAAAAATGTTTATATATACATGTATATTTAAATGTACATGTGTTATTAAAATGAATTATTAAAATGACAACATAAAGCAGAATACAAGTACAATACTAAAATAGTAAAGATTTTCGGATATGTCAAAATTTTTTTCAGTCTTTAAAGAATAATTTAAAGATTATTCTTTTTTGGAAAAGACTTCCTTAAATCTTAATAGATATTTGCTTGTGCTCTTCATATATGTTTTTGTTTTTAGATTTCGGTAAAGTTTGCTTAGTTTTAAGAACATGCGTTTCTTTCATATACACTCTTCCATTTACATCTTTTTAAAAACTTTACAATATCAAGGCCTAAAACCGAAAAAGGGTTGGCAAGAAATTACTAAACCAAACAACTGTATGTAATGTACACTGATGACAAAAAGTATTGATAACAATTATACTTTACATATTTATACGAGGACGATATTAAAATTATAAATATTTAGGCCCTGAATAATATGGATTCTAATAAGAGCGCATAACTCCTTTTATGAACAGATATTTTTTACTAATTTATAAGTAGAGTTTCCCAAATAGCTACTTTTTGGATTTTGTACTAATAAAAGTAAAAAATTCCCATTTTTTTAAGTAAATATTCAGACAATTTCATTACTTACTGTAGTAATATTTTTAACCCCAAATTGAATGACGTTATTTTTTTCACTTTTTTGGCTTTGACAGTTTTATGATGGCTAAACTTGAAACATCATAATGCAACTGAAAAATGACAGACAATAGGATTGAGTACAATTCTTTTCAACTCTTTTGTGTATGAATAATGTTAAAAAAATTAGGATTTTTAGCTTTTTATTGTATATAATCTTGTGCTGAGACTTTTTACCCATTTGTGTGACAAAACACTTTATACAAATACTTGTAAGTTTAGCATTTAATATAGAAAAAAAAATTTAAAAAAATTTCCTTTTAATATACAAACACCATTTTATTTTTTACTTAACTATTTATTACAAAAAAAGTTTAGAAATTTTCATTTTATACTCTATGTTCTTAAAATATGTTGTTTCTTTTCCAAAGTTTTAAAATTTTGAGAAAAGTTTTAAGGATACTAATATTATATTTTGCTCTCTGCCCTACTAAAGCTAAGAGGATACAATATTCAGAATTTCTAATGAAATATTTATCATGAAATAATCTTTAAAATTTTTTTAATGCCATATGAGGATTTTGAGCAATAACTTTTCTTTGGATCTATATCAAAAATGTAAAAGTCTCAAAGACACACTAGCATATTCAGAATATGTCTATCAATATCCAACGACATTTTATTTTCAAGTGTATCACATTTTATTATTTTTTAAATTAATTTAATTTATATAAGATTAATACTTTGCGAAGCATGTACGTGAGTATCGGTGATTTCTAACATATGTATAAAACACCAATATGAAACTATATATCAAAATTCGCTTCCTTCCATCAAATTCCAATCTCTTTTAAATGCGCTAATAAGGTACCTTGAATTTAGTTAATGAATTACAATTAGATATATTTATTTTCGAATAGTCTTGAAAAGCCAATATTTAATTTTAATATATGGTTAACAAGAATCAAAAGCTTTCATCATTATAGACATTCATTTGCTTTTACAAATAATTAAAATTATAAATTTAATATGTTTGAAATGGAAGAAGATAAAATAAAATACAAAAGAGAAATAATGAAAAGTATAATAATAATAAAAATGTTATTAAAAAGTTTTCTTCATGACTTAGCCCGAATTAATAATTTTTGTGACAATAATAATTTTTTTTTTTTTTTATCGATGATCTCTCATTCATCAAACTTTTACACTTTTAATTTACGCATGATCGGAGGCAGACATGATTATGAAAATGTATTTTTTTTTCGAATCCCAAGAAAATATTTTGTTTCCAAAATTTTATGTAACAACATTCTTAATTTTTGGGATTTACGAAAGATATTAAGTGCCCCGTAGGATAGTAGCTACTAAACAAGTCTATCAATCCGGAGACTGCGTGTTCGCTTCCCGCCAGAGATTCTAGTCTGTTTTCACTACAACTCACACTGGGCAAAAAAATTTAATAATTTAAGAAATTGTAAAAAGGGAAAATATATTTCATAAATAATAATAGGCCAAGTAATTAAGAAGCAGTGTTGCCAAAACGATTTGAAACAGAAATAAGAAAATTTAAAGATGTCTACAACTAACTAATTTATCTAAAATATTAAGTTACCAGAAAACAGGAAATTATATCTAAAATCTACAAGGCTTTTTTTTATAAAAAAAGGTATAAAAATTAAAATGCTTTTTCTCCAAATTTTTAATCACCTTATCACATTATTGTATGCAAAAATCTTTCAAACACTGGAGGACAATTATGTAGTTCGATTCGAAACAAGACATTTTTGAAAGTAAAGGCATTATAAATACAATCGAAATATACAATAAGCCCCTTGGTTTGATGGTTTGTAGCATGAATATATAGAAAACAAATTCTTAAAGAATTAAACAGTTGATTTTGTCTGAAAATGCTCTATATAATAGTAATATCTATAAAATAGATTGCAAGTTTTCAAATTTGATTTGATAATTGAGATGCATTCAAGTTCTTAATATGAAGATTTTAAATGAAAAGATATTAATTTTTAACATGTTTAAAACTTAAAAAATAACAACTTATTAGTTTCTTTATTAAGAAATATTTTAGTGGCAAAAATCAGCGCTTTTATTTAAAGTTTAGGCGGTTTCTAGATATTTTCTTAAATACAATCTGGTGGGAAATGACCTCAAAATTTTGGCAACAGTGTCAGGAATATATATATTAAAAAATATATTGCGGCAACCTTTGACAATCTGACAAAGCATTAAAGTTGGCAGTTTAATATTATTTTTAACATTTTTATTAAAATGGATCTATATTTATAAAAATTGTATCACATTACCAGAGAAATATATAACAGTGTTATGTAATGTAAATTGCAACCAAGGAGATGTGTTTTAAAACCATTAATTTAAATATTATATATTTATATATTTTCGTTATTTTTAGTTTTGTGGTTCTATAGGTTGTTTATCAAGATAAATACTTCAGTATTTAAAATTCGTTGGCAGGGGTGCAAATATGCAATGGCTTAAAATTTAATGTTTTAAAGAAAGTTCTAAAATTTTTTTTCATATATTTTTAAATAACTTAAATACGATTATTCTTTTATAGCCTTTTATACCACAGGTGTAAAGGATTGTCATTCCGTTCATATATTCTGAATACTTGTAAAAAGTGATATCGACAGGACGATGACCGTCCGACCGTTTGACGATTGAAATAGCATTTATGAAGCCCACCGATAACTGTCATATATAATTTATATATCAAATCGGAAATCTTTTCGAGAATTTTGCTATTGAAATTCAGTAAGATCGGTTCACAAATGGCGGATATATATAATCTTTTTTTGAGGTTTTTTCGAACTAAAAATGGTTTAGATGGCGTTTGGGAAGCCTCTCGTAATACAGATAAATGATATATACCTCACAAGATCCGAATTTTTCTAAGGAAACTAATAAACCGGTTCAAAAATAGCAAAAATATTTAAAAACTCCGGTTTTTTAAATCAGTTTTCGACTTTCTGAAGCCCCTATATAAGCTAGGGAAATCGTTTTTTCAACATAAAATCGGAAAATTTTTAATCTAAAGACTTCGTTTTTTCACAGAAAAATCAGAAAATTTTTAAGAATTTTTTTGTCGAGCTAAATTAGTCGATTCAATATTAACCGAGTTATAGTTCAAAACGAGCTATTAAATTTTTTAAAGCTTCTATATAACCTATGAACATCGTTCTTACATAAATCAATCATAAATATTTTTTTCGAATTTTAATTTTTTAAATAAGTCAAATCGGTCCATAAATTTCTTCCATATGCTTTTTTAATTTAATATTTTCTTACGTTTATAAAATATTTATACTGCACCGAAGTGGCTGTATCTTCCTTAGAGATATACGACGTTTTGTAAAAATCCAAAGTTTTAAAGGTAGCTTTTACTAGTACGCTTTGCTTCCCTATTTGATGTGATAGCTATTATTCCCCCTTGAACTATCCACCCTATTCGAAATTTGATATTAAAGTTACCTTTAAAACTTTTTAAGACTTTCACTGTAATAGTTCCTTAGATATACCACTATGAATATTTTATAATTTAGGGACACACAGAATGATGCGGTGAAAATTTTAAGAAAATCGGTTTTAGGGCAGATTTTTCATCTCTTCTGGTATTTGGTGATTACGAAATGTTTGATAATATAACTGTATCTCCTAAACTACTAGTCAGATCGAATGAAATGTATGGAAGATTTGAGAGAAGGGCCTAAACTTTCAGAAAAATTATCTCCGAGTCAGACTCTAATAATACGGGATAACCCATTGGGTATCAAAGTTGCCCATCTCAAGTATATAAAAGTTAAAAAAAATCGTAACTTCTACAAGTCAAGTTTGATTTCAAGGATTTTTATATTTCTTAAAGAATGAAAGATTGACATTTGTTTTAAATAATACATAACAAATAATAGTAATAATATAATGCTATTGAACTTTTTTGTTCAATTTAAAAAGTTGACTTTTTCATAAAATCTGCACTCATACATTCATTTTTAGTCGGGTAAGAAGCAGTTTGATGTCAAATCGATCTAAATATATTTTTTAATGACATAGCATCAATAAGTTAAAGAGAAACTCGCGTGATATTTTTTATCGATAAACATGAAATTTTCGATCAATGCTGGATATAGGGTGCAAATCTAAATCAATTTAAAATTTCCTTATTAACCATTTATGAAGACTTGTCTTTTGAAACATGAAATATGTAAAATAATCCATACAAATTTTCAGCATATTATTTCGGAATGTATTAAAAATTACAGAATATTTTTCAAAAAATTTTCTTCATATATAATTCAGGAAAAATTTAACTAAGTATCTAAATATCCTTTTAACTGTAAGAAATAACTTAGGTTAGGTTTTTTCTTTATTTTGCCAAGCATTTTACAGATATATAAAAATCTTTGAAATTGGACTTTATTTATAGAAGTTACGATTTTTTTAAACTTTTACATACTTGAGGAGGCCAACTTTGATACCTTTTAGCTTATCTTGTATTATCACAGAGTGATATATTAATTATTCTGAATGCTTAGGTTACCTCTACAACTTTTCCATACATTTGAATTCTATCCGACCAGGTTGATTTAGGTAGCTAACTTGCCAAACAAATGTCTCCGATTATAATTTTTACTCTATGATATTTTTAGGATGTTATTTCCCAGTAAAGAAACGAGCTTTTCACAACTTCAAAAGTAGATTTATATGCATATTTTGCACTTTTTTTGGATGATAATAAAAATTACTTCAAAAAGTGAAAACAAATGTATCCTTGTCAGGAAAAAAATTGAATAATTTCTAAGAAAATAAAAATATCACAAATTGAAAAGTGTTTCCATTATATATTAACAAAGCTTAGACCATACTTTTCTTAAAAAAATTTATAAATATAGTTTTAAGGGAAGTTCTTCAAAAGCAATGAAAAGGAAACATAAAAGAAGAACAACCTACCAATGGCAAACATGAGTTAAAAAAGAACTTCTGCAGCTCTTTTTAAACACTGAGTATTAAAAACACAATAACAACACAATATTAAAATCATAACTCTTTCAGCTGTTTTTCAGTTCTTTTTTTTTTGCTGGGTCGATGAATGTTCAGCATCCTTTTTAAGTTCCACACGATATTCATCTTTTTATTTTTAAAACTATTTTAAAATTATACTACAGCAAAATTACTAGAAACTTTTTCCATCACTCAATAATCTCTTTTAAAAAAGATATTTGTTTCAAACTTTAAGTATAACTTTTGACCGAATAACGATAGAGTCAACCAAAAATGTGGAAATTCAGTTTTTCTTGGGCTTCAAATGAACCCAACTGTTAGTTATTTTTCCGTTTTATACAAGTCTGAGTGTTTTATCTTCGATTTGTTATAGCATAGTTTTTCATATATTGATCATAACAGAATATTTTTGCATATTTGAGACTTATAAGCATATTTTCATATTTATGCATATTTTATACATAAGAATATAATTTTCAATATTTTTCCTTAAGACAAATTTTGTATATTTTGCACACAATGTAATTTTTTACATAGTTTACCATTTGTGAAAATTTCTTTTTACTATCACATGCGTTTTTCAAGTGCGATTCTCTAAAAATATTCATCTTATAATTTAATAAAAAACTTGTAATTTCCTCATACAATGTATGTATTACCTTTGACTGTTTTAAGTACAAAAAGAACATATTTTTTAGCAATTGTTACTAAAAATCAATTTATTTTTAGCACAAGTATTAGATATTTTAAAATTTTAGCCAGAAATAATAATATGTTAAAAGCATATATACTAACTTTAATGTACATAAAACACATTTTTTAAAGCATATTTTTGGTTGCCCTAATCATAACATATAAAGTGCTTTTGTTCGTTTGTCTCTCAGGGGCTCTGAAAGCTCTAAAACCAATTTAATAAAAAATATGAAAAAACCATGGTTCGTTTTAATCATATTTTTCTAATTTTTAAACTTTGAAGAACTGTAACTAGAAAGAAAAAATATGGTTACAGCATTACCACTACAACAATATTGTATTCTCATTATCAATTTTCTTAAAGTTTAATAAATCTGTGTTTGTGATAACAATAATTTTGTTTAAATTTTGTCATTTAATGTTTACACTCAATAAGAATTTTAATATGGTTGACCACAAAACTTATATATTTTTAAATATTTTACCAGAAACAAAAATTTTTTAATATGAAAAATATTAATACTTTTACAATCATTAAACATTTATCGTCTTTTTCCTTATTCTTAAACCATATTCTGTTCTTAAACCATATTAATATTATTACTCCTATGACAATAAAATGTTTCAAATAAATATAATACCTATCGTTTTCACAAACTTAATACGAAAGTGAATTTTTTACTTTAATATATGATGAGATGTAATAATAATATGACAATGTGGTATAATAATATAATAAGATAGAATAATAATATAATAACGTCAAACCATAATCTGATATAATGGGATAATGATGTAGTAATATTGTATGATGATGTAGTAATATTATATGTAAAACTAAAATCAGAACATGAAGAAATAAACCATAATATCGGACACCACATGATAAAATGGAATGATAATAATTTTTACTTATAAAGATTTCTCTTTTTCGCTTTGATCATATGTTTCAATCATAATATATTGCTCTTAGATTATGGTCACTACAAAAATATTTTTTCTCTGAGTGTAATAACCATAAAGACCGTAATTACTAACTAACTAATTACTTTTAGTGTTACTCATACCATATTGTTAGTCATTTTGGCAAAAACGGTGTTCGAAATTATAACATTAACTCGATTTCAATGATTTAAAATTTTTTTTGTTATTGCCCACATATTTTTTTTTTCTTAAAATTTGAGCAAAAAATCATTCTTGTATTTTTTCACAAACCTTTCACACACATTTGACTAGGGTGATCAATTAGCGACTTTTTGTAGAAATCTGTTTTCGAATAGTTCGATTTTTTAAAAACCAGTTAACCGGTTACATTCACTGACAGAAAAAATTCGATTCAAAATCCATCACGATTGTGGTCACATCGGTAATTGACTTTTTCATACCATTCGTTAACAAATTTCATAGAAAGCATAATGGAATTTAATAATTTGATATCGAAATGTTGTCACTGGATGCCAATTATGTATCGATTTTCGTTAAGATTTGGAACACATATGGGGCAGGTTTACTATTGACACTAAATGGTATCATTTTTACCACGTATGTCTTTCAGAAAATGTCAAAAACTATTAAACTTTTTTAACAAAATTATAAAAAAATTAAATACATAAATTACTTTTTTGGCAAAATATTGTAATTTTGGAGACTTGATTTGAAATTTTGATTTTGAAAATTTATTGAAATAACTAAAAAAAAAATTAGCATAATTTATTAAATTATAGAGAATTTCAGCGTATTTTGAAAAAAGTTCTTTTTGAAATTTTCTTCTAAAAGCTATGAGGCTAAATTTCAAAAAGTTCAAGGCCAAAAATGAGAAACTTAATTTTTGACGTTAAATATCTTTTAATTCATAAGAGATAATTTAGCACAGTAGCTATATTTTTCTTTGCTTGTTTAGGAGAATTCAAAAATTTAGAAATGTATAAGATTAGTTAATATTTGTAAAAGTTACAAACCCTTTCACTGTAGAACCATCCGTAATCCAAATACACACTCCAGCCAACAATATTCTGAAAGCTTAGCTCTTCCTCTATCGATGTTCCAAGTTTCATATAAATAAGTTCAGGGGTTTCAAAGATGCACACTTATTACCATTTATTTTGAAATTCCCCCCACTGTGGGGCGTTTAAATTACGCTTACGTCGGCATTAATACAAATATTTTAAAAATAAAAAAGATTTTTGAAAAACGCATTTAAATGCAATTACATTTTTCATTAAATATGCCAGATTTAGTTTTTTTTAGCATGACAGATTTAACATGGGGATATAATCCGTAGAAACCAATTTCAACCCACTACACAACTATTCAGTAGGTATTTCACTAAAAAAAAATTGCATACACTAAATAAAAAATAAGAAAAAAATACTTAGAGATTTTATATTTTTATACCTTTGAAGAAAAGAAAGAGTTGAGAGTTGAGAATTGAATTGTTGAAATGCGAATGATGATGTTTGCTGCCAAGCTAGACTTGAACTCTAAATCTCCTGCTTTATCGTAAAATTTGATAACCACTAGGCCACTGATATATTATTTATATAACAGTCTAATTGTTAATAAAACATTTGCCGATTGGCCTCAAACTGCACTACATATCAATAGTATATTCACTAAGTACAATGGATATAGTGAATTCGTATATATTTTGAAATATTTCTTCCCCGATTGATCTCTAACTGCATAATATTTTAATTGTGTTTTCACTAAACTGAATGGTTTTGTTTATTCGTGTGAATTTTTTCAGGATATTATGATCTTAATTTGGATATCTTCTTCAGAGACAAAAAAAAAACTTTTTAAGTATATTTTATTCGCTTGGGCTAGAAAAGCAATAAAATCAGAGGTTTCATAGATGAAATATAATTTAGAAATGTAGTGCAATAATAGCAAATATATACCAATATCCTTTTTTGCGCATATATATAATAAATAAAATAAAAAATAAAAAACGCGAACAAATTAAAATCTTCTTCATTATCCCATACGCCACAATACCCCTACTTATTCCATTTCCAAAATGCTACGAAAATTAAATTTATATCGTAGAAAATCCTATATTTCAAATAAGTATCTATATTAAATATAATCATGAATTTTGATATCGGAAATATGAAATTATGTTGTTATGCAGACCATTATCTCCTAAATTAATAAACAGATTTTTGTAAAAAATTTACACAGTATGTAATGAAATAGAAAAATTCTAAGAATTAAAAAATGGGAAACGACATAACTTAAGTTATAGAGTTTTTCTTTTGGTCAGTTTTTCTTATGCCAATAGTGCTTCCGGAGATTTTTTTGAAAAAAAAAACGTAACAAAAAAGCGAGTTTTCGCAATGTCGAGAAACAAAAATCGATAAATGGTGCAATATAGTTTGTGTATATAATTTCTTTATGAAAATTAAAAGACATCAAGTAAAATGTTTCTATGAAAATTAAAAGACATTAAGTAAAAAATTTCCATTTTTCGGACGTTCTTGTAATTGTCGATATATATTATTTAATGACGTACCACCCATTTTTTGCCAAATAAAAATCTTGTAAAATCGTTGTATTAACCAACGTAATAGTGCTTTAAGCAACCATCTTGGGAACGTTGTAAAAATACTATATTAAGCAATATTATAATGCCATAAAAACCATTATAAGACCATTTTATTTAACAGGCTTACTATTTATGGAGTTCTTATACCACGATATCATAACGCTGCTACAATCATGAACATCACTATTACAACACTTCTATGAAGGTATTTTTCTGCCTGGGTAATGACTAAATATAAACTATTGTATAGTTTATGCTTAAAAAGTTTTATGGTAATAGTATTTTAAACAGATCAGTAATTCGATTCAGTAACTTATTTAAACGATTATTGCATCATTTATAAAATTAAACAACAATATTATCGATTTTGCTATTCCATAGCATTTTTATACGATATTTGTTATCGCTACGTCTGCTTCTGTCATTTTTTGTGTTCTTTATTTTATTAACTTAAACACAAGTTTAACATATAAAAGAGGTAAGAACACATGTGCACAATTTACAAATAATTCTCAAGTTCTTTTTCATTTCAACTTTCTATTTAAGTCTTCTGTTTGTTTTTGGCAAAGGTGCCACACGAAAACAAAAGGTTGTCTACTGTTGTTTAAATGTACATACTGAATCATATACCTGTTACTGCAAATAACAAAAGCCATCGACATATTTGTCAATTGTCGAAACGTTAAAATTTACTGAATCCCCCCACTCCTAAACTTACAAGATTTGAGACTAATATAGTGCAAAATTTTAACACCAGAGATTTCATTTTCAAAGTTCAAAAACTTAGAATAAGGTCTCAAAATTATTAAACTTTTTCCATTATTCTACACTTTTTGTTCGTTCGATCCTACATAAATAGGAATTTGTGAATAAACTCTACACCTTCTTTGTTATTGTGCAGACTTTTAACAGTTACTTACAGGGTAGTCGAATTTTGATGACAAATATTTTTAATTTTTATTTTTTTTTTATTTTTTTTATTTATTTATTTTTTTTTGAGCGTAGTCTGAGCGTCCCTCAATGGAATACAAATTTGGAAACAGGGATTGATATATGTTGCAATTATACATATTTTTCGCTATATCTCGTTAATGTGACCTAAGCAGTCAATGCAAAATTAAAAGAAAAAAATCAGTTTGGAATACTGCGAAGTCTTAGTTTTTTGTTGTTCCACACAATAGAATCGAAGAAATATTAAAAATATATTTAATAGAAATAATTTATCGATATGGAAAATTGCGAAAATATTTCACTTGTTTATATATTTTGTATAGCAAGTTGTAATTTGTACAAATCTTGGATATATAGGTACCATAAATTTAAGTTAAGTGGCGTCGATATCTGAAAACGAGACACTTTTGTCAAAACACATTTAAATATAATTTGTATAATTAGTAGGCATTTATAATGCTTAATGGAAACGTAGAGGCTCATGAAAAAAATTTCGAAAGTTTAAAATTCTATAGAAAAAAACAAATGTTCTTTAGTTAAAAAATAGTAACAATATTAAATAGCATTTCTTTGTTATAAACTTGAACAAATACGAAATTATGTATAATATATGAAGAAATAACTTAGCCGGAACCAAATTTTTCACAAAATTTTTAAAAATTGCATTTTTAACATAAAGGCAATTTTTAAAATTTTGCTCGAAAACCCTAAAATATGTTACATAGATGAGTTTATTAAAAATATAATTATTTTCCTTTAAAACCACGATAATAATCGAATTAAAAAGATTTTTGAAATTTAGTCACTATTTTGCACGAATTTTAAGTTTTTACGATAAATATATGCTTTTGGTGATATTTACTTTCTTAACTAGCCATTTATTTGACATAAAAATTAACTTAACCAATTAAAGTCCGAAAATCCCAATATATTACTTGAGCAACTACCTTTCGAATGATGCCATAAAATATTAATTACGATTTAATATATCCAAAATGTTCATACTTTAATAAAATTTTAATTTCTCGAGAATGAAAACTAATTTAAAAATTTTTTTTATTCATTATGTACTAAACGTCATTTGTCTATCTTATGTTGTATTTTTTCTTTTTCAAAAAGTTAAAAATATATACATTGCTGATCGAAAACCATATTTTTGGAGGTGCTTTAGAAATAGTCCAGTATGTAGTCCAGTGAACGAAATAATTAAACCGAAATATTTTGGGGATTGGCTTAAAGTATATCCATCTATCATTTAAGGGGTTACATTGTAACATTTTTTGTCTCCATACAAATCAAGGACTTTAATATTATATAAATCACATTTTTTTATTAAATGTAAATTTTCCCAACATCCCCTCAGATTTCCACTACAAATTTTTGATATGTTGTTTACAACACTTTAAGGAACATTTTAGTGGAAAATTATAATAATGGAAGATATGATTTTTTAAATATCCTTGATACGAGGACGAATATTTATTTCATTATACTTTTCTTTTCGAAAATTGCGCTTTTACAGAAACAATTAGACACTAAGCGTGAATTTTAGCTAACACTTATTTAAATCAGAGATATAATTCCGAAGATTCATTAAATTTGAAAAAATTTCAGAGAAACGTGAATTTGGAACCGCGATAAAATCTTAACTATAACGGATTTGGAAATTTTGAAGAACTTAAAATTTTGTATTGACGTAGTTACTTTGTATACTAAATTTTATCAAAATAGGGGGTAGTTATTTCAAAAATTGCTTTTTTTTCGGAAATTTTTGTTTTCTCCCTAAACAGCTTACAAAATCGTTGCCACCTTCAAACAAGGGAAAATTATACTTAGTAAATTTTTATCAAAATTTGTGTAATTTGCTTAAAATAACAAGTTTATCTTCTATGTATTGCTTTCGTTGTGAAATTATAGTCAATATATCTCAAAATGGTTATTTTAAATATTACTGATATGACTTTAACATTTGTGTTATATTTAGCAATTGTATTTAATGTAATATAGTAGCGAAATTTCATTTTTTTCATTAATGATATTTGGAAACATTGAGCAATGAATGTATTTCTAATAGAATGACTATTAATTCACTTAAACAAATTATAAAATTAGGATGGAATAATAATTTATAAAACATGTTAATGTCTTCAAATAGTTTTTTATGAACATAAACATTAAATTTTAATGTTTGGTTTCTTTTTTATATTTTAATTAATTATAACAGTTGATTGGAAAATATAATTCGTTTAAAATTAAATTAAAATATAAAGTTAAAAAATATCGGATTTTTCAAAGAAGATACCGTAGCACAATAAAATAATAAATCGCTCAAATGTCAGAGTCATAATTTGGCGATGAGCGGTTTTACCACTTTTTCCTCGCATCATGTCTAAATCCAACTATAAGTTAAAGATTTATTTCCAAAAATTTTCGATTAAAGGAAGATAAGGGAGGTTCTAACTCCTTCTAAATTTATATTTATCTTAATCCTTTTTATTATATAGTAAAGTGATACTATCGATAATATCTTTACAATAAAGTTTGATTATTTACAGGAATTCTGTTTAAATGTGCTTACTAAGAATATGTAAGGATTCTTTAGAAAAAAGAGTTTGGTTTTTATTTTATTTTTTATTACTTTTTTTTTTATAAGTGAATTGCAATGAAGTTATAAATAAAATAGAAAATAAAATATCTTATAGAAACGCTGCTTTATTTATAAAATTCTCTTATTGAAATGTCGTGACATATATAGAAAAAAGTTAGTGTGAACTTTTTCAATCTTTGGGAGGTGAGTTGAAGTTGTTTTATCTTTTATACAATATCAAATAGTTATATGGTAAATAAGACATATTTTTCGTTTAAATGAAAAAAATCAATAAATTAGCGCTTCTAGGAAAAGGTCATAAATAACAAGAAGAAATAAAATTTTTCGTAAAAACTAAATTTTCTCCGTTAAATAACGAATGATATTTCATTGTTCTGTTTAATAATTATAATTAATTTACTTGAAAAAAATTATCCTGCTTCAATTTAAAAACATTAAATTTAACGTTAAAATTTTAATGGGCTTACAAAATTATGGCTGTGAAATTTTTATTTCATACTAACTTGTTTAATGATATTATTTTAATGTATTAAACTATAAAAGATTCATTAAAGTAATACAACCATTTTTAATTACACAAACATTTATTCAATCATTAAACCAATGATTGAAACCACAACATTGTATGGTTTATTGAAAATATAAAAACCAAGAAAAAAATATTTAACAAATAACAAAAATTTTTTTCATTTTTGTTTACTAATGCGAGAAAAGAAGTAATATCAATGGATTAATTAAGTAATTTGATAATATATGTTGGCCGAATATAAAATGTAAAGGTAAAAGAGGGTAGTGGGTAGAGATCTAAATTTTTAAGTTTTTCGGATCATAGTCCCAAAAAATTTGCCAGAAATTTGATTTGAATTAAAGTAGAATTTTTATAATATAATAATATATAATATAATATTATATCTGGAATAAAATCTTTGTTAGTTAAGATATCTTAACGAAATTTTAGGTGGTTCTTGGATTTATTATTTTGATGATAGCGATTCCATAGCACTTGAAATTTCAATTGCAGACAACTTAAAAGCTTTGAGAGATAAATAAACACGTATGAGCATGTTTTTCATTTAAAAATATTCGAAGTCGTACACGGGAAAATTATGGATAAAATTCATTTAAACAAATCATTATTTAGCTTTAAATAAAACTTTATATAAAATATATTTATTTTAATATTTTGTTACACATATATATATATATATATATATATATATTTTTTTTTTTCAATAAAATATTTACCAATTTTAACGTCAGATTTTACAAATTTTGCATTAAGACCAATTTCAGTTAAACGTATATTTGATTTTAAAAATTTCGTAATAGAATACGAAATTTAATTTTTTCTGTTCACAGGCAAGCTGCTAAAAATTTTATGTGTCAGATGTACCCTAGTTGTAAAAATTGCTCCATTTCTAAGGTGCTTGTGAGTCACCCATTCCAAATTTTAAATTGTACACAAAACATATCTTTTTTTTTGGTTTAATTAGTCTTATAGTTTTACCATACCACTCTGAAATAAAGACAGTAAATTGAGCATAAGATGTGCTATAATTCCGCAACTAATGATGATACAAAAAAACGTTCTTCAGCAAATTTATAAGAAATTTTATAATCTAAGAATATTATGATGCTGTCAAAACACGAGATGTACATAGCAAGCGAGATATATTAAAAAAAAATACTTTTTGCGACCTTTAACCTCGAACAACTCGCGTAGCATATGATGATTATCGGTGACTTTTAATACGCCAAGACGAAGTTATATGATAAAATCGATTCCCTTCATCAAATTCTATGGTTGAGTATTTTTTTTTTTTTTATCATATTTTCCTGGAGTAATAATGTTCTACATAAGTTTTGGAATTAGACAAATTTACTATAAAATTATAGTTATTTGAACAAAATCCTAAGTCTAAAATAATAATACTGCATGCAAGAAAAATTATAATAATTATCAATAACAGACGTATGCTTAATAATATTTCTCTCAATTTATTAATAATACGTAATGTTGTACACTCTCTTAACAGAACTGTTACTTTGCAGAGCATATACAAATAACATTTCGGAGTAACATTTTCAGAACTAACAATAAAACGGTAAATTGAAAGGATGTCTATGGTTCTTGTAAAATGTAAACAATGCACAGTGTGTCAAAATTGAAAATTTTTGGAAATAATTTTGTCCCTTGTAATCGGCTTGTTGGATTTGCATAAAATAGCAAAAGGGAGTGCAATTTTAATTTTGGAAGGCGTGATGAACAAACACCTCAAAAGATCCAAAATATTTTTACATCTCCTTAAAGCTGCATGTGTTATTTATCTCCTATAGTTTTTAAGTTATTTTCATTGGAAATTTTAACATTATCAATTTTGCAAAATTTTGGTACAGGTTTTTTTTTTTTAATATTTACCTCAATATTTTTTTTTTTTTTTTTTTTGTTTTTATAATTTTTATCCCAATTAATTAAGTTACAAAATTATCTATCAAATAAAAAAAAAAGAATTGAAGTACCTATTTTGAAACTCAAAACTGCAAAATATATATATAATTTTTTTTGTATTTGGCTTTAAAAGTGTTTACTATAGTATCCAAATCCAAGCCCGGAAACCGGTTAACCGGTTAACGGTTTTTAACCAACGCTATCGATTTGAGTTTTTTCTTAAATTTTTCAGTTTGATTCAAAGCTGGTTTTTTTAAAGTCGGTTATCCGTTTTATATATATATATATATATATATATATATATATTTCCTCAGAAAAAGAGTCCAAAAAACGACTAAAAATTAGTGCTTCAAAATGTTTGCCTTATATTGTTTGATATACATTGAAAATCTAATACATTTATCAATATTAGCTATGATGTTGTATATGAATCGAAGGAGCCCAATATGCCAAATTTCCCAAAACTCCGAAAAACTGAAACGTATTAGACCTTATTCAACAAATATTTCAAAGCTTCCAAGTACACATATTCCAGCAAAAAAGTTGCAGAATACACACTAAGAGCTTTCCAGAAAAAATTTACAAATTTTATTAAAACTCAATAAGAAATAAATTATTATTCGGTATTTAAAATTTAAAGAAAAATGAAACGTAAACCATCAATTGGTATAATTTTTATAACCAAAATTTTGTGAACTAATTTTTTATGCTCACTCATTATATTTCAATCACAAAATAAATCCTAGTTTGTTTCGGAAAGTCATATTAAAGAAATGTAATCAAATAAAATAAATAAAAACGTAATAATAATAATAATAATAATAATAATAATAATAATAATAGTAATAATAATAATAATAATAATAATAATAATAATAATAACAATAATAATAATTTATCAAAAGTTATAATGTTAAATAAGAAACTTAAATTTTTAAATTATGCACACCAAAATTTACTATTTTTTTTAAGTTTGAAGAAGAAAGTTGTTATATCATATCAGAGCTTAAACGGAATTAATTCTATTTATTACTAGTTATCATATAAATTTAATTCAGGTTAAAACAATTGAATTTAGTATTCTTTAAAATCATTCCGCAGAAAATAATTCGCAGGCATAATTCTTTAGACTTAACTCTGCACTAAATTAATTCTCTAGAGAATTAATTCGTTAGCGAATAAGAATTAAATTTGAATGATTCAGTTGTCCCTTAATTCCATTATACTACAAAATGAATGCAAAATTTGTAGAATTCGCTATAAATTTTTTGTTAATAAATTTGACTGTAGTGCAACATTTTTATAAAGCAATTAATTACATTGTTATGAGGATGTACTTAAAAGTGTTACAACAATTAGCAGCATCTAAATAATTAAATAAGGAAACTACTAATATCATAGTATTAAGGAAAATTTGACTGAAAAACTTGTTCATACTTGAACGTTATAAGAAATTTTAAAAACAACCATCAATTATTACTCTTTAAGTAAAAAAGAGTCTTAGTGATTATTTAGCAAATTTCTTATTATTTCATATGTAGAAGTTCTCCATTCTTCAATAAATGACAAGGTTGTAAATGAATTAAACATTTTATGGTTAAAGTTTCTATGCAGTAGACCCGTGAAATATCTGGGGGTTAGGTTACTTGCAGTTTTCTTGTGTAAGTTTTAGCAGCTTTATGAAATCAGACTTGGCAACCATCGGACAAAATAGGTCGAATACACATTTTGTAAATAAAATATAATAAAATTGTTTTCTTTTTAAACTAAGCTTAGATCTTCTGTTGAGCAATTAATTTATTTTTCATAAATACATTGTATGTGCTGCTTTCTAGATAATTGGAATATAAATGTATGCTCTTATATGGAAATATAATACCCTGTGTTTTGCTAACATTTACTTTTATCTTCCATTTAACAAAGTACCTGTGGGTGAATTTTAAACTGTCTTTATTGCTTTCGGCTATTGCGTTAGACACTTTACTGCAGGAAATAAAAGCATTATCTTCTGCGTAAAAAGGTAATTCCTGATTTCTGCACACAGTAATATCAGATATTACATATATATATATATATATATATATATATATATATATATATATATATATATATATATATATGTATATACATATATCTACATAGTACGTGATAATACCGATCCTTGCGGTAGACCCAAAAGTACTTGTCTATCACTAGATAGCGTGTTATAAATACAACAAATGAGCGTTGATCTAAAAAACACTTTCTTATCTTTTGTTAATACGTTGGATAATTTAAGATATTTAGTTTAAAAAGTCAAGAAAAATAACTCTTTTTAGTTGATGCACATTAGAGTGCTCCTTGCGAAAACCAAATTTTTGAGAGTTAGTTATATTATTTAGAGTAGAAAAATCTAAAATTCTCTTATCTATTACTTTTTCGAAAACTTTATACTTAGGCTTAGTATGCTGATTAGTCTATAGCTGGAAGGTAGTTTAAAATCCTTTCCTAGCTTAAAAATTGAGATGATTTTTGCCTTTTTAAAAATTGTAGAAAAATATCCTACTATTAAATAAAAATTGAAAAGTTTACTCAAGATTTTCAAAAAGTAATCACATGTTTTTAAGGATAATGCTATTAATGACATATAACCCAAGGGCTTTGTCATTACTCAATAGAAATACAAACTATATAACTTCAGCTGACATGATAAGTTCCACGATCGATCTGTCAAGAATTTTATCATTAAGATCATGAATAAAACTAGCAACAACTGTGTCCATAGGTGCATAATTATTTAAGGTAATGGTGTGTTAATTAAAAAACCAAATACGTCTGCCAACTCAATAGCAGATGCATTTGGGTTTTTAAAACTTCACCGTTTACATAAAGATAAGTAAAAAACATTTTTTTTTCTTTAAAGGCTTTTGTTACTTTCCCAAAATTTTTTAAAGCCCGAGAGAAAATTTTAAATAATTTAAAATTTTGGAAATCAGCTAGTTTATTTTATAGCTTCAAAATGCTTTTCAGTTTATTTTTATAACTAAAATCTCTACATCTTTGAAATTTATGTTTGTATTTGTTTCTCAGACTAATTAGCACTTAATTGATATTCGAGATTTCTCACTGCTAATAATTTTTATGACCGACTAGTATTTCATTAAACGCCTTTTTAACTATAGATATTAATTTATTGAAATAAAAGTTTAGATTACTTAAATTACTAACTGGTTGGTTAATGTTCTGACACCTAATTTCATTTTCTACCCAGTTTCTGATTGCTGACCAGTTTGCGCGATAGTATAAGGAAGCTGAACCTTCCCAGAATACAAGATATAAGTACATATAATTCCGATGTGCATGTTGTGCATTTAGATTACCTAAAAAATAGTCGTTTATAGATGAAATTAATTTATCCAAATCAGCTTTAAAATTGATACTATGAACTGAATTATACACTGAAGTGAATATAAATGGCCATATATTAATGATAAGTTATACTGAAATACTTTCAGCAGTACTTGTTTTTATTCAACGTATGCTAAATATTACCTTTAATTGCAATTAGAACTCCTCCGCTATGAGTAGATCGATCCTCTCTAAAAATTTTATAACCACAAAGTTGAAATTTGTGGTAGGGTTTCAAAAAAGTATAATTTAGATGGAGAATATCGATTTTTCTTTTGTGTATAATATATTCCAGCTGGGCAGTTGCTGACTCAGTTGTTATGCCTTGGGCATTCCAATGCATAACATGAACATTGTGTCTACCGGTTGAATTATATGGCATGTTGAAGCATCATACCCAAAACTCGTAGCTTGCCGTACTTATTCTGACATCTTTGCAAAGCATCGAAAGCATCAAAAATTTGCAAAATATTTGCAATAGCTTTCCATTTGAAATATCATCATTATTATTCTTTTCGTATCTTTTGTTTTTATCTACCTCATAATATAAAAATCCATTAGCGCGGGAATTGACTGCATTATTTTATGATCCCTGTCTTATAAAATCATGATCATCTTGGTTAAAATAAAAAAAGATCTTTTGTTGGTCGCTTTAGACCTAGATGTCACTTGATATCAAATTTCTAGGTATTCTTGGCGATTTGGATACTTTGGATCACCAGCTCTATGGTTAATGTTTTTTAAGCTCTTTTTTATGCAATTGTAGCACTTATAAATTATACTACCATTACTATTACCTTTGTTGTGTAAATAAACTACATAATCGTGATTTCCGGCGCATGCTGAACATAATACAATACGGTTACAATTTCTAGCACCATGTCCATACATAGAGGTTTTTTCCAACACACAGTTAGAATAATTTATTCGGAAATAGATTTAATGTATAGTTACTTTTAATATATAATTGCTTTTTTTACTACAAAAATGGATGATTTTCGAACAAAAATTCAAAATTTTGATTATGTAATTATATACTTGTATTATTTATATACTTGTACTTATTTTTTGTTTAGATGTAATTAACAGTGTCCGAATATCGAATATTCGGCGATAAAAACAACATTACAATTTCATCTTTTTATTTTCATAATTTATTGAAAATTTTTTGAGTTTAATAGATTATTCTAATAAAAACCCTAATATTTATCACGTAGATGGAACATTCGTTTAAGGGTAGCTTAATTTATGATTATTACTTATTTAAGTACTAGTTAGTATTTCATGGAACAGCGAAAATAGCAAATGACTGTGGTAGTTACTTGATAAACATACCGGTCGCTGGAAGAATGGTTTTTCTATCAATTTGCAATTAGAATCGATTTGTGTCTTTTTTTTTGTGTCTTCCTTGTGGTAAATATATGCCATAATTTTCTCCCCTATTTAAATGTTTTAAATCAATTTTTGCATAGTTATAATATTAGGAACTCATTTATTAATGAATAACTATAATGTTTTTGTCTAAAATTTAAGAATAAAACCAAAAAAGATATAACCCTAAAGTTGCTTTAAAGAAGGGTATAATCTATTTTAAAATATCTAAATAAAACAAAGGTTTAACAAAAGTACTTTAAGCTAATATTGTTGTTTGAGTATAACTTTAAAAATGATTTGTAAACCAAGTTTTTTTTGCATACGACTGTTATGCCTTTATTTTAAAAAATTTATTTAATAAAATACATTTTCTTGATGAAAAAAAATAAATGACGGAAAACCATTTAATCGATTTACTCTAGAGTATAAAACCTGTCATCTGGTTTTTTCTAAAATGTGATTTTTCGGTTAAACAGAAAACCGCTTTTCTAAAAAAGTTGGTCTTTTGGATACTCTAGTTTCTACACTATTTTTTGTCTAAGATAAAATAATAATTTCAAAATTGAAAGGGCTAAGTACAAACCCTCCAAAATTTGACTTATTTTGTATGAAAATATTGATTTTAGCATATATGGTTTAAAATACTAAAGCATATATTTACAAAAAGAATCCAGTTTCGGAAATTCTAATGTGTTCTAAGCTTTTGCAAGAATGCTTAATCGGACTTACAATAAATGTGGGCTTCAGGGGTAAAATTAAAAAAAAAATCCCTAAATTTTAATATAATATATCAACTAACAAAGATTTTATTACAGACATAATATTTGTAATTTTACCAGAAATCAGAAATACTATGGACTTAAACTTTTTTTAAATAAATTTTGTTGTTTAACTCACGAAATTCTTAATCATGTACTCGTACAAAAAGATTGAAGTCTATACCTTCCACAGAACAAAACTATGCTACTTTAAATTTTAATATTTCCAATTTTTGCAATTAAAGAAAACCTTTTGTAAAAATATTAGTTTTTAAAGAAGCTATGAATATTCCGTTTGAAATAAATTTTGCATTCTCTTTGTAGATTCATGCTTTAGGATTTTATAACATATAATCAAAATTCAATACTTTCATGCAACATAGTATGATAGTCCGTTCTTATCTCATTCAGTAGTTGGGCTCGTTTCCAACTTTAGAACTACTTGTGCAAAAACACCTTTCACGATAGTATAAAGTTATTAATGTTCTAAAATAAAATTTTATTTTAGAGTAAAAAGACACTTTTTCGGCAAAAAAAAAAAATAAAAAAAATAAAAATTAAAATAAAATAAAAAATTATAATTTTCCAATTTTTATTTTCAAAATTATTTATCTTTGGACTCGGAAAAGATATCGACTTAAATTTTTTTCTTCGATAGATAATTTTGTTGTAGGGTTTCTTATAGATGATGTCAGAGACGGGGAGTATAATTAATAAGAGGCCAGTCTATAAGAAAATAGTTAATTATAATTACTCAATCGATCCAATGTACACTTAAAACAATTGTCTTGTATTGATTAATATAAAAATTATAAGGATTATAATTTAGGTGTCCAACTAGTTTGGACATGGCGCCGGCCTTGGCATTAGGCACGAGATGTTGGGGTATCTTGGGCGCATAGTACGTGGGCTAAGGAGCGGATTGCCTCCACAATGATTTTCGTATCAAAGGTTGCCGTTAGTGTGGGTTGCTGTTTTGTTGGTTTCTGGTTTGTTGATTCTGGTTGAGTGTGGCGATGATTTTGCTGATGACGGTGACGTAGACAATTAGCGTGATGAGAGCGTCGGCGGCGTGGATGCAGCAATGTGTGATGATATTTGTCACATACCCGTGGCTTCTTGCCAAACAATTGCTGCAATACCGATGCCTCTCAACTACCTCCTCCCTCTTTTTCGTACTCATTTTTAAAAACTTTCGGCAAAACCTCAACGCATGAAACGTGTTGCATAGAGCACACTTATAGTTGTCCTGGTTACGCCGTCTAACGCTATTGGTGGCTTGGTGGCCTTCAGCCGGTCGGGTAGTTTCGAGCCTTCTGTTGTTCCTAGAGGTGATAAAAAGAAACGATTAGATACAGTTAAAATTATCGTTGAGGAAAATATTTGTAAAGTTGAGTGTAGTGCTAGAAGAGATAATTATGCAGTATAGAAATGATAAATGTGAATATGAGTAAATAGGTTATGTACTAAGTGTAAGATAAGATAAACCTGAGATACAGCATAAGTTAGGATTCACAAGGCATTTCCTTCTCATTTGCTAAAGGAAGTAGGCATAATTTAACAACGGGGTGAGTTATTATGTCGGTGGAGATACGTACATTAGCTGTTCGTATATTCTTATCTGATCCTGGGAAAGTCTCTTCAATTCTACCTAAACGCCATTCGTGGGGTGGTAGTAAATCATCTATTACAACCACTAGATCACCAACCTGAATGTTTGGAGCAGAGTTTCTCCATTTATAGCTCTTGTGTAAAGATTTGAGATACTCTTCCTTCTATCGTATGAAGAATTGATGGTGAAGTGCCTTTAACTTCTCCCATCTATTTATGAGGGTTTTAGGAATGCAATTATGGAGCGCCTCTTAAAAAAATTACCAGGAGTCAAAGCTGAATTAAGTACGCCTTCGATTCTAGCCAAGGCAATGGAGAATTCTTTGAAATTGAATTTTTGTGGACCGGCAATTCGCTTAAAATGGAATTCAAAACTTTTGACTGCGGCTTCCCATAAGCCGCCCATGTAAGGAGCATGTGGAGAGATAAGTTTCCACTCAAACCCATGAGTGATGTATTTCTGAGCTATATCTACATTCTTAACCGAGAAAATTTCTTCCATTATCAGTTACTACCCTTTGGAGTAGGCCTCGCCTCCCAACTAAATGGCTAAATGCGGCATGTAATGCTGCAGAGGATAAATCTGAACAAGGTTCTAAATGTACAGTCTTTGTACCTAAACAAACAAACACGCTGACGTAACCTTTGACATAGGGGGATACTTTCAGTTCGAATGGGCCAGCAAAATCAATGCCCGTTACTTGAAAGGGATGAGACAAGTTACATCTTTCTGAATGCAAGTGAGCCATTATTTGGGAACATGGCTGCTGTTTGTATATTATGCAAGTTTTGCAACTGCGTATTATCTTTTTAACACCGGGTTTGAGTCTGAATATGAAATATTCAGTTTATACTACTCTGAATATTTGGTTACATTCAGCATGATAGAGAAATTTCGGGTTTTTTCCAATAACATACTAAGAGTACTACCAATCGATCCAATGTACACTTAAAATAATTGTCTTATACTAATTAATATACAAATTATAAAGATTATAATTTAAGTGTCCAACTAGTTTGGACAGGGATAAAAATTACAAAATCGTACAAAAATATTTGGCTACATATTTTAAAAGATTAACCAAGACTTTTTGATTGTCTTATCGAGAACTTTAAAAAGATAAAAAATAATTGAAATTGGATAAGACATAAAAATTTGGCAAGCCGTTAAAAATATCGTGTGTCAGAGATAGCGCACTAGTATATTCAAAAAACCGATAAACTGCTTTTTTTTAAAAAACAGGTTTCGAATATGGTTTTACGTAAAATAAACCGGTTAATCGATTTCTACTAAAAACATAAATATTTAAATTATTATCTTTATTACTAAAGAAAGTATACTTATATTACATATCATTTGTTATAACAAGTAATATAATAATAAAAAGTCATATCGCTCTTCTGTAGCTAAAGAATAATGCTCAAATTTTGTATTTTTGGAACTGAACACTGATAATGCTTCTTCTGATCCAACTATACCTATATATGCCTATTTATTGAAATTCACCTTATTCTTGTTACAAACAATAAAACTAAAATTTACTTCTTACTTAAATTCTGTTAATGAAAATTAGTTTACATCTATTAAAAGATATACAAATCTGAGATTTCAGTACGTGTGGTTCTATTCAAATCTCAAATTAGAAATTAAAAGAAAACTAGTCTTAAAGCTTTCTTGGTTGACAATGAAAATTTAAAATACTTTCAAACAGTTAAGGGTGTGATTTAGTACAATAAGCGAATTGTTTCAAAATAAAGTTTGTATGTAAAGTACTCAAAAAAATTTAATTTCCATACACATTCTATCTTTAAACAATTTAATACTTTTAATGCATGGGGCATAAATAAGGTTCAATTAGCAAATATAAAAAATGGGAAAAAGAGCGTTTCATAAAAAACCGATTAATCGGCAGAAAAAAATCGAATTATTCGAAAATAGCAATTATTCGAATTCATGTCAATTTAGATCCAGAGTTACAGTTTTATTTCCAAAAATGTGGGATTCTGTCCACTGTGCAATGTAATAATTTTTGATGTTAATACTCTTCTGTAAAAAGATTATAGTTTTAGAGTCATTATCTTTCAACTCATCACAGTTTTTTTTAAATCATAAAAGTATTGTTCGTAATATTTTCAGTATCAAGCCAAGATTCCCACATAGTAAAACCGATATATATGTTTTCTATATAAGCGCCGGTATGGTTAGTAATGACCATGGTGTTTTTGCTATTCACTTGTTGTTCAACAAGAAATTTTATAATTTACAGATTTATGGCAAATAATCTTCTTCCGGCATCTTAGTCTACAGAATATTTATTTAATAAACTTTTCTTTATTATTTAATGTAATTTTACCAAATTTCACTAATTAAAGATTTTTATAAAAAAGTATCACAATTTAATCGTTTTAGGAAATTTTAATGAAAAAAAAACAATAACTTTTTATTAGAAATTCTGTTAGTAGAATGTTCGTTTACTTTTTTAAATCGTCTAAGATCAGCTGTCATATAATTCAAAACTAATACTATATTTTTTTTTAACAAAAGAAAAAAATAAAAAAGTAAAATAAAATAAAAAAAAATAGAATAAAATTAATATACATTGTTATAGCTGTTATTTTTCATTAAAATGTGCATTTTCATAAAAAATCAGCCCCCTAATTATTAAGAGAAAATAATTAGAACTAGCACTAACAGACGTATACTTAATAATATTTTTCTCAAATTATTAATCATACGTAGTATTGTACACTCTCTTAACAGAACTGTTATATTGCAAAATATCTACAATTAAATTTTCGGAGTAACATTTTAAGAAGTGTTTTTAAACAACAACAAACCAATATGGTAACAAACACAAAACTAACAGTAAAATAGTAAATTAAAAGTGTGTCTCTGGGTCTTGTAAAATGTAAACAATGTTAAAGGCAATCACAACAAATCAATGATTTGAAAGCGCCTGCGTTAAATGGCAATATGTTTAAGTATGTTTTGATTTGTTACAGTTAATCAGAAGCGCTGCTGGAATATCCCATTCAGTCACACGTGTTATTTGAAACTGTTCATAGCCCGTTGGATAACAAAGAAGCAACGAAGAAAAACATTATAGCAAAGTTAACGAAAAATTATAATTTCAAAAAACGTAACATGAAAAGTTATTTAAAATTGAATAAGTGCTGATGATGTTCGAAGTTTAAAAGAAAAATTTTCTAATAAATTATAAAATACTTTTAATATTAAATCATTAAATCAAACTAAAAATAAAAAAATTAAAAATTAACTGTTCTGCAAACATTATAATTATTCAAAATATTATTAAAATGACATTTAAATACCATAATTTTGATAATTTATCAAATTTTATTGTGTGTGAGTGTAGTTAAAATTTAAAATTAATTGAATACAGATTACTGGTTTTTTCTAAAGATAAATAATTACGGCGTAAAATAAATTCCCCACAACAAGTAAATAAAACTTTTATCGTTTTAATTATTGTAACTTAGTAATCAATTTATTTATTCCTTGTAAAAGTAAATAAATTGGTAAAATAAACCTTAAGTGTTTAATCTTTAAAGACTAAGGAAATAATAAAAGAAAGTATGTAATAAATAAGGAACAGAATTTTATATAAATTTGGGTCTACATATACATGTACATATATATATATGAATACATGTATGCATTTATGTATGTATATGTATGAATATATATGGTATATATGTATGTATGTATATATGGTATATATGTTATGCATGTGTTTATGTATATATATATATATACATATATATATATATATATATATATATATATATATATATATATATAGATATATATATATATATATATATGTATGTATATATGTATTTATGATGTATGTATGTATTTATGTATATAAATATGTATGAATGTATGTATGTGTGTATTTATGTATAGAAAAGCGAAATATGATTTAATTTTTATAAATTTTTAAACTTTGTTAATATTAAAGTAATGATAAGAAACAATTAAGAAATATATAGTCGACCAAGCCTGACTATCTTATATGTGGCTTATGGCTAATTGTGTACCTATTATTGTATTAAGTATAATTCATCATATTATGCTGATATTAATATTTATATGAGATTTATGAACTTATAGCTGATTTCAGGAAGAGGGGTTTGTATGTCAATTATGGACTGATTCTCATTAAAATTGGCACTGAGAATTATACTTATAAAGCTACCTATTTGTGTTAAATATCAACCTAATACTAACATTTCTCTAGAATTTATGTACTGTAAAGAAATTTTGGGAAGAGGAATTTATATGCGAGTTGTGATCAATTATGGACCGATCTTCATGAAACTTAGTTCACAAATTTAGGCCTATATGAAACTTATTTGTGCCGAATTTCATTAAATAATTGGTATACTTAATGCACTTATAAGTGCAAAACTCCCATTCCAGATGGACATTTGTATGGGGCAAAATGGAATAATGAGCAATCGTAACGAATTTCAGCAGCAGTCGTCGTTGTATTAAAATAATTTTTTGTACTAAATTTCATCAAGATGTCCGAAGAATTTTATTACTATTATTATTATTATTATATTATTATTATTAATATTATTATTATTATTGTTATTATTATTATTATTATTATATTATTTTTATTATTATTATTATTATTATTATTATTATTATTATTATTGTTGTTATTATTATTATTATTTAACAACAAAAGAATTTATAAAAGTTCAAGGAGTTTTTAATAAAACCATAATATATAAAAATTGTAGAGTTGTACTGAACCTTTAATGCCTATATTTTATATGGATGGATTTATATGAAACAGTTTTGTAATATTTATTTGGCTAATAAATAACAAGTAAGAAGGATATAGTCGGTCAAGCCCGACCATATGATATACTAAACCATTATTTATGTGCACCAAAATTCGGGAAGGGTTCTTATAATAGACCTGTGGATAATTTTGAACCGATTCTTCTATTAATTATAAAAATATGCGTACGAGACATTACGTTGATACTAACATTTATAATAATTTATACCCCATAGGGTAATACTCGAGAGCGGGCTATTCCTGTTTGAATTTTTATAAGTTGGTTTAACAAATAATATCCAGTATGTTTGACTGAAAATTTCTTTTATTTAAGCTTTGCAATTGTAAAACGTGTTCAGATGGGATAGATATAATGAATTCAATTGCAGAATGATATCGGTCATCAGGAAGAGTAATAGGGGTGGATCGTTTAATATCATTTACTAGTATTTTAGAATAATCATTTAGTATGCCGTTGATATCAATAGACTTATGTCGTACAAAATGTTAAAAAAAAGTCTTTCAAATGCTCTTTTAATTTTCTTTGGACTTAATATTTATTACCAGGCTAATACTTCCATGTTATTGATGACATGTTAAAGTCTCTTATAATAACAAAATAGTCATTTGTATTAGCAAAACGAGCAGCTTCGCCATGTTAAATATATGGAAAATGTGGAGAAGATGGAGGAATATATGAACACATTATTATTATTTCCAAAAATTTAGAGCCCATAGATAATAAAACTACATAGTAAGTTTTTCTCCAGGACGTTAAATTTTCTCTTGAGTGGACTTTAAATTTTCGAAAAATATACCAATTAAAAATATATATATATATAAAATATATACCAAAATTATATCAACCCAGCATGGATGTCAAATAGCTAGGAATTCCTGGAGTATACTAAAAGTTTACAATTAAATCTAGAGGAACTAAATGTTAAATATACCAGTTATATAATAAGCAAATAAATATAATTTTTAGCTTTCATTTCGCAATCTTATATATATATATATATATATATATATATTCTTTTTTTTCAAAATGTGTTTTCTTCTAAATTTTTAAGTCCCTTTAAGAGGAAATATGATGTTCTGAAGAAAAAATGAGTACGCAGTTTTACTACGTATGGTCCCTAGTTTCATGCATTTATCGCATTTTCATGTATGATAATGACTGACATGACTGACATTGTGTAATGAATGACATTGTATAATTAGGGAAATAAATTCAATATTAAGCGATGAGTCAATGACTAAAAGTTCGGAAAATAAACTACTGGATACTGCAATAAGAACGTTATATTTATTTTGCAAATATTTTCAGTGCCAAGAAATGTATCGCTGAGCCATGTTTCAATAAACACTATAACATTAATATTAAAAATTTCTATGTACAAATTTGACAATTTTGTTCTTAAACCATGAACATTTTTGTAAAGAAGGGAAATATAATCGATGATGTTATTTAGTTTTTGGAATATTCTGCTCACGCAGAAGATATCTTTCTTTGTAAATATTTTCTCGAACAAGCAGAAATTTTGAATCAAGAACAAGTTAAAAAAGATCAGCAGGTACAGTTATATTAAAAAAGGGCGTCAATGAATAAAACTGAAGTTGTGTTAGTGAGAGTGAAAAAATGCACTCAAAGAAAAGTTGGGTTTAGTAAATGAAAAACGTTATTTATATATGGTGCTTTATTATTATATAAATTATAATTTTTAATGCATTTTTGCTCTCTTTATACTTAAATTTATTAATATTGCCATAAAAATATAATCCACATTCCTTCAACTTTATCTTAAAACATTAGTTTTAAACAAATTGAATGCCAAATAAGTTTTTCCATATTTATTTCCTGTGAATTTTGTACTACTTGTACTCTCAGCTACGACTAAATAAAAGAACACAATTGTGCTCTGAAATTGACATCGGTTGCTCTAATTGAAATTTATGTATCAAAACCTCAGCATTTTGACAAACTTTTGACTTCAAAAAATAATCTATATTTTCCTATAAAGTATCTCTTGCTAGACACGAAATGAAAATAGTTTTTCTAGAAGCAATAGCTCGAAGAGGATTATGAGCAACATGAGTGTTTTCGAAGATATTATTTGAAATAAAGTTGTTTTGAGCAATTAACGGTAACAGAATTGTGATAGAAGATCCATAATTAACATCAGGTAAAGAATACTAATTTCTTGCGAAGAATTCGCATTCATGGACGAAGATGACAATAAAGGAAAATCCTATCGGCGGAAACTGAAGAATGTGTTATTGAAGGTATAACAGAAGGTATTTTAGAGTTTTTTTCCTTGGAGAAAGAAATATATAGCATATCGATGAAATTATCCAAATTATGTAATTTTGTAAATAATTGTGCACAGATAGAAATTCCTTATTAAGTTGACTAAATTCATCTTGGTTGCTTTTGAGAAATTTATAAAAATCTGTTTTTATTTGCTTACAATGTGAACGAGCGTATTGAAGAGATTTCTTTGGGTTAGAAAGTGAATCCTCATCGCGTACATATCAAATGGTAGCTTCATAAGCATAGTCAACATGATATCATTCGATCATTACTGGTATCGGTGTCGGGAAAAGTTTCAATAAATAATTTAGTTAGTGATTGGAAATATATTTGTTCACTGGCATTCGAATTATGATTTGACGTATAGATGACGCTATCAAAGGACGTCATCAAATTCGCAAACTACCTAGAATGCTTAATATGGTGCTTTTTATAATACAAATTAAGTATTTTAATAGTTGTATTAAAAAGTATAAAATCGATGATTAGTGTAGAATATCAACTTGATACTAACATTTTTATGGGATTTATCTACGTTAAAGTGAATTTTGGAAGAGGAGTTATGATCAATTATGGACTGATCTTCATGAAATTTTGCACAACGCTTTATGCTTTTACAGAACTTTACATATTGCTATATTTAAGGCATTTATGATCGTTAAATCCCTACGGCGGGAGGAAAATTTTATGAGTCACATAAACAATCTCAAAATGCTTCATCCTTGTGCCAAATCAATTATTCGTGCGAAATTTCATCAAAATGTCTTTGAAATTGCGAACTATACTTTGTTCACGATGTTAATATGGACAGCCATATTCTGAGTCAAACATCTACACAAACACATAATAGGGTATAATAAATATTTTATTATATATTATTTTAATTTACCTAAGGAATAGGGTCAATTTAAATTATGCAAATGTATTTAAATGAAGAGTCTCAACAAATAATATTTTTAATTTTACTTATATATCATCAAAATAATTCATACAGCCAAGAAAATGTTTAAAATTGCACCTCCCACCAAAATGATTATATTAAATACCCAAAACTGTAAAAACTAAAAAGCAATATTATTTCCCAATTTCACTTTTTGAAACTTAATGAAGAAGATAATTCAAAAAAATTAAAACTTTAAATAAATGTGTTAATTGTATGAATCAAAAACTTTATTAGAATAATATATATATTTTAGTTATATCAATCAAGTATATGACTCAATGAAACAAATTTTTAATGAAAAGAAAAAAGATTATATCAATTTTATTTTTAATTATTTCCTTTTATGTCACTTCATTTAAAAAAATGTTCATATACATATGTACATTAAGGCGACTCACACTAAAGTGTATTTGTTGCCTTAAAATTAATCTTGATATATTTAATGATGCTTGAAAAAAAAAAAAAATATTTCGGGTGTACTGATGACCGTTCTTGAGCTGAACCTTTTTTAAAAAAGGTATCCTTTTTAGTTTTTTGAAAATTTTTGTATTTTCTCTCAAAGAAGCGCATACAAAATGTGGTATCATTTAAAAGGTATTTAAAAGGTATTGGTATATAAGGCATATTCAAGGATGAACTCAAAATTTATGTACATATTCCACAAAATATTCCATTTTTCAAGGTTTTCAATAATACATTTTGTAATTTTTAATGAAAGTTTAACTTTTTTAATTTTTACTTGCTTTAAGATATTTCTTATCAGATACCAGCATCTTATACCTTAAAGAAAAGAAATTTAAATTTAAATTAAAATTAGATTGTGAAAAAAACCTTGAAAAATAACACATTTTGTGGAATACAAAAAATATTGATATGTTTTATATACCAATGGAAGCCAATACCGTTTAAATTATGCCGAATTTTTTATGCGATTCTTTGGGAAAAAGTAGAAAAGCAAAAGAAAGATATTTATTATAAACGGTCCAGCTTACGAACAGTCATCAGTAGAACCGAAATATTTTTGGGAAAGATTATAAAACATACAAATGTTTATTTTCAGAGTAATAATAAAAGTACTTTTTGCCCTCCCATAGGGAGTCGCCTTAATGAACATAAATTATTTATTTTTCTAAAAAATGTACACATTTATCAGAGCTGAAAATGAATCGTTTTTTTTTATTTCAATTCGTTACGAATTAGCCAAATTTTTAATTAATTCCTTTCACAACAAAAAAAAAAAATTGAATGAAATTTGAATCAATTCAAAAGAATTAGGCAGAAATGAATTTCAATTAATTTCCAATTCAAATCAATTTGTAGAATGAGGTGCAATTCGTTTTTAATTCAAATGAATCTGCAAAATGAATTGCAACTCATCTCCAATTCAAATGAATTTGTTAAAAGTTAATTTCAATTCATTTCCAATTAGTTGAAATGAATTGATTTTGAATTCATTCAAATGAATTAGAACAATGAATTGCAATTCAAATGAATAAAATCAAAAATGAGTTACAGTCAAGCAAATTCAGGGGGAATAAAAAAGGGAAATTTAATAAAAATAAAAATTTAAGTTTCTTTTAGCAAATAAACAAAATTTTCCCATTTTGATAGGATTTTCGCCGATACCTAATAATTCAATTCCTATTTTGCCGCTACCTGATAATTTCAGTATATCATGGGAATTTCAAATCTAAAAACTTTTTGTCTTTGGACCATACTAAGTGACATGCAAAACGAGAGTAACGCTTACTGTCCTTTTCATAAAAAATCAGTTGAATAACAAAACGACAGTGATGCTTAATGTAGATTTACTTACAAAATCAATTCAATTCAAATGATTTGGAGAGGAATTGCTAATTCTTTTTTTCTATTTCATTTGAATTAATTCAAACTCAATTTAATTCAAATTAATTGGAAATGAATTGCAATTCACTTTGACAAATCAATTTGAATTAGAAACGAATTGCAATGCTTTTGAATTGAGAACGAATTGCAATTCATTTGACAAGTTCGTTAGAATTAGAAATGAATTGCAATTCATTTTTACCAAATTCATTTGAATTAATTCAAATTTCATTCAATTCATTTTTTTGTGTGGAAAGAATTAATTAAAAATTTACTAATTCAGTGCATGAATGATTCGCGAATTAACTCAAAGATGAATGATTCATTTACAGCTCTGATATGTATATGACAGAAATTTTTCGTAATTTTGTCCAATGCCACTAAAATCCAACTTGTTCTTAATATCATATTCTGGATACGAAAAGAGCAAGTCTTGAATGAAAGTCAAATGGATTTAAGACAAATACATAGAATTAGCTTGACAATATATATGTATTTAATTTTTAAAATAATAGTTTAATAGTTTATACTAACGTTAGTTCCAAGGTTATTTCCATTGTCCAATTCTTTTTTTTTGTTTTCTGCATTTGATGGCTATTAAAATTTTTGATTAATCGAAGAAAAAAATTTAATACGAACAAAATTTTCCAGTTTAGAATAAATGTTATTATTTATATAATAAATAAATAAATAAATAAACAAAATAAAATTAAAATCGGATTTTTATTTAAAAATCGAACTATTTTATTGATAAAATGTGACAATAGTATCAATATTATATAAATGTGAGCAAATTATCTATCCAAAACATATCAGTATGAGTGTAGGTATAGTATTTTGTTGAAAATATTTGTGAAATTAATTTGGTGTTCAATTTTTATTGTATTATTCCTGTTCATAGCCATCATTAAATTGACTGTTATGTGGTTCTGAAAAACGTATAATACCACCGTATAATTATAGAAACAAACGTTGTTTTATTTTTCTTTCATAATCAACTATGTTTGAGACAACTTTACACAAAATACTTTATTATATGAGCCGCTTATTTTTAAAGTAACCTAAGTCCCTTCTTAAAAATTCCAATTAGTCATAAAAATAGTTAAATTTTTACGTAACAGATTTATTCTAATTTAAGTTTTCCCCTTTATTCAAATAAAATCTTAACACGTTTTACTTTACTGAAAGAAAAAATTATATAAGTATTGGATAATTACGTAAAATGATAAAAATTATAAAATAATATATAATTTGCTAACTAAAAGTAATGCAGAAATTTTCCGTTAATGTTTTTTCATTTTAATCGATATAAAAATTATAAATATCACAAATATTATAGCGTATGCCAAATGGTAGAAAAGTTCTAAGGAAATTAAAAATTTTCCTATGTTGAAAAATTTTTACAACATTGCTGTGCCAAACGTTTTTCGATGGTAAATTTTGTCAATTTTTAAAACAAAAATACACAGAATTTTATTTTTCATTTATTTTTTAAAATACAATTTACTTCCATTATAAAATAAGAAATCAATAAAAAAAAACACTAAAATACAAAAAATAATTTAAACAATTTTGTTATTGTTTCTTTATACTAAAAAATGTATAATTGTCAATATTTTCAATTCATTTGTCAAAAATTTATTTATAAATTATACCTTTTTTAAAATGTCAAAAATTTATTTTCTACATACTTTGCTACCGTTTGGCACACACCTTTATTATAAAAGTTTAAAATTATGCTAGGAACACAATTGCGTCATTTATGAATATATATTTAGCTTCACAGTGCTATTTCAATTGGCAAATTGGCTGCCTCCAATGACACCCGAATTATAAGTAGTTACTGCCTTTTAGCAATGTAATATGTTGGCTTACCAAGTAAGTAAAGTTTTTGTTGGGTCTCAAGAACTAGACAATAACAACAAATAAGAATGTGAAACTTCTTAATATTTTACCTTATATGAAAGGTGGGCGGTAAAGTGATCGGACCACGCCCACTTTTTTCCGAGTTTACATTGGTCCTTGAACTATTTGTACGAAATTTTGTTGATGTTTCACCTTAATGGAAGGTGGGCGGTAAAGTGGGTGGACCAACCAAGTGTTTAGATTGGTCCTTGAACTCTTTTTGCAAAATTTCCGAAAAATGTAAACTGGAGTTACGACGGGCACCCTATTTTTCTAGTATGCTAATTTTAAATACCAAATAAACCTTACATAAGACGGATATTCGAGCAAAATTTCGTGTCATATAATGTCCTCCCCGAGCCCTATCCTACTTTCAACAGGCAGACAGACGGTCATCTTAGATTTTTACGAGGACCCGGAATGACAAAACCAACATACCCCTATCATTTTTTGATGGTGAGTATAAAAAGTGAATTAAAGGTTTAAATATCAACTCGTATCAAAATTGGCTAAGAAATCCCATGCCGCAAAATCAGTGTTGTTCTTTGTATTTTTTCTTTTGGGAATATTTGTTTAGAATAAATTGGATAATCAAGTAAGTAAGATAAACAATACAATTATATACAACTTTTAGATTTTTAACTTTCATTTTAGGTAATCAAATAATCGAATTTAACCGATTACAACTTTCTTACTTGTTTTGCATTTTTGGAAAAAAGAAAATACATACAAAAAAACCTAAATGTTCTTTAAGAAAATTTTTATAAAATCACTCTTTAAGCAAAAGATAAACTCACACTAAGTAGCTATACTATGAACTCTTTTTAAACTTTGCGTTTTTAGCGTGCTAAATTCCCACGTCACAGATTAAATCACAAAAAAGCTTTTTCTCGTACGATGAAGTGCAAATTTATGTTCATGGTATATAATATAATTTTATATCCACAATCAGAAAACATGGGGGTATACTGAGTTTGTCATTCCGTGTGTAACATGTCAAAAAAAAGAAAAAAAAATTATTTAAGACCCCATAAAGTATATATATATATATATATATATATATATATAAGATTCCTGATAAGATTCTGATAAGATTCTGAGTCGATCTAGTTCTGTCCGTCTGTCTGTTGAAAGCAGGTTAGGGTTCGGAACAAACCGCATAAGGGGACAAAATTTGTCTTATATAAGGTCTGTTTGGTATTGAAAATGGGCAATCGGTTCATAAAAAAAGTTATGGGGCAAATACTTTTCCGCTGGCATCTCATAAATAAAAGCAAATAGCTTGAGAATCGATGTAGATTCGGAAACCAAAAATGGGCGTGATCCGCCTACTTTACCGCCCACCTCCCATATAATGTAAAATGGCAGATGAAGATGTCGGATATAACAGATTCGTTCAAGCCGAATATTACATTCTTACTTGTTTGTTTTGCTTCCTTCACGGATATTACATCGGCTGGATTCATTTTTGAAATATTTTTTTCTATAAATATTACTATTTATGGCAGTTCAAAAATAAAATTTTACCAGGGTGTATAGGAAAGAAAAATAGTTTCACTTAATTTATTTACACTAGAAAAAACAAAGTAAGAACAATAAAAGGACCTTCATACCATATAAAAATACAAAAATACAAATACTTCACATACCAGAACTTATTGATAAAGATTTCCACATATGTACTATAGAAATGCAAGAACATATGAAAAGATGGTAAAGGGAAGTTAATGTTACGGATAAAACATAACCTACTCTAATATAAATAAATTCACATACTTATGTGTGTTGTGTTTTTCAATGCATGACTGTAGTGAGAATATAGTGTAAGAATTATCAATAAGTTTATTTAGAAATAATTACAAAGGAATGCAAAAGGATATAATAAATAGTTAGAGGAAAAAAAGTTGACTGAGAAAATAAAACATCAAGAATTCTTCATTCAGCACTCTTGAAGCTGAATGTATTCTTTGCTTTAAATTTATTACATTTATAAATTAAATTTATCTTTAGTAGTGACAATTAGACAAGATAAATATTAATCTAAAATGTATGAAACAGATCTAATTATTTTTAATGTTTTTTCGAACATTTCTCAGACAACTATGTTAGCGGAGTTTTAATATAAATAAAATTGAATGAGATGTATATATAGAAAAGGAAAAATGTATATATGTATATTACTGAAAAATAGATACAGACAAAAAGTATCATAACCATTTTTCGACTTATTCAAGAACCATTAAATCACTGTTAGTTAAAAAAAAACACCATTTACTGTATACACAAAGCAAAAAGATTGGTTGAGAAACTGCTACAATTATATTTTTTCGTTACGGATAATATATATTTCATTACAATTATTAAAATAATATACCATCAAGTGAATATTGTTATCAGCAATAGTTAAAATATTATTGTAAAGATAATAAAATTCCTAAAATAGTAAAATTAGTTATAGTAATTAATTGCCACATTTATATATTTTATTTATTGAACTTGGGAGATATAATCGAATATGTTTAAGTCTTTGGGCCCTTATCATGAATATTGGTATTTACAATAAAAAAAATTCTTCACTACAAAAGAAATCCACATCAATCCATATCAATCGAATATTTGTAGATTTTATTTTTGATATTTAAAAATATTAATTTTGTACATTATACATTATTAAAATAAAGAGAAAACCGAATTTGAAGCTGATTTTGTAAAAATTTTCATTTACGTGGATAGTAAGTTGAGTTATAATTATTTAACACATAGTTCTTAATTATTGCTGTACATTTTTTTCTATTTTTATTTTTAAGATTGGTGAAGGGTTTATCCACAACAAGCAATTTTTTGGAAGAAACCAAACTTACATTGGTAAACAATATAATTAAATACTGTGGGTTTCAAGTCGATTCTGCTTACAAGTGTGGAACAAAAACCTATGTAAATCATTAAATAGAATTTCGATTCTTGATTCAATTATATAATGTTTGAAATTCTAGCTACTTAATCTTTTCTTTGCTAAAGACAATAGCAATTCAAGTTTCAAAAAGAATTTGATTTGTATAATGAAATATGTGAAAGTTTAAATATGTAAATAATATATTTAAATAAAAAATTAAATAAAAATTAAACAAAATTAAACGAATTTTTACCTATATATTCATTTGAATCTATCGACAAGTTTAGTACCTATAACCGAATTAACAGTTTCTTCTATCATACAAAATAGTATTGAGAAACGAATTATTCAGAATTTACAGAAGATTCATTTGATAGTTAATTCAACCCCTAAATTCGATTGCCAACAAAATCGGTCACAACGAATATATTTTCTCTGTGTACAATTGCAAAAATTTACCAAAAACTCATGTTACTCTGTCTAAATTCACACACAGCAATTTTTATTTCTGAAATTTTTCCTTTTTTCTTTCGAACTTACATTTACATTCACGCACAAAATTTTTCTTCAGCAATTCTTGCTTTAATTGCCTTGTTTTGTTTTTGTTTTGAAGTGCGAAAGTGAAAAGGAAAACGAATTTCGAAATACAGGGGTTTGTTCTCTTTCATACACCATATCGCTCTCTCTCACACGAAATCAGAATTTTAGTAAGAAAGATTGTCTTGTGTGAATTCAGACTATGTGAATTTATTTCTAAAAGCCAAATAGTAATACATATAATTTAAAGAAGTGAAAAAGATGTAGTCGATAAAGCCCTACCCTATGATACCCTATATCATTGTGTGTGTACATCAAGGTTTTGGGAGGGGTATTATATGAGGCCTGTAGCCAATTGTGGACCGATACTTGTATTAAGGGTAATGTATATTTCTGTGAAAAATACGTGTGCATTATATTATATTTTGTACTTATGCCTTTTAGAGTGATACCCGGAATTAGTTCATATATGGGAGACATGCCAATTATAGACTGATCGAGAAAATTGAAATACATAGGCTTTCATAAGTTTTCATAATTTTATTGTTTATATAGAAGATGTAGTTAATGCTATAAATTCCTTAAATAATGATACTAAATCATTAGTTGGAAAATATCCATTTATATTTTTTAAAAAGTATTCTAGGCATATTGTGGCACCAATTTTGATTTTATTCAGCTCTTGAATTGAAAATTTGCAATTCTTAATTTATTATTATTATTTTTTTAAGTAGGTGATCGTAGTCACGTTACTAACTATAAACCTATCCTTTAACAAAATATTTTTGCGAAACTAATTGATAAAATTATTAAGGATAAACTTTTTGTTATTTTTAAAGATTTAATGGTGTCTATTCTTGAAAACACGTCGAAGAAGTTAAATTTTCCATTAAAACAAAAACAAAGTTTAAAAAATTGTTATTGTTTACAATATATTTTTTAAATGTAATAAACATGAGAACTTCAACGCGTTTCTCTCTCTTTTAAAAACGGTAAATTACATTTTAGAAATGTACGGTAAACAAAAACAATTTCTTAAACTTTGTTTTTGTTTTAATGGAAATTTTCATTTCTTCGACGCGTTTTCAAGAATAGACACCAATATCTTCTTATCAACATAGTTTTATGACAGGTAGATCTAAATTTACCAATTTGGCATTAGTAAGTCGTGAAATAATTAGTTACATGGAATGTTAGTCTCAATCCGATTTTATATACACATTGTAACAAAGTTAAAAGTAACAGCTATTTAAACTTTGTTACATACCTATAATACTTATATTTATTATTATATTCTTTTATATATCTGCACCCCATTAACATTTCACTCCTTTGCTCGTCTGTAACTACATTTGTTTACACCAATACATTAACGTATTTACTTTAGCTACCAACCTCATATGTTAGAGGGAATTAATAATTCTCATTTAGTTTGTTTCATTTTTCACATAAGTATTCTAAGGTTGGTTGAAGTAGTTGCGATTCGAGCGCTCTAGAATTTGCCACAAACTAAGACAGCTGATCTTACGATATAATCTGCCTTGTTTCCAAGACATCTGATATTGTAAAATCAGTCACTGTTTCTCTGATACTCGGGTCAATTCCGAGGGCGTCAGGGCGATACCTTGCACAGCGACTTCGGTTGACTGTTTCGGTCACAGCGGCTTCGGCTGACTGTTTTGGCACAGCGACTGCAGTTGTCGGGTTCGGCACATCAACTTCGGTTAACTGTTTCGGCACGACAACCTCGGTTGACTGTTTTGGCACAGCGGCTTCGGCTGACTGTTTTGGCACAGCGGCTTCGGCTGACTGTTTTGGCACAGCGGCTTCGGCTGACTGTTTTGGCACAGCGGCTTCGGCTGACTGTTTTGGCACATCGGCTTCGGCTGACTGTTTTGGCACAGCGGCTTCGGCTGACTGTTTTGGCACAGCGGCTTCGGCTGACTGTTTTGGCACAGCGGCTTCGGCTGACTGTTTTGGCACAGCGGCTTCGGCTGACTGTTTTGGCACAGCGGCTTCGGCTGACTGTTTTGGCACAGCGGCTTCGGCTGACTGTTTTGGCACAGCGGCTTCGGCTGACTGTTTTGGCACAGCGGCTCCGGCTGACTGTTTTGGCACAGCGGCTTCGGCTGACTGTTTTGGCACAGCCGCTTCGGCTGACTGTTTCTCTTAGATTAAGTCTGAATTTGTAACCTAGATTTAAGGAATTGTATTATTTAAATTAGTATTCGTAAGATAGCTTTAAGTATCATAACCGATCCGGCGTGCTGCGTAATACCCGAGGGAACCGAATCTTCGATCCAGCATCTGCCAGTAATAGAACCCGATTTACCTGCGAAGTACCCGACTCAATCCCTGCGTATCGTCGTACTGCCGAGTCTCCGATCCAGCACCCACCAGTAATAGAACCCGATTTACCTGCGAAGTACCCGACTCAACCCCTGCGTATCGTCGTACTGCCGAGTCTCCGATCCAGCACCCACCAGTAATAGAACCCGATTCACCTGAGAAGCACCCGACTGACTTCCTGCGTATCATCGTGCTGCTAGTAATTTATT